>CM057341.1:650189803-652685736 GCA_030015575.1 Agapanthus africanus
AACCGAGTGAGAAAATCCATCTTAAAGTGAACCAATACTAGTTAATGCAAAGTAATATATCAAATATATAATTATACATTAAATCATTAAATCAACACTTGATTTAACGATCCGGTCATATCGCATATAACCGACTAGTATCCTATGTATCGGCTTATCGAATCAACCTTTGATTCGATAACTAGGGTATATCGCATATAACCTAATCGATACATTCATCGCGAGAATGGAATACGGTATCACATACACGCATTATTCTCGGTCCCGCACATATCTCATATGCGCTCCTATTTCGTTTCGCTTGAGCCAGGAAACCTCTGTGTAGGACTCTAAAGACTCGTCAATACGCCGGCAGCAGGCGATGATCATATCAAACACCCACAAGACGCAAGCGGTCTGCTAAACGTAACGGCCACCCGGGTATTGAGCGATCTGAAGATCGACGAGCAAGCCCGCTCACACTCCAGTGAATCCGACCAGTAACACTACCGTACAGTCCGGTCTGATCGTCTGATATGTCCGCATATCTTGCCTAGGGGTGGTAAAACGTCAGACCCCAATAGCTCAATAAGTCGTGTCGATATGAGGTCTATAACAATTCGAGAAACTACTGGTAACACTTTACCAGTAAATCTCAGCAACCCTGGCCAGGGATTTCCTGTTATAGCCAATCGAACACAGCGCAACATCAACCCCTATACCGGGAGAGACGAATCCCCTCCTATCGCTCATTGCCTCCATGTGACTCGGGACTGTACCCAAAACCACCGTTTTGCACGCCCTCTTGGACATGGTAAGATGGAAATCAAAGCACAGTGGGAACCACACAAGACTCTATGACGATCTCGGGTCAACAGACTACTCTGTACCAGTGTCACCAGAGAACTGCCATACTGACGTGAGGTATAATACCATCTGGGAGTTCTCGGCGAGTCCGTCCAGTGTACCCAGTCTCTACTGAGCACCCGTATATCATCTCTGATGTCAAACACCGATGGATATGGGATCATCCATCGCCCATCTGTATGGGTCGAGAAGGTACACGCTAGTCTACTCTGGTATATCGATGCCCCGTCTCGATACACCGACGACTAGGGACTTTGAAGGATGTACTTACGGACTACCATGTCCCCACTAGTATGATCCGCATCATTAGTCCAGGTAGTCAAGTACAGATCCTAAGGGCTTTACCAACATGTAACAGAGAGACAAACAGTGTACACGTTAAGGTAAAGAGCAACCAGATAGCATACTATCATGTCGAGCAAGAAAGTCCTCCCTATATATGTCCCAGCATCCACTACTATATACATCCTATGTATAGTAATGGCCTCTAGGGGCATACATATAACTAACAATCTCCCACTTGCACTAGGGCCATCTGTAGCAGTGGTTGAAGTATCTCATACTCAACCATCCCATAAAAGTCTCTCTCTGGGAACAGCCTTTGTGAGTGGATCCGCTGTGTTGTCCTCTGAGTCTACTCTCCTAACCTCGATCTCCCTGGAGATCAACTATCTCCATGATCAGGCGATGCTGCCTTAGAATAAGTCTGGATCACTGATGGGACCGGCGTTCCTCGGCATAAGCCACAACTCCATTGTCTCACAATGGTAGCGAACGTAGTTCATCTCATGAACCAATATACACCCAAACATCCTCTTTTGGTAGCATCTTAAGTAGCGATGTATCCATCCTTTATCGTCTAGTATGTCACGGTATCTAGCTTGGAACTCTTCCAATATACCGTCCCTTTACTGAGGGTAAAGACAATGCTGCGACTGACATTCAGTCGTCTTTATCACCCTGGAACCCTTCCAGTGATTCTCCCCAGGATCATGTGATACCATCTCACTTCGACAAGTGAGAATCCTAACATCCATTTAGATCTATCTCATAGATCCAAAATCCAGGAGTTAGTAGGTATCATTATGATCCTATATGGAGAATCATTGTGATAAACGGAGATTGATCGAGCGTAGCATAGGAAACTACTTTCCTATCAAGAGTATGTCATCCACGTACTCTACGAGGATCACCACCATACTCCCTACTACCTTTTTGTTTATACAAGGTTCATCTACCATTTGATGATGTCAACTTCTTTGACTAATACATCAAAACAGAATGTTCCAACTCCGCGATGCCTGCTTTATCATATAAAACATCTTGCATACGTTTCTGCTGCTCCCACTGTCTACGAGGCCCTCTGGCTGTGTACTTATAGACGCACTCTTCTAAAATATCATTTAGAAAAGCAGTCATGGCACCCAACCGCCAGATATCGTAGTTATGGTATGTAGCCGTGGCAAGTAGGATCTGGATGGGACTTAAGCATAGCTACTTGAAAAGGTTTTATCATTATCCGTACCTGGTCAATGATGCAAACTTTTAACAAGTCTAGCTTTGAAAGTCTCAACTTTTCCATGTACACCAAGTAATCTTCTCAAAATATACTTGCTCCTGATGGGGATTTAACCCTTCAGATATAGCAACTAAAGTCCATACTTTGTTGGTGTATAAGGATTCCATCTCAGATCGATAAACATCCAGCCATTCTCACAGAGTCTCACTCCTGATGGCCAGCTCGAAGCTAGTTGGGTCATCATCTCATGATGCAATCTTCGCTCCCCACTGTCATAGAGAAACAGAAGTATCTCTCAGGCGGGTGAGGAACCCTACTAGATCGGCGGAGAGGCTAAGGTTCGTTGGAATCTACTGAATCCTTTGGTTCTACACAAATCATCTGCTGTAGTTTGTATAGCTGGAACATTTCCAGTTCTTCATACAGACCTTGCCTCGAGCTTGTCCGGATTTGCTTTTAGACATAGGCCGGACAACCCCAAATTTAACCAACTTAAGATATGGGCTCTTCCCTTTCCATATCACATATGAAGCGGTAGGCAACTGATTTGATTGGAACCCTATTCAATAGGTATGCAGCTTCTCAAGTGCATAACACCATAAAGGAATTAGGTAACTCAGTAGTACTCATCATAGAGCACACCTAATCACATAGGGTTGTGATTGCTCCGCCCCGATATACCATCGTACTATGGTGTATACGGAGGAGTAATGCTGAGAGAGAATCTCATTCTCCTTTAGACTAGTCCAGGATTTCCGTGCTCAAGTATTCTCCTCCTTGATCTCATCATAGGACATAATACTTATACCCGTATTGGTTCTCTACTTCTAACTTATATTCTGTGAATATCTCAAAAGGTTCGGACTTGTGTTTCAACAGGAACATATGTCTGAATCTCGAGAGATTATCAGAGAATGTAATGAAGTACGAAGAACCGGTCCTGGCATGTGTAGACAGGGGACCTACATACATCAACATGTATCATCCCAAGAGTTCACTAACTCTTTCTCTGTTTCCAGTAAACGGAGCTACGGTCATCTTATCTTTGTGACATGACTGGCGAGTTTCACAAGATGTAAATTCAAACTGATTTAAATATGCATCTACATGTAACCTTCAGCTAGTCGGGTCACATTGATCTGACCTAGTTTACAATACCTTAAGAAGATCCGTTCATTTCTGAACTCTCCCTCTTTTGTGTGTTCCGTATACTAAGAACTGTAGTTTGATTAGAACGTCAATGCTTTTAGATAACGTGCCTGAACCGATCAACTTTTGATATAGGAAATGTTAAAAACATTATCCCAACAATACAAAATTTTTATCATTCTTTAATGATAAGAGACTGATATGATTTTGTATATCAGGGTTCGGTATCTAATAACATTCGTTCAGAATCAATGGTATTGGTAATACAGGGTGACAGTGACCAACAGACTTGGCTGCAACACTTGCCCCGTTTTCTGTCTCATGAAACTTATCACCCGTTCTCAGTTCTCTACCTTTCTGTAGCCCCTATGTAACAGATTACATATCTGGATCCTGATCTGGTATCTGTTGGAGATAGTGCCCTCAGAGTCAATTATTGGATCACAGGCACGTGATTGCAATGATTGAGGAGAGGACCTATCCCGGTACGACAGTCTTACTCGAGATGATAGTATGCTATCTGGTTTACCTTTATCATCGTGTACTGCTTTAGGTGACCAGACAGGTCGCTATTGCACGTTGATAGAGGCCCTAGGATTCTTGCTTGACTGCCGGCAGTATGAGGGCGATCATATACATGAGAGCTGGGGTCTACAAGCATATCCTTAAAAGGTCCCTAGTCGTGGGAGTTTCGAGACAGGGCATCGATTCTCCAGAGTAGACTAGTGTATACAGTCGAGACCCCGACGAGGGGCGGTGGCCGGTCTCACAAGCCATTGGTGTCAGTTGGTTCACCTAAGATGTATACAGGTGCTCATTGGGTTATGAGTACACCGGACAGGACTCGCCGGGAACATGCTAGTTGGTCTTATACCTGACGTCAGATAGCAGTTCCCTGGTGACATGTGTACATGTTAGTTCATCGACCTGGGGATCGTCATTTGTCTCGTGTGAGTTCCCACTGTACTTTGATTACTACCCTACCACGGCTCAAAGGAGTCATGCAAATAGGTTTTAGTTGGGTACAGTCCCGAGCCACATGGAGGCAGTGAGCGGATCCTCGGGGGTTCGTCTCTCCCGGTATTGGGGGTAAGGTCGCGCTGTGTCTAGGAGAGCCATTACACGAAGTCCTTGGCCAAGGCAGGAGATTTACTGGTAGGTATTCCAGTAGTATCTCAGGGTGTTCTAGGCTACACTCCGACACGACTTGTACCGCTTTTGGGGGTCTGACTTTTACCCAACCCCTAGGCCCGACATGCGATGCTCATAGACGAACGGACCGGACTGTACGGATATTGTCACTGACAGGCTCAGTAGGGTGTCAGGATGAGTTCGCTCATCGACGTCCCTTTTAGTCAATAGCTGGTGGCCCGTTACGTATTGGCTTATACCTCTGACGTGCTAGTGGTTAAATTCACAGCCATAGTATTGACGAGTCTTTAGAGTCCACCACTCATTCAGTTACTCAGTTTTCGGGCGAAACGCTGTAGAGGCCGTATGGAGATATGGCAGGGTCCGATCAGATACGTGCGGTATTGCACGGATCAGGATCGGACGGTTTGTACTAGTGGCCGTATAGATATATGGCAAGGTTCGATCGGATACGTGCGGTATTGCACGGATCGGGATCGAGCGGATATTACTAGCCGGCTTTGGTTTAAGCCGGATCCTAGTTTAGTACAGTGTAGATTTTGTCTCTTTGCATTTGTATCCGGACGGAATACAGATGCGGGTGTGTATGCACAGTATCGGGGTTTTCCTGTAATTTATTACGGGACCAGTTTTCTGGAGTTGCCAGTTTGCATTCCGTTCCGGCCGGTTTTCCTTTGTTCTTTCCGGCCGGACTTTTCCGATGGAGGGGGTTATTTGCAAGTTTGCAAATAACATTTAGTGGAGGGTTTATTTGTGAGATGAGAGATTATGAAAGCATCTTTTGATACCATTCTTATCTATCATCATCACTTGCTTTTTGTTGATTTGAGGTGATTAGTAGTTGATGTGAGTAAGTTATGATGATGTTTTGGATGTGGTCACCACTTGTGCTCCTACGATCACCTCCCTTCTTGCTTCATATTCTTTCCTCCACCATTTTCTAAGATGAGAAGTTTTTCCATGGTTGAGAGAGAAGAAGATGAGAGCTTCCTTTTGAGAGTGTAACATTTTTGATCTCTTTTCATGTTAAGAAAAATGCAAGCACCATTTTTCTTATCTTGTTTCCTCCATCATCTTCAAATGGCAACGAACCCAAATGAGACATAGCCTCTACACTACACTTCCTACAGCAAATCTTGGACGCGTCGGCTAGCCTACTTCGCGCCCGAGTTGCCTCGGTATTGAGGTGGGAGCCCATAAAAGATGCAGGCGATGTGGTGCCCTTCCGGCGAAGAGGCGACAACGAGGAGATGACGGACGAAGCATCCGCGGGAGATCGGAGTGGAGACGAAGACCGAAGGACTCGGATCATTCGGTATATCTCTAACCCGTCTTGTATTTAGCTAGGACAAGTTTAATGGCCCGATCCGGGGTTTAGTGCGCGGTGGTGCCGGTTTGCTAAGTTCGCAAAATTAAAGTTTATCACCGTTTCCGCATTTTGGCCGTCGGATTGACGACCGGGGCGCCGCCGTGCACTTACAGTGGTATCAGAGCCTCGCCATTAACTTCGTCTAGCTTCGTTTGATGTGTTTTGCATTTCCGATCGACCAAAATTCCAAAACTCGCATTTTTGTTCACATCAGTTTTCTGTTGAAATTTTTTGGTCTCGAAAATTTTTTCAGGTTGTCTCAGAATGATGTGCAGAGAGTTCTAAGAACACTGAAAAAATTCGACAACATGATCCCTTATTAAGTGCGCGGATCCGCGGCCATTAACCTTTCTTAGGCCGCGGATCCGCCGCAGTAATGAGGGCTCATGCCATCATTTTTTGTCAGTGGGCTTGTGGGCTAAAAATAAGGGTTTTGGAGTATTAAAATTGGGCCCAGAATTTCTGTGAGTGCTACAGTATTGCTTGGGGGCCCACTTGTTAATTTTTGATCGATCGGATATTTGAAACACATTTTTTCACAGTATTTACATTATATCTGCGACCGTGAATGTCACTCGATCGGTAAATCCGGTCTAACTGCTATAGCCCGGTTAGACGGATTTGCGAACGTGACTTTCACGTTGATGTTCTATGTATTTGCTGTGTTGTTGCGGATCGGTCGTGGGGGATAGCCTGGTTGCAGTGGTAGTACAGTTTGGTTGTATTATGTACATTTGTTATTGCGGGGCGAGCGTCCGACATGTGGACTGCCGTCACTGCCTGTTTGTATTATTCTTTTGGGGCACGACCAGGTTGCGGTCGATGTACCCGTTGTATGTATATTTTACTTTCTGTACTAGGATTACCCCGCGGAGGGGTGCACGGATAGCCGGGTTCTAGAAGGCAACAAGCCCGCATCTCATGGCATTGGGACGGAGGGGGCTTCACTCCAGGATTGGCTGGCTATTCGCCGCACTCGTAGGGGGTATAGGTTTTCATTGCACAGGCTATCCACACGACCAGGGGAACGTCGGGTTTCAGTAGTGGCTCTGTGAAACCCGGGGATCCCAGATATCTGTATTGTTCTGTGATGCTGTACATTTCTGTGATGTTGCATTTTATTGACGCCTTGAGTGAATATAATATATTGGTATATATATTAGTAGATGTTGTATATGTTTTTCATCCGCGCTAGTCCAGTCCCCGCTCTGCCGTTAGTTAGCTAACCTAACGGGTGATGACGGGACCCAGTGGCGAATGCGGATGGCATATACGTACGTCAGTATATTTTCGTTCTTTGTGGTGTGATCAATTGATGGGACTGCATTGATTCGGATCAATGCAAGTTAAAACAAACCTATTCTGATGTTGTTGGAACACTTTTCAAAAATCTGTTATTGCAAGGACGTTCACTTTTGTTTTGCATCGTGGTATTCATTTGGAATATCCTGCTCCTCAGTCGACGAGGCAAGGGCCGAGATCCCTTCACCGGGAGTGACCCCTTGGACAGAAGTTTGCGTCAGGGCATTGACTTCACTATAGCCGATTACTTTTGCTTTGCACCGTGGTATTCAGTTGGAATATCCTGCACCTCATTCTACGGGGAAAGAGCCGAGATCCCTTCACCGGGAGTGACCTCTTTAGTAAAGGTTTTCATCACTATATTTTCTAAAAAGCTATCCGTTCCTTCAACGATATCAAGTTCATTACGTTAAAGGTTTTCGCCAGAAACCATTCGTAGCCCTCCGTCGTTTCATATGGATAGTCAATAGTATTTAAGCTGTGTATGTTGGCCAAAGTCAAGGCACAGTGTTTGGTAGCTGTTGGTTATTCATATGCAGCATAAATAGATGTGTTGGTTTGGGGCAGTCGTACTACCATTTTGGCCCAAGTCAAGGGTATGTACGGGTGGGCTCAAATTAACCTGGAGAATGACGGGTTGAACTTGACATGTGACTTATGATATGTTGGCCAAAGTCAAGGTCATAAGAGCATGGGGTAGAAATTCACATCGGGAGTTTCAAAAGTACTGAAACTTGCCAGATATGCGCATACCTTCTGGAGTGTGATAGGGTGAGCGGATTCCGTCACGTTATCATGCGATGATAGTTGGATCCCGATTCCCACTGATGAGTTGGTTTACTCCTCGGGTGACCCCGACTAATTCTTCTTTCAGGTTTGGAGGAGAATTTGAGGTACAGTGGGAGGTTTCCAGATTAGATAAATTGGTAACCATTCTGATCTAGGTTAGAGTGCACGCTGAGTGTTTCTTTTCTCTCTCTCTCTGGCAGCGACCATTGACCCGACCCTAAGACTACGACTCAGAGACCAAGTTGACCGAACCTTCTTAACACTGGCTTTTGGATTGTCAGAGTTGCAGACCTCATTGCCACTCCTACTTTTACCCTTTTCTCCAGGACACCCCGTATTACTACGAACGTCCACTTCCATTGGACAAAACCATCGTATGGTTAGATACGAACTCGAAGGAATTCGAGGATGGTTTCCGGTTCTGGAGAAAACGGATAGGATTATTCAGTTATCTTTTCCTTTTTGCCTTCTCTCAAGTTACGAGTACTCCTTAGTTTAAGAGATAGTACACCTATTACGCAAATTGGATAGTCTTCTTCCAAACCTTAGGCTGGTGCCGACCGGTAGGGAATGAAGAAAACCAATTAGCCTAAACGGTGTGCAGAAGGTATTAAGATTAAGACAAAGCAAGGGATTAGTAAGAGGGCAAAGTAAATTGCGACTGATATTCACGACCAAACCAAATATTTCTTCGCCAATCCTAAATCATCTTTGTATTTCTCCAGGACACTCCGTATCACTACGAAGATCCACAGTTTATTGGATACTCCATCGTATGGTTATATACGAACTCGAAAGGAACTTGTTCCAGTTCGGGGATGGATTCTGGTTCAGGAGAAATAGGAATAAGATTTATTCAGTTGTCTTTTATCTTCACCTTCTCTCGCATTGCGAGTGCTCCTAGGACTAGGACAGTACACCCATTATGCTTATTGGATAGTCTTCTTCCAAACCATAGGCTGGTGCCGAACGGTAGGGAAGGAAGAAAACCAATTGGCCTAAAGGGGTGTGCAGAAGGTAATGACTAAAGACATAATAAAGGGATTTGGAGAGGTGGCAAAGAACTATACGGTTACAGTCGTGAATCTGGAAGAGGCATTACTAGGAATACCGGGATACCCCAACGAAACATTTCAATGTTTCAGTTTCAACTGTGTACTGTTAAAAGAAAACTGATTTCCTGATTAGACACTTGCTCCAGGGTATGTATTTACCAGGTTTAATTCTCACATCTGTATGGCTTTACAGATGATGAGTGGGAGTAAGTTATTGGGAATTGGGTGATCATCCTCATTATATCGGGATTCGTTGTAATCGGTGATATTTGAGGAGATCACCTGGGCTGTTTGCCGGTCGGCAAATATTTGGTTTTGAATATCCGCTGTTGTGCACCAATTTCAAATTGATATATCTGTACGTCTATTTTCATAGAGTGAGATATACCTTTTGATATTATGTCGATGACATTTACCTATATCAGTGGATGGTTAGGTAAGGAGCATTAAACAGCGGTGTAATTCTTCTTAACCATAAGTACAGTTTTCAACCTACGACACACAGTGAATGAGTTGTTAGACTCGGCGGACTTATACAGAGTATTGTATGTTGTCCAGTGTCCATTAGGACAGAGGGGTTGGTCCTCATACTATATTCTGTTTACTTTTAACTTCTCTAGTTCTTAGACATGTGTTTCGTAGAAACACGGGGTCTAAGTTTTGAGGAGTTATAGGTATTTGAATAGAGTAGAGAACCAGGTGTAGCAAGTATCGGGATTCTTCAAAGTGATCGAAGATATAGATACTTGTGTATGGTATTCAGTTGATAGTAATGATAAAGAGAAATTGCTTCTCTTTCAGATTACTCATAATTGGAAGCATTCCTAAGTTGAGTAACGCTGATCGGCCTCTCTCCATTTAGTTAACATGCACTGGAGACAGCTGCATGATTTGAATCTGGTCAAATTAAATCAGTGCCTCTAGTTCTATATTGGATATAGAACAGTTCGTATCTTAACGATGTTAAGGTACGGGGAGTTGTCCGGCTTATGCTTAAAATCAGACTCTGGATAACTCAAAGGCACGTTTCTGTAATGGCTGTTTGTGGGTTGACTTTCTACCATAAGAAAGATCAATAGTGATATTGGTCTTGACTCGCCACAGTTTTAATAAAAATGGATTTTTTCAGAAAACAGTAGTGGGAGTATGGTAGAACTGGAAGTGATTCCAGAACCACAAACGATTACTGAAGATTTGATAAGGAACCTAAAGATTCAATCTGGTTTGACATTCCATTGGCCACTCCGCAGATAAGGTGGGTAACTTCAGGCACCCGAGAGGTACTCTGGTAGCCTCAAGGACGGTGACAGGGAAGTTCTTGTTTACCCACACTTTCCATTGCTGTTGTTCCAGGCTGCGAGACCCGGTGGGAGGATGAGTATAGCGTCGTTCTAAACTAGCTTTAGAAGTGTACGTCTATATGACTCTGCCAGAGGGTTGTCGTAGTCAGTGGGAGCAGCGGAAGCATTGGTGGACATCAGGCTTATGTCTATTTATAGACTAAAGCAGATGTAGCGGAGATAGATCATCTATTTCTGATGTGATAGTCATAGGTTTGACTTCATCAGAATAGGGGATGGATCTGTTGAGAAGGTAGTAGGAAGTGATATTCCTATACTACGATCGGTTATACTTTGGTCGTCACACAGTGTTTTCTCCGCATGGGACTTGGACATTATATCAGACATACTGGTTACTAGATCTATGGTTTTAGATCTAGATTTGGGTGGTTTCCCAATCAGGGTACTTTGACAGCATTCTAAGAGTATTTAGAATGGACGACTCTTGGCAGGGTAGTATACCTGCAGGTGATGGAGTCACCCTCTCTAAAGGTATCTTATAGACTAAAGTAGAGAGGGATGCGCATGATTGGCAGATCACTTGCTTAGGCAATTGAGTCAATCATGAGATGTCAAGTACCACACCAGATGTTGTTCTTGCACTAGATGCAATAAGTTGATATTGATCCAATCTTGGAGGAACAGTCGGAAGCAGTTTTAGAATATAAGTGAATGTTCTAGGGATATGATAACGACAGCCTCATTCAGGAAACTGTTATCATTCCAGGCTTCCAAGGTGACATGGACGACAAGGAGGTTGTCAGAGTTATAGTTTTCCTTCTGACGAGGGGCAGTATTTTGGACAGGTGGTCCAAGGAAATACTGAGGGTGGCATGGCGCAGGATACTGATTAAGTTCAGTTGACGATACAGTCTAAGAAGTTTGGATTTGGAGTTCATTTATGAGCTAGGTCCCATCAGACATCCAGACATTCTAAGACAGGTATTGCTCATTTCGGGAGATGGTTTTCTCCGCGAACTTGAGACATAGAGAGACATAGAAAGATACTTCTAGGCGGATCCACTCACTGAGGCTATTCCTCGATCGCAAGAGTTTCGCAAACAGGCTTTGTGAGACTGACTAGTAGAGGAGTTGGGTGTTCGGTAGCACACGGGCTGTGAGTATGCGACATCGCAATAATTAGCCTTGAGTGCAAGTGGGAGATTGTTGGAGATAGTGCCCTCAGAGTCAATTATTGGATCACAGGCACGTGATTGCAATGATTGAGGGAGGACCTATCCCGGTATGACAGTCTTACTCGAGATGATAGTATGCTATCTGGTTTACCTTTATCATCGTGTACTGCTTTAGGTGACCTGACAGGTCGCTATTGCACGTTGATAGAGCCCCTAGGATTCTTGCTTGACTGCCGGCAGTATGAGGGCGATCATATACGTGAGAGCTGGGGTCTACAAGCATATCCTTAAAAGGTCCCTAGTCGTGGGAGTTTCGAGACAGGGCATCGATTCTCCAGAGTAGACTAGTGTATACAGTCGAGACCCCGACGAGGGGCAGTGGCCGGTCTCACAAGCCACTGGTGTCAGTTGGTTCACCTAAGATGTATACAGGTGCTCATTGGGTTATGAGTACACCGGACATGACTCGCCGGGAACATGCTAGTTGGTCTTATACCTGACGACAGATAGCAGTTCCCTGGTGACATGTGTACAGGTTAGTTCATCGACCTGGGGATCGTCATTTGTCTCGTGTGAGTTCCCACTGTACTTTGATTACTACCCTACCACGGCTCAAAGGAGTCGTGCAAACAGGTTTTAGTTGGGTACAGTCCCGAGCCACATGGAGGCAGTGAGCGGATCTTCGGGGGTTCGTCTCTCCCGGTATTGGGGGTGAGGTCGCGCTGTGTCTAGGAGAGCCATTACACGAAGTCCTTGGCCAATGCAGGAGATTTACTGGTAGGTATTCCAGTAGTATCTCAGGGTGTTCTAGGCTACACTCCGACACGACTTGTACCGCTTTTGGGGGTCTGACTTTTACCCAACCCCTAGGCCCGACATGCGATGCTCATAGACGAACGGACCGGACTGTACGGATATTGTCACTGACAGGCTCAGTAGGGTGTCAGGATGAGTTCGCTCATCGACGTCCCTTTTAGTCAATAGCTGGTGGCCCGTTACGTATTGGCTTATACCTCTGACGTGCTAGTGGTTAAATTCACAGCCATAGTATTGACGAGTCTTTAGAGTCCACCACTCATTCAGTTACTCAGTTTTCGGGCGAAACGCTGTAGAGGCCGTATGGAGATATGGCAGGGTCCGATCAGATACGTGCGGTATTGCACGGATCAGGATCGGACGGTTTGTACTAGTGGCCGTATAGATATATGGCAAGGTTCGATCGGATACGTGCGGTATTGCACGGATCGGGATCGAACGGATATTACTAGCCGGCTTTGGTTTAAGCCGGATCCTAGTTTAGTACAGTGTAGATTTTGTCTCTTTGCATTTGTATCCGGACGGAATACAGATGCGGGTGTGTATGCACAGTATCGGGGTTTTCCTGTAATTTATTACGGGACCAGTTTTTTGGAGTTGCCAGTTTGCATTCCGTTCCGGCCAGTTTTCCTTTGTTCTTTCCCGGCCGGACTTTTCCGATGGAGGGGGTTATTTGCAAGTTTGCAAATAACATTTAGTGGAGGGTTTATTTGTGAGATGAGAGATTATGAAAGCATCTTTTGATACCATTCTTATCTATCATCATCACTTGCTTTTTGTTGATTTGAGGTGATTAGTAGTTGATGTGAGTAAGTTATGATGATGTTTTGGATGTGGTCACCACTTGTGCTCCTACGATCACCTCCCTTCTTGCTTCATATTCTTTCCTCCACCATTTTCTAAGATGAGAAGTTTTTCCATGGTTGAGAGAGAAGAAGATGAGAGCTTCCTTTTGAGAGTGTAACATTTTTGATCTCTTTTCATGTTAAGAAAAATGCAAGCACCATTTTTCTTATCTTGTTTCCTCCATCATCTTCAAATGGCAACGAATCCAAATGAGACATAGCCTCTACACTACACTTTCTACAGCAAATCTTGGACGCGTCGGCTAGCCTACTTCGCGCCCGAGTTGCCTCGGTATTGAGGTGGGAGCCCGTAAAAGATGCAGGCGATGTGGTGCCCTTCCGGCGAAGAGGCGACAACGAGGAGATGACGGACGAAGCATCCGCGGGAGATCGGAGTGGAGACGAAGACCGAAGGACTCGGATCATTCGGTATATCTCTAACCCGTCTTGTAGTTAGCTAGGACAAGTTTAATGGCCCGATCCGGGGTTTAGTGCGCGGTGGTGCCGGTTTGCTAAGTTCGCAAAATTAAAGTTTATCACCGTTTCCGCATTTTGGCCGTCGGATTGATGACCGAGGCGCCACCGTGCACTTACAGTATCACATACCCAGGACTTAAAGGATACTGAGAAACAGTTCTGTATAATGAACAAACCCGAAGATGATGCATCAGCATGCACTCTCTTCGTTTGGGCGGCACGGGAAATCTGGTATTGCCCAATTTCCTGCTCTGTCTTATAACTATTATAAGTTGGAGCGGGACCAACGTTCCCCAGCTCAGTATAACAAGCGGGTTCGGTCAATATTCCGTTTTATTATCTTGATTAAGGCGTGATATGGTCGCTACCTGGAGAGAGAGAGAAGAAAACACTCAGCGTGCGCTCTGTAAAGAATAGATTGGTTATTATTTTATCTAATCAGGATGGCTCCCACTGCTTTTTATCAAATCTTCCTTCAAACCCTAAAAGGAAAGACTAGCCGGGATTAATTACACACTACAAGTTCGCCAATCTTTCAGCCAGGCCAGTGTCGGTACTTTGAGGGAGCTCCCCCGTGCTTTCGCACGAACCTAATTACTGTAAACCTCGTTTTCCCAGAGGCGTAACCTCGTTGACACCTTTCTAGACACCTACTTGATCGGCTAATTGTAATGTATAAAACTCTCCCAGGAGTAACTCTTACTCGCAGCGGGTATCGGGATCCAACTATCTAATAGAAGGTATGCAATCTCATTGCAAATTTCAACACTTGAAATTCCCGATAATATTTTGATCTATGACCTTGACTGAGTCAACAAACCATAGACCGCAAGTAAAGTTCAACCCGTCATTTCTCGATTGAATTAAACCCACCCGTACGACCCTTGACTGAGTCAACAAGGCCGCACGACTACCCTAATCCAATCGCATCATATGCTTTGCAGATAAGCAATAATCAGCTACCGCACACTACGCCTTGACTGAGTCAACAAACGCAGCACGAATACTAACTATTACCTATCTGAAATGATGGAGGGCTACGACAGGTTTTTAAGAAAACCTTTTGCGTAATGAACTTTATATCGTTGTAGAATCAAATGAATTTGAAATGGAGTGCTTTTGAGGCTTTTCTAGTTTTGCTAAAGGAGTCACTCCCGGTGAAGGGATCGTCGGTCCTTTCCTCGTCGAATGAGGTGCGGGATATATCATATATATCACTGTGCAAAGCAAAAACTCTTAAAAGCAATCAAAAGACAAACCGAGTGTGTAGCATCTGCCAATTATTGCTAAAGGAGTCACTCCCGGTGAAGGGGTCTCGGTCCTTTCCTCATCGAATAAGGTGCAGGATATATCACATATACCGCTGTGCAAAGCAAGAACTGTACCTACCTGTTTATTTTGAAATTCGATTCTACAACATCTTAGGTTTCTTTTATTTCATTAATCACATTAATGAAGTCCCATCATTTAAGTACCTAAACATCACAGATAAATACGACGTACACTTATGCCATCCGCATTCGCCTCGATGTCCCCTCGTGCACCGTTAGGTTAGGTAACTAACGGCAGAGCGGGACAGGGCTAGCGCGGGTGTAAAACATAAGTAACGTTTATATAATATATCATATATACTATATACTGTATCTATCAAAGAACATCACATGATCACATCACAGATATCGCAGCAGAAGAAACATATGAAATATTGGATATACTAGGACGTCCGTGTTTTCAATACGAGCCAGTATAAAACACGGATTCCACGGTCGTGATGAATAGCCAAACCCACACCCCTAGACCCCTACGAGAGCGGCAAGCAACCCTGCCAATTCTAGAGTTAGGAGACCCGGACTCGACTCCTCGAGTTGGTCTCCCACTGGACTCCAGAACCCGGTTACTTGTGCGCTCCTCTTTAGGTCTATCCTAGTGCGGAAAAGTAAATAATATACAAACGGTGACAACTTCCGCAACCTGGAAGTGCCCCAATAAAAGAATATTACATACAAGTTTTTACATGAATGAAAATGAAAAACACTCATCTCACATAAAAACCCCCGGCTATTCAAACACGACGATCCAATATAACATATCCAGCAACACATAACATCACATGTCATCAACGTAAGTAAATATGTCCATCCCAATTGTCGTTGACATATAGCAACGAAACCGGCGATATCACATATTACACTTACGGTCACAGAAAAGAAAGTGTAAAACTACAACAGTTGGAATCCGCAACCACCTCAGACATCACATGCCTGACCAAATGAATTCCTTAGACATCGCATACCTAACAATTATAAACCCCGCATTTTAGTCTCAAAATCGAAAACACTTTTCAATATCAAGTCGGGCAATTCAACAAGATTCCCGACATCCTGATCGAATGCTCGTCGCAAACTTCAGTAGACGGCCGCACCCCCGATACCGTCGACAAAGTGCACCAAGGCGGAACACCGCTACCGCGAGCACCCGGACGGATGCTTTCGGTGACGGGGTTCTCCTACAGTCACTTGGTCGGGGCTATGGAGTGAGGTTGTCTATTAAGTTTACCCGGCGAGTATCCGCGTACACTACGTGATTGCGACGGACTTTTGATCACATCAAAATTCCATGGCAACCGATCAAGTGAGACTAAAGTGCTACGTTTATAACATTCATTCAGTTATCACATAACTATTTGTGAATTCCAATTATTGTATCCCATTCCGGATAAATAGAAAATGATAAACTTTCCGATCGAACAGTCAAACACCCAAGTTTTCCCGATACAGCTCAACACATGAAATAAGTCTAACAACATTCAGTTCGTGCCTCAGTACCAACGGTCCAGCCGTAGAAGGGTCAAGCCAACGCCTCACATGTGGCACGCTGTACTGCCCCAAACCCTAAGGTTCAAAGGGCAGTTCAAGACGGTCACATAATCGAGTTAAGGTTTGTTGTCTTCTAGAGGGTCCATCGAGTTACTTGCACTACTTAGAACGTCGTTAAACTACGGAAAAATCCAACACTTGGAAATTTCCCGACAGGGGAAAAATTGGGTATTTATATCCGGTCGAACTTTTTAACATATTCTAAAATTTATCCGGAAAGCCACACAGACAAAATTTGATAATCCGATCAAAACACCGAATCCCCAAAACAACTCCAGAAAATGCAAACTCTGGAAAAAATATTAAAAATACCCAGAGAACTCAGCACCTGAAACAATGAATTACTGTGGAAAATTCTACGCCACATAAGACAATACTGCCGCGGAACCGCCGCACGAGCCATGCTCGTGCCGCGGATCCGCGGCTCAATGATGGAATTAGGCGTACAAATTTTACAGTAACCCTTAGAAATTCCTGCTGATATTTCTACATATTTTTAATTCTGAAAAAGACCAGATTTCATAAATCGTCCAGAGAGCAATTTGCCGGGTTCGTTTCGGGTTCGTTCGGGCTTCAAATTCCGTCTAGACTTCGCCTAAGGCTCTAGCTAGGCTCTGATACCACTGTAGGGTTCCTAGGCACCCTAAGAAGGTCTCACAAGGCATCGAACATGCCAATATAAAATTTTAACGGTGCCGAGAAACCCTAAACTACAGATCGTCGGCTAGAAGTTTAGGCGAAAAAGCTAACTAGTTAACACTTAACTAAGAGATACGGAAATACAACCTTTGTAGATCCGGTCGTCCACCTCCACGGCTCCGAGATGAGGTCCTCTCCGCTGTCCAAATCAAATCCGGGCTCTAGCGTCGGCTTCATCGGAGAATGGACGGGCTAGGTCGTCGACGACGTGCCGAAGATGATCTACGTCGAAGCATCACTAGATCGAGCTCCACCTTCACCAAGTCTTGAAAACTTGTGAAGAAAACACACTCTACTACTTGGCAAGAGGTAGAGGATGAAGAAATAGGAAGTGGGTAGACTTTAGTTTTGGATTTCTCACTCTTTTTCATCACTTGCCATTAATGGAGCAAGCTTTCTTCATGTGAAGAAATGGAGAAGAAGAAGAAGCTAATTATGATAAGTTAATTCAAATTAGAAAAGAAATGAATACTTATCATATTAGAACCATGGTTAGGTGTAGAGAATCAATCATGGTTAAGTGAATGGTTAGGGTCAAGCTAGAGACAAAATGGTCACTAAGTCAAAAGATCAAGAAGCTTCAACTAGAATCCAAAATTAGCAACCATTTCATTTCATTTTCTTTTATTCATTTATCATAAATAAATGGATAATTAAATAAGATAAATGAATAACAAATAATAAACCCTAACCTATTCATTAACCAAGGTTTAATACTTTACACTTAACCAAAAAGCATGTATCATCAAACATGATACAAGCTAGTGCACAAAATCATATCACATATATAATGCGCACAACCGAGTGAGAAAATCCATCTTAAAGTGAACCAATACTAGTTAATGCAAAGTAATATATCAAATATATAATTATACATTAAATCATTAAATCAACACTTGATTTAACGATCCGGTCATATCGCATATAACCGACTAGTATCCTATGTATCGGCTTATCGAATCAATCTTTGATTCGATAATTAGGGTATATCGCATATAACCTAATCGATACATTCATCGCGAGAATGGAATACGGTATCACATACACGCATTATTCTCGGTCCCGCACATATCTCATATGCGCTCCTATTTCGTTTCGCTTGAGCCAGGAAACCTCTGTGTAGGACTCTAAAGACTCGTCAATACGCCGGCAGCAGGCGATGATCATATCAAACACCCACAAGCCGCAAGCGGTCTGCTAAACGTAACGGCCACCCGGGTATTGAGTGATCTGAAGATCGACGAGCAAGCCCGCTCACACTCCAGTGAATCCGACCAGTAACACTACCGTACAGTCCAGTCTGATCGTCTGATATGTCGCATATCTTGCCTAGGGATGGTAAAACGTCAGACCCCAATAGCTCAATAAGTCGTGTCGATATGAGGTCTATAACAATTCGAGAAACTACTGGTAACACTTACCAGTAAATCTCAGCAACCCTGGCCAGGGATTTCCTGTTATAGCCAATCGAACACAGCGCAACATCAACCCCCTATACCGGGAGAGACGAATCCCCTCCTATCGCTCATTGCCTCCATGTGACTCGGGACTGTACCCAAAAACCACCGTTTTGCACGCCCTCTTGGACGTGGTAAGATGGAAATCAAATCACAGTGGGAACCACACAAGACTCTATGACGATCTCGGGTCAACAGACTACTCTGTACCAGTGTCACCAGAGAACTGCCATCTGACGTGAGGTATAATACCATCTGGGAGTTCTCGGCGAGTCCGTCCAGTGTACCCAGTCTCTACTGAGCACCCGTATATCATCTCTGATGTCAAACACCGATGGATATGGGATCATCCATCGCCCATCTGTATGGGTCGAGAAGGTACACGCTAGTCTATTCTGGTATATCGATGCCCTGTCTCGATACACCCACGACTAGGGACTTTGAAGGATGTACTTACGGACTACCATATCCCCACTAGTATGATCTGCATCATAGTCCAGGTAGTCAAGTACAGATCCTAAGGGCTTTACCAACATGTAACAGAGAGACAAACAGTGTACACGTTAAGGTAAAGAGCAACCAGATAGCATACTATCATGTCGAGCAAGAAAGTCCTCCCTATATATGTCCCAGCATCCACTACTATATACATCCTATGTACAGTAATGGCCTCTAGGGCATACATATAACTAACAATTGTCACGGACAGGCTCAGTAGGGGTTTGGATGAGTTTACTTATCGGCCTTCCTTTCACTCAATACCTGGGTAGCCATTACGTATAGCTAGTGCCGCTGACGTGCTTGTGGTTAAACCCACTGCCAGCGTATTGATGAGTCTTTAGAGTCCCACACAGAAGGTTTTCCTATTTCGGGCGAAACGATGTAGAGGCCGTATGGTTTTACGGCAGGGTTCGATCATATACGTGCACTTGTGCACGTATCATGATTCGGACGGGTAATACTAGTGGGTTTTGGTTTAAACCGGATTCTAGTATTATATTGTTGGATTATTTTCGTCTTTTTGTATTCGTATTTTTCGGAATACGGCTATGGGTATGTTATACGGATGAAAGATATTCTTGTAATTTATTACAAGATGCTTCTAGAAGATGCCACCTCATTTTTGGTTTTAACCATTTTGTTAAATGGTTAAATGAGGTGGAGGATGAGGTGTTCTAGGCTTTAAATTAAGCATGGCTTTATGGTGACTCACATGGTGACTCATGAGTTACTATTATGGCATGCTTGATATTTGGTGTTGTGAGATAGTTTAGTTGAGGCTTGATTCATTTCTTGAGCTTCACAACACTTAGCCTATTTTTCCATGGTTGCTTCACACTCTCTTCCTCAAGCTTCTTCTTCTACATCCACCTTTCAAGTCTCATGTGTTGAGAAATCTAGGGTGTTTGAGACAAATTAATCCATCATTGGATTCTACATCCTCTAGACTATCTAGTTTAGCGAACTAGGTACCCTACTTACCTCGGTTATGAGGTTGGAGCTCGAACTACAAATCCTCAAGTGGATCATCTTCGATGGAGGGAGACCGGCGATCAAGCTTGATTATGGTGACCTCTAGGAGCTTAGGAATATTGTAGAAGACCGAAGGACTCGGATCATTCGGTGTAACCATTCTAAACACCTCTTTAGTTTGCTAGCTTTAGGTTTATGCTAGATCCGGGTTATAGGGTTGTTCTAGCGCCAATTTATAAAATTTTTGTTCTGGAAATGGTCATAGTAGATGGCCAGGACGCTGGAATAACCCAACACCTCACCAAGTATACACACACACACACATATAAATATAAATGCATGTATATAAACAAGTATACTCAAACCCGTATATATACGTATACCGTATTTGTACCAAAATACGAATACCGTATTTGTACCAAAAATACAAAATACGCGTATTCATAATTAGAAAGAAATACATGTATTTGTATCAAAGCACACATACCCGTATTTATACAAATATACGTATTTGTATAAATACCGTATTCGTGTTAAAATATAAATACCCAAAAGAGAGCAATATAATACTAGCTTCAAAACTGGCGGTCTTTCAAACCTGCTAGTACTACTAAATCGTTCGATTAAAGCACATGTATAAATGCACGTGTTCAATCGAACACCCGTGCGTACAACCTTATGCAAACTACACCGTTTCGCCTGAACAGAAAACTCTCTGTGTAAGATTCTAAAGACTCGACAATACGCTGGTAGTGGGTTTAACCACATGCACGTCAGTAGCACTAGCTGTACGTAATGATTACCCAGGTATCTGTTGAAGGGAAGATCGATACGATAACTCGTTCGAAAACCCTACTGAGCCTATAGGTGACATTCTCCGTATAGTTCGGTCTGTTCATCTAAGAGTATCGCATATCGGGTCTAGGGGGTGGTAAATGTCAGATCCCTAATAGTGCAATAAGTCGTGTTGGTGTGGAACCCAATACAACCTAAGAAACCACTGGTGTACCAACCAGTAAATCTCACTTGCCCTGGCCAGGGACCTTGTCTATTTTCCAACCGTACACAGCGCGATATCAAATCCTAATACCGAGAGAGACGAATCCCTTCTATCCCTTACTGCCTCCAAGTGCTTCAGGACTGCACCAAAGTACTGCCTGTTTCTATGACTCATTTGAGCCGTGATAGGGGTAATCTAAGTATAGTGGGAACACACTCAAGATGAATAGTGATGTCAAGTCGACGGACTTACCTGTACTCATGTCACCAGGGAACTACTAACTGACGATAGGTATAATACCAACCAGCAGTTCCCAGTGAGTCCGTCCTGTGCAACTCATAACCCAATGAGCACTTGTCTAATGGGGATAAAAAGCGTATACACTAGTCTACTCTGGATATCGATGCCTAGTCTTGAAAATCCTACGACTAGGGATAAGTTTAATGATGTGCTTATAGACTACCCAGCCCCACTAGTGTGATTTCCATCACAATGCTGGTAGTCAAGCAAAGATCCTACGTGCTCTATCGACATGTATTAGCGATATGTTAAAAGAAACATATACACATGTTAAGATAGACTCAAACCAGATAGCATACTATTATTTTGAGCAAGACTGTTATCATATTTGTGAATATCCTAAGCATCCAAAATGTAATATACAATCCAGTACAATACAAAAATGGCCTCTAGGGCATATATCACTAACAATCTCCCACTTGCACTATGGCCATGTATTGGCATATCACAGACCTATCATCTCGAATAGCTTCTTGAACTGTGTCTGAGGTATGGCCTTTGTGAGTGGACCTGCAGTGATGTTCTCCGTGTCTACTCTCTGCACCTCGATCTCCCAGCGATCCACGATCTCCCTGATCAGGTGATATCGCCTCAAAATATGTCTGGGCTTCTGATGGGACCTTGGTTCTTTCGCTAAAGTTATAGCCCCATTGTTGTTACAATGCAAATGTATTGGGTCAACAATGGACGGAGCCACCTGAAATTCTGTAATGAACTTCCTCATCCAGACTGCCTCTTTTGCGGCGTCACAAGTAGTGATATACTCTGCCTCTATCGTCGAGTCAGCAACGGTGTCCTGTTTGGAGCTCTTCCAGCAGACCGCCCTTCCATTAAGGGTGAAGACATAACTCGATATGGATTTGGAGTCATCCTTGTCACTTTGGAAGCTGGAGTCAGCGAAGGCCTCGATCTGGAGGTCTTTACTGCCGTACACCAAGAACATCTCCTTAGCCCTTCTCAGGTACTTAAGAATATTTTTTACTACTATCCAGTGCTTCTTCCCTGAGTTTGACTGATACCTGGTAACCACACTCAGTGCGTAAGTAATATCTGGTCTGGTACACATCGCATACATTATAAATCCTACCATAGAAGCATTGGGTATAATACTCACGCGATCCCTTTCCAAATCAGTCTTGGGAGACATCTTTTTGGAGAGGGTGATCCCATGACAAGCGGGTAGGTTACTGCGTTTGGAATCTTCTATACTAAATCTTTTCAGTATGGTGTCAATGTACCTGGATTGTGAAAGTCCCAACATTCTCTTAGATCTATCATGATAGATCTGGATCTTCAGAATGTAGGAGGTATCACCCAGGTCTTTCATGGAGAACTTTTGAGATAAGAATCTTTTGACTGATTGTAGTATAGGAATGCCATTTCCTATCAGGAGAATGTCATCCACGTACAAGACGAAAAATACCACAGTTCTCGCTACAATCTTACCATAAATGTATGGTTCATCTGCATTTTTGATAAAGTCAAATTCTTTGACCGTCTCATCAAAGCAGATGTTCCAACTCCGTGATGCCTGCTTTAATCCATAAATGGATTTAAGCAACTTGCACACTCTTCTGCTGCTCCCACTCTTTATGAAACATTCTGGCTGATCCATATAAACATACTCTTCCAAATTTCCATTCAGAAAAGCAGTCTTTACATCCATCTGCCAAATTTCATAATCATGGAAGGCAAAATGGCAAATAGAATCCGAATGGATTTAAGCATAGTCACTAGAGAAAAGGTTGCATCATAGTCAAAGCCAGGTCTTTGACGAAAACCTTATAGGTTTCAAGCTGCCCATCTGCAACAATCTTCATTCTGAAGATCTATTTGCAGCATACAAGATTTATCCCCTGAGGTGCAATGTCCAAAGTCCAAACTTTTTTTTGTGTACATGGATTCCATTTTGGTCCGCATTGCATCCAGCCACTTTACCGAGTCTCTGCTCATAATGGAATGCTGGAAACTAGTTGGCTCATCATCATCAATGATGTAATTCTTGTTGGGTTACGGCAGTGCCCCAGCCAGCTATCCGTGACCAAATGCGGAGCAAAAATTTATAAAACTTGGCGCTACAACAACCAATTACCCGGATCTACCATTAACCCTTTACTAGCAATCTAAAAAGAGTTAGGAATGGTTATACCGAATTGATCCGTGTCTTTCGGTCTGCAACCTTCATCCCAAGCTCCTAGTGGCTTCCTTGATCAAGCTTGGTCGCCGGTCTCCCTCCATCGAAGATGATCCACCCGAAGGTTTGTGCAACGAACTTCAACCTCATAACCGAGGTAACTAGGGTATCTAGTTTGCTAAACTTGATAGCTTAGGAGATATAGAAACTAATGATGGATTAAGTTATCTCTAATTACCCAATGTTTCTCAACACATAAGACATGATGGGTGGAGGTAGAAGATGAAGTATGAGGATGAGAGTGTAGCTACTCAAGAAAGGAAAATGGCTAAGTGTTGTGAGCAAGAGTGAGTGTGGCATCAAGTGAAGAAAAATCCTCACAACACTTGCAATAAATCAAGCATGAAAGAATAGTGTCACCATGAGTCACCCTATGAGTCATCTACAAAGCCATGCCTTATTTAATGCTAAAGAATGACTCATCCTCCACCTCATTAACCATTTATAATAAATGGTTAAAACAATAATGAGGTGGCATCTTCTAGAAGTATCTTGTAATGAAATTACAAGAATATCGCTCATCCGTATATACATACCCGTATCCGTATTCCGAAAAATACGAATACAAAGAGACGAAAATAATCCATCAATATAATACTAGAACCCGGCTTAAATCAAAGACGCTAGCATTATCCGTACGAATCTGTAAGGTCCACGTTACCCACCCCGGTTCTTTCGGGGAGGCGGAATAGGTAAAAATCAAATTTTTCCTCAATAGGTAATATGGACCATCCATGAAGGATCTTTGCTAAACAAAAACTAACAAATAAACTACAAGTTTTAGCTACTATGTAGAATGGTTATACCTAGGTCTTGAACTCCTTCTCTTCTTTTTGTGGTTCTCATCCTTGCTTGCTCCTTGTCGTGGTTTGAACGAATCCTCCTCGTAGTCTCCTCTTTGCCGTAGATGGATCCACCCGAGGGCCTCGAACTTGAGCTCTTATCTCAACCTAGAGATAACTAAGGTGCTTGGTTTGCTAAACCTAGAACCTTAGAATGAGTAGAGAAGAGTTATGGTGGTTTTGTCTCAAAAGTTCATGATTTCCAACTCATGGAACACTTGAACTTTGAGAGAGGAAGAGGGAGAGCTTTCTTTCTAAGAGAGAGAAAGAAAATGATAGAATGAGCTCTCATCTTGCAACCATGCTCACAAAAGTGAGAATAATGATGATGATAATAATAATTAAGAATTGTGATGGTTAGTTTCAATGAACATTATCATTTCATGCATTTAATTCATTTTGCAAAGAACAAGAAGCATCATTGAAAAGAAATGATGATGGTCAACAAGTCCACAATGGTCAACCGGTCAACAAAGTCAACAAGTCAACAAGTAAACAAAAGTCAAATGTTCAACTCAACCATGACACAACAATCCTTAATTAATATTATTAATCATAATTCTCATTCTCATTAGGGTTTAGAAAAAGTCAACGGTCAACAAGTTAACCAAAGTCAAATGGTCAACAACCCTAATGAGAATCCTCTACCTCTGTCAACTGTGTATACACACCCGCATCCGTGTCCCGAGGAACACGAATATACTGAGCAAAACCAATCCCAAAACAAATACTAGGATCTGGCTTAAACCAAAGCCCGCTAGTGATAGCTGTTCGGACACCAAACGTGCACAAGTGCGTGGATGTGAACGAACCCCGTCGCAAAACCATGCGACCCCTACTCTGTTTTGCCCAAAGGCGAGTAACCCTCAGTGTGGGACTCTAAAGGCTCGACACTACACTGGCAGTGGGTTTAACCACAGGCCGCAAGCGGTACTAGCTGTACGTAACGGTCCCCAGGTAGATGCCGAAAAGAAGACTGACGAGGTGAACCCATCCGAACTCCTACTGAGCCTGAATGTGACAATCTCCGTACAGTCCGGTCTGTTCGTCTGAGAGTATCGCATGGCGGGCCTAGGGGGCGGTAAACGTCAGTCCCCTAATAGTGGTACAAGTCGTGTCGGAGTGTAGCCCAAAACACCCTGAGAATCTATTGGAAAACCTACCAGTAATTCTCGCTTGCCCTGGCCAGGGACGACAATGTGTAATGGCTCTCCTAAACACAGCGCGATATTAACTCCCAATACCGGGAGAGACGAATCCTGTCTAACCGTTACTGCCTCCAAGTGCTTCGGGACTGCACCCAACTACTACCTGTTTGCACGACTCAGTAGAGCCGTGGTAGGATAGTAATCTAAGAACAGTGGGAACACACTCGAGGCGAAGTGACAGTGTCAAGTCAACGGACTAAGCTGTACTCATGTCACCTGGAAACTGTTAACTGACGATAGGTATAATACCAACCAACAGTTCCCGATGAGTCCTGTCCAGTGTACTCGTAACCTAACGAGCACCTGCATACTATCTCTAGTACGACGTACTGATGGTTGTGGGACAGACCATCTCCCCTGCTGGGAAGAGAAGCGTATGCACCAGTCTACTCTGGAGTATCGATGCCCTGTCTCGATAATCCTACGACTAGGGAACAAAATAAGGATGTGCTTATAGACTACCCAGCCCCCACTAGTGTGATCGCCATCACAACACCGGTAGTCAAGCAAAGATCCTAAGGGCTCCATCAATATGTATTAGCGATATGTTAAAAGAAACATATACACATATTAAGATAGAAACAAACCAAGTATCATACTACTATATCGAGCAAGACTGTCGTAAACCCGTATATATATCCCAAGCCTCCAAAATGTATTATACAAACTAGTACTATACAATAATGTCCTCTAGGGCATACATATCTAACAATCTCCCAGTTGCACTAAAGGCCAGTAATTGGTGTACCGCATACCCAACGTTTGCTCAAGGCCAGTTGTTGGCGTACCGCATACCCAATAGCTCAAAAAGTCGCTCGAACAGTGTTTAAGGGAGGGCCTTTGTGAATGGATCCGCCGTGTTGTCTTTTGTGTCCACTCTCCGTACCTCGATCTCCTGGCGATCAATGATCTCCCTGATCAGGTGATACCGCCTTAAGATGTGTTTGGATTTCTGATGGGACCTTGGTTCCTTTGTTAAAGCTATAGCCCCATTGTTATCGCAATACAAACGTATTGGGTCAACAATGGACGGAACCACCTGAAGTTCACTAATGAACTTCTTCATCCAGACCGCCTCTTTTACGGCATCGCTTGCAGCAATGTATTCAGCCTCCATCGTCGAGTCTGCGACGGTATCCTGTTTGGAACTCCTCCAACATACCGCCCCTCCGTTGAGGGTAAACACAAAACCCGAGACAGACTTGCTGTCATCTTTGTCACTCTGGATGCTTGAATCGGTAAAGGACTCGACCCTGAGGTCTCCATTACCGTAAACCAGGAACATCTCCTTAGTCCTTCTCAGGTACTTGAGAATGTTCTTCACTGCCGTCCAGTGGTCCTCACCTGGGTCTGACTGATACCGGCTCACCATGCTCAGCGCGTAAGCTACATCTGGTCTTGTACATAGCATCGCATACATTATAGATCCTATCGCCGAAGCGTAGGGTATAGTGCTCATGCGAACCCTCTCCTCGTCAGTCTTAGGAGACATCTTCTTGGAGAAGGTGATTCCGTGCAATGCGGGTACATTACCACGCTTGGAATCTTCCATACTAAATCTCTTTAGTACGGTCTCTATGTACCTGGACTGCGAAAGTCCCAGCAGTCTCTTGGATCTATCTCTGTAGATCTTGATCCCCAGAATGTACGAGGCATCACCCAGGTCCTTCATGGAGAACCGTTGTGACAAAAATAGCTTGACTGATTGTAGCATAGGAATGTCATTTCCTATCAAAAGAATGTCGTCCACGTACAAGACTAGGAACATGACAGTTCGTCCTACAATCTTCTTATAGACACAAGGTTCATCTTCGTTCTTGATGAAATCAAATTCCTTGATTGCCTCATCAAAACAGATGTTCCAGCTCCGCGATGCCTGCTTTAATCCATAAATGGATTTAAGCAACTTGCACATCTTCCTGCTGCTCCCACTGTCTACGAAACCTTCTGGCTGATCCATGTAAACGCACTCTTCCAAACAGCCGTTTAGAAAAGCCGTTTTAACTTCCATCTGCCAGATTTCATAGTCATGGAAGGCAGCAATGGCAAGTAGGATCCGAATGGATTTGAGCATAGCCACTAGAGAAAAAGTTTCGTCATAGTCCACACCAGGTATTTGACGAAAACCTTTTGCAACGAGTCTAGCCTTATAGGTTTCCACCTGCCCATCTACACAAAGTTTCCTTTTGTAGATCCATTTGCATCCAACGGGTTTTACCCCAGGTGGAGTAATATCCAAGGTCCATACTTTATTGGTATACATGGACTCCATTTCGAATTGCATTGCTTCCAGCCACTTATCAGAGTCCCTACTGATAACGGCCTGCCTGAAACTGGTAGGGTCATCTTCTTCCAAGATGCAATCCTCTCGATCCCCGTTTATGAGAAAACCGTAGTATCTCTTGGGAGGACGGGAAATCCTATCAGATCTGCGGAGTGGCTGAGGTTCGTCTGGGGTTATTGAATCCTGAGGTTCTGTCAAATCTTTAGTTTCAGTTTGTGGTCGCTGAATTTCTTCCAATTCTACCGTGCTCCCACTAATTTCTTTTGCAAGAAACTCCGTTTCTAAGAAAACGGCATGCTGGGCAACAAACACTTTCTGTTCCTCGGTGTGGTAGAACAGATATTCATAACCATTCTTTGGATATCCCACAAACTTACATAAAACTGACCGTGCCTCCAGCTTATCTGGTTTATGTTTTTTAACATAAGCCGGACAACCCCATATCTTAAATCTTTTAAGATATAGCCTCTTTCCATTCCATATCTCGAATGGAGTCTTAGGCACTGATTTAGACGGAACATCATTCAATAAATATGTTGTTGTTAAAAGCGCATGTCCCCAAAATGAAAGAGGCAACTCGGCACTACTCATCATGGAGCGAACCATATCCAATAGGGTACGATTCCTCCATTCCGATACACCGTTGTGCTGTGGTGTATAAGGAGGAGTAAGCTGAGAGAGAATACCATTCTCTTTTAAATAATCTAGGAATTCCGTGCTTAAGTACTCCCCTCCCCTATCCGATCGGAGGATCTTGATACTTTTGCCAGTCTGGTTCTCTACTTCGTTTCTGAATTCCTTGAATTTCTCAAAAGCTTCAGATTTGTGTTTCATCAGATACACATATCCGAACCTAGAGAGATCGTCAGTGAATATGATGAAGTACGAGAACCCACCCCTTGCATGTATAGACATCGGACCACATACATCACTGTGTATGAGTCCCAAGAGCTCTGTTGCTCTTTCTCCATGTCCGGTGAACGGAGATTTGGTCATCTTTCTTTTGAGACAAGACTGACAAGTTTCGTAAGATGAAAACTTGAACGTATTTAAGAGTCCATCTTTATGCAACTTACTTAGTCTTTTCTCTCCGATATGACCAAGTCTACAATGCCACAAGTAGGATTCATTCGTATCTGAATTTTTCCTCTTGCGTGTGTTTTGTATATTGAGAACAGTATTCTGATTTAGAACGTAGATACCATTACACAGTGTACCTTCTGCAACCAGTACCTTATGAAGGTAGATGTTCATGATATTTCTATCAAGAACAAAGTTATATCTGTTGGCTATAGTGCCCTCAAGGCAATTATCATAGTCGCGGACTTGTGATTATAATGATTGAGTGAGGACCTATACCAATAAAACAGTCTTACTCAAGATGATAGTATGCTATCTGGTTTGTCTTTATCATCATATACATGTTGATAGAGCCCGTAGGATTCTTTCTTGACTGCCAGTATTGTGATGGCGATCACATATGTGGGAGCTGGGGTCTATAAGTACATCCTTAAATGTTCCTAGTCGTAGGAGTATCGAGATCGGGCATCGATACTCCAGTGTAGACTAGTGTATACTGATCGAGACCCCGATGAGGGGCGGTGGCCATGTCTCACAAGCCATTGGTGTTAGTTTGTTCACCTAAGATAGTATACAGGTGCTCATTGGGTTATGAGTACACTGGACGGACTCGCCGGGAACCTGTTAGTTGGTATTATACCTATTGTCAGATAGCAGTTCCCAGGTGACATGTGTACAGGTTAGTCTGTCGACCTGAGATCGTCATTTGTCTCGTGTGAGTTCCCACTGTGCTTTGATTACTACCCTACCACGGCTCAAAGGAGTCGTGCAAACAGGTTTTAGTTGGGTACAGTCCCGAGCCACATGGAGGCAGTGATCGGATCGTCGGGGATTCGTCTCTCCCGGTATTGGGGGTTGATGTCGCGTTGTGTACGGATGGCCATCACCATAAATCCGTGGCCACGGTGGATGAGAATTATCGATCCAGGATTGATAGTTTCTCAGGTGGTGATGGGTTTCATACCGACACTAAATATCACGTTGTTGGGGGTCTGACTTTATCCACCCCCCTAAATTCGATATGCGATACTCTTAGACGAACAGATCGGACTGTACGGATATTGTCACTGACAAGCTCAGTAGGGGTTCAAGATGAGTTTGCTCGTCGGCCTCCCTTTCGCTCAATACCTGGGTAGCCGTTTCGTACAGCAAGTGCCGCTGACGTGCTTGTGGTTAAAACCACCGCCAGAGTATTGACGAGTCTTTAGAGTCCCACACAGAGGGTTTTCACGGTTCAGGCGATATGGTGTACATGAGGTATGTTGATACATACAGATATCCGATTAATATGTGCACTTGCTGCGCAGACTTTAATCGGACGGTTGATAATACTAGCGGCTTAGGATTAAGCCGGATTATTAAATCGGGTTTTGATTTAATAATTGATATATGTATATACGTATTCTAGTATTATTGTTCACTATTCGTTTTCTCTCTTGGCTATTCGTATTTTGGTACGAATACGTGTATATGTATTTTGGTACATATACCAGGAAGTTTTCCGTATTTTATACGGAATAGCTTCTAGAAGATATTTTGCCACCTCATTATTTGATTTTTCATTTATGAAAATTCATTTTGTTTTATGATGAGGTGGAGGGTGAGAGGTGGCATGAACATGACCTAGGTATGGCTTTAAAGTATGGTTGTGATTTGTTTATTGCTTTAATTGAAAAAAAGAAATGGGACATTTTTGTGTGAATGAGAGGGGGGGCACTACCAAGGCATGGAAATTTTTTCCGAAATCACCCTTTAAACCCCTTACTAGCTTGGTTAGACGTGCTTAAAAGATCGATCGACGGATTTTTCCGAAATCACGATTTCATTTTTCAAGTTGCTGTCGATTTTCAAAAGTGGTTAAAAAATTATTTCACACATCCTAAAAATCCGTGCAGGCAAATATAAGGCTACACAAAAAATTTGAACTCGTTATGCCACTAAAGTGCCGTGGATCCACCGCTCTAACCCCCTTTTGGCGGCGGATCAGCGGCCATTTTTTGGCAACGGGCTTCTAAATTTTTACTGTAGCCCCCTGATGTGAAATTGTGATTTTTGTGATATTCTGTTTTGGCCCAGGTTTCAGTGAAGTATTATTTTGCTATTGGGGCCAATTTGGAACTTAGTCGATCACTAATTTAAGCGTGCGTTTGACAGTACATACATTTATATCTGGGACCGTGAATGTCATTTGATCGGTAAACTCGTCTAATTGCTATATGTCTTTTAAACGGGTTTGCGAACGTGACATTCACGTTGATGTTCTGTGTTGTGCTGTGATGTTGGTTGGATCATCGTGGTGGATAGTCAGTGGTGCAATGATAGTACAGTTTTCATTTTATTTGTACATTTGATATTACGGGGCGAGAGTCTGACATTTGGACTGCCGTCACTGCCAGTTTGTATATTATTCTTTTGAGGCATGACCGGGATGAGGTCGATGTCACCCTTGTATATTATTTTCTTTTCTGTACTAGGATTACCCCGTGGTGGGGTGCACGAATAGCCAGATTCTAGAGGGCAACGGGTCCGCATCTCATGGCGTTGGGACGGAGGGGACCTTACTCTAGAATTGTCAGGCTATTCGCCGCACTCGTAGGGGGTATAGGTGACCCAGGAGGGGTGCTCAAGTTACCGGATTCCGTGAAGTGCTGGGTGGTCCATTCACATTGCTGAAGGGGGCTGCCTCACTTCTGGTTTTGGCGGGTAACTTGCCGCGCTCGTAAGGGTCTAGGTTTCATTGCACATGTTATCCACACGACAGGGAACGTCGAGTCTCACTTGCGGCTCAAGTGAAACTTGGGGTTCCAGATTATCCACCATTCTGTATTGCTTCTGTGATGTTTCTGTGATGTTGCTTTATATCATGCCTGGGATGATTGTTATATATATATATACTAGTAGATGTTGTATATGTTTTGCACCCGCGCTAGCCCAGGCCCCTCTCTATCGTTAGTTAAGTAACCTAACGGGTGATGACGGGACCTAGTGGCGAATGCGGATGGCATATACGTACATTTTATTTTCGTTCTTTTTTGGTGTGATTAATTGATGGGACTGCATTGATTCTTATCAATGCAAAGATAAAACAAACCTATTTGTGATGTTGTTGGAACCAAGATTTTAAAACTGACATTACAGACACACACTTTTGCTTTGCATCGTGGTATTCATTTGGAATATCCTGCACCTCATTCGACGAGGCAAGGGCCGAGATCCCTTCATCGGGAGTGACCCCTTGAGTAAAAGTTTGCATCAACGTAATAACTTCACTATAGTCGTTTCCTTTTTCTTTGCATCGTGGTATTCAGTTTGGAATATCCTGCACCCCATTCGACGGGGAAAGAGCCGAGATCCCTTCACCAGGAGTGACCTCTTTAGCAAAAGTTTTCGCCACTATATATATTTATAAAACCACTTGGATTCCTTCAACGAGATCAAGTTCATTACGTTAAAGGTTTTTTGCCAAAAACCAGCCGTAGCCCTCCGTCATTTCTTATAAGTACTATTTGGTATTCGTGCTATGTTTGTTGGCAAGCGTCAAGGCAGTGTGCGGTAGCTGAATAATACTTATTTGTAGCATGGATATGCGATTGATCGGGACAGTCGTACAACTTTGTTGGCAAGCGTCAAGGGCTTGTGCGGGTGGGTTCGAGTTAATCCAGGACAATGACGGGTTGAACTTGACTAGTGACCTATAATTTGTTGGCAAGCGTCAAACTTATAGGTCGTTAGGGGTAAAAATCATATCGGGAGTTTCAAACATACAGGAAACTTGCCAGGCATGCGCATACCTTCTGGAGTGTGATGACTTGAGTGTCTTCCATCAGGTTATCATGCGATGATAGTTGGATCCCGATTCCCACCGATGAGTAGGATTACTCCACGGGTGATTCCGACTAATTCTCCTTTCAGGTTTGGAGGAGAATTCGAGGAAACAGTGGGAGCTATCCAGATTAGATAAAATGATTAACCATTTTGATCTAGGTTAGAGTGCACACCGAGTGTTTCTTCTCTCTCTCTCTCTGGCTGTGACTATGACCCGACCTTTGACTAAAACTCATGAAACCAAGTTGACCGAACTTCTTAAAACACTTTGGCTTTTGGAATGTCATGGTGTCGCATACATCATTGCCACTTCTATATCACCTTTTCATTTCTTCAGACCATCCCGTATTACTACGAACATCCACTTCCATTGGATAAATCCATCGTATGGTTATATACGAACTCAAAGGATCTGTTTCGAGGATGGATTCTGGTTCTGGAGAGATTGAATAGGATTATTCGGTTGTCTTTTCTCTTTACGTTCTCTCAGGTTGTGAGGGCTCCTAGGATTAGGAGAGGGTACACCTATTGAGCTTATTGGATAGTCTTCCTCCAAACCATAGGCAGGTGCCGAACGGTAGGGAAGGAAGAAAACCAACAAGCTTAACGGTGGTGTACAGAAGGTAATAAGTAAAGACATATAAAGGGATTAGAATAATGGCAAAGGAAAATGCGATCACCATCATTCACGACAAAGACCGTGTATACCCCTGCCACTCCTACATCCTCTTTGATTTTCTCTAGAACACTCTGTATCATTACGGATATCCACTTCCATTAGATAAATCTATCGTATAGTTACATACAAACTCGAAGGAACTTTTTCGAGGATGGATTCCGGTTCAAGAGAAATTGGATAGGATTATTCAGATGTCTTTTCTCTTTACCTTCTCTTAGGTTGCGAGGGCTCCTAAGATTAGGAGAGTACACCTATTACGCTTATTGGATAGTCTTCTTCCAAACCTTAGGCTGGTGCCGAAAGGTAGGGAATGAAGAAAACCAATTAGGGTAAAAGAGGTGTACAGAAGGTAATAAGTAAAGACATAATAAAGGGATTGCAGAGAGGGCAGACAAGTATATGGTTACTTTCGTGAATCAGGATAGTGGAAGAGGCATTACTAGGAATACCAGTAAACCCCTTTCGAAACATTTTCATGTTTCAGTTTCACTGTGCAATGTTAATTGATAACTGTTTTCCCAGTTGGAATCTAACTCCAGAGTATGTATTTACCAGATCAGTTTCTCACATCTGCATGTTATTACAGATGGTGAGTGGGAGTAAGATATTGGGAATTGGGTGATTAGATCCTCATTATATCGGAATTCGTTGTAATTGGTGATATTTGAGGAAATCATCTGGATTTTGCCGGATGGCAAATATATGGATTTGAATATCCGTTGTTATGCACCAATTTCAAACTGATATATCTGTACGTTTATTTTTATAGAGTGAGATATATCTTTTTGATATTATGTCTATGACATTTACCTATATCAGTTGGTGATTAGGTAAGGTGCATTCAACAGTGGTGTAACTCTTCTTAACCAAAGTACAGTTTTTCAACCTACGACGCACAGAGTTTGAGTTATTGGACTCAGGGGACTTATACAAAGTATTGTGTGTTGTCCAGTGTCCGTTAGGACAATGGGGTTGGTACTTGTACTATATTCTGTTTACTTATGACTTCTCCAGTTCTGGACAAGTATTTCGTTGAAATGCAAAGTCCAGATATTGAGAAGTTATAGGTATAAGAATAAAGTAGAGAACCTTTTGTTGGAAGTGTCAGGATTCTTCGATGAAGTCGAAGATGTAGATACTTGTGTTTGGTATTCCGCTGATGGTAATGGTTTTGAGAACTTGCTTCTCTTTCGGGTTACTCATATGTGGATGCACTCCTAGATGAGTAATGCTGATTGTCCTCTTTCCATTTGGTTGATATGCACTGGAGACAGCTGCATGATTTTGAATCTGGTTCCAATTAAATTAGTGCTTTTGTTTCTATATCAGATATATATAGAATCAATTTATATCTTGACGATGTTAAGGTATAGGGAGTTGTCCAGCTGATGCTTAAAACCAGAATCCGGATAAACTCAAGGCACGTTTTAGTAATGGTTGTTCGTGGGTTATCCCGGGCTTTGACGAGGGATAATTTTCTACCATCAGGAAGATCAATATTTATATTGTTCTTGACTCGCCACAGTTATAGTAAAATGGACTTTTTAAAAAAAAAACACAAGTGGGAGTATGGTAGAACTGGAAGTTATTCCAGAACCACAAACGATTACTGGAAATTTAATAGAACCTAAGGATTCAATTGCATTTGATGTTCCATTAAGCCACTCCGTAGATTTGGTGGATAACGTCAGTCACCCGAGAGATACTTCGGTCTTCTCAGAGATGGTGACAGGGAGGTTCTTGTTTACCCAGACCTTCCATTGCTGTTGTTCTAGACTATAAGACCTGGCAGGAGGATGAGTATAGCGTCGTTCTAAACTAGCTTTAGAAGTGTACGTATATATGATTCTGCCAGAGGGTTGTTGTAGTTAGTGGGAGCAGCAGAAGTGTAGGGTTCCTAGGCGCACTAAGGAGGTTCCACAAGGCATCAACCATGCCAAATTCAAAAATTATGTGCCGAGAAACCCTTAGCAAGATCGTTAACTAGAGTTTAGGCGAAACTCAAACAAGCAAACAACTTTGCTACTAAGTGAATGGAAATACAACCTTTGTAGATCCGGTCCTCCACTTCCTTAGCTCCATGACGATGTCCCTCCGCTGCGATCATCAGATCCCGGACTCTAGCGATGGTTTCGTTGAAGAAATGATCGGGCTAGGTCGTCGACTTCGATGCCGAAGATGATCTACGTCGAGGCAACTCAAACTCAAGCTCTACCTTCACCAAGTCATGAAACTTGTGAAGAAAACACCCTATACTACATGGCAAGTGGTAGAGGATGAAGAAATAGGAAGTGGGTTCACTTTGGATTTGGATTTCTCACTCTTTTTCTCATGTCACCATTGGAGGAAGCAAGGTTTCTTCTTCTTGAAGAAGAAGAAGAAGAAGAAAAAGAATATGATGAATAATGATAAAATCAATTGATTAATAGTAATAAATCAAGTGATCTTATCATAATGCAACCTTGGGTTAGTTTAACAAGTGTACAGAATAAACTATGGTTTAGGTGAATGGTTAGGTTTAGGAAAGAAACAAAAATGGTCAAAGCTTCATGAAGCTTCAACAAAAGAACAAAAGAAGCAACCATTTCATTTCTTGCTCTAAAATAAGTGAAAAGAAATAAATAAATAAGTAAATCAAACCCTAACCATTAAACTAATCATGGTTTAATTATACACACCCAAGTTTTTATGTATCATCAAACATGATACAAACTAGTGCACAAAAACTATATCATATATACAATGTGCACATCAAGTGAGAAAATCCATCTTAAGTGAACCAATACTAGTTAATGTAAAGTAATATATCTAATATATATAATTATACATTAAATCATTAAATCAACACTTGATTTAATGATCCGGTCATATCGCATATGACCGACTAATATCCAATGTATCGACTTATCGAATCAATCCTCGATTCGATAACTAGGTTATATCGCATACAAATAATCGATACATTCATCGCGAGAATAGAATACGGTATCACATACACGTATTATTCTCGGTCCCGCACATATCTCATATGCGCTCCTATTTCGTTTCGCTTGAGCCAGGAAACCTCTGTGTAGGACTCTAAAGACTCGTCAATACGCCGGCAGCAGGTGATGATCATATCAAACACCCACAAGCCGCAAGCGGTCTGCTAAACGTAACGGCCACCCGGGTATTGAGCGATCAGAAGATCAATGAGCAAGCCCGCTCACACTCCTGTGAATCCAACCAGCAACACTTACCGTACAGTCCGGTCTGTTCGTCTGATATGTCGCATATCTCGCCTAGGGGTGGTAAACGTCAGACTCCAATAGCTCGATAAGTCATGTCGATATAAGGTCTATAACAGCTCGAGAAACTACTGGTAACACTTACCAGTAAATCTCAGCAACCCTGGCCAGGGATTTCCGGTTATAGCCAATCGAACACAGCGCAACATCAACTCCCTATACCGGGAGAGACGAATCCCCTCTTATCGCTCATTGCCTCCATGTGATTCGGGACTGTACCCAAAAACCACCATTTTGCACGCCCTCTTGGACGTGGTAAGGTGGAAATTAAAGCACAGTGGGAATCACACAAGACTCTATGACGATCTCGAGTCTACATACTAACCTGTACCAGTGTCACCAGAGAACTGCCATCTGACGTAAGGTATAATACCATCTGGGAGTTCTCGGCGAGTCCGTCCAGTGTACCCAGTCTCCACTGAGCACCCGTATATCATCTCTGATGTCAAACACTAATGGATATGGGATCATCCATCGTCCATCTGTATGGGTCGAGAAGGTATACGCTAGTCTACTCTGGTATATCGATGCCCCGTCTCGATACACCCACGACTAGGGACCTTGAAGGATGTACTTATGGACTACCATGTCCCCACTAGTATGATCCACATCATAGTCCAGGTAGTCAAGTACACATCCTAAGGGCTTGACCAACATGTAACAGAGAGACAATCTGTGTACACGTTAAGGTAAAGTGCAGCCAGATAGCATATTATCATGTCGAGCAAGAAAGTCCTCCCTATATGTGTCCAAGTATCCAGTACAATATACATCTTATGTATAGTAATGGCCTCTAGGGCATACATATAACTAACAATCTCCCACTTGCACTAGGGCTATCTGATAGCAGTGGTTGTAGTATCTCATACTCAACCATCCCATAAAAGTCTCTCTCTAGGAAAAGGCCCTTGTGAGTGGATCCGCCGTGTTGTCCTCTGAGTCTACTCTCCTAACCTCGATCACCCTGGAGATCAACCATCTCCATGATAAGGTGATACTGCCTTAGAATATGTCTGGATCATTGATGGGACGGGCGTTCCTAGGCATAAGCCACAACTCCATTGTCACACAATGGGAGGAACTAAGTTCATCTCATGAACTAATATACACCCAGACAGCCTCTTTGGTAGTATCTTAAGTAGCGATGTATCTTGCCTTTAATCGTCTAGTATGTCACGGTATCTAGCTTGGAACTCTTCCAACATACCGTCCCTTCACTGAGGGTAAAGACAATGCCTGTGACTAACACTCAGTCGTCCTTATCACTCTGGAACCTTTCCAGTGATTCTCCCCAGGATCGATTGATACCATCTCACTATAACTAGTGAGAATCCTAACATCCAATTACTTCTATCTCATAGATCTGAACTCAGTATTTAGGAGGTATCACTTTGATCCTTTATGGAGAATCCTTGTGATGTGTGGAGATTGACCGAGCGTAGCATAGGAAACTCCTTCTCTATCAAGAGTATGTTATCCACGTACTCTACGAGGATCATCACCATACTCCCTATTACCTTTTTGTATATACAAGGTTCATCTACCATTTTGATGAAGTCAAACTCTTTGATTACCACATCAAAACAGATGTTCCAACTCCGCGATGCCTGCTTTATCACATAAAACATCTTGCTCACGTTTCCGCTGCTCCCACTGTCTACGAAGCCCTCTGGCTGTGTACTTATAGACTCACTCTTCTAAAACATCATTTAGAAAAGCAGTCATGGCACCCAACCGCCAGATATCGTAGTCATGGTATGTAGCCGTGGCAAGTAGGATCTGGATGGACTTAAGCATAGCTACTTAGAAAAAGGTTTCTACAAAATCCATACCTGGTCAATGATGCAAACCTTTAACAAGTCTAGCTTTGAAAGTCTCAACCTTTCCATCTACACCAAGTAATCTTCTCAAGATATAATTGCTCCTCATAGGAATTTAACCCTTCAGATAAAGCAACCAAAGTCCATACTTTGTTGGTGTATAAGGATTCCATCTCAGATCGCTAAGCATCCAGCCATTCTTATAGAGTCCCACTCCTGATGGCTAGCTCAAAACTAGTTGGGTCATCATCTCATGATGCAATCCTCGCTCCCACTGTCATAGAGAAACATAAGCATCTCTCGGGTGGGTGAGGAACCTTACTAGATCGGCGGAGAGGCTGAGGTTCGTTGGAATCTATTGAATCCTTTGGTTCTACCAAATCATCTGCTGTAGTTTGTATAGCTGGAACCTTTCCAGTTCTACATTATAGACCTTGCCTCGAGCTTGTCCGGATTTTGCTTTTAGACATAGGCCGGTCAACCCCAAATCTTAACTAGTTTAAGACATGGGCTCTTCCCATACCATATCACATATGGAGTGGTAGGCTGTGATCTGATTCGAACCTAATTCAATAGGTATGCAGCTTCTCAAGTGCATAACCCCCAAAAGGAAACAAGTAACTCAGTAGTACTCATCATAGAACGCACCATATCGAATAGGGTGCAATTGCTCCGCCCCGATATACCATCGTGCTATGGTGTATACGGAGGAGTAATGCTGAGAGAGAATCTCATTCTCCTTTAGAATATTCCAGGAATTCTATGCACAAGTATTCTCCTCCTTGATCTCATCAAAGGACATAATACTTATACCCATATTGGTTCTCTACTTCTAACTTATATTCTGTGAATATCTCAAAAGGTTCGGACTTGTGTTTCAACAAGAACATATGACTGAATCTTGAGAGATCATCAGAGAATGTAATGAAGTACAAAGAACCGGTCTTGGCATGTGTAGACAGGAGATCTTCATACATCAACATGTATCATCCCAAGAGTTCACTAACTCTTTCTCTGTTTCCAATAAACAGAGCTGTGGTTATCTTATCTCTGTGACATGACTGGCAAGTTTCACAAGATGTAAATTCAAACTAATTTAAATATGCATCTATATGTAACTTCAGCTAGTCGGGTCGCATTGATATGACCCAGTCTACAATACCTCAAGAAGGATTTGTTCATTTCTGAACTCTTCCTCTTGTGTGTGTTCTGTATACTAAGAACTGTAGTTCGATTTAGAACATCAATGCTTTTAGATATCGTGCCTGAACCGATCAACTTTTGATATAGGAAATGTTCAAAACATTATCCAACAATACAAAATTATATCCTTTCTTTACTAATAAAGAGACTGATATGATTTTGCATATCAGGTTCGGTATCTAATAGCATTTGTTCAGAATCAATGTATTTGTAATACAGGGTGACAGTGACTAACAGACTTGGCTGCAACACTTGCACCGTTTTCTGTCTCATGAAACTTATCGCCCATTCTCAGTTCTCTACCTTTCTGTAGCCAATGTAATGGATTACACTTGCGGGATCCTGATCTGGTATCTAATACCTGGGACGTAGAGGATACTGACAAACAGTTCTCTACAACTAACACACCCGAAGGAGATGCATCATATACACTTTCTTCGTTTGGGCGGCATAGGAATTCTGGTATTCCCCAATTTCCTGCTCTGTCTTATAACAATTATAAGTTGGAGCGGGACCAACGTTCCCCAGCTCAGTATAATAAGCGGGTTCGGTCAATACATCCATATTATTATCTTGATTAAGGCGTGATATAGTCGCTACCTGGAGAGAGAGAGAAGAAAACACTCAGCGTATGCTCTTGCAAGAATAGATTGGTTATTATTTTATCTAATCAGGATGGCTCCCACTGTTTTTATCAAATCTTCCTTCAAATCCTAAAAGGAAAGACTAGCTGGGATTAATTACAAGCTATAAGTTCACCAATCTTTCAGCCAGGCCAGTGTCGGTACTTTGAGGGAGGTCCCCCGTGCTTTTGCACGAACCTAATTAATGTAAACCTCGTTTTCCCAGAGGCGTAACCTCGTTAACACCTTTCTAGACACCTACTTGATCAGCTAATTGTAATGTATAAAACTCTCCCAGGAGTAACTCTTACTCGCAGCGGGTATTGGGATCCAACTATCTCATAGAAGGTATGCAATCTCATTGCAAATTTCAACACTTAAAATTCCCGATAATATTTTGCCCCAAATGATCTATGATCTTGACTGAGTCAACAAACCATAGACCACAAGTAAAGTTCAACCCGTCATTTCTCGATTGAATAAAACCCACCCGCACGACCCTTGACTGAGTCAACAAGGCCGCATGACTACCCTAATCCAATCGCATCATATGCTTTGCAGATAAGCACTAATCAGCTACCGCACACTACGCCTTGACTGAGTCAACAAACGCAGCACGAATACTAACTATTACTTATCTGAAATTACGTAGGGCTACGACAGGTTTTTAAGAAAACCTTTTGCGTAATGAACTTTATATCGTTGTAGAATCAAATGATTTTAAAATGGAGTGTTTTTTAGGCTTTTCTAGTTTTGCTAAAGGGGTCACTCCCGGTGAAGGGATCGTCGGCCCTTTCCTCGTCGAATGAGGTGCGGGATATATCATATATATCACTGTGCAAAGCAGAAACTATAGAAGCTATCAAAAGACAAACTGAGTGTCTAGCATCTGCCAGTTATTGCTAAAGGGGTCACTCCCGGTAAAGGGATCGTCGGCCCTTTCCTCATCGAATAAGGTGCAGGATATATCATATATACCGCTGTGCAAAGCAAGAACTGTAGCTACCTGTTTTATTTTTGAAATTCGATTCCACAACATCTTTAGGTTTCTTTTACTTTCATTAATCATATTAATGAAGTCCCATCATTTAGGATACCTAAACATCACAGATAAATACGACGTACACTTATACCATCCGCATTCGCCTCGATGTCCCCTCGTGCACCGTTAGGTTAGGTAACTAACAGCAGAGCGGGGCAGGGCTAGCGCGGGTGTAAAACATAAGTAACGTCTATATAATATATCATATATACTATATACAGTATTTATCACAGAACATCAAATGATCACATCACAGATATCGCAGCAGAAGAATCATATGAAACATTGGATATACTAGGACGTCCGTGTTTTCAATATGAGCCAGTATAAAACACGGATTCCACGGTCGCGATGAATAGCCAAAACCCACACCCTTAGACCCCTACGAGAGCGGCAAGCAACCCTACCAATTCTAGAGTTAGGAGACCCGGACTCGACTCCTCGAGTTGGTCTCCCACTGGACTCCAGAACCTGGTTACTTGTGCCCTCCTCCTTAGGTCTATCCTAGTGCGGAAAAGTAAATAATATACAAAAGGTGACATCTTCCGCAACCTGGAAGTGCCCCAATAAAAGAATATTACATACAAGTTTTTACATGAATGAAAATGAAAAACACTCATCTCACATAAAAAAACCCCGGCTATTCAAACACGACGATCCAATATAACATATCCAGTAACACATAACATCACATGTCATCAACGTAAGTAAACATGCGTATCCCAATTGTCGTTGACATATAGCAACGAAACCGGCGATATCACATATTACATTTACGGTCGCAGAAAAGAAAGTGTAAAACTACAACAGTTGGAATCCGCAAACTCTTTAGACATCGCATGCCTAATCAAATGAATTCCTTAGACATCGCATGCCAACAATTATAAACCCAGGATTTTAGTCTCATTATCGAAAACTCTTTTCAATATCAAGTCGGGCAATTCAAAAAGATTCCCGACATTTTGATCAAATGCTCGTCGTAAACTTTATTAGGCGGCCGCACCCCCGATGCCATCGATGAAGTGCACCAAGGCGGAACACGGCCGCCACGAGCACCCAAACGGATGCTTTCGGCGACGGGGTTCTCCTACAGTCACTTGGTCGGGGCTATGGGGCGTGGCTGTCTATTAAGTTTACCCGGCGAATATCCGTGTACGCTACGTGATTGCGACGGACTTTTGATCGCATCAATATTCCGTGGCAACCGATCAAGTGAGACTAAAGTGCTATGTTTATAACATTCATATTAATTATCTCATAACTACTTGTGGATTCCAAATATTGTATCACATTCTAGATAAATAGAAAATGTTAAACTTTCCGATCAAACAATCAAACACCCAAGTTTTCCCGAAACAGCTCAACACATGAAATAAGTTCAAAAACATCCATTTCATGCCTCAGTACCAACGGTCCAGCCGTAGAAGGGTCAACCCAACGCCTCACATGTGGCACGCCGTACTGCCCCAAACCCTAAGGTCCAAAGGGCAGTTCAAGACGGTCACATAATCGAGTTAAGGTTTGTTGTCTTCTAGAGGGTCCATCGCGTTACTTGCACTACTTAGAACGTTTTCAAACTACGGAAAAATCCAACACTTGAAAATTTCCCGGCAGGGGAAAAAGTGGGTATTTCTATCCGGTCGAACTTTTTAACATATTCCAAAATACCCGGGAAAGCACATAGACAAAGTTAAATGATCCGATCGAATCATCGAGTCCCCAATACACCCCAGAAAACTCAACTGTTGAGTATAGATTAAAAATTCCCATAAAATACAGCAACTTCAAATAGAGATTACTGTGCAAACAGAGTAGGAAAAGTCACTGTATTGCCGCGGAACCGCCGCCCAAGCTAGGGTAAGGCCGCGGTTCCACGGCGGTTTAATGGAATTGGGCCCACGAATTTCACAGTAATTCCTACAAAACCCTGCTGAATTTTTTGGCTATTTTTAATATGGAAAATTCCACTGTTTTCAAAAATGTACAGAGAAGGGTGAAATCTAGGGTTTCGGGGTTCGATCGGGTTTCTAACTTCGTCTACTCATCGCCTAAGGCTCTAGCTAGGCTCTGATACCACTGTAGGATTCCTAAGCACACTAAGGAGGCTCCACAAGGCATCAACCATGCCAAATTCAAAAATTATATGCCGAGAAACCCTTAGCAAGATCGTTAACTAGAGTTTAGGCGAAACTCAAACAAGCAAACAACTTTGCTACTAAGTGAATGGAAATACAACCTTTGTAGATCCGGTTCTCCACTTCTTTAGCTCCATGATGATGTCCCTCCGCTGCGATCATCGGATCCCGGACTTTAGCGATGGTTTCGTCGAAGAAATTGTAGCGTTTTGAAAATCGTTTCGGTGAAATTTCGGAAAATCGGTAAAATGAGGGGGTTTTCTGTAAAAAGTCAAAATACAAATATCTTATTATAAAAATTAAATATAGATATTCTAGCTATGTAATTGCTATTATTTGGTGTTTATTGAGCCGCTGGTGAAATTTCAAATTTTCTGAAAAAAATATTATTTTATTATTATTTTAAGCCGTCACTAATACATTTAATTAGGGAAAATTACAAATTGGAATGAGTTGAAACAAATTTTGTGCATCATAAAACATTAAATAAAAAATTTATCATGTGGTTTTTGGAACGAAATCATTTGCCAAAACGGTTTAGAAATTATTGAAGAAAAAAGGCTTTTTTTTAGCGTAAATGGATGTTTGGGGTATTGTATTTATCATTTTTCATCACCCCACACCCGTGCCCACACCCACACACCCCTACTTACCCCTCCCCTTAGCCAAATTCAGCAGCCCTCACTTTTTCCCCACTTGGTTTGCAAAGGAAAAAGAAATAAAAGAAAAGATTAGAAAATAGATAAAGTAGTTAGACTTTGACCTTACCTTGACCTTGACTTTCCTCCCTTGCATTTTCCTCACCTCCCTCTCTCTCCCCTCACCCACTTCTAGCCGAAAATGATCCCACAACAGTAGCCCTTCCCCCCCCCCAAAATCCACACTATTTTGCTTCAAAAATCCAAGAAAAAGCTTCAAAATCCATACAATTTCAAAGCTTTTTTCCAAATCCAACTCCTACCCATTATTTCTTGCCTATCTAGCATGGATCTAGGAGCATGGAAGCTACTTTTGGAGGCTAGGATTTGCATGCTAGAACTCAATTGGGAGGTATAAATTTTAACCCTTTAGTGAAATTGTTGTTTAATTGCTTTATGTTAGCTTATTAAGTGTTTAATTACGTTTTAGATTGGTTCTAATTGCATGTTTGAAAAATTCAAGAATGAGGTTGATTTCAAGTTAGGGTTTTGAGTAATGGGATTATGGTTGTGATGGGTAGCTTACCATCTTAGAATTTGTAGAAAGTAATTTAGTAGTTAAATTTCATATTGTTGCATGGAAATGTCTAAATTAAGTTTTGTTTTTGCTAACTAGAGTTTTTGAAAAATTATCAAATGCTTAGATTAAAATATAATTAAGTGTTCATGTCATTATAACTATTATAATGAGTGGTTTAATGACTTTGGTTCATGCAAAACGAAGCTTAATTGATGAATTGTGAATTTTCCTTTAAAGGGTGTTAAATTTGATATTTTGCAAACTAGGATTTTGGAAATTATGCAAATTTATGAGTTTAAATTATGGAAATGGTTTTTATGACTTATTTAAGATAATTAATAAATATATTGGCCGCTACATTCATTTAAATATCGTGTTTTGTACAAAAACGGCGAATTGTGCTTGCTAGATTTTCGGAAAAATGACTTTTTGAGTGAAATTGGCGGTTTTGTGAGTTTCAACCTAGTTTATATTAAAATTAGTGTTCGTGAATGTGCAAATGAGTGTATTTGGGTTTTTCTCGATGGTTTGGCGTTTGTACGCCGACGTCGAGGGTTTTTGGGTTGATTTGTGAAAGCAACCATAGGTTTTGACCTATGTGGGATTCGTGCGTCGTTTTGATCATGAGTCGGATTTTAATGAGATATGGTGCGTTATGATATGTAGGTACCCCCATGTGGACTTCGAGATGACAAGCAAGCGCGTGGCGACGTCGGCACCGGCTAGCGAGGACCAGGTGAGTAGATTTATATCTACGGGGAGAAGTCGGGTGGATAGCGTATAGCACCCCCGCAGTCCGTGGTGGTGTATACGGATGCGTATACACACCAACAATTATTATATGTTATTTGGGATTAATAATGATGCTTAGGATGGATATTGGTGTGTTGGATTACTTTAGTGTTGCGAACCCTAGGGTAGTGTTACACACACATACACACATACATACTTGCATACATTCCTATTGATATGTGCTCATGGGATTCTTTATAGTTATGTGTTCACATGGGTATGGGACTATGTGTTCACGTACGGATTGAGGATGATACTTGGGATTGAGCTGAGTCGATGAGATTTGATTTGAGGCCGTGAGATCGGTGATATAGAAGGGTTCGTATCTTAGATACGACATGACGTTGTAGCGGGTCCTTGACGTAGTGTTTCACACACGTCCATGCATACGTAGGCGGTATCAGTATGGTACTAGACGTAGATCAGTACCCCGATCATGATATTTGATAAAGAGGATACCAGGTGAATAGTATGATGAATGTGATATTGAACCGTACCCAGATTGGGATGCCGTACGACGGATTTACGTATGAGCTATATTGATGATTGATCCGCACTCTTGACTTGGGATGCCTGATTATAGATATGGTATCGGATATGATATTATTGAGGCGGGACCACCGACTATACATATACAGGTATGTATATGTATCGACTCAGATGATAGGCGGTTTCCTTACCTGTAGTTCAGCTTGTTAGTTCAGCCGTATAGTTTAGTGTAGTTGTTAGATTAGATTAGACTCCTTACCTATTTCAAAAACTAACGAATCGTGGGCATTTTTAAAGACAGCTCAAGGGAATCTACGGATATTTCAAAAAAACGACGTATGTTTTCATAAAAACACCGTAGCCCCTATTTTCAAAACCCCATGATTCGTGTTATTTCAAAAGGCACCATTCGTAGGACTTATATTAGATTATTGCAGATTAGTTATCGTTGTGTCTAGTATTCAGCTCCTGCACATTATTGCTGTTCGCTCTGCCTCGCATATTTATTTTGCTGCATATTCCATTATTGATATCATGCTGTTAGGACACCAGCACTATTACCGATGATGCGTATGTACCACGTACACCTACTTGCCGGCTCACACACATCTTTATCGGTAATTGCCATGTCACGTACACTTTAGAGAATATAATTGCTTGACTTAGATTGTTAGCTGGTAGTTTTGACACGATATTAGTGTACTTCCCTTATATGCCATATTAGACATTGTAGTTATTACCTACCACTTCATGCATACTGTTATTCAGTTGTTCATGCCTAGTTCATTATCATTGACATATGCACTTGTGATGATTTCTTGAGATTTATGATATTTCTGGATTTCGGGGAAAGCCGCAAAATTTACAACTTATGATCTTTTAAAATATAAAATGTTGCGGTTTTCTAGTGATGTAAAGTGTCGTCCACCATGAGTTTGCTGTGGTTTTGGAGATCCGTGTCGAGGAGTGGAGGAACCGTCACGGGTATATGGTGGGCCCGGTATGGTACCCCGGGGCAAGAGGAATGTGGTGTTGACGTTGAGCCTGGCTGGGGAGCACTACCTACCGGTGATATTACCCGACGCGTCGGATATCCGGAGGATACCGTCGTGGTCATGAGATGGATGGTAGGGGTCGGTCCGGACTGACGGCGCCCTAGATATTGAGCTTGAGACATTGATATTTCGAGACAGTGAGATTTATGTTTTGTGTCGATGCTAGACACTGTTGATACTGATTTCATTATGATACCTCAGTTTAAAAATACGAAGGAAATCTCACTAATTTATGAAAACAGTTTCTTCATTTACATGTATTCTGTTTCATGCATTCATACCTCATTCATATGATATATTGCTACCTGAGGTACTGACACGGGCACATGAAATTATACTCGGGATAGATATTACCCTAGACATTGTCATAGGCTGCCTGTTATACATATATTTGAGGATATTTTATGATCTTTGACCTAGGTTGCGTTATTTATACGATTTCTGTGCGTAGATGTTTTTCTATTCACGAGTTGGCAACTCACCCCCGTTGTGCCCCAGTTTCTTGCAGATTTGCCGTACAGGTTTCCTTACGGCTTGCGAGCTCAGTTTCATTCGGGTGATTTGCTAGTAGGTGGATTTACTTGTATCATACCCCCATTATATATCTTGTATATCATTATTCTGTTGTATCTAGAAGTTCCATCAACCAAACATGTATCTATTGAGATAGAGACCAGTGTTGTTTATTCTTTCGACCTTAGAGTCGCTCGTTATATTTCTGGTGGTTTTGAGTTCCCTTTTGAGTTTTTGATCCACGCCGTTGGCGTTGTATATTTATTGCTTGTGTGGTTGTGACCGTCGTTTGACGAAGAGCTAGCTCCCGCTTGGGGATGCCTTTTTTCTTGATTTCGTATACTATTCATGTTGTATCCCGTTGGGGGCCAGTATTTACAAAGGAGACTCTGCCGAAATTTTCAGTAAATTTTTGATGTTTTAAAAACCGCATAATTCGGCTTATGCTATTGAAATTACTTGCTTTAAGTTGGTTTTTCTTGCACTCTACTACTTTTCTTGGTTTGGATTTCTGGGTTTTCAGTTTACTTAGATTACGTACGCCTCGAGACGTTTGTAGTTTAAGTGCCGGTCATGTTCCGTACTTTCGGGTCGTGACAAAGTTGGTATCAGAGCGTTAGGTTTTAACCTTCGGAGCGTAGGATGACCCTTGGTTGATGGAATAGGTGACTAAAGTAGAGTGACGTACCGTTGGTATGTTCCGCGGTATATTTACGACACGCCACTCCACTTAAGGAGCCTTAGGATGTACATTTCCTTGTTCAGTATTATATTCCTTCCTGATCTAGCCTCATCGGTACCAGTTTGGTTTTGCTGCTACGGTTACGGGCAGGGAGAGCTACGGCTAGAGTTGCGGTCAGCACAAGCTCGTCATGAACGAGGACTGACCAAGGCGAAATTCCGGCGACACACGATTGCAGAGATGTGTCTTTTTACTGTGTTTCCGCGCCGCGAGCGTTTGGCGGATCGCCTTTATGAGGTTACTCGGATGTGCCGATCGACACTAGAGGATTGAGCCACTGACAGAGGCCAGCCAGATTTTGATGACCGTTGGTGTGTTGCTTACTCCTGATGATTGAGGCACTGTTCAGCGTGCAGACGAGCGAGCCAGTTGTTGCTGCGAGCGATGAGATATCGCCCTATATGTTGGAACTATGGCGGGGCGAGTTGTACGAATAGATGATAGAAGGTCGCTAGTCACCCGATGATGAATGACTAGGACAGGTGGTTCGTTCGCTTACCCCGATGCGAGGTCATCAGATAGATTGATTCCAGCTAGAGACGACTTCACGCGGAGACGTTGGGAGTCGACAGAGACGATCGAATGTCAGAAACCTATTATTCCAAGTTTAAGATAGTCGGAAAGACATGCAGGCAATTCTATGGTCCCTCTAGAAGAATGAAACCCTAACTCGACTTAATGACCGTGTGAAAGCCTTTGAACCTTAGGGTTTGCGGCAGTTCTGCGGCGCCATTAGTGAGGCTTGGGTTTGCCCTTCTACGGCTGGACCACCGATGCTGTGGTATGTACTCGATACTATTAAACTGTGCCCAAGAGGTTGAGCTCTTGGAGGATTATGAGGTTTTGACGACTCGATCGGATGGCTCGACTTAATTCGGATGCTAGTTGGTGAGATGCATTCTTGGGAGACTCCAGATATGAGGATAGCCGTTGGAGCTCAGTCCATGCAGCCGCGACGAGACGAGTCCAAAGCAGACGACATTAGAGAAAAGTGGAGTAAGAGGTTCGCACCAGATCTAGATGAGATGATGTTCCACTCCGCCGACATCAGAGAGGCGATGCGCATGCCGAGGCATGGTACTTGGACTTACCTTCCAGAAGGAGTCGCGATGAGTATGCAGTCGTTCCAGAGCAAGAGGCAGATATAGGAAAGGACAATGACTTTCGGACAGTTGGCAGAGACAAGACATGGAAGAGACCGTGAGCAGGATTCCTTCCAGGACACTGCTGCAATGATACTTGCACCCAGGATCAGATGTGTCACGTACCTTCAGAGAGCCAGAGGCCGACGCCAGTGATATGCTGTCTTACGAGTGGTCGCGATGATTGACCAGGAGATGACCAGAGGAGTGCCAGAACGGAATCGTCCCCGTTAGCACACCTGACAGGGCCGATGAGCCGATGGACCGAAAGATTGGTAATTCATAGTGAAGACCTTGACCCAGGAGTGGTCATGGTTACGCACGCCAGCAGGACAGAGTTCATGATCATCGACGAGACGTCCCACTAGTAACCGCGACAGTTGCCGAGATTCTTAGAGGATGCGCTTGAGCAGTACTATTCCGCCATTATTGATTACGATGTTTTGGGTGATTTATTCGTATGATTTGATTTTGATGATTAAGGATTTACGATCTTTGCACAGTGTTGCACTTGATATCGTTTTCGTTCTTTGGTTTCACATGTTTGTGATTTTACGGTTTTAAACAGTTGAGTTGGTTTTGTGCATATGCACGCACACGATTTGGTTCCTGCACTCTGTATAGTTTATATATGCTTGCAGTGCAGTGATACGCCTTTTGTGCACTTAGATGCACTGGACTTCGATTTCGATTGTGATACTCGATATTTGTTTTGTGCACCTTGTGCACCTGAGTGATTTTGCGCACGTTCGGCGCTTGATATTGGATTTCATGATTTCGTGCACGATGGATGCACCTGATTTAGATTTTCGCGCATGTTGAGCGCATGTTTTGAGATGCGATTTTGGTGCACACCAGATGCACTAAATCGAGATTTTTCGTGCATGTCAGATGCACCTGATTTTGCTGTCAGGCACACACGTTGCCTACGACAGATGCTTTGTGCACACCCGATGCACTTAGATCTTGTTTCTGTGCATATGTATGGCACATATATGGATTTTTATTTCCGTGCGCACCAGACGCACGTAGTATTCATGTGCATATTTTGGGATTGATTTCTTATAGAGCAGTACGTTTTTATGATATTGCTATGTGTTTTCGTACTGAGCAGGACTAGTCAGAGGACAGTACCTGAATACATTTTGCATGCATTGATAGTTATTGAGGGGATTTCCAAAAGGCGAGCTATAGCCTCAGTATTTACCTACGTGTCTCATATGACACGAAATGTTTAAAACAAGGAGACCCTTCTAAATTGTTTCCAAAACGGCGGAACGTACATTTCAAACAAAAGTATATATGTATATAGTTATTTTCTTATGGTAGACGTTCGCCACTGTGCAGTGTTATACGCGTTGCACAGCGACTTAAAGAGATTTGGCATGCATTTCCTTCAGATATTTACAGATATAGATTCGATATTTACATTTATAGTTTCGAGTTATATCATATTGGTTTTGATTTGGATTTGGCATTGATGTCTTCTCCACGACTCCGATGATCGCGGGATGCTTGACGGAGTTTTGATTTGAGTTATATACTCATTTTTCAAGCGCATGCGCTGCGCTACGATTTGTTTTATGTATTTACAATTTCGGAGCCCCGACGACTTGATGGTTTTTCTTAGATGTTTTAGTAATTGGGGGAGTTTGAATTTAAATTCGGGGACCAAATTTCTTTAAGGGGGGAAGATTGTAGCGTTTTGAAAATCGTTTCGGTGAAATTTCGGAAAATCGGTAAAATGAGGGGGTTTTCTGTAAAAAGTCAAAATACAAATATCTTATTATAAAAATTAAATATACATATTCTAGCTATGTAATTGCTATTATTTGGTGTTTATTGAGCCGCTGGTGAAATTTCAAATTTTCTGAAAAAAATATTATTTTATTATTATTTTAAGCCGTCACTAATACATTTAATTAGGGAAAATTACAAATTGGAATGAGTTGAAACAAATTTTGTGCATCATAAAACATTAAATAAAAAATTTATCATGTGGTTTTTGGAACGAAATCATTTGCCAAAACGGTTTAGAAATTATTGAAGAAAAAAGGCTTTTTTTTAGCGTAAATGGATGTTTGGGGTATTGTATTTATCATTTTTCATCACCCCACACCCGTGCCCACACCCACACACCCCCACTTACCCCTCCCCTTAGCCAAATTCAGCAGCCCTCACTTTTTCCCCACTTGGTTTGCAAAGGAAAAAGAAATAAAAGAAAAGATTAGAAAATAGATAAAGTAGTTAGACTTTGACCTTACCTTGACCTTGACTTTCCTCCCTTGCATTTTCCTCACCTCCCTCTCTCTCCCCTCACCCGCTTCTGGCCGAAAATGATCCCACAACAGCAGCCCTTTCCCCCCCCCCCCAAAATCCACACTATTTTGCTTCAAAAATCCAAGAAAAAGCTTCAAAATCCATACAATTTCAAAGCTTTTTCCAAATCCAACTCCTACCCATTATTTCTTGCCTATCTAGCATGGATCTAGGAGCATGGAAGCTACTTTTGGAGGCTAGGATTTGCATGCTAGAACTCAATTGGGAGGTATAAATTTTAACCCTTTAGTGAAATTGTTGTTTAATTGCTTTATGTTAGCTTATTAAGTGTTTAATTACGTTTTAGATTGGTTCTAATTGCATGTTTGAAAAATTCAAGAATGAGGTTGATTTCAAGTTAGGGTTTTGAGTAATGGGATTATGGTTGTGATGGGTAGCTTACCATCTTAGAATTTGTAGAAAGTAATTTAGTAGTTAAATTTCATATTGTTGCATGGAAATGTCTAAATTAAGTTTTGTTTTTGCTAACTAGAGTTTTTGAAAAATTATCAAATGCTTAGATTAAAATATAATTAAGTGTTCATGTCATTATAACTATTATAATGAGTGGTTTAATGACTTTGGTTCCTGCAAAACGAAGCTTAATTGATGAATTGTGAATTTTGCTTTAAAGGGTGTTAAATTTGATATTTTGCAAACTAGGATTTTGGAAATTATGCAAATTTATGAGTTTAAATTATGGAAATGGTTTTTATGACTTATTTAAGATAATTAATAAATATATTGGCCGCTACATTCATTTAAATATCGTGTTTTGTACAAAAACGGCGAATTGTGCTTGCTAGATTTTCGGAAAAATGACTTTTTGAGTGAAATTGGCGGTTTTGTGAGTTTCAACCTAGTTTATATTAAAATTAGTGTTCGTGAATGTGCAAATGAGTGTATTTGGGTTTTTCTCGATGGTTTGGCGTTTGTACGCCGACGTCGAGGGTTTTTGGGTTGATTTGTGAAAGCAACCATAGGTTTTGACCTATGTGGGATTCGTGCGTCGTTTTGATCATGAGTCGGATTTTAATGAGATATGGTGCGTTATGATATGTAGGTATCCCTATGTGGACTTCGAGACGACAAGCAAGCGCGTGGCGACGTCGGCACCGGCTAGCGAGGACCAGGTGAGTAGATTTATATCTACGGGGAGAAGTCGGGTGGATGGCGTATAGCACCCCTGCAGTCCATGGTGGTGTATACGGATGCGTATACACACCAACAATTATTATATGTTATTTGGGATTAATAACGATGCTTAGGATGGATATTGGTGTGTTGGATTACTTTAGTGTTGCGAACCCTAGGGTAGTGTTACACACACATACACACATACATACTTGCATACATTCCTATTGATATGTGCTCATGGGATTCTTTATAGTTATGTGTTCACATGGGTATGGGACTATGTGTTCACGTACGGATTGAGGATGATACTTGGGATTGAGCTGAGTCGATAAGATTTGATTTGAGGCCGTGAGATCGGTGATATAGCAGGGTTCGTATCTTAGATACGACATGACGTTGTAGCGGGTCCTTGACGTAGTGTTTCACACACGTCCATGCATACGTAGGCGGTATCAGTATGGTACTAGACGTAGATCAGTACCCCGATCATGATATTTGATAAAGAGGATACCAGGTGAATAGTATGATGAATGTGATATTGAACCGTACCCAGATTGGGATGCCGTACGACGGATTTACGTACGAGCTATATTGATGATTGATCCGCACTCTTGACTTGGGATGCCTGATTATAGATATGGTATCGGATATGATATTATTGAGGCGGGACCACCGACTATACATATACAGGTATGTATATATATCGACTCAGATGATAGGCGGTTTCCTTACCTGTAGTTCAGCTTGTTAGTTCAGCCGTATAGTTTAGTGTAGTTGTTAGATTAGATTAGACTCCTTACCTATTTCAAAAACTAACGAATCGTGGGCATTTTTAAAGACAGCTCAAGGGAATCTACGGATATTTCAAAAAAACGAAGTATGTTTTCATAAAAACACCGTAGCCCCTATTTTCAAAACCCCATGATTCGTGTTATTTCAAAAGGCACCATTCGTAGGACTTATATTAGATTATTGCAGATTAGTTATCGTTGTGTCTAGTATTCAGCTCCCGCACATTATTGCTGTTCGCTCTGCCTCGCATATTTATTTTGCTGCATATTCCATTATTGATATCATGCTGTTAGGACACCAGCACTATTACCGATGATGCGTATGTACCATGTACACCTACTTGCCGGCTCACACACATCTTCATCGGTAATTGCCATGTCACGTACACTTTAGAGAATATAATTGCTTGACTTAGATTGTTAGCTGGTAGTTTTGACACGATATTAGTGTACTTCCCTTATATGCCATATTAGACATTTTAGTTATTACCTACCACTTCATGCATACTGTTATTCAGTTGTTCATGCCTAGTTCATTATCATTGACATATGCACTTGTGATGATTTCTTGAGATTTATGATATTTCTGGATTTCGGGGAAAGCCGCAAAATTTACAACTTATGATCTTTTAAAATATAAAATGTTGCGGTTTTCTAGTGATGTAAAGTGTCGTCCACCATGAGTTTGCTGTGGTTTTGGAGATCCGTGTCGAGGAGTGGAGGAACCGTCACGGGTACATGGTGGGCCAAGTATGGTACCCCGGGGCAAGAGGAATGTGGTGTTGACGTTGAGCCTGGCTGGGGAGCACTACCTACCGGTGATATTACCCGACGCGTCGGATATCCGGAGGATACCGTCGTGGTCTTGAGATGGATGGTAGGGGCCGGTCCGGACTGACGACGCCCTAGATATTGAGCTTGAGATATTGATATTTCGAGACAGTGAGATTTATGTTTTGTGTCGATGCTAGACACTGTTGATACTGATTTCATTATGATACCTCAGTTTAAAAATACGAAGGAAATCTCACTAATTTATGAAAACAGTTTCTTCATTTACATGTATTCTGTTTCATGCATTCATACCTCATTCATATGATATATTGCTACCTGAGGCACTGACACAGGCACATGAAATTATACTCGGGATAGATATTACCCTAGACATTGTCATAGGCTGCCTGTTATACATATATTTGAGGATATTTTATGATCTTTGACCTAGGTTGCGTTATTTATGCGATTTCTGTGCGTAGATGTTTTTCTATTCACGAGTTGGCAACTCACCCCCGTTGTGCCCCAGTTTCTTGCAGATTTGCCGTACAGGTTTCCTTACGGCTTGCGGGCTCAGTTTCATTCGGGTGATTTGCTAGTAGGTGGGTTTACTTGTATCATACCCCCATTATATATCTTGTATATCATTATTCTGTTGTATCTAGAAGTTCCATCAACCAAACATGTATCTATTGAGATAGAGACCAGTGTTGTTTATTCTTTCGACCTTAGAGTCGCTCGTTATATTTCTGTTGGTTTTGAGTTCCCTTTTGAGTTTTTGATCCTCGCCGTTGGCGTTGTATATTTATTGCTTGTGTGGTTGTGACCGTCGTTTGACGAAGAGCTAGCTCCCGCTTGGGGATGCCTTTTTTCTTGATTTCGTATACTATTCATGTTGTATCCCGTTGGGGGCCAGTATTTACAAAGGAGACTCTGCCGAAATTTTCAGTAAATTTTTGATGTTTTAAAAACCGCATAATTCGGCTTATGCTATTGAAATTACTTGCTTTAAGTTGGTTTTTCCTGCACTCTACTACTTTTCTTGGTTTGGATTTCTGGGTTTTCGGTTTACTTAAATTACGTACGCCTCGAGACGTTCGTAGTTTAAGTGCCGGTCATGTTCCGTACTTTCATGGTTTAATTATACACACCCAAGTTTTTATGTATCATCAAACATGATACAAACTAGTGCACAAAAACTATATCATATATACAATGTGCACATCAAGTGAGAAAATCCATCTTAAGTGTAGCGTCTTGAAAAGTCGTTTTGGTGTTTTCCTGAAAATCGGTGAAAATTCGGTATTTTTCCGAAAACCGTCTTTTTTGTTATTTTGCAGTTTAGGGCTAATTATACCAAAAATGGATAGGTAATTGCTTGTTTTTAGTAGCTAATGAGTTACTTATGAAATTCTGGTCGTTTAAAAATTTTCCCTAATTTTTCAATTTTTTAATATTATTTTAAGCCGATAAGAAAATACATTAAATTAGCGATAAATACAAAATTTTTTGGGCTAATTTTAATCCTTAAAATTATGTTAATTAAAATCTAATTGTAACATAAATTTTTAGTATTTTATTTTGATTTTTAGCTAATTTTTATTATAGAAAACGAAATTTATTGAATTTTAAGCTAAAACTTGCAATTTTGGACTTGTAGGGGGTCTTTTTGCATAAAACTTCTTTTGTAAACCCCTCTCTCTCTTCCCTCAGCCCTAGGCCGGCCCCACCATGATCCGGTCCAGAATTTTGATTGCCTCACTTTGACTTTATCTTTTGTGAATGAATTGTTTTGGTTAGGATTAAAATATAGTAATATAGGTATGGGTTTTGAGTGCATGTGAGAGCTTTGACTTTAGTTTTTCCAACTCCAATTCCTCACTTTCCCCTCCCTCCTTTTTCCTGGCCGAGCCTCAGATTTTTGCAGGTCCCCATTTTCCCCCATCTCCTTTTGCTCCAATTTCATCAAAAAATCCACCGAAATCCCTAATTTTCTTCACAAATTCAACACAAAACCTTATTCTATCTCTTTTCAAGCCCAAATTGGTTTAAATCTTAGAGAAAAATGGCATCTTTGGAGGCAAATTATTCTTGCTAGATCTCTAGTTGAGGTATAATTTCTTGCTAATTAAATTCTTTTAATTAAGTTTCTTAAGTTAAATTGTTGTAGTGTTAATTTAGTGTTAGTTCTAATCTAGTTTTTTTTAAGGTTATGGTTGAAAATTAAACTAGGGTTTCTTGAAGCCATGTTTTAGTTAATTAAATTTTTTTAATTAATCTAGTTGTTACTTAACCAATCTATATGGTTACTTTGCTTAAGTGGCTTCATATTAAGCTAATCTATGTTAAACTTGTGTGAAATTTTCATTAAGTTTGCTAATTACCAAAATCAAGAAGAGGTTTGTGTATGGAATGTGGGTTTTGTAGCATGGTAAATAAGTTAAAATTGTGTTTTGGTGGCTAACTAGTTGTGTGGATTGGATGGTTGTGTTGGACCGTGATAACTTTGTCGCTTTTGTCGATGTTTGCACCAAATTGCTATTCTAGCTTACTAGTTTTTGCTAAAATGTTGTGATGAATTAATTGCGATATCTTGATGACATTTTTAGCGTATCCTATGACATTTAGGATGCGTGTGTGCGGATTTTTGAGTGGTCGGGTTTTAGTTTTGCCGGGCGACCAAATCGGCGATTTTTGGCAGTTTTTGCGATTTTCGCGTATGTTCCGCGCACCTTGTGCACGTTGTACCTAGCTAGTGAACATTAGTATTTTCGTTTGGGTTTTGCGTCAGTCTTGATAGGTAACCTTATGTTTGGTATTGATGTAAATTCTAGGTTCGGTCGCGGAGACGTCAGACGCGGCACGAAAGGGGAAAGCGGTGATTGGACACAGCTAGCTAGGGATTCCGGTGAGTAGATGTAACATCTACGGGGGACTATCGTTGGATGGCGCAAGCCGCCCAATAGTTTTAGTAACTTAAAAGATTCCTAGTAATGTTAGTAATTAGGGGTGTAATACTTGTATGATTATTTGCTACATTCATGCCCTATATTGACATACCTATACGAAACCATTTTATAGGACACCTGCACCATTGCCAGGGTTTTTATATGCAACACGAGAACTATTCATGCTTACACACACACCCTGGTAATTGCCATGCCACCACACTAGATAACCTTTAAATTGAAACCTTTTACTAATTGATACTTAAACTTGTGCTATTGCCTTTAATTCCTTAAAATGAAATCGTAGGATTGCTATTCATGTGCATGTACTTCATCATATTATTTGTTCATGCCTAATCTATTAATCACACATCGCAACTTGATTATTGATACCATATGCATTCATTATCATTGACATATGCACTTATGAGGATTTCTTGAGATTTTATGATATTTCTGGATTTCGGGGAAAAACCGCAAAATTTCTAAACTTATTATATTTTTAAAATATGTAAATTGCGGTTTTCTAGTGATGTAAGTGTCGTCCACCATGAGTTTGCTGTGGTTTTCGAGACCCGTTTCGAGGAGTTGGATGAACCGTCTCGGGTACATGGTGGGCCCGGTAGGGTACCCCGGGGCAAGAAGCTCGTGGTGCTGACGATGAGCCTGGCAGGGGACGGATTACCTACCGGTGACTTCATTGGGCACGGCGGATATCCAGAGGATACCGACCGGGGCCGCGAGAGGATGAGATATTGATATTGAGATGGGTCAGCCGGATGGCTGAGGCCAGAGACACTATGACATGGATTTATGAGATTTGAGACAGCTTTTAGGTGTCGTTGCTGGACACCGGTTCTCGTCGATTCTTTGAGTATTATGCTGGCATTCTAAAAGAGTTTCAAAAACAAAAAGAGATAAAATGTTTCTTATATATACCTATTGAGACCTCAGATATTCATGTTGCATACATATTAGTACACTGATGTTGTATACACACCTGCTAGTGCATCCAGTCATACCTGTACTTTAGATGCTAGGATGCTTGTGTGCATGCATACGATAGCCTTTGTAGATGTTATTTATTACTCACGAGTTGGCAACTCACCCCCGTTGTGCCACAGCCTTTTGCAGGTCCGCTCCGTCAGTACAGTAGCGGCGGGCGCACTTGTTCTTTTGCCTCCTTTGCCTGGACTCGAGGTTTTGCTCTTAGGTGGGTTATATCATTATTTTTGTGCCACCTTGTATATTCTTTGTATCTAGTGCACTCCATCTACTGTATCTACCAGCATTATTGTATATTGACCTAGAGATGAGACTGTGAGATTTGTGGACTTTTATGCTGTATTTTGGGGTCGAGCTCACTTGAGTCGACATGCTGTTTTTCTTATGCTTCATTATGATTATTTCGCATGTTGTTGCTTTATTTTGCGTGGGATTTGTGACCGCCTTGTGGCGAAGAGCTAGCTCCCGCTTGGGGATGCCTTATTTGTTGGATTCATATATATTTTTGTTGTACCCATTTTGGGGGCCAGTATTTACAAAGGAGACTCTGCCGAAATTTTCGGAAAAATTGATATTGTTTTCAAAAAGGGTTTTATATGACTTATTGATAAACTTATTTCCAATTGATTGGGTTCTCTTCACTCTTTTGCTTTTTTTTTGGTTTGGTTTTCTGGGCTTTGGCTTACTTATTTTACGGACGTCTTTAGACGTTTCGTAAACTTAAGTGCCAGTCACGTTCTGTACCCTGCGGGTCGTGACAAAGTTGGTATCAGAGCGATAGGTTTTACCTTTTTGAGTGTAGGATGACCCTTGGTAGATGGAGTAAGTGACTTAAGCTGGGTAACGTAGCGTGCGTATATCCGCGGCATACTTGCGATACGGTACTCCGCCTAAGTGACTTAAGGATACTTGCTTGAAATTCCTTCTTCAATTCCGTGTATCCTATGATTCTATTGCACTGTTCTTATTATCCATTTTCCTGTAACAGCCACTATGCCGCCGAAGGCTACGAGGGCACAGAGGGCTGCCACCAGAGACGAGATTTGAGCTGGCTCGTCCGAGACTAGGACTGAGCAGGGTGGTATGCCTACGCCGCAGGGACAGACCGATCCACCTTCCCCAGGCCGTATGGATAGGCTCGAGACTGGTATGGAGGAGTTGCGACAGATGATGGGGGGCATGCAGGAGCTACGTCAGATGGTAGGATCCCTAGTTGCAGCCAGTCGTACACCGAGGCCGGATGACGTACCTACTACATCACAGACGACCATGATACCTGCTCCTACTACTACCACCGTAACCATTCCGGTTTCACTACAGGATTTCATGAGGCTGAGACCTCCAGTATTCACCGGCACCGAGGCAGCGGAGGACCCACAGACGTTCCTTGACAGTTTAGCCAGGATCTGCCGTTCGCTGAGATGTTCGGATGATCGATGGGTAGAGCTTGCGAGTTTCCGACTAGAGGGTCTCGCGCAGACATGGTGGGAGTCAGTCTTGAGAGGTCGAGCTGCAGGTCCGCCGCCTATGACTTGGGTCGAGTTTACAGCGGTCTTTCTAGCCCGTTTCCTTCCAGAGAGCGTTCGTGACCCCAGAGCTCGTAGCTTCGAGGCCTTAGTCAAGACACCTGGGATGACGATGTCTGAGTATGACATCCAGTTTACACAGTTATCCCGATATGCTCAGTATTTGGTGGATATCGAGGAGAAGATGGTGAAGAGGTTCGTACAGGGACTTGATGCCCAGCTATATCTTGCCATTGGCGCCCAGCACTACGACACTTATTCAGCTGCTATGGATACGGCATTGCGGATGGAGGCACGCATATCACAGACTTCGGCCGTTTCTGGGCCGAAGAGGATTCGCACCGATGTACCGTCTCAGAGGCAGCGTGCCAGATTCTTTCCGAGAGATAGGCCTGGCAGAGGATTTGGGCGGGGACAGTTATATGGTTCTTATCCCTAGGGGCAGCAGCCGTCGCCAGGGTGTTTTGGGTGCCGGAGTTTGCACCATCTTGTCAGAGACTGTCCGGCGAGACGACAGGGAGCAGCGACAGTTCCGCATGTGACCCTACCACCATCGCTACCCCCTCCACAGAGAGCCCTACTTCCTACCACAGGCGATGCTCCACGCCAGTTAGGTGCACCCAGAGGCCGTGGACGCAGCGGTCCTGTTCAGAGAGGACGAGGAGGCAGAGGCCGAGGTCGAGGTCAGCCCGCTATCGGTGGAGGACAGGCCCGAGTATTTGCTTTGACACCGCAGGATGCGCAGGCATCCAATGCCGTTGTGACAGGTACCTTGCCAGTTTGTTCTTTCGACGCCCGGGTATTATTTGACCCAGGTTCCACATATTCGTACGTCTCTACACACTTTGCACCGATGTTGGGCCGTGAGTCGTCGTCGTTAGATCATCCGCTTGTTGTTGTTACTCCGGTAGGCGAGTCGTTTGTCGCTCGTTTTGTATTTCGATTGTGTTCCGTTCGTATCGGGGAGAGGGATTCATCGGTTGATTTGATTCTCCTCGATATGTTGGACTTTGATGTGCTTCTGGGCATGGATTGGTTAGCCACTTGTTATGCTTCGGTGGACTGCCGTGAGAAGGCAGTCACATTTAGCTTTCCGGGAGAGCCAGTCCTTGTTATTCGGGGAGACCGCAGTGTCACCCTTCCCAGCTTAATTTCGTCTCTTCGCGCTGGTCAGCTCTTGCGGAAGGGATGTCAGGGATTCTTAGCGTATATTTGTGATACTCGAGCTGCAGAGGTTCCGTTAGACCGGGTCCCGGTAGTTTGTGAGTTCCCTGATGTTTTCCCTGATGAGCTACCTGGGCTACCGCCTGAGCGCGATGTTGAGTTCTGCATTGATTTGATTCCCGGCTCGGGGCCTATTTCTATACCGCCTTATCGGATGGCCCCGGCAGAGCTTCGAGAGCTGAAGGATCAGTTGCAGGATTTGTTAGATAAGGGGCTTATTCGACCTAGTGTTTCTCCGTGGGGTGCTCCGGTCCTGTTTGTCAAGAAGAAGGATGGAAGTTTGCGCTTATGTATCGACTACCGCCAGCTGAACAAAGTTACCGTTCGGAACAGGTATCCGTTGCCGCGCATTGATGATTTGTTCGACCAGCTTCAGGGTGCGGGGTATTTTTCGAGGATCGACTTGCGATCAGGATACCATCAGCTGCGGGTTCGACAGGAGGATATACCGAGGACAGCTTTCCGCACGCGCTATGGCCACTACGAGTTTTTGGTGATGTCGTTCGGTCTCACCAACGCCCCAGCAGCATTCATGGATTTGATGAACCGTACATTCAGGCCGTATCTTGACTTGTTCATCATCGTGTTTATCGACGATATCTTGGTGTACTCCCGGAGCAGAGAGGAGCACGAGCAGCACTTGCGGATTACGTTACAGACTCTGAGGGAGCACCAGCTGTTCGCAAAGTTCTCCAAGTGTGCATTCTGGCTGGACAGCATCGGATTCTTGGGTCACGTGGTTACGAGAGACGGCATTTGTGTGGACCCGAAGAAGATTGAGGCTGTTCAGCAGTGGCCCCGACCTACATCGGTTACTGAGATCCGTAGTTTTCTAGGCCTGGCAGGCTACTACAGGCGTTTTGTTCAGGACTTCTCCCGTATAGCTGCACCTTTGACCGGTTTGACCCGGAAGGGAGTTCCTTTCGTTTGGACAGAGGAGTGCGAGCGCAGTTTTCAGCAGCTACGGACTTGTTTGACTACGGCGCCGGTATTATCTTTGCCTTCAGGATCAGGCGGATTTGTGGTCTACTGTGATGCTTCGCGAGTGGGATTAGGATGCATATTGATGCAGCATGGCCGGGTGATCGCTTATGCTTCTTGGCAGTTGAAGAAGCATGAACAGAACTACCCCACTCATGATTTGGAGATGGCTGCAGTGGTCTTTGCACTGAAGATTTGGCGACATTACCTATACGGCGAGTCGTGTCAGATATTCACCGATCATAAGAGCTTAAAGTATATATTTCAGCAGCGAGACCTGAACCTTAGACAGTGTCGTTGGATGGAGTTGGTGAAAGACTACGACTGCGAGATCTTATATCACCCAGGCAAGGCGAATGTGGTGGCAGATGCGTTGAGTAGGAGGCCCGGGGGTAGTCTATCCTTTTTGCGCGCAGTGCAGAGGCAGTCGTCAGCAGATTGGCAGATGTTATGCGACAGCCGAGTTGAGTTCGAGTTCACTCAGACAGGGGGACAGCTCGCGCATGTTCGTGCACGCCCACAGTTGCTTGACTGTATATATGAGGCACAGCGCAGTAACGACCGTTGCTCAGAGATCATGGCACAGATGGGTCAGGGCAGATTTTCCGAGTTCGTGATTGACGATCAGGGGATTTTACGCTATGGATCTAGACTGTGCGTACCAGATGCTGATGGATTATGGCGCGACATTCTTGAGGAGGCACACCGATCAGTGTATAGTGTCCACCCCGGTTCCACCAAGATGTACCATGATTTGAGAGAGACCTACTGGTGGGACGGGATGAAGAGGGACATTGCGGAGTTTGTATCGAGATGCTTGACTTGTCAGCAAGTCAAGGCCGAGCACCAGAGGCCCGCAGGAGAGCTACAGCCGTTACCCATTCCAGAGTGGAAATTGGAGCAGATTTCAATGGACTTCGTTGTGGGTCTACCCAGGACCAGTCGAGGGTACGACTCCATCTGGGTGATCGTGGATAGATTGATGAAAGCGGCTCACTTCCTACCAGTGAAGACCACTTTCAGCTTCGCTCAGTATGCTCAGCTCTACATCGACGAGATCGTGCGACTACATGGCGTACCGACTTGTATCGTGTCAGATCGAGGTACTCAGTTTACCATCCGACTTTGGCAGAGACTTCAGGAGGCTTTGGGCACTCGTTTGAGCTTCAGCACAGCGTTTCATCCGCAGACCGACGGACAGTCAGAGCGGACCATTCAGACTCTCGAGGACATGCTCAGAGCATGCGTTTTAGACTTTGGTGGTAGCTGGGATCATCATTTACCTCTAGTGGAGTTCTCCTACAACAACAGCTTCCAGGATACTATTCAGATGGCACCTTTCGAGGCATTGTATGGGAGGAGATGCAGATCGCCCGTCTGTTGGACAGAGCTCAGCGAGAGCAGCATGTTGGGGCCGCAGCTTGTTGAGGAGACGACAGCGAAGATACAGTTGATCCGAGACCGGATGAGAGCAGCTCAGAGCAGGCAGAAATCGTATGCGGACAGACGCCGTCGCAGATTAGAGTTCGCAGTTGGCGACCATGTTTTTCTGAGGGTCTCTCCGATGAAGGGTGTGATGCGTTTTGGGCAAAAGGGGAAGCTTAGCCCTAGATTTGTAGGTCCCTTCGAGATCCTCGAGCGTGTCGGCACAGTTGCATATCGTTTGGCTCTTCCTCTTAGCTTTCTCGATGTTCACCCCGTCTTCCATGTTTCGATGCTCCACAAGCACCTTCACGACCCTTCGCATGCGATTCAGCACCCGACAGTCCAGCTAGAGCGCGACCTTTATTTTGCAGAGCAGCTGGTGGCCATCCTGGATCGGCAGGTGAAGAAGTTGAGATCGAAGATTATACCAACCGTCAAGGTCCTTTGGCGTAGCCCGAGCAGCGAGGAGGTTACCTGGGAGACCGAGGGCAAGATGAGGAAGAAATATCCCCATCCCTTCGAAGGTACGCGTAGTTATATTTTTTAAATTCGGGGACCGAATTTCTTTAAGGGGGGAGATTGTAGCGTCTTGAAAAGTCGTTTTGGTGTTTTCCTGAAAATCGGTGAAAATTCGGTATTTTTCCGAAAACCGTCTTTTTTGTTATTTTGCAGTTTAGGGCTAATTATACCAAAAATGGATAGGTAATTGCTTGTTTTTAGTAGCTAATGAGTTACTTATGAAATTCTGGTCGTTTAAAAATTTTTCCTAATTTTTCAATTTTTTAATATTATTTTAAGCCGGTAAGAAAATACATTAAATTAGCGATAAATACAAAATTTTTTGGGCTAATTTTAATCCTTAAAATTATGTTAATTAAAATCTAATTTTAACATAAATTTTTAGTATTTTATTTTGATTTTTAGCTAATTTTTATTATAGAAAACGAAATTTATTGAATTTTAAGCTAAAACTTGCAATTTTGGACTTGTAGGGGGTCTTTTTGCATAAAACTTCTTTTGTAAACCCCTCTCTCTCTTCCCTCAGCCCTAGGCCGGCCCCACCATGATCAGGTCCAGAATTTTGATTGCCTCACTTTGACTTTATCTTTTGTGAATGAATTGTTTTGGTTAGGATTAAAATATAGTAATATAGGTATGGGTTTTGAGTGCATGTGAGAGCTTTGACTTTAGTTTTTCCAACTCCAATTCCTCACTTTCCCCTCCCTCCTTTTTCCTGGCCGAGCCTCAGATTTTTGCAGGTCCCCATTTTCCCCCATCTCCTTTTGCTCCAATTTCATCAAAAAATCCACCGAAATCCCTAATTTTCTTCACAAATTCAACACAAAACCTTATTCTATCTCTTTTCAAGCCCAAATTGGTTTAAATCTTAGAGAAAAATGGCATCTTTGGAGGCAAATTATTCTTGCTAGATCTCTAGTTGAGGTATAATTTCTTGCTAATTAAATTCTTTTGATTAAGTTTCTTAAGTTAAATTGTTGTAGTGTTAATTTAGTGTTAGTTCTAATCTAGTTTTTTTTAAGGTTATGGTTGAAAATTAAACTAGGGTTTCTTGAAGCCATGTTTTAGTTAATTAAATTTTTTTAATTAATCTAGTTGTTACTTAACCAATCTATATGGTTACTTTGCTTAAGTGGCTTCATATTAAGCTAATCTATGTTAAACTTGTGTGAAATTTTCATTAAGTTTGCTAATTACCAAAATCAAGAAGAGGTTTGTGTATGGAATGTGGGTTTTGTAGCATGGTAAATAAGTTAAAATTGTGTTTTGGTGGCTAACTAGTTGTGTGGATTGGATGGTTGTGTTGGACCGTGATAACTTTGTCGCTTTTGTCGATGTTTGCACCAAATTGCTATTCTAGCTTACTAGTTTTTGCTAAAATGTTGTGATGAATTAATTGCGATATCTTGATGACATTTTTAGCGTATCCTATGACATTTAGGATGCGTGTGTGCGGATTTTTGAGTGGTCGGGTTTTAGTTTTGCCGGGCGACCAAATCGGCGATTTTTGGCAGTTTTTGCGATTTTCGCGTATGTTCCGCGCACCTTGTGCACGTTGTACCTAACTAGTGAACATTAGTATTTTCGTTTGGGTTTTGCGTCAGTCTTGATAGGTAACCTTATGTTTGGTATTGATGTAAATTCCAGGTTCGGTCGCGGAGACGTCAGACGCGGCATGAAAGGGGAAAGCGGTGATTGGACACAGCTAGCTAGGGATTCCGGTGAGTAGATGTAACATCTATGGGGGACTATCGTTGGATGGCGCAAGCCGCCCAATAGTTTTAGTAACTTAAAAGATTCCTAGTAATGTTAGTAATTAGGGGTGTAATACTTGTATGATTATTTGCTACATTCATGCCCTATATTGACATACCTATACGAAACCATTTTATAGGACACCTGCACCATTGCCAGGGTTTTTATATGCAACACGAGCACTATTCATGCTTACACACACACCCTGGTAATTGCCATGCCACCACACTAGATAACCTTTAAATTGAAACCTTTTACTAATTGATACTTAAACTTGTGCTATTGCCTTTAATTCCTTAAAATGAAATCGTAGGATTGCTATTCATGTGCATGTACTTCATCATATTATTTGTTCATGCCTAATCTATTAATCACACATCGCAACTTGATTATTGATACCATATGCATTCATTATCATTGACATATGCACTTATGAGGATTTCTTGAGATTTTATGATATTTCTGGATTTCGGGGAAAAACCGCAAAATTTCTAAACTTATTATATTTTTAAAATATGTAAATTGCGGTTTTCTAGTGATGTAAGTGTCGTCCACCATGAGTTTGCTGTGGTTTTCGAGACCCGTTTCGAGGAGTTGGATGAACCGTCTCGGGTACATGGTGGGCCCGGTAGGGTACCCCGGGGCAAGAAGCTCGTGGTGCTGACGATGAGCCTGGCAGGGGACGGATTACCTACCGGTGACTTCATTGGGCACGGCGGATATCTAGAGGATACCGACCGGGGCCGCGAGAGGATGAGATATTGATATTGAGATGGGTCAGCCGGATGGCTGAGGCCAGAGACACTATGACATGGATTTATGAGATTTGAGACAGCTTTTAGGTGTCGTTGCTGGACACCGGTTCTCGTCGATTCTTTGAGTATTATGCTGGCATTCTAAAAGAGTTTCAAAAACAAAAAGAGATAAAATGTTTCTTATATATACCTATTAAGACCTCAGATATTCATGTTGCATACATATTAGTACACTGATGTTGTATACACACCTGCTAGTGCATCCAGTCATACCTGTACTTTAGATGCTAGGATGCTTGTGTGCATGCATACGATAGCCTTTGTAGATGTTATTTATTACTCACGAGTTGGCAACTCACCTCCGTTGTGCCACAGCCTTTCGCAGGTCCGCTCCGTCAGTACAGTAGCGGTGGGCGCACTTGTTCTTTTGCCTCCTTTGCCTGGACTCGAGGTTTTGCTCTTAGGTGGGTTATATCATTATTTTTGTACCACCTTGTATATTCTTTGTATCTAGTGCACTCCATCTACTGTATCTACCAGCATTATTGTATATTGACCTAGAGATGAGACTGTGAGATTTGTGGACTTTTATGCTGTATTTTGGGGTCGAGCTCACTTGAGTCGACATGCTGTTTTTCTTATGCTTCATTATGATTATTTCGCATGTTGTTGCTTTATTTTGCGTGGGATTTGTGACCGCCTTGTGGCGAAGAGCTAGCTCCCGCTTGGGGATGTCTTATTTGTTGGATTCATATATATTTTTGTTGTACCCATTTTGGGGGCCAGTATTTACAAAGGAGACTCTGCCGAAATTTTCGGAAAAATTGATATTGTTTTCAAAAAGGGTTTTATATGACTTATTGATAAACTTATTTCCAATTGATTGGGTTCTCTTCAGTCTTTTGCTTTTTTTTTGGTTTGGTTTTCTGGGCTTTGGCTTACTTATTTTACGGACGTCTTTAGACGTTTCGTAAACTTAAGTGCCAGTCACGTTCCGTACCCTGCGGGTCGTGACATTAAGTGAACCAATACTAGTTAATGTAAAGTAATATATCTAATATATATAATTATACATTAAATCATTAAATCAACACTTGATTTAATGATCCGTTCATATCGCATATGACCGACTAATATCCAATGTATCGACTTATCGAATCAATCCTCGATTCGATAACTAGGTTATATCGCATACAACCAATCGATACATTCATCGCGAGAATAGAATACGGTATCACATACACGTATTATTCTCGGTCCCGCACATATCTCATATGCGCTCCTATTTCGTTTCTCTTGAGCCAGGAAACCTCTGTGTAGGACTCTAAAGACTCGTCAATACGCCGGCAGCAGGTGATGATCATATCAAACACCTACAAGCTGCAAGCGGTGTGCTAAACGTAATGGCCACACGGGTATTGAGGATCAGAAGATCAACGAGCAAGCCCGCTCACACTCCTGTGAATCTAACCAGCAACACTTTCCGTACAGTCCGGTCTGTTCGTCTGATATGTCGGATATCTCTCCTAGGGGTGGTAAACGTCAGACCCCAATAGCTCGATAAGTCGTGACGATATGAGGTCTATAACAGTTCGAGAAACTACTGGTAACACTTACCAGTAAATCTGAGCAACCCTGGCCAGGGATTTCTGGTTATAGCCAATCGAACACAGTGCAACATCAACTCCCTATACCGGGAGAGACGAATCCCCTCCTATCGCTCATTGCCTCCATGTGATTCGGGACTGTACCCAAAAACCACCGTTTTGCACGCCCTCTTGGACGTGGTAAGGTGGAAATCAAAGCACAGTGGGAATCACACAAGACTCTATGACGATCTCGGGTCTACAGACTAACCTGTACCAGTGTCACCAGAGAACTGCCATCTGACGTAAGGTATAATACCATCTGGGAGTTCTCGGCGAGTCCGTCCAGTGTACCCAGTCTCCACTGAGCACCCATATATCATCTCTGATGTCAAACACCAATGGATATGGGATCATCCATCGCCCATCTGTATGGGTCGAGAAGGTATACGCTAGTCTACTCTGGTATATCGATGCCCCGTCTCGATACACCCACGACTAGAGACCTTGAAGGATGTACTTATGGACTACCATGTCCCCACTAGTATGATCCACATCACAGTCCAGGTAGTCAAGTACACATCCTAAGGGCTTTACCAACATGTAACAGAGAGACAATCAGTGTACACGTTAAAGTAAAGTGCAACCAGATAGTATACTATCATGTCGAGCAAGAAAGTCCTCCCTATATATGTCCAAGCATCCACTACAATATACATCCTATGTATAGTAATGGCCTCTAGGGCATACATGTCACGCCCCGCTTCCAGAGTACGCAAGATTGGGCACGTGACATAGCCAACCATGCTACCTGTGGGTAGGAAGTATCCATCCACAGTCACATTACGGTTGTAAGGATATCAAGAACAAGATAATAAACTAATCTAATACATGTCCAAATCCATAATAACAAGAATCAATAAACAATAAGTGCGGAAGCTAATGATCCAATACAATGAATAAACAGTACGTCCCATAATGCGGGCTCACATCTGGAAATGAAAAGCAATAAATAAACTAAACCCTAAGGACTCACTGTTCAGCCTGCTGGCTGAAGTACTCCTGCTCGGTCGTCGACAAAGGTACGTAATCTGGGCCATGCAAAACCCAGATGTCAGCGCGTCATGATATCAAGTATATGGTATAAACATGGTAATAAGCAATGCAAGTATGAACATGAATAAAGCAGTAACAAGAAATAACAAGCAGGGTACTGTGCAATGGTGTCCAAACTGTCCTATCAGGTTTCTACTCTATAGTCTTTGAAACCAATTGATGAATCGTCGATGTAACTCAATAGTATCCCGTGCGTGCCCGGGACCACGGTCATGACCCTCGGGGCTGAATCCGAGACGTGCCGCTAAGCAGTAAAAGGTAGCAAGATGGACAAGTAGTGTCAGCATCACCACTCCGGAGCTGGCCAAGCCCGTAAGACTGATCAGAACAAGTATCGAACTGTTGAGTTACAAGTCGGTTTCACCTTTGATTTCCCCATACCCCCAAACTATGTATATCAGGTCAGGTATTCAGTAGTCAAGGACTAATGCCAACACGAAATCAAGTAGAAGTAGGTCTGTCTGGATCGACAGCAGGAATGGTCAGGTTTGTCGGCATTAGGCATGAGATCATGAGACAAGTAATGTCATGGTACAACAGGATGAGTCGGTATGTATGTATATGTCAGGTGTAGCAGGGTCAGGTCAATATGTCTTGCAATCGGGTAAGTGCTCACAACAGGTAAACAATCAATAATGAACAGCAGCAGGAAACAGTAATTAACCACAATATTCCATATAACCACAGTGATGTTTGTATTCTCTTATTAACAGGTTCAATCATCTTAGGGTGCAATCGCCACAAGGTGAAGCGATATCCACAATTATAAATTAAGGAAACTACATGAAATTATACTAAATATAATAATTGTCTCATGAATGATTTAACAGTTTAAGCAGATATGATTCAGTCGTTTTATTTAGTTGAAATATGGGTTGATGTGGGTTGATTAATTACGAGGAACTGTTGTAACGATTCCATTATAAAGATACTGCAATAATATGATATCAATTGCCATCATTAGGTTGTGGTATTAAATAGTATGAATTCAATTGCGTGGCAAGACTAGATCTCGCACGCTAGCATGTTCAAGCAAGTATTCAGATACTTGCCTCGACGGTCTGCAAACTGGAACACGGATGCGATGTCGGCAGAAAGCACGATATGCTAGCACGGGCCACGGATCAGGTCCCAACAGCGAACAACGGGATCACACGGACCAGGGGGCTTCGCTGGAGCGTCGGGTTCGCCGAGACGGCACGTCGGATTCCGGCAAAACGCGACAACAAGTTAGCAACAGACAATAGACTCAATGCGATCAGCGGGGGTGAAGACTTTGCACAAAGGAGAGATAGGGGTGCTCACCGAGAGATACCAGGGACAGTCACAACGGGCTCGACGGCGATGGGACGCCGGCGAGGCAACGGCGGCGGCGGCTGCAAGGGCTGAAGGCCTCGGGTGTGCGGGAGAGGGTGCTGCGGCGAGCTGGAGGAAAGGGTGGTCGGCTCTGGTGGTCGAGGGGGAGAAGGAGATGGCCCTGGTGACGACGGCGAGGTCGCCGGCGCGTTCTCCGGTGAACAGCGGGGTAGGCGATGGGTGAAGGCTCGGGTTGGTGGTCCGGCGAGGAGAGGAAGGGAGGTGATGACGAGGTCGTGACGAGGAGGATGAGAGGGTGTCGCGGGGGTCGTCGGCGACGGGAGGTCGCGTCGACGGCGAGGTCTGCAGGGTTGGAGGCGACGTCGGGGTTGGGGTGCAGGTGCGGGAAAGAGCGGGAGAACGAGGGGAGGAAGGTGCGGTGAGGTCGACGAGGTGGTGACGGCGGCGACGAGGTCACGGGGAGGTCGGCGGTGAGGTCGCGAGGGTTAGGGTTAGGGTTTCGTGTGGGTTTCTCGCGATGAAGAGGATGACTGGGGAGGCGGCTGCATGCGTTATAATATATAGAGGAAGAGAGAGAGAGGGGGATTGGAGAGAGAGAGATTGAGAGAAAGATTGAGGGAAGAGAGAGAGAGAGATGGGGAAAAGGAGGCGGGGCCCACGAGCTCAAATAGGAGCTCGTGATTGGCCACGAGATTAGATAGAGGAAAATTTAAGATGATTCTGGCAGAGATTTAATGGTTAAGAATATATTTCGTATATTATTATAGTTTTAGTATATTAGATTAAATGGGCCTTTTTGGCGCAAAATGAAACATTTCCAAATCGCGCCCGGGTTGCGCCCAAATGTTCCAAATTCAAATTATAGGATTTTAAGCGGGTTCCAAATTTTGAAAAGAGGTGTTTAATGATTAAAATGCATGCCCCCAAGTCGGACACTTGCACGCGCGCGTAGTCGCCCAAACTGGCCCGTTTAGCCAAACGGAACGGAATCTCGACACGCGGACGCTACCACGCGACTAGTGGCGACGAGTAGGCCAACATGGACATTTTAAATTTCATTTTAGGAGTTAAAATTTGTTATGTGCCAAAATGACTTAACCGGTTAAAATTTAGCAATAAACACCAGAAAATCAGAAAAATTGGAATGAGCAATATACAACCCTCAACTAGTAATATGAATAGTATTATTGGGCTCGGGTGTTACATCATACCCAACTACAAAAAGAATTTCGTCCTCGAAATTCCAAGAATACAAGATAGCTAACTACTGGAAAAGGTGAGGGAATTTCTGCCGGATCTCGTCTTCTTGCTCCCCCGTAGATTCTCCATGCGATCGGTTACCCCAAGAAACTAGCACAAGAGGGATAACCTTGTTCTTAAGAACCTTTTCTCTTCGATCCTTGATTTCAACTGGTCGCTCCTCAAAAGTCAGGTCCTCCCGAATGGTCAACTCCGAATGATCCAAGACATGAGTCTCATCACGAACATACTTCCGTAGTTGAGACACATGAAACACATCGTGAACTCCTGCTAAAGACTGTGGTAACGCCAACCGGTATGATACTACTCCAACACGCTCCAATATCTCGAAGGGTCCAACGAAACGAGGACTAAGCTTTCCCCGACTTCCAAAGCGAATCACCCCTCTAGTCGGTGATATCTTCAGGAATACCAAATCACCCACGGCGAACTCTAGAGGTCTTCTTGACGTGTCGGCCCAACTCTTCTGTCTGTCTTGAGCTGCCTTCATATGCTTCCTGATTGTATTCACCTTCTCGACTGTCTGTACCACCAAATCTGGTCCTAGTAACCTTCGTTCACCAACATCATCCCAACAAACAGGTGAACGGCACTTACGACCATACAGTGCTTCAAACGGGGCCATCTGAATAGTTGCTTGGAAGCTGTTGTTGTACGAAAACTCCACCAGGTGTAGATGATCTTCCCAAGAACCTTTGAAGTCCAACATGCAAGCCCTCAACATATCTTCAAGGGTCTGGATCGTTCTCTCTGATTGTCCATCAGTTTGAGGATGATAAGCCGTGCTAAACTTCAATCGAGTCCCCAAACTTTCTTGTAAGCTCCTCCAAAAGAGCGACAAGAATCGAGTGTCCCGATCGGACACGATGCTTACCGGTACTCCATGCAATCTGACAATCTCCTGCATGTACCGCTCTGCCAAAGTCTCTGTCGATTGACCAACCCGAAAAGGAATAAAGTGAGCTGCCTTGGTCAACCGATCGACAATCACCCATACAGCATTGTTGCCCTTTGGACTCCGCGGTAAAGCCGTCACGAAATCCATGGTTATATGTTCCCACTTCCATTGAGGAATCGGAAGTGGTTGCAACAAACCAGCAACCCTTTGGTGTTCAGCCTTGACTTGCTGACACACCAAGCACTTAGCCACGAAGCGAGCAATTTCCCGTTTCATACCTTCCCACCAGAAGTGCTGTCGAATATCTCGGTACATCTTTGTCCCTCCTGGATGTACAGAGTAAGCTGAACTGTGTGCCTCCTTCATAAGCTCTTCACGCACATCTCCTTTTGGCACACACACACGGCTACCATATCTCAACGAACCATCTTCATGGATCAGTAAATCGGTTCATAGTCCGGCTCCAACCTGCTCTCGAAACTTTTGCAGTCTAGGATCCTGCGATTGTGCCGCTTTAATCTTCTCAACTAAGGACGATTGTACTTGCAATTGCATGAGCTGTCCTGTAGCATGTGGTAGCACAACCTCCAAGTCAAATCTCCGAAAATCCTCAATGATCTCTCTCTGTGCAGTCAATATCTGAATTGCTGGTAACCGGCTCAGCGCATCCGGCACAACGTTGACCTTTCCCGGATGGTACTTAAGATCGAGGTCATAGTCGGCCATCAGCTCCAACCATCTGCGTTGTCTCATGTTCAACTCCTTCTGAGTGAACACATATTTCAAACTCTTGTGATCTGTAAAGACTTCGACTCTCTCGCCCAGAAGGTAGTGTCTCCAAATCTTCAGGGCGAAGATCACGGCTGCAAGCTCTCTGGCTGCCGTAAGAACCTGCGAGAAAGTGGTCAAACCCAGGGAGACAATCTGCCTCTGGATGTCCACATCCAAACTGCGCAAGAACCTTCGCGCCCTGTCTGCCTCCTTGGCGACTAAGGGTCCAGCGAAACGGCTGAGTCTCGTCCATTCCGCTGCATGTACATCCACAGCTGCTCCATTCTGTCTCAGCCCGATAAATTTCTCCTCCATTTCCTCCCGTGCAGTCCGCGGGAAGAACTTTTCCAAGAAACTTTTAGAGAAATCCGCCCAACTGATTGGCTTGGACAAGCAGGTCTCCTCCACAAGCCACCACTATCGGGCGTAATCCACCAGCTGAATGCGCACCACATCAACTCTCTTGTCTTCTGGGATCTGTGCCGCAATCAATAAATTCTCTGTGTCTACTAGCCACTGCTCGGCTGGCAACGGCTCCTCTAAGGCAGTGAAAGTAGTAGGACCCAACCGTCTGAAATCTGCCACGGTCCCTACTCGGTCGACTGGCTTCGCTACAGCGGTGTTTACAGACTGCTGCATAGCCTGCAAACCCTCCTGAAATGAATCTGCTTGCTGCTGGATCAGCTCAGTTTGCCTCTTCTGATTTTCTAACATCCCACGTATCACTCCTAACATGGCGGCTTCGTCCACACGCCTCTGATACGTCTTGAAATTCTTATCTGCCATGGTCCTGAAATCAAAACAAACAACATTAGCATGATGATAGATTCAATATATAAACCAAAGCTAGAACTCCAAGATACTTAAATAGAGTACTGCATTGTAGCTATGCCGCGGTATCATAGCCGCAATTACTTAACTCCACCCAAGTCGCCTAAGTCCTAGAGATAACAAGAAGTTAGGTTTTCGAGTTGACAATGCAAAGTAAGTTTGCATGTCGGCATGATCTGGAAGAATGATTCAAGGACGGTAAAACGGTCAAAGTGGCAGGACATGTTTCCTAATCACGGGGATTATGATTCGTGTATCGGGTGCGATACCCAACTACAAGGAATCAACCCAATTAACCTATGGCTCTGATACCAAAAGAACCATGTCACGCCCCGCTTCCCAGAGTACGCAAGATTGGGCACGTGACATAGCCAACCATGCTACCTGTGGGTAGGAAGTATCCATCCACAGTCACATTACGGTTGTAAGGATATCAAGAACAAGATAATAAACTAATCTAATACATGTCCAAATCCATAATAACAAGAATCAATAAACAATAAGTGCGGAAGCTAATGATCCAATACAATGAATAAACAGTACGTCCCATAATGCGGGCTCACATCTGGAAATGAAAAGCAATAAATAAACTAAACCCTAAGGACTCACTGTTCAGCCTGCTGGCTGAAGTACTCCTGCTCGGTCGTCGACAAAGGTACGGAATCTGGGCCATGCAAAACCCAGACGTCAGCGCGTCATGATATCAAGTATATGGTATAAACATGGTAATAAGCAATGCAAGTATGAACATGAATAAAGCAGTAACAAGAAATAACAAGCAGGGTACTGTGCAATGGTGTCCAAACTGTCCTATCAGGTTTCTACTCTATAGTCTTTGAAACCAATTGATGAATCGTCGATGTAACTCAATAGTATCCCGTGCGTGCCCGGGACCACGGTCATGACCCTCGGGGCTGAATCCGAGACGTGCCGCTAAGCAGTAAAAGGTAGCAAGATGGACGAGTAGTGTCAGCATCACCACTCCGGAGCTGGCCAAGCCCGTAAGACTGATCAGAACAAGTATCGAACTGTTGAGTTACAAGTCGGTTTCACCTTTGATTTCCCCATACCCCCAAACTATGTATATCAGGTCAGGTATTCAGTAGTCAAGGACTAATGCCAACACGAAATCAAGTAGAAGTAGGTCTGTCTGGATCGACAGCAGGAATGGTCAGGTTTGTCGGCATTAGGCATGAGATCATGAGACAAGTAATGTCATGGTACAACAGGATGAGTCGGTATGTATGTATATGTCAGGTGTAGCAGGGTCAGGTCAATATGTCTTGCAATCGGGTAAGTGCTCACAACAGGTAAACAATCAATAATGAACAGCAGCAGGAAACAGTAATTAACCACAATATTCCATATAACCACAGTGATGTTTGTATTCTCTTATTAACAGGTTCAATCATCTTAGGGTGCAATCGCCACAAGGTGAAGCGATATCCACAATTATAAATTAAGGAAACTACATGAAATTATACTAAATATAATAATTGTCTCATGAATGATTTAACAGTTTAAGCAGATATGATTCAGTCGTTTTATTTAGTTGAAATATGGGTTGATGTGGGTTGATTAATTACGAGGAACTGTTGTAACGATTCCATTATAAAGATACTGCAATAATATGATATCAATTGCCATCATTAGGTTGTGGTATTAAATAGTATGAATTCAATTGCGTGGCAAGACTAGATCTCGCACGCTAGCATGTTCAAGCAAGTATTCAGATATTTGCCTCGACGGTCTGCAAACTGGAACACGGATGCGATGTCGGCAGAAAGCACGATATGCTAGCACGGGCCACGGATCAGGTCCCAACAGCGAACAACGGGATAACACGGACCAGGAGGCTTCGCTGGAGCGTCGGGTTCGCCGAGACGGCACGTCGGATTCCGGCAAAACGCGACAACAAGTTAGCAACAGACAATAGACTCAATGCGATCAGCGGGGGTGAAGACTTTGCACAAAGGAGAGATAGGGGTGCTCACCGAGAGCTACCAGGGACAGTCACGACGGGCTCGACGGTGATGGGACGCCGGCGAGGCAACGGCGGCGGCGGCTGCAAGGGCTGAAGGCCTCGGGTGTGCGGGAGAGGGTGCTGCGGCGAGCTGGAGGAAAGGGTGGTCGGCTCTGGTGGTCGAGGGGGAGAAGGAGGTGGCCCTGGTGACGACGGCGAGGTCACCGGCGCGTTCTCCGGTGAACAGCGGGGTAGGCGATGGGTGAAGGCTCGGGTTGGTGGTCCGGCGAGGAGAGGAAGGGAGGTGATGACGAGGTCGTGACGAGGAGGATGAGAGGGTGTCGCGGGGGTCGTCGGCGACGGGAGGTCGCGTCGACGGCGAGGTCTGCAGGGTTGGAGGCGACGTCGGGGTTGGGGTGCAGGTGCGGGAAAGAGCGGGAGAACGAGGGGAGGAAGGTGCGGTGAGGTCGATGAGGTGGTGACGGCGGCGACGAGGTTACGGGGAGGTCGGCGGTGAGGTCGCGAGGGTTAGGGTTAGGGTTTCGTGTGGGTTTCTCGCGATGAAGAGGATGACTGCGGCGGCTGCATGCGTTATAATATATAGAGGAAGAGAGAGAGAGAGGGATTGGAGAGAGAGAGATTGAGAGAAAGATTGAGGGAAGAGAGAGAGAGAGATGGGGAAAAGGAGGCGGGGCCCACTAGCTCAAATAGGAGCTCGTGATTGGCCACGAGATTAGATAGAGGAAAATTTGAGATGATTCTGGCAGAGATTTAATGGTTAAGAATATATTTCGTATATTATTATAGTTTTAGTATATTAGATTAAATGGGCCTTTTTGGCGCAAAATGAAACATTTCCAAATTGCGCCCGGGTTGCGCCCAAATGTTCCAAATTCAAATTATAGGATTATAAGCGGGTTCCAAATTTTGAAAAGAGGTGTTTAATGATTAAAATGCATGCCCCCAAGTCGGACACTTGCACGCGCGCGTAGTCGCCCAAACTGGCCTGTTTAGCCAAACGGAACGAAATCTCGACACGCGGACGCTACCACGTGACTAGTGGCGACGAGTAGGCCAACATGGACATTTTAAATTTCATTTTAGGAGTTAAAATTTGTTATGTGCCAAAATGACTTAACCGGTTAAAATTTAGCAATAAACACCAGAAAATCAGGAAAATTGGAATGAGCAATATACAACCCTCAACTAGTAATATGAATAGTATTATTGGGCTCGGGTGTTACAATACATATAACTAACAGGAAGCATATTAGGCAAGTAGCTTATGTCTATTTATAGACTAAAGCAGGTATAGCGGAAATAGATCATCTAATTTTTGATGTGACAGTCATAAGCTTTGACTTCATCAGAATAGGAGATGGATCTGGTAAGAAGGTAGTAGAGAGTGATTTCCAGATATTTTGGATGACATGCACTTGATAGGAAGAGATATTCATATACTACGATCGGTTACACTGTGGTTGTCACAAAGTTGTTTTTCCACAGAGGATGTGGATATAATATCAGGTTTTCTGGTTACTAGATCTATGGTTTTAGATCTAGATTTGGGAAGTATCCCAATCTGGGTACTTTGACATTAAATGGATGACTCCTGGCATGGTGGTGTACCTGCTGGTGATGGAGTCACCCTCTCTAAAGGTGTCTTACAGACTAAAGGGGAGAGGGATCTGCATGATTAGCATATCACTTGCTTAGGCAATTGAGTTAATCATGAAATGTCGAGTACCACAACAGATATTGCTTTTGCGCTAGATGCAATAAGCAGATATATTAATCCAAACCTGGAGAAACATTGGGAAGCAGTTATTGAACAAAAGTGAATGTTCTTGGGAAATGATTACGGCAGCCTTCTTCTGGAGACGGTTATCATATCAGGCTTCCAAGGTGACCTAGATGACAGAGTGACTGTCAGAGTTATAGTTTTTCCCTCTTTTGAGGGACAGTATGTTGGACAGGTGGTCCAAGCGGATACTGAAGAAAAGGCAAGGCGCATGATACTGATTAAATTCAGTGGACGATACAGTCTAAGTAGTTTGCTGGATTTGGAGTTCATTTGTGAACTGGGTCCCATCAGATATCCAGACAAATTCTAAGACAAGTATTGCTCATTTCGGGAGATAGTTTTCTCCGCGAAGTTGAGATTAAGAGAGATACAGAAAGAAACATTGGAGCGGATCCACTCACTGAGGCTATTTCTCGAACGCAATCATTTTCGCAAACGGGCTTTGCGAAACTGATTAGTAGAGAAGTTGGGTGTTCGGTATCACACGGGCTGTGAGTATGCGACTGCTGGATATAGTGCCCTCAGAGTCAATTATTGGATCGCAGGTACGTGATTGCAATGATTGCGTAGGACCTATACCGGTAGGACTGTCTTACTCGAGATGATAGTATGCTATCTGGTTTGCCTTTATCAGTCGTGTACCGGTCCAGGTGACTGATCACTGTTACACTTTGATAGAGCCCTTAGGATCTTGCTTTACTACCAACAGTATGATGGCGATCATATACGTGAGAGTTGGGTAGTTTATATGCATATCCTTAATTGTGGTCCCTAGTCGTGGGAGTTTCGAGACAGGGCATCGATACTCCGGAGTAGACTAGTGTATACAGTCAAGACCCCGACGAGGGGCGGTGGCCGGTCTCATAAGCCACTGGTGTCAGTTGGATCACCTAAGATGTATACAGGTGCTCATTGGGTTATGAGTACACCGGACAGGACTCGCCGGGAATCTGCTAGTTGGTATTATACATATCGTCAGATAGCAGTTCCCTGGTGACATGTGTACAGGTTAGTTCATCGACCTGAGGTCGTCATTTGTCTCGTGTGAGTTCCCACTGTGCTTTGATTTCTACCCTACCACGGCTCAAAGGAGTCGTGCAAACAGGTAGTTTTTGGGTACAGTCCCGAGCCACATGGAGGCACGTGAGCGGATCGGCAGGGGATTCGTCTCTCCCGGTATTGGGGGTGAGATCGTGCTGTGTCTAGGAGAGCCATTCCATAAAGCCCACGGCCGTGGCAGGTGATTTACTGGTAGGTACTCCAGTAGTATCTCAGGGTGTTTTGGGGCTACACTCCGACATGACTTATACTGCTATTGGGGGTCTGACGTTACTAGCCCCCTAGGTAGATATGCGATACTCATAGACGAACGGACCGGATTGTATATACATTTTCACTGTTAGGCTCAGTAGGGTTTCCGGATGAGTTCGCTCATCGGCATCCCTTGAGGCCAGTCCATGGGCAGCCGTTACGCACAGCTAGTGCCGCTGATGGCTTGTGGTTAAACCTACTGCCAGAGTACTGACGAGTCATTAGAGTCCCCCACAGACAGTTTCCCTAGTTCGGACGAAACGTTGTAGAGGCCGTATGGTTTTATGGCAGGGTTCGGAGAATGCACGCGCGTTTACGCACGTGTCGGTTTTCGGGCTGATGATACAGGTCGGCTTTGGTTTAAGCCGGATCCGAGTATTATATTGAGTAGATATAATATCTTTGTCTCAGTTGCATTTGTATTCGGTCGTAATACAAATGCGGGTATATTTATACTGTTACGGGGTTATCCTGAAATTCGTTTCAGGATCACTTTTGGAAGTTGCCGGTTTCCAGTTTTCTATCAGCTGTATTTGACATTTGGTTAAATGCGGATTTATCTTTTCTTTGGATGAGTGTGGAAGCTTCTAGATGGTGACTAGGATGGTGACTAGGCTAATAAGTCATTAGTGCTTTAAATGTTCATTTAATGATATGATGACTAAGGGTTATGATTCATAGTTTTCATTAAATGCATTCATACAAGGTGTTAAGTGACTCATCCTCTTCATTGATCTTATTCTCACCATCCCTCCTCCTACACTCACCCCACCTTTGCTTTTATATGGCCGGCCATTCCTAGAGAGGAAGTCATTGGGTTTTGGAGAAAAAACTATGGTTTAAAAGTGTACGGAAATTTGATAACTCATCATTCCATTCCGATTCGAGTGGCAACTACATTAACCGTTCGTCCATAGCTTTGGACGTAACGAGACAAAGTATTCTACACATTCTCTACATCATTCTTGGTCGTCTCTTTTAGCAAACTTGACGACCGAGTTGCCTCGAGTCAGAGGCGGGAGCCCGTTTAAAGAATCGTTGATGTGGTGCCACCTGGACGAGGAGATCGGAGATCGACGAGATCGGAGCAGCCGCAACGGAGTGTGGGATGATGGTTAAAGAACGAAGGACTCGGATCGTTCGGTATAACCTTTCTACTCTCTTTACAGTTTGTTAGTTTAGCAATAATGGCAGATCCGGGTTATAGTATACGATAGCGCCAGTTAAAAGTTTTTGTTCCGCATTTGGCGTCTGTTAGACGGCCGGGGCGCTACCGTAGACTTACAGTGGTATCAGAGCCTCACCATTATGCTTTACTAACGTGTGCTAACGCGTTTAAAATATTGATCGAACCAGATATTAAAAACTACATTTTTCAAGTTCACAGTTTCTGTCGATTTTAAATCAAGTCCTAAAATTATTTTGCATATCACAGAAAGTTGTGCAGGGTCTTCGAAGCACGTGGTGAAAATTTGAGCACGTGACTCAACAAGACAGCCACGGAATCGCGGTCAAACCCAGGGTTTGACCACGCATCCGCGGCAAGTCTGTGAGTTCATGAGCCCAAATTTGCACAGTGGCTTTGTCTCTGGAAATTGGGGGTTTTGGTATATATCTTTTGGGCCCAGATTTTGTTACTGTACAGCAGGTATACGTAGGGCCCACTTCGTGATATTTAGTCGATCGAAATTTAAATATGTTAGTTTGCAGTACTTACATTATATCTCCGAGCGGGAATGTCATTTGATCGGTAAACCGCGTCTGATTGCTATAGTTCTTTTAGACGGGTTTGCGAACGTGACATTCGCGTTGATGTTCTATGTTGTGCTGTGATGTTGCGGATTTGTCGTGGTGGATAGCAGTGTGCAATGGTAGTACAGTTTGGATTTATTTGTACATTTGATATTGCGGGGCGAGCGTCCAACATGTGGACTGCCGTCACTGCCTGTTGTATAATATTCTTTTGGGGCACGACCGGGTCGAGGTCGATGTACCTATTGTACATATTATTTATTTCTGTACTAGGGTTACCCCGCGATGGAGTGCACGGATAGCCATGTTCTGGAGGGCAACGGGTCCGCATCTCATGGCTTTGAGAGGCAGAGGGGCCTCACTCTAGAATTGGCAGACTATTCACCGCACTTATAGGGGGTACAGGTTGACCCAAGGAGGGGTGCTCAAGTTACCGGATTCCGTGAAGTGTTGGGTGGTCCATTCACTTTGCTGTAGGGGGCTGCCTCGCTTCAGGTTTTGGCGGGTAACTTGCCGCACCCGTAGGGGTCTAGGTTTCATTGCACAGGCTATCCACACGACCAGAGGAACGTCGGGTTTCAGCAGCGGCTCTGTGAAACCCGGGGATCCCAGATTATGTGTATTGTTCTGTGATGCTTATTACTTTTCTGTAATGTTGCATATTATCACGCTTTGAGCGATTATTGTATATTGGTATATATACTATTAGATGTTGTATATGTTTTGCACCCGCGCTAGTCCAGTCCCCGCTCTGTCGTTAGTTAAGTAACCTAACGGGTGATGACGGGACCCAGTGACGAATGCGGATGGCATATACGTACATTTTATTTTCGTTCTTTTCTGGTGTGATTGATTGATGGGACTGCATTGATTCTGATCAATGCAAAGGAAAACAAACCAGTTTGGAGTTGTTGGAACAATTTTAAAAGGTGTTATTACAAAGTCGTTTCCTTTTGTTCTGCATAGCGGTATTCGGTGTGAATATCCTGCACCTCATTCGACGAGGCAAGGGCCGATATCCCTTCACCGGGAATGACCCCTTGGGCAGAAGTTTATATCAGGGTAATAACTTCACTATAGTCGATTACAAGTTGCTTTGCATCGCGGTATTCAGTGGAATATCCTGCACCTCATTCCACGAGGAAAGAGCCGAGATCCCTTCACCGGGAGTGACCTCTTTAGCAAAAGGTTTTCGCCACTATATTTTTATAAAAAGCTATCAGGTTCCTTCAGCGAGATCAAGTTCATTACGTTAAAGGTTTTTTGCCAAAAACCAGTCGTAGCCCTCCGTCATTTCTTTTGGGTATTCAGTAGTATTCAAGCTATGTATTTTGACCAACGCCAAGGCATAGTGTTTGGTAGCTGCTGGGTATTCATTTGTTGCATAGATAGATGAGTTGGTTTGGGACAGTCGTTCTGCCATTTTGGCCAACGTCAAGGGCATGTGCGGGTGGGTTCAAATTGACAAGATAGTGACGGGTAGAACTTGGCATGTGACTTATGATATTTTGACCAACGCCAAGGTCATAAGAGCATGGGGTAAAAATCATATCGGGAGTTTCTAAAGAAACTGAAACTTGCCAAGTATGCGCATACCTTCTGGAGTGTGAGTAACGTGAGTGGATTCCGTCACGTTATCATGCGATAAGAGTTGGATCCCGATTCCTACTGATGAGTTGGTTTACTCTTCGGGTGATCCCGATTGATTCTTCTTTTAGGTTTGGAGGAGAATTTGACAGGACAGTAGGAGGTTTCCGGATTAGATAAAGTGATAACCATTCTGATCTAGGTTAGAGTGCACCCAGAGTGTTTCTTTTCTTCTCTCTTTGGCAGCGACCTTTGACCGACCTTAGACTATGACTCAGTGACCAAGTTGACCGAACCTTCTTAAAATACTGGCTTTTGGATTGTCCGAGTTGCATAAGTCATTGCCGCTCCTTCTTTTACCCTTTGCATTTCTCAGAACACCCCGTATTACTACGGACATCCACTTCCATTGGATAGATCCATCGTATGGTTATATACGAACTCGGAGGGATTTCTTCGAGGATGGATCAAGGTTCAGGAGAAATAGAATTGGTTTATTCAGTTGTCTTTTATTATCACCTTCTATCAGGTTGCAAGGGCTCCTTGGTTTAGGAGAGTACACCTATTACGCTTATTGGATAGTCTTATTCCAAACCATAAGAAGGTGCCGAAAGGTAGGGAATGAAGAAAACCAATTAGCCTAAGTAGGGTGTGCAGAAGGTAATAACTAAAGACAAAATAAAGGGATTAGAAAGTGGGCAAAGTAAATTGCGACTGTTATCATTCACGACCAAACCGCGTACTTTATCGCTACTCCTATTTCACCTTTGCTTTTTTCCCCAGTTCGGGAGAAATAGAATAAGGTATTATTCAGTTGTCTTTTATCATCACCTTCTCTCAAGTTGCGAGTACTCCTTGGTTTAGGAGGGTACACCTATTATGCTTATTGGATAGTCTTCTTCCAAACCATAGGCCGGTGCCGAACGGTAGGGAAGGAAGAAAACCATTTAGCCTAACGAAGGTGTACAAAAGGTAACGACTAAAGACAAATAAAGGGATTTGGAGAGAAGGCAAGAAAATATACGGTTGAAGTCATGAATTGGATTATGGAAGAGGCATTACTAGGAATACCAGGATACCCCTACGAAACATTTTCATGTTTCAGTGCATTGTTAAAGGAAAATTGTTTTCCCGATTAGATACTTACTCCAAGGGTATGTATTTACCAGGTTTCATTCTCATATCTGTATGGTTTTACAGATGATGAGTGGGAGTAAGTTATTGGGAATTAGGTAATCATCCTCATTATATCGGAATTCGTTGTAATTGGTGATATTTGAGGAAATCGCCAGGGTATAGTTTTCAACCTACGACGCACAGGTTTTGAGTTATTCAACTCAGCGGACTTATACAGAGTATTGTATGTTGTCCAGTGTCCATCAGGACAAAGGGGTAGGCCCCCGTACTATGTTCTGTTTACTTATGACTTCTCTAGTTTTTAGACAAGTGTTTCGTAGAAATACAAGGTCTAAGTTTTGAGAAGTTGTGGGTATAAGAATAAAGTAGAGAACCAGATATCACAAGTATCGGGATTCTTCAAAGAGATCGAAGATGTGGATTCTTATGATTGGTATTCAGATGATAGTAATGGTTTTGAGAAACTTGTTTCTCTTTCAGGTTACTCATAATTGGATGGATTCCTAAGTTGAGTAATGCTGATTAGCCTCTTTCCATTAAGTATATATGCACTGGAGACAGCTGCATGATTGAATCTGGTTCCAATTAAATAAGTGCCAAAGTTTCTATATTGGATATAGAATGGTTCATATCTTAACAATGTTAAGGTACGGAGAGTTGTCCGGCTTATGCTTAAAACCAGACTCTGGATAACTCAGGGCACGTTTCTGTAATGGCAGTTTGTGGGTTGACCCTGACTATGACGAGGGTTGACTTTCTACCATCTGGAAGATCAATAGTGATATTGTTCTTAACTCGCCACAGTTTTAGTAAAATGGATTTTTTCAGAAAACAGTAGTGGGAGTATGGTAGAACTGGAAGTGATTCCAGAACCGCGAACGGTTACGGAAAATTTAATAGGACCTATATATTCAATCAGGTTTGACATTCCATTAGCCACTCCGCAGATTTGGTGGGTAACCTCAGACACCCGAGAGGTACTCCGGTAGCCTCAAGGACGGTGACAGGGAGGTTCTTGCTTACCCAGACTTAACACTACTGTTGTTCCAGACTATGAGACCCGGCAGGAGGTTAAGTATAGCGTCGTTCTAAACTAGCTTTAGAAGTGCACGTGTATATCATTCTGCCAGAGGGTTGTCGTAGTCAGTGGGAGCAGCAGAAGCATAGAGGGCAAGTAGCTTATGTCTATTTATAGACTAGAGCAGTTATAGCGGAGATAGATCATCTAATTTTGATGTGACAGTCATGGGTTTGACTTCATCAGAATAGGGGATGGATCTGTTAAGAAGGTAGTAGGGTGTGATGTCATGGTATCTGGATGACATACACAGAGTAGGAAGTAAAATTCCTACACTATGATCGGTTGTACTGTGGTCGTCACACAGTTGTTTCTCCAGACAGGATATGGATATAATATTTGACATTCTGGTTTCTAGATCTATGGTTTTAGATCTAGATTTGGGTAGTTTCCCTATGTGGGTACTTTGACAGTATTCTGATGGTTTTTAGAATAGATGACTCCTGGCATGGTGGTGTACCTGCAGGTGATGGAGTCACCCTCTCTAAAGGTATCTTACAGACTAAAGGGGAGAGGGATGTGCATGATTGGCAGATCACTTGCTTAGGCAATTGAGTCAATCGTGAGATGTCAAGTACCACACCAGATGTTGTTTTTGCACTAGATGCAATAAGTTTGTATTAATCCAATCCTGGAGAAACATAAGGAAGCAGTTTTAGAACATAAGTGGATGTTCTACGGATTTGATGACGGCAGCCTCCTTCGGGAGACGGTTATCATTCCAGGCTTCAAAGGTGACATGGTTGACAGAGTGATTGTCAGAGTTATAGTTTTCCCTCTAACGAGGGGCAGTATTATGGACAGCTGGTCCAAGAGGATACTGTGGGAGGCATGGTGCTGGATATTGATTTGGTTCAGTGATCGATATAGTCTAAGAAGTTTGGATTTGGAGTTCATTTATGAACTAGGTCCCATTAGATATCCAGACATATTCCAAGACAGGTATTACTTAATTCGGGAGATGGCTTTCTCCGCGAATTTGAGATTAAGAGAGATATAGAAAGAAACTTCTGGGCGGATCCACTCACTAAGGCTATTTCTCGAACACAATAGTTTTACAAACGGGCTTTATGAAACTGATTAGTACAGGAGTTGGGTGTTCGGTTTCACACGGGCTGTGAGTAGTCGACATCGCAATAATTAGCCTTAAGTGTAAGTGGGAGATTGTTGGTTATAGTGCCCTCAGAGTCAATTATTGGATCGCAGGTACGTGATTGCAATGATTGTGGAGGACCTATACCGGTAGGACAGTCTTACTCGAGATTATAGTATGCTATCTGGTTTGCCTTTATCAGTCGTGTACCGGTCCAGGTGACTGATCACTGTTACACTTTGATAGAGCCCTTAGGATCTTGCTTTACTACCAACAGTATGATGGCGATCATATACGTGAGAGTTGGGTAGTTTATATGCATATCCTTAATTGTGGTCCCTAGTCGTGGGAGTTTTGAGACAGGGCATCAATACTCCGGAGTAGACTAGTGTATACAGTCGAGACCCCGACGAGGGGCGGTGGCCGGTCTCACAAGCCACTGGTGTCAGTTGGATCACCTAAGATGTATACAGGTGCTCATTGGGTTATGAGTATACCGGACAGGACTCGCCGGGAATCTGCTAGTTGGTATTATACATATCGTCAGATAGCAGTTCCCTGGTGATATGTGTACAGGTTAGTTCATCGACCTGAGGTCGTCATTTGTCTCGTGTGAGTTCCCATTGTGCTTTGATTTCTACCCTACCACGGCTCAAAGGAGCGTGCAAACAGGTAGTTTTTGGGTACAGTCCCGAGGCACATGGAGGCACGTGAGCGGATCGGCAGGGGATTCGTCTCTCCCGGTATTGGGGGTGAGATCGTGCTGTGTCTAGGAGAGCCATTACACAAAGCCCACGGCCGTGGCAAGAGATTTACTGGTAGGTACTCCAGTAGTATTTCAGGGTGTTTTTGGGCTACACTACGACACGACTTATACTGCTATTGGGGGTCTGACGTTACTAACCCCTAGGCAGATATGCGATACTCATAGACGAACGGACCGGACTGTATATACATTGTCACTGTTAGGCTCAGTAGGGTTTCCGGATGAGTTCGCTCATTGGCATCTCTTAAGGTCAGTCCATGGGCAGCCGTTACGCACAGCTAGTGCCGCTGACGGCTTGTAGTTAAACCCACTGCCAGGGTATTGACGAGTCATTAGAGTCCCCCACAGACAGTTTCCCAAGTTCGGACGAAACGTTGTAGAGGCCGTATGGTTTTATGGCAGGGTTCGGAGAATGCACGTGCGTTTACGCACGTGTCGGTTTTCGGGCTGATGATACTGGTCAGCTTTGGTTTAAGCCGGATCCGAGTATTATATTGAGTAGATATAATATCTTTGTCTCAGTTGCATTTGTATTCGGTCATAATACAAATGCGGGTATATTTATACTGTTACGGGGTTATCCTGAAATTCGTTTCAGGATCACTTTTGGAAGTTGCCAGTTTCCAGTTTTCTATCAGCCGTATTTGACATTTAGTTAAATGCGGATTTATCTTTTGTTTGGATGAGTGTGGAAGCTTCTAGATGGTGACTAGGATGGTGACTAGGTTAATGAGTCATTAGTGTTTTAAATGTTCATTTAATGATATGATGACTAAGGGTTATGATTCATAGTTTTCATTAAATGCATTCATACAAGGTGTTAAGTGACTTATCCTCTTCATTGATCTTATTCTCACCATCCCTCCTCCTACACTCACCCCCCCTTTGCTTTTATATGGCCGGCCATTCCTAGAGAGGAAGTGATTGGGTTTTGGAGAAAAAACTATGGTTTAAAAGTGTATGGAAATTTGATAACTCATTTCTCATTCCATTCCGATTCGAGTGGCAACTTCATTAACCGTTCGTCCATAGCTTTGGACATAACGAGACAAAATATTCTACTCATTCTCTACATCATTCTTGGTCGTCTCTTTTAGCAAACTTGACGACCGAGTTGCCTCGAGTCAGAGGCGGGAGCCCGTTTAAAGAATCGTTGACGTGGTGCCACCTGGACGAGGAGATCGGAGATCGACGAGATCGGAGCAGCCTCAACGGAGCGTGGGATGATGGTTAAAGAAAGAAGGACTCGGATCGTTCGGTATAACCTTTCTACTCTCTTTACAGTTTGTTAGTTTAGCAATAATGGCAGATCCGAGTTATAGTATACGATTGCGCCAGTTAAAAGTTTTTGTTTCGCATTTGGCGTCTGTTAGACGGCCGGGGCGCTACCGTAGACTTACAGTGATATCACTATAATTGGCCTTAAGTGCAAGTGGGAGATTGTTGGCTATAGTGCCCTCAAGGAAATTATCATAGTCGCGGACTTATGATTATGATGATTGAGTGAGGACCTATACCGATAAAATAGTCTTACTCAAGATGATAGTATGCTATCTGTTTTGTCTTTATCATCATATACCTGTTGATAGAGCCCGTAGGATTCTTGCTTGACTGCCAGCATTATGATGGCGATCACATATGTGGGAGCTGGGGTCTATAAGCATATCCTTAAATGTCCCTAGTCGTAGGAGTATCGAGATCGGGCATCGATACTCCAGTGTAGACAAGTGTATACTGATCGAGACCCCGACGAGGGGTGGTGGCCAGGTCTCACAAGCCATTGGTGTTAGTTTGTTCACCTAAGATAGTATAAAGGTGCTCATTGGGTTATGAGTACACTGGACGGACTCGCCGGGAACCTGCTAGTTGGTATTATACCTATTGTCAGATAGTAGTTCCCAGGTGACATGTGTACAGGTTAGTCTGTAGACCTGAGATCGTCATTTGTCTCGTGTGAGTTCCCACTGTGCTTTGATTACTACCCTACAACGGCTCAAAGGAGTCGTGCAAACAGGTTTTAGTTGGGTACAGTCCCGAGCCACATGGAGGCAGTGATCGGATCGTCAGGGATTCGTCTCTCCCGGTATTGGGGGTTGATGTCGCGTTGTGTACGGATGGCCATCACCATAAATCCGTGGCCACGGTGGACGAGAATTATCGATCCAGGATCGATAGTTTCTCAGGTGGTGATGGGTTTCATACCGACACTAAATATCGCGTTGTTGGGGGTCTGACTTTATCCACCCCGTAGATTCGATATGCGATACTCTTAGATGAACAGACCGGACTGTACGGATATTGTCACTGACAGGTTCAGTAGGGGTTCAGGATGAGTTTGCTCGTCGGCCTCCCTTTCGCTCAATACTTAGGTAGCCGTTACGTACAGCTAGTGCCGCTGACGTGCTTGTGGTTAAACCCACTGCCAGAGTATTGACGAGTCTTTAGAGTCCTACATAGAGGGTTTTCACGGTTCAGGCGATATGGTGTACATGAGGTATGTTGATACATACAGATGTCCGATTAAATATGTGCACTTGCTGCGCAGATTTTAATCGCACGGTTGATAATACTAGCGGCTTAGGATTAAGCCGGATTATTAAATCAGGTTTTGATTTAATAATTGATATATGTATATACGTATTCTAGTATTATTGTTCACTATTCGTTTTCTCTCTTGGCTATTCGTATTTTGGTACGAATACGCGTATATGTATTTCGGTACATATACCAGGAAGTATTCCGTATTTTATACGGAATAGCTTCTAGAAGATTTTTTGCCACCTCATTATTTGATTTTTCATTTATGAAAATTCATTTTGTTTTATGATGAGGTGGAGGGTGTGAGGTGGCATCAACATGACCTAGATATGGCTTTAAAGTATGGTTGTGATTTGTTTATTGCTTTAATTGGAAAAAAGAAATGGGACATTTTTGTGTGAATGAGAGGGGGGGGGCGGCCACTACCAAGGCATGGAAAATTTCATTTGGCTCATTACACTTGTATCTCTCTCTCACTCTCATTCACTCAAAAGAAAAGAAAAGAACTTAGCCATTTTTTGTTCTTCATGCCAAAGCATCATCACCTCTTTAATCTTCTTCTTGAGTTGCTCCATGGAGCACATGGTTGAGAGAAAATCATAGTGAAACACTACCACACCCCCCCACTCTCCATCGCTAGCGACTTTGGAGCGTCGGTTACCTCGTTCGACGAGGTTGGAGCTTGCGCCGTTTCCCTCGGGTGGATTATCGGAGACGAAGGAAGACCGGCAACCAAACTTTGTCAAAGAACCGCTAGGAGCTTGGAATGAAGACTGAAGGACTTAGATCAACTCGGTATAACAATTCTAACTCTTAGTTTAATTTCCTAGTTTAGGGTTTAAGGTCGATCCGGGAATCGGGTAGCGGTAGCGCCGGTTTCGTAAATTTTTGTTCCGCATTTTGGCCGCGTTTCGACGGCCAGGGTGCTGCCGGGACCCAACAATCTTTATTGAGTAAAGAAACTGATATGATGTTGCAAACCATGGAAGGTACATAGTAGCATTCGTTCAAAATCATAGTATTGCCATTTGGCAACACTAGGTGATATTCACCGACGGCTGCAACATTAACTTGTGCTCCGTTCGCTACCGTGAGCGACATATCACCAGGTACAACTTTCCTACTTTTTCTCAGTCCCTGCAATAAATTACAGATATGAGATCCTGATCCGGTATCAAGTACCCAGGAGGTAGGGCTGACCGTAAAGCAGTTCTCAATTACAAGAACACCTGAAGTAGATGCAAAACTATGCTTCTTCTTCAACTGGGTATCCTTAGAATCCATACAATCCTTTGTCCCTTGCTTATACTTGTGACTGTTGTTACAAGTTAGAGCCGAACCGACGTTTCCCAGCCCCGAATAAGAATTCGGATCGGTCAAGCGATACATTTTATTATCTTGATTAGGGCGTGAAATGGTTGCTACCTGGAGAGAGAGAAAAAAACACTCAGCGTGCGCTCTTGCAAGATTAGATTTGTTTATTAGTTTATCTAATCAGGATGGCTCCCACTGTTTCCTCAAATTCTTCTTCAAACCCTAAAATAAGAACTAGTCAGCATTAATCGCACGTCACAATACTTGCTTAACCTTTTAGCCAGGCTAGTGTTGGTACTTCGAGAGAGGTTTTCCAACGCTTTCGCGAAGTTCCTTAATTAAATAACCTCTTTTCTCTGGAGGCGTAGCCCCGCTAACACCGTTCTAGACACCTACTTGGTTTATAGCATTGATTGTTAAGTAAAATAATCTCCCGAGAGTAATCCAATTCATCAGTGGGATCGGGATCCAACTATCATTATGCGATGACCTAGATGGAATCCACTCTAGTCACCACACTCCAGAAGGTATGCTAAATCTACAAGTTTCAGTTTCTTTAGAAACTCCCGATGTGGATTTTTGCCCCTAATGGTTTATGACCTTGACTAGGTCAACAAACCATAAACTGTAAGTCAAGTTCTACCCGTCATTATCTTGATTGCATTAAACCCACCCATACGTGCCCTTGACTAGGTCAACAAGGCCGCACGACTGTCCTAACCAATCACATTTGCAATGCACAGAAAAATATCACTTAGCTACCGTTCACTACGCCTTGACTAGGTCAACAAATGCAGCACGAATACTAAATAATACCAATCCGAAATGATGGAGGGCTACAGCTGGGTTTTTGGCGAAAAACCCGTTAACGTAATGAACTTGATATCATTGAAGGAACATGATTGCCTTTTTAAAAATATAGTGGCGGATACTTTTGCTAAAGAGGTCACTCCCTGTGAAGGGATCTCGGCTCTTTCCTCGTCGAATGAGGTGCAGGATATTCCAAACTGAATACCTCGATGCAAAGCAAGAATAATCGACTATAGTGAAGTTATTACCCTGACGCAAACTTTTTGTCCAAGAGGTCACTCCCGATGAAGGGATCTCGGCCCTTGCCTCGTCGACTGAGGTGCTGGGCATTCATAACCGAATACCTCTATGCAAAACAAAAGAGAACATCCTTGCAATAAAAACTTTTTGAAAATTGTTCCAACAACGTCTTTTAGGTTTGTTTTTCTTTGCATTAATATAATACGTCCCATCAACTAATCTTACCATTGCAGAAAACAACGAAAATATGACGTACGCTTATGCCATCCGCATTCGCCACGGGGCCCCGTCATTACCCGTTAGGTTACTTAACTAACGACAGAGTGGGGGCTGGACTAGCGTGGATGCAAAACATAAGTAACGCCTACTAGATATCATATATAGATATAAACATTCGTCAGATGCAATGATAGCCATTCCAGATCACAGCTGAACACATTGGATATGCTAGGAATCTGTGTTTCGTTCGAGCCTGCAACGAAAGCCGGATTACACGGTCGTGATGAATAGCCAGACCCCACCCTAGACCCCTACGGGTGCGGCAAACTACCCGCCAAATAACCAAAGTGAAGCAGCCTCCTTTAACAACATGAGTAGGCCACTCAGCACTTCAACGTACCCGGTAGTTTGTGCACCCCACCTGGGTCTATCCTAGGAGCAAAAATAGTAAAAGAAATAATATACAATGGTGGCTACAACCTCATCCGGATGTGCGGCCATAAAATTAATATTACACCAATTTACATATTACATCAAATGAAAGATAAAGAAACTCTCATCTCACAAAACCCCGGCTATTCATCCGCGACAATCCAACAAGTTCATATACACAATCCAACAACATTACAGATCACAGATATGCACAACCCCCACTAATCGACATATAACGATTAGCTGACGTTCAGTGCATATATCACATTACAGATATAACCATTTAGCAAGAGTTTGTAGAACTTGATCAAAACACCAATTTGTAACTACCCCAAACATAACATTGTTCTCTAGAAAATCTGGTCAGAAACAAAACATCTTAAAAATCACAAAACCAACACAGAGAACCCCTGGAAAAATTTGGTGCGCTGCCGAGTCGACTCGGCCGCGGAACCGCGGCGGATCTCTTGGATCGGCCGCGGATCCGCGGTCAACTGAGGGACTCAGGCGTCCAAATTTCTGCAGTTTCTAAAAAAACCCTGCTTGCAATTTTCATGTCAGTTAAAATATTTTTGGCATGTTTTATAAATCGACAGAAAACACAAGTTTTTAGATGGATTTTGCGATTTTTCCTGGATCGAAGTTCTAAACACTTTGCTAACAGTTAGTTGTTGTTTAGCTAGGCTCTGATACCACTGTTAGGTCCGCGTTACCCACCCCGGTTCTTTCGGGGAGGCGGAATAGGTAAAAATCAAATTTTTACTCAATAGGTAACATGGACCATCCATGAAGGATCTTTGCTAAACAAAAACTAACAAATAAACTACAAGTTTTAGCTACTATGTAGAATGGTTATCCCTAGGTCTTGAACTCCTTCTCTTCTTTTTGTGGTTCTCCTCTTTGCTTGCTCCTTAGTGGTTTGAACGGCTCCTCGTCGTAGTCTCCTCTTTGCCGTAGATGGATCCACCCGAGGGCCTCGAACTTGAGGTCCTATCTCAACCCAGAGATAACTAAGGTGCTTGGTTTGCTAAACCTAGAACCTTAGAATGAGTAGAGAAGAGTTATGGTGGTTTTGTCTCAAAAGTTCATGATTTCCAACTTATGGAACACTTGAACTTTGAGAGAGGAAGAGGGAGAGCTTTCTTTCTAAGAAAGAGAAAGAAAATGATAGAATGAGCTCTCATCTTACAACCATGCTCACAAAAGTGAGAATAATTATGCTAATAATAATAATAATAATTAAGAATTGTGATGGTTAGTTTCAATGACCATTATCATTTCATGCATTTAATGCATTTTGCAAAGAACAAGAAGCATCATTGAAAAAAAATGATGATGGTCAACAAGTCTACAATGCTCAACCGGTCAACAAAGTCAACAAGTCAACAAAAGTCAAATGTTCAACTCAACCATGACACAATAATCCTTAATTAATATTATTAATCATAATTCTCATTCTCATTAGGGTTTAGAAAAAGTCAACGGTCAACAAGTCAACCAAAGTCAAATGGTCAATAACCCTAATGAGAATCCTCTGCCTCTGCCTCTGTCAACTGTGCAAACACACCCGCATCCGTGTTCCGAGGAACACGAATACACTGAGACAAAACCAATCCCAAAACAAATACTAGGATCTGGCTTAAACTAAAGCCCACTAGTGATAACTGTCCGGACACCAAACGTGCACAAGTGCGCGGATGTGAACGAACCCCGTCGCAAAACCATGCGACCCCTACTCTGTTTTGCCCAAAGGCGAGTAACCCTCTGTGTGGGACTCTAAAGGCTCGACACTACGCTGGTAGTGGGTTTAACCATAGGCTGCAAGCGGTACTAGCTGTACGTAACGGTCCCCAGGTAGATGCCGAAAAGAAGACTGACGAGGTGAACCCATCCGAACTCCTACTGAGCCTGAATGTGACAATCTCCGTACAGTCTGGTCTGTTCGTCTGAGAGTATCGCATGGCGGGCCTAGGGGGCGGTAAACGTCAGTCCCCTAATAGCGGTATAAGTCGTGTCTGAGTGTAGCCCAAAACACCCTGAGAATCTACTGGAAAACCTACCAGTAATTCTCGCTTGCCCTGGCCTGGGACGACAATGTGTAATGGCTCTCCTAGACACAGCGCGATATCAACTCCCAATACCGGGAGAGACGAATCCTGTCTAACCGTCACTGCCTCCAAGTGCTTCGGGACTGCACCCAACTACTACCTGTTTGCACGACTCAATAGAGCCGCAGTAGGGTAGTAATCTAAGAACAGTGGGAACACACTCGAGGCGAAGTGACAGTGTCAAGTTAGCAGACTAAGCTGTACTCATGTCTCTGGGAACTGTTAACCGATGATAGGTATAATACCAACCAACAGTTTCCCGACGAGTCCTGTCCAGTGTACTCGTAATCTAGCGAGCACCTGCATACTATCTCCAGTACGACGTACTGATGGCTGTGGGACAGGCCATCTCCCCTGCTGGGAAGAGAAGCGTATGCACCACTCTACTCTGGAGTATCGATGCCCTGTCTCGATAATCCTACGACTAGGGACCAAAATAAGGATGTGCTTATAAACTACCCAGCCCCCACTAGTGTGATCGGCATCACAACACTGGTAGTCAAGCAAATATCCTAAGGGCTCCATCAATATGTATTAGCGATATGTTAAAAGAAACATATACACATATTAAGATAGAAACAAACCAAGTATCATACTACTATATCGAGCAAGACTGTCGTAAACCCGTATATATATCCCAAGCCTCCAAAATGTATTATACAAACTAGTACTATACAATAATGGCCTCTAGGGCATACATATCTAACAGAATCATGATATGTACACAAGTGCACATAAATGATCGAACCCTGCCATAAAACCATACGGCCTCTACATCGTTTCGCCTGAAGCAGGGAAACCCTCTGTGTGGGACTCTCAAGACTTGTCAATACGCTGGCAGTGGCTTTAACCACAAGCACGTCAGCGACACTAGCTATACGTAACGGCTACCTAGGTATTGAGCGAAAGGGAGGGCGACGAGCAAACTCATCCTGAAACCCCTACTGAGCCAGACAGTGACAATATTCGTACAGTCCAGTCTGTTCGTCTAAGAGTATCGCATATCGAGTCTAGGGGGGTGGATAAAGTAAGACCCCTAATAATGCGATAATTCATGTTGGTATGAAACCCATCGCCACTTGAGAAACTATCGATCCTGGATCCGTAATTCTCGTATATCTTGGTCAAGGATTTCTGGTGATGGCCACTACGTGCACTGTGCGACATCAAACCCTAATACCGGGATAGACGAATCCCCGACGATCCGCTCACTCCCTCCATGTGGCTCGGGACTGTACCCAACTAAAACCTGTTTGCACAACTCCTTTAAGCCGTGGTAGGGTAGTAATCAAAGCATAGTGGGAACTCACATGAGACAAATGACGATCTCAGGTCGACAGACTAACCTGTACACATGTCACCTGGGAACTGCTATCTGACAATAGGTATAATACCAACTAGCAGGTTCCGGCGAGTCTGTCCAGTATACTCATTGATAGTTATGTATATGCCCTAGAGGCCATTATTGTACATATGATGTATATTATAGTGGATGCTTTGAAATATATAGAGAGGACTTTCTTTCTCGACATGATAGTATGCTATCTGGTTGCTATTTGTCTTAACATGTTGACTTGTATTGTGATACTGTCTTGCTCTCACATGTTGACGAAGCCCTTAGGATGTGTATTTGACTACCAGGACTATGATGGAGATCATACTAGTGGGGCCATGGTAGTCCACAAGTACATCCTTTCATTTTTCCTAATCGAGAGTGTATCGAGACAGGGCATCGATACTCAAGAGTAGACTAGCGTATACGCTTCTTAACCCATATGATGGGCAATGGATGATCTCACATCCATTGGTGTTTGACATCAAATATGGTATACGGGTGCTCAGTGGAGACTGGGTACACTGAAAGGACTCGCCGAGAACTCCTAGTTGGTATTATACCTATCGTCAGATAGCAGTTCTCTAGTGACACTGGTACATGTTAGTCTGTAGACCCGAGATCGTCATAAAGTCATGTGTGATTCCCACCGTGCTTTGATTTTCACCTTACCACGTTCAAGAGAACGTGCAAAACGGTGGCTTTTGGGTACAGTCCCGAATCACATGGAGGTAATGAGCGATAGGAGGGGTTTCGTCTCTCCGGTATTGGGGGTTGATGTTGCTCTGTGCTCGATTGGCTATAACTAGAAGTCCCTGGCCAGGGCTGATATGGAGATCTACTGGTAAGTGTTATCAGTAGTTTCTCGACTCATTATGAGCCTCATATTTGCATGACTTATCGGTTACCGGGGTCTGACGTTTACTACCCCTAGACTGGATATGCGGCATATCAGACGAAGAGACCGGACTGTACGGTAGTGTTACTGACAGGCTTTGCAGGAGTGTGAGTAGTCTTTCTTGTTGATCTTCTGGTCGCTCAATACCTGGGTGGCCGTTACGTTTAGCTGACCGTGGACGGCCTTGTGGATGACTGATCAGTCGAAAATATTGCATTCTTAACACATCAATTTCCCTACTCTTTCTAATCATCTAAGGTTGTAAATATAACACGGATTACAAATTCATCTGGAAATTACCAAATACCACGTGTTACAGTTATAATTGACACTCTGGAGGGAAATTATGTGTTTATTATTACACGCATGATATTGTATATCTCAACATATTTTATCGAGATTGTGTGCAGAAAATTCTTCAGGTCAAAGAACCAGAATTACAAAAGTGCCGATAAAATACAGCAATTCAAAGAATTCAAATCTGGCAGCATCCAAGAAAGAATTATAAGATTCCAGATGTCACATGAAGACCCAAATACAAACACCAAGACAACCCAAAGAAATGATGCAGAGATCCATTAATATGGCCGCGGAACCGCGGCCGAGTTGGCCGAGTTGCCGCGGATCCGCAGCCGAGTTGGGGGATCAAGTGACATAGGTTCTCCAGAAGCTTCGTCTCAACAACCTTGCTTCCTAAAGATACTTAATTACCACGTGGCTCATTCTGGAAGGCTCTGCATAATAACCTTCTTCTAGAAGGCTCCTTGTAACAAACTCATTCTAGAATGCTCTCTATAACAACCTAACTTGGGAGGGAAGATTTATTTGAATTTTATAAAAGGGGATCTAGATCTAAGGTGAGGGTTGTTCATTAATTGGTTCAATAATTCAAAAATTTGTTACACAATTCAAATTCAAGTTGAGTGACACAACTTGAGATCCAATTCAAAATCGAATAAAAAACAATATCTATTGAGAAGCAAATCAAGCGAGAAATCAACGACCCTTCATCGCAACGCCGGTAGTCATCAAGAGCAAGAGATCTGCATCCGATCCACGACTCACGGTGATTGAGCTTAGCAAAGATCGACGAAAAATTCACCTCTTCAAAGGAGCAATCGAGTGCTTATTCTTGTACCTCGAATTGAGGAGTTGTGTAAATTTGAAGAAGATTTAATGAAGGTGATAAATTGTTAATTCTCATTTTCATTACATTCTTGCATTATTAAATATCTCATTTGTGATTCTTTAATTTTCATGACGCGTGAGTGAAATCTCCGCTTGTAAAGGAATCGAGAAAATCGGTAGATCAAGTGATGATAAAATCCTAATACTAATCTTAAGTCTTATGAGATTTGTGAACTTTAGGGAAAAGAATCATCAATGACCTAAATTGGATCGAGATCACATTCTTGCTAATTTCGTTGCAAATTAGGGATTAAATAATTGATGATTCACTTTGCTAAAGGCTAGATCCGAATGATGATCAATGAAAAGACAAGGGATAGTGAAGGAGAAACCCTAGTTTTTTCAATAGATCCCTAATCTTCATTCATCACCATCATCTTAGCTACAATTCATCAATAGTTATATTCATCACTGCTACTAATTCGATTGAATCCTACAAGCTATTCTTCATATTCTTGATAATTCAAATTGATATTGGATACTTTCTTGATTTCTAATTCTTGAATATATTCTTGATTTTCTTGAAATGACAACTCAATCAAATCTCGAATTACTTTATTGAATTTTCTTTTATATTTTCATTTCGACTCATCTAAGGCAAGATCGAACAAATTCACGAATCTCAGTGGACGATCCGTATTCATTAACGAGCTACATCGACACCGTTAATTGATTGCGGTTTAAATTTCTTTGGTTGTGAAACATTTTACTTAACACGTCAAGAAAGATCAATCAGTGACTGATATGATCATCACCTACTGCCGGCGTATTGACGAGTCTTTAGAGTCCTACACAGAGGTTTCTTGGCTCAAGCGAAACGGAGTAGGAGCACATATACGATATGTGCGGGACCGGGAATAATACGAGTATGTGATACCGTATTCTATTCTCGCGATATATATGATATCGGCCGGTTATATGTGATATAGCTGGGTAATCGGATCAAGTGTTGATTCGATAAAATGATACATTTTATATTAGTCGGTCATATGTGATATAGCTGGATTATTAAATCAAGTTTTGATTTAATAATTTAATATATAATTATATATTTGATATATTAAATTACATTAACTAATATTTGCTCACTTAAGAATTTCTTTTTCTCACTTTTGCTACATTTAACATATATGTGATATATGTTTATTGTATTGTTTTCTTTTGTTACATAAATAATGTATATGTGATATATATTATTGTGGCATACTAGGTTATATATGCAACATGGGTGTATGAGACTTACACCATATATGAGATAATATCTAGGTTTTAATTTATTTAAGTAATTCAAAAATGTGTGGAATTTGTCATGGTTGCTAGCTTGTAGATAACCATTGACTTAGTCCATCATTTTTTTTACCTTAGATATTTATAAACCTAACCTTTATCTTTAACTATGGTCTATTCTCTATAAGGGTTAAGGCATGACATATACTCACCATGGTTGCATTTCTAACCTCCCTCTCTCTCATTTTCATTTGCTTCATTTTCTTCAAGCTCAAGTGAGAGCTTTCTAGCTTTTGAGCAAGTGAGGAAAATTAGTGAGAAATTAAATTCTAAAGTGAGCAAAATTCCTACTTCATCATCTTCTTCTATACTAGCCATATAGTTTAGGGTGTTAGCTTCATTAGTTCCATATTAGTGAAGGGATAGCTTGGGTTTGTGTCTCCTCGAAGTAGATCATCTTCGGTTTTGAAGACTTCGAGCAAGTTGCATCTTTCGCCTTGTGGAGCCTCTCAAGAGTCCGGGAGCTCTTTGATCGCAGCGAAGGGACCCCTACTTGGAGCATTTGAAGTGAAGTACCGGTCTACAAAGGTTGTATTCCACAATCACTTAGTTGTAAAGTTGTTTACATATCGTATTTTCTAAATCTTTAGTTAAGATTCTAGGGTTAGGGTTAACTAACATGGCAAAATTTTGAAAATGGCATGGACGATGTCCCCCCGAAACCTTGCTGTTGTGCTAAGTAACCCGACAGTGGTATCAGAGCCAAGCTAGAGATTTAGACGATATTTGTCAGATTACGAAACCAAAACTACTCCGAAACATAAAACATGAAAACCTTGTTTCTGTCGATTTTTATATGGGCTATAAATTTTTTTTAAACAACTGCAGAATGTTGTATGTGATATAACATGAACACAGTATAAAATTCACCCCCCTCGCCGAAATTTGGCTAGCCACATGCTTGTTAAAACCGGCCTGCTCGGCCCAATAGTGAGGAAATGGGTTGAATTTTGTAGTGTATTCTAGGCTATGGGTTTTAGTGTTTCAGATGTTGTTTGTTTTTGCTAAATTTGCATGAGATATTAATTTACTATAAAGGCAACTCGGAATGTTTCGTAGTCATAATTCTAACAGTGTTTTGGGTATATTTGACGGTGATAAAAAATTCGAACGGATATCAATAACTTAATTTTTCCCTTGCTGGAAATTTACTAAGTGTTGAATTTTTCCTTAGTTTAAAACTTTCAGAAAATCATGCAAACGATTCTGTGAACCCTCTAGAAGAACGAAACCCTAACTCGATTCTGTGACCGTTAGAACCGCCACCAAACCCTAGGGTTTGTGGTAGTTCAGCGGTGCCATAGGTGAGGCATTGGTTGACCCTTCTACGGCTGGTTCATAGGAGTTGTGGCATGTGATGGGTACTTTTAAACTATGCTCAAGTGTTGAGCTTTTTAGGAAATTTTGGGTGTTTGTTGATTCGATCGGAATGTTTAACATCGTCTTACTATTTGTGGAATGTGATATAATATTTGGAATTCATATTGTTAGGCATGAAATGCGAAGTATGTGATATTTCGGGTTTATGATGTCTAAAGAAATTGTGGATTCCAAATGTTGTAGTTTGACATTTTCTTTTCTGCGACCGTAAGTGTAATATGTGGTGTATCACCAGTTTCGTTGCTATACATCAAGGACAATTAGAATATGTATATTTATTTACGTTGATGATATGTGATGTTATGTGTTGCTGTGATATGTTATATTGGATCGTCGTGTTTTGAATAGCCGGGGTTTTTATGTGAGATGAGAGTTTTTATTTTCATTCATGTAAAATTCATTGTATGTAATATTCTTTTATTGGGGCACTTCCGGGTTTAGGATGATGTCACCATTGTTGTATATTATTTACTTTTCCGCATTAGGATAAACCCTAGATGGGGAGCATAAGTAACCGGGTTCTAGAGTCCAATGGGAGACCATCTCGAGGAGTCGAGTCCGGGTCTCCTAACTCTAGAATTGGTAGGGTTGCTTGCCGCTCTCGTAGGGGTCTAGGATGCAGGTTTGGCTATTCATTGCGACCGTGGAATCCGTATTTTCTATTGTTGGCTAAATACAATGTGATCACTTTATATGTATGAGACGAATGCTCTATTTATATATATATGATATATAATAAACGTTGCTTATATTTTGCATCCGCGCTAGTCCCTCCCCGCTATGCCGTTAGTTAAGTAACCTAACGGTGCATAACGGGACACTGTGGCGAATGCGGATGGCATATGCGTACGTTGTATTTTCGTTTGTTCTGTAATGCTTAGGAAGTATAAATGATGGGACTTCATTAATAAGATTAAAAAAGGAAAGGAAACTTAAAAGATGTTACAGAATCAAATTTTCAAAAAGGGTAGCTCTAGTTTTTGCTTTGCATAGCGGTATTCCTTGTAGAATATATAGCACCTTATTCGATAAAGAAAGAGCCGAGATCCCTTCACCGGGAGTGACCTCTTTAGCGAAACTAGCAGATGCTATAACTCACTCGGTTTAGTTTTTGATCGCTTCTATAGTAGTTGCTTTCCATAGTGGTATTTATGAAATATCCTGCACCTTATTCGATAAGAAAAGAGCCGAGATCCCTTCACCGGGAGTGACCTCTTTAGCGAAACTAGTAAAAGCCTAAAAAACACTCTTTTTCAAAAATCACTTGTTTCTACAACGATATCAAGTTCATTACGCAAAAGGTTTTTCTAAAAACCTGTCGTAACCCTCCGTCATTTTAGAAAGTAGAGTACTTAGTATTCGTGCTGCGTTTGTTGAACATAGTTAAGGCGCAGTGTGCGGTAGCTAAGTGATGTCTTCCTACATAGCATATGATTCGATTAATTAGGAGAGTCATATGACTTTGTTGACCATAGTTATGGGTCATGTGGGTGAGTCTAATTAATCAAGAAATGACGGGTAGAATTTGACTAATGGTTATGATTTGTTGACCATAGTTAAGGTCATAAGACACTAGGGGTAAAAGTATTATCGGGAATTTCAAGAGTTGAAATTTGCAATGAGATTGCATACCTTCTATGAGATAGTGTTAGTTATATGTATGCCCTAGAGGCCATTACTATACATAGGATGTATATTGTAGTGGATGCTTGGACATATATAGGGAAGACTTTCTTGCTCGACATGATAGTATGCTATCTGGTTACTCTTTACCTTAACGTGTATACTGATTGTCTCTCTGTTACATGTTGGTAAAGCCCTTAGGATGTGTACTTGACTACCTGGATTATGATGCGGATCATACTAGTGGGGACATGGTAGTCTATAAGTACATCCTTCAAAGTCCCTAGTCGTGGGTGTATCGAGAGGGGGCATCGATATACCAGAGTAGACTAGCGTATACCTTCTCGACCCATACAGATGGGCGATGGATGATCCCATATCCATTGGTGTTTGACATCAGAGATGATATACGGGTGCTCAGTAGAGACTGGGTACACTGGACGGACTCGCCGAGAACTCCCAGATGGTATTATACCGTACGTCAGATGGAAGTTCTCTGGTGACGCTGGTACAGAGTAGTCTGTTAACCCGAGATCGTCATAGAGTCTTGTGTGGTTCCCACTGTGCTTTGATTTCCATCTTACCATGTCCAAGAGGGCGTGCAAAACGGTGGTTTTTGGGTACAGTCCCGAGTCACATGGAGGCAATGAGCGATAGGAGGGGATTCGTCTCTCCCGGTATAGGGGGTTGATGTTGCGCTGTGTTCGATTGGCTATAACAGGAAATCCCTGGCCAGGGTTGCTGAGATTTACTGGTAAGTGTTACCAGTAGTTTCTCGAATTGTTATAGACCTCATATCGACACGACTTATCGAGCTATTGGGGTCTGACGTATACCACCCCTAGGCAAGATATGCGACATATCAGACGATCAGACCGGACTGTACGGTAGTGTTACTGGTTGGATTCACTGGAGTGTGAGCGGGCTTGCTCGTCGATCTTCTGATCGCTCAATACCCGGGTGGCCGTTACGTTTAGCAGACCGCTTGCGGCTTGTGGGTGTTTGATATGATCATCACCTGCTGCCGGCGTATTGACGAGTCTTTAGAGTCCTACACAGAGGTTTCCTGGCTCAAGCGAAACGAAATAGGAGTGCATATGAGATATGTGCGGGACCGAGAATAATGCGTGTATGTGATACCATATTCCATTCTCGCGATGAATGTATCGATTGGTTGTATGCGATATAACCTGGTTATCGAATCAAGGGTTGATTCGATAAGCCGATACATCGGACATTAGTCGGTTGTATGCGATATGACCGGATCGTTAAATCAAGTGTTGATTTAATGATTTAATGCATAATTATATATTTGATATATTACTTTGCATTAACTAGTATTGGTTCACTTTAAACGGATTTTCTCACTTGGTTTGTGCACATTGTATATGTGATATACTTTTGTGCACATGCTTGTATCATGTTTGATGATACATGCCTTTTTAATTAAGTGTATAGAATTAAACCTTGGTTAATGGAATGGTTAGGGTTTACTATTTGCTTATTCATTTTATTCATTTATTTATTAATCTTTTTCTTATTGGAAAAAGGAAATGAAATGATAAAATGGTGGCATTTCTTTTGTTCATTCATGAAGCTTCATGAATGCTTTGACTTGATGACCATTTTGTTTTTAGCTTAACCCTAACCATTGCATTAAACCATGATTAGTACTCTACACTTAACTATGGTCATGTTATGATAAGGATTGATTATTCTTTTCCTTTTTAATTAACTTATCATAACATAATTCTTCTTTTTCTTCCTTTCTTCACTTGAAGAAAGCAAGCTCCATCAATGGTGATTGATGGAAATGAGTGAGAAATCCAATTCTAAAGTCTACCCACTTCCTATTTCTTCATCCTCTACCTCTTGCCAAGTAGTAGAGTGTGTTTCCTTCACAAGTTTTCATGACTTGGTGAAGGTGGAGCTTGATTTAGCGATGCCTCGACGTAGATCATCTTCGGCATGGACATCGACGACCTAGCTCGCCATTTCTCCGACGAAGCCGACGCTAGAGCCTGGGAATTCATTTGGACAGCGAGGGGACTTCGTTGCGGAGCTATGGAGGTGGAGCACCGGATCTACAAAGGTTGTATTTCCGTTTAAACTTTAGTTAAGTTGTTAACTAGTTTCTTTTTCGCCTAGAAATCTAGCCAACGATCCGTAGTTTAGGGTTTCTCGGCACCGTAAATTTTGAAATTGGCATGGTTGATGTCTTGTGAGACCTCATTAGGGTGCCTAGGAACCCTACAGTGGTATCAGAGCCTAGCTAGAGTCTTAGGCGAAGTCCCGACGGAATTAGAAGTCCGATCGACCCAAAACCCCAATATTTAACATGCTCTCTGGACATTTCTGTAAAATGTGGATTTTTGTGAATTAAAAATATTCAGAAAAATCAGCAGGAAGATCTAAGACATACTGTAAAATTCGTGGTCCTGATTCCATAAAGGCGCCGTGGATCCGCGGCATGAGCGTGCTCATGCGGCGGTTCCGCGGCCATTTTGTTGTTTTGTGTATCCAATTTAGCACAGTAATTCTTAGTTGTCTGTGCTGGTTTTCCTGGGGATTTTAATGATTTTTTCCAGAGTTGCATTTTCTGGGTCGTATTAGGGACTCGGTATATCGATCGGATTGTCTAATTCTGTCTGTGTGCTTTTCCGGATAATCTTAGAATATGTTAAAAAGTTCGACCGAATATAAATACCCACTTTTTCCCCTGCCGGGAAATTTCCAATTGTTGGATTTTTTCCGTAGTTTAACGACGTTCTAAGTAGTGCAAGTAACGCGATGGACCCTCTAGAAGACAACAAACCTTAACTCGATTATGTGACCGTCTTGAACTGCCCTTTGAGCCTTCGGGTTTGGGGCAGTACGGCGTGCCACATGTGAGGCGTTGGCTTGACCCTTCTACGGCTGGACCGTTGGTACTGAGGCACGAACTGAATGTTGTTAGACTTATTTCATGTGTTGAGCTGTATCGGGAAAACTTGGGTGTTCGATTGTTCGATCGAAAAGTTTAGCATTTTCTATTTATCCGGAATGTGATACAATAATTGGAATTCACAAATTGTTATGAGATAACGGAATGAATATTATAAACGTAGCAGTTTAGTCTCACTTGATCGGTTGCCACGGAATTTTGATGTGATCAAAAGTCCGTCGCAATCACGTAGCGTACGCGGATACTCGCCGGGTAAACTTGATAAACAGCCTCACCCCATAGCCCCGACCAAGTGACTGTAGGAGAACCCCGTCGCCGAAAGCATCCGCCCGGGTGCTCGCGGCAGCGGTGTTCCGCCTTGGTGCACTTCGTCAACGGCATCGGGGGTGCGGCCGTCTACTAAAGTTTGCGACGAGCATTCGATCAGAATGTCGGGAATCCTGTTGAATTGCCCGACTTGATATTGAAAAGAGTTTTCGATAATGAGACTAAAATGCGGGGTTTATAATTGTTAGGCATGCGATGTCTAAGTACTTCATTTGGTCAGGCATGTGATGTCTGAGAAGGTTGCGGATTCCAACTGTTGTAGTTTTACACTTTATTTTCTGTGACCGTAAGTGTAATATGTGATATCGCCGGTTTCGTTGCTATATGTCAACGACAATTGGGATGCGCATATTTACTTACGTTGATGACATGTGATGTTATGTGTTGCTGGATATGTTATATTGGATCGTCGTGTTTGAATAGCCGGGTTTTTTTATGTGAGATGAGTGTTTTTCATTTTCATTCATGTAAAAACTTGTATGTAATATTCTTTTATTGGGGCACTTCCAGGTTGTGGAAGTTGTCACCGTTGTTGTATATTATTTACTTTTCTGCACTAGGATAGACCCAAGGAGGGGAGCACAAGTAACCGGGTTCTGGGGTCCAGTGGGAGACCAACTCGAGGAGTCGAGTTCGGGTCTTCTAACGCTAGAATTGGTAGGGTTGCTTGCCGCTCTCGTAGGGGTCTAGGGGTGTGGGATTGGCTATTCATCACGACCGTGGAATCCGTGTTTTATACTGGCTCGTATTGAAAACACGGACGTCCTAGTATATCCAATATTTCATATGTTTCTTCTGCTGTGATTTATCTGTGATGTGATCATGTGATGTTCTGTGATAGATATTATATATAGTATATATGATATATTATATAAACGTTGCTTATGTTTTACACCCGCGCTAGCCCTGCCCCGCTCTGCCGTTAGTTACCTAACCTAACGGTGCAGACGGGACATCGAGGCGAATGCGGATGGTATAAGCGTACGTTATATTTATCTGTGATGGTTAGGTGGACTTAAATGATGGGATATTCATTAATGAGATTAATGAAAGAAAATAAACCTAATTGATGTTGTGGAATTGAATTTCAAAATAAAAACAGGTAGCTACAGTTCTTGCTTTGCATCGAGGTGTTCATTATAGAACATCCTGCACCTTATTCGATGAGGAAAGGACCGAGATCCCTTCACCGGGAGTGACTCCTTTAGCAATAACTGGCAGATGCTACAACCCTCGGTTTGACTTTGATCGCTTCTATAGTTTCCGCTTTGCACAGTGATATATATGATATATTCCGCACCTCATTCGACGAGAAAAGGGCCGACGATCCCTTCACCGAGAGTGACCCCTTTAGCAAAACTAGAAAAGCCTCGAAAACATTCCATTTAAAAACCATTTGATTCCGCAACGAGATCAAGTTCAAAGCGTTAAAGGTTTTCACAAAAACCATTCGCAACCCTCCGTTATTTTAGGAAGTAGAGTACTTAGTATTCGTGCTGTGTTTGTTGACCATAGTCAAGGCACAGTGTACGGTAGATAAGTGATGTCTTCCTACATCGCATATGATGCGATTAGTTAGGACAGTCGCGTGACTTTGTTGACCTTAGTTAAGGGTCATGTGGGTGGGTCTAATTAATCACGAAATGACGGGTAGAACTTGACTAGTACTTATGATTTGTTGACCATAGTTATGGTCATAGGTGCTAGGGGTAAAAACCTTTATCGGGAGTTTCAAGTGTTGAAATTTGCAATGAGATTGCATACCTTCTATATGATAGTTGGATCCCGATACCCACTGCGAGTAATTGTTACTCCTGGGAGAGTTTTGCACTTTACAATTAGCCGATCAAGTAGGTGTCTAGAAAGGTGTCAACGGGGTTACGCCTCTGGGAAAACGAGGTTTATTCTAATTAGGTCCGTGCGAAAGCACGGGGAACCTCCCTCAAAGTACCGACACTGGCCTGGCTGAAAGATTGGCGAACTTGTAGAGTGTAATTAATCCTGGCTAGTCTTTCCTTTTAGGGTTTGAAGGAAGATTTGATAAAAACAGTGGGAGCCATCCTGATTAGATAAAATATATAACCAATCTAATCTTGCAAGAGCGCACGCTGAGTGTTTTCTTCTCTCTCTCTCCTGGTAGTGACCATATCACGCCTTAATCAAGATAATAATATGGATGTATTGACTGAACCCGTTTGTTATACTGAGCTGGGGAACGTTGGTCCCGCTCCAACTTATAATTGTTATAAGACAGAGCAGGAAATTGGGGAATACCAGAATTCCTATGCCGCCCAAACGAAGAAAGTGCATATGATGCATCTCCTTCGGGTGTGTTCATTACATAGAACTGTTTCTCAGTATCCTCTGCATCTTGGGTATATGATACCGGATCAGGATCCCAGATATGTAATCTGTTACATAGGGCTACAAAAATGTAGAAAAACTGAGAACGGGTGATAAGTTTCATGAGACAGAAAACGGGGCAAGTGTTGCAGCCAAGTCTGTTGGTCACTGTCACCCTGTATTACGAATACATTGATTCTGAACAAATGCTATTAGATACCGAACCTGATATACAAAATCATATCAGTCTCTTTATTACTAAAGAAAGGATATAATTTTGTATTGATGGATAATGTTTTGAACATTTCCTATATCAAAAGTTGATCGATTCAGGCACGTTATCTAAAAGCATTGAAGTTCTAAATCAAACTCCAGTTCCTAGTATACAGAACACACACAAGAGGAAGAGTTCAGAAATGAACGAATCCTTCTTGAGGCATTGTAGACTCGGTCATATCAATGCGACCCGACTGGCTGAAGTTACATTTAGATGTATATTTAAATCAGTTTGAATTTACATCTTGTGAAACTTGCCAGTCATGTCACAAAGATAAGATGACCATAGCTCTGTTTATTGGAAACAGAGGAAGAGTTGGTAAACTCTTGGGACTGATACATGATGATGTATGTAAGGTCTCCTGTCTACACATGCCAGGACTGGTTCTTTATACTTCATTATATTCTCTGATAATCTTTCAAGATTCAGTCATATGTTCCTGTTGAAACATAAGTCCGAACCTTTTGAGGTATTCACAGAATATAAGTTAGAAGTAGAGAACCAAAATACGGGTATAAGTATTATGTCCTATGATGAGATCAGGGAGGAGAATACTTGTGCATAGAATTCCTGGACTATTCTAAAGGAGAATGAGATTCTCTCTCAGCATTACTCCTCCGTATACACCATAGCACGATGGTATATCGGGGCGGGGCAATCACACCCTATATGATAAGGTGTGCTCTATGATGAGTACTACTGAGTTACCTATTTCCTTTTGGGGTTATGCACTTGAGAAGTTGCATACCTATTGAATTAGGTTTGAATCAAATCAGTGCCTACCACTCCATATGAGATATGGTATGGGAAGAACCCATCTCTTAAGTAAGTTAAGATTTGGGATTGTCCGGCCTATGTCAAAAGCAAAATCCGGACAAGATCAAGGCAAGGTCAGTTCTGTAGAACTGGAAAGGTTCCAGCTATACGAAACTACAGCTGAAGATTTGACAGAACCAAAGGATTCTATAGTCCCCGACGAACCTCAGCCTCTCCGCCGATCTGGTAGGGTTCCTCGCCTGCCTGAGAGATACCTCGGTTTCTTGATGACAGTGGGAGTGAGGATTGCATCATGGGATGATGACCCAACTAGATTCGAGCAGGCCATCAAGAGTAGGGACTCTGTAAGAATGGCTGGATGCTTAGCGGTCTGAGATGGAATCCATATACACCAACAAAGTATGGACTTTGGTTGCTATATCTGAAGGGTTAAATCCCCATCAGGAGCAAGTATATCTTGAGAAGATTACTTGGTGTAGATGGAAAAGTTGAGACTTTCAAACCTAGACTTGTTAAAGGTTTTCGTCATCGACCAGGCGTGGATAATGATGAAACCTTTTTCCAGTAGCTATGCTTAAGTCTATCCAGATCCTACTTACCACGGCTACATACCATGACTACGATATCTGGCGGTTGGGTGCCATGACTGCTTCTTTTAAATACTGATTTAGAAGAGAACGTCTATAAGAACACAGCCAGAGGTCTTCGTAAAACAGTGGGAGCAGCGGAAACGTGTGCAAGTTGCTTTACATAATGAAGCAGGCATCGCGGAGTTGGAACGTCTGTTTTGATGTGATAGTCAAAGTGTTTGACTTCATCAAAATGGTAGACGAACCTTGTATATACAAAAGGGTAGTAGAGAGTAAGGTGGTCATCTTCGTATTGTACGTAGACAACATACTCTTGATAGGAAAAGAGTTTCCTATACTACGATCGGTCAATCTCCTATTATCACAAGGATTCTCCAAATAGGATAAAGTGATACCTCCTAAATCCTGGGTTTTTGGATCTATGAGATAGATCTAATTGGATGTTAGGACTCTCACTAGTTGTACTGAGACGGTATCAACCGATCCTGGGGAGAATCACTGGAAGGGTTCCAGGGTGATAAAGACGACTGAATGTCAGTCACAGGCATTGTCTTTACCCTCAGTGGAGGGACGGTATGTTGGAAGAGTTCCAAGCTACATACCGTGACATACTAGACGATAAAGGCAGGATACATCGCTACTTAAGATGCTACCAAGGAGGATGTTTGGGTGTATATTGGTTCATGAGATGAACTACGTTCCAACCATTGTGAGACAATGGAGTTGTGGCTTATGCCAAGGAACGCCGATCCCATCAGTGATCCAGACTTATTCTAAGGCAGTGTCACCTGATCATGGAGATGGTTGATCTCCAGGGTGATCGAGGTTTGGAGAGTAGACTCAGAGGACAAACACAGCGGATCCACTCACGAAGGCCTGTTCCCAGAGAGAGATTTTTATGGGATGGTTGAGTATGAGATACTACAACCACTGCTGCAGATGGCCCTAGTGCAAGTGGGAGATTGTTAGTTATATGTATGCCCTAGAGGCCATTACTATACATAGGATGTATATTGTAGTGGATGCTTGGACATATATAGGGAAGACTTTCTTGCTCGACATGATAGTATGCTATCTGGTTACTCTTTACCTTAATGTGTATACTGATTGTCTCTCTGTTACATGTTGGTAAAGCCCTTAGGATGTGTACTTGACTACCTGGATTATGATGCGGATCATACTAGTGGGGACATGGTAGTCTATAAGTACATCCTTCAAAGTCCCTAGTCGTGGGTGTATCGAGAGGGGGCATCGATATACCAGAGTAGACTAGCGTATACCTTCTCGACCCATACAGATGGGCGATGGATGATCCCATATCCATTGGTGTTTGACATCAGAGATGATATACGGGTGCTCAGTAGAGAATGGGTACACTGGACGGACTCGCCGAGAACTCCCAGATGGTATTATACCTTACATCAGATGGCAGTTCTCTGGTGACGCTGGTACAGAGTAGTCTGTTAACCCGAGATCGTCATAGAGTCTTGTGTGGTTCCCACTGTGCTTTGATTTCCATCTTACCACGTCCAAGAGGACGTGCAAAACGGTGGTTTTTGGGTACAGTCCCGAGTCACATGGAGGCAATGAGCGATAGGAGGGGATTCGTCTCTCCCGGTATAGGGGGTTGATGTTGCGCTGTGTTCGATTGGCTATAACAGGAAATCCCTGGCCAGGGTTGCTGAGATTTACTGGTAAGTGTTACCAGTAGTTTCTCGAATTGTTATAGACCTCATATCGACACGACTTATCGAGCTATTGGGGTCTGACGTATACCACCCCTAGGCAAGATATGCGACATATCAGACGATCAGACCGGACTGTACGGTAGTGTTACTGGTTGGATTCACTGGAGTGTGAGCGGGCTTGCTCGTCGATCTTCTGATCGCTCAATACCCGGGTGGCCGTTACGTTTAGCAGACCGCTTGCGGCTTGTGGGTGTTTGATATGATCATCACCTGCTGCCGGCGTATTGACGAGTCTTTAGAGTCCTACACAGAGGTTTCCTGGCTCAAGCGAAACGAAATAGGAGCGCATATGAGATATGTGCGGGACCGAGAATAATGCGTGTATGTGATACCGTATTCCATTCTCGCGATGAATGTATCGATTGGTTGTATGCGATATAACCTGGTTATCGAATCAAGGGTTGATTCGATAAGCCGATACATCGGACATTAGTCGGTTGTATGCGATATGACCGGATCGTTAAATCAAGTGTTGATTTAATGATTTAATGCATAATTATATATTTGATATATTACTTTGCATTAACTAGTATTGGTTCACTTTAAACGGATTTTCTCACTTGGTTTGTGCACATTGTATATGTGATATACTTTTGTGCACATGCTTGTATCATGTTTGATGATACATGCCTTTTTAATTAAGTGTATAAAATTAAACCTTGGTTAATGGAATGGTTAGGGTTTACTATTTGCTTATTCATTTTATTCATTTATTTATTAATCTTTTTCTTATTGGAAAAAGAAAATGAAATGATAAAATGGTGGCATTTCTTTTGTTCATTCATGAAGCTTCATGAATGCTTTGACTTGATGATCATTTTGTTTTTAGCTTAACCCTAACCATTGCATTAAACCATGATTAGTTCTCTACACTTAACTATGGTCATGTTATGATAAGGATTGATTATTCTTTTCCTTTTTAATTAACTTATCATAACATAATTCTTCTTCTTCTTCCTTTCTTCACTTGAAGAAAGCAAGCTCCATCAATGGTGATTGATGGAAATGAGTGAGAAATCCAATTCTAAAGTCTACCCACTTCCTATTTCTTCATCCTCTACCTCTTACCAAGTAGTAGAGTGTGTTTCCTTCATGACTTGGTGAAGGTGGAGCTTGATTTAGCGATGCCTCGACGTAGATCATCTTCGGCATGCCATTTCTTCGACGAAGCCGACGCTAGAGCCCGGGAATTCATTTGGACAGCAAGGGGACTTCGTTGCGGAGCTATGGAGGTGGAGCACCGGATCTACAAAGGTTGTATTTCCGTTTAAATTTTAGTTAAGTTGTTAACTAGTTTCTTTTTCGCCAAGAAATCTAGCCAACGATCCGTAGTTTAGGGTTTCTCGGCACCGTAAATTTTGAAATTGGCATGGTTGATGCCTTGTGAGACCTCATTAGGGTGCCTAGGAACCCTACAGATAGTTGGATCCCGATACCCACTGCGAGTAAGATTTACTCCTGGGAGAGTTTTACACATGACAATTAGCCGATCAAGTAGGTGTCTAGAAAGGTGTTAACGGGGTTACGCCCCCAGGAAAATGAGGTTTATTTTAATTAGGTCCGTGCAAAAGTACGGGGAACCTCCCTCAAAGTACCAAACCTGGCATGGCTGAGAGATTGGCGAACTTGTAAGATGTAATTAATCCCGGCTAATCTTACCTTTTAGGGTTTGAAGGAAGATTTGATAAAAACAGTGGGAGCCATCCTGATTAGATAAGATAGAAACCAATCTAATCTTGAAAGAGCATACGCTAAAGTGTTTTCTGCTCTCTCTCTCCAGGTAGCGACCATGTCAGGCCCTAACCAAGATAATAATGGATATATTGACTGAACCCGCTTGTTATACTGAGCAGGGGAACGTTGGTTCCGTTCTTTCTTATAATTGTTATAAGACTGAGCGGGAAATATTGGAATATCCGGATTCCCATGCCACCCAAACGAAGAATAAGCATATTGATGTATCTTCTTCGGGTGTGTTAGTTATCGAGAACTATTTCTCGGTTCATTCTACGTCCTGGGCATTAGATGTCGGATCAGGATCCCACATATGTAATATGTTGCATGAGCTAAGAAAAGGTAGAGAACTGGGACTGGGTGATCATTCCGTAAGAGTAGGGAATGGTGCAAATGTTGCAGCAAAAGCAGTTGGCGAATATCACTTTGTATTACCAAGTAGTAATACATTGATTCTGAACGAATGCTATTACATACCGAACCTGATATGCGATCTTATATCAGTTTCTTTATTAAGTAAAGAAAGATATAATTTTGTAATACAGGATGATATTATGAACATCTTCCTGAATAAAAAGTTGATTGGATTAGGCTCGTTAAATAATGGCATATACATTCTAAATCAAACCACAGTTCTTAACATACAAAACACACACAAGAGGAAGAGTTCAGAAATGAACGAATCCTTCTTGTGGCATTGTAGACTAGGTCATATCAATGCGACACGACTAGCTAAGTTACATAAGGATGGATATTTGAATCCATTCGAATTTTCATCTTATGACACTTGCCAGTTATGTCTCAAAGGCAAGATGACCAAAACTCCGTTTAGTGGACACGGAGAAAGAGTTACGGAACTCTTGGGACTGATACATAGTTATGTATGCGGTCCCATGTCTACACATGCCAGGAATGGTTTCTCGTACTTCATTACATTCACTGACGATCTCTCAAGATACGAACATGTGTTCCTGTTGAAACAAAAGTCTGAAGCTTTTGAGAAATTCAAAGAATATAAGCACGAAGTCGAGAACCAAACGGGTAAAAGTATTAAAATCCTTCGATCTGATCGAGGAGGAGAATACTTGAGCAATGAGTTCCGGGACTATCTAAAAGAGAATGGGATTCTCTCTCAGCTTACTCCTCCGTATACACCACAACACAATGGTGTATCGGAACGGAAGAATCGCACCCTATTAGATATGGTGTGCTCTATGATGAGCATCTCTGAGTTACCTATTTCCTTTTGCATTATGCGCTTGAGACAGCAGCATAACTATTGAATAGAGTTCCAACCAAATCGGTGCTTACCACTCCATATGAGATATGGAATGGGAAGAGACCATCTCTTAAACGAGTTAAGATATGGGGTTGTCCGGCCTATGTTAAAAAGAAAAATCCGGATAAGCTCGAGGCAAGATCAGTTCTTTGCAAGTTTGTAGGATATCCAAAGGATTCCTATGGATATATCTTCTACCACGGTGAGGAACCAAAAGTGTTTGTTTCTCAATATGCCATCCTTTTAGAAAAGGAATTTCTTGTAAAAGAAATTAGTGGTGAAGAGGTAGAGCTGGAAGAGGTTCCAGCGGCACAAACTACAACTGATGATTTATTGGAACCAGAGGATTCAGTAGTTCCCAACGAACCTCAGCCTCTCCGCCGATCTAGTAGGGTTCTTCATCCACATGAGAGATACTATGGTTTTCTCATTGATGGTGGGAGCGAGGATTGCATCATGGAAGATGATGACCCTACTAGTTTCGAGCAGGCCATCACGAGTAAGGACTCTGTGAAATGGCTGGATGCAATGCGATCAGAGATGGAATTTATGTACACCAACAAAGTATGGACTTTGGAAGTTGCTCCCGAAGGGGTAAAACTCATTAGGAGCAAATGAATCTTTAAGAAGAAACTTGGTGTAGATGGAAAAGTTGAGACTTTCAAAGATAGACTTGTTGCAAAAGGTTTTCGTCAACGACCAGGTATGGATTATGATGAAACATTTTCTCTAGTGGCTATGCTTAAGTCCATCCAGATCCTACTTGCCTGTCACGACCCGAAAGAGCACGTGACTGGCCCTTGAACCATATGAAGTCTATAGGACTCCATCTGATCCAAGTAAGCCAAAAGCCCAGAAATATAAAACCATTTTAAAAGTAAATAAAGAAAACTGGTTTTTAATATGCAAGAAAACATATTTTGTAATCAAAGATTTTTAAATAACTAAGGCGAAATGCATTTTTTTAAAAAATGTGTAGTCTTTTCTGAAAATCTCGGCAGAGTTTCCTTTGTAAAAATTGACCCCGAATGGGGTACAACAAGAATAATATATATGCAGTGATAAAAGGCATCCCCAATCGGGAGCTATCTCTTCGTCAATCGAGGGTCACAACCACACAAACAATATAATATACAACGCCGAATGGCGAGGATCAAACTCAAAAGAAGCTCACATTGACATGAAAACCGTAATACTGCTACATGTGACTCTAAGGTCGAAATAATACATCACTAATGTCTAAGTCTGAAACAATATACAAGTTTTGGTTGATGGAATTTCTAGATACAATGAATAATACATGTACAATGGCGGTTCTGATACAAAGAACCCACCTACCAAGTAAATCACCCGCAAAGTAAGCAGTGTGTCAGAAATGCCGCTATGGAACCTGTACGGCAAACCTGCAAGAACTGTGGCACAACGGGGGTGAGTTGCCAACTCGTGAATAGAAAACATCTACAAGCAGAAATCGAATGCATGACATACTCCTAGGTCAATACGATCAGATATATAACCCTCAAAGAATAAGCCTGAAGCATGATAAGGTGGCAATGTAACATCTAAATATGTAGGTAGTGCCAAAAACTCGTGCCAGTGCCTCAGGTAATAACATGTCATAAATATAAGGTATGTCTGCATGAAGTAAATATGATGAAGTATCAAAGTTTGTATACCCGTGGATCCCGTCCACCCGTCACCCAATGACAATAAGCATCATGCATGTAAATGTGAGGATATAATCAAAATCATGGAAAACATCATGAAACCTGTGCCTAGCATCGGCACGTAAATCCTCATATATCGGGCATCCGTCAGTCCGGGTCAGCCCACTCTCTCATACATCGGGCATCCGTCAGTCCGGGTCAGCCCACTCTCTCATACATCGGGCATCCGTCAGTCCGGGTCAGCCCACTCTCTCATACATCGGGCCCCACCATGTACCCTCATACGGCACCCACTCCTCGTATGGGGTATAAAATCAAAACCGATAAATCTCATGGTGGCAGCGCAAATATCATATCAAGGGAAACCGGGTTTTTCAAATAAGTACATACCTTCCTTTGGAATTATCCACGGTTCCCAAATCCAGAAATATCATGAAAACGAATATCTCGATGCGTATAATCAGAAAGCATGTATGTGACATATTAATGAAATGCAAGTATAATAGGATATCATGCAACATGGAATAGTGGTATGCACAAACAAGGTCATATCCTGATGCAATAATACTACTGTGTAGTGACATGGCAATTATCGATGATGAAGTGTGTGAGCTGGCAAGCAAGTGTACGTGGGACATATGCATCATCGATAATGGTGCTGGTGTCCTAACAGCATGATTGCAATATAGAAATAAACACATGCAATGCGATGCGGAATCGAATAAATCAATGCAACAGTGAAGAATCTACACCGATATGTATATGTCATGCAGTGGTGCCATTTGAAATAAGACGAATCGGGGTTTTGGTAAAATAAGGGTTACGGTGTTTTTAAGAATAGATGCGTCTTTTGAAAATACCCGTATAATCCCTTTACTTGTCCTTAAGATATTCCTGATTCGTTAGTTTTGAAATAGGTATGACTCGGGTCTAGTCTAACATCTACTAAGCCAAGTCCATCAGGAGGGGTATGGAAACCACCTAAATCTGAGTCGATATATATATATATATATATATATATATTATAATAGTCAGTGATCCCGCCTCAATAGTATCGCGTACGATACAGTATATCATATGCCAATCCTCAAGTCATGAGTGCAGATCTATCATCAATATAAAGCTCGTGCGGTAAATCGTCGTACGGCATCTCAATAGCTGGGTACGGGTCAATATCACAATCGGCTCATCAATTATTTGGTATCCTTATCATCATCTCACATAACCTGGGGTACTGATCTAAGTCTAGTACAAATCGATACCATCCATCCCTGCGTGTGTAAACACACGTCCAAAGGCCCGCTAGAGATCACATGTCGTATCCCAAATACGGATCACATCACATCACCGATCTCACGGCACAATGCCCAACATCATCGACTCATCTCCAAAGTCATCCAATATCATCAAACACAGTGCAAGTATAATAAATATGCAAGGGTGTGCGTGTAGGTGTAAATCTATTCTAGGGTTCGCGACTATGAACTACACTAGTTGCTTCTAACCCTAAACTATCCATAATACACCTAACACAATATCCACGACACACTATAACTATCATATATATATATATAGTGTATCAACTACGGACTGCGGGGGTATTATACGCCATCCACCCGACTTCCCCCTATAGATATAATCTACTCACCTTGCGTCTTCATTTGTCGACGTCACCACGCGTTTGCTTGTCGTCCCGACGTCTTCATGAGGTACCTACACATTAACGTATCGCAAATGCGTATCGAAACCAATTCAAAACTAAAACGGCATACGAATCCCAAAACGATACGCTATGATCTATAGGTTAGAACCTATGGACAACGCCTTCCTAAACCATCAACAACCCTCGATATCGTCGTATAAACGCCAAATAGTCGAGGTAAAACACAATACAAAAAATTCAGAATTAAAAATACGGAATACGGAAACACGAATCCAAAACGACAACTAAAGAAATAGGCTCCAGATTTCACCCTAGGTCAAATTAGACAAATCTATACATGCCGGGGCTTAATCTACATATGTAGGAGCTGCAGAACCAAAACGACCCAATTTGGTGTAGGTCTGGCCGTAATTTGCGGCCAGAGGGAATTAATTTGCGGCCAGGAAAGGGAATTAGGGGCTAGGGTCTTGTGTGGTGGTTCTAGGGTGCCTGCACATCTCACTGTCCAATCAATTTTATTTTAGGATGTCTCAGGTGAAAGCAGATTCAATAAAACCTTCACAGATTTCACAATTTCTCCGATATCGGTTTCTAAATCCGTATTTCGGGTTTCAACTCTCAGGTTTAGGTCTCAATTCATGCACTAGGGTGTTTATCTAACCTCTACCGAGCTCAATTTCACATTACAACACAAAATTCCCTCAAACCCTAACTAGGTTTTCCTCAAATCCACAAAACACACAATATCGGTTCTAAACTAAGCATGGGGTATAAGTAATACTAAAACTAAGCTAAGGGTTCAGTAAATACCTCATTTGGCAACTCAAGAAAATTCTTGAGTTGCCCCTAGTAGCCAAATTCATTGCTTTCTTGGTCTAATGTGTAGATCTTGAGCTTGTGCACACTTTTAAAGAAATGGGGGTATGGTTTTTGTGATATTTTTGAGGTGTTTAAAGGAATAGAAGAGGGGAGGAAGTGAGGGAAGAGGCAGCAGCAGCAGGAGATGGAGGAAGAGGGAGGAAATGAGTGTTGGGATCAAAGGAAATGGCTAAGTCTTTGGGTCAAAAGAAGACCATACCTTTCTCTCTCTCACTATACCTCATTTCTTTATTCCTTTTCCATTTTCTTTTTCCTTTTCTTTTCCCTCTAATTCCTTTTCACTCAAATAGTAAACCCAAAAGGAACATGGTGGAAAAATGCACAAGTGTAAGAAAAATGATATGTGCATGTTTTGCACAAAATTGCTAAAAAAACTGATTACCGATTTTTAATCGCGATTAGCACTAAATTAGCATATAACTAATCATAAAGACTTAAAAATGGCATAATTCCATAAAATACCCTATTTTAGAATTTTCCATAATTTTTCCAATTCTTTCTGTATTTAATTATACCAAAATATTAAAATATTCAATAAAATAATATTAAATTATAAAAATTCCCAAAAATAATATTTTATTTTTTTGAAATGTTACATTGCCATTGCTGCATACCATGACTACGAAATCTGGCAAATGGATGTTAAGACCGCCTTTCTAAATGGTGATTTAGAAGAGTGCGTGTACACGACTCAGCTAGAGGGTTTCGTGGACAGTGAGAGCAGCGGAAAGGTGTGAAAGATGCTTAAATCCATCTATGGGTTGAAGTAGGCATCGTGGAGTTGGAACATCTGTTTTGATGTGGTAGTCAAAGATTTTGACTTCATCAAAAACATAGATGAACCTTGTATATACAAAAAGATGACAGAGAGTAAGGTTGTCTTCCTCGTATTGTACGTGGATGATATACTCTTCATAGGAAATGATGTTCCTATGCTGCACCCGGTCAAGTTGTTCTTATCATAAAGATTCTCAATGAAAGATCTAGGTGATGCTTCCTATATCTTGGGGATTAAGATTTATAGAGATAGATCTAAACAGATACTGGGATTGTCCTAATCCAGGTATATTGACACCATACTAAAGAGGTTTAGTATGGAAGAATCCAAACGTGGGAATTTACCCATGATCTCTGGACTCACTCTCTCCAAAGAGATGTCTCCCAAGACTGATTTGGAGAGAGCTCGCATGCAAGGGATACCCTATGCTTCGGCAGTAGGCTCTATCATGTACGCGATACTATGTACCAGACCCGATGTAGCATACTCACTAAGTGTAGTGAGTAGGTATCAAGCAGATCCTGGAGAGAATCACTGGACAACAGTGAAGAACATTCTCAAGTACTTGAGACGGACTAAAGAGATGTTCTTGGTGTATGGTAACGGAAAACTCTAAGTGGAGTCCTTTACCGATTCGAGCTTCCACAGTGATAAGGACGACTCTAAATCAGTCTCTGGATTTGTCTTTACTCTCAATGGAGGGACGGTTTGTTGGAAGAGTTCCAAACAGGAAATCATGGCAGACTCGACAATGGAGGCTGAATACATCGCTGCCAACGATGCTACCAAAGAGGCTGTTTGGATGAAGAAGTTTATAAACGAACTTGGAGTGGTTCCGTCCATCGAGCATCCAATACCTTTGTATTGTGATAACAATGGAGCAGTGGATTTGGCCAAGGAACCCAGGTCCCATCAGAGATCCAGGCATATTTTGAGGCGGTATCACCTGATCCGGGAGATAGTTGATCGCCGGGATATCGAGGCCAGGAGAGTTGACACGAAGAACAATACAGCGGATCTATTCACGAAGGCCATACTCCAGATACAATTTCCCAGATACAATTTGAGAGACTCTTCGGGATGTTGGGTATGAGATACTACAACAACTGGTCTTAGTGTAAGTGGGAGATTGTTAGTTATGTATATGCCCTACAGGCCATTATTGTACATATGATGTTGTCACGACCCACCCCCAAACAGATGGTATTGTCCGCTCTGGCCAAAGCCGCACGGTTTTGTCCCTTTGAATGATCTCGGGGCTACTTCCCAGTAGGTCACCCATCCCAGAATTTCTCTGGCTCAAGCACGCTTAACTATGGAGTTTTTTAAATTCCGGAGTTCCGATTCATCCAAAAGGCGTCTCTGTGTTATAAGAGTGGTATCATTCCATTTATAGTTCAGATCATGCCCACTTTCGGAATGGAATTCGATACTCCCTATTGTTCTGGTAGGTCCCCGTGTGCATCCGTATCGGTTACATCCCCACCTCGATACCGGATAACATCTCACTTCTCATAGGTAGGTGGTCTTCAGCCCCAACTCCACTTGGGGTATTACATTCCCCCCACTTAGAACAATGGTTCGTCCTCGAACCACAAACCTACTTTTGAGGGACCGGCTCTGATACCATATTTGTCACGACCTACCCCAAACACAGATGGTATTGTCCGCTCTGGCCGAAGCAAGATGGTTTTGTCCCTTTGAATGAACCCGGGGCTACTTTCCAGTAGGTCACCCATCCCAGAATTTCTCCGGCTCAAGCACGCTTAACTACGGAGTTTTTCAAACTCCGGAGTTCCAATTCATCCAAAAGGCTCCTCTGTGTTATAAGAGTGGTATCATTCCATTTATAGTTCAGATTGTGCCCTCTTTCGGAATGGAATTCGATACTCCCCATTGTTCTGGTGGGTCCCCGTGTGCATCCGTATCGGTTGTAGGGTTACTAGGCACTCTAACAAGGTTCCACAAGGCATCAACCATGCCCGATTTAAAATTTAGACGTGCCGAACAATCCTAACCAAGATCTTAGACTAGAGATTAGGCGAAACATATAGCAAGTAAACAACTTTAATTCTAAGAGTTTGGGATTACAACCTTTTTAGTCCGGTCCTTCGCTTTATAAGCTCCGAGTAGAAGTCCCTTTGCTGCGATCATTAAGTTCCCGGACTCTAGAGAGTCCCCATGAAGAGAAAGATGCAAGCTTGCTTCTGATCTTCGATAACTAAGATGATCTACCTTGAAGTTTTTTTAACTCAAGCTCTCGCTCACTAATCAAGTGAACACCATAATCGAATTGGCTAGATTAGATGATGATGATGAAGTAGGATTTATGCTCTCTTTTGTTTTCATAATCTCACACTAATCCATCACAAAACCCAAAGCTAGAAAGCTTTGCAAGGAGGAAGAAGAAGAAGAATCAATGAATAATCCTTTGTGATGAATAATGATAAGTTATTATAATTACAAATGCAACCATAGTTAAGTCAAGAAAGACTTAACCATTGTAGAGAGTTAACTAGGGTTAAAGGGTGTGGGTTGGGTTTGGAAATATCTCACAAAATATCAACCATAATATCTTTGCAAGAAACAAAAGAAAAGTTTCTAGAAAAGTTTAACCCAAATCAAACCCTAACCATGTTAAATCTCTACTAATCATGTTGCATTAGTAATCATAACTTGTTACAATATTATATATCACATATATAATATATTTTTGTAATAAAAGAAAATAAAACAATTAACATATATCGCATATATATCAATGTATTGTAAGTGTACGGTAGCGCCCCGGCCGTCTTTCCGAGGCCAAAATGCGGAAACAAAATCTTTTTTCAAAACTTGAAACCGGCGCTATCGCAGACTTTAATCCCGGATCGGACCATTAACCTACTACTAGCTAACTAGAGAAAGGGTAGAGAAGCTATACCGAGCGATCCGTGTCCTTCGGTCTTCGGCCACTATCCTAAGCTCCTCGCGGCATCTCCGGTCTCGATCTCCTCGTCGGAAAAGGGCACCACATCACCGAGTCTTTTTACGGGCTCCTACCTCTGGACCGAGGCAACTCGGACACGAAGTTGTCTAGCCGACGTGTCTAAGATTGCTGTAGAATATACGTAGAAACCTTTGTCTCAAGGGGTTATTAGAAGTTGCCTCAAAGGAAGGAAGAGGAAAAATGAACTTTGAAATGGAGGTATCTCTTTTGCATGAATGAAATGAGATGCATAAATCTCCCACAAAAAATGAATGGGGCAGTCCAAAGAGAGGGCTCGACCACACTCTATAGAGGAAAGAAATCATGATAACAAGCAGAAAGCAAATGGGTGATAATGAGGAAATAATGTCACACCACCATCCAACTCAATCCTTCCACAATAAAAGCAAGCAAAAAGGAATCAAAGATGCTAGAAACCTCAAGAACCATGCAACAAAGGTCCTGGAGCCCCGGCACCACAAAAAAAACCCCATTTGCTAATTTGCACATTTGCAAATAAGCCCCTCCATGGAAAAATCAGCCAAGAAAAGAAAGAAAGGAAAAATGGCTGAAACGGAATGCAAACTGGCAACTTCAAAAAAGCGATCCCGTAATAAATTACAGGAAAACCCCGCGACTGTATATACATACCCGCATTTGTATTCCGACCGAATACAAATGCAATGAGACAAAATCTACACTGTATAATACTAGGATTCGGCTTAAACCAAAGCCCGCTAGTATTATCCGTCCGAAACACGACACGTGCACAAGTGCACGCGTATGTTCAAACTCTGCCATATATCATACGGCCTCTACAATGTTGCGCCCGAAACTTGAGAAACTGTCTGTGGGGGACTCTAAAGACTCGTCAATCATTGGCTGTGGATTTAACCACTAGCACGTCAGAGGTATTAGCCGTACGTAACGGGCTACCATGTATTGACCAAAAGGGAGGTCGATGAGCGAACTCATCCTGACACCCTACTGAGCCTGTCAGTGACAATATCCGTATAGTCCGGTCCGTTCGTCTATGAGTATCGCATGTCGGGCCTAGGGGGTTGGTAAAAGTCAGACTCCCAAAAGCTGTACAAGTCATGTCGGAGTGTAGCCCAGAACACCCTGAGATACTACTGGGATACCTACCAGTAAATCTCTTGCCTTGGCCAAGGACTTCGTGTAATGGCTCTCCTAGACACAGTGCGATCTCACCCCCAATACCGGGAGAGACGAACCCCTGCCGATCCGCTCACTGCCTCCATGTGGCTCGGGACTGTACCCTACTAAAACCTATTTGCACGACTCCTTTGTCCCGTGGTAGGGTAGTAATCAAAGTACAGTGGGAACTCACACGAGACAAATGACGATCTCAGGTCGATGAACTAACCTGTACACATGTCACCAGGGAACTGCTATCTGACGCTAGGTATAATACCAACTAGCATGTTCCTGGCGAATTCTGTCCGGTGTACTCATAACCCAATGAGCAGCTGTATACATCTTAGGTGAACCAACTGACACCAATGGCTTGTGAGATTGGCCATCGCCCCTCGTTGGGGTCTCGACTGTATACACTAGTCTACTAATGGACTATCGATGCCCAGTCTCGAAACTCCCACGACTAGGGACCACTTTAAGGATGTGCTTATAGACTACCCAACTCTCACGTGTATGATCGCCATCATACTGTTGGTAGTCAAGCAAGAATCCTATGGGCTCTATCAACGTGCAATAGTGACCTGTAAGGTCACCTAAAGCAGTACACGATGATAAAGATAAACCATGGTAGCATACTATTCTCTATCAACGTGTAATAGTGAACTACAATGTCACCTCAAGCATGTACACGATGATAAAGACAAACCAGATAGTATACAAACCTCTCGAGTAAGACTGTCCTACCGGTATAGGTCCTCCCTCAATCATTGCAATCACGTGCCCGTGATCCAATAATTGACTCTGAGGACACTATATCCAACAATCTCCCACTTATACTCAAGGCTAATTATTGCGATGTCGCATACTCACAGCCCGTATGATACCGAACACCCAACTCCTTTACTAATCAGTCTCACAAAGTTCGTTTGTGAAACTATTATGTTCGAGAAATAGCCTCAGCTAGTGGATCCGCCCTGATGTTTCTTTTTGTGTCTCTCTTTATCTCAAGTTCGCGGAGAAAACCATCTCCCGAAATGAGCAATACCTGTCTTAGAATATGTCTGGATATCTGATGGGACCTAGTTCATAAATGAACTCCAAATCCAAACATCTTAGACTGTATCGTTAATTGAAACCAAATAGTATCCTGCGCCATGCCTCCCTCAGTATCCGCTTGGTCTACCTGTCCAAAATACTGCCCCTCGTCAGAGGGAAAACTATAACTCTGACAGCCACTTCGTCATCCAGGTCACCTTGGAAACCTGGAATGATAACTGTCTCCTAAAAGAGGCTGTTGTTATCATATCCCTAGAACATCCACTTATGTTCTAAAACTGCTTCCGAATGTTTCTCCAGGATTGGATCAATATCAACTTATTGCATCTAGTGCAAAAACATCATCTGGTGTGGTACTTGACATTTCATGATCAACTCAATTGCCTAAGCAAGTGATCTGCCGATCATGCACATCCCTCTCCCCTTTAGTCTGTAAGACACCTTTAGAGAGGGTGACTCCATTACCTGCAGGTATACTACCGTGCCAGGAGTCGTCCATTCTAAAACACCTTTAGAATGCTGTCTAAGTACCCAAATTGGGAAACTACCCAAATCTAGATCTACAACCATAGATCTAGTAACCAGAATGTCTGATATAATATCCAAGTCCCATGTGGAGAAACCACTGTATGACAACCAAAGTATAACTGATCGTAGTATGGGAATTTCACTTCCTACTCTGTGTATGTCATCCAAATACCAGGACATCACACCCTACTACCTTCTTAACAGATCCATCCCCTATTCTGATGAAGTCAAACCTATGACTGTCACATCAGAAATAGATGATCTATCTCCGCTATATCTGCTTTAGTCTATAAATAGACATAAGCCACTTGTCCACCAATGCTTCCGCTGCTCCCACTGACTATGACAACCCTCTGGCAGAATCATATACACGTGCACTTCTAAAGCTAGTTTAGAACGACGCTATACTCATCCTCCTGCCGGATCTCACATTCTGGAACAACAGCAATGGCAATTCTGGGTAATCAAGAACCTCCTGTCATCGTCTTTGAGTATACCGAAGTACCTCTCGAGTGCCTGAGGTTACCCACCATATCTGTGGAGTGGCTAATGGATTGTCAAATCAGATTGAATCTTCAGGTTCTTTTCAAATTTTCAGTAATCGTTTGCGGTTCTGGAATCACTTCCAGTTCTACCATACTCCCACTACCGTTTTCTGAAAAAATCCATTTTTATCAAAACTGTGGCGAGTCAAGAACAATATCACTATTGATCTCCCAGATGGTAGAAAGTTAACCCTCGTCATAGCCCGGGTCAACCCACAAACTGCCATTACAGAAACGTGCCTTGAGTTATCCAGAGTCTGGTTTTAAGCATAAGCCGGACAACTCCCCATACCTTAATATCGTTAAGATATGAACCGTTCTATATCCAATATAGAAACAGAGGCACTGATTTAATTGGAACCAGATTCAAATCATGCAGCTGTCTCCAGTGCATGTCAACTAAATGGAAGGAGGCCGATCAGCGTTACTCAACTTAGGAATGCATCCAGATATGAGTAACCTGAAAGAGAAACAAGTTTCTCAAAACCATTACTATCAACTGAATACCATACACAAGTATCTACATCTTCGATCACCTTGAAGAATACCGATACTTGCAACACCTGGTTCTCTACTTTATTCATATACCTATAACTTCTCAAAACCGGGACCTTGTGTTTCTACGAAAACTTGTCTAAAAACTAGAGAAGTCACAAGTAAACAGAATATAGTACGAGGACTAACCCCTCTGTCCTTAAGGACACTGGACAACATACAATACTCTGTATAAGTCCCCTGAGTCTAATAAATCATTCCCCGTGTGTCGTAGGTTGAAAACTGTACTTATGGTTAAGAAGAATTACACCGTTGTTTAATGCTCCTTACCTAACCATCCACTGATATAGGTAAATGTCATAGACATAATTTCAAAAAGTTATATCTCACTTTATTAAAATAAACGTACAGATATATCAATTTGAAACCGGTGCATAACAATCAGATATTCAAAACCAAATATTTGTCATCCGGCAAACAACCCAGGAGATTTCCTCAAATATCACCAATTACAACAAATCTCGATATAATGAGGATGATCACCTAATTCCCAATAACTTACTCCCACTCATCATCTGTAAAACCATATAGATGTGAGAATCATACCTGGTAAATACATACCCTGAAGCAAGTGTCTAATTGGGAAATCAGATTTCTATTAACAATGCACAGTGAAACTGAAACATGAATATGTTTTGAAGGGGTATCCGGGTATTCCTAGTAATGCCTCTTCCATTATCAGATTCACAACTGTAACCGTATATTTCTTTGCCATCTCTCCAAATCCCTTTATATGTCTTTAGTCATTACCTTCTGTACACCCTCTTAGGCTAAATGGTTTTCTTCCTTCCCTACCGTTTGGCACCAGCTTATGGTTTGGAAGAAGACTATCCAATAAACGTAATAGGTGTACTGTCCTAATCCTAGGAGAACTCGCAATGCGAGAGAAGGTAAAGATAAAAGACTACTGAATAAACCTTATTCCTATTTCCTGTGAACCAGAATCCATCCCCGAACTGGAACAAGTTCCTTCGAGTTCGTATATAACCATACGATGGAGTATCTAAATAACTATGGATCTTCGTAGTGATACGGAGCGTTCTGGAGAAATACAAAGATGAAGTAGGAGTGGCGATGAAATACTTGGTTTGGTCGTGAATAGCAGTCGCAATTTACTTTGCCCTCTTTCTAATCCCTTTATTTGTCTTTACTTAATACCTTCTGTACACCATACATAGGCTAATCGGCTTTCTTCATTCCCTACCATTCGACACCAGCCTAAGGTTTGGAAGAAGACTATCCAATAAGCGTAACAAGTGTACTATCCACTAATCCAAAGAGCACTCGCAACCTGAGAGAAGGTAAAAGGAAAAGGAAACTGAATAGTCCTATTCGTTTTTCTCCAGAACCGGAAACCATCCTCGAATCTGGAACAAGTTCCTTCGAGTTCGTATATAACCATACGATGGTTTTATCCAATGGAAGTGGATGTTCGTAGTAATATGGGGTGTTCTGGAGAAAAGGGTAAAAGTAGGAGTGGCAATGAGGTATGCAACTCTGACAATCCAAAAGCCAGTGTTTAAGAAGGTTCGGTCAACTTGGTCAGTGAGTCATAGTTAAGGGTCGGGTCATGGTCGCTGCCAAAGAGAGAGAGAAAAGAAACACTCTGCGTGCACTCTAACGTAGATCAGAATGGTTATCACTTTATCTAATCAGGAAACCTCCCACTGTAACGTCAAATTCTCCTCCAAACCTGAAAGAAGAATTAGTCGGGATCACCCGAGGAGTAAACCAACTCATCAGTGGGAATCGGGATCCAACTATCATCGGATGATAACGTGATGGAATCCACTCACGTTATCACACTCCAGAAGGTATGCGCATATCTGGCAAGTTTCAGTTTCTTTAGAAACTCCCGATGTGATTTTTACCCCATGCTCTTATGACCTTGACTAAGGCCAACAAATCATAAGTCACATGTCAAGTTCTACCCGTCATTGTCCAGGTTAATTTGAACCCACCCGTACAAGCCCTTGACTAGGGCCAACAAGGCTGTACGACTGTCCCAAACCAACGCAACTATCTATGCAGCAGAAAAGTAACAAATAGCCACCATACACTATGCCTTGACTAAGGCCAACAAACATAGCATGAATACTAAGTGCTACCTTTCTGAAATGACGGAGGGCTACGAATGGTTTTTGGCGAAAAACCTTTAACGTAATGAACTTGATATCGTTGAAGGAACCAGATAGCTTTTTATAAAAATATAGTGGCGAAAACCTTTGCTAAAGAGGTCACTCCCGGTGAAGGGATCTCGGCTCTTTCCCCATAGAATGAGGTGCAGGATATTCCAAATGAATACCACGATGCAAAGAAAAAGTAATCGATTATAGTGAAGTTATTGCCTGACGCAAACTTCTTTCCAAGGGGTCACTCCCGGTAAAGGGATCTCGGCTCTTGCCTCGTCGACTTAGGTGCTGGATATTCATAACCGAATACCACTGTGCAAAACAGAAGAGAGCGTCCTTGCAATAACAGCTTTTTGAAAAAAGTTCCAACAACATCAGAATAGGTTTGTTTAGCTTGCATTGATCCGAGTCAACGCAGTCCCATCAATTGATACGATGTACGTATATGCCATCCGCATTTGCCACTGGGTCCCGTCATCACCCGTTAGGTCACTTAACTAACGACAGAGCGGGGACTGGACTAGCGCGGGTGTAAAACATATACAACATCTACTAATATATATATCAATATATAATATTTTCTCAAGGCGTGATAAAATGCAACATCACAGAAATGTAATAAGCATCACAGAACAATACAGATAGTCTGGGATCCCCGGGTTTCATAGAGCCGCTACTGAAACCCGATGTTCCCTTGGTCATGTGGATAGCCTGTGCAATGAAATCCTAGATCCCTACGGGCGCGGAAAGTTACCCGCCAAAACCTGAAGCGAGGCAGCCCCCTTCAACAAAGTGAATGGACCACCCAGCACTTCACGGAATCCGGTAACTTGAGCACCCCTCATTGGGTCAACCTGTACCCCCTACAAGTGCGGCAAATAGCCCGCCAATTTTTAGAGTAAAGCCCCCTCCGTCTTAAAGCCATGAGATGCGGGCCCGTTGCACTCTAAAACCCGGCTATCCGTGCACCCCACCTTGGGGTAATCCTAGTACAGAAAGTAAAATATATACAACGGGTACATCGACCTCAGCTCGGTCGTGCCCCAAAAGAACAATATACAAACAGGCAGTGACGGCAGTCCACATGTCGGACGCTCGCCCTGCAATATCAAATGTACATATACAACTAAACTGTACTACCATTGCATCCAGGCTATCCACCACGACAAATCCGCAACATCACAGCACAACACAGAACATCAACGTGAATGTCACGTTGGCAAATCCGTCTAAAAGAACTATAGCAATTAGACAGGATTTATCGATCAAATGACATTCACGGTCGCAGATATAATGTAAATACTGTGAACTAACATGTTTAAAATTTTCGATCGACAAAATTTCCTGAAGTGGGCACCAAGTACAATACCCAGTACACAAAATAAATCTGGGCCCAAACAGAATATACCATAAACCCCAATTCCAAGTTTAAAGAGCACTGTAGAAAAATGGTACGGTGATGACTCTTTACTATGGCGGAACCGCGGCCAGAACAGGGGTTTGGCCGTGGTTCCGCGGCCTTACTGTAGTATCACATTACCGATTTTTAACAGAATTATTAAAAAACCCTGCACGTATTTCTGCAGCACTCAAAATAATTTTTCGAGCACATAAAAAATTCGACAGAAACTGCACTTTGAAATTGTGGTTTTTGAAAATTTCGTTCGATCGAAGTTCTAAACACGCTAGAGTAAGCTAGTAAAGGTTAATGGCGTGGCTCTGATACCATGTAAGTGTACGGTAGCGTCCCGGCCGTCTTTCCAAGGGCAAAATGCGGAAACAAAAACGTTTTTCAAAACTTGAAACCGGCGCTATCGCAGACTTTAATCCCGGATTGGACCATTAACCTACTACTAGCTAACTAGAGAAAGGGTAGAGAGGCTATACCGAGCGATCCGTGTCCTTCGGTCTTCGGCCACCATACCAAGCTCCTCGCGGCATCTCCGGTCTCGATATCCTCGTCGGAAAAGGGCACCACATCACCGAGTCTTTTTATGGGCTCCCACCTCTGAACCGAGGCAACTTGGACACGAAGTTGGCTAGCCGACGTGTCCAAGATTGCTGTAGAATATACGTAGAAACCTTTGTCTCAAGGGGTTATTAGAAGTTGCCTCAAAGGAGGGAAGAGGAAAAATGAACTTTGAAATGGAGCTATCTCTTTTGCATGAATGAAATGAGATGCATAAATCTCCCATAAAAAATGAATGGGGCTGTCCAAAGAGAGGGCTCGGCCGCACTCTTGAGAGGAGAGAAATCATGATAACAAGCGAAAAGCAAATGGGTGATAATGAGGAAATAATGTCACACCACCATCCAACTCAATCCTTTCACAATAAAAGCAAGCAAAAAGGAATCAAAGATGCTAGAAACCTCAAGAAGCATGCAACAAAGGTCCTGGAGCTCCAGCACCACAAAAAAAAACCCCATTTGCTAATTTGCACATTTGCAAATAAGCCCCTCCATGGAAAAATCAGCCAAGAAAAGAAAGAAAGGAAAAATGGCTGAAACGGAATGCAAACTGGCAACTTCAAAAAAGCGATCCCGTAATAAATTACAGGAAAACCCTGCGACTGTATATTCATACCCGCATTTGTATTCCGACCGAATACAAATGTAATGAGAAAAAATCTACACTGTATAATACTAGGATCTGGCTTAAACCAAAGCCCGCTAGTATTATCCGTCCGAAACACGACACGTGCATAAGTGCACGCGTATGTTCGAACCCTGCCATATATCATACGGCCTCTACAACGTTTCGCCCGAAACTTGAGAAACTGTCTGTGGGGGACTCTAAACACTCGTCAATACTTTGGCTGTGGATTTAACCACTAGCACGTCAGAGGTATTAGCCGTACGTAACGGGATACCAGGTATTGACCAAAAGGGAGGTCGATGAGCGAACTCATCCGACACCCTACTGAGCCTGTAAGTGACAATATCCGTACGGTCCGGTCCGTTCGTCTATGAGCATCGCATGTCGGGCCTAGGGGGTTGGTAAAAGTCAGACCCCCAAAAGCGGTACAAGTCGTGTCGGAGTGTAGCCCAGAACACCCTGAGATACTACTGGAATACCTACCAGTAAATCTCCTGCCTTGGCCAAGGACTTCATGTAATGGCTCTCCTAGACACAACGCGATCTCACCCCCAATACCGGGAGAGACGAACCCCTGCCGATCCGCTCACTGCCTCTATGTGGCTCGGGACTGTACCCAACTAAAACCTGTTTGCACGCCTCTTTTGAGCCGTGGTAGGGTAGTAATCAAAGTACAGTGGAAACTCACATAAGACAAATGACGATCTCAGGTCCATGAATTAACCTGTACACTTGTCACCAGGGAACTGCTATCCGACGCTAGGTATAATACCAACTGGCATGTTCCCGGCGAGTCCTGTCCGGTGTACTCATAACCCAATGAGCACCTGTATATATCTTAGGTGAACCAACTGACACCAATGGCTTATGAGATCGGCCATCGCCCCTCGTCGGGGTCTCGACTGTATACACTAGTCAACTAATGGACTATCGATGCCCAGTCTCGAAACTCCCACGACTAGGGACCACTTTAAGGATGTGCTTATAGACTACCCAACTCTCACGTATATGATCGCCAACATACTGTTGGTAGTCAAGCAAGAATCCTATGGGCTCTATCAACGTGCAATAGTGACCTGTAAGGTCATCTAAAGCAGTACACGATGATAAAGATAAACCATGGTAGCATACTATTCTCTATCAACGTGTAATAGTGAACTACAATGTCACCTCAAGCATGTACACGATGATAAAGACAAACCAGATAGTATACAAACCTCTCGAGTAAGACTGTCCTACCGGTATAGGTCCTCCCTCAATCATTGCAATCATGTGCCTGTGATCCAATAATTGACTCTGAGGGCACTATATCCAACATGTATTACCCGGTGAGAAAATGAATCAATAAAGCGAGCCAATATTAGATAATGTAATGTAATATATCATATATATAATTATACATTAAATTATCGAATCAACACTTGATCCGATAATCCGGTTATATCGCATATAACAGACTAATATATCATGTACCGATTCATCGAATCAACACTTGATCCGATGACCCGGCTCATATCAAAATATCGCGAGAATATAATACGGTATCTCATATCGTATTATCCTCGGTCCTGCACATATCACATATGTGCTCCTACTCCGTTTTTCCTGAGTCAAGAAACCTCTGTGTAGGACTCTAAAGAATCGTCAATACGCCGGCAGTAGGTGATGATCATATCAAACACCCACAAGCTGCAAGCGATCAGCTAAACGTAACATCCACCCAGGTATTGAGCGATCAGAAGATCAACAAGCAAGCCTGTACATTCTCCTGTGAATCCAATCAGTAACACTCCCGTACAGTCCGGTCTCTTCGTCTGATATATCGCATATCTCTCCTAGGGGTGGTAAACGTCAGACCCCAGTAGCTTGATAAGTCGTGTCGATATGAGGTCTTTTACAGTTCGAGAAACTACTGATAACACTTAAGTAAATCTCAACAACCCTGGCCAGGGATTTCCAGTTATAGCCAATCGAACACATCGCAACATCAACTCCCTATACCGGGAGAGACGAAACCCCTCTTATCGCTCATTGCCTCCATGTGATTCGGGACTGTACCCAAAAGCCACCTTTTTACACGCCCTCTTGGACATGGTATGATGGAAATCAAAGCACAGTAGGAATCACACAAGACTCTATGACGATCTCGGGTCTACAGACTAACCTGTACCAGTGTCACCAGAGAACTGCCATCTGACGTGAGGTATAATACCATCTGGGAGTTCTCGGCGAGTCCGTCCAGTGTACCCAGTCTCCACTGAGCATCCGTACACCAACCTTGATGTCAAACACCGATGGATATGGGATCATCTATCACCCATCATATGGGTCAAGAAGCGTATACGCTAGTCTACTTTGGTGTATCGATGCCCTGTCTCGATACACCCTCGACTAGGAACAGTTATAGGATGTACTCATCTTCTACCGTGGCCCAACTAGTATGATCTCATCATAGTCCCAGTAGTCGAGTACATATCCTAAGGGCTTTATCGACATGTAACATAGAGACAATCAGAGTACATGTTAAGATAAAGAGCAACCAGATAGCGTACTATCATGTCGAGCAAGAAAGTCCTCCCTATATATGTCCAAGCATCCACTACAATATACATCATATGTACAGTAATGGCCTCTAGGGCATACATATAACTAACAATCTCCCACTTGCACTAGGGCCATCTGTTGTGGTATCTCATACCCAACAATCAGCTGTGGTTGAAGTATCTCATACTCAACCATCCTATAAAAGTCTCTACTGGGAAATAGGCATTTGTGAGTGGATCCGCGTTGTTGTCCTCTGTGTCTACTCTCCTAACCTCGATCTCCCTGGAGATCAACCATCTCCATGATCAGGTGATACTGCCTAAGAATTATATCTGGATTTCTGATAGGACGGGGGTTCCTAGGCCAAAACCATAACTCCATTGTCACACAATGGTTGGAACGAAGTTCATCTCATGAACTTATATATATCCAGACTGCCTCTTTGGTAGCATCCTTGGTAACAATGTATCTTGCCTTTAATCGTCTATTAAGTCACGGTATCTAGCTTGGAACTCTTCCAACATACCGTCCCTCCACTGAGGGTAAAGACAATGCCTGCGACTGACATTCAGTCGTCCTTATCACCCTGAAACCTTTCCAGTGATTCTCCCCAGGATCGATTGATACCATCTCACTACAACAAGTGAGTATCCTAACATCCAATTAGATCTATCTCATAGATCCAAAACCCAGGATTTAGGAGATATCACTTTGATCCTATATGGAGAATCCTTGTGATAAGCGAAGATTGACCGAGCGTAGCATAGGAAACTCCTTTCCTATCAAGAGTATGTCATCCACGTACTCTACGAGGATCACCACCATACTCCCTACTACCTTTTTGTATATATAAGGTTCATCTACCATTTTGATGAAGTCAAACTCTTTGACTACCACACCAAAACAGACGTTCCAACTCCGCGATGCCTGTTTTCCGCATAAAAAAACTTGCACATGTTTCCTCTGCTCCCACTGTCTACGAAGCCCTCTGGCTGTGTACTTATAGACGCTCTCTTATAAAACATCATTTAGAAAAGCAGTCATGACACCAACCACCAGCTATCGTAGTCATGGTATGTAGCAGTGGCAAGTAGGATCTGGATGGACTTAAGCATAGCTTTGGAAGTCTCAACTTTTCCATGTACACCAAGTAATCTTCTCAAGATATACTTGCTCCTGATGGGGATTTAACCCTTCAGATAAAGCAACCAAAGTCCATACTTTGTTGGTGTATAAGGATTCCATCTCAGATCGCTAAGCATCCAGCCATTCTCACAGAGTCCCCACTCCTGATGGCCTGCTAGAAACTAGTCAGGTCATCATCTCATGATGCAATCCTCGCTCCCACTGTCATAGAGAAACCGAAATATCTCTCAGGTGGGTGAGGAACCCTACTAGATCGGCGGAGAGGCTGAGGTTCGTTAGAATCTATTGAATCCTTTGGTTCTACCAAATCATCTGCTGTAGTTTGTATAGCTGGAACTCCTTCCAGTTCTACCTCATGACCACTGATTTTTCCATAAGAAATTCCCTTTCACAGAGGTGGCATGCTGAGAAACAAAATATCTTTTGTTCCTCGGTTAGGTAGAAGATATTCCTTTGCGTATGCTTGGGATATCCAACAAACTTCCACAGATCTGACTTTGCCTCGAGCTTGTCCGGATTATGCTTTTAGACATAGGCTGGACAACCCCAAATCTTAACATTACATAAGATATGGGCTCTTCCCATTCCATATCACATATGAAGTGGTAGGCAACTGATTTGATTGGAACCTTATTCAATAGGTATGCAACTTCTAAAGTGCATAACTCCCAAAAGGAAATAGGAAACTCAGTAGTACTCATCATAGAGCGCACCATATCAAATAGGGTGTATTTGCTCCGCCACGATACACCGACGTGCTGTGGTGTATACGGAGGAGTAATGCTGAGAGAGAATCTCATTCTCCTTTAGAATTGTCCAGGAATCCCGTGCTCAAGTATTCTCCTCCCTGATCACATCAAAGGTCATAATACTTATACCCGTTTTGGTTTTCTACTTCTAACTCATATTCATTGAATTTCTCAAAAGGTTCAGACTTGTGTTTCAACAGGAACACATGCGCGAATCTTGAGAGATAAACAATGAATGTAATGAAGTATAAAGAACCGGTTTTGGCATGTGTAGACAGGGGACCTTACATACATCATCATGTATCAATCCCGAGAGTTCACTAACTCTTTCTCTGTTTCCAATAAACAGAGTTGTGGTCATCTTATCTTTGTAACATGACCGGCAAGTTTCACAAGATGTAAATTCAAACAGATTTAAATATGCATCTAAATGTAACTTCAGCTAGTCGGGTCGCATTGATATGACCTAGTCTACAGTACCTCAAGAAGGATTCGTTTATTTCTGAACTTCTTCCTCTTGTGTGTGTTCTGTACATTGAGAACTGTGGTTTGATTTAGAACGTCTATGCTTTTAGATAACGTGCCTGATCCGATCAACTCTTGATATAGGAAATGTTCAAAACATTATCCAACAATACAAAACTATATCTTTCTTTACTAATAAAGAGACTGATAAGATGTTGTATATCAGGTTCGGTATCTAATAACATTTGTTCAGAATCAATGTATTTGCTAATACAGGGTGATAACTACCAATAGACTTGGCTGCAACACTTGCACCGTTTCTATCTTATGAAACTTATCACCCGTTTTCAGTCCTCTACCTTTCTGTAGCCCATGTAACAGATTACATTTACGGGATCCTGATCTGGTATCACTTACCCAGGACGTAAAGGATATTGAGAAACGGTTCTCAGTAATGAACACACCCGAAGAAGATGCATCAGCATGCACTTTCTTCGTTTGGGCGGTACGGGAATTCTGGTAATCCCTTATTTCCTGCTCTGTCTTATAAAAATTATAAGTTGGAGCGGGACCAACGTTCTCCAGCTCAGTATAACAAGCGGATTCGGTCAATACATCCGTATTATTATCTTGATTAAGGCGTGACATGGTCGCTACCTGGAGAGAGAGAGAGAGAAGAAAACACTCAGCGTATGCTCTTGCAAGATTAGATTGGTTATTAATTTATCTAATCAGGATGTCTCCCACTGTTTTTGTCAAATCTACATTCAAACCCTAAAAGGAAAGACTAGCCGGGATTAATTACACGCTACAAGTTCGCCAATCTTTCAGCCAGGCTAGTGCCGGTACTTTGAGGGAGGTTCCCCGTGATTTCGTACAGACCTAATTAAAGTAAACCTCATTTTCCCAGGGGCGTAACCCCGTTAACACCTTTCTAGACACCTACTTGATCGGCTAATTGTAATGTGTAAAACTCTCCCAGGAGTAACTCTTACTCGCAGCGGGTATCGGGATCCAACTATCTCATAGAAGATATGCAATCTCATTGCAAATTTCAACACTTGAAATTCCCAATAATATTTTACCCCTAGCGTTCTATGACCTTGACGAATGCCAAACAACCCATAGTCCCCTAGTCAAGTTCAACCCGTACATTTCTTGATTGAATTAAACCCACCCGCACGACCCTTAACGAATGCCAAACAACGCCATACGAATACCCTAATTCAATCCCATCGTATCCAAGCAGATAAGCACTAGTTAGCTACCATACACCACGCCTTGACGCATGCCAAACTACCGCAGCACGAATACTAAGTAGTACTTATCTGAAATGACGGAGGGCTACGATAGGTTTTTAAGAAAACCCTTGGCGTAATGGACTTGATATCGTTGTAGAATCGAGTGATTTTAAATGGAATGTTTTTGAGGCCTTTTCTAGTTTTGCTAAAGAGGTCACTCCCGGTGAAGGGATCGTCGGCTCTTTCTTCATCGAATAAGGTGTAGGATATTTCACAAATACCACTATGCAAAGCAAAAACTATAGAAGCAATCAAAAGACAAACCGAGTATGCAGCATCTGCCAGTTTCGCTAAAGAGGTCACTCCCGGTGAAGGGATCTCGGCTCTTTCCTTATCGAATAACGTGCTGGATGTTCTACAAGGAACACCGCTATGCAAAGCAAGAACTAGAGCTACCAGGTTTTTTTAAACAAGTTTCTACAACATTTTTAGGTTTCTTTTATTTCATTAATCTCATTAATGAAGTCCCATTTTATTATGCTTCACAAGCATCAGATATGAAACGAAATCAACAATATATAATATATATCTCATATATATAATATAAACATTCGTCTCAGGCAGTAATATGATCTCATCACAGAACATGGCAGCAGAAGAACATATATGAAATATTGGATATATTAGGAGGTCCATGTTTTTAATACGAGCCTGTATAAAACACGGATTCCACGGTCGTGATGAATAACCAAACCCACATCCCTAGACCCCTACAAGAGCGGCAAGTAACCCTGCCAGTTCTAGATTTAGGAGACCCGGTCTTTACTCCTCGAGATGGTCTCCCACTGGACCCTAGAACTCGGTTACTTGTGCTCCCCGCCTTGGGTCTAACCTAATGCGGAAAAGTAAATAATATACAATGGTGACATCAACCTCAGCCCGGAAGTGCCCCAATAAAAAAATATTACATACAAATGAATTTTACATGAATGAAAATAAAAACTCTCATCTCACATAAAAACCCCGGCTATTCAGAACACGACGATCCAATATAACATATCACAGCAACACATAATATCTCATATCATCAACGTAAGTAAGTATGCATACACCGATTGTCGTTGATGTATAGCAACGAAGCCGGCGATACACCACATACTACACTTACGGTCACAGAAATGAAAGTGTAAAACTACAACAGTTGGAATCCGCAACCTCCTTAGACATCGCATGCCTAACCAAATGAATTTCTTAAATATCGCATGCCTAACAATTACAAACCCCGCATTTTAGTCTCAATCTCGAAATCACTTTTCAATATCTAGTCGGGTAATTCAACAAGATTCCCGACATCCTGATCGAATGCTCATCGCAAACTTTAGTAGACGGCCGCACCCCCGGATGCCGTCGACGAAGTGCACTAAGGCGGAACACCGCTGCCGCGAGCACCCGAATGGATGCTTTTGGCGACGGGGTTCTCCTACAGTCACTTGGTTGGGGCTATGGGGCATGGCTATCTATCAAGTTTACCCGGCGAGTATCCGCGTACGCTACGTGATTGCGACGGACTTTTGATCACATCAAAATCCCGTAGCAACCGATCAAATGAGACTAAAAACTGCTAGATTTATAACATTCAAATTAGTTATCTCATAACTACTTGTGGATTCCAAATATTATATCACATTCCAGATAAATAGACAATGTTAAACTTTCCGATCGAATAAACAAACACCCAAAATTTTCCAAATAGCTCAACACTTGAGCAGAGTTCAAAAAAATATCCATCACATGCCACAGTACCAATGGTCCAGCCGTAGAAGGGTCAAACCAACGCCTCACAAGTGGCAACGCCGTACTGCCCCAAATCCTAAGGTTTTGAGGCGGTTCAGACGGTCACATAATCGAGTTAAGGTTTGTGTTCTTCTAGAGGGTCCACCGAGTTAATTGCACGACTGTGAATGTTCTTAAACTACGGAAAAATCCAACACTTGGAATTTTCCGACAGGGGAAAAAGTGAGTTATTGATTCCCGTTCGAACTTTTTAACACGTTCTAAATAATCCGACAAACACTTAAACGAAGTTAAACTTTCCGATCGAATCAACTAATTCCTAATAATTCCCAGAAGGCTCAACACATGAGTAGAATTAAAAATTCCCAGAACTATGAAAAAGGACCTAAGAATGAATACCTGAAGCAGTAGCCCCCAACTCAAAATTTTGGTTGCGGAACCGCCGCCAAACGCATGGTTTGGCCACGGTTCCGCGGTCTAATGAAGGAGTTGAGTGTCCGTACTTCACAGTAATTCTTAGATTTCCCTGCTTATTTTTCTGAGTATTTTTAATATGAAAAATATCAACTTTTGAAATTTTTTCCAGAAACTAGGTTTTATCGGGTATTCAGAGTTCGATCGGACTTTAAACTTCGCCTAGACTTCGTCTAAATCTTTAGCTTGGCTCTGATACCACTATAGGGTTATTAGGCACTCTAACAAGGTTGCACAAGGCATCAACCATGCCCGATTTAAAATTTAGACGTGCCGAACAACCCTAACCAAGATCTTAGACTAGAGATTAGGCGAAACATATAGAAAGTAAACGACTTTACTTCTAAGAGTTTGCGATTACAACCTTTGTAGTCCGGTCCTTCGCTTCATAAGCTCCGAGTAGAAGTCCCTTCACTGCGATCATCAAGTTCCCGGACTCTAGAAAGGCTCCACGAAAAGAAAGATGCAAGCTTGCTTCCGATCTTCGATAACTAAGATGATCTACCTTGAAGTTTTTTTAACTCAAGCTCTCACTCACTAATCAAGTGAACACCCTAATCTAATTGGCTAGATTAGATGAGGATGATGAAGTGGGATTTATGCTCTCTTTTGTTTTCATAATCTCACACTAATCCATCACGAAACCCAAAGCTAGAAAGCTTTGCAAGGAGGAAGAAGAAGAAGAATCAATGAATAATCCTTTGTGATGAATAATGATAAGTTATTATAATTACAAATGCAATCATGGTTATGTCAAGAAAGACTTAACCATTGTAGAGAGTTAACTAGGGTTAAAGGGTGTGGGTTGGGTTTGGAAATATCTTACAAAATATCAACCATAATATCTTTACAAGAAAAAAAAGAAAAGCTTCTAGAAAAGTTTAACCCAAATCAAACCCTAACCATGTTTAATCTCCACTAATCATGTTGCATTAGTAATCATAACTTGTTACAATATTATATATCACATATATAATATATTTTTATAACAAAAGAAAAAAATACAATTAACATATATCGCATATATATCAATGTATTACCCGGTGAGAAAATGAATCAATAAAGCGGGCCATATTAGATAATGTAATGCAATATATCATATATATAATTATATATTAAATTATCGAATCAACACTTGATCCGACAATCCGGTTATATCGTATATAACCGACTAATATATCATGTACCGATTCATCGAATTAACACTTGATCCAATGACCCGGCTCATATCAAAATATCGCGAGAATATAATACGGTATCTCATATCGTATTATCCTCGGTCCTGTACATATCACATATGTGCTCCTACTTCGTTTTGCCTGAGTCAAGAAACCTCTGTGTAGGACTCTAAAGAATCGTCAATACACCGGCAGTAGGTGATGATCATATCAAACACCCACAAGTTGCAAGCGGACATCTAAACGTTACAGCCACCCAGGTATTGAGCGATCATAAGATCAACAAGCAAGCCTTTACATTCTCCTGTGAATCCAATCAGTAACACTCCCGTACAGTCCGGTCTTTTCATCTGATATGTCGCATATCTCGCCTAGGGGTGGTAAACGTCAGACCCCAGTAGCTTGATAAATCATATCGATATGAGGTCTATAACAGCTTGAGAAACTACTAATAACACTTACCAGTAAATCTCAACAACCCTGGCCAGGGATTTCCAGTTATAGCCAAACGAACATAACGCAACATCAACTCCCTATACCGGGAGAGACGAAACCCCTCCTATCGCTCATTGCCTCCATGTGATTCGGGACTGTACCCAAAGCCACCTTTTTGCACGCCCTCTTGGACGTGGTATAATGGAAATCAAAGTACAGTGGGAATCACACAAGACTCTATGACGATCTCGGGTCTACAGACTAACCTGTACCAGTGTCACCAGAGAACTGCCATCTGACGTGAGGTATAATACCATCTGGGAGTTCTCGGCGAGTCCGTCCAGTGTACCCAGTCTCCACTGAGCACCCGTACACCATCCTTGATGTCAAACACCGATGTATATGGGATCATCCATTGCCCATCATATGGGTCAAGATGCGTATACGCTAGTCTACTCTGGTGTATCGATGCCCTGTCTCGATACACCCCTGACTAGGAACAGTTATAGGATGTACTCGTCGACTACCGTGGCCCCACTAGTATGATCTCATCATAGTCCCAGTAGTCGAGTACATATCCTAAGGGCTTTATCAACATGTAACATAGAGACAATCAAAGTACATGTTAAGATAAAGAGCAACCGATAGCGTACTATCATGTCGAGTAAGAAAGTTCTCCCTATATATGTCCAAGCATCCACTACAATATACATCATTTATACAGTAATGGCCTCTAGGGTATACATATAACTAACAAGGTTACATCCCCACCTTGATACCGGATAACATCTCACTTCTCATGGGGTAGGTGGTATTCAGCCCCAACTCCACTTAGGGTATTACATTCCCCCACGACCTGAAATATTAGCTCGTGACCGGCACTTAGATCACGCAACGTCTACGGGCGTAACGTAACTCAAGTAAGCCGAAACCCAAAATTCTAAATCTTTCAAAAGAAGTAAGTAAAGAAACATTGTTAAAAACCTTCGGGAATCTCAAGTAAAAATCTTTAAACTTAAATTTACTTTCTTAAAAATTTCGGCAGCAGCTCCTTTGTAAAAACTAGCCCCGAAACGGGTACAACATAGAATATAAATAAAGCATTCCCAAACGGGAGTAAATCACGCCCAACGGCGGAAACAACCACCACAAGTATATAAATGTATATGACGCCCAACGACGAAGATCAACACAAGGAAAATTAAAGCAAGACACCAAACCCACCAAGCGAACATATATCCCATCACTCGAGTCTCGCAACTACAAGTCTTGCTAAGTCTCTCAACATATACAAACACTAGTTTCTGATTTGATGGAGTCGACTAGATACAATATAAATAACAAATACAAGAGGGGCACGATCCAACATGTACCACCTACCAAAGCAAAACACTCGAAAGTAAGCTGTGTGCCAGCGATGCGGCTACTGATCCATGCGGTAAATCTGCAAGAACTGTGGCACAATAGGGGTGAGTTGCTAACTCGTGAGTAGAAAACATCAGCAGGTAGAAATCGAAATAAATAATGATTTCCTAGGTCAGCTATATCATAAGGTAATAATATGATATCTAGGGTGACCGTATCCACATATGTGCCAACAGTGTAGAAACCAATACCTGTATGCATGTGGATATCATCCAACAATATAATCAATGCAGTATGCAGGTGGATCTCGTCCAACGATATAATCAATGCAGTGTGCAGGTGGATCTCGTCCAACGATATATTCAATGCAGTATGCATGTGGATCTCGTCCACGTGTCAACCAATGACACAACAGTATCATGCATGTAAATATCATAAAACATTTGAATGTAAATACGAGGATATCAAAGAATGTGTGTCCATCAATGACACATCAAATCATGGAACCTGAGTGTCCAACATCGACACTCGAAACATCATGAAAACCCGTGTCCAGCATCGACACGTAAATCCTCATATCTCAAGCTCCGTCAGTCCGAATCGCCCCTCGGGCTCCATCGGTCCGGATCGGCCCATATCAATATCTCGGGCTCCGTCAGTCCGGATCGGCCCACGGGCTCCGTCAGTTCGGATCGGCCCGTATCATCTCACGACTCCGGTCGGTATCCTCCGGATAACTGCCGAGCCCAAATACTATCACCGATAGGTACTAGCCCGCCTGCCAGGCTCATCGTCTATACCACGAAAATCAGCCCTTGCCCTGGGGAACCATACCGGGTCCACCATGTACCCGCAGACGGTGCCTATCCACTCCTCGAATCGGGTATATAACATAAGTCTCAGAACCGAGAAAACTCATGGTGGACGCACTGAAATATCATATCAAGAGAAACCGGGTTTTCAAACAATACATAATTTCATGAAAACATATCCACGGTTCTCAAATCCAAAATCTCATGAAAACAACATATCTCAATGCATATAATCATAAAGCATGATGTATGCGACCTATAACAGAATGTAAGCATATCCGTATATCATGCAACAAAGAACAGTGATGTGATCATATCAAGTAAATCGTATAACATAACATAATGGTGTGAGCATAGCCAGTATATCATGCAACCTAGCATAGTGATATGAACATGGCAAGTATATCATAGCATGATATAGCAATTCTACTGTGTAAGTGACATAGTAATTATCGATGATGAAGTGTGTGAGCTGGCAATCCGTGTAAGTGTAACATACGCATCATTGATAATGGTGTAGGTATACCAGCACAGGTATATGAAATGCAATGAGAATAATATGAATGCAGCATAAAGTACATCGTGAACTAAATGCTATAAGGTATATGTATCTAACATGACCGAGGCGGTGAATCTATCAATCGGCATCCAGCCTCACAATATCACGTACGGTACAATCTATCATACGTCATCCTCTAATCAAGGGTATGGATAAATCAATAAGTAAAACTCATCGCGTACGGTAATCTATCGTACGGCGGTATTAAACAAATTAGGGATTCTATCAACCTATACAACATCGAGGGTACGGACTTAAGTCTCGTACGACATATCACTCATTATGCATATCATTATCCATATATATACCTATCTCTCAGGTCACGTTCGTATCAATCTCGTATCAGGGGACCGACAAAGGTATCAACAATCTCATATCGACTCGTATCCATATAACGATATATCACACTAAGTCATCATATCACATCGTATACTCGTTCATCACATTAATATCTCGCATCACATTATATAACGTCATACTTGTTCTCTTTCAATTCGTACCTATCATGATTCACTTCTCATTTCATATTCTGATATGTTAATATGTTCATTAGTGTCAACTTCTATCATATTATCGTTATTAAATCCTATAATCATGTCCGTCGCATATCATTTATTAGGATATAATAATCAAACGATATTCCATATCAATGTTGCGGGGGTGCTATACGCCATCCACCCGACTTCCCTCATAGATATAAATCTACTCACTTGCTAAACTTCTCGCTTAGCCGTAGTCGATGTGTTTCGTCGTCTCGGAATCCACGCGAAGGTACCTACAATATCAACACGTATTGCAATACCATTAAAATCAAGTTCCGAAATCCAATACGGCATGTGGTGCGCTCATAGGTTAGAACCTATAGCCTACGCAAGCAAAACAATCAACCAACCCTTGTCGTTGACGTACAAACATTTAATGACCAAATGCAATATCAAATCTCAAAACCAAGAAATCCTAATACCGGAAAACATAGCCAAAACCATAACTATAGCCGCTATTTGTGAAAACCACCAATCCTAACACCCAAACGTACCAAACAACCCTATACTAGTAAACTGTAAAGTGGTTTAAGAGATTATACCGATCGATCCGTATCCTTCGGCATTCAATCTCTGCCCTTAGCATGTTGCGGCAGTCTCGACGAAGTTTGCTCTCCGGTCATGCTCGTCAAAGAGGACACATGTCGAGGATTCTTTATATGGGGTCCCGCTTCAAACCGAAGCAACTCGGACATGAAGTTTGCCAGCCGACATGTCCAAGATTGAAGTAGAGAGAGTGTAGAATACTTTGTCTCAAGGCACCCAAGTATTTGGGTGGAGGTAAATGAAGTTGCCATGGAAATTGTGATGAAGTGAGCATAGGATTTTTGCAAGGAGAAAAATTTTCTCACATCAAATTGGCTTGGCCAATATGTCGTGTTCGGCCAAAATGTTCACTGGGGATTATTGCATGAGTAGTGAGGGAAAGAAGCTCAAGTGGTGAGTGTATCAAAATCAAACCATGAAAAAATCTAAACCAAATATCCTAAGGAAAAAAAACCAATTAATGCTGAAGACACCTCATACAAAAACCCATGCCTTAATCAAAGCAAGCCAATGAGTCACTCCAAGCCACCTAACCATGCCGCCTATGCCCAATAATGAAATGCTCACGAAATTTTGGCAAGCACATGAAGGAAATTTGGCCAAGAAGAATGCTTACAAATTCCATCACCACAATATTTTTAAATGAATAAATTATTTTAATCTCCCAATTATTTCAAAATTATTTATATACATTTATACCATTTTACGAAACCCCAAATTCGCAAATCGGCGGTTTTTGCGAAATATATTATTTTAATATAAAATTGCAAAAATAATATTTTATATTTTCTGAAATGTTACAGATGTATATTATAGTGGATGCTTGGACATATATTGTAACGTTTTAGAAATCGTTTTGCGAATTTTCCGGTTTTAGGGTAAAATAGTCGGTGTTTTCCGTTTTAACCCGATTGTGATCAAACTTCTGTATAAACTTGTCGGCACCTAGTTTAGCTAGAATAAAGCTAGTGCACGGACTTTGGGGGTCAATTGGAAGTTTTGGTTCACATAGAATTTTTTCCCTAATTAAAATATTATTTTAATGCTTTATTTGTGCACTTTATTAGTGGTAATTACTTTTTTTATGTGGGTTAATTACTACTAATGTGGTTTTTTACTATGTTAGCACTAGATTAAGCTAGAACCTTCTCTTCCCAAAATATCTTGTTAATTGTAATTAAAAGGAATTATTAAAGAAAAGAAAATGGTGACATAATGGTATTTTGTTTTATTAAGCAATAATTGAAGTTTTCTTCTAGCAATTTCCACACAATTTCCACACAATTCCACACAAACCTAGCCCTTTGCTTCCTTGGCCGGCCACTTTGTTCTTGCTGCCCCATCTCTTTCTCATCACATTTCTTCTCATTTTGCTTCATAAAATTCATGAAAAATCCAAATAAATTCATATAAACTCAAATATAATCATTTCCCATCATTCTTCTTCATAAAACTTGCTTGGATCTTCATTCTAGTGAGGATTTTGGAGGCTAAAGTTTGGATTGTTCTTGTTTCAAATCTTGTCTCTTTGATAGTATAAACCCTAACCCTAATCTATTTTGTGGTATTATTACTTTAGTTAGCTTAATTAGATATTTAAATTAAGCTTTTAGATTCATATTTGGAAATTCTAGTAAGGGTTTTGTTAATCAAATTAGGGTTTTGATTAGTGAAATGGTTAATTAATATGTTAAGCTTGAAGAAAATTAAACCAAGTTGCTAATTTGTTAAATGATATTTTCTTAATTGGATAATTAAGCTAATTAGCAAACTAAACTTTTACTAATCCTAATTAGTGAGATTTAAAATTATAGTAAAGCTTTAAATGGTTTAATCTTGCTAATTAACGATGTTTGTAAATTCTAGTTTGGTAAAAAGTTGTAGTTTGGTGCTAAAATGATATATGCTGCTTACTAGATTTCGGTAGGTTTAAACGTGGGTTTCTTTGGACGTTGCGATATTATTTATATTAGATTCTATGTTTATTATTGTGTTTTGAATGCGCGACCGGTCCGATCAAGGTCTAGGCTTGGTAGTTGTGTCGCTTTGCGTTCCTAGTTAGGGTCGTGCTGATGTCGTTTGTGTCTTTATGTAGCTTTTGCTCTTGAGTTGGGTTTGTAGTGTTGCTATGCGCGTTAGCCACTTGACGAACACTTGAGAGTATGTTTGGAGTTGGTGCATCGGTCAAACGTAGTTAGTACGTGTTATTGGTCGATTGCTAATATATACTTGTTATATTGTTATATGCTTTCAGGATCGCAGGCGGGGACTTCGGGCGCTGCGAACAGGGGAATGCGAGTTGTTGGCTTTACTTAGCCAGGATGGTTGGTGAGTAGATTTAACATCTACAGGGGAATCGCCCTTATGACGTTATGCGTCTGGGCTAGAGATGACATGATATTGTCGCATATTCTATTGCATATATAGAGTTGCGCATACACCTTATTGCTTAGTTACTTATTGTGCTTAGATTTATACCCTTAGGACACTGCACTATTATTGACGGCTCATGTTGCACGAGCACTGATTGTATGCCACACACACCGTCAATAATTTCCATGACACGCACAACATACATACATATATAATATTGTTGGGTTAGGGACATTGAGACATTGATTCAAATTCCTTTATGCATATGACATATAGCATACCTGTATACCTACATGCTTACACATATACCTTGACATGCTTACATGATAGTTACCTGTATACCTATATGGTATTGTACCATTAGAGATAGGTATATCCACATATGAGACATAACTACATGTAAATCTTGCATACATACTTACACTTATACCTGGAGGGTATTATATCATTATTGTTAGGTAGATACACATATCTTGCTATGCTAACATGGTTACGCATACCTGGCTATAGCTACATGTTCACCTTTATTTGATGTTATATGGACTTGGAGAAATTAGGAACCACATGATATATATATTAAATTGTTGCAGTTAAATATCGATTTTTCCTTTATATATGCTCATATTGCTGTTTCATGTAGCATATATTACATTCACAGATTTCATATGATGTTCTCTGATATTTTTACTCCTATGTATATATAACAGTGGAATGGGACGCTGTTATATATTTCTATATACATATATTAGTGGAATGAGACACTAGTATATGTGTATTAATTCATGCATTTATACTTATTCATTACTTGATGTTTTCTGGATTTGAGGACCGTGGTGGTTTTATGAAATTTTGCAAGTATTCTTATTCTTTACTTGATATTTGTATGCATCTACTCAGAGATTTGTTTTATACCGATACGTGGATCACGGGTGTCGATACCGGACACTTACGATTCGAGGAACGTATATACCGATACGTGGATCATGGGTCTCGATACCGGAAACTTACGATTCGAGGAACGCATGAATATGAGAAAGACCGATACCTGGATCACGGGTGTCGATAACGGGAACTTACGATTCGAGGAACGTATGGATATGAGTATTTATGTGCCGATGCTAGACACTTGTTTCATGATGTTTTTGGGTGTCGATATTGGACACTCACTTTATATGAAACTTACTGGATATTGGATATATGAGATTTACTTGATACAGTACATTCAGGATATATGAGGTTTACTTGATACTGTACATTCAGGATATATGAGATTCACTTGATATTGGATTCAGGATATATAAAATTCACTTGATGTTAGATTCAGGATATATGAGATTCACTTGATATTGGATACATGATATATGAGATTTATTTGATACTGTACATTCAGGATTTGTGAGACTTACATGATATGAGAGCGAATTTGGGGGCTGAATTGAGGAAATTGGGATTTGGATTTTCTTGATGGACTTTGGTCCTACTACGATGTCAGAATTCCGTGGAAATGACATGTTTCATCTCATACTTCACATTTATTGTTTATGCACTGTTTCATGTATTAGTAGTACCTGATAGAGTACCTTCCATGACTGTTGCATTTACGTACTTTTATTTTATATGCATCGCTTCATGTATTAGCAGTACCTGATAGAGTACTTTTCATGACTGTTGCATATACATATTGTCATATTATTGCTTCATGTATTAGTTGTACCTGCCAGAGTACCTTTTTGATGACAGTTGCATATATATGACCATTTATTGCTATCCGCTTGCATGCCTTAGATTCGCGCTGTACGTGCATACTTGCGATTACCTACATATGTTATTTACTATTCACGAGTTGGCAACTCACCCCAGTTGTGCCATAGTGTTTTGTAGGTAGTCCCTTAGGGCAGTCGCGACAGGCTTTTCATCTTTCGTATCATCTTTTGCGGCGGATACCGCTTCGGCTGACTGCGTGCAGTTTTGCTATACGTGGGTTTTGCGGTTATCCGATATTTCTTATTGTATATTCGTTGTATCCTGTACTCTTCATCTACCACGTTCATGTGTATGACTTAGAGACTTGATGTGAGAACGATAATGTATATTTTGGTGACTTGGATGTCTTTTATGCAGTTTTACTTATACCGTCTTTTATTTCTTCGCTATGGCGTCGTATATCTGTTGTAGTGGTTATTTTCCGCCATTGGGCGTGGATTTGCTCCCGTTGGAGATGCTTTACTTATATTTATGTTGTACCCATTTTTAGGGTTGGTTTTTACGAAGGAAAAGCTGCCGAAATTTTTAAGAAAGTAAAGTTGGACTTTAAAGAATTTGGTTTGCGATTTCAAAAGTTTTGAAAATGCTATTATCACTTACTACTTTTGATGGTTTAGATTGTTGGGTTTTCGGCTTACTTAAATTGCATTACGCCTGTAGATGTTGCGTAGTTTAAGGGCCATCACGTGCCAATTTCGGTTCGTGACAAAGTTGGTATCAGAGCGTTAGGTTTTACCTTTCGGAGTGTAGGATGACCTTAGTACGATGGAGTAGGTAGCTTAAGTAGAGTAACGTAGTGTGTGTATGTCCGCGGCATACTCACGATATGGTACTCCGCCTAAAGTGACCTAAGTACTAATTGTAAGTACACGGTAGCGCCCCGGCCGTCTAACAGACGCCAAATGCGGAACAAAAACTTTTTGACTGGCGCTATCGTATACTATAACCCGGATCTGCCATTAAAGCTAAACTAACAAACTACAAAGTGGGTAGAAATGTTATACCGAACGATCCGAGTCCTTCGGTCTTCAACCATCATCCCACGCTTTGTTGCGGCTGCTCCGATCTCCTGAATCTCCAGTCTTCTCGTCCAGGTGACACCACGTCGTCGGATCTTTAAACGGGCTCCCGCTTCTGAACAGAGGCAACTCGATCATCAAGTTTGCTAAAAGAGATGACCAAGATTGATATAGAGAATGAGTAGAACACTTTGTCTTGTTACGTCCAAAGCTATGGATGAACGGTTAATGAAGTTGCCTTTTGGATCGGGTGAAAATGAGAAATGAGCAATCTTAATTTTCATGAAGCAAAAGCCTAATCTTTTTCAAAATGAACAACCATCCCATTTCAAGAGAGGCCAGCCACTACTTGAAAAGATGGGGTGAGTGTAGGAGAGGGGGAGGAGGTGACCATAAGATATGATACTTATCATAACTCATAAATGAAAGAATGAATCACTAAAAACATTAAATGCAAACCAATGATCATTAACCTAGTCACCTTAACACATCATCACACATTTAATGCTAAGTATGAATCATCAAGCCTTGTCACCAATCTAGAATCTTCTAGAATCTTCCACACTCATCAAGAAAAGATAAATCCGTATTAAACCGAATGTTTAATATGGACGATAGAAAACTGGAAACTAGCAACTTCCAAAAGCGATCCTGAAACGAATTTCAGGATAACCCCGTAACAGTATAAACATACCCGCATTTGTATTACGACCGAATACAAATGCATCTGAGACAAAGATATTATACCTACACAGTATAATACTCGGATCCAGCTTAAACCAAAGCCCACCAGTATTATCTGCCCAAAATATGACACGTGTGTAAACGCACGTGCATTTTTCGAACCCTGCCATAAAACCATACGACCTCTACAACGTTTCGCCCGAACTTGGGAAACTGTCTGTGGGGGACTCTAATGACTCATCAACACACTGGCACTGTGTATAACCACTAGCATGTCAGAGGTACAAGCTGTACGTAACGGTTGCCTATGTATTGATAGGAAGGGAAGCTGACGAGCGAACTCATCCAGAGACCTTATTGAGCCTGACAGTGACAATATCCGTACAGTCCGGTCCGTTCGTCTAAGAGTATCGCATATCGAGTCTAGGGGGGTGGATAAAGTCAGACCCTTAATAATATGATAATTCGTGTCAGTATGAATCGCATCACCTCCTGAGAAACTACTGATCCAAATCAGTAATTCTCCACTACCTCGGCCGAGGATTTATAGTGATGGCCACCCGTACACTGTGCGACATCAACCCTCAATACCGGGAGAGACGAATCCCCGACGATCCGCTCACTGCCTCCATGTGGCTCGGGACTGTACCCAACTAAAACATGTTTGTACGTTTCCTTTGAGCGTGGTAGGGTAGTAATCAAAGCACAGTGGGAACTCACATGAGACAAATGACGATCTCAGGTCGACAAACTAACCTGTACACATGTCACCAGGGAACTGCTATCTGACGATATATATAATACCAACTAGCATGTTCCCGGCGAGTCCTGTCCGGTGTACTCATAATGCAATGAGCACCTGTATACATCTTAGGTGAACCAACTGACACCAATGGCTTGTGAGACCGGCCACTGCCCCTCGTCGGGGTCTCGACTGTATACACTAGTCTACTCTGGAGTATCGATGCCCTGTCTCGAAACTCCTACGACTAGAGACACATTAAGGATGTGCTTACAGACCCCAGCTCCCACGTATATGATCGTCATCATACTACTGGCAGTCAAGCAAGAATCCTATGGGCTCTATCAACATGCAATAGAGAACTAAAGCATGTAAACGATGATAAAGACAAACCAGATAGCATACTATCATCTCGAGTAAGACTTTCATATCGGTATAGGTCCTCCCTCAATCATTGCAATCACGTACCTGCGATCCAATAATTGACTTTGAGGGCACTATATCCAACAATCTCCCACTTGCACTTAAGGCTAATTATTGCGATGTCGCATACTCACAGCCCGTGTGATACCGAACATCCAACTCCTCTACTAATCAGTTTCACAAAGCCTAGCCTCAGTGAGTGGATCCGCCCTGATGTTTCTTTCTATGTCTCTCTTAATCTCAATTTCGCGGAGAAAACCATCTCCCGAATCGAGTAATACCTGTCTTGGAATATGTCTGGATATATGATGGGACCTAGTTCATAAATGAACTCCAATTCCAAACTTCTTAGACTGTATTGATAACTGAACCTAATCAGTATCCAGCACCATACCTCCCACAGTATCCTCTTGGAACACCTGTCCAAAATACTGTCCCTCGTTAGAGGGAAAACTATAACTCTGACAATCACTCTGTCATCCAGGTCACCTTGGAAGCCTGGAATGATAACCGTCTCCCGAAGGAGGCTGCCGTCATCAAATCCGTAGAACATTCACTAATGTTCTAAAACTGCTTCCTAATGTTTCTCCAGAATTGGATTAATATAAACATATTGCATCTAGTGCAAAAACAACATCTGGTGTGGTACTTGACATCTCACGATTGACTCAATTACCTAAGCAAGTGATCTGCCAATCATGCACATCCCTCTCCCGTTTAGTCTGTAAGACACCTTTAGAGAGGGTGACTCCATCATCTGCCGGTACACAACCATGCCAGGAGTCATCTATTCTAAATACCATTAGAATACTGTCAAAGTACCCAAATTGGGAAACTACCCAATTCTAGATCTAAAACCATAGATCTAGTAACCAGAATGTCTGATATTATATCTATATCCTTTGTGGAGAACCAATTGTGTGACGACCAAAGTACAACCGATCGTAGTATAAGAATTTTACTTCCTACTCTGTGTATGTCATCCAAATACCAGGACATCACACCCTACTACCTTCTCAACAGATCCATCCGTATTCTGATGAAGTCAAAGCCATGACTGTCACATCAAAATTAGATGATCTATCTCCGCTTTTTCTGCTCAAGTCTATAAATAGACAAAAGAAACTTGCCCACTATGCTTCCGCTGCTCCTACTAACCACAACAACCCTCTGGCAGAATAATATATACGTGCACTTCTAAAGCTAGTTTAGAACGACGCTATACTTAACCTCCTGCCGGGTCTCATAGTCTGTAACAACAGTAGTGTCAAGTCTGGGTGAATAAGAACCTCCCTGTCACCATCCTTGAGGCTACCAGAGTACCTCTCGGGTGTCTGAGTTACCCACCATATCTGCGGAGTGGCTATTAGAATGTCAAACCTGATTGAATAAAAAGGTCCTATTAAATTTTTCGTAATCGTTTGCGGTTCTGGAATCACTTCCAGTTCTACCATACTCCCACTACTGTTTTCTGAAAAAAACCATTTTACCAAAAATGTGGCGAGTCAAGAACAATATCACTATTGATCTTCCAGATGGTATAAAGTCAACCCTCATCAGAGCCAGGTTCAACCCACAAACTGTCACTACAGAAACATGCCATGAGTTATCCAGTGTCTGGTTTTAAGCATAAGCTGAACAACTCTGTTAGTATATATGTCCTAGAGGCCATTACTGTATCATACTAGTTTGTATATTACTTAATGGAAGCTTGGGATATTCACAGTTGTATAGACAATCTTGCTCAAAATGGTAGTATGCTACTTGGTTTGTCTCTACTTCAATATGTGCATGTGTTTCTTTTAGCATATCGCTTATATACATATTAGTGGAGCCCTTAGGATCTTTGCTTGATTACCAGCGTTGTGATGGCAGTCACACTTGTGGGGGCTGGGTAATCTATAAGCACATCCTTATACAGGTCCCTAGTCGTAGGATTATCGAGATAGGGCATCGATACTCTGGAGTAGACTAGCGTATGCGTTTCTCATCCCAGCAGGGGAGATGGTCTGTCCCACAGCCATCAGTACGTCGTACTGGAGATAGTATGCGGGTGCTCGTTAGGTTATGAGTACACTAGACAGGACTCGTCGGGAACTGTTGGTTGGTATTATACCTATCGTCAGTTATCAGTTCCCAGGTGACATGAGTACAGCTTAGTCCGTTGACTTGACACTGTCACTTCGCCTCGAGTGTGTTCCCACTGTTATTAGATTGCTACCCTACCACGGCTCAAAGGAGTCGTGCAAACAGGTAGCAGTTGGGTGCAGTCCCGAAGCACTTGGAGGCAGTGACGGTTAGACAGGATTCGCCTCTCCCGGTATTGGGGGTTGACATCACGCTGTGTCTAGGAGAGCCATTACACAAAGTCCCTGGCCAGGGCAAGAGAGATATACTGGTAGGTTTCCAGTGTTATCTAAGGGTGTTCTGGGCTACACTCCGACACGACTTGTACCGCTATTAAGGGACTGACGCTTACCGCCCCCTAGACCCGCCATGCGATACTCTTAGACGAACAGACCGGACTGTACGGAGATTGTCACATACAGGCTCAGTAGAAGTTCGGATGGGTTTACCTCATCGGCCTTCTTATCGACATCTACCTGGGGACCGTTACGTACAGCTAGTGCCGCTTGCGGTCTGTGGTTAAACCCACTGCTAGCGTAGTGTCGAGTCTTTAGAGTTCCACACAGAGAGTTTCCCTGCACTGAGCGAAACGTGTAGAGGCCGTATGGTTTTACGGCAAGGCTAAGATCACTTACGTGCACTTGTGTGCGTATGCTGTTCGGGCAGGCATTGCTAGTGGGCTTTGGTTTAAGCCAGATCCTAGTATTGCACGGATGGATTTGTTTTGTCTTTTGTGCATTCGCATTCTACGGAATGCGGATGCGGGTGTGTATGCACAGTTTTGAGGAGCGACGAAGAAGGAGGTGCCTCATTAGGGTTTTGACAGTTGATTCCGTCAAAACCATTTTGAGGCGGACTCATTAGGGTTTCGGCAGTTGGTTCGGTCAAAACCATTATGAGCCGGGGACATTATTTACTAATCTTTTTAGTGATTATTGTGTGATGGCTAATTTCTTTGACTATTTGACCATACTTGACTTTGTTGACCGTTTGACCAAAGTTGACTTGGACCTTCATGAGAGGTCTAGAGTATTCTTTGGATTTCTTATTATTTTGGATTATGAAAATGGTCAAGTCAATTGTTGCCATCAACTTAATCTTGAAAAGATTAGTAATGATGATAGTGGTGTATTATTGCAACTATGGTTCATTTTCTTTAGCTCATAATTCATTTCTCATTCTCTCTCTTGTGAGAAGAAAAGAAAAGGCTCCATGGTCGTTCCTTCTTGTTCCTCCTCTTGATTCTTCCTTTGATCTCATGTGTTGAGAGAAAAAGGATCCAAAAGAAAAACACATCCATCTACTTCTTCTACACATCCTAGGACATCAAGCCTAGCGATCTTGTTGCCCTAGTTGCCTCGGCTTGAGGTGGAGCTCGGAGTACAACTCTCGGGTGGATCGTCTTCGACTCAAGAAGGCCGCGGAGGTGACCAAGATCCAGATCGATCCTCGGAGCTCAGATGGACGAGCATGACAGCGGAGAGAAGACCCGAAGGACCGGTATCGTGAGGTATAATCTCTATGGCATAGTAGATAACACCTCTTGTAGTTTGCTAGTTTCTAGTTTAGCAAAGATCCTTCTTTTAGTCCATGTTGCCTTTGTGCCAAAAAAATCGTTTTTGCCGTTTCCGTCTCCCCGTAAAAACCGGGGTGAGCAACGTGGACTTACAGTGGTATCAGAGCCTAGCTAAACATAAACTCGCAAGTTAGCAAAGTATTTAGAATATCGATCGAAAAAAAATCACAAAACACGTCCGGGAAAAATCAACTTTCTGTCGATTTTTTATACTGCTCAAAAAATTATTTGACATACATGAAAAATCGGCTCAGGGTTTTCTAAAGACACCCACCAAAAACGATCCACTGAACCGGTCAAAGCGCCGCGGTTCCGCGGTAAGAACATGCTTCTTGCCGCGGATCCGCGGCCGAGTTGACTCGGCTGTGGACCGAGTTTGGTGCAGTGTACTTTGTTGGAGGTTTTGGAATTTTTAATATAGTTTGTTTCTACCCAGATTTTCCAGAGAACAAATTTGTTTTTGGGGTGGTTACAAATCCGTATTTTGATCGATATTCCGTAGACTTTGGCTAATGGATATTATCTGTGATGTGATTTATATGTATTGAACGTTTGCTAATCGCTATACGTCGATTAGTGGGGGTTATACATATCTGTGATCTGTAATGTTGATGGTATGTGTAAATGAACTCGTTGGATTGTCGCGGATGAATAGCCGGGGTGGATGTGAGATGAGAGTTTCTTTTTCTTTCATTCATTGTAAAATTTGTAAATTGATGTAATATTATTTGTTGGCCGCACATCCGGGATGAGGTTGTAGCCGATATTGTATAATTTCTTTTTACTGTTTTTGCTCCTAGGATAGACCCAAGGTGGGGTGCACAAACTACCGGGTATCTCGAAGTGCCGAGTGGCCTACTCACGTCGTTGAGGGAGGTTGCTTCGCTTCGGATACTTGGCGGGTAGTTTGCCGCACACGTAGGGGTATAGGGTGGGGTTTGGCTATTCATCGCGACCGTGTAATCCGCTTTTCGTTGCAGGCTCGAACGAATCACATGATTTCTAGTATATCCAAAGTGTTCATCTGTGATCTGGAATGGCTATCATTGCATCTGACGAATGTATATATCTATATATGATATCTATTTAGGCGTTGCTTATATTTTGCATCCGCGCTAGTCCAGCCCCCGCTCTGTCGTTAGTTAAGTACCTAACGGGTGATGACGGGACCCCATGGCGAATGCGGATGGCATAAGCGTACGTCATATTTTCGTTGTTTTCTGCAATGGTAGGATTAAATGATGAGACGCATTAAAATTAATGCAAGAAAATAAACCAAGTAAAAGTCATTGGAACAATTTCAAAACAACTCGGTTCTTTTTCAAAAACCAACTTTTAAATGCGGAGCTTGAACCACTCTTTTTAAAAGCTATCTCGTTCCTTCGATTATATCAAGTTCACTACGTTCACGATTTCGCCAGAACCATTCATAGCCCTCCGTCATTTCATATGAATATTCAATAGTATTCAAGCTATGTTTGTTGACCATCGTCAAGGCATAGTGATTGGTAGCTGTTGGGTGTTCATATGTAGCATAGATAGATGCGTTGGTTTGGGACAGTCGTATTACCTTATTGACCTTCGTCAAGGGTATATACGGGTGGGTTCAAATTAACCTGGACAATGACGGGTAGAACTTGACATGTGACTTATGATTTGTTGACCTTCGTCAAGGTCATAAGAGCATGGGGCAAAAATCCACATCGGGAGTTTCTAAAGAAACTGAAACTTGCTAGTGCTGCATACCATTTGGAGTGTGATAATTCTGGTAGGATTCCTTCAGTTTTATCATACGATGATATTTGGATCCCGATCCTACTGTGAGTATATGCTACTCCTCGGGAACTTTCTCACTTAACGATCAATGCTATAAACCAAGTAGGTGTCAAGAAAGGTGTTAGCGGGGCTACGCCCACAGGGAAAAGAGGTTACATAATTAAGGAACTTCGCGAAAGCGTTGGAAAACCTCCCTCGAAGTACCGACACTGGCCTGGCTGAACGGTTAAGCAAGTATTGTACGGTGAGATTGATCCTGACTGATTCTTCCTTTATGGTTTGAGGAGGGATTCGAGAGACAGTGGGAGCCATCCTGTTTAGATAAATTAAAAACCAATCTAAACTTGCAAGAGCATCATGCTAAAGTGTTTTCTTCTCTCTCTCTTAATTGCAGCGACCCAGTGACCAGACATAGGTTACATCTAGATAATAAAATGACTGAATCTGACTGTTATGACTGGCAAAGGTCTGTCCAGATGTCCATTGCCCATGACAAGCTGGGACACCTCTTAACTAATCCAACCCTTGCCGTCTCAGGTCCAGTTTCCCCTGTCACGGATATTGATATCCGTAGGACACGGGAAAAGACCGTGCGAAAGCCAAGTGCCTTGTGTTAGCCTCAGTTGATGGTGCATACCAGAGGCAGCACGAGAAGATGGACTTAGTTTCTATCTTCCTCCATAACAAAGACTTATATGGAGAGCAATCTCGTATCGCAAGATATGAGACCTCGAACGAATTGCTTCAAGCGAGGTTGGCTATCGGGTCATCTATAGAGGGCAACGTCCTTACAAAGACCAGCTATTTTGAGCTTACGGACCTGAAGTCCACGTTGAAGAACGGGTCAGGTGCTGACTTGATTCTACAGTCTCTACCTTCTACCCTGAAGGAAACCAGGGAAGTAGAAGGAAAGGAAAGGGCAGAAGTTTCGGGAATGGATGTAGTAAAAGAGAGATGTCCCTATTGTTACAGGAATGAACATTGGCAAAAGGATTGCAGGGCTAGCATAGCCAGTAGCCAGAATTCGAAGCATGTTGTGGCTTCGGTTTCGGGTGTGTTTGTAATAGAGAACTGTATGTCAGTTAACCCTACTTCCAGGGTATTGGATACCGGATCAGGATCTCACATCTGTAATTCGTTACAGGCTCTGAGAAACCATAGGGTTATCAAGAAAGGTGATATGTGTTAGTTATATGTATGCCCTAGAGGCCATTACTGTACATTGGATGTATATTGTAGTGGATGCTGGGACATATATAGGTAGGACTTTCTTGCTCGACATGATAGTACGCTATCTGGTTGCTCTTTATCTTAACGTGTATACTTTCTGTCTCTCTGTTACATGTTGATAAAGCCCTTAGGATGTGTACTCGACTTCCAGGACTGTGATGCAGATCATACTAGTGGGGCCTGGATAGTCCATCAGTACATCCTTCAATGTTCCTAGTCGAGGGAATATCGAGACGGGGCATCGATATTCCAGAGTAGACTAGCGTATATCTTCTCGACCCATGCGATGGGCGATGGATGATCCCATATCCATTGGTGTTTGACATCAGAGATGGTATACGAGTGCTCAGTGGAGACTGGGTACACTGAACGGACTCGCCGAGAACTCCCAGATGGTATTATACCTCACGTCAGATGGCAGTTCTCTGGTGACACTGGTACAGCTTAGTCTGTTGACCCGAGATCGTCATAGAGTCTTGTGTGTCTCCCACTGTGCTTTGATTTCCACCCTACTACAGCTCTACTGAGTCGTGCAAATAGGTGGTTTTTGGGTACAGTCCCGATTCACATGGAGGCAATGAGCGATAGGAGGGGATTCGTCTCTCCCGGTATTGGAGGTTGATGTTGCGCTATGCTCGACTGGCCATAACAGGAAATTCCTGGCCAGGGTTGCGGTGACCTACTGGTAAGTGTTATCAGTAGTTTCACACATGTTATGGACCTTACGTCGGCATGACTTATCAAGCTATTGGGGTCTGACGTTTACCACCCCTAGGCGAGATATGCGACATATCAGACGAACAGACCGGACTGTACGGTAAGTGTTACTGGTTGGATTCACAGGAGTGTGAGCGGGCTTGCTCGTCGATCTTCTGATCGCTTAATACCCGGGTGGCCGTTACGTTTAGCAGACCGCTTGCGGCTTGTGGGTGTTTGATATGATCATCATCTGCTGCCGGCGTATTGACGAGTCTTTAGAGTCCTACACAGAGGTTTCCTGGCTCAAGCAAAACGAAATAGGAGCGCATATGAGATATGTGCGGGACCGAGAATAATGCGTGTCTGTGATACCGTATTTCATTCTCGCGATGAATGTGTCGAATGGTTGTATGCGATATAACCTAGTTATCGAATCAATGATTGATTCGATAAGCCGATACATTGGATACTAGCCGGTTATATGCGACATGACCGGATCATTGAATCAAGTGTTGATTTAATGATTTAATGTATAATTATATATATTTGATATATTACTTTGCATTAACTAGTATTAGTTCACTTTAAATGGATTTTCTCACTTGTATTATGCACATTGTATATGTGATATATTTTTTGTGCACATGATTGTATCATGTTTGATGATACATTCTAGCTTGGTTTTGTGTAAAGAATTAAACCATGGTTAGTTAGTGGTTAGGGTATCATTTCTTTTACTTATTCATTTATCTATTTATTTGTTTTATTTATTTCATTTAGAAAAGATAAAGAGAAAAGAATGGTTGCTAGTTTTGTTTTTATTTGAAGCTTCTTGAAGCTTTGAACAAGTCCACCATTCTTGTCTCTTCTCTAACCCTAACCATTCATCTAACCTTAGTTAAATCTCTACACTAAACCATGGTTGAGTACATGATAAGTATTCATTTTATTATCTATTTTTAAATAACTTATCATATCATCTTCTTCTTCTTCATCTTCTTCATCCATGAAGAAAAGCTTGCTACTGTAAGTGCACGGCGGCGCCCCGGCCGTCAATCCGACGGCCAAAAGCGGAAGCGGTGAAAAACTTTAAATTTTCTTAAACTGGCAAACCGCCGCGCACTAATACCCGGATCGAACCATTAATTAGTCCTAGCTAACAATAAGATGAGAAAGAGATATACCGACGATCCAAGTCCTCCGGTCTTCTCATCATCGTCCGGATCTCCTGCGGAATGTCCCGTCTCCTCCTCGTCGCCGGAAGTGCACCACATCGCCTACATCGTTTACGGGCTCCCACCTCAATGCCGAGGCAACTCGGGCACGAAGCCGGCTACTCGACGTGCCCAAGATTTGCTGTAGAATATAATGTGGATTACATGTCTCATTTGGGATTATGGAGTTGCCTTTTGTGGTGGAGGAAGAAGAACTTGGAGAGAGGTGAAGGAAAAATGTGATAGACCAAGAAGAATGAGAGTATCATATTTTTCCCACTCAAAAGAGAAGCATTTTTCTCATGCTCACAAAGTGGCCGGCCCCCCCCATAAGTGTGATTGGAGAGAGAGAGTAAGGTCAAGGGGGTGGGTGGAATGCAATGATGCAAGCAAGTGATGATGAAAGAATCCAATGATCACAACCATAACCCACACTCCAAAACAAGTAATCAACAACCATGATTGCTACAAAAAGTCAAGCAATCATGAAGCATGGAAGGTCAAGGGATGGGCTCCATCATGAAACCATCATGATAAAACAAAAATGCAAAGACCCCCTCCACAACCACTTATTTGCAACAATGCAAATAAGCCCTCCTCCACCAAACTTCGGCCAATGAACGGAACAATGGAAATCGGCCGAAACGGAAAGCAAACTGGCAACTCCAGAAAACTGGTCCTGTAATAAATTACAGGAAAACCCCGATACTGTGCATACACACCCGCATCTATATTTCGACCGAAATACAAATGCAATGAGACAAAATCTACACTGTACTATACTAGGATCCGGCTTAAACCAAAGCCGGCTAGTAATATCTGTTCGATCCTGATCCGTGCAATACCGCACGTATCTGATCGAACCCTGCCATATAACCATACGGCCTATAGTACAAACTGTCCGATCCTGATCCGTGCAATACCGCACGTATCTGATCGGACCTTGCCATATCTCCATACGGCCTCTACAACCTTTCGCCCGAAAGCTTGAGTAACTGAATGTGGGGGACTCTAAAGACTCATCAACACCTTGGTTGTGGATTTAACCACTAGCACGTTAGAGGTATAAGCCAATACATAACGGACTACCAGGTATTGACTAAAAGGGACGTCCGTGAGCGAACTCAGCCTGACTCCCTACTGAGCCTGTCAGTGACAATATCCGTACAGTCCGGTCCGTTCGTCTATGAGCATCGCATGGCTGGCCTAGGGGGTTGGTAAAAGTCAGACCCCCAAAAGCGGTACAAGTCGTGTCGGAGTGTAGCCCAGAACACCCTGAGATACTACTGGAATACCTACCAGTAAATCTCCTTGCCTTGGCCAAGGACTTTGTGTAATGGCTCTCCTAGACACAGCACGACCTCACCCCCAATACCGGGAGAGACGAACCCCTGAAGATACGCTCACTGCCTCCATGTGGCTCGGGACTGTACCCAACTAAAACCTGTTTGCACGACTCCTTTGAGCCGTGGTAGGGTAGTAATCAAAGTACAGTGGGAACTCACACGAGACAAATGACGATCCCCAGGTCGATGAACTAACCTGCACACATGTCACCAGGGAACTGCCATCTGACGTCTGGTATATGACCAACTAGCATGTTCCCGGTGAGTCCTGTCCGGTATACTCATAACCCAATGAGCACCTGTATACATCTTAGGTGATCCAACTGACACCAGTGGCTTGTGAGACCGGCCACCGCCCCTCGTCGGGGTCTCGACTGTATACACTAGTCTACTATGGAGTATCGATGCCCTGTCTCGAAACTCATACGACTAGGGACCATTTAAGGATATGCTTATAGACCGCCAGCTCCCACTTATATGATCGCCCTCATACTGCTGGTGGTCAAGCAAGAATCCTAGGGGCTCTACCAACGTGTAATAGCGACTTGTCAGGTCACCTAAAGCAGTACACGATGATAAAGGTAAACCAGATAGCATACTATCATCTCGAGTAAGACTGTCCTACCGGGATAGGTCCTCCATCAATCATTGCAATCACGTACCTGTGACCTAATAATTGACTCTGAGGGCACTATCTCCAACAATCTCCCATTTGCACTCAAGGCTAATTATTGCGATGTCGCATACTCACAGCCCGTGTGATACCGAACACCCAACTCCTCTACTAGTCAGTCTCACAAAGCTCGTTTGCGAAACTATTGCGTTCGAGGAATAGCCTCAGTGAGTGGATCCGCTTTGTTGTCTCTTTCTATGTCTCTCTATATCTCAAGTTCGCGGAGAAAACCCATCTCCCGAAATGAGCGATACCTGTCTTAGAATGTCTGGATGTCTGATGGGACCTAGCTCATAAATGAACTCCAAATCCAAACTTCTTAGACAGTACCGACTACTGAACTCAATCAGTGTCCTGCGCCATGCCTCCCTCAGTATTGCCTTGGACCACCTGTCCAAAATACTGCTCCTTGTCAGAAGGAAAACTATAACTCTGACAACCTCCCTGTCGTCCAGGTCACCTTGGAAGCCTGGAATGATAACTGTCTCCCGAATAAGGCTGTCGTTATCATATCCCTAGAACATCCACTTATGTTCTAAAACTGCTTCCGACCGTTTCTCCAGGATTGGATCAATGTCAACATCTGGTGTGGTACTTGACATCTCATGATTGACTCAATTGCCTAAGCAAGTGATCTGCCAATCATGCACATCCCTCTCCCCTTTAGTCTGTAAGACAGCTTCAGAGAGGGTGACTACATCACCTGCAGGTATACTACCGTGCCAGGAGTCGTCCATCCTAAATACTCTTAGAATGCTGTCAAGTACCCTGATTGGGAAACCACCCAAATCTAGATCTAAAACCATAGATCTAGTAACCAGTATGTCTGATATAAAATCCATTTCCTTTGTGGAGAAACCACTGTGTGACGACCAAAGTATAACCGATCGTAGTATAGGAGTTTCTTTTCCTACTCTGTGTATGTCATCCAAATACCAGGACATCACACCCTACTACCTTCTCAACAGATCCATCCCCTATTCTGATGAAGTCAAACCCATGACTTTCACGTCAGAAATAGATGATCTATCTCCGCTACATCTGCTTTAGTCTATAAATAGACATAAGCTACCTGTCCACCAATGCTTCCGCTGCTCCCACTGACTATGACAACCCTCTGGCAGAGTCATATAGACGTACACTTCTAAAACTGGTTTAGAACGACGCTATACTCATCCTCCCGCCGGGTCTCGTAACCTGGAACAACAGCAATGGCAATTGTGGGTAAACAAGAACTTCCTTGTCACCGTCCTTGAGGCTACCGGAGTACCTCTCGGGTGCCTGAAGTTACCCACCTTATCTGCGGAGTGGCCAATGGAATGTCAAACCGGATTGAATCTTTAGGTTCCTTATCAAATCTTCAGTAATCGTTTTTGGTTCTGGAATCACTTCCAGTTCTACCATACTCCCACTACTGTTTTCTGAAAAAATCCATTTTTAATAAAACTGTGGCGAGTGTAGAACAATATCGCTATTGTTCATCCAGATGGTAGAAAGTCAACCCTCGTCATAGCCTGGGTCAACCCACAAACAGCCATTACAGAAAACGTGCCTTGAGTTATCCAGAGTCTGGTTTTAAGCATAATCCGGACAACTCCCCGTACCTTAACATCGTTAAGATATGAACTGTTCTATATCCAATATAGAATCAGAGGCACTGATTTATTTGAACCAGATTCAAATCATGCAGCTGTCCCCAGCGCATGTCAACTAAATGGAAGGAGGCCGATCAGCGTTACTCAACTTAGGAATACTTCCAATTATGAGTAACCTGAAAGAGAAGCAAGATCTCTTTATCATTACTATCAACTGAATACCATACACAAGTATCTACATCTTCGATCTCTTTGAAGAATCCCGATACTTGCTATACCTGGTTCTCTACTCTATTCAAATACCTATAACTTCTCAAAATTTGGACCCTGTGTTTCCGCGAAACACCTGTCTAAAAACTAGAGAAGTCATAAGTAAACCGAATATAGTACGAGGACCAAGCCCTCTGTCCTGATGGACCCTGGACAACATACAATCCTTTGTATAAGTCCCTTGAGTCTGATAACTCATTCACTGTGTGTCGTAGGTTGAAAACTGTACTTATAGTTAAGAAGAATTACACCGCTGTTTAATGCTCCTTACCTAACCATCCACTGATATAGGTAAATGTCGTAGACATAATTTCAGAAAGGTATATCTCACTCTATGAAAATAGACGTACAGATATATCAATTTGAAATTGGTGCATAACAGCGGATATTCAAAACCAAATATTTGCCGACCGGCAAACAGCCCAGGTGATTTCCTCAAATATCACTGATTACAACGAATCCCGATATAATGAGGATAATCACCCAATTCCCAATAACTTACTCCCACTCATCATCTGTAAAACCATACAGATGTGAGAATCGTACCTGGTAAATACATACCCTGGAGCAAGTATCTAATCGGGAAATCAGTTTTCCTTAAACTGTACACAGTGAAACTGAAACATTGAAATGTTTCGATGGGGTATCCTGGTATTCCTAGTAATGCCTCTTCCAGATTCACGACTGTAACCGTATAATTCTTTGCCACCTCTCCAAATCCCTTCATATGTCTTTAGTCTTTACCTTCTGCACACCCCTTTAGGCCAAATGGTTTTCTTCCTTCCCCACCGTTCGGCACCAGCCTATGGTTTGGAAGAAGACTATCCAATAAGCATAATGGGTGTACTGTCCCAATCCTAGGAACACTCGCAATGAGAGAGGGTGAAGATAAAAGACAACCGAATAAACCTTATTCCTATTTCTCCTGGACCAGAATCCATCCCCGAACTGGAACAAGTTCCTTTCGAGTTCGTATATAACCATACGATGGAGTATCCAATAAACTGTGGATCTTCGTAGTGATACGGAGTGTCCTGGAGAAATACAAAGGTGATTTTAGGATTGGCGAAGGAATACTTGGTTCGGTCGTGAATATCTGTTGCAATTTACTTTGCCCTCTTACTAATCCCTTGCTTTGTCTTAACTTAATACCTTCTGTACACCATCGTTATGCTAATTGGTTTTCTTCATTCCCTACCAGTCGGCACCAGCCTAAGGTTTGGAAGAAGACTATCCAATTTGCGTAATAGGTGTACTATCTCCTAAACCAAGGAGTACTCGCAACCTGAGAGAAGGTAAAAGGAAAAGACAACTGAATAGTCCTATCCGTTTTCTCCAGAACCGGAAACCACCCTCGAATAAATCCCTTCGAGTTCGTATATAACCATACGATGGTTTTATCCAATGGAAGTGGACGTTCGTAGTAATACGGGGTGTCCTGGAGAAAAGGGTAAAAGTAGGAGTGGCAATGAGGTTTGCAACTCTGACAATCCAAAAGCCAGTGTTAAGAAGGTTTGGTCAACTTGGTCACTAAGTCATAGTCTTAGGGTCGGGTCAATGGTCGCTGCCAAAGAGAGAGAGAAAAGAAAACACTCAGCGTGCACTCTAACCTAGATCAGAATGGTTACCAATTTATCTAATCTGGAAACCTCCCACTGTACCTTAAATTCTTCTCCAAACCTAAAAGAAGAATTAGTCGGGGTCACCCGAGGAGTATACCAACTCATCAGTGGGAATCGGGATCCAACTATCATCGCATGATAACGTGACGGAATCCGCTCACGTCATCACACTCCAGAAGGTATGCGCATATCTGGCATGTTTCAGTTCTTTTGAAACTCCCGATGTGATTTCTGCCCCATGCTCTTATGACCTTGGCGTGAGGTCAAAATATCATAAGTCACATGTCAAGTTCTGCCCATCATTATCCAGGTTAATTTGAACCCACCCGTACATACCCTTGACGTAGGCCAAAATAGTAGTACGACTGTCCCAAACCAACGCATCTATCTATGCTACAGATAAATACCCGGCAGCTACCAATCACTATGCCTTGGCGTGAGGTCAAAATACATAGCTTGAATACTACCGAATATTTAACTGAAATGATGGAAGGCTACGAATGGTTTCTGGCGAAAACCTTTAACGTAATGAACTTGATATCGTTGAAGGAACTGATAGCTTTTTGAAAATATAGTGACGAAAACCGTTGCTAAAGAGGTCACTCCCGGTGAAGGGATCTCGGCTCTTTCCCCGTAGAATGAGGTGCAGGATATTCCAACTGAATATCACGATGCAAAGCAAAAGTAATCGGCTATAGTGAAGTCATTGCCCTGACGCAAACTTTTTGTCCAAGGGGTCACTCCCGGTGAAGGGATCTCGGCCCTTGCCTCGTCGACTGAGGAGCAGGATATTCCAACTGAATACCACGATGCAAAACAAAAGTGAACGTCTTTGCAATAACAGCTTTTTGAAAAAGTGTTCCAACAACATCAGATTAAGTTTGTTTTAACTTGCATTGATCCGAATCAATGCAGTCCCATCAATTGATCACACCAAAAAGAACGAAAATATACTGATGTACGTATATGCCATCCGCATTCGCCACTGGGTCCCGTCATTACCCGTTAGGTTAGCTTACTAACGACAGAGCGGGGACTGGACTAGCGCGGATGCAAAACATATACGACATCTACTAATATATATACCAATATATAGTATTTCGCTCAAGGCGTGAATAAAATGCAACATCACAGAGAAGGAACAGCATCACAGAAACAATACAGATATCTGGGATCCCCGGGTTTCACAGAGCCACTACTGAAACCCGACGTTCCCCTGGTCGTGTGGATAGCCTGTGCAATGAAATCCTAGACCCCTACGGGCGCGGCAAGTTACCCGCCAAAACCTGAAGCGAGGCAGCCCCCTTCAGCAACGTGAATGGACCACCCAGCACTTCACGGAATCCGGTAACTTGGGCACCCCTCCTGGGTCAACCTGTACCCCCTACGAGTGCGGCGAATAGCCCGCCAATCCTAGAGTGAAGCCCCCTCCGTCTCAATGCCATGAGATGCGGGCTTGTTGCCTTCCAGAACCCGGCTATCCGTGCACCCCTCCGCGGGGCAATCCTAGTACAGAAAGTAAAATATACATACAACGGGTACATCGACCGCAACCAGGTCGTGCCCCAAAATAATAATACAAACAGGCAGTGACGGCAGTCCACATGTCGGACGCTCGCCCCGCAATATCAAATGTACATAATACAACAAAACTGTACTAGCATTGCATCCAGGCTATCCCCCACGACCGATCCGCAACATCACAGCAAAAACAAAACATCAACGTGAAAGTCACGTTCGCAAATCCGTCTAACCGGGCTATAGCAGTTAGACCGGATTTACCGATCAAGTGACATTCACGGTCGCAGATATAATGTAAATACTGTTAAAAATGTGTTTAAAATATCCGATCGATCAAAAATTAACAAGTGGGCCCCCAATCAAAACTGTAGCACTCACAGAAAACCTGGGCCCAATTTTAATATTCCAAAACCCATATTTTAAGCCCAGAAAGCCTCTGAAAAAAATTGGTGAAGTGATCTCCACAGTGTGCGGCGGAAGAGCGGCGGAATGGGGGTATATGCGGCGGTTCCGCGCTCCCACTGTGGATTCACTTCATCGAAATTTTACAGAGTTCTTAGATTTTCCAGTACATCAATATTTTACAACCTGAAAAGTTTTTGGACACCAAAAAATCTTAACAGAAAACTGATGTGAGCTAAAATTGGAATTTTGGAATTTCGGTCGATCGGAACTCAAAAACACATCAAACAAAGCTAGACTAAGTTAATGGCGAGGCTCTGATACCACTGTAAGTGCACGACGGCGCCCCGGCCGTCAATCCGACGGCCAAAAGCAGAAGCGGTGAAAAACTTTAAATTTTCTTAAACTGGCAAACCGCCGCACACTAATACCCGGATCGAACCATTAATTAGTCCTAGCTAACAATAAGATGAGAAAGAGATATACAGACGATCCAAGTCCTCCGGTCTTCTCATCATCGTCCGGATCTCCTGCGGAATGTCCCGTCTCCTCCTCGTCGCCGGAAGTGCACCACATCGCCTACATCGTTTACGGGCTCCCACCTCAATGCCGAGGCAACTCGGGCACGAAGCCGGCTACTCGACGTGCCCAAGATTTGCTGTAGAATATAATGTGGATTACATGTCTCATTTGGGATTATGGAGTTGCCTTTTGTGGTGGAGGAAGAAGAACTTGGAGAGAGGTGAAGGAAAAATGTGATAGACCAAGAAGAATGAGAGTATCATATTTTTCCTACTCAAAAGAGAAGCATTTTTCTCATGCTCACAAAGTGGCCGCCCCCCCCCCCCCCATAAGTGTGATTGGAGAGAGAGAGTAAGGTCAAGGGGGTGGGTGGAATGCAATGATGCAAGCAAGTGATGATGAAAGAATCCAATGATCACAACCATAACCCACACTCCAAAACAAGTAATCAACAACCATGATTGCTACAAAAAGTCAAGCAATCATGAAGCATGGAAGGTCAAGGGATGGGCTCCATCATGAAACCATCATGATAAAACAAAAATGCAAAGACCCCCTCCACAACCACTTATTTGCAACAATGCAAATAAGCCCTCCTCCACCAAACTTCGGCCAATGAACGGAACAATAGAAATCGGCCGAAACGGAAAGCAAACTGGCAACTCCAGAAAACTGGTCCTGTAATAAATTACAGGAAAACCCCGATACTGTGCATACACACCCGCATCTGTATTTCGACCGAAATACAAATGCAATGAGACAAAATCTACACTGTACTATACTAGGATCCGGCTTAAACCAAAGCCGGCTAGTAATATCTGTTCGATCCTGATCCGTGCAATACCGCACGTATCTGATCGAACCCTGCCATATAACCATACGGCCTATAGTACAAACTGTCCGATCCTGATCCGTGCAATACCGCACGTATCTGATCGGACCTTGCCATATCTCCATACGGCCTCTACAACCTTTCGCCCGAAAGCTTGAGTAACTGAATGTGGGGGACTCTAAAGACTCATCAACACCTTGGTTGTGGATTTAACCACTAGCACGTTAGAGGTATAAGCCAATACATAACGGGCTACCAGGTATTGACTAAAAGGGGCGTCCGTGAGCGAACACAGCCTGACTCCCTACTGAGCCTGTCAGTGACAATATTCGTACAGTCCGGTCCGTTCGTCTATGAGCATCGCATGGCTGGCCTAGGGGGTTGGTAAAAGTCAGACCCCCAAAAGCGGTACAAGTCGTGTCGGAGTGTAGCCCAGAACACCCTGAGATACTACTGGAATACCTACCAGTAAATCTCCTTGCCTTGGCCAAGGACTTTGTGTAATGGCTCTCCTAGACACAGCACGACCTCACCCCCAATACCGGGAGAGACGAACCCCTGAAGATACGCTCACTGCCTCCATGTGGCTCGGGACTGTACCCAACTAAAACCTGTTTGCACGACTCCTTTGAGCCGTGGTAGGGTAGTAATCAAAGTACAGTGGGAACTCACACGAGACAAATGACGATCCCCAGGTCGATGAACTAACCTGCACACATGTCACCAGGGAACTGCCATCTGACGTCTGGTATATGACCAACTAGCATGTTCCCGGCGAGTCCTGTCCGGTATACTCATAACCCAATGAGCACCTGTATACATCTTAGGTGATCCAACTGACACCAGTGGCTTGTGAGACCGGCCACCGCCCCTCGTCGGGGTCTCGACTGTATACACTAGTCTACTATGGAGTATCGATGCCCTGTCTCGAAACTCATACGACTAGGGACCATTTAAGGATATGCTTATAGACCGCCAGCTCCCACTTATATGATCGCCCTCATACTGCTGGTGGTCAAGCAAGAATCCTAGGGGCTCTACCAACGTGTAATAGCGACTTGTCAGGTCACCTAAAGCAGTACACGATGATAAAGGTAAACCAGATAGCATACTATCATCTCGAGTAAGACTGTCCTACCGGGATAGGTCCTCCATCAATCATTGCAATCACGTACCTGTGACCTAATAATTGACTCTGAGGGCACTATCTCCAACAGCTACATTAATGGCAAGTGATGAAAACAAGTGAGAAATCCAATTCTAAAGTGAACCCACTTCCTACTTCTTCATCCTCTACCTCTTGCCAAGTAGTATAGGGTGTTTTCTTCACAAGTTTCATGACTTGATGAAGTCGGAGTTTGATCTTGTGATGCCTCGACGTAGATCATCTTCGGCATCGAAGCCGACGATCAAGCCCGCCCATTTCTTCGATGAAGCCGATGCTAGAGTTCGGGATCCGACTTGTATAGCGGAGGGACATCGTCGCGGAGCCTAGGACGTGGAGGACCGGATCTACAAAGGTTGTAGCTTCTTTCCTTTAGTTAAAAGTCGTTAACTTGCAATGCATAGCCTATATATCTAGTTAACGATCCGTATTAGGGTTTCTCGGCACTTGTAAAATTTAAATTGGCCGTGTTTGATCACTTGCAAGACTTCATTAGTGTGCCTAGGAACCCTACAGTGGTATCAGAGCCTAGCTAGAGCCTTAGGCGATGCGTAGACGGAGTTAGAAATCCGATCGAACCGAAACCGTAACCCTAATATTGCTCTCTGTACATTTTTGAAAATCGTGGATTTTTGAGAATTAAAAATATGCAGAAAACTCAGTAGAAGATTCTAAGAATTACTGTATAAAACGGGGCCCCTGAATCCATCAAAGCGCGGCGGAACCGCGGCATTAGGATGCTAATGCGGCGGTTCCGCGGCCCTTTTGTCTCCTCTTGCAATAAATTTTACACAGTAATTCCTAGTTTTCAGTGCTGGTTTTCCTGGGAATTTTTAATATTTTTTCAAGTGTTGAATTTTCTTGGTTGTATTGGGGACTCGGTGTATCGATCGGATTGTCTAATTTTGTCAGTGTGTTTTTCCGGGTATTTTTAGAATATGTTAAAAAGTTCGACCGGATATAAATACCCACTTTTTCCCCTGCCGGGAAATTTTCAATTGTTGGATTTTTCCGTAGTTTAACGACGTTCTAAGTAGTGCAAGTAACGCGATGGTCCCTCTAGAAGACAACAAACCTTAACTCGATTATGTGACCGTCTTGAACTGCCCTTTGAACCTTCGGGTTTGGGGCAGTACGGCGTGCCACATTTGAGGCGTTGGCTTGACCCTTCTACGGCTGGACCGTTGGTACTGAGGCACGAACTGAATGCTGTTAAACTTATTTCATGTGTTGAGCTGTATCGGGAAAACTTGGGTGTTCGATTGTTCGATCGAAAAGTTTAGCGTTTTCTATTTATCCGGAATGTGATAAAATAATTGGAATTCACAAGTAGTTATGAGATAACGGAATGAATGTTATAAACATAGCAGTTTAGTCTCACTTGATCGGTTGCCACGGAGTTTTGATGTGATCAAAAGTCCGTCGCAATCACGTAGCGTACGCGGATACTCGCCGGGTAAACATAATAGACAGCCTCACCCCATAGCCCCGACCAAGTGACTGTAGGAGAACCCCGTCGCCGAAAGCATCCATTTGGGTGCTCGCGGTAGCGGTGTTCCTCCTTGGTGCACTTCGTCGACGGCGTCGGGGGTGCGGCCGCCTACTAAAGTTTGCGACGTGCATTCGATCAGTTTTTCGGGAATCTTGTTGAATTGCCCGACTTGATATTGAAAAGTGTTTTCAATAATGAGACTCAAATGCGGGGTTTATAATTGTTAGGCATGCGATGTCTAAGGAATTCATTTGATTAGGCATGCGATGTCCAAAGAGATTGCGGATTCCAACTGTTGTAGTTTTACACTTTCTTTTCTGTGACCGTAAGTGTAATATGTGATATCGCCGGTTTCGTTGCTATATGTCAACGACAATTGGGATACGCATGTTTGCTTACGTTGATGACATATGATGTTATGTGTTGCAGGATATGTTATATTGGATCGTCGTGTTTGAATAGCCGGGGTTTTTTTTATGTGAGATGAGTGTTTTTCATTTTCATTCATGTAAAAAAACTTGTATGTAATATTCTTTTATTGGGTCACTTCCAGGTTGCGGAAGATATCACCCATTGTATATTATTTACTTTTCCGCATTAGGATAGACCCAAGGAGGGGAGCACAAGTAACCGGGTTCTGGGGTCTAGAGGGAGACCATCTCGAGGAGTCGAGTCCGGGTTTCCTAACCTAGAATTGGTAGGGTTGCTTGCCGCTCTCGTAGGGGTCTTGGGGTGTGGGATTGGCTATTCATCACGACCGTGGAATCCGTGTTTTATACTGGCTCGTATTGAAAACACGTACGTCCTAGTATATCCAATATTTCATATGTTTCTTCTGCTGTGTTTTATCTGTGATGTGATCATGTGATGTTCTGTGACAGATATTATATATAGTATATATGATATATTATATAGACGTTGCTTATGTTTTACACCCTGCCTCGCTCTGCCTCGCTCTGGCGTTAGTTACCTAACCTAACGGTGCAGACGGGACATCGAGGCGAATGCGGATGGCATAAGCGTACGTTATATTTATCTGTGATGTTTAGGTGGACTTAAATGATGGGATATTCATTAATGAGATTAATGAAAGAAAATAAACCTAATTGATGTTGTGGAATCGAATTTCAAAATAAAAACAGATGGCTACAGTTCTTGCTTTGCATCGCGGTGTTCATTATAGAACATCCTGCACCTTATTCGATGAGGAAAGGACCGAGATCCCTTCACCGGGAGTGACTCCTTTAGCAATAACTGGCAGATGCTACAACCCTCGGTTTGTCATTGATCGCTTCTATAGTTTCCGCTTTGCACAGTGATATATATGATATATCCCGCACCTCATTCGACGAGGAAAGGGCCGACGATCCCTTCACCGGGAGTGACCCCTTTAGCAAAACTAGAAAAGCCTCGAAAACATTCCATTTAAAAACCATTTGATTCCGCAACGAGATCAAGTTCAAAGCGTTAAAGGTTTTCAAAAAAACCATTCTCAACCCTCCGTCATTTTAGGAAGTAGAGTACTTAGTATTCGTGCTGTGTTTGTTGACCATAGTCAAGGCACAGTGTACGGTAGCTAAGTGATGTCTTCCTACACCGCATATGATGCGATTAGTTAGGACAGTCGCGTGACTTTGTTGACCTTAATTAAGTGTCACGACCCGAAAGAACGGAACATGACCGGCACTTAAACTACGAACGTCTCGAGGCGTACGTAATCTAAGTAAACCAAAAACCCAGAATCCAAACCAAGAAAAGTAGTAGAGTGCAGGAAAAACCAACTTAAAGCAAGTAGTTTCAATAGCATAAGCCGAATTATGCGGTTTTTAAAACATCAAAAATTTACTGAAAATTTCGGCAGAGTCTCCTTTGTAAATACTGGCCCCCAAACGGGATACAACATGAATAGTATACGAAATCAAGAAAAAGGCATCCCCAAGCGGGAGCTAGCTCTTCGTCAATCGACGGTCACAACCACACAAGTAATATAATATACAACGCCAACGGCGAGGATCAAAACTCAAAAGGAAACTCAAAACCACCAGAAATATAACGAGCGACTCTAAGGTCGAAAGAATAAACAACACTGGTCTCTATCTCAATAAATACACGTTTGGTTGATGGAATTTACTAGATACAACGGAATAATATTATACAAGGTAATATAATGGGTACGATACAAGAAAAACCCACCTACTAGCAAGCCACCCGAATGAAACTGAGCCCGCAAGCCGTAATGAAACCTGTACGGCAAACCTGCAAGAAACTGGGGCACAACGTGGGTGAGTTGCCAACTCGTGAATAGAAAAACATCTACGCACAGAAATCGCATAAATAACGCAACCTAGGTCAATGATCATAATATATCCTCAAATATAAGTATAACAGGCAGCCTATAACAATGGCTAGGGTAATATCTAACCCGAGTATAATTTCATGTGCTCGTGTCAGTGCCTCAGGTAGCAATATATCATATGAATGAGGTATGAATGCATGAAACAGAATACATATAAATGAAGAAACTGTTTTCATAAATTAGTGAGATTTCCTTCGTATTTTTAAACTGAGGTATCATAAATGAAATCAGCATCAACAGTGTCTAGCATCGACACAAAACATAAATCTCACTGTCTCGAAATATCAATGTCTCAATCTCAATATCTAGGGCGCCGTCAGTCCAGACCGGCCCCTACCATTCATCTCAAGACCACGACGGTATCCTTCGGATATCCGACGCGTCGGGTAATATCACCGGTAGGTAGTGCTCCCCAGCCAGGCTCAACGTCAACACCACATTCCTCTTGCCCCGGGGTACCACACCGGGCCCACCATGTACCCGTGACGGTTCCTCCACTCCTCGACACGGATCTCCAAAACCACAGCAAACTCATGGTGGACGACACTTTACATCACCAGAAAACCGCAACATTTTATATTTTAAAAGATCATAAGTTGTAAATTTTGCGGCTTTCCCCGAAATCCAGAAATATCATAAATCTCAAGAAATCATCATAAGTGCATATGTCAATGATAATGAACTAGGCATGAACAACTGAATAACAGTATGCATGAAGTAGTAGGTAATAACTACAATGTCTAATATGGCATATAAGGGAAGTACACTAATATCATGTCAAAACTACTAGCTAACAATCTAAGTCAAGCAATTTTATTCTCTAAAGTGTACGTGACATGGCAATTACCGATGAAGATGTGTGTGAGCCGGCAAGTAGGTGTACGTGGTACATACGCATCATCGGTAATGGTGCTGGTGTCCTAACAGCATGATATCAATAATGGAATATGCAGCAAAATAAATATGCGAGGCACAGCGAACAGCAATAATGTGCGGGAGCTGAATACTAGACACAACGATAACTAATCTACAATAATCTAATATAAGTCCTACAAATGGTGCCTTTTGAAATAACACGAATCATGGGGTTTTGAAAATAGGGGCTACGGTGTTTTTATGAAAAGATACGTCGTTTTTTGAAATATCCGTAGATTCCTTGAGCTATCTTTAAAAATGCCCACGATTCGTTAGTTTTGAAATAGGTAGGGTCTAATCTAATCTAACAACTACGCTAAACTATACGGCTGAACTAACAAGCTGAACTACAGGTAAGGAAACCGCCTATCATCTGAGTCGATACATATACATACATGTATATGTATAGTCGGTGATCCCGCCTCAATAATATCATATCCATAACCAGACATCCCAAGTCAAGAGTGCGGATCAATCATCAATATAGCTTTTACGTAAATCCGTCGTACGGCATCCCAAATCTAGGTACGGGTCAATATCACATTCATCATACTATTCACATGGTATCCTCTTTATCAAATATCATGATCGGGGTACTGATCTACGTCTAGTACCATACTGATACCGCCTACGTGTGCATGGACGTGTGTGAAACACTACGTCAAGGACCCTCTACAACGTCATGTCGTATCTAAGATACGAACCCTGCTATATCACCGATCTCACGGCCTCAAATCAAATCTCATCGACTCAGCTCAATCCCAAGTATCATCATCAATCCGTATGTGACCACATAGTCCCATACCCATGTGAACACATAACTATATAGAATCCCATGAGCACATATCAATAGGAATGTATGCAAGTATGTATGTGTGTATGTGTGTGCAACACTACCCTAGGGTTCGCAACGCTAAAATAATCTAACACACCAATATCCATCCTAAGTATCGTTAATAATCCCAAATGACATATAATAATTATTGGTGTGTATACACATCCGTATACACCACCACGGACTGCAGGGGTGCTATACGCCATCCACCCGACTTCTCCCCGTAGATATAAATCTACTCACCTGGTCCTCGCTAGCCGGTGCCTACGTTGCCACGCGCTTGTTTGTCGTCTCGAAGTCCACATGGGGGTACCTACATATCATAACGCACCATATCTCATTAAAATCCGACTTATGATCAAAACGACGCACGAATCCCACATAGGTCAAATCCTATGGTTGCTTTCACAAATCAACCCAAAAACCCTCGACGTCGGCGTACAAACGCCAAACCATCGAGAAAACCCAAATACACTCATTTGCACATTCACGAACACTAATTTTAATATAAACTAGGTTAAAACTCACAAAAACCCCAATTTCACTTAAAAAGTCATTTTTCCGAAAATCTAGCAAGCACAATTCGCCGTTTTTGTACAAAACACGATGTTTAAATGAATGTAGCGGCCAATATATTTATTAAATATCTTAAATAAGTCATAAAAACCATTTCCATAATTTAAACTCATAAATTTGCATAATTTCCAAAATCCTAGTTTGCAAAATATCAAATTTAACACCCTTTAAAGCAAAATTCACAATTCATCAATTAAGCTTCGTTTTGCATGAACCAAAGTCATTAAACCACTCATTATAATAGTTATAATGACATGAACACTTAATTATATTTTAATCTAAGCATTTGATAATTTTTCAAAAACTCTAGTTAGCAAAAACAAAACTTAATTTAGACATTTCCATGCAACAATATGAAATTTAACTACTAAATTACTTTCTACAAATTCTAAGATGGTAAGCTACCCATCACAACCATACACCAATTCACAATAACCTAACTTGCATTCAAACCCTTTTCTTGAATTCCAAAACGTGCAATTAAACTCACATATCCAAATAACACTTAAATAAATTAGCTTAAGAAATTAGTAACAATTTAAGCAACAAAAATGTTTAGAAATATACCCAAAAGCATATGAAGATCCACAAGCATCCATGGCACTCCAAAATGCTCTCTTTTCACAAGGATCCATGCTTGAAATGCTAAGGAATAATGGGTAAGTGTTGGATTTGGAAAAAGCTTTGAAATTGTATGGATTTTGAAGCTTTTTTATGGATTTTTGAAGCAAAATAGTGTGGATTTTTGGGGGGGGGGGGAAGGGCTGCTGCTGTGGGGATCATTTTCGGCCAGAAGTGGGTGAGGGGAGATAGAGGGAGGTGAGGAAAATGCAAGGGAGGAAAGTCAAGGTCAAGGTAAGGTCAAAGTCTAACTACTTTATCTATTTTCTAATCTTTTCTTTTATTTCTTTTCATTTCTTGTTTCCATGAAAATCAAGTGGGGAAAAATATGGTGGGTGCTGAATTCAGCCATGGGGAGGAGTAAGTGGGGGTGTGGGGGTGTGGGTACGGGTGTGGGGTGATGAAAAATGATAATACGATACCCCAAACATCCATTTACGCTAAAAAAAAGCCTTTTTTCCTCAATAATTTCTAAACCTTTTTGGCAAATGATTTCGTTCCAAAAACCACATGATAAATTTTTATTTAATGTTTTATGGTGCACAAAATTTGTTTCAACTCATTCCAATTTGTAATTTTCCCTAATTAAATGTATTAGTGACGGCTTAAAATAATAATAAAATAATATTTTTTTTCAGAAAATTTGAAATTTCACCAGCGGCTCAATAAACACCAAATAATAGCAATTACATAGCTAGAATATGTATATTTAATTTTTATAATAAGATATTTGTATTTTGATTTTTTTACAGAAAACCCCCTTATTTTACCGATTTTTCGAAATTTCACCGAAACGATTTTCAAAACGTTACAATCTTCCCCCTTAAAGAAATTCGGTCCCCGAATTTAAATTCAAACTCCCCCAAATACTAAAACATCTAAGAAAACCATCAAGTCGTCGGGGCTCCGAAATTGTAAATACATAAAACAAATCGTAGCGCAGCGCATGCGCTTGAAAAATGAGTATATAACTCCAATCAAAACTCCGTCAAGCATCCCGCAATCATCGGAGTCATGGTGAAGACACAATGTCCAAATCCAAAATGAAAATCAGTATGATATAACTCGAAACTATACATGTAAAATATATTCAGGTACTGTCCTCTGACTAGTCCTGCTCAGTACGAAAACACATGGCAATATCATAAAAACGTACTGCTCTATAAGATAAATCAATCCCAAAATACGCGTATGAATACTACGTGCGTCTGGTGCGCACGGAAATCAAAATCCAAATAGGTGCCATACATATGCACAGAAACAACATCTAAGTGCATCGGGTGTGCACGAAACATCTGTCGTAGGCAACATGTGTGCCTGACAGCAAAATCAGGTGCATCTGACATGCACGAAAAATCTCGATTTAGTGAATCTGGTGTGCACCAAAATCACACTCCAAAACATGCGCCCAACACGCGCGAAAATCCAAATCAGGTGCATCCATCGTGCACGAAATCATGAAATCCAATATCAAGTGCCGAACATGCGCAAAATCAAATCAGGTGCACAAGGTGCACAAAACAAATATCGAACAACACCATCGAAATCAAAGTCCAATGCATCTAAGTGCACAAAAGGCGTATCACTGCACTGCAAGCATATATAAACTATACAGAGTGCAGGAACCAAATCGTGTGCGTGAATACGCACAAAATCAACTCAAATGTCTAAAACCGTAAAATCACAAACATGTGAAACCCAAGCACGAAAACGATATCAAGTGCAACACTGTGCAAAGATCATAAATCCTCAATCATCAAAATCAAATCATTCGAGTAAATCACCAAAAACATCGAAATCAATAATGGCGGCATAGTACCGCTCAAGCGCATCCTCTAAGAATCTCGGGCCAACTGTCGCGGTCACTAATGGGACGTCTCGTCGATGATCATGAACTCTGGCCTGCTGGTGTGCGTAACCATGACCACTCCTGGGTCAAGGTCTTCACTATGAATTACCAATCTTTCGGTCCATCGGCTCATCGGCCCTGTCAGGTGTGCTAATGGGGACGATTCCGTTCTGGCACTTCTCTAGTCATCTCTTGGTCAATCATCGCGACCACTCGTAAGACAGCATATCACTGGCGTTGGCCTCTGGCTCTCTGAATGTACGTGACATATCTGAGCCTAGGTGCAAGTATCATTGCAGCAGTGTCCTGGAAGGAATCCTGCTCACGGTCTCTTCCATGTCTCGTCTCTGCCAACTGTCTGGAAGTCATTGTCCTTTCCTATATCTGCATCTTACTCTGGAACGACTGCATACTCATCGCGACTCCTTCTGGAAGGTAAGTCCAAGTACCATGCCTCGGCATGCGCATAGCATCTCTAATGTCGGCGGAGTGGAACGTCATCTCATCTAGATCTGGTGCGAACCTCTTACTCCACTTTTCTCTAATGTCGTCTGCTTTGGACTCGTCTTGTCGCGGCTGCATGGACTGAGCTCCAACGGCTATCCTCGTATCTGGAGTCTCCCAAGAATGCATCTCACCACCAAGCATCCGATTGAAGTCGAACCATTCGATCGATTCGTCAAAACCTCATAATCCCCCAAGAGCTCAATATCTTGGGCACAGTTTAATAGTATCGAATATATATACCACAGCATCGGTGGTCCAGCCGTAGAAGGGCAAACCCAAGCCTCACTAATGGTGCCGTAGAACTGCCGCAAACCCGAAGGTTCAAAGGCTTTCACACGGTCATTAAGTCGAGTTAGGGTTTCATTCTTCTAGAGGGACTATAGAATTGCCTGCATGTCTTTCCGACTACTTTAAACTTGGAATAATAGGTTTCTGACATTCGATCGTCTCTGTCGATTCTCAACGTCTCCGCGTGAAATCGTCTCCAGCTGGAATCAATCTATCTGATGACCTCGCATCGGGGTAGGAGAATGATCCACATGTCCTAGTCATTCATCCTCGATGACTAGCGACCTTCTATCATCTCTTAGTACAACTCGTTCTGCACTAACGCCAGCATCTGGGGCAATATCTCGTCGTTCGCAGCAATAACTGGCTCGCTCGTCTGTACGCTGAACAGTGCCTCAACCATCATGAATAAGCAACACACCAACGGTCATCAAAATCTGGCTGGCCTCTGCCAGTGGCCCAATCCTCTGATACTGATCGGCACGTCCGAGAAATCTCATAAAGGCGATCCGCCAAACGCTCGTGGTGCGAAAACACAATCAAAAGACACTTCTCTACAATCGGGTGTCGCCGGAATTTCGCCCTGGTCAGTCCTCGTCCGTGACGAGCTCGTGCTGACCGCAACTCTAGCCGTAGCTCTCCCTGCCCGTAACCGTAGTAGCAAAACCAAACTGGTACCGACGAGGCTAGATCAGGAAGGAATATAATACTGAACAAGGAAATGTACATCCTAAGGCTTCTTAAGTGGAGTGGCGTGTCGTAAATATGCCGCGGAACATATCAACGGTACGTCACTCTACTTTAGTCACCTATTCCATCAACCAAGGGTCATCCTACGCTCCGAAGGTTAAAACCTAACGCTCTGATACCAACTTTATCACGACCCGAAAGAACGGAACATGACCGGCAATTAAACTATGAACGTCTCGAGGCGTACGTAATCTAAGTAAACCGAAAACCCAGAATCCAAACCAAGAAAAGTAGTAGAGTGCAGGAAAAACCAACTTAAAGCAAGTAGTTTCAATAGCATAAGCCGAATTATGCGGTTTTTAAAACATCAAAAATTTACTGAAAATTTCGGCAGAGTCTCCTTTGTAAATACTGGCCCCCAAACGGGATACAACATGAATAGTATACGAAATCAAGAAAAAGGCATCCCCAAGCGGGAGCTAGCTCTTCGTCAATCGACGGTCACAACCACACAAGTAATATAATATACAACGCCAACGGCGAGGATCAAAACTCAAAAGGAAACTCAAAACCACCAGAAATATAACGAGCGACTCTAAGGTCGAAAGAATAAACAACACTGGTCTCTATCTCAATAAATACATGTTTGGTTGATGGAATTTACTAGATACAACGGAATAATATTATACAAGGTAATATGATGGGTACGATACAAGAAAAACCCACCTACTAGCAAGCCACCCGAATGAAACTGAGCCCGCAAGCCGTAATGAAACCTGTACGGCAAACCTGCAAGAAACTGGGGCACAACGGGGGTGAGTTGCCAACTCGTGAATAGAAAAACATCTACGCACAGAAATCGCATAAATAACGCAACCTAGGTCAATGATCATAATATATCCTCAAATATAAGTATAACAGGCAGCCTATAACAATGGCTAGGGTAATATCTAACCCGAGTATAATTTCATGTGCCCGTGTCAGTGCCTCAGGTAGCAATATATCATATGAATGAGGTATGAATGCATGAAACAGAATACATATAAATGAAGAAACTGTTTTCATAAATTAGTGAGATTTCCTTCGTATTTTTAAACTGATGTATCATAAATGAAATCAGCATCAACAGTGTCTAGCATCGACACAAAACATAAATCTCACTGTCTCGAAATATCAATGTCTCAATCTCAATATCTAGGGCGCCGTCAGTCCAGACCGGCCCCTACCATCCATCTCAAGACCACGACGGTATCCTTCGGATATCCGACGCGTCGGGTAATATCACCGGTAGGTAGTGCTCCCCAGCCAGGCTCAACGTCAACACCACATTCCTCTTGCCCCGGGGTACCACACCGGGCCCACCATGTACCCGTGACGGTTCCTCCACTCCTCGACACGGATCTCCAAAACTATAGCAAACTCATGGTGGACGACACTTTACATCACTAGAAAACCGCAACATTTTATATTTTAAAAGATCATAAGTTGTAAATTTTGCGGCTTTCCCCGAAATCCAGAAATATCATAAATCTCAAGAAATCATCACAAGTGCATATGTCAATGATAATGAACTAGGCATGAACAACTGAATAACAGTATGCATGAAGTAGTAGGTAATAACTACAATGTCTAATATGGCATATAAGGGAAGTACACTAATATCATGTCAAAACTACTAGCTAACAATCTAAGTCAAGCAATTATATTCTCTAAAGTGTACGTGACATGGCAATTACCGATGAAGATGTGTGTGAGCCGGCAAGTAGGTGTACGTGGTACATACGCATCATCGGTAATGGTGCTGGTGTCCTAACAGCATGATATCAATAATGGAATATGCAGCAAAATAAATATGCGAGGCAGAGCGAACAGCAATAATGTGCGGGAGCTGAATACTAGACACAACGATAACTAATCTGCAATAATCTAATATAAGTCCTACAAATGGTGCCTTTTGAAATAACACGAATCATGGGGTTTTGAAAATAGGGGCTACGGTGTTTTTATGAAAAGATACGTCGTTTTTTGAAATATCCGTAGATTCCTTGAGCTGTCTTTAAAAATGCCCACGATTCGTTAGTTTTGAAATAGGTAGGGTCTAATCTAATCTAACAACTACGCTAAACTATACGGCTGAACTAACAAGCTGAACTACAGGTAAGGAAACCGGCTATCATCTGAGTCGATACATATACATACCTGTATATGTATAGTCGGTGATCCCGCCTCAATAATATCATATCCATAACCAGACATCCCAAGTCAAGAGTGCGGATCAATCATCAATATAGCTCGTACGTAAATCCGTCGTACGGCATCCCAAATCTAGGTACGGGTCAATATCACATTCATCATACTATTCACATGGTATCCTCTTTATCAAATATCATGATCGGGGTACTGATCTACGTCTAGTACCATACTGATACCGCCTACGTGTGCATGGACGTGTGTGAAACACTACGTCAAGGACCCGCTACAACGTCATGTCGTATCTAAGATACGAACCCTGCTATATCACCGATCTCACGGCCTCAAATCAAATCTCATCGACTCAGCTCAATCCCAAGTATCATCATCAATCCGTATGTGACCACATAGTCCCATACCCATGTGAACACATAACTATATAGAATCCCATGAGCACATATCAATAGGAATGTATGCAAGTATGTATGTGTGTATGTGTATGCAACACTACCCTAGTGTTCGCAACGCTAAAATAATCAAACACACCAATATCCATCCTAAGTATCGTTAATAATCCCAAATGACATATAATAATTATTGGTGTGTATACACATCCGTATACACCACCACGGACTGCGGGGGTGCTATACGCTATCCACCCGACTTTTCCCCGTAGATATAAATCTACTCACCTGGTCCTCGCTAGCCGGTGCCTACGTTGCCACGCGCTTGTTTGTCGTCTCGAAGTCCACATGGGGGTACCTACATATCATAACGCACCATATCTCATTAAAATCCGACTTATGATCAAAACGACGCACGAATCCCACATAGGTCAAAACCTATGGTTGCTTTCACAAATCAACCCAAAAACCCTCGACGTCGGCGTACAAACGCCAAACCATCGAGAAAACCCAAATACACTCATTTGCACATTCACGAACACTAATTTTAATATAAACTAGGTTAAAACTCACAAAAACCCCAATTTCACTTAAAAAGTCATTTTTCCGAAAATCTAGCAAGCACAATTCGCCGTTTTTGTACAAAACACGATGTTTAAATGAATGTAGCGGCCAATATATTTATTAAATATCTTAAATAAGTCATAAAAACCATTTCCATAATTTAAACTCATAAATTTGCATAATTTCCAAAATCCTAGTTTGCAAAATATCAAATTTAACACCCTTTAAAGCAAAATTCACAATTCATCAATTAAGCTTCGTTTTGCATGAACCAAAGTCATTAAACCACTCATTATAATAGTTATAATGACATGAACACTTAATTATATTTTAATCTAAGCATTTGATAATTTTTCAAAAACTCTAGTTAGCAAAAACAAAACTTAATTTAGACATTTCCATGCAACAATATGAAATTTAACTACTAAATTACTTTCTACAAATTCTAAGATGGTAAGCTACCCATCACAACCATACACCAATTCACAATAACCTAACTTGCATTCAAACCCTTTTCTTGAATTCCAAAACGTGCAATTAAACTCACATATCCAAATAACACTTAAATAAATTAGCTTAAGAAATTAGTAACAATTTAAGCAACAAAAATGTTTAGAAATATACCCAAAAGCATATGAAGATCCACAAGCATCCATGGCACTCCAAAATGCTCTCTTTTCACAAGGATCCATGCTTGAAATGCTAAGGAATAATGGGTAAGTGTTGGATTTGGAAAAAGCTTTGAAATTGTATGGATTTTGAAGTTTTTTTATGGATTTTTGAAGCAAAATAGTGTGGATTTTGGGGGGGAAAGGGCTGCTGCTGTGGGGATCATTTTCGGCCAGAAGTGGGTGAGGGGAGAGAGAGGGAGGTGAGGAAAATGCAAGGGAGGAAAGTCAAGGTCAAGGTAAGGTCAAAGTCTAACTACTTTATCTATTTTCTAATCTTTTCTTTTATTTCTTTTCATTTCTTGTTTCCTTGAAAATCAAGTGGGGAAAAATATGGTGGGTGCTGAATTCAGCCATGGGGAGGAGTAAGTTGGGGTGTGTGGGTGTGGGTACGGGTGTGGGGTGATGAAAAATGATAATACGATACCCCAAACATCCATTTACGCTAAAAAAAAGCCTTTTTTCCTCAATAATTTCTAAACCGTTTTGGCAAATGATTTCGTTCCAAAAACCACATGATAAATTTTTATTTAATGTTTTATGGTGCACAAAATTTGTTTCAACTCATTCCAATTTGTAATTTTCCCTAATTAAATGTATTAGTGACGGCTTAAAATAATAATAAAATAATATTTTTTTTCAGAAAATTTGAAATTTCACCAGCGGCTCAATAAACACCAAATAATAGCAATTACATAGCTAGAATATGTATATTTAATTTTTATAATAAGATATTTGTATTTTGATTTTTTTACAGAAAACCCCCTTATTTTACCGATTTTTCGAAATTTCACCGAAACGATTTTCAAAACGTTACATTAAGAGTCATGTGGGTGGGTCTAATTAATCACGAAATGACGGGTAGAACTTGACTAGTGCTTATGATTTGTTGACCATAGTTAAGGTCATAAGTGCTAGGGGTAAAAATCTTTATCGGGAGTTTCAAGTGTTGAAATTTGCAATGAGATTGCATACCTTCTATGTGATAGTTGGATCTCGATACCCACTGCGAGTAATTGTTACTCCTGGGAGTGTTTTGCACTTTACAATTAGCCGATCAAGTAGGTGTCTAGAAAGGTGTCAACGGGGTTACGCCTCTGGGAAAGCGAGGTTTACAGTAATTAGGTCCGTGCGAAAGCACGGGGAACCTCCCTCAAAGTACCGACACTAGCCTGGCTGAAAGATTGGCGAACTTGTAGAGTGTAATTAATCCCGGCTAGTCTTTCCTTTTAAGGTTTGAAGGAAGATTTGATAAAAACAATGGGAGACATCCTGATTAGATAAAATAATAACCAATCTATTCTTGCAAGAGCGCACGCTGAGTGTTTTCTTCTCTCTCTCTCCAGGTAGCGACCATATCACGCCTTAATCAAGATAATAATATGGATGTATTGACCGAACCCGCTTGTTATACTGAGCTGGGGAAAGTTGGTCCCGCTCCAACTTATAATTGTTATAAGACAGAGCAGGAAATAGGGAATACCAGAATTCCTATGCCGCCCAAACGAAGAAAGTGCATATGATGCATCTCCTTCGGGTGTGTTCATTACAAAGAACTGTTTCTCAGTATCCTCTGAATCCTGGGTATTTGATACCGGGTCAGGATCCCAGATATGTAATCTGTTACATAGGGCTACAAAAAGGAAGAAAAACTGAGAACGGGTGATAAGTTTCATGAGACAGAAAACGGGGCAAGTGTTGCAGCCAAGTCTGTTGGTCACTGTCACCTTGTATTACCAATACATTGATTCTGAACAAATGCTATTAGATACCGAACCTGATATACAAAATCATATCAGTCTCTTTATTAGTAAAGAAATGATAAAATTTTGTATTGATGGATAATGTTTTGAACATTTCCTATATCAAAAGTTGATCGGTTCAGGCACGTTATCTAAAAGCATTGACGTTCTAAATCAAACTACAGTTCTTTAGTATACAGAACACACACAAAAGGAAGAGTTCAGAAATGAACGGATCCTTCTTGAGGTATTGTAGACTAGGTCACATCAATGCGACCCGACTGGCTGAAGTTACATTTTAGATGCATATTTAAATTAGTTTGAATTTACATCTTGTGAAAATTGCCAGTCATGTCACAAAGATTAGATGACCATAGCTCCGTTTGCTGAAAACTGAGAAAGAGTTAGTAAACTCTTGGGACTGATGCATGATGATGTATGTAAGGTCTCCTGTCTACACATGCCAGGACTGGTTCTTTATACTTCATTATATTCTCTGATAATCTCTCAAGATTCAGTCATACGTTCCTGTTGAAACATAAGTCCGAACCTTTTGAGGTATTCACAGAATATAAGTTAGAAGTAGAGAACCAATAACCGGGTATAAGTATTATGTCCTATGATGAGATCAGGGAGGAGAATACTTGTGCATGGCATTCCTGGACCATTCTAAAGGAGAATGAGATTCTCTCTCCGTATTACTCCTCTGAATACACCACAGCACAACGGTGTATCAGGGCGGAGCAATCACACAATATTAGATATCGTGTGCTCTATGATGAGTACTACTGAGTTTCCTATTTCCTTTTGGGAGTTATGCACTTATGAAGTTGCATACCTATTGAATAGGGTTCGATTCAAATCAGTGCCTACCATTCTATATGAGATATGGTATTGGAAGAGCCTATCTCTTAAGTAAGTTAAGATTTGGGATTGTCCGGCCTATGTCAAAAGCAAAATCCGGACAAGATCGAGGCAAGGTCAGTTCTGTAGAACTGGAAATGTTCCAGCTATACAAAACTGCAGCTGATTTGACAGAACCAAAGGATTCAATGGTCCCCGACGAACCTCAGCCTCTCCGTCGATCTGGTAGGGTTCCTCATCCGCCTGAGAGATACCTTGGTTTCTCGATGACAGTGGGAGCATGGAATGCATCATGAGATGATGACCCAACTAGATTCGAGCAGGCCATCAAGAGTAGGGACTCTGTAAGAATGGCTGGATGCTTAGCGGTCTGAGATGGAATCCATATACACCAACAAAGTATGGACTTTGGTTGCTATATCTGAAGGGTTAAATCCCCATCTGGAGCAAGTATATCTTGAGAAGATTACTTGGTGTAGATGGAAAAGTTGAGACTTTCAAAGTTAGACTTCTTAAAGGTTTTAGTCATCAACCAGGTGTGGATAATGATGAAACCTTTTCTAGGGACTATGCTTGAGTCCATCCAGATTCTACTTACCACGGCTACATACCATGACTACGATATCTGGTGGTTGGGTGCCATGACTACTTTTCTAAATAATGATTTAGAAGAGAACGTCTATAAGAACACAGCCAGAGGGCTACGTAAACAGTGGGAGCAGCGGAAACATGTGCAAGATGTTTTATGTGATGAAGTAGGCATCGCGGAGTTGGAACATCTGTTTTGATGAGTTAGTCAAACAGTTTGACATCATCAAAATGGTTGATGAACCTTGTATATACAAAACGGTAGTAGAGAGTAAGGTGGTCATCCTCGTATTGTACGTGGACAACATACTCTTGATAGGAAAAGAGTTTCATATACTACGATCGGTCGATCTCCTCTTATCAAATGGATTCTCCATATAGGATCAAAGTGATACCTCCTAAATCCTGAGTTTTCATCTATGAGATAGATGTAATTGGATGCTAGGATTCTCACTAGATGAAGTGAGATGGTATCAATCGATCCTGGGGAGAATCACTGGAAGGGTTCCAGGGTGATAAAGACGACTGAATGTCAGTCACAGGTATTGTCTTTACCCTTAGTAAAGGGACGGTATGTTGGAAGAGTTCCGAGCTAGATACCGTGGCAAACTAGACGATAAAGGCTGGTAACATCGCTATTAAAGATACTACCAAAGAGGCAGTTTGGGTGTATATTGGTTCATAAGATGAACTAGGTTCCTGCCATTGTATGACAATGGAAGTGTGGCTTCAGCCCTGGAACCCTGGTCCCATCAGTGACCCAGACAAATTCTGAGGCAGCATCACCTGATCATGGAGATAGTTGATCTCCAGGTTGATCGAGGTTAGGAGAGTAGACTCAGAGGACAACACGGCGGATCCACTCACGAAGGCCTTTTCCCAAAGAGAGACTTTTAGGGGATGGTTGAGTATGTGATACTGCAACCACTGCTACAGATGGCCCTAGTGCAAGAGGGAGATTGTTAGTTATATGTATGCCCTAGAGGCCATTACTGTACATTGGATGTATATTGTAGTGGATGCTGGGACATATATAGGTAGGACTTTCTTGCTCGACATGATAGTACGCTATCTGGTTGCTCTTTATCTTAACGTGTATACTTTATGTCTCTCTGTTACATGTTGATAAAGCCCTTAGGATGTGTACTCGACTTCCAGGACTGTGATGCAGATCATACTAGTGGGGCCTGGATAGTCCATGAGTACATCCTTCAATGTTCCTAGTCGAGGGAATATCGAGACGGGGCATCGATATTCCAGAGTAGACTACCGTATATCTTCTCGACCCATGCGATGGGCGATGGATGATCCCATATCCATTGGTGTTTGACATCAGAGATGGTATACGGGTGCTCAGTGGAGACTGGGTACACTGAACGGACTCGCCGAGAACTCCCAGATGGTATTATACCTCACGTCAGATGGCAGTTCTCTGGTGACACTGGTACAGCTTAGTCTGTTGACCCGAGATCGTCATAGAGTCTTGTGTGTCTCCCACTGTGCTTTGATTTCCACCCTACCACAGCTCTACTGAGTCGTGCAAATAGGTGGTTTTTGGGTACAGTCCCGATTCACATGGAGGCAATGAGCGATAGGAGGGGATTCGTCTCTCCCGGTATTGGGGGTTGATGTTGCGCTATGCTCGACTGGCCATAACAGGAAATTCCTGGCCAGGGTTGCGGTGACCTTCTGGTAAGTGTTATCAGTAGTTTCACACATGTTATGGACCTTACGTCGGCATGACTTATTAAGCTATTGGGGTCTGACGTTTACCACCCCTAGGCGAGATATGCGACATATCAGACGAACAGACCGGACTGTACGGTAAGTGTTACTGGTTGGATTCACAGGAGTGTGAGCGGGCTTGCTCGTCGATCTTCTGATCGCTCAATACCCGGGTGGCCGTTACGTTTAGCAGACCGCTTGCGGCTTATGGGTGTTTGATATGATCATCATCTGCTGCCGGCGTATTGACGAGTCTTTAGAGTCCTACACAGAGGTTTCCTGGCTCAAGCGAAACGAAATAGGAGCGCATATGAGATATGTGTGGGACCGAGAATAATGCGTGTATGTGATACCGTATTTCATTCTCGCGATGAATGTGTCGAATGGTTGTATGCGATATAACCTAGTTATCGAATCAATGATTGATTCGATAAGCCGATACATTGGATACTAGCCGGTTATATGCGATATGACCGGATCATTGAATCAAGTGTTGATTTAATGATTTAATGTATAATTATATATATTTGATATATTACTTTGCATTAACTAGTATTAGTTCACTTTAAATGGATTTTCTCACTTGTATTATGCACATTGTATATGTGATATATTTTTTGTGCACATGATTGTATCATGTTTGATGATACATTCTAGCTTGGTTTTGTGTAAAGAATTAAACCATGGTTAGTTAGTGGTTAGGGTATCATTTCTTTTACTTATTCATTTATCTATTTATTTGTTTTATTTATTTCATTTAGAAAAGATAAAGAGAAAAGAATGGTTGCTAGTTTTGTTTTTATTTGAAGCTTCTTGAAGCTTTGAACAAGTCCACCATTCTTGTCTCTTCTCTAACCCTAACCATTCATCTAACGTTAGTTAAATCTCTACACTAAACCATGGTTGAGTACATGATAAGTATTCATTTTATTATCTATTTTTAAATAACTTATCATATCATCTTCTTCTTCTTCATCTTCTTCATCCATGAAGAAAAGCTTGCTACATTAATGGCAAGTGATGAAAACAAGTGAGAAATCCAATTCTAAAGTGAACCCACTTCCTATTTCTTCATCCTCTATCTCTTGCCAAGTAGTATAGGGTGTTTTCTTCACAAGTTTCATGACTTGGTGAAGTCGGAGTTTGATCTTGTGATGCCTCGACGTAGATCATCTTCGGCATCGAAGCCGACGATCAAGCCCGCCCATTTCTTCGATGAAGCCGATGCTAGAGTTCGGGATCCGACTTGGACAGCGGAGGGACATCGTCGCGGAGCCTAGGACGTGGAGGACCGGATCTACAAAGGTTGTAGCTTCTTTCCTTTAGTTAAAAGTCGTTAACTTGCAATGCATAGCCTATATATATAGTTAACGATCCGTATTAGGGTTTCTCGGCACTTGTAAAATTTAAATTGGCCGTGTTTGATCACTTGCAAGACTTCATTAGTGTGCCTAGGAACCCTATAATATGACTCTCAGGGTTGCTAATGGAATGAGCATGTACGCTGAATCCGTAGGGGAATATCATCTTGGACTGACAACTGGGCAGATATTGATTCTGCGTAACTGTTTTTATGTACCAGGTGCGACTTGTAATATCATATCTGTATCCTTACTTTCTAAGGAAGGATACGATTTTACTTTTGTAAGCGATGTTGTCAACATCCACCTAAATCAAGTTCTGATTGGGTCAGGTACATTAGAAAATGGGATATACGTATTGAATCAAGCTCAGATCTTCAGTGTCCAGAACACACTTAAAAGAAAGTCTCCGGAAACAAATCAGGCTTTCTTATGGCATTGTAGACTGGGTCACATTAATGAGACACGGTTGACAAAGTTACATAAAGAGGGATACTTGAATCCGTTCAAGTATCAGTCTTATGCCACTTGTGAATCTTGTCTTATGGGAAAGATGACAAAGACTCCGTTCACTGGACACGGAGAAAGAGCAAGCGAGCTCTTGGGACTCATACGCTGTGATGTGTGTGGTCTAATGTCTACACAAGCGTGAAGTGGTTATTTATACTTCATTACTTTCACAGATGATTTCTCTAGGTATGGACATGTCTTCCTAATGAATCACAAATCCGAGGCCTTTGAGAAATTTCAGGAATACAAGAATGAAGTTGAAAAACAAACAGGCAAAAGTATCAAGACACTGAGATCTGATCGAGGTGGTGAATACTTGAGTGCCAAGTTTCTGGGCTACTTAAAAGAGAATGGAATTCTCTTTCAGCTTACTCCTCCATACACACCACAGCACAACGGTGTATCGGAAAGGCGGAATCGAGCCCTATTGGATATGGTTCGTTCCATGATGAGTAAGGCTGAGTTGCCGCGATCCTTCTGGGGTTATGTTTAGGGTTCCTAGGCACACCCATGAGGTTCTACAACTGATCAACCATGCCAAATTCAAAAATTTATGTGCCTAGAAACCCGATGCAAGATCGTTGACTAGAGGATAGGCGAAAACTAAACAAGTTAACAACTTAACTACTAAGTGAAAGAGACTACAACCTTTGTAGATCCGGTCCTCCACTTCTCTAGCTCCGTGTTGACGTCCTTCCGCTACGATCATCGAAATCCCGGACTCTAGCGTCGGTTTCATCGTAGAAATGGGCGGGCTAGGTCGTTGACTTCGATGCCGAATATGATCTACGTCGAGGCGACTCTAACTCAAGCTCCATCTTCACTAGGTCATGAACCTTATGAAGAAAACACCCTATACAACATGTCAAGTGGTAGAGGATGAAGAAATAGGAAGTGGGTTCATTTTGGATTTGGATTTCTCACTTGATTTCAACACTTGAAATTTTTCAAGAAAGGTTTTCTTTTCTTCATGAAGAAGAAGAAGAAAATAATGGAAAAAGGAATTATGTGAAAAGAATAATCAAGTGAAGTTATCATGTTGCAAACATGGGTGAGATTAACTCATGTAGAGAATAAACTAGGGTTTAGGTAATGGTTAGGTTTAAGAATAAAAACAAAATGGTTTTGACCTTTTTCAAAGATGCTTGAAGCTTCTAGCAAATAAATAAGAAAGCCACCATTTTGTTTTCATAAAATAATAAAGTATATAAAACCCTAATCATTTACCTAAACATGGTTTAAAGTATACACACACCCAAGTTTGCATGTATCATCAAACATGATACAAACTAGTGCACAAACATATATCATATATACAATGTGCACATCAAGTGAGAAAATCCATCTTAAGTGAACAAATACTAGTTAATGTAAAGTAATATATCTAATATATAATTATACATTAAATCATTAAATCAACACTTGATTTAATGATCCGGTCATACTGCATATAACCGACTAATATCAAGTGTATCAATATATCGAATCAACATTTGATTCGGTAACCCGGCTATATCTTATATAACCGTCCGATGATTCAAATCGCGAGAATAGAATTCAGTATCACATACTGGCATTAATCTCAGTCCCGCACATATCTCATATGCGCTCCTATTTCGTTTCTCTTGAGCCAAGAAACCTCTGTGTAGGACTCTAAAGACTCGTCAATACGCCGGCAGTAGGTGATGATTATATCAAACACCCACAAGCCGCAAGCGGTCTGCTAAACGTAACGGCCACCCGGGTATTGAGCAATCAGAAGATCAACGAGCAAGCCCGCTCACACTCCTGTGAATCCAACCAGTAACACTTACCGCACAGTCCGGTCTGTTCGTCTGATATGTCGCATATCTCGCCTAGGGATGGTAAACGTCAGACCCCAGTAGCTTGATAAGTCATGCCGATATAAGGTCCATAACAAGCGTGAAACTACTGATAACTCTTACCAGTATATCACTGCAACCCTGGCCAGGGATTTCCAGTTATGGCCAGTCGAGCATAGAGCAACATCAACCCCCAATACCGGGAGAGACGAATCCCCTCCTATCGCTCATTGCCTCCATGTGAATCGGGACTGTACCCAAAAACCACCTGTTTGCACGACTCAGTAGAGCCGTGGTAGGGTGGAAATCAAAGTACAGTGGGAGACACACAAGACTCTATGACGATCTCGGGTCAACAGACTAAGCTGTACCAGTATCACCAGAGAACTGCCATCTGACGTGAGGTATAATACCATCTGGGAGTTCTCAGCGAGTCCGTTCAGTGTACCCAGTCTCCACTGAGCACCCGCATACCATCTCTGATGTCAAACACCAATGGATATGGGATCATCCATCGCCCATCACATGGGTCGAGAAGATATACGCTAGTCTACTCTGGAATATCGATACCCCGTCTCGATAGTCCCACGACTAGGAACATTGAAGGATGTACTCATGGACTACCCAGGCCCCACTAATATGATCTACATCACAGTCCTGGAAGTCGAGTACACATCCTAAGGGCTTTATCAACATGTAACAGAGAGACAGAAAGTATACATGTTAAGATAAAGAGCAACCAGATAGCATACTATCATGTCGAGCAAGAAAGTCATACCTATATATGTCCCAGCATCCACTACAATATACATCCTGTGTACAGTAATGGCCTCTAGGGCATACATATAACTAACAATCTCCCACTTGCACTAGGGCCATCTATAGCAGTGGTTGCAGTATGTAATACTCAACCATCCCATATAAGTCTCTCTCTGGGAAAAAGCCTTTGTGAGTTGATCCGCCGTGTTGTCCTCTGAGTCTACTCTTCTAACCTCGATCACCCTGGAGATCAACTATCTTCATGATCATGTGATGCTGCCTCAGAATATGTCTGGGTCACTGACGGGACCAGGGTTCCTGGGCCAAAGCCACACTTCTATTGTCATACAATGGTAGGAACCTAGTTCATCTCATGAACCAATATACACCCGAACTTCCTCTTTGGTAGTATCTTTGATAGCGATGTTACCAGCCTTTATCGTCTAGTTTGCCACGGTATTTAGCTTGGAACTCTTCCAACATACCGTCCCTCTACTGAGGGTAAAGATAATGCCTGCGACTGACATTCAGTCGTCCTTATCACTTTGGAACCTTTCCAGTGATTCTCCCCAGGATCAATTGATACCATCTCACTAAACCTAGTGAGAAGCCTAACATCCATTTAGATCTATCTCATAGATCCAAATCCCAGGATTTAGGAGTATCACTTTTATCCTATTTGGAGAATCCTTGTGATAATAGGAGATTGACCGTGCGTAGCATAAGAAACTCTTTTCCTATCAAGAGTATGTTGTCCACGTACAATACGAGGGTGACCACCTTACTCTCTACTAGTGTTTTGCGTATGCATGGTTCATCTACCATTTTGATGAAGTCAAACTCCTTGACTACCACATCAAAATGGACGTTCCAACTCCGCGATGCATGCTTTATCGTGTAAAGCAACTTGCACATGTTTTCGCTGCTCCCACTGTCTACGAAGCCCTCTGGCTGTGTTCTTATAGACACTCTCTTCTAAATCATTATTTAGAAAAGCAGTCATGGCACCCAACCACCAGATATCGTAGTCATGGTATATAGCAATTGCAAGTAGGATCCGGATGGACTTAAGCATAGCTACTGGAAAAGGTTTCATCATTATCCATGCCTGGTCGATGACGAAAACCTTTAACAAGTCTAGCTTTGAAAGTCTCAACTTTTCCATCTACACCAATATCTTCTCAAGATATACTTGCTTCTCATGGGGATTCAACCCTTCAGATATAGCATCCAAAGTCCATACTTTGTTGGTGTACATGGATTCCATCTCAGATCGTAAAGCATTCAGCCATTCTTATAGAGTCCCTACTCTCGATGGCCTGCTCGAAACTAGTTGGGTCATCATCTCATGATGCATTCCTTGCTCCCACTGTCATCGAGAAACCGAAGTATCTCTGAGGCGGATGAGGAACCCTTCCAGATCGGCGGAGAGGCTGAGGTTCGTCGGAGACTATCGAATCCCTTGGTTCTGTCAAATCATCAGGTGTAGTTTGTATAGCTGGAACCATTCTAGTTCTACATAACAGACCTTGCCTTGAGCTTGTCCGGATTTTTCTTTTAGACATAGGCCGGAAAATCCCAAATCTTAACTAACTTAAGAGATGGGCTCTTCCCATACCATATCTTATATGGAGTGGTAGGCACTGATTTGATTCGAACCCAATTCAATAGGTATGCAGCTTCTTAAGTGCATAACCCCCTAAAAGAAACAGGTAACTCAGTAATACTCATCATAGAGCACATCATATCTAATATGGTGCGATTGCTCCTCCCCAATATACCAACGTGCTATGGTGTATACGGAGGAGTGATGCTGAGAGAAAATCTCATTCTCCTTTAGAATAGTCCAAGAATTCCATGCACAAGTATTCTCCTCCCTGATCTCATCATAGGACATAATACTTATACCTGTATTTTGGTTCTCTACTTCTAACTTATATTCTGTGAATATCTTAAAAGCTTCAGACTTATGTTTCAACAGGAACATATGACTGAATCTTGAGAGATTATCAGAGAATGTAATGAAGTACAAAGAGCCGGTCCTGACATGTGTAGACAGGAGACCTTACATACGTCATCATCTATCAGTTCCAAGATGTCCACTAACTCTTTCTCTGTTTCCTATGAACAGAGCTATGGTCATCTCATCTTTGTGACATGACTGGCAAGTTTCACAAGATGTAAATTCAAACTGATTTAAATATGCATCTAAAATGTAACTTAAGCAAGTCGGGTCACATTGATATGACCTAGTCTACAATACCTCAAGAAGGAATCGTTCATTTCTGAACTCTGTATACTAGGAACTGTAGTTTGATTTAGAACGTTAATGCTTTTAGATAACGTGCCTGAACCGATCAACTTTTGAAATAGGAAATGTTCAAAACATTATCCAACTATACAAAATTTTTATCATTTCTTTACTAATAAAGAGATTGATATGATTTTGTATATTCAGGTTCGGTATCTAATAGCATTTGTTCAGAATCAATGTATTGGTAATACAGGGTGACAGTGACCAACAGACTTGGCTGCAACACTTGCACCGTTTTCTGTCTCATGAAACTTATCACCCGTTCTCAGTTCTCTACTTTTCTGTAGCCCATGTAACAAATTATATATGCGGGATCATGATCCGGTATCAAATACCTAGGACGTAGAGGACACTGAGAAACAGTTCTTTATAATGAACACACCCGAAGAAGATACATCATCATGCACTTTCTTCGTTTGGGCGGCATGGGGATTCTGGTATTCCCCTATTTCCTGCTCGGTCTTATAACAATTATAAGTTGGAGCGGGACCAACGTTTCCCAGCCCAGTATAACAAGCGGGTTCGGTCAATACATCCATATTATTATCTTGATTAAGGCGTGATATGGTCGCTACCTGGAGAGAGAGAGAGAAGAAAACACTCTGCGTGCCCTCTTGCAAGATCAGATTGGTTATTTGTTTTATCTAATCAGGATGGCTCCCACTGTTTTTATCAAATCTTCCTTCAAACCCTAAAAGGAAAGATCAGCCGGGATTAATTACACTTTACAAGTTCGCTAATCTTTCAGCCAGGCCAGTGTCGGTACTTTGAGGGAGGTTCCCCGTGCTTTTGCACGGACCTAATTAAATTAAACCTCGTTTTCCCAGGGGCGTAACCCCGTTTACACCTTTCTAGACACCTACTTGATCGACTAATTGCAAAGTGCAAAACTCTCCCAGGAGTAACAATTACTCGCAGTGGGTATCGGGATCCAACTATCTCATAGAAGGTATGCAATCTCATTGCAAATTTCAACACTTGAAACTCCCGATAAAGGTTTTTACCCCTAGCACTTATGACCTTGGCTAAGGTCAACAAATCATAAGCACTAGTCAAGTTCTACCCGTCATTTCGTGATTAATTAGACCCACCCACATGACCCTTGGCTAAGGTCAACAAAGCCACATGACTGTCCTAATTAATCGCATCATATGCTGTGTAGGAAGACGTCACTTAGCTACCGTACACTTCGCCTCGGCTATAGTCGACAAACGTAGCATGAATACTAAGTACTCTACTTCCTAAAATGACGGAGGGTTGCGGATGGTTTTTAAGAAAACCTTTAACGCTTTGAACTTGATCTCGTTGCGGAATCAAATGGATTTTAAATGGAGTGTTTTTTAGGCTTTTCTAGTTTTGCTAAAGGGGTCACTCCCGGTGAAGGGATCTTCGGGCCTTTCCTCATCAAATTAGGTGCAGGATATATCATATATACCGCTGTGCAAAGAAAAAACTATAGAAGCAATCAAAAGACAAACCGAGGGTTGTAGTATCTGCCAGTTATTGCTAAAGGGGTCACTCCCGGTGAAGGGATCGTCGGCCCTTTCTTCATCGAATAAGGTGCAGGATATTCTACAAGGAACACCGCGATGCAAAGCAAGAACTGTAGCAACCTGGTTTTGAGAAATTCGATTCCACAACATCTTTTAGGTTTATTTTCTTTTATTAATCACATTAATGAAGTCCCATCATTTAAGTCCACCTAAGCATCACGGATAAATATAACGTACGCTTATACCATCTGCATTCGCCTCGATGTCCCGTCTGCACCGTTAGGTTAGGTAACTAACGCCGGAGCGAGGCAGGGCTAGCGCGTGTGTAAAACATAAGCAACGTCTATATAACATATCATATATACTATATATAATATCTATCTGAACAAATCACATGATCACATCACAGATAACGCAGCAGAAAATATCATATGAAATATTGGATATACTTGGACTTCCGTGTTTTATTTTGAGCCTGTATAAAACACGGATTCCACGGTCGTGATGAATAGCCAATCCCACACCCCTAGACCCCTACGAGAGCGGCAAGCAACCCTACCAATTCTAGAGTTAGGAGACCCGGACTCGACTCCTCGAGATGGTCTCCCACTGGACCCTAGGACCCGGTTACTTGTGCTCCCCTCCTTGGGTCTATCCTAATGCGGAAAAGTAAATAATATACATCAACGGTGACATCTTCCGCAACCTGGAAGTGCCCCAATAAAAGAATATTACATACAAGTTTTTACATGAATGAAAATGAAAAACACTCATCTCACATAAAAAAAACCCGGCTATTCAAACACGACGATCCAATATAACATATCCAGCAACACATAACATCACATGTCATCAACGTAAGTAAATATACGCATCCCATTTGTCGTTGACATATAGCAACGAAACCGGGGATATCGCATATTACACTTGCGGTCGCAGAAAAGAAAGTGTAAAACTACAACAGTTGGAATCCGCAACCGCTTTAGACATCGCATGCCTAATCAAATGAATTCCTTAGACATCGCATGCCTAACAATTATAAATCCCGCATTTCAGTCTCAAAATCGAAAACTGTTTTCAATATCAAGTCGGGCAATTCAACAAGATTCCCGACATCCTGAACGAATGCTCGTCGCAAGCTTTAGTAGATGGCCGCATCCCCGATGCCGTCGACGAAGTGCACTAAGGCGGAACACCGCTACCGCGAGCACCCGAACGGATGCTTTCGGCGACGGGGTTCTCCTACAGTCACTTGGTCGGGGCTATGGGGCGTGGCTATCTATTAAGTTTACCGGCGAGTATCCGCGTACGCTACGTGATTGCGACGGACTTTTGATCGCATCAAAATTCCGTGGCAACCGATCAAGTGAGACTAAACTGCTAGATTTATAACATTCATTCAGTTATCTCATAACTACTTGTGAATTCCAAATATTGTATCACATTCCAGATAAATAGAAAATGTTAAACTTTCCGATCGAACAGTCAAACACCCAAGTTTTCCCAAAACAGCTCAACACTTGAAATAAGTTTAAAAAAACATCCATTTCATGCCACAGTACCAACGGTCCAGCCGTAGAAGGGTCAAGCCAACGCCTCACATGTGGCACGCTGTACTGCCCCAAACCCTAAAGTTCAAAGGGCAGTTCAAGACGGCCACATAATCGAGTTAAGGTTTGTTGTCTTCTAGAGGGTCCATCGCGTTACTTGCACTACTTAGAACGTCTTTAAACTACGAAAAGATCCAACACTTGGAAATTTCCCGACAGGGGAAAAAGTGGGTATTTATATCCGGTCGAACCTTTTAACATATTCTAAAATTACCCGGAAAAACACATAGACAAAGTTAAACTTTCGATCGAAACAACGAAATCCCAATACAACCCAGAAAACTCAACTCTTGAGTATAAATTAAAAATACCCAGAAAACATATTAATAACATAGAGACATTACTGTGTAAAAAGGGAATCAAGAAGAGATATTATGGCCGCGGAACCGCCGCATGACCTAGGGTACGGCCGCGGTTCCGCGGCGCCTTGGATGAGTTGGGGTCACGTGTTGCACAGTAATGCTTAGAAAACCCTGCTGATTTTTCTGCATATTTTTAATTCACAAAAATCACAGTTTTGAAAAATTGTACAGAGAATGGTTTTCAATTAGGGTTTCGGGTTCGATCGGACTTCTAACATCGTCTACACTTCGCCTAAACCTCTAGCTAGGCTCTGGTACCACTGTAGGGTTCTTAGGCACACCCATGAGGTTCTACAACTGATCAACCATGCCAAATTCAAAAATTTATATGCCTAGAAACCCTATGCAAGATCGTTGACTAGAGGATAGGCGAAAACTAAACAAGTTAACAACTTAACTACTAAGTGAAAGAGACTACAACCTTTGTAGATCCGGTCCTCCACTTCTCTAGCTCCGTGTTGACGTCCCTCCGCTGCGATCATCGGAATCCCGGACTCTAGCGTCGGTTTCATCGGAGAAATGGGCGGGCTAGGTCGTTGACTTCGATGCCGAAGATGATCTACGTCGAGGCGACTCTAACTCAAGCTCCATCTTCACTAGGTCATGAACCTTGTGAAGAAAACACCCTATACAACATGGCAAGTGGTAGAGGATGAAGAAATAGGAAGTGGGTTCACTTTGGATTTAGATTTCTCACTTGATTTCAACACTTGAAAATTTTCAAGAAAGGTTTTCTTTTCTTCATGAAGAAGAAGAAGAAAAGAATGGAAAAAGGAATTATGTGAAAAGAATAATCAAGTGAAGTTATCATGTTGCAACCATGGGTGAGATTAACTCATGTAGAGAATAAACTAGGGTTTAGGTAATGGTTAGGTTTAAGAATAAAAACAAAATGGTTTTGACCTTTTTCAAAGATGCTTGAAGCTTCTAGCAAATAAATAAGAAAGACACCATTTTGTTTTCATAAAATAAATAAAGTATATAAAACCCTAATCATTTACCTAAACATGGTTTAAATCATACACACACCCAAGTTTGCATGTATCATCAAACATGATACAAACTAGTGCACAAACATATATCATATATACAATATGCACATCAAGTGAGAAAATCCATCTTAAGTGAACAAATACTAGTTAATGTAAAGTAATATATCTAATATATAATTATACATTAAATCATTAAATCAACACTTGATTTAATGATCCGGTCATACTGCATATAACCGACTAATATCAAGTGTATCAATATATCGAATCAACATTTGATTCGGTAACCCGGCTATATCTTATATAACCGTCCGATGATACAAATCGCGAGAATAGAATTCAGTATCACATACTGGCATTATTCTCAGTCCCGCACATATCTCATATGCGCTCCTATTTCATTTCGCTTGAGCCAGGAAACTTCTGTGTAGGACTCTAAAGACTCGTCAATACGCCGGCAGTAGGTGATGATCATATCAAACACCCACAAGCCGCAAGCGGTCTGCTAAACATAACGGTCACCCGGTTATTGGGCGATCAGAAGATCAACGAGCAAGCCCGCTCACACTCCTGTGAATCCAAGCAGTAACACTTACCGCACAGTCCGGTCTGTTCGTCTGATATGTCGCATATCTCGCCTAGGGGTGGTAAACGTCAGACCCCAATAGCTTGATAAGTCATGCCGATATAAGGTCCATAACAAGCGTGAAACTACTGATAACTCTTACCAGTATATCACTGCAATCCTGGCCAGGGATTTCCAGTTATGGCCAGTCGAGCATAGCGCAACATCAACCCCCAATACCGGGAGAGACGAATCCCCTCCTATCGCTCATTGCCTCCATGTGAATCGGGACTGTACCCAAAAACCACCTGTTTGCACAACTCAGTAGAGCCGTGGTAGGGTGGAAATCAAAGTACAGTGGGAGACACACAAGACTCTATGACGATCTCGGGTCAACAGACTAAGCTGTACCAGTGTCACCAGAGAACTGCCATCTGACGTGAGGTATAATACCATCTGGGAGTTCTCGGCGAGTCCGTTCAGTGTACCCAGTCTCCACTGAGCGCCCGCATACCATCTCTGATGTCAAACACTAATGGATATGGGATCATCCATCACCCATCACATGGGTCGAGAAGATATACGCTAGTCTACTCTGGAATATCGATGCCCCGTCTCGATATTCCCACGACTAGGAATATTGAAGGATGTACTCATGGACTACCCAGGCCCCACTAGTATGATCTACATCACAGTCCTAGAAGTCGAGTACACATCCTAAGGTCTTTATCAACATGTAATAGAGAGACAGAAAGTATACATGTTAAGATAAAAAGCAACCAGATAGCATACTATCATGTCGAGCAAGAAAGTCATACCTATATATGTCCCAGCATCCACTACAATATACATCCTGTGTACAGTAATGGCCTCTAGGGCATACATATAACTAACATTATGCGCTAGAATCAGCTGCATATCTTTTGAACAAGGCTCCGACCAAGACTGTGCCTACCACCCCATATCAGATGTGGAGTGGGAAGAAACCCTGTCTTAAGTATCTTAAGACTTGGGAATGTCCAGCTTTTGTAAAGAAGCAGCATGCGGACAAACTCGAGGCACGCTCAGTACTGTGTAAGTTTGTGGGATACCCAAAGAACTCCAGGGGGTATCTTTTCTATTCCGCAGAGGAACAAAAGGTTTTTGTTTCTCAGCATGCCCACTTCTTGGAAACTGAATTTTTGGAAAATCAGATAAGTGGGAGTGCAATAGAACTGGAAGAAATTCCAGAACTACAAGCTATTACTGAAAGCTTGGAAGAACCAGAAGTTTCAAAAGAACCGGACATCCCAACGCCACTCCGCAGGAATAGTAGGCAGTCTCATCCGCCCGAGAGATACTACGGTTTTCTCATAGATGGGGATAGAGAGGATTGCACCATTGACCATGGTGAGCCTACTAGCTTCCAGCAAGCCATTCAGAGCGGTGACTCAGTAAAATGGCTAGATGCAATGCGGACCGAGATGGAGTCCATGTACACCAATAAAGTTTGGACTTTGGACTTTTCTCCAGAAGGGGTAAAACCCGTAGGCTGCAAATGGATCTTCAGAAAGAAGATTGGTGTAGATGGGCAGGTTGAAACCTATAAAGCTAGACTTGTTGCAAAGGGTTTTCGTCAAAGACCTGGTTTGGACTATGACGAGACTTTTTCTCCAGTGGCTATGCTCAAATCCATTCGGATCCTTCTTGCCATTGCTGCTTTCCACGATTATGAAATCTGGCAAATGGACGTAAAGACGGCTTTACTAAATGGAAATTTAGAAGAGTGCGTCTATATGGATCAGCCGGAGGGATTCATTCAGAGTGGGAGCAGCGGTAAAGTGTGCAAGTTGCTCAAGTCTATCTATGGACTGAAGCAGGCATCGCGGAGTTGGAACATCTGCTTTGATGATACCGTCAAAGAATTTGACTTTATCAAAAACACAAATGAACCATGCATTTACAGTAAGATTGTAGGGAGAACTGTGGTATTCCTCGTCTTGTACGTGGATGGCATTCTCCATAGGAAATGATATTCCTATGCTACAGCAGTCAAAGGATTCTTGTCGCAGAGGTTCTCCATGAAGGACCTGGGCGATGCCAACTACATTCTGGGGATCCAGATCTATCGTGATAGATCTAAGAGGATGTTGGGACTTTCGCAGTCCAGGTACATTGACACCATATTGAAACGATTCAGTATGGAAGATTCCAAGCGCGGTAATTTACCGGCTTGTCACGGGATCACCCTCTCCAAAGAGATGTCTCCCAAGACTGATTTGGAAAGGGATCGCATGTCTATTAAACCCTACGCTTCTGCGGTAGGCTCTATAATGTATGCGATGTTATGTACCAGACTAGATGTAGCATACGCATTAAGCGTTGTAAGCCGGTATCAGTCGGACCCAGGGGAGAAACACTGGATAGCGGTAAAGAACATTCTCAAGTACCTGAGAAGGACTAAGGAGATGTTTTTGGTATATGGCGGAAAAGACCTCCAGATCGAGGCCTTTGCTGACTCCAGCTTCCAGAGTGACAAGGATGACTCCAAGTCCATGTCGGGTTATGTCTTTACCCTCAATGGAGGGGCGGTTAGCTGGAAGAGTTCCAAGCAGGAAACCGTTGCTGACTCAACTATGGAAGCGGAGTACATAGCTGCTTGCGATGCCGCAAAGAAAGCTGTCTGGATGAAGAAGTTCCTCACGGAGCTTCAGGTGGTTCCTACCATTGTTGATCCAATACCGCTGTATTGCGACAACAATGGCGCTATAGCTTTAGCGAAGGAACCCAGGTCCCATCAGAAGTCCAGGCACATTTTGAGGCGGTACCACCTGATCAGGGAGATCGTTGATCGCCAGGAGATCGAGGTTCAGAGAGTTGCTACGGAAGATAACACTGCTGATCCACTCACGAAGGCCTTACCCCAGACTCAGTTTGAGCGGCTGATCGAGATGATAGGTCTCCGATACGCCAGTACATGGCCATAGTGCAAGTGGGAGATTGTTAGTGTATATGTCCTAGAGGCCATTACTGTATCATACTAGCTTGTATATTACTTGATGGAAGCTTGGGATATTCACAGTTGTATAGACAATCTTGCTTAAAATGGTAGTATGCTACTTGGTTTGTTTCTACTTTAATATGTGCATGTGTTTATTTTAGCATATCGCTTATACATGTTAGTAGAGCCCTTAGGATCTTTGCTTGATTACCAGTGTTGTGATGGCAGTCACACTTGTGGGGGCTAGGTAATCTATAAGCACATCCTTATACAGGTCCCTAGTCGTAGGATTATCGAGACAGGGCATCGATACTCCGGAGTAGACTAGCGTATGCGCTTCTCATCCCAGCAGGGGAGATGGTCTGTCCCACAGCCATCAGTACGTCGTACTGGAGATAGTATGCGGGTGCTCGTTAGGTTACGAGTACACTGGACAGGACTCGTCGGGAACTGTTGGTTGGTATTATACCTATCATCAGTTATCAGTTCCCAGGTGACATAAGTACAGCTTAGTCCGTTGACTTGACACTGTCGCTTCGCCTCGAGTGTGTTCCCACTGTTCTTAGATTGCTACCCTACCACGGCTCAAAGGAGTCGTGCAAATAGGTAGTAGTTGGGTGCAGTCCCGAAGCACTTGGAGGAAGTGACGGTTAGACAGGATTTGTCTCTCCCAGTATTGGGGGTTGATATCGCGCTGTGTCTAGGAGAGCCATTACACAAAGTCCCTGGCCAGGGCAAGGGAGATATACTGGTAGGTTTCCAGTGTTATCTCAGGGTGTTCTGGGCTACACTCTGACACGACTTGTACCGCTATTAGGGGACTGACGTTTACCGCCCCCCTAGGCCCTCCATGCGATAATCTTAGACGAACAGACCGGACTGTACGGAGATTGTCACATACAGGCTCAGTAGGAGTTCGGATGGGTTTACCTCATCGGCCTTCTTATCGACATCTACCTGGGGACCGTTACGTACAGCTAGTGCCGCTTGCGGTCTGTGGTTAAACCCACTGCCAGTGTAGTGTCGAGTCTTTAGAGTCCCACACAGAGAGTTTCCCTGCACTGAGCGAAACGTGTAGAGGCCGTATGGTTTTACGGCAAGGCTACGATCACTTACGTGCATTTGTGTGTGTATGCTGTTCGGGCAGGCATTACTAGTGGGCTTTGGTTTAAGCCGGATCCTAGTATTGCACGGATGGATTTATTTTGTCTTCTGTGCATTCGCATTCTACGGAATGCGGATGCGGGTGTGCATGCACAGTTTTGAGGAGCGAAGAAGAAGCAGGTGCCTCATTAGGGTTTTGACAGTTGATTCCGTCAAAACCATTTTGAGGCGGACTCATTAGGGTTTTGGCAGTTGGTTCGGTCAAAACCATTATGAGCCGGGGACATTATTTACTAATCTTTTTAGTGATTATTGTGTGATGGCTAATTGCTTTGACCATTTGACCATACTTGACTTTGTTGACCGTTTGACCAAAGTTGACTTGGACCTTCATGAGAGGTCTAGAGTATTCTTTGGATTTCTTATTATTTTGGATTATGAAATGGTCAAGTCAATTGTTGCCACCAACTTAATCTTGAAAAGATTAGTAATGATGATAGTGGTGTATTATTGCAACCATGGTTCATTTTCTTTAGCTCATAATTCATTTCTCATTCTCTCTCTTGTGAGAAGAAAAGAAAAAGCTCCATGGTTGTTCCTTCTTCCTCCTCCTCTTGATTCTTCCTTTGATCTCATGTGTTAAGAGAAAAAGGATCCAAATAGAAAAACACATCCATCTACTTTTTCTACACATCTTAGGACATCAAGCCTAGCGATCTTGTTTCCCTAGTTGCCTCGGCTCGAGGTGGAGCTCGGAGTACAACTCTCGGGTGGATCGTCTTCGACTCAAGAAGGCCGCGGAGGTGACCAAGATCCGGCAAGATCCTCGGAGCTCAGATGGACGAGCAGGACAGCGGAGAGAAGACCCGAAGGACCGGTATCGTGAGGTATAATCTCTATGGCATAGTAGATAACACCTCTTGTAGTTTGCTAGTTTCTAGTTTAGCAAAGATCCTTCTTTTAGTCCATGTTGCTTTTGTGCCAAAAAAATCGTTTTTCGCCGTTTCTGCCTCCCCGTAAGAACCGGGGTGAGCAACGTGGACTTACAAACTCATCATACCTTAACATCGTTAAGATATGAACCATTCTATATCCAATATAGAAACGTTGGCACTTATTTAATTGGAACCATATTCTAATCATGCAGTTGTCTCCAGTGCATATCAACTTAATGGAGAGAGGCTAATCAACATTACTCAACTTAGGAATCCATCCAATTATGAGTAACCTGAAAGAGAAACTAGTTTCTCAAAAAATCATTACTTGAATACCAATCACAAGAATCTACATCATCGATCTCTTTGAAGAATCCCGATACTTGTGACATCCGGTTCTCTACTTTATTCCTATACTCATAACTTCTTATAACTTAGACCTTGTATTTCTACGAAACACTTGTCTAAAAACTTGAGAAGTCATAAGTAAATAGAACATAGTACGAGGACCAGCCCTTTTGTCCTGATGGACACTGGACAACATGCAATACTCTGTATAAGAACTACTCCGTTGTTCCGCTGAGTCGAATAACTCAAAACCTGTGCATCGTAGGTTGAAAACTGTACTTATGGTTAAGAACTACTCCGTTGTTCAATGCTCCTTACCCAATCGTCAACTGATATAGGTAAATGTCACGGACATAATTTCAAAAAGTTATATCTCACTTTATCAAAATAAACGTACAGATATATCATTTTGAAATTGGTGCACAACAACGGATATTCAAAACCAAATACATGCCGTCTGGCAAAAACTCAGGCGACTTCCTCAAATATCACCAATTACAACGAATTCCGATATAATGAGGATGATCACCTTATTCCTAATAACCTACTCCTACCCATCATCTGTAAAACCATACAGATGTGAGAATCATACCTGGTAAATACATACCTTGGAGTAAGTATCTAATCGGGAAATCAGTTTTCCTTTAACAATGCACTGAAACATGAAAATGTTTCATAGGGGTATCCTGGTATTCTTAGTAATGCCTCTTCCATAATCCAATTCATGACTTCAACCGTATATTTCTTTTCCATCTCTCCAAATCCCTTTATTTGTCTTTATTCATTACCTTCTATACACCTTCGTTAGGCTAAATGGTTTTCTTCCTTCCCTACCGTTCGGCACCTGCCTATGGTTTGGAAGAAGACTATCCAGTAAGCATAATAGGTGTACTCTCCTAATCCTAGGAGTACTCGTAATTTGAGAGAAGATGATGATAAAAGACATCTGAATAATACCTTATTCTATTTCTCCCTGACTGGGGAAAAAACAAAAGTGAAATAGGAGTGGCGATGAAGTACGCGGTTTGGTCGTGAATGATAACAGTCGCAATTTACTTTGCCCTCTTTCTAATCCCTTTATTTTGTCTTTAGTTATTACCTTTTGTACACCCTACTTAGGCTAATTGGTTTTCTTCTTTCCCTACCTTTCGACACCTGCCTATGGTTTGGAATAAGATTATCCAATAAGCGTAATAGGTGTACTCTCCTAAACTAAGGAGCCCTCGCAACCTGAGAGAAGGTGATAATAAAAGACAACTGAATAAACTAATTCTATTTCTCCTGAACCTGGATCCATCCTCGAAGAAGTCCCTTCGAGTTCGTATATAACCATACGATGGATCTATCCAATGGAAGTGGATGTCCGTAGCAATACGGGGTGTTCTGAGAAATACAAAAGGGTAAAAGAAGGAGCGGTAATGACTTATGCAACTCAGACAATCCAAAAGTCAGTATTTTAAGAAGGTTCGGTCAACTTGGTCACTGAGTCATAGTCTAGGGTCGGTCAATGGTCGCTGCCAGAGAGAGAGAGAGAGAGAGAGAAAAGAAACACTCTGCGTGCATTCTAACCTAGATCAGAATGGTTATCACTTTATCTAATCAGAAAACCTCCCACTGTAATCTCAAATTCTCCTCCAAACCTGAAAGAAGAATTAGTCGGGATCACCCGAAGAGTAAACCAACTCATCAGCGAGAATCGGGATCCAACTATCATCGCATGATAACTTGATGGAAGCCACTCAAGTTATCACACTCTAGAAGGTATGCGCATGCCTGGCAAGTTTCCTGTATGTTTGAAACTCCCGATGTGATTTTTGCCCTATGCTCTTATGATCTTGGCGTTGGTCAAAATATCATAAGTCACATGCCAAGTTCTACCCGTCACTATCCAGGTCAATTTGAACCCACCCGCACATGCCCTTGACGTTGGCCAAAATGGCAGAACGACTGTCCCAAACCAACTCATCTATCTATGCAACAAATGAATACCCAGCAGCTACCAAACACTATGCCTTGGCGTTGGTCAAAATACATAGCTTGAATACTACTGAATACCCAAAAGAAATGACGGAGGGCAACGACTGGTTTTTGGCGAAAAACCTTTAACGTAATGAACTTGATCTCGTTGAAGGAACCTGATAGCTTTTTATAAAAATATAGTGGCGAAAACCTTTTGCTAAAGAGGTCACTCCCGGTGAAGGGATCTCGGCTCTTTCCTCGTGGAATGAGGTGCAGGATATTCTAACTGAATACCTCGATGCAAAGCAACTTGTAATCGACTACAGTGAAGTTATTACCCTGACGTAAACTTCTGCCCAAGGGGTCACTCCCGGTGAAGGATCTCGGCCCTTGCCTTGTCGAATGAGGTGCAGGATATTCCAACCGAATATCTCTGTGCAAAACAAAAGGAAACGTCTTTGTAATAACACCTTTTAAAACTGTTCCAACAACATCAAATTTAGGTTTGTTTTATCCTTGCATTGATAAGAATCAATGCAGTCCCATCAAATAATCACACCAGAAAAGAACAAAAATATAATGTACGTATCTGCCATCCGTATTCGCCACTGGGTCCCGCCGTCACCCGTTAGATTACTTAACTAACGACAGAGCGGGGACTGGACTAGCACGGGTGTAAAACATATACAACATCTAATAGTATATATACCAATATACAGTAATCGCTCCAGGTGTGATAATATGCAACATTACAGAAAAGTAATAAGCATCACAGAACAATACAGATAATCTGGGATCCCCGGGTTTCACAGAGCCGCTACTGAAACCCGACGTTCCCCTGGTCATGTGGATAGTGTCACGACCCGAAAGTACGGAATGTGACCGGCACTTAGATTACGAAGCGTCAAGAGGCGCCACGTAACCTAAGTAAGCCGAAGCCCAGAAATCTAAACCATAAAAGAAGAAGAAAAAAAAGAAAAAGAAAACAAGTTTAAAAACATCAGCAAATTTCCCAAAAATTTCGGCAGAGTCTCCTCTATAAAAACTGGCCCCCAAATGGGTACAACAAGCATAATATATAAACAATAATAAAAAGCATCCCCTAACGGGAGCTAACTCAACGCCAACAGGCGGAAACAACCACAACAAGCATAATAATATACAACGCCAAAGGGCGAGGCTCAAAACTCAAAAGAAAATAAAACCACCAGATCAGAATAATACATGCGCGACTCTAAGGTCGAAATAAAAGACGGGTCCAATAAACTTATCAAGTAATACAAGTATGGTTGATGGAGCTTACTAGATACAAATGAAAGAATAAAAAATACAATGGTGGTTCAGATACAAGTGAACCAACCTACCGTGCAAATCACCTTGAAGAAAAGATGTGCCAGCAAGCTGCCAGGGAAACCTGTACATCGAACCTGTAATAAAATTTGGCACAACGGGGGTGAGTTGCCAACTCGTGAGTAGAAGACATCTACGAAAAGAAATCGAATGCACGACGCTATCCTAGGTCATAATATTACACTATTAAATCCCAATCATCCAGTAATAGCAGGGTAAAACTACGTGTAAATGCAGATACTCCGTGCTCATGTCAGTGCCTCATATAATACTATGTCATATGAATGGATATGCATGCATCATGAATATAAAATAACCAATCCTGAAATCCAGAAATATCTGTATAAGAAATCTTTAGCTGTTATCATAGTAAAATGTGTATAAGAATCTGAAATCTCAACAATGAAATCCATGGAAATCCGTGTCAAGTATCGACACAACACATGTAATCTCAAGTCTCAATATCTCGGGCTCCGTCAGTCCGGATCGGCCCATATCATCAAATCTCACGACAACGGTCGGTATCCTCCGGATATCCGCCGCGCCAGACATCACCGGTAGGTAGCCTTCCCCTGCCAGGCTCATCGTCTACAACTCGATCTTCTTGCCCCGGGGTACCATACCGGGCCCACCATGTACCCGAGACGGTTCATCCACTCCTCGAATCGGGTCTCGAAATCCAATAGAAAACATGAAATCTCATGGTGGACGACACATACATCACGAGAAAACCGCATCTTATTTTAAAAAGAGAAGAGGAGAGGGAGAGAAGTTTTATATATTCTTGCGGTTTTCCCCAAAAATCCAGAAATCTCATAGAAATCCAAATCTTAAAATCATGAGTAAGTATATGATAAGTGTCGGCATATGCTCATGATACTGCATGATAACATGAAAATATGAATGCATGAATGTCTAAGCAATAAATAGCATGTCTGTACTAATGTCAGAGAATAATCACAATATTATAGCGGTCTAGTTGTTAACTGATTCTATCCATAAAAGACAATATGATCTAAAGTGTACGTGACATAGCAATTACCGATGATGATGTGTGTGAGCCGGCAAATAAGTGTGCATGGAGTATGCGCATCATCGGTAATAGTGTTGGTATCCTAACAGGTAAAGTTTATACTGATTATAGCAACATATAAAAGAACATGCACCATGATGATTACAGTATGAATGCAAGACAGATGTGCATTATCCACCCCTCTGCGACATACGAGAACAACTATCACTATATGAATCGAACCTAAACTAGTGTCCATCTAACCTCCTAAGGAACTTAACCTAAGAAACTAGTCATTAAGAAACAAGAGTCTACCTAGGTCTGAATCAATATCTCTAATAGTCGGCGATCCAGCCTCAATAGCGTCACGTACGAAGTACGGCTTCCTCGAATCAAGAGTGCGGATCAATCATCATATCTATGCCTCGTACGGTAAAATCCATCGTACGGCATCCCAATATCGGGGTATGGGTCAAGTATCTCCTAGGTGTCTCATTATTCGTATAATGTCATCACCAACGCATCTCATGATCAAGGTGCTAAACTGTAATCGCCTACATCAATCATATATCATTGCCATCATAATAAGCATCATTAGTTTATCCTCAGAAATATCATGTCATATGTATCATATCGATTAAGTCATACTTATCCCATATCGTGATCAATCACAGGTTACAGTCCGGGTACTATTTTAGAGTCCTATGTACCTCAATATCATCACTACCCCTTATAATTTAAGTAAAAATATTCATTATCTTATCCTCTAATGATTCGCTAACACTTAATACGACTGTATTGCTAAAAATCACGGCATCAAGCACCGTTACACTATTTCATCATACCTCGGATATCATATCACATCAATGAATCACATATACGTGTTGTATATATATGTATATACCTATACCTAGTTCTATATATATACACATACACGTATACCCCATGTCGAGTTTCAGTGTGTGCGTGTGTGTGTTTCTATCTGAAACCTACGAACCTCTTCCAAGGTACTCATCCTCTGATATGGTTTTCCTAAATCAGTCTAGTCCAGCCTAGGGTCAATACTAGGGTCCTACTAGGGTCACATCTGGTTTCCTAATGTCAATAAGTACCATTCCTATTCTACGTTGCGGGGGTGCTAAACGCCATCCACCCGACTTCCCCCCGTAGATATGCATCTACTCACCTGGTCCATGTCTGCCGAAGACAGTGTCGCCATCCTCCTCTTCATCGCCCGCAGTCCACGTGAGGGGTACCTAGACGCAAATATATAAATAGCATCGTAAACTGAATCACATACGAAAGTCAAACGATACAAGGAACAAGCATAGGTTAAAACCTATGTCCCGTCCACGCAAAAGCACCAAATATCGCTCGATATCGGCGTACAAACTCCGATGGATCGAGATAAACATTAACAAATAACTCGTAGTTTTAAAACACATTACTTATATTATAAAACATGATTAAATCCATCGAAACCCTAAAATCCATCAAATCGCCCGATTTCGTAAAACCCGAAAATGCCAATTTACTGTTTTTCATCAAAACTTGACATTTAAATGAAACCAATGGTTATAAAACTCATTAAATAGCATAACTAGACTATACAACCCCTTACTTTATTTTTTATTACACAATTTTGCATTTATTTGAAATTTCTAGTTTGCAACCTTTAACAATTTTTAACATTTTTCTAGCAAAATACCACAATTCCACCACAAAACATTATTTTGCATGATTTAATGTCTTAAATTACAATTCATGATGATAATGATATAATGAAATCATAATTATAATTTAAATCCCTTTTATTTAGAAATTTCCAAAATCTAGTTTACAAAATAATAGCATTTTATTACTATTTTCCAATTATCAAAGTAATCTAGTGATCAAACTAAGTTTTTCTTTCTATTAACATGCTAATATTCTCACTAAAACTACAATCTAATGATAGCAACTTTAATTGGAATTTTATATTACCCACAAACACATTTTAGAAAAATCTAGTTAGCTAAATAGTTTAATTAAAACAATTTCAATAAACAATTTATTATACCACAACCATGCAAGAATTTTCCACTCTAAAAGATGCTAAACTAGCTATTATAACCCTAATTAATTAATAAAAACCACCTCTTGAATTTGCAAAGCCTAACTTGAATTTTAAAATTTACAACTAGAATTAATATAATAAAGCTAATTATGCTTTAAAAGAACATCTAATAACAATAAATCAAAAGAAGGAAATTTATACCTCCAAAATATGAAACCCAAACATCAAATAAGCCTCCAAAATGCATGCTTTCCATCTCCAAAATCCATGCTAAATAGGTCAAAGGAAAATGGTAGAGGTTGAATGTTGATTTTTGAGATTTATTTTTGGAATTTTTGATGAATTTTGATGATTTTTAATGCAAAAATGATGGGGGAAAAATTTTGGGGCTACCCATGGAGGGGAGGCCGGCCATGGAAAGGGAGGAGGGTGGAGAGAGAGAAAAATGTGTGGTATTGTGTAGAAAGTTCATAAATAATGTATTTTTTTCACTTAAATCCTTTATTATCTAACTTTTTCAATTTAACCCTTTTCCTAGAAATTTCTAGAACCATGGAGAGATTTTGGAAAAGATTTTGCATATTACACACTTGATTCTAATATACCATGGCTCATTTTTACAAATTAAAACCATTCAAATTTGTAATTTACACTAATTTGTGTAAAAAATAAAGCTTATGTTAATATTTAAAATCTTTAATTTAGGAAAAATATTTAATTAAAATAAAAATTTATAAGTGGCTAAATAAACATCATTTACTAGTAATTACATAATTAAAATATGTATTTTTGAAATTATAATGAAAAACAATCACGGTTTAATTTTACGAAAAATACATTTTACTTTACCGAAATTCATAAAATTCACTTAAACAATTTTATTCATTTAATTATTTATTTAATTATTTTTAAAACGTTACAGATAGCCTGTGCAATGAAACCTAGACCCCTACCGGTGCGGCAAGTTACCCGCCAAAACCTGAAGCGAGGCAGCCCCCTACAGCAAAGTGAATGGACCACCCGGCACTTCACGAAATCCGGTAACATGAGCACCCCTCCTTGGGTCAACCTGTACCCCATACGAGTGCGGCGATTAGTCTGCCAATTCTAGAGTGAGGTCCCTCTGCCTCTCAAAGCCATGAGATACGGACCCATTGCCCTCCAGAACCCGGCTATCCGTGCACTCTGTCGCGGGGTAAACCTAGTACAAAAATAAAAATATATACAACGGGTACATCGACCTCAGCCCGGTCGTGCCCCAAAAGAATATTATACAAACAGGCAGTGACGGCAGTCCACATGTTGGACGCTCGCCCCGCAATATCAAATGTATAAATAAATCCAAACCGCACTACCATTGCACACTGCTATCCACCACGACAAATCCGCAACATCACAACACAACATAGAACATCAACGCGAATGTCACGTTCGCAAATCCGTCTAAAAGAACTATAGCAATTAGACACAATTTACCGCTCGAATGACATTCCCGGTCAGAGATATAATACAAGTACCGCATATTAACAAGTTTAAAATTTCGATCGACAAAACTTCCCGAAGTGGGCCCCACGTACATCTGCTGTACAGTAATAAAATTTGGGCCCAAAAGAATTATACCAGAAACCACAATTCACTGTTTAGAAACCCCAGAAGAAATTTGACCCTCTGAAGCTCCAAGATGGCCGCGGATCCGCGGCCAAAGCATGGCTTTGGCGGCGGTTCCACGGCCGTACGGACGAGTCAGAGGATCGGATTTCTTCTGTTTTCTTAAAAAAGCCTGATTGTTTTTCTGAGATGCTCAAAATAATTTTTAGACCCTTTTAAAAATCAACAGAAACTTTGAACATGGAAATTGCAGTTTTGAAAATTTTGTTCGATCGATATTTTAAACGCGTTAGCACAAGTTAGTAAAGCTTAATGGTGAGGCTTTGATACCACTGTAAGTACACGGTAGCGCCCCGGCCGTCTAACAGACACCAAATGCGGAACAAAAACTTTTTGACTGGCGCTATCGTGTACTATAACCCGGATCTGCCATTAAAGCTAAACTAACAAACTACAAAATGGGTAGAAATGTTATACCGAACGATCCGAGTCCTTCGATCTTCAACCATCATCCCACGCTTTGTTGCGGCTGCTCCGATCTCCTGAATCTCCAGTCTTCTCGTCCAGGTGGCACCACGTCGTCGGATCTTTAAACGGGCTCCCGCCTCTGAACCGAGGCAACTCGATCATCAAGTTTGCTAAAAGAGATGACCAAGATTGATGTAGAGAATGAGTAGTACACTTTGTCTCGTTACGTCTAAAGCTATGGACGAACGGTTAATGAAGTTGCCTTTTGGATCGGGTGAAAATGAGAAATGAGCAATCTTAATTTTCATGAAGCAAAAGCCTAATCTTTTTCCAAATGAACAACCATCCCATTTCAAGAGGGGTCGGCCACTACTTGAAGAGGTGGGGTGAGTGTAGGAGAGGGGGAGGAGGTGACCATAAGATATGATACTTATCATAACTCATAAATGAAAGAATGAATCACTAAAAACATTAAATGCAAACCAATGATCATTATGTTAGTTATATGTATGCCCTAGAGGCCATTACTATACATTGGATGTATATTGTAGTGGATGCTGGGACATATATAGGTAGGACTTTCTTGCTCGACATGATAGTACGCTATCTGGTTGCTCTTTATCTTAACATGTATACTTTCTGTCTCTCTGTTACATGTTGATAAAGCCCTTAGGATGTGTACTCGACTTCCAGGACTATGATGTAGATCATACTAGTGGGGCCTGGGTAGTCCATGAGTACATCCTTCAATGTTCCTAGTCATGGGAATATCGAGACGGGGCATCGATATTCCAGAGTAGACTAACGTATATCTTCTCGACCCATGTGATGGGCGATGGATGATCCCATATCCATTGGTGTTTGACATCAGAGATGGTATGCGGGTGCTCAGTGGAGACTGGGTACACTGAACGGACTCGCCGAGAACTCCCAGATGGTATTATACCTTACGTCAGATGACAGTTCTCTGGTGACACTGGTACAGCTTAGTCTGTTGACCCGAGATCTTCATAGAGTCTTGTGTGTCTCCTACTGTGCTTTGATTTCCACCCTACCACGGCTCTACTGAGTCATGCAAACAGGTGGTTTTTGGGTACAGTCCCGATTCACATGGAGGCAATGAGCGATAGGAAGGGATTCGTCTCTCCCGGTATTGGGGGTTGATGTTGCTCTATGCTCGACTGGCTATAACTGGAAATTCCTGGCCAGGGTTGCAGTGATATACTGGTAAGAGTTATCAGTAGTTTCACGCTTGTTATGGACCTTATATCGGCATGACTTATCAAGCTACTGGGGTCTGACGTTTACCACCCCTAGGCGAGATATGCGACATATCAGACGAACAGACCGGACTGTGCGGTAAGTGTTACTGGTTGGATTCACAGGAGTGTGAGCGGGCTTGCTCGTTGATCTTCTGATCGCTCAATACCCGGGTGGCCGCTATGTTTAGCAGACCGCTTGCGGCTTGTGGGTGTTTGATATGATCATCACCTACTGCCGGCGTATTGACGAGTCTTTAGAGTCCTACACAGAGGTTTCCTGGCTCAAGCGAAACGAAATAGGAGCGCATATTGTAAGTGCACGGCGGCGCCCCGGCCGTCAATCCGACGCCGGAATGCGGAAGCGGTGATTTACTTTAATTTTTCGAACCGGCATCACCGCGTACTATAAACCCGAATCGTGCCATTAAACTAGTCCTAGCTAAACTAGAGAAAGGGGAAGAGAGATATACCGAGCGATCTGTGACCTCCGGTCTTCTCGTCGTTGTCCCGATCTCCCGCGGAATGTCCGGTCTCCACCAAGTCGCCAGCTTCTTTTACGGGCTCCCGCCTCTGGACCGAGGCAACTCGGGCACGAAGCTGGCGAGTCGACATGCCTAAGAGTTGCTGTAGAATGGTGTAGTGTCATGTCTCATTTTGGGGTTGTAGGAGGTTGCCATTTGGTGGAGCAATTGATATATACTTTTGGAGGAGGAGCAATATGGTTTTTCAAAGCCAATGAGATACCAAAATCCTCACTCTAAAAAATGGGACAGCCTCTATACATGGCCGGCCATGGCTTGGGGATGGAACAAAATGAGAGAGTGAGTGAGAGAGAGAAGTCCAAGGGGATGTGTATCAATCATGATGCAAGAAAAGAATGATGATCAAAAGCAATGATCACAACCACATCCACACTCAACCACAACCATCATCAAAACCATGTCATACAAAAGTCAAGCCATGATGGATAAATCAAGTCAATGGATGGTGCACCCATCATGTTGCAACAAAATGTAAAGAACACCCTCCATAAATGCTTATTTGCACAAATGCAAATAAGCCCCCCTCCTCCAATCTTCGGCCAATGAAAGATACAAAGAAATATAGCCGAAACGGAAAACAAACTGGCAACTCCAAAAACTGGTCCCGTAATAAATTACATGAAAACCCCGATACTGTGCATACACACCCGCATCCGTATTCCGACCGAATACAAATGCAATGAGACAAAATCTACACTGTCCAATACTAGGATCCGGATTAAACCAAAGCCCGCTAGTATTAACCGTCCGATCCTGATCCGTGCAATACCGCACGTATCTGATCGAACCCTGCCATATCTCCATACGGCCTCTACAGCGTTTCGCCCGAAAACTTAAGCAACTGAATGTAGGGGACTCTAAAGACTCGTCAACACCATAGTTGTGGATTTAACCACTAGCACGTCAGAGGTATAAGCCAATACGTGACGGGATACCAGGTATTGACCAAAAGGGACGTCGATGAGCGAACTCATCCTGACACCCTACTGAGCCTGTCAGTGACAATATCCGTACAGTCCGGTCCGTTCGTCTATGAGCATCGCATGGCGGGCCTAGGGGGTTGGTAAAAGTCAGACCCCCAAAAGTGGTACAAGTCGTGTCAGAGAGTAATCCAGAACACCTTGAGATACTTCTGGAATACCTACCAGCAAATCTCCTGCCTTGGCCAAGGACTTTTCATGTTCTGGCTCTCCTAGACACAGCGCGACCTCACACCCAATACCGGGAGAGACGAACCCCCGAAGATCCGCTCACTGCCTCCATATGGCTCGGGACTGTACCCAACTAAAACTTGTTTGCACGTCTCCTTTGAGCGTGGTAGGGTAGTAATCAAAGTACAGTGGGAACTCACACGAGACAAATGATGATCCTCAGGTCGATGAACTAGCCTGTACACATGTCACCAGGGAACTGCTATCTGACGTCAGGTATAAGACCAACTAGCATGTTCCCGGTGAGTCCTGTCCGGTGTACTCACAACCCAATGAGCACCTGTATACATCTTAGGTGATCCAACTGACACCAGTGGCTTGTGAGACCGGCCACCGCCCCTCGTCAGGGTCTCGAATGTATACACTAGTCTACTCTTGAGTATCGATGCCCTGTCTCGAAACTCCCACGACTAGGGACCTTTTAAGGATGTGCTTATAGACTACCAGCTCTCATGTATATGATCGCCCTCATACTGCTGGCAGTCAAGCAAGAATCCTAGGGGCTCTATCAACGTGTATTAGCGACCTGTCAGGTCACCTAAAGCAGTACACGATGATAAAGGTAAACCAGATAGCATACTATCATCTTGAGTAAGACTGTCCTACCGGGATAGGTCCTCCCTCAATCATTGCAATCACGTGCCTGTGATCCAATAATTGACTCTGAGGGCACTATCTCCAACAATCTCCCACTTGCACTCAAGGATAATTATTGCGATGTCGCATACTTACAGCCCGTGTGATACCGAACACCCAACTCCTCTACTAGTCAGTCTCACAAAGCTCGTTTGCGAAACTATTGCGTTCGAAGAATAGCCTCAGTGAGTGGATCCGCTTTGATGTTTCTTTTTATGTCTCTCTATATCTCATGTTCGCGGAGAAAGCCATCTCCCGAAATGAGCAATACCTGTCTTAGAATGTCTGGATGTCTGATAGGACCTTGCTCATAAATGAACTCCAAATCCAAACTTCTTAGACTGTATCGTCAACTGAACTTAATTAGTATCCTGCGCTATGCCTCCCTCAGTATTGCCTTGGACCACCTGTCCAAAATACTGCCCCTTGTCAGAAGGAAAACTATAACTCTAACAACCTCCCTGTCGTCCAAGTCACCTTGGAAGCCTGGAATGATAACTGTCTCCCGAATGAGGCTGTCGTTATCATATCCCTAGAACATCCACTTATGTTCTAAAACTGCTTTCGACTGTTTCTCCAGGATTGGATCAATATCAACTTATTGCATCTACTGCAAGAACAACATCTGGTGTGGTACTTGATATCTCATGATTGACTCAATTGCCTAAGCAAGTGATCTGCCAATCATGCACATCCCTCTCTACTTTAGTCTATAAGACACCTTTAGAGAGGGTGACTCCATCACCTGCGGGTACACTACCGTGCCAGGAGTCGTCCATTCTAAATACTCTTAGAATGTTGTCTAAGTACACTTAATTGGGAAACCACCCAAATCTAGATCTAAAATCATAGATCTAGTAACCAGTATATCTGATATAATGTCCAAGTCCCATGTGGAGAAACCACTGTGTGACGACCAAAGTATAACCGATCGTAGTATATGAATATCACTTCCTACTCTGTGTATGTCATCCAAATACCATGACATCACACCCTACTACCTTCTCAACAGATCCATCCCCTATTCTGATGAAGTCAAACCTATGACTGTCACATCAGAAATTGATGATCTATCTCCGCTACATCTGCTTTAGTCTATAAATAGACATAAGCCACTTGTCCACCAATGCTTCCGCTGCTCCCACTGACTACGACAACCCTCTGGCAGAGTCTTATACATGTACACTTCTAAAGCTAGTTTAGAACGACGCTATACTCATCCTCCCGCCGGGTCTCACAGTCTGGAACAACAACAATGGCAAGTCTGGGTAAACAAGAACCTCCCTGTCACCGTCCTTGAGGCTACCGGAGTACCTCTCGGGTGTCTGAGGTTACCCACCACATCTGTGGAGTGGCCAATGGAATGTCAAACCAGATTGAATCTTTAGGTTCCTATCAAATCTTCAGTAATCGTTTATGGTCTGGAATCATTTCCAGTTCTACCATACTCCTACTACTGTTTTCTGAAAAAATCTATTTTTATTAAAACTGTGGCGAGTCTAGAACAATATCACTATTGATCTTCCAGATGGTAGAAAATCAACCCTCGTCATAGCCTGGGTCAACCCACAAACAGCCATTACAGAAACATGCCTTGAGTTATCCAGAGTCTGGTTTTAAGCATAAGCCAGACAACTCCCCGTACCTTAACATCGTTAAGATACGAACTGTTCTATATCCAATATAGGACCAGAGGCACTGATTTAATTGAACCAGATTCAAATCATGCAGCTGTCTCCAGTGCATGTCAACTAAATGGAAAGAGGCCGATCAGCGTTACTCAACTTAGGAATGCTTCCAATTATGAGTAACCTAAAAGAGAAGCAAGTTCTCTTAATCATTACTATCAACTGAATACCATTCACAAATATCTACATCTTCGATCACTTTGAAGAATCCCGATACTTGCAATACCTGGTTCTCTACTTTATTCTTATACCTATAACTTCGTAAAATTCGGATCCTGTGTTTCTACGAAACACCTGACTAAAAACTAGAGAAGTCATAAATAAACCGAATATAGTACGAGGACCAACCCCTCTGTCCTAATGGACACTGGACAACATACAGTACTCTGTGTAAGTCCCCTGAGTCTGATAACTCACTCCCTGTGTGTTGTAGGTTGAAAACTGACGGTTAAGAAGAATTACACCGCTGTTTAATACTCCTTACCTAACCATCAACTGATATAGGTAAATGTCATCGACATAATTTCAAAAAGGTATATCTCACTCTATAAAAATAGACGTACAGATATATCAATTTGAAATTGGTGCATTATAACGGATATTCAAAACAAAATATTCGCCGTCTGGCAAACAACCCAGGTGACTTCCTCAAATATCACCAATTACAACGAATTCCGATATAATGAGGATGATCACCTAATCCCCAATAACTTACTCCCATTCATCATCTGTAAAACCATACAGATGAGAGAATCAAACCTGATAAATACATACCCTGGGGCAAGTGTCTAATTGGGAAATCGGTTTTCTTTTAACAGTACACGGTGAAACTGAAACATTGAAATGTTTCGATGGGGTATCCCGGTATTCCTTCTAATGCCTCTTCCATTATCCAGATTCACAACTGTAACCGTATATCTCTTTGCCATCTCTCCAAATCCCTTTATATGTCTTTAGTCATTACCTTCTGTACACCCCTTTAGGCCAAATGGTTTTCTTCCTTCCCTACCGTTCGGCACCAGCCTATGGTTTGGAAGAAGACTATCCAATAAGCATAATGGGTGTACTGTCCTAATCCTAGGAGCACTCGCAATGCGAGAGAAGGTGAAGATAAAAGACAACCGAATAAACCTTATTCCTATTTCTCCTGAACCAGAATCCATCTCCGAACTGGAACAAGTACCTTTCGAGTTCGTATATAACCATACGATGGAATATCCAATAAACTGTGGATCTTCATAGTGATACGGTGTCTCCTGGAGAAATACAAAGGTGAAGTGGGAGTGGTAATGAAATACTTGGTTTGGTCGTGAATATCAGTCGCAATTTACTTTGCCCTCTCACTAATCCCTTTCTTTGTCTTTACATAATACCCTCTGTACACCATCGCTAGGCTAATTGGTTTTCTTCATTCCCTACCGGTCGGCACCAGCCTATGGTTTGGAAGAAGACTATCCAATTTGCGTAATAGGTGTTCTATCTCCTAAACCAAGGAGTACTCGTAATCTGAGAGAAGGTAAAAGGAAAAGACAACTGAATAGTCCTATTCGTTTTCTCCAGAACCGGAAATCATCCTCGAATAAATCCCTTCGAGTTCGTAAATAACCATACGATGGTTTTGTCCAATGGAAGTGGACGTTCGTAGTAATACGGGGTGTCCTGGAGAAAAGGGTAAAAGTAGGAGTGGCAATGAGGTTTGCAACTCTGACAATCCAAAAGCCAGTGTTAAGAAGGTTCGGTTAATTTTGGTCTCTGAGTCATAGTCTAAGGTCAGGTCAATGGTCGCTGCCAAAGAGAGAGAGAAAAGAAACACTCAGCGTGCACTCTAACCTAGATCAGAATGGTTACCAATTTATCTAATCTGGAAACCTCCCACTGTACCGTCAAATTCTCCTCCAAACCTAAAAGAAGAATTAGTCGGGATCACCCGAGGAGTAAACCAACTCATCAGTGGGAATCGGGATCCAACTATCATCGCATGATAACGTGACGGAATCCGCTCATATCATCACACTCCAGAAGGTATGCGCATATCTGGCAAGTTTCAGTTTCTTTTGAAACTCCCGATGTGATTTTTGCTCCATGCTCTTATGACCTTGGCGTGAGGTCAAAATATCATAAGTCACATGTCAAGTTCTACCCATCATTGTCCAGGTTAATTTGAACGCACCCGTACATACCCTTGACGTAGGCCAAAATAGTAGTACGACTGTCCCAAACCAACGCATCTATCTATGCAATAGATAAATACCCGGCAGCTACCAATCACTATGCCTTGGCGTGAGGTCAAAATACATAGCTTGAATACTACCGAATATTTAACTGAAATGATGGAGGGCTACGAATGGTTTTTGGCGAAAACCTTTAACGTAATGAACTTGATATCGTTGAAGGAACCAGATAGCTTTTTAAAAAATATAGTGACGAAAACTTTTGCTAAAGAGGTCACTCCCGGTGAAGGGATCTCGGCTCTTTCCCCGTAGAATGAGGTGCAGGATATTCCAACTGAATACCACGATGCAAAGCAAAAGTAATCGGCTATAGTGAAGTTATTGCCCTGACGCAAACTTCTGTCCAAGGGGTCACTCCCGGTGAAGGGATCTCGGCCCTTGCCTCGTCGACTGAGGAGCAGGATATTCCAACTGAATACCACGATCCAAAACAAAAGTGAACGTCCTTGCAATAACAGCTTTTTGAAAAATGTTCCAACAACATCAGATTAGGTTTGTTTTTAACTTGCATTGATCCGAATCAACGCAGTCCCATCAATTGATCACACCACAAAGAACGAAAATATATTGATGTACGTATATGCCATCTGCATTCGCCACTGGGTCCCGTCATTACCCGTTAGGTTAGCTAACTAACGATAGAGCGGGGACTGGACTAGTGCGGATGCAAAACATATACAGCATCTACTAGTATATATATCAATATATAATATTTCGCTCAAGGCGTGATAAAATGCAACATCACAGCAATGTACAACATCACAGAACAATACAGATATCTGGGATCCTCGGGTTTCACAGAGCCGCTGAAACTTGTCGTTCCCTTGGTCGTGTGGATAGCCTGTGCAATGAAAATCCTAGACCCCTACGGGCGCGGCAAGTTACCCGCCAAAACCGGAAGCGAGGCAGCCCCCTTCAACAACGTGAATGGACCACCCAGCACTTCACGGAATCCGGTAACTTGGGCACCCCTCCTGGGTCAACCTGTACCCCCTATGAGTGCGGCGAATAGCCCGCCAATTCTAGAGTGAAGCCCCCTCCGTATCAACGCCATGAGATGCGGGCTCGTTGCCCTCTAGAATCCGGCTATCCGTGCACCCCTCCGCGGGGCAATCCTAGTACAGAAAGTAAAATATACATACAACGGGTACATCGGCCGCAACCTGGTCGTGCCCCAAAATAATAATATACAGACAGGCAGTGACGGCAGTCCACATGTCGGACGCTCGCCCCGCAATATCAAATATACATAATACAACAAAAACTGTACTAGCATTGCATCCAGGCTATCCTCCACGACCAATCCGCAACATCACAGAACAATCACAGAACATCAACGTGAAAGTCACGTTCGCAAATCCGTCTAACCGGGCTATAGCAGTTAGACAGGATTTACCGATCAAGTGACATTCACGGTCGCAGATATAATGTAAATACTGTGAACTAATGTGTTTAAAATATCCGATCGATCAAAAATTACCAAGTGGGCCCCAAGCACTACTGTAGCACATAAAGAAATTCTAGGCCCAAAAAGAATGTTCCAAAAGCCCTATTTTCAACCCAGGAGGCCTCTGTAAAATTTTGGGGCCATGAACAGTGAAAATAGCGGCGGAAGCGCGGCCCAAGCATGGGTTTGGCCGCGGTTCCATGGTGGTTTAGACTGTTCACGAGACCAAATTTTTCCAGAACTCTTAAAATTCCCTGCACATCATTCTGCAACAACCTGAAAAATTTTTGGAGTCCAAAAAATTTCGACAGAAAGTGATGCTATTCAAAACGCGGATTTTGGAATTATTTTTTGTTCGATCGGAAATGTAAACACATTAGACAAAGCTAGACTAGGTTAATGACGAGGCTCTGATAGCACTGTAAGTGCACGGCGGCGCCCCGGCCATCAATCCGACGCCGGAATGCGGAAGCGGTGATTTACTTTAATTTTTCGAACTAGCACCACCGCGCACTATAAACCCGGATCGTGCCATTAAACTAGTCCTAGCTAAACTAGAGAAGGGGGAAGAGAAATATACCGAGCGATCTGTGACCTCCGTGTTAGTGTATATGCCCTAGAGGCCATTACTGTATCATACTAGTTTGTATATTACTTAATGGAAGCTTGGGATATTCACCTTGTATATACAATCTTGCTCAAAATAGTAGTATGCTACTTGGTTTGTTTCTACTTCAATGTGTACATGTGTTTATTTTAGTATATCACCTATACACATTAGTGGAGCCCTTAGGATCTTTGCTTGATTACCAGCGTTGTGATGGCAGTCACACTAGTGGGGGCTGGGTAATCTATAAACACATCCTTATGCAGGTCCCTAGTCGCAGGACTATCGAGACAGGGCATCGATACTCCGGAGTAGACTAGCGCATGCGCTTCTCATCCCAGTGTGGGAGACGGTCTGTCCCACAGCCGTCAGTACGTCGTACTTGAGATAGTATGCGGGTGCTCGTTAGGTTACGAGTACACTGGACAGGACTCGTCGGGAACTGACTAGTTGGTTTTATACCTATCGTCAGTTATCAGTTCCCAGGTGACATGAGTACAGCTTAGTCCGCTGACTTGACACTGGCACTTCGCCTCGAGTGTGTTCCCACTGTATTTTGATTACTACCCTACCACGGCTCAAAGGAGTCGTGCAAACAGGTAGTAGTTGGGTGCAGTCCCAAAGCACTTGGAGGCAGTGACGGTTAAACAGGATTCGTCTCTCCCGGTATTGGGGGTTGACATCGCGCTGTGTCCGGGAGAGCCATTACACGAGTAGTCCCTGGCCAGGGCAAGCGAGATATACTGATAGGCTTCCAGTGTTATCTCAGGGTGTTTTGGGCTTCACTCCGACATGACTTGTACCGCTATTAGGGGACTGACGTTTACCGCCCCCTAGGCTCGCCATGCGATGTATCAGACGAACAGACCGAACTGTATGGAGACTGTCACATTCAGACTCAGTAGGAGTTCAGATGGGGTTCACCTCGTCAGTCTTCTTATTGGCATCTACCTGGGGACCGTTACGCACAGCTAGTGCCGCTTGTGGTCTGTGGTTAAACCCACTGCCAGCGTAGTGTCGAGTCTTTAGAGTCCCACATAGAGGGCTATTCGCCTCTGGGCAAAACAGAGTAGAGGTCGCATGGTTTTGCGACAGGGTTCGTTCTCATCCGCGCACTTGTACACGTTTGGAGTCCGGACGGATATCACTAGCGGGCTCTGGTTTGAGCCAGATACTAGTATATGTTTTGGGGTTAGTTTTATCTCATAGTATTCATGTTCCTCGGAACAAGAATGCGGGTGTGTATGTACAGTTGATTGAGGCGGAGGAAGAGGATTTTCATTAGGGTTTCGGAACGGGTGCGTATGCACAGTTGACAGTCGTCTTTTTCCAAACCCTAATGAATTTATGATATATCAATTAATAATATTAATTAAATGAAATTGTGTCATGGTTGGGTTTGTTAACTTGTTGACCAAGGTTGACTTGTTGACCATGGTTGAAACTTTGACTATCATCATTACATATCAAAAATGCTCTTTGATTCTAGCAAAACCATTTAATGTGTGTAATGATAATTGTCATTAAACCATCCATCAACTATTTCATTTTGATTATTATTATTATTTTGATAATTCTTTTGATATTATGTTATGGTTGTAAAAAAGCATTTCATTCTATCATAACACTTCTCTCTCCTCTCTTCTTCTTCCTCCTCCTTTAGTTCAAGGAGACTCACTCTCATGTGTTGAGAAACCCCCTCCTTGAGATAAAAACACCCCAAAATCACTCTCTACTCTCTCTAGGGTTAGAGGTCTAGCAAGCCAAAGACCTTAGTTCTCTCAAAGTTCGAGAAAGGAGCCCGATGGTTGAACCCTCAGGTGGATCCATCTTTGACGGAAGAAGGCGACGAGGAAAGCACCATCCAAGCTCTACAAAGGTTTCAAGAAGGAGTTCAAGTTAGGTATAACCTCTTTTCCGAGTAGCTAACTCTCTTTAGCTTAGTAGCTAGTTTAGTTTAGAAAAGATCCGACTTTTGTTAGTCCATGTTGCCTAATGCGCTAAAAATTTGTTTTTTATACCGTTTCCGCCTCCCTGTAAGAACCGGGGTTGGCAACGTGGACTTACAGTGGTATCAGAGCCTAACTAAACTTAAACTAGCTTAGTAGTAAAGTGTATGGAAGTTCGATCGGAAAAATCGCAAAAACCTAAACATCAAAACCCTAACTTTCTGTTGAAATTTTTTGTGCTCTAAAAATAAAAAGTTTTACTCCAAAAATCGGCTCAGGGTTTTGTGAAGACACCCACCAAAAACGGTTGCCTGAATCCTTCAAACCGCCGCGGTTCCGCGGCAATGGGTATACATTTGCCGCGGAACCGCCGCCGTTTAAGCTCTTCTCGTGATCGGGTTTGGTGCAGTGTTCATCTGGTAGGGTTTTGGGATTTTTAAGATGGTTTATTTGTGTCCAGGTTTTCCAGAAAAGAAATTTGGTTTTGGGGGCCTATAAATCCGTATTTTTGATCGAACTTCACTATACTTTGACTAATCGGTTATATCTGTGATGTTTATATGTATTGAACGTCGGCTAATCGCTATATGTCGATTAGTCGGGGTTATACATATCTGTGATCTGTGTTTGATGATAGTTTGTGTATATGAATGCGTTGGACTGTCGCGGGTGAATAGCCGGGGTGGATGTGAGATGAGTGTTTCTTTTTCTTTCTTTCATTGTAAAATATAAATTGATGTAATATTATTATTTGTATGGCCGCACAACCGGATCAGGGTTGTAGCCGTCATTGTATAATTCTTTTTACTGTTTTTGCTCCTAGGATAGACCCGTGGAGGGGGTGCACAAACTACCGGGTATCTCGAAGTGCCGAGTGGCCTACTTGTAGGGTTCCTAGGCACCCTAATGAGGTCTCACAAGGCATCAACCATGCCAATTTCAAAAAATCTAGGTGCCGAGAAACCCTAATACGGATCGTTGGCTAAAGATTAGGCGAAACAATAAACTAGTTAACACTTAACTATAAGAATACGGAAATACAACCTTTGTAGATCCGGTGCTCCACCTCCATGGCTCCGCAATGAAGTCCTCTCCGCTGTCCAAATCGAACCATGACTCTCACGGTGGTTTCATCGGAGAAAAGACCGGGCTAGGTCATCGACAACGTGCCGAAGATGATCTACGTCGAAGCATCACTAGATCAAGCTCCACCTTCACCAAGCCATGAGAACTTGTGAAGGAAACACACTCTACTACTTGGCAAGAGGTAGAGGATGAAGAAACAGGAAGTGGGTTCAATTTAGAATTGGATTTCTCACTCTTAATCATCAATCACCATTGATGACCTCAAGGTTTTCTTCTTGAGTTCAAGGAAGAAGAAGAAGAAATGATATGATAAGTTAATAATAAAAGAATAATAAAATTCATTCTTATCATAATATTAACCATGGTAATGTGTAGAGAATTAACCAAGGTTAGTTTAATGGTTAGGGTTAAGAATGAGATAAGAATGGTTACAAAGTCAAAGCTTCATGAAGCTTCAACTAAACTCCAAAACTAGCAACCATTCTTTTCTCATCTATTCAAAATAAATAAATAAATAAATAAGTAAGAAAAGAAAACCCTAATCATTAGTTTAACCATGGCTTAATTCATTACACTTAACTATTGTTAAACATGCATCATCAAACATGATACAATCAAGTGCACAAAATCATATCGCATATACAATGCGCACATCCGAGTGAGAAAATCCATTCAAAGTGAACCGATACTAGTTAATGCAAAGTAATATATCAAATATATAATTATACATTAAATCATTAGATCAACACTTGATTTAACGATCCGGTCATATCGCATATAACCGACTAGTATCCAATGTATCGGCTTATCGAATCAATCCTTGATTCGATAACTAGATTATATCGCATACAACCATTCGACACATTCATCGCGAGAATAGAATACGGTATCACATACAGGCATTATTCTCGGTCCCGCACATATCTCATATGCGCTCCTATTTCGTTTCGCTTGAGCCAGGAAACTTCTGTGTAGGACTCTAAAGACTCGTCAATACGCCGGCAGCAGATGATGATCATATCAAACACCCACAAGCCGCAAGCGGTCTGCTAAACGTAACGGCCACCCGGCTATTGAGCGATCTGAAGATCGACGAGCAAGCCCGCTCACACTCCAGTGAATCCAACCAGTAACACTACCGTACAGTCCGGTCTGATCGTCTGATATGTCGCATATCTCGCCTAGGGGTGGTAAACGTCAGACCCCAATAGCTCGATAAGTCGTGTCGATATGAGGCTCATAACGGGTCGAGAAACTACTGGTAACACTTACCAGCAATTCTCTGAGCAGCCCTGGCCAGGGACTTCCTGTTATAGCCAATCGAACACAGTGCAACATCAACTCCCTATACCGGGAGAGACGAATCCCCTCCTATCGCTCATTGCCTCCATGTGACTCGGGACTGTACCCAAAAACCACCGTTTTGCACGCCCTCTTGGACGTGGTAAGATGGAAATCAAAGCACAGTGGGAACCACACAAGACTCTATGACGATCTCGGGTCAACAGACTACTCTGTACCAGTGTCACCTGAGAACTGCCATCTGACGTAAGGTATAATACCATCAGGGAGTTTTCGGCGAGTCCGTCCAGTGTACCCAGTCTCTACTGAGCACCCGTATATCATCTCTGATGTCAAACACCAATGGATATAGGATCATCCATCGCCCATCTGTATGGGTCGAGAAGGTATACGCTAGTCTACTCTGGTATATCGATGCCCCGTCTCGATACACCCACGACTAGGGACTTTCAAGGATGTACTTATGGACTACCATGTCCCCACTAGTATGATCCACATCATAGTCAAGGTAGTCAAGTACAGATCCTAAGGGCTTTACCAACATGTAACAGAGAGACAATCAGTGTACACGTTAAGGTAAAGATCAACCAGATAGCATACTATCATGTCGAGCAAGAAAGTCCTCCCTATATATGTCCCAGCATCCACTACAATATACATCCTATGTATAGTAATAGCCTCTAGGGCATACATATAACTAACAATCTCCCACTTGCACTAGGGCCATCTGATAGCAGTGGTTGCAGTATCTCATACTCAACCATCCCATAAAAGTCTCTCTCTGGGAACAGGCCTTTGTGAGTGGATCCGCTGTGTTGTCCTCTGAGTCTACTCTCCTAACCTCGATCTCCCTGGAGATCAACTATCTCCATGATCAGGTGATACTGCCTTAGAATATGTCTGGATCACTGATGGGACCTGCGTTCCTTGGCATAAGACACAACTCCATTGTCACACAATGGGTGGAACAAAGTTCATCTCATGAACCAATATACACCCAGACTGCCTCTTTGGTAGCATCTTAAGTAGCGATGTATCCATCCTTTATCGTCTAGTATGTCACGGTATCTAGCTTGGAACTCTTCCAACATACCGTCCCTTTACTGAGGGTAAAGACAATGCCTGTGACTGACATTCAGTCGTCTTTATCACCCTGGAACCCTTCCAGTGATTCTCCCCAGGATCGGTTGATACCGTCTCACTACAACTAGTGAGAGTCCTAACATCCAATTAGATCTATCTCATAGATCCAAAAAAACCCAGGATTTAGGAGGTATCACTTTGATCCTATATGGAGAATCATTGTGATAAGCGGAGATTGATCGAGCGTAGCATAGGAAACTCCTTCCCTATCAAGAGTATGTCATCCACGTACTCTACGAGGATCACCACCATACTCCCTACTACCTTTTTGTTTATACAAGGTTCATCTACTATTTTGATGATGTCAAACTCTTTGACTTATCCATCAAAACAGATGTTCCAACTCCGCGATGCCTGCTTTATCCTATAAAACATCTTGCACACATTTCCGCTGCTCCCACTGTCTACGAAGCCCTCTGGCTGTGTACTTATAGACGCTCTTTTCCAAATCATCATTTAGAAAAGCAGTCAAGACACCCAACCACCAGAGATCGTAGTCATGGTATGTAGCCGTGGCAAGTTGGATCTGGATGGACTTAAGCATAGCTCCTTAGAAAAAGGTTTCCTCATGATCCACACCTGGTCAATGATGCAAACCTTTAACAAGTCTAGCTTTGAAAGTCTCAACTTTTCCATCTACACCTAGTAATCTTCTCAAGATATACTTTCTCCTGATGGGGATTTAACCCTTCAGATATAGCAACCAAAGTCCATACTTTGTTGGTGTATAAGGATTCCATCTCAGATCGATAAACATCCAGCCATTCTCACAGAGTCCTACTCCTGATGGCCAGGTCGAAACTAGTTGGGTCATCATCTCATGATGCAATCCTCGCTCCCACTGTCATAGAGAAACAGAAGTATCTCTCAGGTGGGTGAGGAATCCTACTAGATCGGCGGAGAAGCTGAGGTTCGTTGGAATCTACTGAATCCTTTGGTTCTTTCAAATCATCTGCTGTAGTTTGTATAGCTGGAACATTTCCAGTTCTACATAACAGATCTTGCCTCGAGCTTGTCCGGATTTTGCTTTTAGACATAGGCCGGACTACTCCAAATCTTAACTAACTTAAGACATGGGTTCTTCCCATTCCATATCACATATGAAGCGGTAGGCAACTGATTTGATTAGAACCCTATTCAATAGGTATGCAGCTTCTCAAGTGCATAACACCCAAAAGGAAATAGGTAGCTCAGTATTACTCATCATAGAGCACACCTTATCACATAGGGTGTAATTGCTCCACCCCGATATACCATCGTGCTATGGTGTATGCGGAGGAGTAATGCTGAGAGAGAATCTCATTCTCCTTTAGAAAAGTCCAGGATTTCCGTGCTCAAGTATTCTCCTCCTCGATCACATCAAAGGACATAATACTTATACCCTTATTGGTTCTCTACTTCTAACTTATATTCTATGAATATCTCAAAAGGTTCGGACTTGTGTTTCAACAGGAACATATGTCTGAATCTTGAGAGATTATCAGAGAATGTAATGAAGTACAAAGAACCGGTCATGGCATGTGTAGACAGGGGAATTACATACATCAACATATATCATCCCAAGAGTTCACTAACTCTTTCTCTGTTTCCAATAAACAGAGCTAGTGTCATTATATCTTTGTGACATGACTGGCAAGTTTCACAAGATGTAGATTCAAACCGATTTAAATATGCATCTACATGTAACTTCAGCTAGTCGGGTCACATTGATCTGACCTATTCTACAATACCTTAAGAAGGATCCGTTCATTTCTGAACTCTTCCTCTTATGTGTGTTCCATATACTAAGAACTGTAGTTTGATTTAGAACATCAATGCTTTTAGATAACGTGCCTGAACCGATCAACTTTTGATATAGGAAATGTTCAAAACATTATCCATCAATACAAAATTATATCATTTCTTTACTAATAAAGAGACTGATATGATTTTGTATATCAGGTTCGGTATCTAATAACATTCGTTCAGAATCAATGTATTGGTAATACAGGGTGACAGTGACCAACAGACTTGGCCGCAACACTTGCCCCGTTTTCTGCCTCATGAAACTTATCACCCGTTCTCAGTTCTCTACCTTTCTGTAGCCCTATGTAACTGATTACATATCTGGGATCCTGATCTGGTATCACATACCCAGGACGTAAAGGATACTGAGAAACAGTTCTCTGTAATGAACACACCCGAAGATGATGCATCAGCATGCACTCTCTTCGTTTGGGCGGCACGGGAAATCTGGTATTCCCCAATTTCCTGCTCTGTCTTATAACAATTATAAGTTGGAGCGGGACCAACGTTCCCCAGCACAGTATAACAAGCGGGTTCGGTCAATATTCCGTATTATTATCTTGATTAAGGCGTGATATGGTCGCTACCAGGAGAGAGAGAGAAGAAAACACTCAGCGTGCGCTCTGTCAAGAATAGATTGGTTATTATTTTATCTAATCAGGATGGCTCCCACTGCTTTTTATCAAATCTTCCTTCAAACCCTAAAAGGAAAGACTAGCCGGGATTAATTACACACTACAAGTTCGCCAATCTTTCAGCCAGGCTAGTGTCGGTACTTTGAGGGAGGCCCCCCGTGCTTTCGCACGAACCTAATTAATGTAAACCTCGTTTTCCCAGAGGCGTAACCCCGTTGACACCTTTCTAGACACCTACTTGATCGGCTAATTGTAATGTGTAAAACTCTCCCAGGCGTAACACGTACTCGCAGCGGGTATCGGGATCCAACTATCTCATAGAAGGTATGCAATCTCATTGCAAATTTCAACACTTGAAATTCCCGATAATATTTTGCCCCTAGCGTCCTATGACCTTGACGCAGGCCAACAAACCATAGTCCGCTAGTCAAGTTCAACCCGTCATTTCCTGATTGAATTAAACCCACCCGCACGACCCTTGACGCAGGCCAACAAAGTCGCACGACTACCCTAATCCAATCACATCATATGCTTATGCAGATAAGCACCAGTTAGCTACCGCACACTACGCCTTGACGCAGGCCAACAAACGTAGCACGAATACTAACTACTACTTATCTGAAATGACGGAGGGCTACGACAGGTTTTTCTGAAAACCTATTGCGTAATGAACTTGATATCGTTGTAGAATCAAATGAATTTTGAAATGGAGTGTTTTTTAGGCTTTTCTAGTTTTGCTAAAGGAGTCACTCCCGGTGAAGGGATCGTCGGTCCTTTCCTCGTCGAATGAGGTGCGGGATATATCATATATATCACTGTGCAAAGCAGAACTCTTAAAAGCAATCAAAAAAAAAAACCAAGTGTGTAGCATCTGCCAGTTATTGCTAAAGGAGTCACTCCCGGTGAAGGGATCTCGGTCCTTTCCTCATCGAATAAGGTGCAGGATATATCATATATACCGCTATGCAAAGCAAGAACTGTAGCTACCTGTTTTATTTTGAAATTCGATTCTACAACATCTTAGGTTTCTTTTATTTCATTAATCACATTAATGAAGTCCCATCATTTAAGTACCTAAACATCACAGATAAATACAACGTATACTTATGCCATCCGCATTCGCCTCGATGTCCCCTCGTGCACCGTTAGGTTAGGTAACTAACGGCAGAGCGGGGCAGGGCTAGCGCGGGTGTAAAACATAAGTAACGTCTATATAATATATCATATATATTATATAAAGTATCTATCACAGAACATCACATGATCACATCACAGATATCGCAGCAGAAGAATCATATGAAATATTGGATATACTAGGACGTCCGTGTTTTCAATACGAGCCAGTATAAAACACGGATTCCACGGCCGTGATGAATAGCCAAACCCACACCCCAAGACCCCTACGAGAGCGGTAAGCAACCCTACCAATTCTAGAGTTAGGAGACCCGGACTCGACTCCTCGAGTTGGTCTCCCACTGGACTCCAGAACCCGGTTACTTGTGCCCTCCTCCTTGGGTCTATCCTAGTGCGGAAAAGTAAATAATATACAAACGGTGACAACTTCCGCAACCTGGAAGCGCTTCAATAAAAGAATATTACATACAAGTTTTTACATGAATGAAAATGAAAAACACTCATCTCACATAAAAACCCCCAGCTATTCAAACACGACGATCCAATATAACATATCCAGCAACACATAATATCACATGTCATCAACGTAAGTAAATATGCGCATCCCAATTGTCGTTGACATATAGCAACGAAACCGGCGATATCACATATTACACTTACGGTCACAGAAAAGAAAGTGTAAAACTACAACAGTTGGAATCCGCAATCTCTTTAGACATCGCATGCCTAATCAAATGAATTCTTTAGACATCGCATGCCTAACAATTATAAACCCCGCATTTTAGTCTCAAAATCGAAAACACTTTTCAATATCAAGTCGGGTAATTCAACAAGATTCCCGACATCCTGATCGAATACTCGTCGCAAACTTCAGTAGGCGGCAGCACCCCTGATACCGTCGACGAAGTGCACCAAGGCGGAACACCGCTACCGCGAGCACCCGAACGGATGCTTTCGGCGACGGGGTTCTCCTACAGTCACTTGGTCGGGGCTATGGAGTGAGGCCGTCTATTAAGTTTACCCGGCGAGTATCCGCGTACGCTACATGATTGCTACGGACTTTTGATCACATCAAAATTCCGTGGCAACCGATCAAGTGAGATTAAATTGCTAGATTTACAACATTCATTCAGTTATCTCATAACTTATTGTGAATTCCAATTATTGTATCCCATTCCAGATAATTAGAAAATGTTAAACTTTCCGATTGAATATTCGAACACCCAAGTTTTCCCGAAACAGGTCAACACATGAAACAAGTCTAAAGACATTCAGTTCGTGCCTCAGTATCAACGGTCCAGCCGTAGAAGGGTCAAGCCAACGCCTCACATGTGGCACGCCGTACTGCTCCAAACCCGAAGGTTCAAAGGGCAGTTCAAGACGGTCACATAATAGAGTTAAGGTTTGTTGTCTTCTAGAGGGTCCATCGCGTTACTTGCACTACTTAGAACGTCGTTAAACCACGGAAAAATCCAACACTTGGAAATTTCCCGACAGGGGAAAAGTTGGGTATTTATATCCGGTCGAACTTTTTAACATATTCTAAAATTTATCCGGAAAACACATAGACACAGTTTGATAATCCGATCAAATATACGAACTCCCAAAACAAACCCAGAAAACTCAACTGTAGAAAAAAAATATTAAAAATTCCCAGGAAAAGCACCACAGGAAACTAAGAATTACTGTGCAAACAACTTTAAATAATGTGGCCGTACAGCCGCGGAACCGCCGCATGAGCTTTGCTCATGCCGCGGATCCGCGGCTCCTTAGTCGGATTTGACTGTCGAATTTCACAGTAACTCTTAGATGTTTGTGATGTGTTCTCTGCATATTTTTAATTTTGAAAAAGACCAGATTTTAGAAATTGTCCAGAGAGCATGATCCGGGTTCGGGTTTTGGTTCGATCGGACTTCAAATTGCGTCTAGACTTCGCCTAAGGCTCTAGCTTGGCTCTGATACCACTGTAGGGTTCCTAGGCACCCTAATGAGGTCTCACAAGGCATCAACCATGCCAATTTCAAAAAATCTAGGTGCCGAGAAACCCTAATACGGATCGTTGGCTAAAGATTAGGCGAAACAATAAACTAGTTAACACTTAACTATAAGAATACGGAAATACAACCTTTGTAGATCTGGTGCTCCACCTCCATGGCTTCGCAATGAAGTCCTCTCCGCTGTCCAAATCGAACCATGACTCTCACGGTGGTTTCATCGGAGAAAAGACCGGGCTAGGTCATCGACAACGTGCCGAAGATGATCTACGTCGAAGCATCACTAGATCAAGCTCCACCTTCACCAAGCCATGAGAACTTGTGAAGGAAACACACTCTACTACTTGGCAAGAGGTAGAGGATGAAGAAATAGGAAGTGGGTTCAATTTAGAATTGGATTTCTCACTCTTAATCATCAATCACCATTGATGACCTCAAGGTTTTCTTCTTGAGTTCAAGGAAGAAGAAGAAGAAATGATATGATAAGTTAATAATAAAAGAATAATAAATTTCATTCTTATCATAATATTAACCATGGTAATGTGTAAAGAATTAACCAAGGTTAGTTTAATGGTTAGGGTTAAGAATGAGATAAGAATGGTTACAAAGTCAAAGCTTCATGAAGCTTCAACTAAACTCCAAAACTAGCAACCATTCTTTTCTCATCTATTCAAAATAAATAAATAAATAAATAAGTAAGAAAAGAAAACCCTAATCATTAGTTTAACCATGGCTTAATTCATTACACTTAACTATAGTTAAACAAGCATCATCAAACATGATACAATCAAGTGCACAAAATCATATCGCATATACAATGCGCACATCCGAGTGAGAAAATCCATTCAAAGTGAACCGATACTAGTTAATGCAAAGTAATATATCAAATATATAATTATACATTAAATCATTAGATCAACACTTGATTTAACGATCCGGTCATATCGCATATAACCGACTAGTATCCAATGTATCGGCTTATCGAATCAATCCTTGATTCGATAACTAGGTTATATTGCATACAACCATTCGACACATTCATCGCGAGAATAGAATACGGTATCACATACACGCATTATTCTCGGTCCCGCACATATCTCATATGCGCTCCTATTTCGTTTCGCTTGAGCCAGGAAACTTCTGTGTAGGACTCTAAAGACTCGTTAATACGCCGGCAGCAGATGATGATCATATCAAACACCCACAAGCCGCAAGCGGTCTGCTAAACGTAACGGCCACCCGGCTATTGAGCGATCTGAAGATCGACGAGCAAGCCCGCTCACACTCCAGTGAATCCAACCAGTAACACTACCGTACAGTCCGGTCTGATCGTCTGATATGTCGCATATCTCGCCTAGGGGTGGTAAACGTCAGACCCCAATAGCTCGATAAGTCGTGTCGATATGAGGCTCATAACGGGTCGAGAAACTACTGGTAACACTTACCAGCAATTCTCTGAGCAGCCCTGGCCAGGGACTTCCTGTTATAGCCAATCGAACACAGTGCAACATCAACTCCCTATACCGGGAGAGACAAATCCTCTCCTATCGCTCATTGCCTCCATGTGACTCGGGACTGTACCCAAAAACCACCGTTTTGCACGCCCTCTTGGACGTGGTAAGATGGAAATCAAAGCACAGTAGGAACCACACAAGACTCTATGACGATCTCGGGTCAACAGACTACTCTGTACCAGTGTCACCTGAGAACTGCCATCTGACGTAAGGTATAATACCATCTGGGAGTTCTCGGCGAGTCCGTCCAGTGTACCCAGTCTCTACTGAGCACCCGTATATCATCTCTGATGTCAAACACCAATGGATATGGGATCATCCATCGCCCATCTGTATGGGTCGAGAAGGTATACGCTAGTCTACTCTGGTATATCGATGCCCCGTCTCGATACACCCACGACTAGGGACTTTCAAGGATGTACTTATGGACTACCATGTCCCCACTAGTATGATCCGCATCATAGTCCAGGTAGTCAAGTACAGATCCTAAGGGCTTTACCAACATGCAACAGAGAGACAATCAGTGTACACGTTAAGGTAAAGATCAACCAGATAGCATACTATCATGTCGAGCAAGAAAGTCCTCCCTATATATGTCCCAGCATCCACTACAATATACATCCTATGTATAGTAATGGCCTCTAGGGCATACATATAACTAACACTACTCACGGCGTTGAGGGAGGTTGCTCCACTTCGGGTACCTGGCGGGTAGTTTGCCGCACCCGTAGGGGTCTTGGGTGGGGTATTGGCTATTCACCGCGACCGTGTAATCCGCTTTTCGTTGCAGGCTCGAACGGATTGCGGATTCCTAGTATATCCAATGTATTCATCTGTGATCTGTAATGTCTATCATTGCTATATATATTTATAACTATTTAGGCGTTGCTTATGTTTTACAGCCGCGCTAGCCCAGCCCCCGCTCTGTCGTTAGTTAAGTAACCTAACGGGTGATGACGGGGCCCCGTGGCGAATGCGAATGGCATAAGCGTACGCCATATTTTGGTTGTTTTCTGCAATGGTAGGATTAAATTATGGGACGCATTAAAAGAACTAATGCAAGTATATCACGCATTAAAAGAACTAATGCAAGATAATAAACCAAGCAAAAGTCGTTGGAACACTTTCGAAAAACCACTCGGTTCTTTTCAAAACCAACTTTTAAATGCAGAGCTTGAGCTACTCCTTTTAAAAGCTATCTCGTTCCATCGATCATATCAAGTTCACTACGTTCACGGTTAAGACAAAACCATTCGTAGCCCTCCGTCGTTTCACATGAATAGTCAATAGTATTCAAGCTGTGTTTGTTGGCCAAAGTCAAGGCATAGTGATTGGTAGCTATTGGGTATTCATGTGCAGCATAGATAGATGCGTTGATTTGGAACAGTCGTACTGCCTTGTTGGCCAAAGTCAAGGGTAAGTACGGGTGGATTCAAATTAACCTGGAGAACGACGGGTAGAACTTGATATGTGACTTATGATTTGTTGGCCAAAGTCAAGGTCATAAGAGCATGGGGCAAAAATCTACATCGGGAGTTTCATAAGTACTGAAACTTGCTAGAGTTGCATACCATTTGGAGTGTGATGATTCTGGTAGGATTCCTTTAGTTTCGTCACGCAGTGATATTTGGATCCCGATCCTACTGTGAGTATATGCTACTCCTCGGGAAATTTTTCACTAAACGATCAATGCTATAAACCTAGTAGGTGTCTAGAAATGTGTTAGCGGGGCTACGCCCCCAGGGAAAAGAGGTTCTTATATTAAAGAACTTCGCGAAAGCGTTGGAAAACCTCCCTCGAAGTACCGACACTGGCCTGGCTGAACGGTTAAGCAAGTATTGTGCGGTGGGATTGATCCCGACTAATTCTTCCTTTATGGTTTGAGGAGGGATTCGAGAGACAGTGGGAGCCATCCTGTTTAGACAAACTAAAAACCATTCTAAATTTGCAAGAGCATCGTGCTGAGTGTTTCTTCTCTCTCTCCTAATTGCAGCGACCAATCGACATGACTGGACTTAAGTTACTTCTAGATAAAAACATACTGACAGGGCCAAACTACAAAGATTGGCTCAGGAATGTCAAGATGGCAATCACTTACGACAAGCTGGGGTATCTTCTTACCACTAAAGCTCCCCCCGTCCCAGGTCCCACCTCCAGCGTCGCGGATAAGGAAATCCGTAAGACTTGGGAGATTGATTGCGCGAAGGCCAAGTGTCTCGTGCTTGCCTCTATGGACAATGAACATCAGAGGAGGCACCAGAATATGGACCTGGAATCCATATTTCTCCATACAAAAGAACTGTATGGAGAGCAGTCTCGTATTGCAAGATACGAAGTGTCGAAGAAGTTATTTTCGGCAAAATTGGCCGTCGGATCATCGGTAGCGGAACACGTGCTTAAGATGATTGGCTACATTGAGGAGCTCGCAGAACTTGGGACCACATTGGAGAGTGAGCTCTATACGGACTTGATTCTCCAGTCCCTTCCTTCCACTTACGCCCAGTTTATACTGAACTTCAACTTACAAGAAAAAGAAGTTGAACTTTCAGAACTCCTCAACATGCTGAGGAGCGCAGAGGGCACCCAACAGAAAGGTAGGGAAACACCCACTTTGTTTGTAGGAGGATCTTCTTCTTCTAGGTCCAAGGCGAAAGCCAAGGGAAAGAAGAAGAAAGCCCCCGCCAAACCAAGGGGCGGTGTTAGTAAAGTGGATACGAAGGGAAAGGCAAAGGCAACAAAGATAGCGGGGAAGCTTGTGGGTAAAGAAGAATGCTTCTATTGTCATAAGAGTGGACACTGGAAGAAAGATTGCAGGGCTTGGAAGGCCAGGACACAGGAACTGAAGCAGGTTGGGGCTTCAGCTTCAGGTGTGTATGTTATTGAAAACTGTCTTTCGATAAACTCTACTTCCTGGGTATTGGATACCGGATCAGGATCTCATATCTGTAATTCTTTGCAAGCGTTGAGAAACCGTAGGTTTTTTGAAGGCAGGTGACATGACCCTCAGAGTTGCGAACGGAGCTAGCATGGATGCTAAAGCCGTGGGGGACTATCACCTGGGAATGTCAGATGGACATGTTTTGGTTTTGCGTAATTGCATTTTTGTACCCAACGCAACTTGTAATATCATTTCTGTATCTTTGGTTTCAAAAGAAGGTTATGAATTTGCGTTTGTAAGTAATGTTGTAAACATTCACCTTAATCAAGTTCTGATTGGGTCAGGTACACTGAGCAATGGTATATACGTATTAAACCAACCACAGATTTTCAATGTCCAGAATACACACAAAAGAAAGTCTCCAGATATCAATCAGACTTTCTTATGGCATTGTAGACTGGGTCACATCAATGAGAGAAGGTTAACTAAGTTACATACAGAAGGATATTTGGATCCGTTCGAATATCAATCGTATGCCACTTGTCAATCCTGTCTTAAAGGAAAGATGACAAAGACTCCGTTCACTGGACACGGAGTAAGAGCGAGCGAGCTCTTAGGACTCGTACACAGCGACGTGTGCGGTCCAATGTCTACACATGCGCGAAGCGGTTATTCTTACTTCATTACTTTTACGGATGACTTTTCAAGATACGGCTATGTCTTCTTGATGAAGCATAAGTCCGAAGCCTTTGAAAAGTTCCAGGAATATAAGAATGAAGTAGAAAAACAAACCGACAAAAGTATCAAGATTCTATGATCGGATCGAGGTGGAGAATACTTAAGTGCCGAGTTCCTGAATTACTTAAAAGAGAATGGAATTCTCTCTCAGCTTACTCCTCCGTACACTCCGCAACATAATGGTGTATCGGAGAGATGGAACCGGACCCTATTGGATATGGTACGGTCCATGATGAGTAACGCTGAGTTACCGCGATCATTCTGGGGGTATGCGCTAGAATCAGCTGCATACCTTTTGAACTGAGTTCCCACTAAGACTGTGCCTACCACACCATATGAGATGTGGTGTGGAAAGAGGCCCCATCTTAATCACATTAAGACATGGGGATGTCCAGCTTTTGTCAAAAAGCAGCATGCGGACAAACTTGAGGCACGCTCAGTACAGTGCAAGTTCGTGGGATATCCAAAGAACTCCAAGGGATATTTCTTCTACTACGAAGAGGAACAAAAGGTTTTTGTTTCTCGTCATGCCTACTTCTTGGAAACTGAGTTTTTGGAAAACCAGATAAGTGGGAGCACAGTAGAACTGGAAGAAATTCCAGAACCACGAGCTATTACTGAAAGCTTAGAGGAACCAGAGGGTTCAAAAGAACAGGACATTCCTACGCCGCTCCGCAGGAGTAGTAGGCAGTCTCATCCGCCCGAGAGATACTACGGTTTTCTCATAGACGGGGATAGAGAGGATTGCATCATAGATTATGATGAACCTACTAGCTTCCAGCAGGCCGTTCAGAGCGTTGACTCGGTAAAATGGCTGGATGCAATGCGGACCGAAATGGAGTCCATGTACACCAACAAAGTATGGACGTTGGACATTGCTCCAGACGGGGTAAAACCCGTAGGATGCAAGTGGATCATCAAAAGGAAGATTGGTGCAGATAGACAGGTTGAGACCTATAAAGCTAGACTGGTTGCAAAGGGTTTTCGTCAAAGACCTGGTTTGGACTATGACGAGACCTTTTCTCCAGTGGCTATGCTGAAATCCATTCGGATCCTTCTTGCCATTGCTGCCTTCCACGATTATGAGATTTGGCAGATGGACGTAAAGACCGCTTTTCTAAATGGAAATTTAGAGGAGTGTGTCTATATGGACCAGCCAGAGGGTTTCATTCAGAGTGGGAGCAGCGGAAAGGTGTGCAAGTTGCTTAAGTCTATCTATGGACTAAAGCAGGCATCGCGGAGTTGGAACATCTGTTTTGATGAGACGATCAAGGAATTTGGCTTTATCAAAAATCCAGATGAACCATGCATCTATAGTAGATTTGTAGTGAGAACTGTAGTATTCCTCGTTTTATACGTGGATGACATTCTCTTAATAGGAAATGACATTCCTATGCTACAATCTGTCAAGGGGTTCTTGTCGCACAAGTTCTCCATGAAAGACCTGGGTGATGCCTCATACATCCTGGGGATCCGGATCCATCGTGATAGATCCAAGAGGATATTAGGACATTCACAGTCCAGGTACATCGACACCATACTGAAAAGATTCAGTATGGAAGATTCCAAGAGCGGTAACCTACCGGCTTGTCACGGGATCACCCTCTCTAAAGAGATGTCTCCCAAGACTGATTTAGAGAGGGATCGCATGTCTATTATACCCTACGCTTCTGCGGTAGGCTCTATAATGTATGCGATGTTGTGTACCAGACCAGATGTAGCTTATGCACTGAGTGTGGTAAGCCGGTATCAGTCAAACCCTGGGGAGAAACACTGGATAGCGGTAAAGAACATTCTCAAGTACTTGAGAAGGACTAAGGAGATGTTCTTAGTGTATGGTGGAAAAGACCTCCAGATCGAGGCCTTTGCTACTCCAGCTTCCAGAGTGACAAGGATGATTCCAAGTCCATGTCGGGTTTTGTCTTTACCCTCAATGGAGGGGCGGTGTGTTGGAAGAGTTCCAAACAGGAAACCGTTGCAGACTCGACTATGGAAGCGGAATACATCGCTGCATCTGATGCCGCAAAAGAAGCCGTCTGGATGAGGAAGTTCTTAAAATAAATTCAGGTGGTTCCGTCCATTGTTGATCCAATACCTCTGTATTGCGACAACAACGGGGCTATAGCTTTAGCGAAGGAACCCAGATCCCATCAGAGATCCAGACACATCTTGAGGCGGTATCACCTGATCAGGGAGATCGTGGATCGCCAGGAGATCGAGGTTCGGAGGGTTGCTTCAGAAGAAAACACTGCAGATCCATTCACCAAGGCCTTGCCCCAGACTCAGTTCGAGCGGCTGATCGAGATGATAGGTCTTCGATACGCCAGTACATGGCCTTAGTGCAAGTGGGAGATTGTTAGTGTATATGCCCTAGAGGCCATTACTGTATCATACTAGTTTGTATATTATTTAATGGAAGCTTGGGATATTCACCTTGTATATATAATCTTGCTCAAAATAGTAGTATGCTACTTGGTTTGTTTCTACTTCAATGTGTACATGTGTTTATTTTAGTATATCGCTTATACACATTAGTGGAGCCCTTAGGATCTTTGCTTGATTACCAGCGTTGTGATGGCAGTCACACTAGTGGGGGCTGGGTAATCTATAAGCACATCCTTATGCAGGTCCCTAGTCGCAGGACTATCGAGACAGGGCATCGATACTCCGGAGTAGACTAGCGCATGCGCTTCTCATCCCAGTATGGGAGACGGTCTGTTCCACAGCCGTCAGTACGTCGTACTTGAGATAGTATGCGGGTGCTCGTTAGGTTACGAGTACACTGGACAGGACTCGTCGGGAACTGACTAGTTGGTTTTATACCTATCGTCAGTTATCAGTTCCCAGATGACATGAGTACAGCTTAGTCCGCTGACTTGACACTGGCACTTCGCCTCGAGTGTGTTCCCACTGTATTTTGATTACTACCCTACCACGGCTCAAAGGAGTCGTGCAAACAGGTAGTAGTTAGGGGCAGTCCCGAAGCACTTGGAGGCAGTGACGGTTAGACAGGATTCGTCTCTCCCGGTATAGGGGTTGACATCGCGCTGTGTCCGGGAGAGCCATTACACGAGTAGTCCCTGGCCAGGGCAAGCGAGATATACTGATAGGCTTCCAGTGTTATCTCAGGGTGTTTTGGGCTTCACTCCGACACGACTTGTACCGCTATTAGGGGACTGACGTTTACCACCCCCTAGGCCTGCCATGCGATGTATCAGACGAATAGACCGGACTGTACGGAGACTATCACATTCAGACTCAGTAGGAGTTCAGATGGGGTTCACCTCGTCAGTCTTCTTATCGGCATCTACCTGGGGACCGTTACGCACAGCTAGTGCCGCTTGCGGTCTGTGGTTAAACCCACTGCCAGCGAAGTGTCGAGTCTTTAGAGTCCCACATAGAGGGCTATTCGCCTCTGGGCAAAACAGAGTAGAGGTCGCATGGTTTTGCGACAGGGTTCGTTCTCATCCGCGCACTTGTACACGTTTGGAGTCCGGACGGATATCACTAGCGGGCTCTGGTTTGAGCCAGATACTAGTATATGTTTTGGGGTTAGTTTTATCTCATAGTATTCATGTTCCTCGGAACAAGAATGCGGGTGTGTATGCACAGTTGATTGAGGCGGAGGAAGAGGATTTTCATTAGGGTTTCGGAACGGGTGCGTATGCACAGTTGACAGTCTTCTTTTTCCAAACCCTAATGAATTTATGATATATCAATTAATAATATTAATTAAATGAAATTGTGTCATGGTTGGGTTTGTTGACTTGTTGACCAAGGTTGACTTGTTGACCATGGTTGAAACTTTGACTATCATCATTACATATCAAAGATGCTTTTTGATTCTAGCAAAACCATTTAATGTGTGTAATGATAATTGTCATTTCAAACCATCGATCAACTATTTCATTTTGATTATTATTATTCTTTTGATAATTCTTTTGATATTATGTTATGGTTGTAAAAAAGCATTTCATCCTATCATAACACTTCTCTCTCCTCTCTTCTTCTTCCTCCTCCTCTAGTTCAAGGAGACTCACTCTCATGTGTTGAGAAACCCCCTCCTTGAGATAAAAACACCCCAAAACCACTCTCTACTCTCTCTAGGGTTAGAGGTCTAGCAAGCCAAAGACCTTAGTTCTCTCAAAGTTCGAGAAAGGAGCCCGAAGGTTGAACCCTCAGGTGGATCCATCTTTGACGGAAGAAGGCGACGAGGAAAGCACCATCCAAGCTCTACAAAGGTTTCAAGAAGAAGGAGTTCAAGTTAGGTATAACCTCTTTTCCGAGTAGCTAACTCTCTTTAGCTTAGTAGCTAGTTTAGTTTAGAAAAGATCCAACTTTTGTTAGTCCATGTTGCCTAATGCGCTAAAAATTTGTTTTTTATACCGTTTCCGCCTCCCCGTAAGAACCGGGGTTGGCAACATGGACTTACACTCCGGTCTTCTCGTCGTCGTCCCGATCTCCCGCGGAATGTCCGGTCTCCACCAAATCGCCAGAAGGGCACCACGTCGCCGGCTTCTTTTACGGGCTCCCGCCTCTGGACCGAAGCAACACGGGCATGAAGCTGGCGAGTCGACATGCCCAAGAGTTGCTGTAGAATGGTGTAGTGTTATGTCTCATTTTGAGGTTGTAGGAGGTTGCCATTTGGTGGAGCAATTGATATATACTTTCGGAGGAGGAGCAATATGGTTTTTCAAAGCCAATGAGATACCAAAATCCTCACTCTAGAAAATGGGACAGCCCCTATACATGGCCGGCCATGGCTTGGGGATGGAACAAAATGAGAGAGTGAGTGAGAGAGAGAAGTCCAAGGGGATGTGTATCAATCATGATGCAAGAAAAGAATGATGATCAAAAGCAATGATCATAACCACATCCACACTCAACCACAACCATCATCAAAACCATGTCACACAAAAGTCAAGCCATAATGGATAAATCAAGTCAATGGATGGTGCACCCATCATGTTGCAACAAAATGTAAAGAACACCCTCCACAAATGCTTATTTGCACAAATGTAAATAAGCCCTCCTCCACCAATCTTCAGCCAATGAAAGATACAAAGAAATATGGCCGAAACGGAAAACAAACTGGCAACTCCAAAAACTGGTCCCGTAATAAATTACAGGAAAACCCCGAAACTGTGCATACACACCCGCATCTGTATTCCGACCGAATACAAATGCAATGAGACAAAATCTACACTGTCCAATACTAGGATCCGGCTTAAACCAAAGCCCGCTAATATTAACCGTCCGATCCTGATCCGTGCAATACCGCACGTATCTGATCGAACACTGCCATATCTCCATACGGCCTCTACAGCGTTTCGCCCGAAAACTTGAGCAACTGAATGTGGGGGACTCTAAAGACTCGTCAACACCATGGTTGTGGATTTAACCACTAGCACGTCAGAGGTATAAGCCAATATGTGACGGGCTACCAGGTATTGACCAAAAGGGACGTCAATGAGCGAACTCATCCTGACACCCTACTGAGCCTGTCAGTGACAATATCCGTACAGTCCTGTCCGTTCGTCTATGAGCATCGCATGGCGGGCCTAGGGGGTTGGTAAAAGTCAGACCCCCAAAAGCGGTACAAGTCGTGTCAGAGAGTAATCCAGAACACCCTGAGATACTAATGGAATACCTACCAGCAAATCTCCTGCCTTGGCCAAGGACTTTTCATGTTCTAGCTCTCCTAGACATAGCGCGACCTCACCCCCAATACCGGGAGAGACGAACCCCCGAAGATCCGCTCACTGCCTCTATGTGGCTCGGGACTGTACCCAACTAAAATCTGTTTGCACGTCTCCTTTGAGCGTGGTAGGGTAGTAATCAAAGTACAGTGGGAACTCACACGAGACAAATGACGATCCTCAGGTCGATGAACTAACCTGTACACATGTCACCAGGAAACTGCTATCTGACATCAGGTATAAGACCAACTAGCATGTTCCCGGCGAATCCTGCCCGGTGTACTCATAACCCAATGAGCACCTGTATACATCTTAGGTGATCCAACTGACACCAGTGGCTTCTAAGACCGGCCACCGCCCCTCGTCGGGGTCTCGAATGTATACGCTAGTCTACTCTGGAGTATCGATGCCCTGTCTCGAAACTCCCATGACTAGGGACATTTTAAGGATGTGCTTATAGACTACCAGCTCTCACGTATATGATCGCCCTCATACTGCTGGCAGTCAAGCAAGAATCCTAGGGGCTCTATCAACGTGAAATAGCGACCTGTCAGGTCACCTAAAGCAGTACACGATGATAAAGGTAAACCAGATAGCATACTATCATCTTGAGTAAGACTGTCCTACCGGGATAGGTCCTCACTCAATCATTGCAATCACGTGCCTGTGATCCAATAATTGACTCTGAGGGCACTATCTCCAACACATATGAGATATGTGCGGGACCGAGAATAATACCAGTATGTGATACTGAATTCCATTCTCGCGATTTGTATCATCGGACTGTCATATAAGATATAGCCGGGTTACCGAATCAAATGTTGATTCGATATGATGATGCACTAGATATTAGTCGGTTATATGCAGTATGACCGGATCATTAAATCAAGTGTTGATTTAATGATTTAATGTATAATTATATATTGGTTATATTACTTTACATTGACTAGTATTGTTCACTTAAGATTGATTTTCTCACTTGATGTGCACAAGTAGTATATGTGATATATTTTTGTGCACTTGATTGTATCATGTTTGATGATACATGCAAACTTGGGTGTGTGTATGCTATACACCATGTTTAGTGTAACGCCTTGAAAAGTCGTTTTGGAGTTTTCCTGAAAATCGGTGAAAATTCGGTATTTTTCCGAAAACCGTCTTTTTTGTTATTTTGCAGTTTAGGACTAATTATACCTAAAATGGATAGATAATTGCTTGTTTTTAGTAGCTAATGAGTTACTTATGAAATTTTGGTCATTTAAAAAATTTTCCCTTTTTTTCAATTTTTAATATTATTTTAAGCCGGTAAGAAAATACATTAAATTAGCGATAAATACAAATTTAAATGGGCTAAAATTAAGCTTTAAAATCATTTTAATTAAAATCTAGTTGTAACATAAATTTTTAGTATTTTATTTCAAGTTTTAACTAATTTTTATGATGGAAAACGAAATTTATTGAATTTAAGCTTAAACTTGCAATTTTGGACTTGTAGGGGGTCTTTTTGCAAAATAATTTTTGTGCACTCTCACACACACATCCTCACATCCCCTTGGCTGTCCCAAACTGCAGAAAATTCCCTCTCTCTCTTTTGTTTTAAAATTCTTTTGTTAGGGATGAATGGAGTTGAATGTGTATGTTTAAAATATTGTATGTTGAAGGTATGGTGTATTGACTTTGAGGGGGGTTGACCATGACTTTTTTCCATACACCCACACCACTCCCTTCTCCCTCTTCTGGCCGAGACCTGCTCCCCCCCCCATTTCCATTATTTTCCTTCTCTTTTCTCTCATTTTCTTCAAAAATTTGCATCAAAATTCAATAAAAATCAACAAATCCTTCACTATTTCAACACAAAACCTTATTTCCCCTCTTCTCAAACCCAAATTGGTTCAAATCTAGGAGAAAGATGGCATCTTGGGAGGCTTTAGCAACATAGGGTTTGAGCTTGTGAGGTATAATTTCAATCCTTGGTTAAATTGTAGTTTAAAGTGTGCTAATTAGAACTTTGAAAATTGTTTTAGTGTTAATTTTAGTGCTATTGCATACTAGTTTTTTTTAAAAGTTGTGGTTTGAAATTAATTTAGGATTTAGAACACCATTAAGAGATTAATTAAGCTATTTTGTTATCTAGTTATTTTGTTAGCTTAATCTAAGTGGTTAACTTGCTAATTGGGCTAAAATCTAGTGTTAATTTAGTGTTAGTTTCTAATCTAGTTTTTAAAGGTTTATGGTTAGAGTTAAATTAGGGTTTTTAGAAACCATTAATTAGTTAATTAAAGCTAATTAGCTATCTAGTTGTTTACTAAACCAATCCTTGAGGTTACTTTGCTTAAGTGGCTTCAAATTTTGCTAATCCAAGTTAATCTTGTGTGATATTTTCCTTGTTTTGCTAATTGCCAAAAATCAGGAGAAGGGTTGGTTGTGGAAAAATATGTTTTGAAGCATAGTTAATGGTTTAAAATTAGTGTAGTGGCTATCTAGTGAGTTAGTTTGGATTGTTGTGTTGGATTATGTTAATTTTGTCGCTAATTGTCGATGTTTGCACCAAATTGCAAATTAGTGCTTACTAGTTTTTACTAAATCATTGTGATGAATTAATTGCGATGTCTTGATGACATTTTTAGCATATCCTATGACTTTTAGGATGTGTGAGTACGGATTTTGAGTGTTCGGGTTTCAGTTTTTCCGGGCGACCTAATCGACGATTTTAGTAGATTTTTGCGATTTTCGCGTGTGTTCCGCGCACTTTGTGCACGTTGTACCTAGCTTGTGAACTATGGTATTTTCGTTAGGGAATTGCGTCTTTCTTGATTTGTAACCTTATGTTTGTATTGATGTAAATTCCAGGTTCGGTCGCGGAGACATCAGACGCGGCACGAAAGGGGAAAGCGGTGATTGGACGTGACTAGCTAGGGATTCCGGTGAGTAGATGTAAAATCTACGGGGGACTATCGTTGGATGGCGCAAGTCGCCCGATAGTTTTAGTACCTTAAAAAGATTCTTAGTAATGTTAGTAATTAGGGGTGTAATACTTGTATCATTATTTGCTACATTCATGCCCTATATTGACATACATATACGAAACCATTTTATAGGACACCTGCACCATTGCTAGGGTTTTTATATGCAGCACGAGCACTATTCATGCTTACACACACGCCCTGGTAATTGCCTTGCCACCACACTAGATAACCTTTAAATTGAAACCTTTCACTATAATTGATACTTAAACTCGCGCTATTGCTTTAATTCCTTAAAATGAAATCGTAGGATTGCTATTCATGTGCATGTGCTTCATCATATTATTTGTTCATGCCTACTCTATTAATCACACATCGCAACTTGATCACTGATACCATATGCATTCATTATCATTGACATATGCACTTATGAGGATTTCTTGAGATTTTATGATATTTCTGGATTTCGGGGGAAAGCCGCAAAATTTCTAAACTTATTATGTTTTTAAAATATGTAATTGCGGTTTTCTAGTGATGTAAAGTGTCGTCCACCATGAGTTTGCTTTGGTTTTCGAGATCCGTGTCGAGGAGTGGAGGAACCGTCACGGGTATATGGTGGGCCCGGTATGGTACCCCGGGGCAAGATGAATGTGGTGTTGACGTTGAGCCTGGCAGGGGACGGATTACCTACCGGTGACTGTTTGGGACGGCGGTGTTGGAGATAGTGCCCTCAGAGTCAATTATTAGATCACAGGTACGTGATTGCAATGATTGATGGAGGACCTATCCCGGTAGGACAGTCTCACTCGAGATGATAGTATGCTATCTGGTTTACCTTTATCATCGTGTACTGTTTTAAGTGACCTGACACGTCGCTATTACACGTTGATAGAGCCCCTAGGATTCTTGCTTGACCACCAGCAGTATGAGAGCGATCATATAAGTGGGAGCTGGGGGTCTATAAGCATATCCTTAAAAGGTCCCTAGTCGTGAGAGTTTCGAGACAGGGCATCGATTCTCCATAGTGGACTAGTGTATACAGTCGAGACCCCGACGAGGGGCGGTGGCCGGTCTCACAAGCCACTGGTGTCAGTTGGATCACCTAAGATGTATACAGGTGCTCATTGGGTTATAAGTACACCGGACAGGACTCGCCGGGAACATGCTAGTTGGTCATATACCAGACGTCAGATGGCAGTTCCCTGGTGACATGTGTGCAGGTTAGTTCATCGACCTGGGGATCGTCATTTGTCTCGTGTGAGTTCCCACTGTACTTTGATTACTACGCTACCACGGCTCAAAGGAGTCGTGCAAACAGGTTTTAGTTGGGTACAGTCCCGAGCCACATGGAGGCAGTGAGCGTATCTTCAGGGGTTCGTCTCTCCCGGTATTGGGGGTGAGGTCGTGCTGTGTCTAGGAGAGCCATTACACAAAGTCCTTGGCCAAGGCAAGGAGATTTACTGGTAGGTATTCCAGTAGTATCTCAGGGTGTTCTGGGCTACACTCCGACACGACTTGTACCGCTTTTGGGGGTCTGACTTTTACCAACCCCCTAAGCCCGCCATGCGATGCTCATAGACGAACGGACCGGACTGTACGGATATTGTCACTGACAGGCTCAGTAGGGTGTCAGGCTGAGTTCGCTCACAGACGTCCCTTTTGGTCAATACCTGGTAGCCCGTTATGTATTGGCTTATACCTTTAACGTGCTAGTGGTTAAATCCACAACCAAGGTGTTGATGAGTCTTTAGAGTCCCCCACATTCAGTTACTCAGCTTTCGGGTGAAAGGTTGTAGAGGCCGTATGGAGATATGGTAAGGTCCGATCAGATACGTGCGGTATTGCACGGATCAGGATCGGACAGTTTGTACTTTAGGCCGTATGGTTATATGGCAGGGTTCGATCAGATACGTGCGGCATTGCACGGATCAGGATCGAACAGATATTACTAGCCGGCTTTGGTATAAGCCGGATCCTAGTATAGTACAGTGTAGACTTTGTCTCATTGCATTTGTATTTCGGTCGAAATACAGATGCGGGTGTGTATGCACAGTATCGGGGTTTTCCTGTAATTTATTACGGGACCAGTTTTCTGGAGTTGCCAGTTTGTTTTCCGTTTCGGCCGATTTCCATTGTTCCGTTCATTGGCCGAAGTTTGGTGGAGGAGGGTTTATTTGCATTGTTGCAAATAAGCTATTGTGGAGGGGGTCTTTGCATTTTATCATGTCATGATTATAGCACCATCCTTTGACTTGATTTCTTCATGATGGCATGACTTTTTGAGTCATCATGGTTCATGATGGTTGATGATGATGAGGGGTGAGGTTGGTTGAGTGTGGGTTTATTGTTGTGATCATTTCCTTTTTGGCATGATAGCCTTCTCTCTCTCTCCATTGTATTATTGGATGGCCACACTCTCATATACACTCTCTCACCCTCACATTCTCTCTCTTCCCATTTGTATGGCCGGCCAAAGCCATAGAGGGGCTGTCCAAAATGAGAGAGTGGGGTTTTTGGTTGATATCATGTTGCAAAACTCCTACTAATCCCTCCACAAAAGTTCATGTTTCATACCTCCACCAAAAGGCAATTCCACAACCCCAAAAGTGAGACACAAGCTCTACTATAGATTCTACAGTAAATCTTGGGCACGTCGAGTAGCCGGCTTCGTGCCCGAGTTGCCTCGGCATTGAGGTGGGAGCCCGTAAACAAAGTAGGCGATGTGGTGCACTTCCGGCGACGAGGAGGAGACGGGACTTTTCCGCAGGAGATCGGGACCATGACGAGAAGACCGGAGGACTTGGATCGTCGGTATATCTCTATTCCCTTTCTTGTAGATAGCTAGGACTAGTTAATGGTTCGATCCGGGTATTAGTGCGCGGCGGTTTGCCAATTCAAGAAAATTAAAGTTATTCACCGCTTCCGCACTTGGCCGTCGGATTGACGGCCGGGGCGCCGCCGTGCACTTACAGTGGTATCAGAGCCTCGCCATTAACTTAGTCTAGCTTGGTTTAATGTGTTTGCATTTCCGATCGATCAAAAAGTTCCAAAACCATGTATTTCATTGTGACAGTTTTCTGTTGGAATTTTTTAGTCTCCAAAAATTTTTCAGGTTGTATAAAATTGATTTACTGGAGATTACAAGGATACTGTAAAAATTCGACAGGTTCAGTCGACAGTGCAGGCGCGGAACCGCGGCCAAAACCCCCTTTGGGCCGCGTTTCCGCCGCGCACTGTTGAGATCTCTGAGCCCAATTTCTACAGTGTCTTTGTGGGCTTAAAATATGGGTTTTGGAATATTAATATTGGGCCAATTATTTCTGTGAGTACTACAGTTTTGCTTGGGGCCCACTTGTTAATTTTTTGATCGATCGGATATTTTAAACACATTTTTCACAGTATTTACATTATATCTGCGACCGTGAATGTCACTTGATCGGTAAATCCGGTCTAACTGCTATAGCCCGGTTAGACGGATTTGCGAACGTGACTTTCACGTTGATGTTCTGTTTTTGCTGTGATGTTGCGGATCGGTCGTGGGGGATAGCCTGGATGCAATGCTAGTACAGTTGTGGTTGTATTATGTACATTTGATATTGCGGGGCGAGCGTCCGACTTGTGGACTGCCGTCACTGCCAGTTTGTATTATTATTTTGGGGCACGACCTGGTTGCGGTCGATGTACCCGTTGTATGTATATTTTACTTTCTGTACTAGGATTACCCCGCGGAGGGGTGCACGGATAGCTGGACTCTGGAGGGCAACAAGCCCGCATCTCATGGCATTGAGACGGAGGGGGCTTCACTCTAGGATTGGCGGGATATTCGCCGCACTCGTAGGGGGTACAGGTTGACCCAGGAGGGGTGCCCAAGTAACCGGATTCCGTGAAGTGCTGGGTGGTCCATTCACGGCGCTGAAAGGGGCTGCCTCGCTTCAGGTTTTGGCGGGTGACTTGCCGTACCCGTAGGGGTCTAGGATTTCATTGCACAGGCTATCCACACGACCAAGGGAACGTCGGGTTTCAGCAGTGGCTCTGTGAAACCCGGGGATCCCAGATATCTGTATTGTTTCTGTGATGCTGTTCATTCTCTGTGATGTTGCATTTTATTCACGCCATGAGCGAATATAATATATTGGTATATATATTAGTAGATGTTGTATATGTTTTGCATCCGCGCTAGTCCAGTCCCCGCTCTGTCGTTAGTTAGCTAACCTAACGGGTAATGACGGGACCCAGTGGCGAATGCGGATGGCATATACGTACATCAGTATATTTTCGTTCTTTGTGGTGTGATCAATTGATGGGACTGCATTGATTCGGATCAATGCAAGTTAAAAACAAACCTAATCTGATGTTGTTGGAACACTTTTCAAAAAGCTGTTATTGCAAGGACGTTCACTTTTGTTTTGCATCGCGGTATTCATTTAGAATATCCTGCTCCTCAGTCGACGAGGCAAGGGCCGAGATCCCTTCACCGGGAGTGACCCCTTGGACAAAAAGTTTGCGTCAGGGCATTAACTTCACTATAGCCGATTACTTTTGCTTTGCACCGTGGTATTCAGTTGGAATATCCTGCACCCCATTCTACGGGGAAAGAGCCGAGATCCCTTCACCGGGAGTGACCTCTTTAGCGGAAGTTGTCGTCACTATATTTTCAAAAACCTATCCGTTCCTTCAACGATATCAAGTTCATTACGTTAAAGGTTTTCGCCAGAAACCATTCGTAGCCCTCCGTCGTTTCAGACGGGTAGCACGTAGTATTCATGCTATGTTTGTTGGCCTTCGTCAAGGCATAGTGTATGGTAGCTGCTTGTTGCCTTTCTGCAGCATAGATAGATGCGTTGGTTTGGGACAGTCGTATAGCCTTGTTGGCCTTCGTCAAGGGCTTATGCGGGTGGGTTCAAATCAATCTGGAGAATGACGGGTAGAACTTGACATGTGACTTATGATTTGTTGGCCTTCGTCAAGGTCATAAGAGCATGGGGCAGAAATCACATCGGGAGTTTCAAAAGTACTGAAACTTGCCAGATATGCACATACCTTCTGGAGTGTGATGATGTGAGCGGATTCCGTCACGTTATCATGCGATGATAGTTGGATCCCGATTCCCACTGATGAGTTAGTTTACTCCTCGGGTAACCCCGACTAATTCTTCTTTCAGGTTTGGAGGAGAATTTGAGGTACAGTGGGAGGTTTCCAGATTAGATAAATTGGTGACCATTCTGATCTAGGTTAGAGTGCACGCTGAGTGTTTCTTTTCTCTCTCTCTTTGGCAGCGACCATTGACCCGACCCTGAGACTTTGACTCAGTGACCAAGTTGACCGAACCTTCTTAAACACCGGCTTTTGGATTGTCAGAGTTGCAAACCTCATTGCCACTCCTACTTTTACCCTTTTCTCCAGGACACCCCGTTTTACTACGAACGTCCACTTCCATTGGACAAAACCATCGTATGGTTAGATACGAACTCGAAAGAATTTATTCGAGGATGGTTTCCGGTTCTGGAGAAAACGGATAGGATTATTCAGTTGTCTTTTCCTTTTACCCTCTCTCAGGTTACGAGTACTCCTTGGTTTAGGGGTAGTACACCTATTACGCAAATTGGATTGTCTTCTTCCAAACCTTAGGCTGGTGCCGACCGGTAGGGAATGAAGAAAACCAATTAGCATAACGATGGTGTGCAGAAGGTATTAAGTTCAGACAAAGCAAGGGATTAGTAAGAGGGCAAAGTAAATTGCAACAGATATTCACGACCAAACCAAATATTTCGTTACCACTCCCACATCACCTTTGTATTTCTTCAGGACACTCCGTATCACTACGAAGATCCACAGTTTATTTGGATACTCCATCGTATGGTTATATACGAACTCGAATGGAACTGGTTCCAGTTCGGGGATGGATTCTGGTTCAGGAGAAATAGGAATAAGGTTTATTCGGGTGTCTTTTATCTTCACCTTCTCTCGCATTGCGAGTGTTCCTAGGATTAGGACAGTACACCCATTATGCTTATTGGATAGTCTTCTTCCAAACCATAGGCTGGTGCCGAACGGTAGGGAAGGAAGAAAACCATTTGGCCTAAAGGGGTGTGCAGAAGGTAATGACTAAAGACATATGAAGGGATGTGGAGAGATGGCAATGAATTATACGGTTGTAGTTGTGAATCTGGATAATGGAAGAGGCATTACTATGAATACCGGGATACCCCACGAAACATTTCAATGTTTCAGTTTCACTGTGTACAGTTAAAGGAAAACTGATTTCCCGATTAGATACTTACTCCAGGGTATGTATTTACCAGATACGATTCTCACATCTGTATAGTTTTACAGATGATGAGTGGGAGTAAGTTATTGGGAATTGGGTGATTATCCTCATTATATCGGGATTCGTTGTAATCGGTGATATTTGAGGAAATCACCTGGGCTGTTTGCCGGTTGGCAAATATTTGGTTTTGAATATCCGCAGTTATGCACCAATTTCAAATTGATATATCTGTACGTCTATTTTTATAGAGTGAGATGTACCTTTTTGAAATTATGTCTATGACATTTACCTATATCAGTGGATGGTTAGGTAAGGAGCATTGAACAGCGGTGTAATTCTTCTTAACCATAAGTACAGTTTTCAACCTACGACACACAGTGAATGAGTTGTCAGACTCAAGGGACTTATACAGTGTATTGTATGTTGTCCAGTGTCCATTAGGACAGAGGGTTTGGTTCTCATACTATATTCAGTTTACTTATGACTTCTCTAGTATTTAGACAAGTGTTTCGTGGAAACACAGGGTCCGAATTTTGAGAAGTTATTGGTATTTGAATAAAGTATAGAACCAAGTGTTGCAAGTATCGGGATTCTTCAAGGTGATCGAAGATGTAGATACTTGTGTATGGTATTCAGTTGATAGTAATGACTAAGAGAACTTGCTTCTTTTTAAGGTTACTCATAATTGGAAGCATTCCTAAGTTGAGTAACGCTGATCGGCCTCCTTCCATTTAGTTGACATGCACTGAAGACAGTTGCATGATTTGAATCTGGTTCAATTAAATCAGTGCCTCTGTTCCTATATTGGATATAGAACAGTTCGTATCTTAACGATGTTAAGGTACGGGGAGTTGTCCGGCTTATGCTTAAAACCAGACTCTGGATAACTCAAAGGCACGTTTCTGTAATGGCTGTTTGTGGGTTGACCCAGGCTATGACGCGGGTTGATTTTCTACCATCTGGATGAACAATAGCAATATTGTTCTAGACTCGCCACAGTTTTAATAAAAATGGATTTTTTCAGAAAAACAGTAGTGGGAGTATGGTCGAACTGGAAGTGATTCCAGAACCACAAACGATTACTGAAGATTTGATAAGGAACCTAAAGATTCAATCTGGATTGACATTCCATTGGCCACTCCGCAGATAAGGTGGGTAACTTCAGGCACCCGAGAGGTACTACGGTAGCCTCAAGGACGGTGACAGGGAAGTTCTTGTTTACCCACAATTACCATTGCTGTTGTTCCAGGCTGCGAGACCCGGCGGGAGGATGAGTATAGCGTCGTTCTAAACTAGTTTTAGAAGTGCACGTCTATATGACTCTGCCAGAGGGTTGTCGTAGTCAGTGGGAGCAGCGGAAGCATTGGTGGACAGGTAGCTTATGTCTATTTACAGACTGAAGCACCAGTAGCGGAGATAGATCATCTATTTCTGACGTGACAGTCATAGGTTTGACTTCATCAGAATAGGGGATGGATCTGTTGAGAAGGTAGTAGGGTGTGATATCCTGGTATTTGGATGACATACACAAAGTAGGAAAGGAAACTCCTATACTACGATCGGTTATACTTTGGTCGTCACACAGTGGTTTCTCCACACAGGACTTGGACATTATATCAGACATACTGGTTACTGGATCTATGGTATTAGATCTAGATTTGGGTGGTTTCCCAATCAGGGTACTTGACAGCATTCTAAGAGTATTTAGGATGGACGACTCCTGGCACGGTAGTGTACCTGCAGGTAATGGAGTCACCCTCTCTAAAGGTGTCTTACAGACTAAAGGGGAGAGGGACGGGCATGATTGGCAGATCACTTGCTCAGGAAATTGAGTCAATCGTGAGATGTCAAGTACCACACCATATGTTGTTCTTGCACTAGATGCAATAAGTTGACATTAATCCAATCCTGGAGAAACAGTCGGAAGCAGTTTTAGAACATGAGTGGATGTTCTAGGGATATGATAACGACAGCCTCATTCAGGAGACAGTTATCATTCCAAGCTTCCAAGGTGACATGGACGACAAGGAGGTTGTCAGAGTTATAGTTTTCCTTCTGATGAGGGGCAGTATTTTGGACAGGTGGTCCAAGGCAATACTGAGGGAGGCATGGCGCGCAGGACACTGATTAAGTTCAGTTGTCAATACAGTCTAAGAAGTTTGGATTTGGAGTTCATTTATGAGCTACGTCCCATCAGACATCCAGACATATTCTAAGACTGATATTGCTCATTTCGGGAGATGGCTTTCTCCGCGAACTTGAGATTTAGAGAGACATAGAAAGAAACATCAAGGCGGATCCACTCACTGAGGCTATTCCTCGAACGCAATAGTTCCGCAAACGAGCTTTGTGAGACTGACTAGTAGCGGAGTTGGATGTTCGGTATCACACGGGCTGTGAGTATGCGACATCGCAATAATTAGCCTTGAGTGCAAGTGGGAGATTGTTGGAGATAGTGCCCTCAGAGTCAATTATTAGATCACAGGTACGTGATTGCAATGATTGATGGAGGACCTATCCCGGTAGGACAGTCTCACTCGAGATGATAGTATGCTATCTGGTTTACCTTTATCATCGTGTACTGTTTTAAGTGACCTGACACGTCGCTATTACACGTTGATAGAGCCCCTAGGATTCTTGCTTGACCACCAGCAGTATGAGGGCGATCATATAAGTGGGAGCTGGGGGTCTATAAGCATATCCTTAAAAGGTCCCTAGTCGTGAGAGTTTCGAGACAGGGCATCGATTCTCCATAGTGGACTAGTGTATACAGTCGAGACCCCGACGAGGGGCGGTGGCCGGTCTCACAAGCCACTGGTGTCAGTTGGATCACCTAAGATGTATACAGGTGCTCATTGGGTTATGAGTACACCGGACAGGACTCGCCGGGAACATGCTAGTTGGTCATATACCAGACGTCAGATGGCAGTTCCCTGGTGACATGTGTGCAGGTTAGTTCATCGACCTGGGGATCGTCATTTGTCTCGTGTGAGTTCCCACTGTACTTTGATTACTACCCTACCACGGCTCAAAGGAGTCGTGCAAACAGGTTTTAGTTGGGTACAGTCCCGAGCCACATGGAGGCAGTGAGCGTATCTTCAGGGGTTCGTCTCTCCCGGTATTGGGGGTGAGGTCGTACTGTGTCTAGGAGAGCCATTACACAAAGTCCTTGGCCAAGGCAAGGAGATTTACTGGTAGGTATTCCAGTAGTATCTCAGGGTGTTCTGGGCTACACTCCGACACGACTTGTACCGCTTTTGGGGGTCTGACTTTTACCAACCCCCTAGGCCCGCCATGCGATGCTCATAGACGAACGGACCGGACTGTACGGATATTGTCACTGACAGGCTCAGTAGGGTGTCAGGCTGAGTTCGCTCACAGACGTCCCTTTTGGTCAATACCTGGTAGCCCGTTATGTATTGGCTTATACCTCTAACGTGCTAGTGGTTAAATCCACAACCAAGGTGTTGATGAGTCTTTAGAGTCCCCCACATTCAGTTACTCAGCTTTCGGACGAAAGGTTGTAGAGGCCGTATGGAGATATGGCAAGGTCCGATCAGATACGTGCAGTATTGTACGGATCAGGATCGGACAGTTTGTACTTTAGGCCGTATAGTTATATGGCAGGGTTCGATCAGATACGTGCGGCATTGCACGGATCAGGATCGAACAGATATTACTAGCCGGCTTTGGTATAAGCCGGATCCTAGTATAGTACAGTGTAGACTTTGTCTCATTGCATTTGTATTTCGGTCGAAATACAGATGCGGGTGTGTATGCACAGTATCGGGGTTTTCCTGTAATTTATTACGGGACCAGTTTTCTGGAGTTGCCAGTTTGTTTTCCGTTTCGGCCGATTTCCATTGTTCCGTTCATTGGCCGAAGTTTGGTGGAGGAGGGTTTATTTGCATTGTTGCAAATAAGCTATTGTGGAGGGGGTCTTTGCATTTTATCATGTCATGATTATAGCACCATCCTTTGACTTGATTTCTTCATGATGGCATGACTTTTTGAGTCATCATGGTTCATGATGGTTGATGATGATGAGGGCTGAGGTTGGTTGAGTGTGGGTTTATTGTTGTGATCATTTCCTTTTTGGCATGATAGCCTTCTCTCTCTCTCCATTGTATTATTGGATGGCCACACTCTCATATACACTCTCTCACCCTCACATTCTCTCTCTTCCCATTTGTATGGCCGGCCAAAGCCATAGAGGGGCTGTCCAAAATGAGAGAGTGGGGTTTTTGGTTGATATCATGTTGCAAAACTCCTACTAATCCCTCCACAAAAGTTCATGTTTCATACCTCCACCAAAAGGCAATTCCACAACCCCAAAAGTGAGACACAAGCTCTACTATAGATTCTACAGTAAATCTTGGGCACGTCGAGTAGCCGGCTTCGTGCCCGAGTTGCCTCGGCATTGAGGTGGGAGCCCGTAAACAAAGTAGGCGATGTGGTGCACTTCCGGCGACGAGGAGGAGACGGGACTTTTCCGCAGGAGATCGGGACCATGACGAGAAGACCGGAGGACTTGGATCGTCGGTATATCTCTATTCCCTTTCTTGTAGATAGCTAGGACTAGTTAATGGTTCGATCCGGGTATTAGTGCGCGGCGGTTTGCCAATTCAAGAAAATTAAAGTTATTCACCGCTTCCGCACTTGGCTGTCGGATTGACGGCCGGGGCGCCGCCGTGCACTTACAGGCGGATATCCAGAGGATACCGACCGTGGCCGCGAGATGATGAGATATTGATATTGAGATGGGTCAGCCGGATGGCTGAGGCCAAAGATACTATGACATGGATATATGAGATTTGTGATAGTTTTGAGGTGTCGTTGCTGGACACAGGTTCTTGTTGATTCTATTGGTATTGTGCTGGTATTTCAAAAGAGATTCTTAAAGAGAAAAAAACATGATTTCTTATACTTACACATTCAGATCACGAGTTGACTCGCATTGCATTCATACCTGCTAGTATATTCATATTGCATACATACTTGCCATTATGTCCTGCCTTACCTGTATTTAGATGCTAGGATGCTTGTGTGTGTAACACCCGAGCCAAATGCTACTATTTTCTGTTATTGGTTGAGCATTAGATATTACTCATTTCATTTATCTTGCTTATTTGGGTCTTACTGTAAAATTTTATCTGGCTAAGTCATTCTGCATATAACAAATTTTTGCATTTAAAATAAAATTGAAAATATTCTTCTTGGCCTACTTGACACCCTTAGCCTCGTGGTAGCGTCCGTGCATTGTATTCTCGTCCCGTTCAGTGAAACGGGCGAGTTTGGATGGCTACGTGCACGTGCGTGTGTCCGTTTTGGGAGTATGCTTTTTAATCATAAAACATTTCATTTTAAAATTTGGAACCCGCCTAAAATCCTATTATTTGAATTTCGAATTTTTGGACCCAACCCGGGCGCAATTTGGAAATGTTTCATTTGGCGCCAAAATCCTAAATTTTAATATTATTAAAACCATCGCATATATTTTTCTAACTAACCTGATATCTTACTGTTCATTACCTATCTTTTAAATCTTTAAGTTAACCATATAATATTTTACAATCTTTTATATCCTTCTTAATTTATTCTCTCAGCCAATCGCAACCTCCCCTTTAACCCCGTGGGCTCCACTTTCTCTCTCTCTCTCCACTTTTTCCTCTCTCTCCCTCTCCCTTATATATTCTCTCGTACTTCTCTTTATCATTTTTCTCTTCTTGCTTCATGTCTCGTTTCTCATTTCTTTTAACTGTTCTTTTTTTGCCGGAATTTCTTCGTGCCGGTGACGTTTCTCGACGTTCCAGCGAGATACCCCGACCCGTATGGTTCCTTTGTTCGTCGTTTGGGTTCATTCCGTGAACCGTGCGCCGTCGCGAGTTTTCCCCGCCGACGGTTAACGTTCCGTTTTCCCGATTCGCTACCCATCGAGGCAAGTTAATCTTGCTACATGCTATATACTTTTATAATCTTCATTTTATAATATTATACATTTGAAAATCTTATAGTTTACATATGAAATGTCGTTGAAAAATCGGATATGACAAATCTGAAATTTACTGTACACCTTATCTTATAAAATTCATTATAAATCATAGAAAAATCATTAGGATACGTTCTTTAGTTCGTTACGAAGCTAATTCAGAATACTATAACTCTATGAAATATTTACTTGCAAAATAAATTGTTTAATTAACGTAAAATGCAAATGAACACGTCTCTAAACTGCTGTCCAGGGAAATTCCAGCAGCAAACTTTCAACTTTGCATATTCATAACTTTTTGTAGGGATAACCTGAGATGCTTATACTTATAAAACTGAAAACCTTATTGAATTATATTTGTTTTGGTATATGATACGTCCCTTTTGGAGAACGTTTGTTATTTTTAAGCTATTTTACAAATTAGGGTGACGCTGAATTTCTGAACGGAACCTTCTTGTGCATGGTTAATCAATACAGCTTTTATAGTTACTAATCGCTTTGAATATGCTATCCATATTAATATTATTATATCAATATTTATATCACATATTGTTTAGTTGTACATCCCACATTACCATTTTACAGTTTTATAACTTTTCGGATACCCGTTTGCATCTATCGCATTTAAGATACATATAATTGCAAGCATAGATCACACTACTACATAATAATGTGATATTAACACTCCATGTTTAATAAATTGCATCCTAATTAATATTGGAACTATAAATTTAACCCTAATCGATAACTGTGCATCCATATCCTTGAAATTATATCTATTTGCATATCATATTACATGTTCCAGTTTATTGTTCTAATAGTACTCATGCTTGTTTATTTATACACATGTTTATGATAGTTTGATTATGAGCACCCACATGACATCTTGTGCTTCCTGACATGACCTGTTACACTTCCTACTTGACATGATATGGTACCGTACACTCTTGACATGACATGACACCTTTATACATTACCTGACCTGTTACCTGATCTCATGCCTAATGCCGACAAACCCGACCATTCCTGCTGTCTATCCAGACAGACCTACTCTTACCGGATTTTGTGTTGGCATTAGTCCTTGACTACTGAATACCTGACCTGACATACATAGTTTGGGGGTATGGGGAAATCAAAGGTGAAACCGACTTGTAACTCAACAGTTCGATACATTGTTCTGATCAGTCTTACGGGCTTGGCCAGTCCGGGAGTGATGATGCTGACATCACTCGTCCATCCTACTACCTTTTACTGCTTAGCGGCACGTCTCGGACTCAGCCCCGAGGGTCATGACCGTGGTCCCGGGCACGCACGGGATACTATTGAGTTACATCGACGATTCATCAATTAGTTTCAAAGACTATAGAGTAGAAAACCTGATAGGACAGTTTGGACACCATTGCACATTACCCTGCTTGTTATTCTTGTTACTGCTTTATTCATGTTCATACCTGCATTGCTTATTACCATGTTTATGCTATATACTTGATGTCATGACGCGCTGATGTCTGGGTTTTGCATGGCCCAGATTCCTTACCACTGTCGACGACCGAGCAGGAGCACTTCAGCCAGCAGGCTGAACTGTGAGTCCCTTAGGGTTTAGTTTATCTATTTCATTTCATTTCCAGATGTGAGCCCGCATTATGGGACGTACTGTTTATTCATTGTACTGGATCATTAGCTTCCGCACTTATTGTTTATTTGATTCTTGTTGTTATGGATTTGGACATGTATTAGATTAGCTTTTTATCTTGTTCTTGATAACCTTACAACCGTAATGTGACTGTGGATGGATACTTCCTACCCACAGGTAGCATGGTTGGCTATGTCGCGTGCCCGATCTTGCGTACTCTGGGAAGCGGGGCGTGACATGGTTTTATGGTATCAGAGCCATAGGTTAGTTGGGTTGATTCTTTGTAGTTGGGTATTGTACCCAATACACGAATCAGAATACCCGTGTTTAGGAAACATGTCCAGCCACATTGACCGTTTTACCATTCTTGAATCACATTCTTCCTGATTATATCTTTTACGACGTGCAAACTTACTTTGCATGTCGACTCGGAAACCTGATTTCTTGTTATCCCTAGGACTTGGGCGACTTGGGTGGAGTTAAGTAATTGCGGCTATGATACCGCGGCATAGCTACAATGCAGTACTCTATTTAAGTATCTTGGAGTTCTAGCCTTGATCTATACTCGAAATCTATCATCATGCTAATGTTGGGTACTTTGATTTCCAGGAATATGGCCGGTCAGAATTTGGAGATGGACCCAGGGCGTGCGGTCCTAGCCGCCAGGCAAAGAGTGATAAGGGGATTGCTGGAGAAACTAAAGGAACAAATCGAGCTGGAACCAGCATTTGCACGAGACGCCACGTCCGTACGTAGAAGTATTCCGGTGAACAGGCGCAGCGTAGCACCAATGAAGAAAACAAGTATGGGTGGTCGGAAGGGGAGAGTGATCTGTAGATACTGCCATAAACCCGGACATGTACGAAAGAAGTGTCGTATGAGGCTGGGACTCTGTTTTAGATGTGGAGCGGCAGATCACACCGTTGATGCTTGTCCGTCGAAGCCTCGCACAAAGGATGATACACAGAAGCCTCCGCAAGGACCGTTCCAAGGACAGGAACCGCTTACTCAAGGACCACAGCAGGCTCGAGCATTCACGTTGACAGCTGAAGAAGCTAAGGCATCGGGAGAAGTGGTTTCAGGTAATTTACTCGTTCATGGTTTTCCCGCTTTGGCATTACTTAATTTCAGAGCATCCCATTGTTCATGTCATCCAAGTTTATAACTATACACTCGATTACCTGCACGACCCTGTCTAGTTTTGGGACATACACACTGGGAATGGGAAAATCATAGCTAGTAAGGAATGTAGAGATTGTACAGTTGTTGTTTGCGGACGAGAGCTTTTTGCAGATTTCTTGGTGATAGATACGGGCAGTTATGAGGTTGTCTTGGGGATGGATTTTCTTGGCACTTTCCACGCCCACATTGACTGTAGGGCAAGGAACGTAATTTTCCAGATTCCCGGACATCCTAAGTTTACTTTCATTGGAGAAAGCAGTTCTGTCGGGCCAGTCGAGTTTAGGGCTAGGCCGACGAACAATGTTCTTGCGGCTATGGTAGTGGATAGTAATGAAGAGCCGGCAGTTGTCCGCGACTTTATGGATGTGTTTGAAGATATTTCGGGCTTACCGTCGAAGCGAGATGTGGAGTTTGCGATTGACCTTATTCCTGGTGCAGCGCCAGTATCAAAATCTTATTATCCGATGGCACCGGTGGAATTGGAAGAAGTTAAGAAACAAGTGGGTGAATTACTCGAGAAGGGATGGATTCGAAGCAGCAACTCGCCTTGGGGAGCTCCAGTCCTTTTAGTAAAGAAGAAGGATGGCACGAGAAGGATGTGCATTGATTATCGAGAATTGAACCGGGTGACTATTAAGAACAAATGCCCGATCCCTCGCATTGGAGAACTTTTTGAGCAGCTTAGTGGCGCGAGGGTATTCTCGAAACTGGACCTGCGATCAGGATATCATCAAGTCCGGGTGAAAGCAGAAGACATTTGCAAGACGGCGTTTCGGACTCGGTATGGGCATTTCGAGTATTTAGTGATGCCCTTCGGAGTGACTAATGCGCCGGCAATATTCATGGATTTGATGAACAGGATCTTTTCACCATTCTTGGACCAGTTTATTGTGGTATTCATTGACGATATTCTGGTGTACTCGAAGAGTCCGGAGGAGCATGCTGAGCACTTAAGGATCGCACTGCAGACGCTGAGACAAGAGAAATTATTCGCGAAGATGAGTAAGTGCGAATTCTGGCTGGAAGAAGTGAAGTTTCTAGGGCATGTCGTGTCGGGCGATGGAATCGCCGTCGATCCCGAAAAGATTGCAGCAGTTCGAGATTGGCCTATTCCCAAGAATGTTGCGGAGATAAGGAGTTTTCTTGGACTCGCCGGATACTACAGAAGATTTGTGGAGAACTTCGCTCGCGTAGCTGAGCAGTTAACCAAGCTCACACGAAAGGAGGTACCGTTTGTTTGGACGGATGGATATGCATTGGCTTTTGAGACGTTGAAGCAGAAATTGATAACCGCCCCTATCCTGACCGTACCGGATAATTCAGGAGGACTGGTGATTCACAGCGACGCATCTGGAAAAGGATTGGGATGTGTTTTAATGCAGAACGGGAAAGTCGTCGCTTACGCATCGAGACAGCTGAAGACTCATGAGAAGAACTATCCGACTCATGACTTAGAGCTTGCAGCCGTGATCTTCGCCCTGAAGATTTGGAGACACTACCTACTGGGCGAGAGAGTCGAAGTCTTTACAGATCACAAGAGTTTGAAATATGTGTTCACTCAGAAGGAGTTGAACATGAGACAACGCAGATGGTTGGAGCTGATGGCCGGCTATGACCTTGATCTTAAGTACCACCCGGGAAAGGTTAACGTCGTGCCAGATGCACTAAGTCGGTTACCAGCATTTCAGTTATTGACTGCACAGAGAGAGATCATTGAGGATTTTCGGAGATTTGACTTGGAGGTTGTGCTACCGCATGCTACAGGACAGTTGATGCAGATGCAAGTACAATCGTCCTTAGTTGAGAAGATTAAAGCGGCACAATCGCAGGATCCTAGACTGCAAAAGTTTCGAGAGCAGGTTGGAGCCGGACTACGAACCGATGTACTGATCCATGAAGATGGTTCGTTGAGATATGGTAGCCGTGTGTGTGCGCCAAAAGGAGATGTGCGTGAAGAGCTTATGAAGGAGGCACACAGTTCAGCTTACTCTGTACATCCAGGAGGGACAAAGATGTACCGAGATATTCGACAGCATTTCTGGTGGGAAGGAATGAAACGGGAAATTGATCGCTTCGTGGCTAAGTGTTTGGTGTGTCAGCAAGTCAAGGCTGAACATCAAAGGGTTGCTGGTTTTATGCAACCACTTCCGATTCCTCAGTGGAAGTGGGAACATATAACCATGGATTTCGTGACAGCTTTACCGCGGGGTCCAAATGGCAACAATGCCGTATGGGTGATTATCGATCGGTTGACCAAGGCAGCTCACTTTATTCCTTTCGGGTTGGTCAATCGACGGAGACTTTGGCAGAGCGGTACATGCAGGAGATTGTCAGATTGCATGGAGTACCGGTAAGCATCGTGTCCGATCGGGACACTCGGTTCTTGTCGCACTTTTGGAGGAGTTTACAGGAAAGTTTGGGGACTCGATTGAAGTTTAGCACAGCTTATCATCCTCAGACTGATGGACAATCGGAGAGAACGATCCAGACCCTTGAAGATATGTTGAGGGCTTGCATGTTGGACTTCAAAGGTTCTTGGGAAGATCATCTACACCTGGTGGAGTTTTCGTACAACAATAGCTTCCAAGCAACTATTCAGATGGCCCCGTTTGAAGCACTGTATGGTCGTAAGTGCCGTTCACCTGTTTGTTGGGATGATGTTGGTGAACGAAGGTTATTAGGACCAGATTTGGTGGTACAGACAGTCGAGAAGGTGAATACAATCAGGAAGCATATGAAGGCAGCTCAAGACAGACAGAAAAGTTGGGCTGACACGTCCAGAAGACCTCTAGAGTTCGCCGTGGGTGATTTGGTATTCCTGAAGATATCACCGACTAGAGGAGTGATTCGCTTTGGAAGTCGGGGAAAGCTTAGTCCCCGATTCGTTGGACCCTTCGAGATTTTGGAGCGTGTTGGAGAGGTATCGTACCGGTTGGCGTTACCACAGTCATTAGCAGGAGTTCACGATGTGTTTCATGTGTCTCAACTACGGAAGTATGTTCGTGATGAGACCCATGTCTTGGATCTTTCGGAGTTGACTGTGCGAGAGGACCTAACTTTTGAAGAGCGACCAGTTGAAATCAAGGATCAGAGAGAAAAGGTTCTTAAGAACAAGGTTACCCCCCTTGTGCTAGTTTCTTGGGGTAATCGATCGCATGGAGAATCCACTTGGGAGCGAGAAGACGAGATCCGACAGAAGTTTCCTCACCTTTTCCTGTAGTTTTCTATCTTGTATTCTTGGAATTTCGAGGACGAAATTCTTTTGTAGTTGGGTATAATGTAACATCCGAGCCCAATGCTACTATTTTCTGTTATTGGTTGAGCATTAGATATTACTCATTTCATTTATCTTGCTTATTTGGGTCTTACTGTAAAATTTTATCTGGCTAAGTCATTCTGCATATAACAAATTTTTGCATCTAAAATAAAATTGAAAATATTCTTCTTGGCCTACTTGACACCCTTAGCCTCGTGGTAGCGTCCGTGCATTGTATTCTCGTCCCGTTCAGTGAAACGGGCGAGTTTGGATGGCTACGTGCACGTGCGTGTGTCCGTTTTGGGAGTATGCTTTTTAATCATAAAACATTTCATTTTAAAATTTGGAACCCGCCTAAAATCCTATTATTTGAATTTCGAATTTTTGGACCCAACCCGGGCGCAATTTGGAAATGTTTCATTTGGCGCCAAAATCCTAAATTTTAATATTATTAAAACCATCGCATATATTTTTCTAACTAACCTGATATCTTACTGTTCATTACCTATCTTTTAAATCTTTAAGTTAACCATATAATATTTTACAATCTTTTATATCCTTCTTAATTTATTCTCTCAGCCAATCGCAACCTCCCCTTTAACCCCGTGGGCTCCACTTTCTCTCTCTCTCTCCACTTTTTCCTCTCTCTCCCTCTCCCTTATATATTCTCTCGTACTTCTCTTTATCATTTTTCTCTTCTTGCTTCATGTCTCGTTTCTCATTTCTTTTAACTGTTCTTTTGTTGCCGGAATTTCGTCGTGCCGGTGACGTTTCTCGATGTTCCAGCGAGATACCCCGACCCGTATGGTTCCTTTGTTCGTCGTTTGGGTTCATTCCGTGAACCGTGCGCCGTCGCGAGTTTTCCCCGCCGACGGTTAAAGTTCCGTTTTCCCGATTCGCTACCCATCGAGGCAAGTTAATCTTGCTACATGCTATATACTTTTATAATCTTCATTTTATAATATTATACATTTGAAAATCTTATAGTTTACATATGAAATGTCGTTGAAAAATCGGATATGACAAATCTGAAATTTACTGTACACCTTATCTTATAAAATTCATTATAAATCATAGAAAAATCATTAGGATACGTTCTTTAGTTCGTTACGAAGCTAATTCAGAATACTATAACTCTATGAAATATTTACTTGCAAAATAAATTGTTTAATTAACGTAAAATGCAAATGAACACGTCTCTAAACTGCTGTCTAGGGAAATTCCAGCAGCAAACTTTCAACTTTGCATATTCATAACATTTTGTAGGGATAACCTGAGATGCTTATACTTATAAAACTGAAAACCTTATTGAATTATCTTTGTTTTGGTATATGATACGTCCCTTTTGGAGAACGTTTGTTATTTTTAAGCTATTTTACAAATTAGGGTGACGCTGAATTTCTGAACGGAACCTTCTTGTGCATGGTTAATCAATACAGCTTTTATAGTTATTAATCGCTTTGAATATGCTATCCATATTAATATTATTATATCAATATTTATATCACATATTGTTTAGTTGTACATCCCACATTACCATTTTACAGTTTTATAACTTTTCGGATACCCGTTTGCATCTATCGCATTTAAGATACATATAATTGCAAGCATAGATCACACTACTACATAATAATGTGATATTAACACTCCATGTTTAATAAATTGCATCCTAAATAATATTGGAACTATAAATGTAACCCTAATCGATAACTGTGCATCCATATCCTTGAAATTATATCTATTTGCATATCATATTACATGTTCCAGTTTATTGTTCTAATAGTACTCATGCTTGTTTATTTATACACATGTTTATGATAGTTTGATTATGAGCACCCACATGACATCTTGTGCTTCCTGACATGACCTGTTACACTTCCTACTTGACATGATATGGTACCGTACACTCTTGACATGACATGACACCTTTATACATTACCTGACCTGTTACCTGATCTCATGCCTAATGCCGACAAACCCGACCATTCCTGCTGTCTATCCAGACAGAACTACTCTTACCGGATTTTGTGTTGGCATTAGTCCTTGACTACTGAATACCTGACCTGACATACATAGTTTGGGGGTATGGGGAAATCAAAGGTGAAACCGACTTGTAACTCAACAGTTCGATACATTGTTCTGATCAGTCTTACGGGCTTGGCCAGTCCGGGAGTGATGATGCTGACATCACTCGTCCATCCTACTACCTTTTACTGCTTAGCGGCACGTCTCGGACTCAGCCCCGAGGGTCATGACCGTGGTCCCGGGCACGCACGGGATACTATTGAGTTACATCGACGATTCATCAATTGGTTTCAAAGACTATAGAGTAGAAAACCTGATAGGACAGTTTGGACACCATTGCACATTACCCTGCTTGTTATTCTTGTTACTGCTTTATTCATGTTCATACCTGCATTGCTTATTACCATGTTTATGCTATATACTTGATGTCATGACGCGCTGACGTCTGGGTTTTGCATGGCCCAGATTCCTTACCACTGTCGACGACCGAGCAGGAGCACTTCAGCCAGCAGGCTGAACTGTGAGTCCCTTAGGGTTTAGTTTATTTATTTCATTTCATTTCCAGATGTGAGCCCGCATTATGGGACGTACTGTTTATTCATTGTACTGGATCATTAGCTTCCGCACTTATTGTTTATTTGATTCTTGTTGTTATGGATTTGGACATGTATTAGATTAGCTTTTTATCTTGTTCTTGATAACCTTACAACCGTAATGTGACTGTGGATGGATACTTCTTACCCACAGGTAGCATGGTTGGCTATGTCGCGTGCCCGATCTTGCGTACTCTGGGAAGCGGGGCGTGACAGTGTGCATGCATACGATAGCCTGTGTAGATGTTATTTATTACTCACGAGTTGGCAACTCACCCCCGTTGTGCCATAGCCTTTTGCAGGTCCGCTCCGTCAGTGCAGTAGCGGCGGGCGCTCTTGTTTCTTTTGCCTGGACTCGAGGTTTTGCTCTTAGGTAGGTTACGTTATTATTTTTGCACCACCTTGTATATTCTTTGTATCTAGAGTACTCCATCTACTGTATCTACCAGTATTGTTGTATATTGACCTAGAGATGAGACTGTGAGATTGTGGACTTTTTATGTTGTATTTTGGGGTCGAGCTCATTTGAGTCGACATGCTGTTTTTCTCATGCTTCTTTATGATTATTTTGCATGATGTTGTTTTATATTGCGTGGGATTTGTGACCGCCTTGTAGCGAAGAGCTAGCTCCCGCTTGGGGATGCCTTATTTGTTGGATTTATATATATTCTTGTTGTACCCATTTTGGGGGCCAGTATTTACAAAGGAGACTCTGCCGAAATTTTCGGAAAAATTGGTATTGTTTTTAAAAAGGGTTTTACATGACTTATTTGATAAACTCGCTTTCAATTGATTGGGTTTTCTTCACTCTTTTGCTTATTTGGTTTTGGTTTTCTAGGCTTTGGCTTACTTATTTTACGGACGTCTTGAGACGTTTCGTAAACTTAAGTGCCAGTCACGTTCCGTACCCTGCGGGTCATGACATTTAGTTAATGGTTAGGGTTTTATTTGCTTTATTTATTATGTTTTGTTAAAACAAAAAATGGTGCTTTTTCTTTTTTTTCATGCTAGAAGCTTCATGTTGCTTCATGCATCTTTGAAAAGTCTAACCATTTTTGTTTTGACTCTTTAACCTAACCATTACCTAAACCCTAGTTTACTCTCTACATTAGTTTACTTCACCCATGGTTGCAAGATGAGAAGACTTCACTTGATTTAGTTTTGAGATAATTCATTTTTTTCTTTCTTCTTCTTCATCTTCTTCTTCAAGTGAAGAAACCTTTCTTGAAAAATTTCAAGTGAGAAATCCAAATCCAAAGTGAACCCACTTTCTATTTCTTCATCCTCTACCACTTGCCATGTTGTGTAGGGTGTTTTCTTCACAAGGTTCATGAAAGTGAAGATGGAGCTTGAGTTTGAGTCGCCTCGACGTAGATCGTCTTCGGCATCGAAGTCAACGACCTAGCCCGATCATTTCTCCGACGAAACCATCGCTAGAGTCCGGGATCCCGATGATCGCAGCGAAGGGACGTCAACACGGAGCTAAAGAAGTGGAGGACTGGATCTACAAAGGTTGTAGTCTCTTTCACTTGTAGCTAAAGTAGTTTACTTGCATGTTTCGTCTTACCTCTAGTTAACGATCTAGCATAGGGTTTCTTGGCACATGAAATTTTTTGATTTTGGCATGGTTGATCAGTTGTAGAACCTCATGGGTGTGCCTAGGAACCCTACAGTGGTATCAGAGCCTAGCTAGAGCTTTAGGCGATGTGTAGACGATGTTAGGAACCCGATCGAACCCCGAAACCCTAATCGATACCCCTTCTCTGTACATTTTCTGAAACTGTGCATTTTTCCAAATTAAAAATATCCAAAAAATTCAGCAGGGTTATTTAAGAGTTACTGTGCAGCACGTGCGCCTAAGTCTTCCAGAGCACCGCGGAACCGCGGCATGAGCATGGCTCATGCGGCGGTTCCGCGGCCGTACAGTCACCTTGTTCATTGCAGTTTGCACAGTAATGTCACTATCTGTCTCTTGTGTTTTCTGGGTATTTTTATTTTATACTCAACGGTTGAGTTTTCTGGATTGATTTTGGGGACTATATGTTTCGATCGGATATTTTAACCTCGTTCGTGTTTTTCCGGATAATTTTAGAACATGTTAAAAAGTTCGACCGGATATAAATACCCACTTTTTCCCCTGTCGGGAAATTTCCAAGTGTTGGATCTTTCCGTAGTTTAAGAACGTTCGAAGTAGTGAAAGTAACGCGATGGACCCTCTAGAAGACAACAAACCTTAACTCGATTATGTGACCGTATTGAACTGCCCTTTGAACCTTAGGATTTGGGGCAGTACGGCGTGCCATATGTGAGGCGTTGGCTTGACCCTTCTACGGCTGGACCGTTGGTGCTGTGGCATGAAATGGATGTTTTTAAATTTATTTCAAGTGTTGAGCTGTTTCGGGAAAACTTGGGTGTTTGATTGTTCGATCGGAAAGTTTAACATTTTCTATTTATCTGGAATGAGATACAATATTTGGAATCCACAAGTAGTTATGAGATAACTGATTTGAATATTATAAATCTAGCAGTCTAGTCTCACTTGATCGATTGCCACGGAATTTTGATGTGATCAAAAGTCCGTCGCAATCACGTAGCGTACGCGGATACTCGCCGGGTAAACTTAATAGACAGCTACACCCCATAGCCCCGACCAAGTGACTGTAGGAGAACCCCGTCGCCGAAAGCATCCGTTCGGGTGCTCGCGGCAGCGGTGTTCCGCCTTGGTGCACTTCGTCGACGGTATCGGGGGTGCGACCGTCTACTAAAGTTTGCGACGAGCATTCGATAAGAATGTCGGGAATCCTGTTGAATTGCCCGACTTGATATTGAAAAGAGTTTTCGATAATGAGACTAAAATGCGGGGTTTATAATTGTTAGGCATGCGATGTCTAAGGAATTCATTTAGTTAGGCATGCGATGTCTAAAGAGTTTGCGGATTCCAACTGTTGTAGTTTTACACTTTCTTTTCTGTGACCGTAAGTGTAATATGTGATATCGTCGGTTTCGTTGCTATATGTCAACGACAATTGGGATGGGCATATTTACTTACGTTGATGACATGTGATGTTCTATGTTGCTGGATATGTTATATTAGATCGTCGTGTTGAATAGCCGGGTTTTTTTTATGTGAGATGAGTGTTTTTCATTTTCATTCATGTAAAAACTTGTATGTAATATTCTTTTGTTGGGGCACTTCCAGGTTGCGGAAGATGTCACCGTTGATGTATATTATTTACTTTTCCACATTAGGATAGACCCAAGGAGGGGAGCACAAGTAACCGGGTTCTAGGGTCCAGTAGGAGACCAACTCGAGGAGTCGAGTCCGGGTCTCCTAACTCTTGAATTGGTAAGGGTTGCTTGCCGCTCTCGTAGGGGTCTAGGGGTGTGGGTTTGGCTATTCATCGCTTCCGTGGAATCCGTGTTTTATACTGGCTCGTACTAAAACACGGACGTCGTAGTATATCCGATATTTCATATGATATTTTCTGTTGCGTTATCTGTGATGTGATCATGTGATTTGTTCAGATAGATATTGTATATAGTATACATGATATATTATATAGACGTTGCTTATGTTTTACACCCGCGCTAGCCCTGCCTCGCTCTGGCGTTTGTTACCTAACCTAACAGTGCAGACGGGACATCGAGGCGAATGCGGATGGCATAAGCGTACGTTATATTTATCTGTGATGTTTAGGTGGACTTAAATGATGGGACATTCATTAATGAGATTAATAAAAGAAAATAAACCTAAAAGATGTTGTGGAATCGAATTTCAAAAATAAAACAGGTAGCTACAGTTCTTGCTTTGCATCGCGGTGTTCCTTGTAGAACATCCTGCACCTTATTCGATGAGGAAAGGGCCGAGATCCCTTCACCAGGAGTGACCCCTTTAGCAATAACTGGCAGATGCTACAACCCTCGGTTTGTCTTTTGATTGCTTCTATAGTTTTTTCTTTGCACAGCGGTATATATGATATATCCTGCACCTTATTCGATAAGGAAAGGGCCGACGATCCCTTCACCGGGAGTGACCCCTTTAGCAAAACTAGAAAAGCCTAAAAAACACTCCATTTAAAAACCATTTGATTCCGCAACGAGATCAAGTTCAAAGCGTTAAAGGTTTTCATAAAAACCAGCCGCAACCCTTCGTCATTTTAGGAAGTAGAGTACTCAGTATTCGTGCTGTGTTTGTTGACCATAGTCAAGGCACAGTGTACGGTAGCTAAGTGATGTCTTCCTACACCGCATATGATGCGATTAGTTAGGACAGTCGCGTGACTTTATTGACCTTAGTTAAGGGTCATGTGGGTGGGTCTAATTAATCACGAAATGACGGGTAGAACTTGACTAGTGCTTATGATTTGTTGACCATAGTTAAGGTCATAAGTGCTAGGGGTAAAAACCTTTATCGGGAGTTTCAAGTGTTGAAATTTGCAATGAGATTGCATACCTTCTATATGATAGTTAGATCCCGATACCCATTGCGAGTAATTGTTACTCCTGGGAGAGTTTTGCACTTTGCAATTAGCCAATCAAGTAGGTGTCTAGAAAGGTGTCAACGAGGCTACGCCTCTGGGAAAACGAGGTTTACATTAATTAGGTTCGTGCGAAAGCACGGGGGACTTCCCTCAAAGTACCGACACTGGCCTGGCTGAAAGATTGGCGAACTTGTAGAGTGTAATTAATCCCGGCTAGTCTTTCCTTTTAGGGTTTGAAGGAAGATTTGATAAAAACAGTGGGAGCCATCCTGATTAGATAAAATATATAACCAATCTAATCTTGCAAGAGCGCACGCAGAGTGTTTTCTTCTCTCTCTCTCCAGGTAGCGACCATATCACGCCTTAATCAAGATAATAATATGGATGTATTGACCGAACCCGCTTGTTATACTGAGCTGGGGAACGTTGGTCCCGCTCCAACTTATAATTGTTATAAGACCAAGCAAGAAATAGGGGAATACCAGAATTCCTATGCCGCCCAAACGAAGAAAGTGCATGAGATGCATCTCCTTCGGTTGTGTTCATTACAAAGAACTGTTTCTCAGTATCCTCTACATCCTGGGTATTTGATACCGGATCAGGATCCCAAATATGTAATCTGTTACATGGGCTATAATAATTAGAGAACTGAGAACGGGTGATAAGTTTCATGAGACAGAAAACGATGCAAGTGTTGCAGCCAAGTCTGTTGGTCACTGTCACCCTGTATTACAAATACATTGATTCTGAACAAATGCTATTAGATACCGAACCTGATATACAAAATCATATCAATCTCTTTATTTATTAAAGAAGGATATAATTTTGTATTGTTGAATATTGTTTTGAACATTTCAAAAGTTGATCGGTTCAGGCACGTTATCTAAAAGCATTGACGTTCTAAATCAAACTACAGTTCCTAGTATACAGAACACACATAAGAGGAAGAGTTCAGAAATGAACGAATCCTTCTTGAGGCATTGTAGACTAGGTCATATCAATGCGACCCGACTAGTTTAAGTTACATTTTAGATGCATATTTAAATCAGTTTGAATTTACATCTTGTGAAACTTGCCAGCCATGTCACAAAGATAAGATAACCATAGCTCTGTTCATTGGAAATAGAGAAAGAGTTAGTAATCTCTTGGGACTGATACATGAAGATGTATGTAAGGTCCCCTGTCTACACATGCCAGGACCGGTTCTTTGTACTTCATTACATTCTCTGATAATCTCTCAAGATTCAGTCATATGTTCCTGTTGAAACATAAGTCCGAAGCTTTTGAGATATTCACAGAATATAAGTTAGAAGTAGAGAACCAAAAACCGGGTAGAAGTGTTATATCCTATGATGAGATCAGGGAGGAGAATACTTGTGCATAGAATTCCTGGACTATTTTAAAGGAGAATGAGATTCTCTCTCAGTATTACTCCTCTGAATATACCACAGCACAACGGTGTATCAGGGCGGTGCAATCACACCATATTAGATATGGTGTGCTCTATGATGAGTACTACTGAGTTACCTTTTTCCTTTTGGGGGTTAAGCACTTGAGAAGCTGCATACCTATTGAATTGGGTTCGAATCAAATCAGTGCCTACCACTCCATATAAGATATGGTATGGGAAGAGCCTATCTTTTAAGTAAGTTAACATTTGGGATTGTCCGGCCTATGTCAAAAGCAAAAATCCAGACTAGATCGAGGCAAAGTCAGTTCTGTAGAACTGGAAAGGTTCCAGCTATACAAAACTGCAGCTGATGATTTGACAGAACCAAAGGATTCAATAGTCCCCGACGAACCTCAGCCTCTCCGCCGATCTGGTAAGGTTCCTTATCCGCCTGAGAGATACTTCGGTTTCTCGATGACAGTGGGAGCGAGAATTGCAACATGAGATGATGACCTAACTAGTTTCGAGCTGGCCATCGAGAGTAAGGACTCTATAAGAATGGCTGGATGCTTAGCGATCTGAGATGGAATCCATATACACCAACAAAGTATGGACTTTGGTTGCTATATCTGAAGGGTTAAATCCCTATCAGGAGCAACTATATCTTGAGAAGATTACTTGGTGTAGATGGAAAAGTTGAGACTTTCAAAGCTAGACTTGTTAAAGGTTTTCGTCATCGACCAGGCGTGGATAATAATGAAATCTTTTCCAGTAGCTATGCTTAAGTCCATCCGGATCCTACTTGCCATTGCTACATACCATGACTACGATATCTGGTGGTTGGGTGCCATGACTGCTTTTCTAAATAATGATTTAGAAGAGAACGTCTATAAGAACACAGCTAGAGGGCTTCGTAAACAGTGGGAGCAGCGGAGACGTGTGCAAGTTGCTTTAAGGAATAAAGCAGGCATCGCGGAGTTGGAACATCTGTTTTGATGTGGTAGTCAAAGAGTTTGACTTCATCAAAATGGTAGATGAACCTTGTAAATACAAAAAGGTAGTAGGGAGTATGGTAGTGATCCTCATATTGTACGTGGACAACATACTCTTGATAGGAAAAGAGTTTCCTATACTACACACGGTCAATCTCCTCTCATCACAAGGATTCTCCAAATAGGATAAAGGTGATACCTCCTAAATCCCGGGATTTGGATCTATAAGATAGATCTAAATGGATATTAGGGTTCTCACTAGGTTTAGTGAGATGGTATCAATCGATCCTGGGGAGAATCACTGGAAAGGTTCCAGGGTGATAAGGATGACTGAATGTCAGTCGCAGGCATTGTCTTTACCCTCAGTGAAGGGACGGTATGTTGGAAGAGTTCCAAGACATATACCGTGGCAAACTAGACGATAAAGGCTCGTAACATCGCTATTAAAGATACTACCAAAGAGGCAGTTTGGGTGTATATTGGTTCATGAGATGAACTAGGTTCCTACCATTGTGTGACAATGGAAGTGTGGCTTTGGCCCAGGAACTCTGGTCCCATCAGTGACCCAGACATATTCTGAGGCAGCATCACCTGATCATGGAGATTGTTGATCTCCAGGGTGATCGAGGTTAGGAGAGTAGACTCAGAGGACAACACGGCGGATCCACTCACAAAGGCTTTTTCCCAGAGAGAGACTTATATGGGATGGTTGAGTATTAGATACTACAACCACTGCTACAGATCGCCTTAGAGCAAGTGGGAGATTATTAGTTATATGTATGCCCTAGAGGCCATTACTATACATTGGATGTATATTGTGGTGGATGCTGGGACATATATAGGTAGGACTTTCTTGCTCGACATGAGAGTACGCTATCTGGTTGCTCTTTATCTTAACATGTATACTTTCTGTCTCTCTGTTACATGTTGATAAAGCCCTTAGGATGTGTACTCGACTTCCAGGACTATGATGTAGATCATACTAGTGGGGCCTGGGTAGTCCATGAGTACATCCTTCAATGTTCCTAGTCATGGGAATATCGAGACGGGGCATCGATATTCCAGAGTAGACTAGCGTATATCTTGTCGACCCATGTGATGGGCGAAGGATGATCCCATATCCATTGGTGTTTGACATCAGAGATGGTATGCGGGTGCTCAGTGGAGACTGGGTACACTGAACGGACTCGCCGAGAACTCCCAGATGGTATTATACCTTACGTCAGATGGCAGTTCTCTGGTGACCCTGGTACAGCATAGTCTGTTGACCCAAGATCGTCATAAAGTCTTGTGTGTCTCCCACTGTGCTTTGATTTCCACCCTACCACGGCTCTACTGAGTCGTGCAAACAGGTGGTTTTTGGGTACAGTCCCGATTCACATGGAGGCAATGAGCGATAGGAGGGGATTCGTCTCTCTCGGTATTGGGGGTTGATGTTGCGCTATGCTCGACTGGCCATAACTGGAAATCCCTGGCCAGGGTTGCAGTGATATACTGGTAAGAGTTATCAATAGTTTCACGCTTGTTATGGACCTTATATCGGCAAGATTTATCAAGCTACTGGGGTCTGACGTTTACCACCCCAAGGCGAGATATGCGACATATCAGACGAACAGACCGGACTGTGCGGTAAGTGTTACTGGTCGGATTCACAGGAGTGTGAGCGGGCTTGCTCGTTGATCTTCTGATCGCTCAATACCCGGGTGGCCGTTACGTTTAGCAGACCGCTTGCGGCTTGTGGGTGTTTGATATGATCATCACCTACTGCAGGCGTATTAACGAGTCTTTAGAGTCCTACACAGAGGTTTCCTGGCTCAAGCGAAATGAAATAGGAGCGCATATGAGATATGTGCGGGACCGAGAATAATACCAGTATGTGATACTGAATTCCATTCTCGCGATTTGTATCATCGGACGGTCATATAAGATATAGCCGGGTTACCGAATCAAATGTTGATTCGATATGATGATGCACTAGATATTAGTCGGTTATATGCAGTATGACCGGATCATTAAATCAAGTGTTGATTTAATGATTTAATGTATAATTATATATTGGATATATTACTTTACATTGACTAGTATTGTTCACTTAAGATTGATTTTCTCACTTGATGTGCACATGTAGTATATGTGATATATTTTTGTGCACTTGATTGTATCATATTTGATGATACATGCAAACCTGGGTGTGTGTATGCTATACACCATGTTTAGTTAATGGTTAGGGTTTTATTTGCTTTATTTATTATGTTTTGTTAAAACAAAAAATGGTGCTTTTTCTTTTTTTTTTCATGCTAGAAGCTTCATGTTGCTTCATGCATCTTTGAAAAGTCTAGCTATTTTTGTTTTGACTCTTTAACCTAACCATTACCTAAACCCTAGTTTACTCTCTACATTAGTTTACTTCACCCATGGTTGCAAGATGAGAAGACTTCACTTGATTTATTTTTGAGATAATTCATTTTTTTCTATCTTCTTCTTCATCTTCTTCTTCAAGTGAAGAAACCTTTCTTGAAAATTTCAAGTGATGAAATCAAGTGAGAAATCCAAATCCAAAGTGAACCCACTTCCTATTTCTTCATCCTCTACCACTTTCCATGTTGTATAGGGTGTTTTCTTCACAAGGTTCATGACCAAGTGAAGATGGAGCTTGAGTTTGAGTCGCCTCGACGTAGATCATCTTCGGCATCGAAGTCAACGACCTAGCCCGATCATTTCTCCGACGAAACCATCGCTAGAGTCCGGGATCCTGATGATCGCAGCGGAGGAACGTCAACACGGAGCTAAAGAAGCGGAGGACCGGATCTACAAAGGTTGTAGTCTCTTTCACTTGTAGCTAAAGTAGTTTACTTGCATGTTTCGCCTTACCTCTAGTTAACGATCTAGCATAGGGTTTCTTGGCACATGAAATTTTTTGATTTTGGCATGGTTGATCAGTTGTAGAACCTCATGGGTGTGCCTAGGAATCCTACACATTAACCTAGTCACCTTAACACATCATCACACATTTAATGCTAACTATGAATCATCAAGCCTTGTCACCAATCTAGAATCTTCTAGAATCTTCCACACTCATCACGAAAAGATAAATCCGTATTATACTGATTGTTTAATACGGCCGATAGAAAACTGGAAACTGGCAACTTCCAAAAGCGATCCTGAAACGAATTTCTGGACAACCCCGTAATAGTATAAACATACCGGCATTTGTATTACGACCGAATACAAATGCAACTGAGACAATGATATTATATCTACACAGTATAATACTCAGATCCGGCTTAAACCAAAGCCCACCAGTATTATCTGCCCGAAATATGACACGTGCGTAAACGCACGTGCATTTTCCGAACCCTGCCATAATACTGTAAGTCGATGTACAACACCCCAATACTTGTGGGGAGGCGGAATTTTCAGAAACGAACTTGTTTAGTGAACAAACATCGACTAACCGCTTAAATCGAAGCTAAACGATAACTAACCAAACACATAGTTGTTCTAAACTACTATGCTTAGGGATTATACCTATCGAACCAAGTCCTTCGGCTTTACGATCTCCTCGTCCTCCTCGGCCTTCTCGATGTAGTAGATGATCCACCCGAGAGCAAAACTCCAAGCTTAGCCTCTAAACTTGAGGCAACTAACCTTCTTGGATTGCTAATCAAAGAAGATAGATGAGATAGAGTGAGGGTTATGGATTGTTTAGTCTAACTAATCCTTGTTCTCAACACATGAGAGGTGAGGATTAGGGTTTGAAGAGAGAGAGCTTGAGGAGAGAGAATGTGAATGATATTATCAAATGAGAATAGTAAGTTATCATAATATATATAAAACTTTAAAATTCATCAATAAAAGAAAAACAAATGATGAATAATCAAGTTTCATAAATATCTAATGGTGATTCATAACCATGACTCATTAATCATTTATTGTGCATTAATGATATGGATGAATCACTCTCATGACTCACTAAACTCATTCAATGCATATGACACCTAAACCTCCTTAGTCACCATCTTCTAGAAGCTTCTCGCACAATTACGAGAACGCCCCTCCAATCCGCAAAAATACGGAAAAACTTTAGACTGTATAAATCCAATAACCGGATACCAGTAACTGGCTTAAACCAAAGCCGACTGGTAAAAACTGTCCGAAAGTCGTACGTGCGTAAACACACGTATGCGTCCGAACCCTTTGTCGTAAAACCATACGACCTCTATATCGTTTCGCCTGGAGTAGGAAACTCTTTGTGTGGGACTCTAGAGACTCGACTACTACGCTGGCAGTGGGTTTAACCACAGACCGCAAGCGGCACTAGCTGTACGTAACGGTCCCCAGGTAGTTGTCGATAAGAAGGCCGATGAGGAAACCTATCCGAACTCCTACTGAGCCTGCTGTGACAATCTCCATACAGTCCGGTCCGTTCGTCTTAGACTATCGCATATCAGGCCTAGGGGATGGCAAGCGTCAGTCCCCTAATAGCGGTATAAGTCGTGTCGGAGTGAAGCCCATTACACCCTGAGAAACTACTGGAACCTACCAGCAAATCTCGCTTGCCTTGGCCAGGGACTTTGCGTAATGGCTCTCTGACACAGCGCGATATCAACTCCCAATACCGGGAGAGACGAATCCTGTCTAACCTCCACTGCCTCCAAGTGCTCGGGACTGCACCCAACTGCTACCTGTTTGCACGACTCCTTTGAGCCGTGGTAGGGTAGCAATCTAAGAACAGTGGGACACACTCGAGGCGAAGTAGCAGTATCAAGTCTGCGGACTATGCTGTACTCATGTCACCTGGGAACTGTTCACTGACGATTGGTATAAAACCAACCAACAGTTCCCTGTGAGTCCTGTCCGGTGTACCCGTAACCCAATGAGCACCTGCATACTATCTCCAGTACGACGTACTGACGGCTGTGGGACAGACCATCTCCCCAACTGGGATGAGAAGCGTACACACTAGTCTACTCCGGAGTATCGATGCTCTGTCTCGATAATCCAACGACCAGGGACCTGAATAAGGATGTGCTTGTAGACTACCCAGCCCCCACTAGTGTGACTGCCATCACAACGCTGGTAGACAAGCAAGATCCTAAGAGCTCTATCAATACGTACACTCACATATTAAGATAGAAAAACCAAGTAGCATACTACCATGTTTAGCAAGACTGTTATATACATGTGAATATCCCAAGCTTCCATTAAGTAATATACAAACTAGTATGATACAGTAATGGCCTTCTAGGGCATAAACACTAACAATCTCCCACTTGCACTAGGGCCATGTACTGGCGTATCGTAGACCGATGATCTCGAGTAGCCTCTCGAACTGAATCTGAGGTAGGGCCTTCGTGAATGGATCAGCAATGTTCTCTTCAGAAGCAACTCTCCGAACCTCGATCTCCTGACGATCAATGATCTCCCTGATCAGGTGATACCGCCTTAAGATGTGTCTGGACTTCTGATGGGACCTTGGTTCCTTCGCTAAAGCTATAGCTCCATTGTTGTCGCAATACAGAGGTATTGGATCAACAATGGTAGGAACCACCTGAAGTTCTGTTAGGAACTTCTTCATCCAGACTGCTTCTTTTGCGGCATCGCAAGCAGCTATATACTCCGCTTCCATCGTTGAGTCAGCAACGGTGTCCTGCTTGGAGCTCTTCCAGCACACCGCCCCTCCATTGAGGGTAAAGACATAACCCGACATGGACTTGGAATCGTCCTTATCACTCTGAAAGCCGGAATCAGCAAAGGCCTCCAACCTGAGGTCTTTTCCGCCGTAAACCAATAACATCTCCTTAGTCCTTCTCAGGTACTTGAGAATGTTCTTTACTGCTATCCAGTGCTTCTCCCCTGGGTCTGACTGATACCGGCTTACCACGCTAAGTGCGTAAGCTACATCTGGTCTGGTACACAACATCGCATACATTATAGAGCCTACCGCAGAAGCGTAGGGTATAATAGACATGCGTTCCCTTTCCAAATCAGTCTTGGGAGACATCTCTTTGGAGAGGGTGATTCCGTGACAAGCCGGTAGATTACCGCGCTTAGAATCTTCCATACTGAATCTTTTCAGTACAGTGTCGATATACCTGGACTGCGAAAGTCCCAACATCCTCTTGGATCTATCACGATAGAACCGGATCCCCAGAATGTAAGAGGCATCACCCAGGTCTTTCATGGAGAACCTGTGTGACAAGAATCCTTTGACAGATTGTAGCATAGGAATGTCATTTCCTATCAATAGAATGTCATCCACGTACAAGACGAGGAATACGACACTTCTGGCTACAACTTTACTATATATGCACGGTTCATCTGGATTTTTGATAAAGTCATATTCTTTGACTGTCTTATCAAAACAGATGTTCCAACTCCGCGATGCCTGCTTTAGTCCATAAATGGACTTAAGCAGCTTGCATACTTTCCCGCTGCTCCCACTCTGATTGAAACCCTCTGGCTGATCCATATAGACGCACTCTTCTAAATTTCCATTCAGAAAAGCCGTCTTTACGTCCATCTGCCAGATTTCATAATCATGGAAGGCAGCAATAGTAAGAAGGACCCGAATGGATTTGAGCATAGCCACTGGAGAAAAAGTTTCGTCATAGTCCAAACCAGGTCTTTGATGAAAACCCTTTGCAACAAGTCTAGCCTTATAGGTTTCCACCTGTCCATCTACACCAATCTTTTTCTTGAAGATCCATTTGCATCCTATGGGTTTTACCCCATCTGGAGCAAAGTCCAAAGTCCATACTTTGTTGGTGTACATGGACTCCATTTCGGTCCGCATTGCATCTAGCCATCGTACCGAGTCGCCGCTCTGGATGGCCTGCTGGAAGTCAGTAGGTTCATCATCATCTATGATGCAATCCTCTCTATCCCCATCTATGAGAAAACCGTAGTATCTCTCAGGCGGATGAGACGGCCTACTACTCCTGCGGAGGGGTGCGGGAATGTCCTGTTCTTCTTGAACTATCGGTTCTACCAAACTTTCAGTAGCAGTTTGTGGTTCTGGAATTTCTTCCAGTTCTATTTCGCTCCCACTTATTTCCTTTTCTAAAAACTGATATTCTAGAAAATGGGCATTACGAGAAACAAACACCTTTTGTTCCTCTGCGTAATAGAATAGATACCCCTTGGAGTTCTTTGGATATCCCACAAACTGACACTTTACTGATCGTGCCTCGAGCTTGTCCACATGCTGCTTTTTAACAAAAGCTGGACATTCCCATATTTTCAGATACTGAAGATAGGGTTTCTTCCCACTCCACATCTGATATAGCATGGTAGGCACAGTCTTGGTAGGAACCATGTTCAAAAGATATGCCGCTGATTCTAGCGCATAACCCCAGAAAGATCGCGGTAACTCAGCATTACTCATCATGGATCGTACCATATCCAATAGGGTTCGATTCCGTCTCTCCGATACACCGTTATGCTGTGGAGTGTATGGAGGAGTAAGCTGAGAGAGAATTCCTTTCTCTTTTAAGTAACCTAGGAACTCGGCACTCAAGTATTCACCACCTCGATCAGATCTAAGTGTCTTGATACTTTTGCCGGTTTGGTTTTCTACTTCATTCTTATACTCTTGGAATTTCTCAAAAGCCTCGGATTTATGTTTCATCAGATAAATGAATCCGTATCTTGAGTAATCATCCATGAAAGTAATGAAATAGGAAAAACCACCTCTTGCATGTGTAGACAATGGACCACATACATCGCTGTGTATGAGTCCTAAGAGCTCGCTCGCTCTTACTCCTTGTCCAGTAAATGGAGTCTTTGTCATCTTTCCTTTGAGACAAGATTGACAAGTGTCATAAGTTTGATATTCGAACGAGTCCAAATATCCTTCTCTATGCAACTTAGTCAACCTTCTCTCATTGATGTGACCCAGTCTACAATGCCATAAGAAAGCTTTATTTAAATCTGGAGACTTTCTTTTAAGTGTGTTCTGGACATTGAAAATTTGGAGTTGGTTTAAAACATATATACCGTTATTTAGGGTACCTGACCCAATCAAACCATGATTAAGGTGGATGTTGACAACATCTCTTACAAACGTGAAATCATAACCTTTATTTGATAACAAGGAAACTGATATGATATTACACGTTAAGCTTGGCACAAAATAACAGTTATGTAAAACCAAAATGTGTCCACTCGTCAATCCTAGGTGATAATCCCCGACGGACGCAGCTCCCATGCTAGCTCCGTTATCAACCTTTAGGGTCATATCACCTTCCTTCAGCACTCTACGGTTTCTCAGTGCCTGCAATGAATTGCAAATATGAGATCCTGATCCGGTATCCAATACCCAGGAAGTAGAGTTGATCGACAGACAATTCTCAATTACGAACACACCTGAAGTCGAAGCCACAGCTTGCTTCGATTCCTGGTTCTTGGCGTTCCACGCCTTGCAATCCTTCTTCCAGTGCCCTTTCCTGTGACAATGGAAGCACTCATCCTGGCCAACTACCGGTACTGCAAACTTTTTCTTTCCCTTCCCTCCCACCTTACTAACACCTCCTCTAGGTTTGAGGACGGCCTTCTTCTTCCTTCCTTTGGCCCTAGCCTTGGACCCGGAAGAAGATGAACCGCCAACAAACATAGCGGGTGTTTCCCTTGCCTTCTGCAAGGTGCCCTCTGCACTCCTTAACATGTTCAGGAGTTCCGGAAGTTCAACTTCTTTTCCTTGAAGGTTGAAGTTCAGGATAAACTGGGCGTAGGTGGGAGGAAGGGACTGGAGAATAAGGTCTGTATAGAGCTCATTATCCAAAGTCGTCCCAAGGTCTGCGAGCTCTTCAATATAGCCGATCATCTTTAGGACATGTTCTCCCACTGATGACCCGACAGCCAACCTCGCTTGAAACAAGTTCTTAGAGGTCTCGTATCTTGCTATACGAGATTGCTCTCAATAAAGTTCCTTTGTATGGAGAAATATGCCATCTAGGGTCATATCCTCGTGCCTCCTCTGATGTTCATTGTTCATTGAGGCAAGCACGATGCACTTGGCTTTCGCGCAATCTATATCCCAGGTTTTGCGGATTTCCTTATCCGCATTGCTGGATTTGGGACCAGGGACAGCAGGTGCCGTAGCGGTGAGGATGTACCCCAATTTGTCATAGGTCAAAGCCATTTTGACATTCCGCAGCCAATCTTTATAGTTTGGCCCTGTCAGTATATTTTTCTCTAAAAGTAACTTAAGTCCAGTCATTTTCAGGGTCGCTGCAATTAGGAGAGAGAGAAGAAAACTCTTTAGCATGATACTCTTGCAAGTTTAGAGTGGTTTTTAGTTTATCTAAACTGGATGGCTCCCACTGTTTCTCGAATCCTTCCTCAAACCATAAAAGAAGAATTAGCCAGGACTATTCTCACCGTACAATACTTGCTTAACCGTTCAGCCAGGCCAGTGTCGATACTTCGAGGGAGGTTTTCCAATGCTTTCGCGAAGTTCCTTAATTAAATAACCTCTTTTCTCTGGGGGCGTAACCCCGCTGACACCTTTCTGGACACCTACTTGGTTTATAGCATTGATCGTTAAGTGAAGAATATCCTGATAAGTAGCATATACTCACAGTAGGATCGGGATCCAAATATCATCGTATGATAATGTTGAAGGAATCCTACCAACATTCATCAAACTCCAAATGGTATGCATCTCTTTGCAAATTTCAGTTTCTTTAGAAATTCCCGATATATATTTTTGCCCCATGCTCTTATGACCTTGGCGTTGGTCAAAATATCATAAGTCACATGTCAAGTTCTACCCATAATTATCTTGTTAATTTGAACCCATCCGTACATATCCTTGATGTTGGCCAAAATGATCATACGACTGTCCCAAACTAACTCATCTATCTATGCAACAAATGAATACCCAGCAGCTACCAAACACTATGCCTTGGCGTTGGTCAAAATACATAGCTTGAATACTACTGAATACCCAGATGAAATGACGGAGGGCTACGAATGGTTTTGGCGAAACCGTGAACGTAGTGAACTTGATATAACCGAAGGAACCTGATAGCTTTTAAAAGGAGTGGTTAAGTCTCCGCATTTTAAAAATATCTGTTTTAAAATTAACCGAGTGGTTTCTTTTAAATTGTTCCAACGATTTAAACTTTGGTTTGATTTTCTTTGCATTATAGATAATGCGTCACATCATTAACCTATCATTGCAGAAAACAACGAAAATACAACGTCCTCTTATGCCATCCGCATTCGCCACGGGGTCCCGTCATCACCCGTTAGGTTACTTAACTAACGACAGAGCGGGGGCTGGGCTAGCGCGGGTGTAAAACATAAGTGACGTCTAAATAGCTATCATATATATAGATATTTTACATTCGTCTGACGCAATGATATACATTCCAGATCACAGATGAACTTAATTGGATTTGCAAGCAATCCGTGTTTGTTTTGAGCCTGCAACAAAATACGGATTACACAGTTGTGATGAATAGCCATTACCCCACCCACGACCCCTACGGGTGCGGCAAACTACCCGCCCGGCAGTTTGTGCACCCCACCTTGGGTCTGTCCTAGGAGCAAAAACAGTAAAATGAAATAATACAACGGTGGCTACAACCGCAACCTGGATGTGCCCCGCAAAATAATATTACAACAAATTACATTTACATCAAATGAATTAAATAATAACCCATCACATAACCCCGGCTATACATCACAACAGTCCAACACAGTTCATATGCACAAACAGATAAAATCCATTTCAGAAATGTGCAACCCCCTGCCAACTGACATACTAGCAGTTAGGGGAGGTTTACGAACACATTATACAAACACAGATATAATCCAACAAGCAAATACTGTATAATTTCGATCGATTAAACATTTTTAATATTGCTCCAATACTGCTCTGTAAACTTGAAACCTGAGCAAAATTAAAATATTCCAGAAAATCCCAAATATTACAGAGAACCAACACAAGAAAAATGGGTCCCTGGATCGTCAAATCGGCGGCGGAAGCGCGGCGGGATCTGTGTTAGCCGCCGCGGATCCGCGGCTCCGTAGGCGATTCAGGGGACCAAATTTTTTGTGTGTTCTATTACTGTCATTTTAAGCTTTCTGAACATCCCTGAAAAAATTTTGGACTTCATTTATAAATCGACAGAAACTGAAGTTTTCGGGCTTTTCCGGTTTCGTTTTTTCCGTTCGAAATTCATACAAATTTGCAAAAAAGTTATTTATTGTTTAGCGAGGCTCTGATACCACTGTAAGTCGATGTACAACACCCCAATACTTGTGGGGAGGCGGAATTTTAAAAAATGAACTTGTTTAGTGAACAAACATCGACTAACCGCTTAAATCGAAGCTAAACGATAACTAACCAAACACATAGTTGTTCTAAACTACTATGCTTAGGGATTATACCTATCGAACCAAGTCCTTCGGCTTTACGATCTCCTCGTCCTCCTCGGCCTTCTCGATGTAGTAGATGATCCACCCGAGAGCAAAACTCCAAGCTTAGCCTCTAAACTTGAGGCAACTAACCTTCTTGGATTGCTAATCAAAGAAGATAGATGAGATAGAGTGAGGGTTATGGATTGTTTAGTCTAACTAATCCTTGTTCTCAACACATGAGAGGTGAGGATTAGAGTTTGAAGAGAGAGAGCTTGAGGAGAGAGAATGTGAATGATATTATCAAATGAGAATAGTAAGTTATCATAATATATATGAAACTTTAAAATTCATCAATAAAAGAAAAACAAATGATGAATAATCAAGTTTCATAAATATCTAATGGTGATTCATAACCATGACTCATTAATCATTTATTGTGCATTAATGATATGGATGAATCACTCTCATGACTCACTAAACTCATTCAATGCATATGACACCTAAACCTCCTTAGTCACCATCTTCTAGAAGCTTCTCGCACAATTACGAGAACGCCCCTCCAATCCGCAAAAATACGGAAAAACTTTAGACTGTATAAATCCAATAACCGGATACCAGTAACTGGCTTAAACCAAAGCCGACTGGTAAAAACTGTCCGAAAGTCGTACGTGCGTAAACACACGTATGCGTCCGAACCCTTTGTCGTAAAACCATACGACCTTTATATCATTTTGGCTGGAGTAGGAAACTCTCTGTGTGGGACTCTAGAGACTCGACTACTACGCTGGCAGTGGGTTTAACCACAGACCGCAAGCGGCACTAGCTGTACGTAACGGTCCCCAGGTAGTTGTCGATAAGAAGGCCGATGAGGAAACCCATCCGAACTCCTACTGAGCCTGCTGTGACAATCTCCATACAGTCCGGTCCGTTCGTCTTAGACTATCGCATATCGGGCCTAGGGGGGTGGCAAGCATCAGTCCCCTAATAGCGGTATAAGTCGTGTCGGAGTGAAGCCCATTACACCCTGAGAAACTACTGGAACCTACCAGCAAATCTCGCTTGCCCTGGCCAGGGACTTTGCGTAATGGCTCTCTGACACAGCGCGATATCAACTCCCAATACCGGGAGAGACGAATCCTGTCTAACCGCCACTGCCTCCAAGTGCTCGGGATTGCACCCAACTGCTACCTGTTTGCACGACTCCTTTGAGCCATGGTAGGGTAGCAATCTAAGAACAGTGGGACACACTCGAGGCGAAGTAGCAGTGTAAAGTCTGTGGACTATGCTGTACTCATGTCACCTGGGAACTGTTCACTGACGACTGGTATAAAACCAACCAACAGTTCCCTGTGAGTCCTGTCCGGTGTACCCGTAACCCAACGAGCACCTGCATACTATCTCCAGTACGACGTACTGACGGCTGTGGGACAGACCATCTCCCCAACTGGGATGAGAAGCGTACACACTAGTCTACTCCGGAGTATCGATGCTCTGTCTCGATAATCCAACGACCAGGGACCTGAATAAGGATGTGCTTGTATACTACCCAGCCCCCACTAGTGTGACTGCCATCACAACGCTGGTAGACAAGCAAGATCCTAAGAGCTCTATCAATACGTACACTCACATATTAAGATAGAAAAACCAAGTAGCATACTGCCATGTTTAGCAAGACTGTTATATACATGTGAATATCCCAAGCTTCCATTAAGTAATATACAAACTAGTATGATACAGTAATGGCCTTCTAGGGCATAAACACTAACAAAAACCATACGGCCTCTACAACGTTTCGCCCGAACTTGGGAAACTGTCTGTGGGGGACTCTAATGACTCATCAACACACTGGCACTGGGTATAACCACTAGTACGTCAGAGGTACAAGTTGTACGTAACGGTTGCTTATGTATTGATAGGAAGGGAAGCTGATGAGTGAACTCATCCGAGACCATACTGAGCCTGACAGTGACAATATCCGTACAGTCCGGTCCGTTCGTCTAAGAGTATCGCATATCGAGTCTAGGGGGTGGATAAAGTCAGACCCCTAATAACGCGATAATTCGTGTCGGAATGAAGCCCATCACCTCCTGAGAAACTACTGATCTAAATCTGTACTTCTCCACTACCACGGCCGAGGATTTCTAGTGATGGCCATCTGTGCACTGTGCGACATCAACCCCGAATACCGGGAGAGACGAATCTCCGACGATCCGCTCACTGCCTCCATGTGGCTCGGGACTGTACCCAACTAAAACCTGTTTGCACGTCTCTTTTGAGCGTGGTAGGGTAGTAATCAGAGCACAGTGGGAACTCACACGAGACAAATGACGATCTCATGTCGACAAACTAACCTGTACACATGTCACCAGGGAACTGCTATCTGACGATATATATAATACCAACTAGCATGTTCCCGGCGAGTCCTGTCCGGTGTACTCATAATGTAATGAGCACCTGTATACATCTTAGGTGAACCAACTGACACCAATGGCTTGTGAGACCGGCCACCGCCCCTCGTCGGGGTCTCGACTGTATACACTAGTCTACTCTGGAGTATCGATGCCCTGTCTCGAAACTCCTACGACTAGGGACACATTAAGGATGTGCTTACAGACCCCAGCTCCCATATATATTATCGCCATCATACTGCTGGCAGTCAAGCAAGAATCCTATGGGCTCTATCAACATGCAATAGAGAACTAAAGCATGTAAACGGTGATAAAGACAAACCAGATAGCATACTATCATCTGAAGCAAGACTTTCATATCGGTATAGGTCCTCCCTCAATCATTGCAATCACGTACCTGCGATCCAATAATTGACTTTGAGGGCACTATATCCAACATTAATTTCTTGAAATTCCTTCTTTGATGATACATATCCTTGTGATTCGATTTCCGTGTTCATATCGAATCCTATTTCGTTTTATAGCCTTTGCCGCCGATGACCATGAGGACTCAGAGTGGTGCGATGAGATCCAAGATCAGAGTTGACTCGTATGGGACGAGAACTGACCAGGATGGCACGCTCGTTGCACAGGAGCAGATGGATCCGCCTTCGATAGATCGTATCTCTAGGCTTGAGGCTGAGATGCAGGACTTGCGCCAGACGATGATGTCTTTGGTTGAGGCCAGTAGAGCGCGGCGACAGGAGGTTGCCATCCCTGTTACCCAGTTATTCCTTGTGATCAGCACTGCATCGTGTTACTCACACAGCACCAGTGGACGCAGCCCGTTTTGACGAGGAGCGTCTTTCGGAGACTTTGGGAGTTCGAGGACAGAGGAGGGCTCGTGCAGGTGTACCAGCCCCGAGACAGAGGTTCAGTCGCCGTGACAGGGTTCGTGTGCAATGCGGGAGCAGCAGAGGCTTGGGACGAGGAGATTCGGTTAGCTAGATCAGCCGTTCGTTGTGTTAACTTCTGTCAGCGATTCTTTTGTTGCGCGACACGTATTTCGGTCGTGTGCCAATCGGATAGGAGATAGAGATTCGTCCATCGTTTTGACCCTTCAGGAGATGTTGGATTTGACGTTCTCCTGGCACGTACTGGTTAGCTACATGCTAGGCGTCTATGGACTGCCGTGGGGAAATAGTCAGGTTTTGTTTTCCCGGCGAGTCAGTTCTTGTTGTGCAGGGGGATAGTGGTGCTACCTCTCACAGCTTGAATTCATCCTTTTTTGCTAGTCGTCTTTTGTGGAGAGGATGTCGAGGATTCTTGGGTTTCATTCGTGATACCGGAGCCACAATGAGTTTGTTGGACCGGGTTTCCATCGTGCGAGAGTTTTCCGACGTTGTTCCAGATGAGCGGGCGAAGCATAGGGAGCTTAAGTGTCACGACCCGAAAGTATGGAACATGACCGGCACTTAAACTACGAACGTCTCGAGGCGTACGTAATCTAAGTAAACCGAAAACCCAGAAATCCAAACCAAGAAAAGTAGTAGAGTGCAGGAAAAACCAACTTAAAGAAAGTAATTTCAATAGCATAAGCCGAATTATGCGGTTTTTAAAACATCAAAAATTTACTGAAAATTTCAGCAGAGTCTCCTTTGTAAATACTGGCCCCCAACGGGATACAACATGAATAGTATACGAAATCAAGAAAAAAGGCATCCCCAAGCGGGAGCTAGCTCTTCGTCAAACAATGGTCACAACCACACAAGCAATAAATATACAACGCCAACGGCGAGGATCAAAAACTCAAAAGGGAACTCAAAACCACCAGAAATATAACGAGCGACTCTAAGGTCGAAAGAATAAACAACACTGGTCTCTATCTCAATAGATACATGTTTGGTTGATGGAACTTCTAGATACAACAGAATAATGATATACAAGATATATAATGGGGGTATGATACAAGTAAACCCACCTACTAGCAAATCACCCGAATGAAACTGAGCCCGCAAGCCGTAAGGAAACCTGTACGGCAAATCTGCAAGAAACTGGGGCACAATGGGGGTGAGTTGCAAACTCGTGAATAGAAAAACATCTACGCACAGAAATCGCATAAATAACGCAACCTAGGTCAAAGATCATAAAATATCCTCAAATATATGTATAACAGGCAGCCTATGACAATGTCTAGGGTAATATCTATCCCGAGTATAATTTCATGTGCTCGTGTCAGTGCCTCAGGTAGCAATATATCATATGAATGAGGTATGAATGCATGAAACAGAATACATGTAAATGAAGAAACTGTTTTCATAAATTAGTGAGATTTCCTTCGTATTTTTAAACTGAGGTATCATAATGAAATCAGTATCAACAGTGTCTAGCACCGACACAAAACATAAATCTCACTGTCTCGAAATATCAATGTCTCAAGCTCAATATCTAGGGCGCCGTCAGTCCGGACCGGCCCCTACCATCCATCTCAAGACCACGACGGTATCCTCCGGATATCCGACGCGTCGGGTAATATCACCGGTAGGTAGTGCTCCCCAGCCAGGCTCAACGTCAACACCACATTCCTCTTGCCCCGGGGTACCATACCGGGCCCACCATGTACCCGTGACGGTTCCTCCACTCCTCGACACGGATCTCCAAAACCACAGCAAACTCATGGTGGACGACACTTTACATCACTAGAAAACCGCAACATTTTATATTTTAAAAGATCATAAGTTGTAAATTTTGCGGCTTTCCCCGAAATCCAGAAATATCATAAATCTCAAGAAATCATCACAAGTGCATATGTCAATGATAATGAACTAGGCATGAACAACTGAATAACAGTATGCATGAAGTGGTAGGTAATAACTACAATGTCTAATATGGCATATAAGGGAAGTACACTAATATCGTGTCAAAACTACCAGCTAACAATCTAAGTCAAGCAATTATATTCTCTAAAGTGTACGTGACATGGCAATTACCGATGAAGATGTGTGTGAGCCGGCAAGTAGGTGTACGTGGTACATACGCATCATCGGTAATAGTGCTGGTGTCCTAACAGCATGATATCAATAATAGAATATGCAGCAAAATAAATATGCGAGGCAGAGCGAACAGCAATAATGTGCGGGAGCTGAATACTAGACACAACGATAACTAATCTGCAATAATCTAATATAAGTCCTACGAATTGTGCCTTTTGAAATAACACGAATCATGGGGTTTTGAAAATAGGGGCTACGGTGTTTTTATGAAAAGATACGTCGTTTTTTTGAAATATCCGTAGATTCCCTTGAGCTGTCTTTAAAAATGCCCACGATTCGTTAGTTTTTGAAATAGGTAAGGAGTCTAATCTAATCTAACAACTACACTAAACTATACGGCTGAACTAACAAGCTGAACTACAGGTAAGGAAACCGCCTATCATTTGAGTCGATACATATACATACCTGTATATGTATAGTCGGTGATCCCGCCTCAATAATATCATATCCGATACCATATCTATAATCAGGCATCCCAAGTCAAGAGTGTGGATCAATCATCAATATAGCTCGTACGTAAATCCGTCGTACGGCATCCCAATCTGGGTACGGTTCAATATCACATTCATCATACTATTTACCTGGTATCCTCTTTATCAAATATCATGATCGGGGTACTGATCTACGTCTAGTACCATACTGATACCGCCTACGTATGCATGGACGTGTGTGAAACACTATGTCAAGGACCCGCTACAACGTCATGTCGTATCTAAGATACGAACCCTGCTATATCAACGATCTCACGGCCTCAAATCAAATCTCATCGACTCAGCTCAATCCCAAGTATCATCCTCAATCCGTACGTGAACACATAGTCCCATACCCATGTGAACACATAACTATAAAGAATCCCATGAGCACATATCAATAGGAATGTATGCAAGTATGTATGTGTGTATGTGTGTGTAACACTACCCTAGGGTTCGCAACACTAAAGTAATCCAACACACCAATATCCATCCTAAGCATCGTTATTAATCCCAAATAGCATATAATAATTGTTGGTGTGTATACGCATCCGTATACACCACCACGGACTGCGGGGGTGCTATACGCCATCCACCCGACTTCTCCCCGTAGATATAAATCTACTCACCTGGTCCTCGCTAGCCGGTGCTGACGTCGCCACGCGCTTGCTTGTCGTCTCGAAGTCCACATGGGGGTACCTACATATCATAACGCACCATATCTCATTAAAATCCGACTCATGATCAAAACGACGCACGAATCCCACATAGGTCAAAACCTATGGTTGCTTTCACAAATCAACCCAAAAACCCTCGACGTCGGCGTACAAACGCCAAACCATCGAGAAAAACCCAAATACACTCATTTGCACATTCACGAACACTAATTTTAATATAAACTAGGTTGAAACTCACAAAACCGCCAATTTCACTCAAAAAGTCATTTTTCCGAAAATCTAGCAAGCACAATTCGCCGTTTTTGTACAAAACACGATATTTAAATGAATGTAGCGGCCAATATATTTATTAATTATCTTAAATAAATCATAAAAACCATTTCCATAATTTAAACTCATAAATTTGCATAATTTCCAAAATCCTAGTTTGCAAAATATCAAATTTAACACCCTTTAAAGCAAAATTCACAATTCATCAATTAAGCTTCGTTTTGCATGAACCAAAGTCATTAAACCACTCATTATAATAGTTATAATGACATGAACACTTAATTATATTTTAATCTAAGCATTTGATAATTTTTTCAAAAACTCTAGTTAGCAAAAACAACTTAATTTAGACATTTCCATGCAACAATATGAAATTTAACTACTAAATTACTTTCTACAAATTCTAAGATGGTAAGCTACCCATCACAACCATAATCCCATTACTCAAAACCCTAACTTGAAATCAACCTCATTCTTGAATTTTTCAAACATGCAATTAGAACCAATCTAAAACCTAATTAAACACTTAATAAGCTAACATAAAGCAATTAAACAACAATTTCACTAAAGGGTTAAAATTTATACCTCCCAATTGAGTTCTAGCATGCAAATCCTAGCCTCCAAAAGTAGCTTCCATGCTCCTAGATCCATGCTAGATAGGCAAGAAATAATGGGTAGGAGTTGGATTTGGAAAAAGCTTTGAAATTGTATGGATTTTGAAGCTTTTTCTTGGATTTTTGAAGCAAAATAGTGTGGATTTTGGGGGGGGGGGGAAGGGCTGCTGTTGTGGGATCATTTTCGGCCAGAAGTGGGTGAGGGGAGAGAGAGGGAGGTGAGGAAAATGCAAGGGAGGAAAGTCAAGGTCAAGGTAAGGTCAAAGTTTAACTACTTTATCTATTTTCTAATCTTTTCTTTTATTTCTTTTTCCTTTGCAAACCAAGTGGGGAAAAAGTGAGGGCTGCTGAATTTGGCTAAGGGGAGGGGTAAGTGGGGGTGTGTGGGTGTGGGCACGGGTGTGGGGTGATGAAAAATGATAAATACAATACCCCAAACATCCATTTACGCTAAAAAAAAACCATTTTTTCTTCAATAATTTCTAAACCGTTTTGGCAAATGATTTCGTTCCAAAAACCACATGATAAATTTTTTATTTAATGTTTTATGATGCACAAAATTTGTTTCAACTCATTCCAATTTGTAATTTTCCCTAATTAAATGTATTAGTGACGGCTTAAAATAATAATAAAATAATATTTTTTTCAGAAAATTTGAAATTTCACCAGCGGCTCAATAAACACCAAATAATAGCAATTACATAGCTAGAATATGTATATTTAATTTTTATAATAAGATATTTGTATTTTGACTTTTTACAGAAAACCCCCTCATTTTACCGATTTTCCGAAATTTCACCGAAACCATTTTCAAAACGCTACATTAAGGATCAACTGCAGAGTTGTTTGTTGGGGCGTGTGCGTCCAAGTGTTTTGCTTTGGGGAGCTCCTAGCATGTTCGTCGGGAGAAGGACGACAGTTGAGGTTGTGTATTGATGGATCGTCAATTGAACCAGCTTACGGTGCGTATAGGTATCCTTTACCTCGCATTAACGATTTCTTCGATCAGCTCCAGAGTGCGAGACATTTTCTAAGTTTGTTGGGATCCGATCATCATTTGTTGCGGGTTCGGAGTGATGTCATTCCGAAGACTGCTTTTGTGCTTGCTATGGGCTTTATGAGTTTTGGTGGTGTCGTTGGACTCACCAATACCCTAGCAGCATTCGTGGATGTGATGAACCAGATTTCTTCAGGCCGTTCCTCGACCAGTTTATTGTTGTGTCATTGATGACATTCTGGTATATTCCAAGAGTCGTGAGGAACCAGGGAAGCACTTGAGGATTTGTTTTGCAGACATTGGGAGAGCACCAGCTGTTTGCTAAATTCTCGGAGTGTTCCTTCAGGCTTGATTGTGTTGACTCCTAGGTCTTGTAGTTACGGGAGACGGTTTCGTATGGTCCCGAGGAAGATCGAGGCCATACAGCTTGGGCCCAGACTGTAGGGTTCCTAGGCACACTAATGAGGTCTCACAAGGCATCAACCATGCCAAATTCAAATTTTTCCGGTGCCGAGAAACCCTAATACGGATCGTTAACTAGAGATTAGGCGAAACATGCAACTAGTTAACAACTTAACTAAGAGTGAATGAAAATACAACCTTTGTAGATCCGGTCCTCCACCTCCATAGCTCCGTGATGATGTCCCCTCGCTGCGATCATCGGATCCCGGGCTCTAGCATCGGCTTCATCGGAGAAATGGGCGGGCTAGGTCGTCGACTTCGATGCCGAAGATGATCTACGTCGAGGCAACTCAAGATCAAGCTCCAACTTCACCAAGTCATGAAACTTGTAAAGAAAACACCCTATACTACATGGCAAGTGGTAGAGCATGAAGAAATAGGAAGGGGGTTCACTTTAGAATTGGATTTCTCACTTTTTTTCTCAAGTCACCATTGAAGGTAGCAAGCTTTTTTCTTCTTGAAGAAGAAGAAGAAGAAGATGATGATAATATGATAAGAATAATGAATAAAATGGAAAATAAAGTCATTCTTATCATATTAGCAACCATGATTAATTGTAGAGAATAAACCAAGGTTAGGTGAATGGTTAGGTTTAGGATAAAACAAAAATGGCAAAGACTTTCAAAGCTTCATGAAGCTTCATGAATAAAACAAGAAAGCCACTATTTTATTTTAACCAAAATGAATAAATAAAACAAGAAAGCCACTATGAATAAATAAATTATATATAAACCTTAACCATTAACCTAAACCATGGTTTAAAGCATACACACCCAAGTTTGCATGTATCATCAAACATGATACAATCAAGTGCACAAAAATATATCACATATATAATGTGCACATCAAGTGAGAAAAACATCTTAAGTGAACCAATATTAGTTAATGTAAAGTAATATATCAAATATATAATTATACATCAAATCATTAAATCAACACTTGATTTAATGATTCGGTCATATCGCATATAACCGACTAATATCAAGTGTATCAATGTATCGAATCAACACTTGATTCGGTAACCCGGTTATATCACATATAACCTGCCGATGATACAAATCGCGAGAATAGAATCCAGTATCACATACTGGTTTTATTCTCGGTCCCGCACATATCTCATATGCGCTCCTATTTCATTTCGCTTGAGCCAGGAAACCTCTGTGTAGGACTCTAAAGACTCGTCAATACGCCGGCAACAGGTGATGATCATATCAAACACCCACAAGCCGCAAGCGGTCTGCTAAACGTAACGGCCACCCGAGTATTAAGGGATCAGAAGATCGACGAGCAAGCCCGCTCATACTCCTGTGAATCCAACCAGTAACACTTGCCGTACAGTCCAGTCTCGTCGTCTGATATGTCGCATATCTCGCCTAGGGGTGGTAAACGTCATACCCCAATAGCTCGATAAGTCGTGTCGATATGAGGTCTATAACAGTTCGAGAAACTACAGGTAACACTTACCAGTAAATCTCAGCAACCCTGGCCAGGGATTTCCGGTTATAGCCAATCGAACACAGCGCAACATCAACTCCCTATACCGGGAGAGACGAATCCCCTCCTATCGCTCATTGCCTCCATGTGATTCGGGACTGTACCCAAAAACCACCGTTTTGCACGCCCTCTTGGATGTGGTAAGGTGGAAATCAAAGCATAGTGGGAACCACACAAGACTCTATGACGATCTCGGGTCAACAGACTACTCTGTACCAGTGTCACCAGAGAACTGCCATCTGATGTAAAGTATAATACCATCTGGGAGTTCTCGGCGAGTCCGTCCAGTGTACCCAGTCTCCACTGAGCATCCGTATATCATCTCCGATGTCAAACACCAATGGATATGGGATCATCCATCGCCCATCTGTATGGGTCGAGAAGATATACGCTAGTCTACTCTGGTATATTGATGCCCTGTCTCGATACACCCACGACTAGGGACCTTGAAGGATGTACTTATGGACTACCGTGTCCCCACTAGTATGATCCGCATCATAGTCCAGGTAGTCAAGTACACATCCTAAGGGCTTTACTAACATGTAACAGAGAGACAATCTGTGTACACGTTAAGGTAAAGAGCAACCAGATAGCATACTATCATGTCGAGCAAGAAAGTCCTCCCTATATATGTCCAAGCATCCACTACAATATACATCCTATGTATAGTAATTGCCTCTACGGCATACATATAACTAACAATGTCCCACTTGCACTAGGGCCATCTGATAGCAGTGGTTGTAGTATCTCATACTCAACCATCCCATTATAGTCTCTCTCTGGCAAAAGGCCTTTGTGAGTGGATCTGCCGTGTTGTCCTCTGAGTCTACTCTCCTAACCTCGATCACCCTGGAGATCAACCATCTCCATGATCAGGTGATACTGCCTTAGAATATGTCTGGATCACTGATGGGATGGACGTTCCTTGGCATAAGCCACAACTCCATTGTCACACAATGGGAGGAACTAAGTTCATCTCATGAACCAATATACACCCAGACTGCCTCTTTGGTAGCATCTTAAATAGCGATGTATCTTGCCTTTAATCGTCTAGTATGCCACGGTATCTAGCTTGGAACTCTTCCAACATACCGTCCCTTTACTGAGGGTAAAGACAATGCCTGTGACTGACATTCAGTCGTCCTTATCACTCTGGAACTCTTCCAGTGATTCTCCCCTGGATCAATTGATACCATCTCACTTCAACTAGTGAAAATCCTAACATCCATTTAGATCTATCTCATAGATCCAAAACCCAGGATTTAGTAGGTATCACTTTGATCCTATATGGAGAATCATTGTGATAAGCGGAGATTGACCGAGCGTAGCATAGGAAACTTCTTTCTTATCAAGAGTATGTTATCCACGTACTCTACGAGGATCGCCACCATACTCCCTACTACCTTTTTGTATATACAAGGTTCATCTACCATTTTGATGAAGTCAAACTATTTGACTACTACATCAAAACAGATGTTCCAACTCAGCGATGACTGCTTTATCCTATAAAGAATCTTGCACACGTTTCCGCTGCTCCTACTGTCTACGAAACCCTCTGACTGTGTACTTACAGACTCTCTTTTCTGAAACATCATTTTAGAAAAGCAGTCATGACACCCAACCGCCAGATATCGTAGTCATGGTATGTAGCCGTAGTAAGTAGGATCTGGATGGACTTAAGCATAGCTACTGGAAAAAGGTTTCATCGTTATCCACGCCCGGTCAATGATGAAAACCTTTAACAAGTCTAGCTTTGAAAGTCTCAACTTTTCCATCTACACCAAATAATCTTCTCAAGATATACTTGCTCCTGATGGGGATTTAACCCTTCAGATATAGCATCTAAAGTCCATACTTTGTTGGTGTACATGGATTCCATCTCATATCGCTAAGCATCCAGCCATTCTTACAGAGTCCCACTCCTGATGGCCAGCTCGAAACTAGTCGGGTCATCATCTCATGATGCAATTCTCGCTCCCACTGTCATAGAGAAACCGAAATATCTCTCAGGTGGGTGAGGAACCCTACTAGATCGGCGGAGAGGCTAAGGTTCGTTGGAATCTACTGAATCTTTTGGTTCTATCAAATCATCAGCTGCAGTTTGTATAGCTGAAACATTTCCGGTTCTACATAACAGATCTTGCCTCGAGCTTGTCCGGATTTTGCTTTTAGACATAGGCCAGACAACCCCAAATCTTAACTAACTTAAGAAATGGGCTCTTCCCTTTCCATATCACATATGAAGTGGTAGGCACTGATTTGATTCGAACCTAATTCAATAGGTATGCAGCTTCTCAAGTGCATAACCCCCAAAAGGAAAAAGGTAACTCAGTAGTACTCATCATAGAGCGCACCTTATCATATAGGGTGTGATTGCTCCGCCCCGATATACCATCGTGCTATGGTGTATACGGAGGAGTAATGCTGAGAAAGAATCTCATTCTCCTTTAGAATAGTCCAGAAATTCTATGCACAAGTATTCTCCTCCTTGATCTCATCAAAGGACATAATACTTATACCTTTATTGGTTCTCTACTTCTAACTTATATTCTGTGAATATCTCAAAAGGTTCGGACTTGTGTTTCAACAGGAACATATGACTGAAACTTGAGAGATCATCAGAGAATGTAATGAAGTACAAAGAACCGGTCCTGGCATGTATAGACGGGGGACCTTACATACATCAACATGTATCAATCCCAAGAGTTTACTAACTCTTTCTCTGTTTCCAATAAACAGAGCTATGGTCATCTAATCTTTGTGACATGACTGCCAAGTTTCATAAGATGTAAATTCAAACAGATTTAAATATGCATCTAAATGTAACTTCAGCCAATCGTGTCGCATTGATATGACCTAGTCTACAATGCCTCAAGAAGGATTCGTTCATTTCTGAACTCTTCCTCTTATGTGTGTTCTGTATACTAAGAACTGTAGTTTGATTTAGAACATCAATGTTTTTAGATAACGTGTCTGAACCGATCAACTTTTGATATAGGAAATGTTCAAAACATTATCCAACAATACAAAATTTTATCATTTCTTTACTAATAAAGAGACTGATATGATTTTGTATATCATGTTCGGTATCTAATAACATTCAATCAGAATCAATGTATTTGGAATACAGGGTGACAGTGACCAACAGACTTGGCTGCAACACTTGCACCGTTTTCTGTCTCATGAAACTTATCACCCGTTCTCAGTTCTCTACCTTTCTGTAGCCCTATGTATCAGATTACATATCTGGGATCCTGATCCAGTATCTAATACCCAGGACGTAGAGGATACAGAGAAACAGTTCTTTGTAATGAACACACCCGAAGATGATGCATCAGCATGCACTTTCTTCGTTTGGGCGGCATAGGAATTCTGGTATTCCCCTATTTCCTGCTCTGTTTTATAACAATTATAAGTTGGAGCGGGACCAACGTTCCGCAGCTCAGTATAACAAGCGGGTTCGGTCAATATTCCGTATTATTATCTTGATTAAGGCGTGATATGGTCGCTACCTGGAGAGAGAGAGAAGAAAACACTCTGCGTGCGCTCTTGCAAGAATAGATTGGTTATTATTTTATCTAATCAGGATGGCTTCCACTGTTTTTATCAAATCTTCCTTCAAACCCTAAAAGGAAAGACTAGCCGGGATTAATTACATGCTACAAGTTCGCCAATCTTTCAGCCAGGCCAGTATCGGTATTTTGAGGGAGGTCCCCCGTGCTTTCGCACGAACCTAATTATAGTAAACCTCGTTTTCACAGAGGCGTAACCTCGTTAACATCTTTCTAGACACCTACTTGATCGTCTAATTGTAATGTGTAAAACTCTTCCAGGAGTAACTCTTACTCGCGGTGGGTATCGGGATCCAACTCTCTCATAGAAGGTATGCAATCTCATTGCAAATTTCAACACTTGAAATTCCCGATAATTTTGCCCCAAACGATCTATGACCTTGACAAGGTCAACAAACCATAGACCGTAAGTCAAGTTCAACCCGTCATTTCTTGATTGAATCAAACCCACCCGCACGACCCTTGACAAGGTCAACAAGGTCGTACGACTACCCTAACCCAATCTGCATCATATGCATAAGCAGATAAATACTGGTTAGCTACTGCACACTGCGTCTTGACAAGGTCAACAAACGCAGCACGAATACTTAACAGGACTTATCTGAAATGACGGAGGGCTACGACAGGTTTTTCTGAAAACCTATTGCGTAATGAACTTGATATCGTTGTAGGATCGAATGAATTTTGAAATGGAGTGTTTTTTAGGCTTTTCTAGTTTTGCTAAAGGGGTCACTCCCGGTGAAGGGATCGTCGGCCCTTTCCTCATCGAATGAGGTGCGGGATATATCATATATATCTCTGTGCAAAGCAGAAACTATAGAAGCAATCAAAAAACAAACCGAGTGTGTAGCATCTGCCAGTTATTGCTAAAGGGGTCACTCCCGGTGAAGGGATCGCCGGCCCTTTCCTCATCGAATAAGGTGCAGAATATATCATATATACCGCTGTGCAAAGCAAGAACTGTAGCTACCTGTTTTATTTTTGAAATTCGATTCTACAACATCTTTAGGTTTCTTTTACTTTCATTAATCATATTAATGAAGTCCCATCATTTAAGTCACCTAAACATCACAGATAAATACGACGTACACTTATGCCATCCGTGTTCGCCTCGATGTCCCCTCGTGCACCGTTAGGTTAGGTGACTAACGACAGAGCGGGGCAGGGCTAGCACGGGTGTAAAACATAAGTAACGTCTATATAATATATCATATATACTATTTAAAGTATTTATCACAGAACATCATATGATCACATCACAGATATCGCAGCAGAAGAAACATATGAAATATTGGATATACTAGGACGTCCGTGTTTTCAATATGAGCCAGTACAAAACACGGATTCCATGGTCGCGATGAATAGCCAAACCCACACCCCTAGACCCCTACGAGAGTGGCAAGCAACCCTACAAATTCTAGAGTTAGGAGACCCGGACTCGACTCCTCGAGTTGGTCTCCCACTGGACTCCAGAACCCGGTTACTTGTGCTCCCCTCCTCGGGTCTATCCTAGTGCGGAAAAGTAAATAATATACAAATGGTGACATCATCCGCTACCTGGAAGTGCCCCAATAAAAGAATATTACATACAAGTTTTTACATGAATGAAAATGAAAAACACTCATCTCACATAAAAAAAAACCGGCTATTCAAACACGACGATCCAATATAACATATCCAGCAACACATAACATCACATGTCATCAACGTAAGTAAACATGCGTATCCTAATTGTCATTGACATATAGCAACGAAACCGGTGATATCACATATTACACTTACGGTCGCAGAAAAGAAAGTGTAAAACTACAACAGTTGGAATCCGCAACCTCCTTAGTCATTGCATGCCTAATCAAATGAATTACTTAGACATCGCATGCCTAACAGTTATAAACCCCGCATTTTAGTCTCATTATCGAAAACACTTTTCAACATCATGTCGGACAATTCAACAAGATTCCCGACATTTTGATCGGATGCTCGTCGCAAACTTTAGTAGACGGCCGCACCCCCGATACCGTCGACTAAGTGCACTAAGGCGGAACACCGCTACCGCGAGCACCCGAACGGATGCTTTCGGCGACGGGGTTCTCCTACAGTCACTTGGTCGGGGCTATGGGGCATGGCTGTCTATTAAGTTTATCCGGCGAGTATCCGCGTACGCTACGTGATTGCGACGGACTTTTGATCGCATCAAAATTCCATGGCAACCGATCAAGTGAGACTAAACTGCTATGTTTATAACATTCATTCAGTTATTTCATAACTATTTGTGGATTCCAAATAGTGTATCACATTCCAGATAAATAGAGAATGTTAAACTTTCCGATTGAACAATCGAACACCCAAGTTTTCCCGAAACAGCTCAACACATGAAATGAGTTTAAAAACATTCACTTCATGCCTCAGTACCAACGGTCCAGCCGTAGAAGGGTCAAGCCAACGCCTCACATGTGGCACGCCGTACTGCCCCAAACCCTAAGGTTCAAAGGGCAGTTCAAGACGGTCACATAATCGAGTTAAGGTTTGTTGTCTTCTAGAGGGTCCATCGCGTTACTTGCACTACTTAGAACGTCTTTAAACCACGAAAAAATCCAACACTTGGAAATTTCCCAACAGGGGAAAAATTGGGTATTTATATCCGGTCGAACTTTTTAACATATTCAAAAATTATCCAGAAAAACACATAGATGAAATTAGACAATCCGATCGAATCTACGAACTCCCAATACAACCCAGAAAACTCAACTCTTGAGTAAATATTAAATATTCCCAGAAAAACCAGCACTACAATATAGGAATTACTGTGCAAAAATTAATGAAAGATGCTTCCGTACGGCCGCTGAACCGCCACACGAGCCATGCTCGTGCCGCGGTTTCGCGGCGGTTTGATGGAGTTAGCCGCTCGTTTTGCACAGTATTTCTTATAAATCCCTGCTGATTTTTCTGCATACTTTTAATTTGGAAAAATCCCAGTTTTCAAAAATTGTACAGAGAAGGGTGAAATCTAGGGTTTCGGTGTTCGTTCGGATTTCTAACTTCGTCTACACATCGCCTAAGACTCTAGCTAGGCTCTGATACCACTGTAGGGTTCCTAGGCACACTAATGAGGTCTCACAAGGCATCAACCATGCCAAATTCAAATTTTTCCGATGCCGAGAAACCCTAATACGGATCGTTAACTAGAGATTAGGCGAAACATGTAACTAGTTAACAACTTAACTAAGAGTGAACGAAAATACAACCTTTGTAGATCCGGTCCTCCACCTCCATAGCTCCGTGATGATGTCCCCTCACTGCGATCATCGGATCCTGGGCTCTAGCGTCGGCTTCATCGGAGAAATGGACGGGCTAGGTCGTCGACTTCGATGCCGAAGATGATCTACGTCGATGCAACTCAAGATCAAGCTCCAACTTCACCAAGTCATGAAACTTGTGAAGAAAACACCCTATACTACATGGCAAGTGGTAGAGGATGAAGAAATAGGAAGTGGGTTCACTTTAGAATTGGATTTCTCACTCTTTTTCTCAAGTCACCATTGAAGCTAGCAAGCTTCTTTCTTCTTGAAGAAGAAGAAGAAGAAGATGATGATGATATGATAAGAATAATGAATAAAATGGAAAATAAAGTCATTCTTATCATATTAGAAACCATGGTTAAGTGTAGAGAATAAACCAAGGTTAGGTGAATGGTTAGGTTTAGGATAAAACAAAAATGGCAAAGACTTTCAAAGCTTCATGAAGCTTCATGAATAAAACAAGAAAGCCACCATTTTATTTTAACCAAAATGAATAAATAAATTATATATAAACCTTAACCATTAACCTAAACCATGGTTTAAAGCATACACAACCAAGTTTGCATGTATCATCAAACATGATAAAATCATGTGCACAAAAATATATCACATATACAATGTGCACATCAAGTGAGAAAAACATCTTAAGTGAACCAATATTAGTTAATGTAAAGTAATATATCAAATATATAATTAAACATCAAATCATTAAATCAACACTTGATTTAATGATCCGGTCATACCGCATATAACCGACTAATATCAAGTGTATCAATGTATCGAATCAACACTTGATTCGGTAACCCGGTTATATCACATATAACCTGCCGATGATACAAATCGCGAGAATAGAATCCAGTATCACATACTGGTTTTATTCTCGGTCCCGCACATATCTCATATGCGCTCCTATTTCGTTTCGCTTGAGCCAGGAAACCTATGTGTAGGACTCTAAAGACTCGTCAATACGCCGGCAGCAGGTGATGATCATATCAAACACCCACAAGCCGCAAGCGGTCTGCAAAACGTAACGGACACCCGGGTATTGAGCGATCAGAAGATCGACGAGCAAGCCCGCTCATACTCCTGTGAATCCAACCAGTAACACTTGCCGTACAGTCTAGTCTCGTCGTCTGATATGTCGCATGTCTCGTCTAGGGGTGGTAAACGTCAGACCCCAATAGCTCGATAAGTCGTGTCGATATGAGGTCTATAACAGTTCAAGAAACTATAGGTAACACTTACCAGTAAATCTCAGCAACCCTGGCCAGGGATTTCCGGTTATAGCCAATCGAACACAGCGCAACATCAACTCCCTATACCCCGAGAGACAAATCCCCTCCTATCGCTTATTGCCTCCATGTGATTCAGGACTGTACCCAAAAACCACCATTTTGCACGCCCTCTTGGATGTGGTAAGGTGGAAATCAAAGCACAGTGGGAACCACACAAGACTCTATGACGATCTCGGGTCAACAGACTACTCTGTACCAGTGTCACCAGAGAACTGCCATCTGACGTAAGGTATAATACCATCTGGGAGTTCTCGGCGAGTCCGTCCAATGTACCCAGTCTCCACTGAGCACCCGTATATCATCTCTGATGTCAAACACCAATGGATATGGGATCGTCCATCGCCCATCTGTATGGGTCGAGAAGATATACGCTAGTCTACTCTGGTATATCGATGCCCTGTCTCGATACACCCACGACTAGGGATCTTGAAGGATGTACTTATGGACTACCATGTCCCCATTAGTATGATCCGCATCATAGTCCAGGTAGTCAAGTACACATCCTAAGGGCTTTACCAACATGTAACAGAGAGACAATCAGTGTACACGTTAAGGTAAAGAGCAACCAGATAGCATACTATCATGTCGAGCAAGAAAGTCCTCCCTATATATGTCCAAGCATCCACTACAATATACATTCTATGTATAGTAATGGCCTCTAGGGCATACATATAACTAACACAGACTTATATCCCGGACGGAGGTCTACAGATCTTGGGCTTAGCAGGTTTTTACCGCCGTTTCGTGCAGGATTGCCAGTGTACCGCTACACCGTTGACTGAACTGACCGGAAAGGAGGTTCTTTTCTTTGGACCAAGGCATGCGTGCGGAGTTTTCAGCAGTTGGAGATTCGGTTGACAACTGTACCAGTTTTTTCTTTGCTTTCTGGTTCGGGAGACTTTGTTGTTTAACTGTGATGTTTCGCGAGTGGGGCTCGATTTTGCGCTGACGTGGCACTATAGAGTTATCGCTTATGCTTCCCGACATTTGGAGGAAGTACGAGCAGGATATCCCACTCATGATCTGGAGATGGGCGCTGTGGTCGTACGTTGAAGATCTGAGGACACTACTTATTCGGGGAGTCATGTCAGATTTTCACGGACCACCAGAGCTTAATGTACATCTTCCTGCAGCGGGTTTTGATTGTTGAGACAGTTTTCTGCAGATTTACAGTTCTTGTGCGATCGTTGAGTACAGCTTATGTTCGCCTCTACTGAGGGGACAGCTTGCTCATGTCCGCGCCCGACCATTTTTCCTTAATCGCTTTCGCGAGGCACAACCCGCCGATGCTCGTTCGTCAGAGATTCTTGAGCATACTCGGCTGGGTAATGATTCAGAGTCCTTGATTTATGACTAGGGTGTGCTACGTTTAGGGACGCGTTTGTGTGTACCTGTTACTGATGGGTAGAGACGCGAAATCCTAGAGCAGGTGTTAGGTTTACCTAGCACCTTATGAAGGGTTTGGAAGTATCACATGTACCAAAGATTAAATGTTTAGGGTGCTAAGTGAACACACAAAGAATCATTCCTAGAAAATTAGGGTTTCAAAAACAACACATCATCACAAATAGGAAAAGCTAGGGTTTTGAGAGTACAACCTTTGTAGCTCCCTATGCTAGACTCCTCGGCTACTTGGGGTTTGGAAAAGGTCTGCTTGAATTCCTCTAGGTCCACGATGATCCACCCGGAGTCCGCTTTGTCCAAGCTTGCAACTTCACTTAATCAAGAGAAAGAAATGAAGCTAACACTCTAAACAAGTGGGCAAGACTTATGTAGAATGATGTTGTGGTGGCTCTTCTCACTTCAAAATCCTAACTTGGTGAGTAATTTGCTCACTAGAGAAATCTAGAGAGCAAAAAAAGAAGGAGGAAGAAGATGATGGCCTTTTTAGAACAAGAGAAAAGATAATCACTTATGAAAAAATGGAAAATATATGTATATATATTTTCCACTCTTCATCTCAAACCATGGTTATATTATATGGATATTTATTTCACTTGAGTTAAAACAAAAGAGGAAGATTAACTCATGGTTAACAAGTAGGTGAGCATGGTTAGTTGAAGAAGAATGTAGAAACCATGTATTAATCTTTATCTTTTCTTTTGTTTTAAAACAAATGCAAATATATATATATATATATATATATATATATATCCATATATATAAACATAGTGTGTGATTCTTATATTGCCATCATTTTCTATGTATATACAACCATGAAGGATGATGTATGTATGTATGTTTGCATGCACATTCATATGTGCATGAATCAAGAAAGAATGCATACATGCATGCATACATCCAAAAATACAAGAAAGGATTTCTAGTGAGAATCTAATGGTTAAATGATAAATCAACACTTGATTTATCAATCCGGCCATATCACATACGACCCAACCAAAAGCAAGCCGTCCGATTAATATACGGTATCTCATACGCACATTTTAACCGGGTCCATGCGCATATCGCATACGCGCACCACAACGTTTCGCCTGGACTAGGTAACTCCTTTGTGGGACTCTAAGACTCGTCAATACGCCGGCAGTAGGTGATGATCATATCAAGCACCCCCAAGCCGCAAGCGGTCAGCTAAACGTAACGGCTACCCGGGTATTGAGCGATCAGAAGATCAGCAAGCAAGCCCGCTCCAACTCCTGTAAAAGCTTGCCGGTAACACTTCCCGTACAGTCCGGTCTCCTCGTCTGATATGTCGCATCAAGTCTAGGGGTGGTAAACGTCAGACCCCAATAACCGATAAGTTGTGCCGATGTGAGGCTCATAACGGGTCGAGAAACTACTGGTAACACTTACCAGCAAATCTCTGAATCAGCCCTGGCCAGGGACTTCCCTGTTACGACCAATCGAGCACAGCGCAACATCAACCCCCAATACCGGGAGAGACGAAACCCCTCCTATCATTCATCGCCTCCATGTGACTCGGGACGGTACCCAAAAACCACCGTTTTGCACGCCCTCATGGACGTGGTAAGGTGGAAATCAAAGTACAGTGGGAATCACACAAGGCTCTATGATGATCTCGGGTTTACAGACTAACCTGTACAAGTGTCACCAGAGAACTGCCATCTGACGTGAGGTATAATACCATCTGGGAGTTCTCGGCCAGTCCGTCCAGTGTACCCAATCTCCACTGAGCACCCGTATACCATCTCTGATGTCAAACACCAATGGATATGGGATCATCCATCGCCCATCTCATGGGTCGAGAAGCGTAGACGCTAGTCTACACTGGTATATCGATGCCCCGTCTCGATACACCCACGACTAGGGACCTTGAAGAATGTACTTATGGACTACCATGTCCCCACTAGTATGATCCGCATCATAGTCCAGGTAGTCTAGTACACATCCTAAGGGCTTTACCAACATGTAACTGCAAGACAGTATAAAGAGACAAGTATACATGTTAAGATAAAGAGCAACCAGATAGCATACTATCATATCGAGAAAGAAAGTCATCTCTATATATGTCCAAGCATCCAATATAATATACATCATCTGTACAATACTGGCCTCTAGGGCATACATACAACTAACAATCTCCCACTTGCACTAGGGCCAGCTGCTGTAGTATCGCATACCGAGCATCCCGAAGAGTCTCTCAAACTGTATCTGGGGAATGGCCTTCGTGAGTGGATCCGTTGTGTTGTTCTTCGTGTCAACCCTCCTGACCTCGATCTCCCGGCGATCAACTATCTCCCGGATCAGGTGATACCGCCTCAGAATATGCCTGGATCGCTGATGGGACCTGGGTTCCTTGGCCAAAGCCACCGCTCCATTGTTATCACAATACAAAGGTATTGGATGTCAATGGATGGAACCACTCCAAGTTCAGTAATGAACTTCTTGATCCAGAAAGCCTCTTTGGCAGCATCGTTGGCAGCGATATATTCAGCCTCCATTGTCGAGTCTGCCACGGTTTCCTGCTTGGAACTCTTCTAGCTAACCGCCCCTCCGTAAAGGGTAAAGACAAATCCCGACTGCGACTTAGAGTCGTCCTTATCACTCTGGAAGCTCGAATCGGTAAAGGACTCCACTTGGAGTTCTCCGTTACCATACACCAAGAGCATCTCTTTAGTCCTTCATAAGTACTTGAGAATGTTCTTCACAGCTGTCCAGTGACTCTCTCCAGGATCAGCTTGATACCTACTCACTACACTTAGTGAGTATGCTACATCGGGTCTGGTACACAGCATTGCGTACATGATAGAGCCTACTGCCGAAGCATAGGGTATCCCTTACATGTGAGCTCTCTCTAAATCAGTCTTGGGAGACATCTCTTTGGAGAGAGTGAGCCCTGAAATCATGGGTAAAAACCCATGTTTGGACTCTTCCATACTAAACCTCTTTAGTATGGTGTCAATGTACCTGAATTGGGACAATCCCAATATCCTTTTAGATCTATCTCTATAGATCGTAATTCCCAATATGCAGGAGGCATCACCTAGATCTTTCATTGAGAATCTTTGTGATAAGAAGAGCTTGACCGATTGCAGCATAGGAATGTCATTTCCTATCAGGAGTATGTCGTCCACGTACAATACGAGGAAGACAACCTTACTCCCTGCTACCTTCTTGTAAATACAAGGTTCATCTACGTTTTTGACGAAATCAAACTCTTTGATAACAACGTCAAAGCAGATGTTCCAACTCTGCGATGCTTGCTTTAATCCATAAATGGATTTAAGCAGCTTGCACAACTTTCCGCTGTTCCCACTATCTACGAAGCCCTCTGGCTGAGTCATGTACACGCACTCTTCTAAATCACCGTTTAGAAAGGCGGTCTTAACATCCATTTGCCAGATTTCGTAATCATGATATGCAGCGATGGCAAGCATGATCCGGATGGATTTAAGCATAGCCACTGGAGAAAAGATTTCGTCATAGTCCACACCTGGTCTTTGACGAAAATCTTTTGCAACAAGTCTAGCTTTGAAAGTCTCCACTTTCCCATCTACACCAAGTTTTTTCTTGAAGATTCACTTGCTCCCAATGGGTTTTACCCCTTCAGGAGCTACTTCCAAAGTCCATACTTTATTGGTGTACATGGATTCCATCTCAGATCGCATTGCATCTAGCCATTTCACAGAGTCACCACTCGTGATGGCCTTCTTGAAACTAGTTGGGTCATCATCTTCCATGATGCAATCCTCGCTTCCACTATTAATGAGAAAACCGTAGTATCTCTCAGACAGATGAGAAACCCTACTAGATCGGCGGAGAGGCTGGGGTTCGTCGGGTACTACTGAATTCTCTGGTTCTACCAAATCATCTGTCGTAGTTTGTTCTGCTGGAACTTCTTCCAGTTCTACCTCAATGCCATTAATCTGTTTCATAAGAAAACCTTTTTCTAAGAAAGTGGCATGTCGAGAAACAAACACCTTTTGTTCCTCAGAGTAGTAGAAGATATACCCTCGCGAATATTTGGGATATCCAACAAACTTACATAGAACAGACCTTACCTCGAGCTTGTCCGGATTTTGTGTTTTAACATAGGCCAGACAACCCCATATCTGAATAAAATTAAGACATGGTCTCTTACCATTCCATATCTCATATGGAGTGGTAGGCACTGATTTGGTTGGAACTCTATTCAATAGGTATTGCAGCTGTCTCCAGTGCATATCCCCAGAAGGAAATAGGTAACTCAGCTGTACTCATCATAGAGCGCACCATATCTAATAGGGTGCGATTCCTCCGCTCCGATACACCGTTGTGCTGTGGTGTATAAGGAGGAGTAAGCTGAGAGAGAATCCCATTCTCTTTTAGATAATCTAGGAATTCATTGCTTAAGTATTCTCCTCCACGATCAGATCGAAGGATCTTAATACTTTTGCCCGTTTGGTTCTCTACTTCGTGCTTATATTCTCTGAATTTCTCAAAAGCTTCAGACTTGTGTTTCATTAGGAACACATATCCGAATCTTGAGAGATCGTCAGTGAATGTAATGAAGTAGGAAGAACCGCTCCTGGCATGCGTAGACATAGGACTGCATACATCACTATGTACCAGTCCTAAGAGTTCCGTAACTCTTTCTCCGTGTCCACTAAAAGGAGCTTTGGTCATTTTTCCTTTGAGACATGAATGGCAAGTATCATAAGATGATAATTCGAATGAATTCAAATATCCATCTTTATGTAACTTAGCCAGTCGTGTCGCATTGATATGACCAAGTCTACAATGCCACAAGAAGGATTCGTTCATTTCTGAACTTTTCCTCTTGTGTGTGTTTTGTATATTGAGGACTGTATTTTGATTTAGAATGAATATGCCATTATGTAACGAGCCTGATGCAATCAACTTTTGATCTAGGAATATGTTCATAACAATATCCTTTACTACAAAATTATATCCTTCTTTACTTAATAAAGAAATTGATATAATGTTGCACATCATGTTCGGTATATAATAGCACTCATTTAGAATTAGTGTATTACCACTTGGTAATATTAGGTGATATTCGACAACTGCTTTGGCTGCAACATTTGCCCCATTCCCTACTTGAACGGAATGATCACCTTTTCCCAGTTCTCTACCTTTCCGTAGCCCATGTAACAATTTACATATGTGGGATCCTGATCCGGTATCTAATACCCAGGACGTAGGGTGAACTAAGAAACAGTTCTCAATAACTAACACACCTGAAGAAGATGCATCAACATGCATGTTCTTTTGGGCGGCTTGAGAATCCAGATATTCTCCTATTCCCTGTTCAGTCTTTTAACTCTTATAAGGAAGAACGGGTCCAACGTTACCCTGTTCAGTATAATAAGTGGGTTCAGTCAATACATCCATATTATTATCTTGATTATGGCCTGACATGGTCGCTACCTAGAGAGAGAGAGAGAAGAAAACACTTTAGCGTATGCTCTTGCAAGATTAGATTGGTTATTATCTTATCTAATCAGGATGGCTCCCACTGTTTTTATCAAATCTTCCTTCAAACCCTAAAAGGAAAGACTAGCCGGAATTAATTACACCCTACAATTTCGCCAATCTTTCAGCCAGTCCAGTGTCGGTACTTTGAGGGAGGTTCCCCGTGCTTTCGCACGGACCTAATTAAAGTAAACCTCGTTTTCCCAGAGGCGTAACCCCATTGACACCTTTCTAGACACCTACTTGATCGGCTAATTGTCCTGTGTAAAACTCTCCCAGGAGTAACAATTACTCGCAGTGGGTATCGGGATCAAACTATCTCATAGAAGGTATGCAATCTCATTGCAAATTTCAACACTTGAAATTCCCGATAATGCTTTTGCCCCTAGCGTCCCATGACCTTGACGGAGGCCAAACTACCCATAGGGCACTAGTCAAGTTCAACTCGTCATTTCTTGATTGAATTAAACCCACCCGTACGACCCTTGACGGAGGCCAAACTACGCCGTAGGAATACCCTAATCCAATCGCATCATATGCTAGCAGATAAGCACTAGTTAGCTACCATACACTACGCCTTGACGGAGGCCAAACTACCGCAGCATGAATACTAAGTAGTACTTATCTGAAATGACGGAGGGCTACGCAGGTTTTTTTTCAAAAAAACCGTGAGCGTAATGAACTTGATATCGTTGTAGAATCATGTGAAAATTTGAAATGGAGTGTTTTTGAGGCTTTCATCAGTTTTGATAAAGAGGTCACTCCCGGTGAAGGAATCTCGGCTCTTTCCCCATCGAATAAGGAGCAGGGTATATCATATATACCTCTATGCAAAGCAAAACTCTAAAAGCAATCAAAAGACAAACCGAGTTTTGTAGCATCTGCCAGTTTCGCTAAAGAGGTCACTCCCGGTGAAGGGATCTCGGCTCTTTCCCCTTCGAATAAGGTGCAGGGTATATCATATATACTGTTGGAGATAGTGCCCTCAGAGTCAATTATTAGGTCACAGGTACGTGATTGCAATGATTGATGGAGGACCTATCCCGGTAGAACAGTCTTACTCGAGATGATAGTATGCTATCTGGTTTACCTTTATCATCGTGTACTGTTTTAAGTGACCTGACACGTCGCTATTACACGTTGATAGAGCCCCTAGGATTCTTGCTTGACCACCAGCAGTATGAGGGCGATCATATAAGTGGGAGCTGGGGTCTATAAGCATATCCTTAAAAGGTCCCTAGTCGTGAGAGTTTCAAGACAGGGCATCGATTCTCCATAGTAGACTAGTGTATACAGTCGAGACCCCGACGAGGGGCGGTGGCCGGTCTCACAAGCCACTGGTGTCAGTTGGATCACCTAAGATGTATACAGGTGCTCATTGGGTTATGAGTACACCGGACAGGACTCGCCGGGAACATGCTAGTTGGTCATATACCAGACGTCAGATGGCAGTTCCCTGGTGACATGTGTGCAGGTTAGTTCATCGACCTGGGGATCGTCATTTGTCTCGTGTGAGTTCCCACTGTACTTTGATTACTATCCTACCACGGCTCAAAGGAGTCGTGCAAACAGGTTTTAGTTGGGTACAGTCCCGAGCCACATGGAGGCAGTGAGCGTATCTTCAGGGGTTCATCTCTCCCGGTATTGGGGGTGAGGTCGCGCTGTGTCTAGGAGAGCCATTACACAAAGCCCTCGGCCGAGGCAAGGAGATTTACTGGTAGGTATTCCAGTAGTATCTCAGGGTGTTCTGGGCTACACTCCGACACGACTTGTACCGCTTTTGGGGGTCTGACTTTTACCAACCCCCTAGGCCCGCCATGCGATGCTCATAGACGAACGGACCGGACTGTACGGATATTGTCACTGACAGGCTCAGTAGGGTTGTCGGGCTGAGTTCGCTCACAGACGTCCCTTTTAGTCAATACCTGGTAGCCCGTTACGTATTGGCTTATACCTCTGACGTGCTAGTGGTTAAATCCACGACCAAGGTGTTGACGAGTCTTTAGAGTCCCCCACATTCAGTTACTCAGCTTTCGGGCGAAAGGTTGTAGAGGCCGTATGGAGATATGGCAAGGTCCGATCAGATACGTGCGGTATTGCACGGATCAGGATCGGACAGTTTGTACTATAGGCCGTATGCATATATGGCAGGGTTCGATCAGATACGTGCGGTATTGCACGGATCAGGATCGAACGGATATCACTAGCCGGCTTTGGTATAAGCCGGATCCTAGTATAGTACAGTGTAGATTTTGTCTCATTGCATTTGTATTTCGGTCGAAATACAGATGCGGGTGTGTATGCACAGTATCGGGGTTTTCCTGTAATTTATTACAGGACCAGTTTTCTGGAGTTGCCAGTTTGCTTTTAGTTTCGGCCGATTTCCTTTGTATCGTTCATTGGCCGAAGATTGGTGGAGGAGGGCTTATTTGCATTGTTGCAAATAAGTATTTGTGGAGGGGGTCTTTGCTTATTATCATATCATGATAATTCCTCCACCATTTGACTTCATCTTCTTCTCATCATGGCTTGACTTTTGAGTCATCATGGTTTTTGTTGATTAGTTGGTGGAGTATGGATTTGGTTGTGATGATTGTTGTTGATGATGGATGATCATTGGTGTTGGAGTGTTGGACTTTCCTTGCTATCATTTCTTTTCATATGATAACCATTCCTCTCTCTCTCTCTTGAATAAGGTTGGCACTCTCTCTTTTAGAGAACTAACTCTCATTCTCTCCTCTCACCATGTCCATGGCCGGCCACTCCATGTGGGGGCTGTCCAAATTTCCTATGTGGGGTTTTTGGTGCTTTTGCTTTGGTAAAAATCCCACAAGAACAACCTCCAAAAGCTTGTATCATCCCTCCACCAAAAAGGCAATTCCTACAACCCCAAAAAGAGACACAAGTTCTACACAACATTCTGCAGCAAATCTTGGGCACGTCGAGTAGCCGGCTTCGTGCCCGAGTTGCCTCGGCATTGAGGTGGGAGCCCGTAAAAGAAGTAGGCGATGTGGTGCACTTCCGGCGACGAGGAGGAGACGGGACATTCCGCAAGAGATTGGGACGACGACGAGAAGACCGGAGGACTTGGATCGTCGGTATATCTCTCTTCCCTTTCTTGTTGTTAGCTAGGACTAATTAATGGTTCGATCCGGGTATTAGTGCGCGGCGGTTTGCCAGTTCAAGAAAATTTAAAGTTTATCACCGCTTCCGAATTTGGCCGTCGGATTGACGGCCGGGGCGCCGCCGTGCACTTACAGTGGTATCAGAGCCTCGCCATTAACTTAGTCTAGCTTGGTTTAATGTGTTTGCATTTCCGATCGATCAAAAAGTTCCAAAACCGTGTTTTTCCTATCGACAGTTTTCTGTTGAAAATTTTTGGTCTCGAAAAATTTTTCAGGTTGTAAAATATTGATGTACTGGAAAATATAAGAGCACTGTAAAAATTCGATGAAGTGACTCCACTATGGGAGCACGGATCCGCCGCGAAAACCCCCTTCCCGCCGCTGTTCCGCCGCACACTGTGGAGATCACTGCACCAAATTTCTACAGTGTCTTTGTGGGCTTAAAATTGGGGTTTTGGAATATTAACATTGGGCCCAGAATTTCTTTAACTGCTACAGTATTGCTTGGGGGCCCACTTGTTAAAATTTGATTGATCGGATATTTTAAACACATTATTTCACAGTATTTACATTATATCTGCGACCGTGAATGTCACTTGATCGGTAAATCCGGTCTAACTGCTATAGCCCGGTTAGACGGATTTGCGAACGTGACTTTCACGTTGATGTTTTGTTTTTGTTGTGATGTTGCGGATCGGTCGTGGGGGATAGCCTGGATGCAATGCTAGTACAGTTGTGGTTGTATTATGTACATTTGATATTGCGGGGCGAGCGTCCGACATGTGGACTGCCGTCACTGCCTGATTGTATTATTGTTTAGGGGCACGGCCAGGTTGCGGTCGATGTACCCGTTGTATGTATATTTTACTTTCTGTACTAGGATTGCCCCGCGGAGGGGTGCACGGATAGCCGGGTTCTAGAGGGCAACAAGCCCGCATCTCATGGCATTGGGACGGAGGGGGCTTCACTCTAGGATTGACAGGCTATTCGCCGCACTCGTAGGGGGTACAGGTTGACCCAGGAGGGGTGCCCAAGTTACCGGATTCCGTGAAGTGCTGGGTGGTCCATTCACGGCGCTGAAGGGGGCTGCCTCGCTTCAGGTTTTGGCGGGTGACTTGCCGCGCCCGTAGGGGTCTAGGTTCTCATTGCACAGGCTATCCACACGACCAGGGGAACGTCGGGTTTCAGTAGTGGCTCTGTGAAACCCGGGGATCCCAGATATCTGTATTGTTTCTGTGATGCTGTACATTTCTGTGATGTTGCATTTTATTCACGCCTTGAGCGAAATATAATATATTGGTATATATATTAGTAGATGTTGTATATATTTTACATCCGCGCTAGTCCAGTCCCCGCTCTGTCGTTAGTTAGCTAACCTAACGGGTAATGACGGGACCCAGTGGCGAATGCGGATGGCATATACGTACATCAGTATATTTTCGTTCTTTTTGGTGTGATCAATTGATGGGACTGCGTTGATTCGGATCAATGCAAGTTAAAAACAAACCTAATCTGATGTTGTTGGAACACTTTTCAAAAAGCTGTTATTGCAAGGACGTTCACTTTTGTTTTGCATCGCGGTATTCATTTAGAATATCCTGCTCCTCAGTCGACGAGGCAAGGGCCGAGATCCCTTCACCGGGAGTGACCCCTTGGACAAAAGGTTTGCGTCAGGGCATTAACTTCACTATAGCCGATTACTTTTGCTTTGCACCGTGGTATTCAGTTGGAATATCCTGCACCTCATTCTACGGGGAAAGAGCCGAGATCCCTTCACCGGGAGTGACCTCTTTAGCAACGGTTTTTCGTCACTATTTTTTTAAAAGCTATCCGTTCCTTCGACGATATCAAGTTCACTACGTTAAAGGTTTTCGCCAGAAACCATTCGTAGCCCTCCGTCGTTTCATATGGGTAGTCAATAGTATTCAAGCTGTGTTTGTTGGCCAAAGTCAAGGCACAGTGTTTGGTAGCTGTTGGTTATTCATATGCAGCATAGATAGATGCGTTGGTTTGGGACAGTCGTACTACCTTGTTGGCCAAAGTCAAGGGTATGTACGGGTGGATTCAAATTAACCTAGAGAATGACGGGTAGAACTTGACATGTGACTTATGATTTGTTGGCCAAAGTCAAGGTCATAAGAGCATGGGGCAAAAATCTCATCGGGAGTTTCAAAAGAACTGAAACTTGCCAGATATGCGCATACCTTCTGGAGTGTGGTAGCGTGAGCGGATTCCGTCACGTTATCATGCGATGATAGTTGGATCCCGATTCCCACTGATGAGTTAGTTTACTCCTCGGGTGACACCGACTAATTCTTCTTTCAGGTTTGGAGGAGAATTTGAGGTACAGTGGGAGGATTCCAGATTAGATAAATTGGTAACCATTCTGATCTAGGTTAGAGTGCACGCTGAGTGTTTCTTTTCTCTCTCTCTCTTCGGCAGCGACCATTGACCTGACCCTAAGACTATGACTCAGAGACCTAGTTGACCGAACCTTCTTAAACACTGGCTTTTGGATTGTCAGAGTTGCGATCCTCATTGCCACTCCTACTTTTACCCTTTTCTCCAGGACACCCCGTATTGCTACGAACGTCCACTTCCATTGGACAAAACCATCGTATGGTTAGATACGAACTCGAAAGAATTTATTCGAGGATGGTTTCAGGTTCTGGAGAAAACGGATAGGACTATTCAGTTGTCTTTTCCTTTTACCTTCTCTCAGGTTGCGAGTACTCCTTGGTTTAGGAGATAGTACACCTATTACGCAAATTGGATAGTCTTCTTCCAAACCTTAGGCTGGTGCCGACCGGTAGGGAATGAAGAAAACCAATTAGCCTAACGATGGTGTACAGAAGGTATTAAGTTAAGACAAATCAAGGGATTAGTAAGAGGGCAAAGTAAATTGCAACAGATATTCGTGACCAAACCAGGTATCTCTTCGCCAATCCTAAAATCACCTTTGAATTTCTCCAGGACACTCCGTATCACTACGAAGATCCACAGTTTATTGGATACTCCATCGTATGGTTATATACGAACTCGAAAGGAACTTGTTCCAGTTCGGGGATGGATTCTGGTTCAGGAGAAATAGGAATAAGATTTATTCAGGTGTCTTTTATCTTCACATTCTCTCGCATTGCGAGTGCTCCTAGGATTAGGACAGTACACCCATTATGCTTAGTGGATAGTCTTCTTCCAAACCATAGGCTGGTGCCGAACGGTAGGGAAGGAAGAAAACCATTTGGCCTAAAGGGGTGTGCAAAAGGTAATGACTAAAGACATATGAAGGGATTTGGAGAGGTGGCAAAGAATTATACGGTTACAGTCGTGAATCTGGAAGAGGCATTACTAGGAATACCAGAATACCCCATCGGAACATTTCAATGTTTCAGTTTCACTGTGTAATGTTAAAGGAAAACTGATTTCCCGATTAGATACTTACTCCAGGGTATGTATTTACCAGGTACGATTCTCACATCTGTATGGTTTTACAGATGATGAGTGGGAGTAAGTTATTGGGAATTGGGTGATTATCCTCATTATATCGGGATTCGTTGTAATCAGTGATATTTGAGGAAATCACCTGGGCTGTTTGCCGGTCGGCAAATATTTGGTTTTGAATATCCGCTGTTATGCACCAATTTCAAATTGATATATCTGTACGTCTATTTTCATAGAGTGAGATATACCTTTCTGAAATTATGTCTACGACATTTACCTATATCAGTGGATGGTTAGGTAAGGAGCATTAAACAGCGGTGTAATTCTTCTTGACCATAAGTACAGTTTTCAACCTACGACACACAGTGAATGAGTTTTCAGACTCAAGGGACTTATACAGAGTATTGTATGTTGTCCAGGGTCCATCAGGACAGAGGGGTTAGTCCTCGTACTATATTCGGTTTACTTATGACTTCTCTAGTTTTTAGACAAGTGTTTCGCGGAAACACAGGGTCCGAATTTTGAGAAGTTATAGGTATTTGAATAGAGTAGAGAACCAGGTGTAGCAAGTATCGGGATTCTTCAAAGAGATCGAAGATGTAGATACTTGTGAATGGTATTCAGTTGATAGTAGTGATTAAGAGAAATTGCTTCTCTTTCAGGTTACTCATAAATGGAAGCATTCCTAAGTTGAGTAACGCTGATCGGCCTCCTTCCATTTGGTTGACATGCACTGGAGACAGTTGCATGATTTGAATCTGGTTCAATTAAATCAGTGCCTCTGGTTCTATATATGATATAGAACAGTTCATATCTTAACGATGTTAAGGTACGGGGAGTTGTCCGGCTTATGCTTAAAACCAGACACTGGACAACTCAAGGCACGTTTCTGTAATGGCTGTTTGTGGGTTGACCCAAGCTATGACGCGGGTTGACTTTCTACCATCTGGATGAACAATAGCAATATTGTTCTAGACTCACCACAGTTTTAATAAAAATGGATTTTTTCAGAAAAACAGTAGTGGGAGTATGGTAGAACTGGAAGTGATTCCAGAACCACAAACGATTACTGAAGATTTGATAAGGAACCTAAAGATTCAATCTGGATTGACATTCCATTGGCCACTCCGCAGATAAGGTGGGTAACTTCAGGCACTCGAGAGGTACTACGGTAGCCTCAAGGACGGTGACAGGGAAGTTCTTGTTTACCCAAAATTACCATTGCTGTTGTTCCAGGCTACGAGACCCGGTGGGAGGATGAGTATAGCGTCGTTCTAAACTAGTTTTAGAAGTGTACGTCTATATGACTCTGCCAGAGGGTTGTCGTAGTCAGTGGGAGCAGCGGAAGCATTGGTGGACAGGTAGCTTATGTCTATTTATAGACTAAAGCAGATGTAGCGGAGATAGATCATCTACTTCTGACGTGACAGTCATGGGTTTGACTTCATCAGAATAGGGGATGGATCTGTTGAGAAGGTAGTAGGGTGTGATGTCCTGGTATTTGGATGACATACACATAGTAGGAAAGGAAACTCCTATACTACAGTCGGTTATACTTTGGTCGTCACACAGTAGTTTCTCCATATGGGACTTGGACATTATATCAGACAAACTGGTTACTAGATCTATGGTTTTAGATCTAGATTTGGATGGTTTCCCAATCAGGGTACTTAGACAGCATTCTAAGAGTATTTAGAATGGACGACTCCTGGCACGGTGGTGTACCTGCAGGTAGTGGAGTCACCCTCTCTAAAGGTGTCTTACAGACTAAAGTAGAGAGGGATGTGCATAATTGGCAGATCACTTGCTTAGGCAATTGAGTCAATCATGAGATGTCAAGTACCACACCAGATGTTGTTCTTGCACTAGATGCAATAAGTTGACTTTAATCCAATCCTGGAGAAACGGTCGGAAGCAGTTTTAGAACATAAGTGGATGTTCTAGGGATATGATAACGACAGCCTCATTCGGGAAACAGTTATCATTCCAGGCTTCCAAGGTGACATGGACGACAAGGAGGTTGTCAGAGCTATAGTTTTCCTTCTGATGAGGGGCAGTATTTTGGACAGGTGGTCCAAGGCAATACTGAGGGTGGCATGGCGCAGGATACTGATTGAGTTCAGTTGACGATACAGTCTAAGAAGTTTGGATTTGGAGTTCATTTATGATTTGGAGTTCATTTATGAGCTATGTCCCATCAGACATCCAGACACATTCTAAGACAGGTATTGCTCATTTCGGGAGATGGCTTTCTCCGCGAATTTGAGATATAGAGAGACATAGAAAGAGACAACAAAGCGGAACCACTCACTAAGGCTATTCCTCGAACGCAATAGTTTCGCAAACGAGCTTTGTGAGACTGACCAGTAGAGGAGTTGGGTGTTCGGTATCAAACGGGCTGTGAGTATGCGACATCGCAATAATTAGCCTTGAGTGCAAGTGGGAGATTGTTGGAGATAGTGCCCTCAGAGTCAATTATTAGGTCACAGGTACGTGATTGCAATGATTGATGGAGGACCTATCCCGGTAGAACAGTCTTACTCGAGATGATAGTATGCTATCTGGTTTACCTTTATCATCGTGTACTGTTTTAAGTGACCTGACACGTCGCTATTACACATTGATAGAGCCCCTAGGATTCTTGCTTGACCACCAGCAGTATGAGGGCGATCATATAAGTGGGAGCTGGGGTCTATAAGCATATCCTTAAAAGGTCCCTAGTCGTGAGAGTTTCGAGACAGGGCATCGATTCTCCATAGTAGACTAGTGTATACAGTCGAGACCCCGACGAGGGGCGGTGGCCGGTCTCACAAGCCACTGGTGTCAGTTAGATCACCTAAGATGTATACAGGTGCTCATTGGGTTATGAGTACACCGGACAGGACTCGCCGGGAACATGCTAGTTGGTCATATACCAGACGTCAGATGGCAGTTCCCTGGTGACATGTGTGCAGGTTAGTTCATCGACCTGGGGATCGTCATTTGTCTCGTGTGAGTTCCCACTGTACTTTGATTACTACCCTACCACGGCTCAAAGGAGTCGTGCAAACAGGTTTTAGTTGGGTACAGTCCCGAGCCACATGGAGGCAGTGAGCGTATCTTCAGGGGTTCGTCTCTCCCGGTATTGGGGGTGAGGTCGCGCTGTGTCTAGGAGAGCCATTAAACAAAGCCCTCGGCCGAGGCAAGGAGATTTACTAGTAGGTATTCCAGTAGTATCTCAGGGTGTTCTGGGCTACACTCCGACACGACTTGTACCGCTTTTGGGGGTCTGACTTTTACCAACCCCCTAGGCCCGCCATGCGATGCTCATAGACGAACGGACCGGACTGTACGGATATTGTCACTGACAGGCTCAGTAGGGTTGTCGGGCTGAGTTCGCTCACAGACGTCCCTTTTAGTCAATACCTGGTAGCCCGTTACGTATTGGCTTATACCTCTGAAGTGCTAGTGGTTAAATCCACGACCAAGGTGTTGACGAGTCTTTAGAGTCCCCCACATTCAGTTACTCAGCTTTCGGGCGAAAGGTTGTAGAGGCTGTATGGAGATATGGCAAGGTCCGATCAGATACGTGCGGTATTGCACGGATCCGGATCGGAAAGTTTGTACTATAGGCCGTATGCATATATGGCAGGGTTCGATCAGATACGTGCGGTATTGCACGGATCAGGATCGAACGGATATCACTAGCCGGCTTTGGTATAAGCCGGATCCTAGTATAGTACAGTGTAGATTTTGTCTCATTGCATTTGTATTTCGGTCGAAATACAGATGCGGGTGTGTATGCACAGTATCGGGGTTTTCCTGTAATTTATTACAGGACCAGTTTTCTGGAGTTGCCAGTTTGCTTTTAGTTTCGGCCGATTTCCTTTGTATCGTTCATTGGCCGAAGATTGGTGGAGGAGGGCTTATTTGCATTGTTGCAAATAAGTATTTGTGGAGGGGGTCTTTGCTTATTATCATATCATGATAATTCCTCCACCATTTGACTTCATCTTCTTCTCATCATGGCTTGACTTTTGAGTCATCATGGTTTTTGTTGATTAGTTGGTGGAGTATGGATTTGGTTGTGATGATTGTTGTTGATGATGGATGATCATTGGTGTTGGAGTGTTGGACTTTCCTTGCTATCATTTCTTTTCATATGATAACCATTCCTCTCTCTCTCTCTTGAATAAGGTTGGCACTCTCTCTTTTAGAGAACTAACTCTCATTCTCTCCTCTCACCATGTCCATGGCCGGCCACTCCTTGTGGGGGCTGTCCAAATTTCCTATGTGGGGTTTTTGGTGCTTTTGCTTTGGTAAAAATCCCACAAGAACAACCTCCAAAAGCTTGTATCATCCCTCCACCAAAAAGGCAATTCCTACAACCCCAAAAAGAGACACAAGTTCTACACAACATTCTGCAGCAAATCTTGGGCACGTCGAGTAGCCGGCTTCGTGCCCGAGTTGCCTCGGCATTGAGGTGGGAGCCCGTAAAAGAAGTAGGCGATGTGGTGCACTTCCGGCGACGAGGAGGAGACGGGACATTCCGCAAGAGATTGGGACGACGACGAGAAGACCGGAGGACTTGGATCGTCGGTATATCTCTCTTCCCTTTCTTGTTGTTAGCTAGGACTAATTAATGGTTCGATCCGGGTATTAGTGCGCGGCGGTTTGCCAGTTCAAGAAAATTTAAAGTTTATCACCGCTTCCGCATTTGGCCGTCGGATTGACGGCCGGGGCGCCGCCGTGCACTTACATATACCGCTATGCAAAGCAAAACTGTAGCTACCCTTTTTTATAAAATATTTGATTCTACAACATCTTTTAGGTTTCTTTTCTTTCATTAATCACATTAATGAAGTCCCATCATTTAAGTCACCTAAACATCACAGATAAATACGACGTACACTTATGCCATCCGCATTCGCCTCAATGTCCCCTCGTGCACCGTTAGGTTAGGTAACTAACGGCAGAGTAGGGCAGGGCTAGCGCGGGTGTAAAACATAAGTAACGTCTATATAATATATCATATATACTATATACAGTATCCATCATAACACATCACAGATATCGCAGCAGAAACATAGATATAATGTGGGATATACTAGGACGTCCGTATTTAGTATTTAGCCAACAATAGAAAATATGGATTCCACAGTTGCGATGAATAGCCAAGCCCACACCCTGGACCCTTACGAGAGCGGCAAGCGACCATACCAATTCTGGAGTTTAGGAGACCTGGTCTCGACCCCTCGAGATGGCCTCCCACTGAACCCCAGAACCCGGTCACCTGTGCTCCCCTCCTTGGGTCCATCCTAATGCGGAAATGTAAATACTAAACAACACTGGTGGCATCAACCTCAACCCGGAAGTGCCCCAAATAAAAGAATATTACATTACATTTGAATTTACATGAATGAAAATATAAAACTCTCATCTCACATAAAACCCCCCGGCTATTCAATCGTGACAATCCTGCACATCATATCTCAGCAACGCATAATATCATATATCATCAAAGTAAGTAAGTATGCGTACCCCGATTGTCGTTGATGTATAGCAACGAAACCGGCGATATCGACATACTACACTTACGGTCACAGAAAAGAAAGTGTAAAACTGCAATATCTGGAATCCACATTCTCTTTAGATATCGTAAATGCGAAATATCACATACTTCGTATTTCATGTCTAGCTATATGAATTCCACACATTGCATCACATTCCAGATAAATAGACAGTATTAAAGTTTTCGAACGAATGATCAAATACCCAAAATTCCCTAAAGCTCAACACTTGAGCGAAGTTCAAAAACCCGGAGTGTGTCACAGTAATAGCGGTCCAGCCGTAGAAAGGTCAAGCCAACGCCTCACATGTGGCACGCCGTACTGCCTCAAACCCTAAGGTTCAAAAGGCAGTTCAAGACGGTCACATAATCGAGTTAAGGTTTGTTGTCTTCTAGAGGGTCCACCATAAAACTTGCACGTATTTCCGAAAGATTTAAACCCCGTGAAAAGTGAGCAAATGACACTTGTTCGAACAATTCAATACTTTCTAATTATCCGGAAAAAAGCACGAAATTAAAATTCCGATCGAATCGCCGAGTCCAAAACCATTCCCAGAATATTCAGTACTAGATTCAGATTAAACATACCCAAAAATGTACACAAGCAGGTAGGAGAAAAACCATATAAAAACGAGGCAGTGAATCACCTATACGGCCGCGGAGCCGCGGCCTAAGCAAGCTTTTGTCGCGGTTCCGCGGTAGGGTTTACTGTTCACTGCTTCGTATTTCACAGTTTTTCTTATATTTGCCTGCTGTATTTTTAAGTATTTTTAATTCTGAAAAATAACAGATTTGAAAAAAAAGTCCAGAGAGTGCTAAAAACCGTATTTTCGGTTCGATCGGAGTTTCAACTTCGTTAAAGTGTCGCCTAATGTTCTAGGTCGTCTTTAATACCACTGTTAGGTTTACCTAGAACCTTATGAAGGGTTTGGAAGCATCACATGTACCAAATATTAAATGTTTAGGGTGCTAAGTGAACACACAAAGAATCATTCCTAGAAAATTAGGGTTTCAAAAACAACACATCATCACAAATAGGAAAAGCTAGGGTTTTGAGAGTACAACCTTTGTAGCTCCCTACGCTAGACTCCTCGGCTACTTAGGGTTTGGAAAAGGTCCGCTTGAACTCCTCTAGGTCCACGATGATCCACCCGGAGTCCGCTTTGTCCAAACTTGCAACTTCACTTGATCAAGAGAAAGAAATGAAGCTAACACTCTAAACAAGTGGGCAAGACTTGTGTAGAATGATGTTGTGGTGGCTTTTCTCACTTCAAAATCCTAACTTGGTGAGTAATTTGCTCACTAGAGAAATCTAGAGAGTAAAAAAAGAAGGAGGAAGAAGATGATGGCCTTTTTAGAACAAGAGAAAAGATAATCACTTATGAAAAAATGGAAAATATATGTATATATATTTTCCACTCTTCATCTCAAACCATGGTTATATTATATGGATATTTATTTCACTTGAGTTAAAACAAAAGAGGAAGATTAACTCATGATTAACAAGTAGGTGAGCATGGTTAGTTGAAGAAGAATGTAGAAACCATGTATTAATCTTTATCTTTTCTTTTGTTTTAAAACAAATGCAAATATATATATATTCATATATATAAACATAGTGTGTGATTCTTATATTGCCATCATTTTCTATGTATATACAACCATGAAGGATGATGTATGTATGTATGTTTGCATGCACATCCATATGTGCATGAATCAAGAAAGAATGCATACATGCATGCATACAACCAAAAATACAAGAAAGGATTTCTAGTGAGAATCTAATGGTTAAATGATAAATCAACACGTGATTTATCAATCCGGCCATATCATATACGACCCAACCAAAAGCAAGCCGCCCGATTAATATACGGTATCTCATAAACGCATTTTAACCGGGTCCATGCGCATATCGCATACGCGCACCACAACGTTTTGCCTGGACTAGGTAACTCCTTTGTGGGACTCTAAGACTCGTCAATACGCCGGCAGTGGGTGATGATCATATCAAGCACCCACAAGCCGCAAGCGGTCAGCTAAACGTAACGGCTACCCGGGTATTGAGCGATCAGAAGATCAGAAAGCAAGCCCTCTCCAACTCCTGTAAAAGCCTGCCGGTAACACTTCTCGTACAGTCCGGTCTCCTCGTCTGATATGTCGCATATCAAGTCTAGGGGTGGTAAACGTCAGACCCCAATAACCGATAAGTCGTGCCGATGTGAGGCTCATAACGGGTCGAGAAACTACTGGTAACACTTACCAGCAAATCTCTGAATCAGCCCTGGCCAGGGACTTCCCTGTTACGGCCAATCGAGCACAGCGCAACATCAACCCCTAATACCGGGAGAGACGAAACCCCTCCTATTTCTCATCACCTCCATGGGACTCGGGACTGTACCCAAAAACCACCGTTTTGCACGCCCTCATGGACGTGGTAAGGTGGAAATCAAAGTACAGTGGGAATCACACAAGACTCTATGACGATCTCGGGTCTACAGACTAACCTGTACAAGTGTCACCAGAGAACTGCTATCTGACGTGAGGTATAATACCATCTGGGAGTTCTCGGCGAGTCCGTCCAGTGTACCCAACCTCCACTGAGCACCCGTATACCATCTCTGATGTAAAACACCAATGGATATGGGATCATCCATCGCCCATCTCATGGGTCGAGAAGCGTATACGCTAGTCTACACTGGTATATCGATGCCCCGTCTCGATACACCCACGACTAGGGACCTTGAAGGATGTACTTATGGACTACCATGTCCCCACTAGTATGATCCGCATCATAGTCCAGGTAGTCAAGTACACATCCTAAGGGCTTTACCAACATGTAACTGCAAGACAGTATAAAGAGACAAGTATACATGTTAAGATAAAGAGAAACCAGATAGCATACTATCATATCGAGCAAGAAAGTCATCTCTATATATGTCCAAGCATCCAATATAATATACATCATCTGTACAATACTGGCCTCTAGGGCATACATACAACTAACAGCAGGCACATCAGTCGGCTTTCTGTGTTCATTCAAGTCCACCAATATGTGACGTGACTTGTGAGATAGTTACGGGTGGGCAGGGATGAAGAGTGAAGTTTCGGATTTCGTTTCACGGTGTCTGTCTTGTTGTGAGCTAAGGTTGAGCACTTGAGACCGGCTGGGGAGTTGCAACCTTTAACCGTTCCAGAGTGAGAATGGGAGCAGATCTCCATGAATGTCGTTGTGGTGTCTACCCAGGTTTAGACAGGGTGTGACTCTATTTGGGTGTTTGTTGTCCGGTTATGCTCTGTTTGCTCAGTTGTTCTTTGCTAAGTTTTTGCGTTTGCACGGAGTTTCTTCATGCGTTGTATCCAATAGAGGCACCCTTTTCGCTTGCCGTCTTGGGCAGAAGCTTCAGGAAGCCTTGGGTACTGGTTGAGCTTTAGCTCTGCTTTCCATCCGTTGGCTGGTGGTTAGACAGAACGGACTATACTGACTCTGGAGGATATGCTTGTTGTGTGTGTACTATTTGTTGTCGGCAGTTAGGATCGTCACTTGCCATTTTTAGGATTCTCCTTCGATAGCAGTTTTCAGGAGACATTCCAATTGGCAACCTTTAGGTTTTTGTTTGGTAGGTCGTCGATCGCCAGTCTGTTTTTATGACTCTGCGAGAGTAGGACTTTTGGACCCCAGCTAGTTTAGAGACTTCGGAGATGATCCAGTTGGTTCATGTCAGGATGAGAGCAGCCCAGTGCAGACGTAGGTCTTATGCCGACCGTGGTGGTCGCAGACTTGAGTTCGCAGTGGGAGGTCATGTATTCCTACGGATTTTTCGATGAATGATAAGTTGAGTTTTGGGAAGCTTATCCCAGGATTGTAAGTCCTTTTGGGATCCTCAAGCGAGCTAGTTTCGTTGCCTATAACTTGGCACTTCCACCCAGATTATTGAGTATTCACCCCGTATTCCTTGTGTCGATACTTTGCAAATACCTTCATGACCTTTCTCACATGATTCAGCACCAGACCATTTATTTGGGACGCGATCTTTTCGTTCACCGGCAGCCAAGTGTGTTAATGGCTCGGTAGGTGGAGAAAGTTTGGTTAAGGGTCTTGCCATCTGTGGAGGGTTTTCTTGGACGTAGCCGTATAGTGAGGTGATCACTTGGGAGGCTGCGAGCGAGATTTGGGAGTTTTGTACTCATCTCTTTGAAGGTACGCTTAGTAAGAATTTTAAATTCGGGGACCGAATTTCTTTAAAGGGGAAGATTGTAACGTTTTAGAAATCATTTTGCGAATTTTCCGTTTTTAGGGTAAAATAGTCGGTGGTTTCCGTTATAACCTGATTGTGATCAAACTTCTGTATAAACTTGTCGGCACCTAGTTTAGCTAGAATAAAGCTAGTGCGCAGACTTTGGGGGTCAATTGGAAATTTTGGTTCACATAGAATTTTTTCCCTAATTAAAATATTATTTTAATGATTTATTTGTGCACTTTATTAGTGGTAATTACTTTTTTTATGTGGGTTGATTACTACTAATGTGATTTTTTGCTATGTTATCACTAGATTAAGCTAGAACCTTCTCTTCTCAAAATATCTTGTTAATTGTAATTTAAATGAATTATTAAAGAAAAGAAAATGGTGACATAATGGTATTTTATTTTATTAAGCAATAATTGAAGTTTTCTTCTAGCAATTTCCACACAATTTCACACAAACCTAGCCCTTTCTTTCCTTGGCCGGCCACTTTATTCTTGCTGCCCCATCTCCTTCTCATCACATTTCTTCTCATTTTGCTTCATAAAATTCATGAAAAATCCAAATAAACTCAAATATAATCATTTCCCATCATTCTTTTTCACAAAACTTGCTTGGATCTTCATTCTAGTGAGAATTTTGGAGGTTAAAGTTTGGATTGTTCTTGTTTCAAATCTTGTCTCTTTGATGGTATAAACCCTAACCCTAATCTCTTTTGTGGTATTATTACTTTAATTAGCTTAATTAGATGTTTAAATTAAACTTTTAAATTCATATTTGGAAATTCTAGTAAGGGTTTTGTTAATCAAATTAGGGTTTTGATTAGTGAAATAGTTAATTAATATGTTAAGCTTGAAGAAAATTAAACCAAGTTGCTAATTTGTTAAATGATATTTTCTTAATTGCATAATTAAGCTAATTAGAAAACTAAACTTTTACTAATCCTAATTAGTGAGATTTAAAATTATAGTAAATGTTTAAATGGTTTAATCTTGCTAATTAGTGATGTTTGTAAATTCTAGTTTGGTAAAAAGTTGTAGTTTGGTGCTAAAAGGATATATGCTGCTTACTAGATTTCGGTAAGTTTAGGTGTGGCTTTCTTTTGACGTTGCGACGTTATTTATATTAGATTCCACGTTTATTATTATGCTTTGAATGCACGATCAGTCCGATCATGGTCTAGGCTGGTAGTTGTGTCGCTTTGCGTTCCTAGCTAAGGTCGTGCTGATGTCGTCCGTGTCTTTGTGTACCTTTTGCTCTTGAGTTGGGTTCGTAGTGTTGCTACGCGCGTTAGCCACTTGACGAACAGTTGAGAGTATGTTTGGAGTTGGTGCGTCGGTCAAACGTAGTTGGAACGTGTTATTGGTCGATTGCTAATATATACTTGTTATATTGTTATATGCTTTCAGGAACGCAGGCGGGGACTTCGGGCGCTGCGAACAGGGGAAGGCGAGTTGTTAGATTTACTTAGCCAGGATGGTTGGTGAGTAGATTTAACATCTACAGGGGAATCGTCCGCATGGCGTTATGCGTCTGGCTAGAGATGATATAATATTGTCGCATATTCTATTGCATATATAGAGTTGCGCATACACTTTATTGCTTAGTTACTTGTTGTGCTTGGACTTGTACTCTTAGGACACTGCACTATTATTGACGGCTCATGTTACACGAGCACTGATTGTATGCCACACACACTGTCAATAATTGCCATGACACGCACAACACACATACATATATGATATTGTTTAGTTAGGGACATTGAGTCATTGATTCATATTCCTTTATGCATATGACATATAGGATACCTGTATACCTACATGCTTACACATATGCCTTGACATGCTTACATGCTAGTTACCTGTATACCTATATGGTATTGTACCATTAGAGATATGTATATCCACATATGAGACATAGCTACATGTACATCTTGCATACATACTTACACTTATACCTGCAGGGTATTATATCATTATTGTAAGGTAGATACACATATCTTGCAATTCCAACATGGTTACGCATACCTGACTATAGCTACATGTTCACCTTTATTTGATATTATATGGACTTAGAGAAATTAGGAACCGCATGATATATATATTAATTTGTTGCGGTTAAATAGCGGTTTTTCCTTTATATATGCTCATATTACTGTTTTATGTTGCATATATTACATTCATGGATTTCATATGATGTTCTTTGATATTTTTACTCCTATGTATATATAACAGTAGAATGGGACGCTGTTATATATGCCTATATACATATATTAGTGGAATGAGATGCTAATATATGTATTGATTCATGCATTTATACTTATTCATTACTTGATGTTTTCTGGATTTAAGGACCATGGTGGGTTCATGAAATTTTGCAAGTATTCTTATTCTTTACTTGATATTTGTATGCATCTACTCAGAGATTTGTTTTATACCGATACGTGGATCACGGGTGTCGATACCGGACACTTACGATTCGAGGAACGCATATACCGATACGTGGATCACGGCTGTCGATACCGGACACTTACGATTCGAGGAACGTATGAATATGAGAAAGACCAATACGTGGATCACGGGTGTCGATAACGGGCACTTACGATTCGAGGAACGTATGGATATGAGTATTTATGTGTCGATGCCAGACACTTGTTTCATGATGTTTTTGGGTATCGATGTTGGACACTCACTTTATATGAAACTTACTGGATATTGGATATATGAGATTTACTTGATACTGTACATTCAAGATATATGAGGTTAACTTGATACTGTATATTCAGGATATATGAGATTCACTTGATATTGGATTCAGGATATATGGGATTCACTTGATATTGGATTCAGGATATATGAGATTCACTTTATGTTGGATTCACGATATATGAGATTCACTTGATATTGGATACATGACATATGAGATTTATTTGATATTGTACATTCAGGATTTGTGAGACTTACATGATATGAGAGCCAATTTGGGGGCTGAATTGGGGAAATTGGGATTTGGATTGTCTTGATGGACTTTGGTCCTACCACGATGTCAGGATTTCGTAGAAATGACATGTTTCATCTCATACTTCACCTTTATTGTTTATGCACTGTTTCATGTATTAGTAGTACCTGATAGAGTACCTTCCACGACTGTTGCATTTACATACTTTTATTTTATATGCATTGCTTCATGTATTAGTAGTACCTTATAGAGTACCTTTCATGACTATTGCATATACATCTTGTCGTATTATTGCTTCATGTATTAGTTGTACCTGCTAGAGTACCTTTCATGACTGTTGCATACATATGACCATTTATTTCTATCCGCTTGCATGCTTTAGATTCGCGTTGTACATGCATACTTGCGATTACCTGCATATGTTATTTACTATTCACGAGTTGGAAACTCACCCCCGTTGTGCCACAGTGTTTTGCAGGTAGTCTCTCAGGGCAGTCGCAGCAGGCTTTTCATCTTTCGTATCATCTTTTGCGGCGAATACCGCTTCGGCTGACTGCGTGCAGTTTTTCTATAGGTGGGTCATGCGGTTATCCGATGTTTCTTATTGTATATTTGTTGTATCCTGTACTCTCCATCTACCACTTTCATGTGTATGACTTAGAGACTTGATGTGAGGACGATAATGTATATTTTGGTGACTTGGATGTTTTTTAATGCAATTTTACTTATATCGTCTTTTATTTCTTCGCTACGGCGTCGCATATCTGTTGTAGTGGTTGTTTTCCGCCGTTGGGCTTGGATTTGCTCCCGTTGGGGATGCTTTACTTATATTTATGTTGTACCCATTTTTGGGGTTGGTTTTTACAAAGGAGGTGCTTCCGAAATTTTTAAGAAAGTAAAATTGGACTTTAAAGAATTTGGTTTGCGATTTCAAAAGTTTTGAAAATGCTATTATCGCTTACTACTTTTGATGGTTTAGATTGCTGGGTTTTCGGCTTACTTAAATTGCGTTACGCCTGTAGACGTCGCATAGTTTAAGGGCCGTCACGTGCCAATTTCGGTTCGTGACATATATTGAGAGGACTTTCTTGCTTGACATGATAGTATGCTATCTGGTTGCTCTTTGTCTTAACATGTTGACTTGTATTGTGATACTGTTTTACTCTCACATGTTGACGAAGCCCTTAGGATGTGTACTTGATTACCAGGACTATGATGGAGATCATACTAGTGGGGCCAGGGTAGTCCACAAGTACATCCTATAATTGTTCCTAGTCGAGGGTGTATCGAGACAGGACATCGATACTCCAGAGTAGACTAGCGTATACGTTTCTTGACCCATATGATGGGCGATGGATGATCCCATATCCATTAGTGTTGACATCAAAGATGGTATACGGGTGTTCAGTAGAGACTAGATACACTGAACGGACTCACCGAGAACTCCTAGTTGGTATTATACCTATCGTCAGATAGCAGTTCTCTGGTGACACTGGTACAGGTTAGTCTGTAGACCCGAGATTATCATAGAGTCTTGTATGATTCCCACTGTGCTTTGGTTTCCACCTTACCACGTTCAAGAGAACGTGCAAAACGGTGGCTTTTGGGTATAGTCCTGAATCACATGGAGCGATAGGAGGGGTTTTGTCTCTCCCGGTATTGGGGGTTGATATTGCGCTATGCTCGATTGGCTATAACTGGAAGTCCCAGACCAGGGATGATATGGAGATCTACTGGTAAGTGTTATCAGTAGTTTCTTTACCCGTTATGAGCCTCACATCGGCACGAATTATCGGTTACTAGGGTCTGACGTTTACCATCCCTAGACTGGATATGCGACATATCAGACGAAGAGATCAGACTGTACGGTAGTGTTGCTGACAGGCTTTGCAGGAGTGTGAGAAGGCTTGCTTGTTGATCTTCTGATCGCTTAATACCCGGGTGGCCGTTACGTTTAGCTGACCGCTGACGGCTTGTGGGTGACTGATATGATCATCACCTACTGCCGGTGTATTGACGTGTCTTTAGAGTCCTACACAGAGGTTTCCTGGCTCAGGCGAAATGGAGTAGGAGCACATATGCGATATGTGCGGGACCGGGAATAATACGAGTATGTGATACCGTATTCTATTCTCGTGATATATATGATATCGGCCAGTTATATGTGATATAGCCGTGTCATCGGATCAAGTGTTGATTCGATGAAATGATACATTTTATATTAGTCGATCATATGTGATATAACCGAATTATTAAATCAAGTGTTGATTTAATAATTTAATGTATAATTATATATTTGATATATTAAATTACATTAACTAATATTTGCCTACTTAAGAATTTCTTTTTCTCACTTTTGATACATTTAAAATATATATGATATATGTTTATTGTATTTTTTCTTTTGTTACATAAATAATATATATTTGATATATATTATTGTGACATGCTAGGTTATATATGAAATATGGGTGTATGAGACTTACACCATATATCAGATAATATCTAGGTTTTTATTTATTTAAGTAATTCAAAAATGTGTGGAATTTGTCATGGTTGCTAGCTTGTAGATAACCATTGACTTAGTCCACCATTTTTTTTTACCTTAGATATTTATAAACCTAACCTTTATCTTTAACTATGGTTTATTCTCTACAAGGGTTAAGGCATGATATATACTCACCATGGTTGCATTTCTAACCTCACTCTCTCTCATTTTCATTTGCTTCATCTTCTTCAATCTCAAGTGAGAGCTTTCTAGCTTTTGAGCAAGTGAGGAAAATTAGTGAGAAATTAAATTCTAAAGTGAGCAAAATTCCTACTTTATCATCCTCTTCTATACTAGCCATATAGTTTAGGGTGTTAGCTTCACTAGTTCCATATTAGTGAAGGGATAGCTTGGGTTTGTGTCTCCTCGAAGTAGATCATCTTCGGTTTTAAAGACTTCGAGCAAGTTTGTATCTTTCGCCTTGTGGAGTTTCTCAAGAGTCCGGGAGTTCTTTGATCGCAGCGAAGGGACCACTACTTGGAGCATTTGAAGTGAAGGACTGGTCTATAAAGGTTTTATTCCGCAATCACTTAGTTGTAAAGTTGTTTATATATCGTATTGTCTAAATCTTTAGTTAAAATTCTTGGGTTAGGGTTAACTAGCTTGGCAAAATTTTGAAAATGGTATGGACGATACCTCCCGAAACCTTACTGTTGTGCTAAGTAACCCGGCAGTGGTATCAGAGCCAAGATAGAGATTTAGACGATATTTGTTAGATTACGAAACCGAAACTTCTCCGAAACTTAAAACATGAAAACCTGGTTTCTGTCGATTTTTATATGGGCTATAAATTTTTTTTAAACAACTGCAGAATGTTGTATGTGATATAACATGAACACGGTATAAAATTCACCCCCTCGCCGTAATTTGGCTGGCCACATGCTTGTTAAAACCGGCCTGCTCGGCCCAATAGTGAGGAAATGGGTTGAATTTTGTAGTGTGTTCCAGTCTCCGGATTTTGGTGTTTCAGGTGTTGTTTGTTTTTGCTAAATTTGCATGAGATGTTAATTTACTATAAAGGCAACTCGGAGTGTTTCGTAGTCATAATTCTAACAGTGTTTCGGGTATATTAGACGGTGATAGAAAGTTCGAACAGATATCAATAACCCACTTTTTTCCTTGCTGGAAATTTTCCAAGTGTTGGATTTTTCCTTAGTTTAAAACTTTTAGAAAATCATGCAAGCGATTCTGTGGACCCTCTAGAAGAACGAAACCCTAACTCGATTCTATGACCGTCAGAACCGGCACCAAACCCTAGGGTTAGTGGTAGTTCAGCGGTGCCACAGGTGAGGCATTGGTTGACCCTTCTACGGCTGGTTCATAGGAGCTGTGGTATGTGATGGGTACTTTTAAACTACGCTCAAGTGTTGAGCTTTTTAGGAAATTTTGGGTGTTTGTTGATTTGATCGGAATGTTTAACATCGTCTAACTATTTGTGTAATGTGATACAATATTTGGAATTCATATTGTTAGGCATGAAATGCGAAGTATGTGATATTTCTGGTTTATGATGTCTAAACAAATTGTGGATTCCAAATGTTGTAGTTTGACATTTTCTTTTCTGCGAACGTAAGTGTAATATGTGGTGTATCACCGGTTTCGTTGCTTTACATCAACGACAATTGGGATACACATATTTACTTACGTTGATAACATGTGATGTTATGTGTTGCTGTGATATGTTATATTGGATCGTCGTGTTTCGAATAGCCGGAGGTTTTATGTGAGATGAGAGTTTTTATTTTCACTAATGTAAAATTTATTGTATGTAATATTCTTTTATTGGGGCACTTCCGGGTTGAGGATGATGTCACCATTGTTATATATTATATACTTTTCCGCATTAGGATAGACCCTAGATAGGGAGCACAAGTAACCGGGTTTTAGAGTCCAGTGGGAGACCATCTTAAGGAGTCGAGTCCGGGTATCCTAACTCTAGAATTGGTAGGGTTGCTTGCCGCTCTCATAGGGGTCTAGGGATGTGGGTTTGTCTATTCATCGCGTCCGTGGAATCCGTATTTTCTATTGTTGGCTAAATACAAAATACGGACCTCCTAGTATATCCAATATTTTATATGTTATCTTCTGCTGCTGATATTCTGTGAGGTGATCACTTTATATGTATGAGACGAATGCTTTATTTATATATATATGATATATAATAAACGTTGCTTATGTTTTGCACCCGCGCTAGTCCTGTCCCGCTATGCCGTTAGTTAAGTAACCTAACGGTGCATAACGGGACACTGTGGCGAATGCGGATGGTATAAGCATACATTGTATTTTCGTTTCTTCTGTGATACTTAGGAAGCATAAATGACGAGACTTCATTAATCTCAATGAGATTAATGAATGAAAAGAAACCTAAAAAATGTTTTAGAATCAAATTTTCAAAAAGGGTAGCTCTAGATTTTGTTTTGCATAGCGGTATTCCTTGTAGAATATCCAGCACCTTATTCGATCAGGAAAGAGCTAGATCTCTTCACCAGGAGTGACCTCTTTAGCAAAACTTATAGCATCCTAGTGCATTTATACCAGTTCTAGTTCATGTATTTCTTTATTTATGGTATTTTCTTGATTTACTGTGTTTTGGGTGCGAATAGAATTTTGACATCTGTATTTGCATCCGACCCGCATGCTTGAAACCTATCTTGATTCATGTTTATGATTTATCCTAACTTGTTACGTGGACTCGTGCACTTCCATATTTACATACTGCATATTGGCATTATCTGGCATCTGCATTTATAAATATAACATTTAAAGTCACATAAAATATTTTAAAAATACATTGCATGGCTTGCATGATACCCCTGACCTTGTGGTAGCATCCGCGCATTTTGTTCTCATCCCGTTCAGTGAAACGGACTTTTTTGGATGGCTACATGCACGTACATGCATCCGTTCTTATGGGTATGCATTTTCGTTACCCGGATATCCAACTTTAATTTTGGTCGACATGTATATTTTTCGTATTTTAAAACTGAATTTTAGATCTGATCCGGGCATGTTTTGGACTATATTTGTATTTACCAGAATATCAAATTTTATTTATATAATATTAATTTTATAAACTGATACAAATTAAAAATTAGTTAACTAATAAAAGATTTTTTAAATTTAAATTTAAACTAATTTCCTAACAAACTTACAACCCCTTTCTCTCTCTCTCTCATGACTCTCTCTCTCCTTTGCATATATATATATATATATATATATATATATATATTATTTATTTATTTCTTTATTTAATACACAACCTTTTCTTCTTCTTCTTCTTTCTTCTTTTTTTTTCTTGATCCCGTTTCTTGATTCCGGTGATCACCGCCGGAGCCGTGCTCGTCGTTGACGATCCGAGTGATCCAGTGAACGTACCTTACTTGTGTTATCACCCTCTTGCCTTGCCTGGACCCGTCCTACGTGCCGCGTGTGCGTTGCGATGATTTACCGACGTCGGACGTGCTATGCGTATCCTTCGCGTGATTCGATCGAGGCAATTTTATCTTGCTACATGCTATAATATATTTTACATCCATATTAATAATAATATTTAATGTTTAGTGTATTGTACATCCCCTGTTATCATTTTACTGTCTTCGGACATCCGTGTGCATCCATATCACTATTTACATATCTAGTCGCATGCAAGTTCATCTTGCTACATGCCATGTATCTTATTTTGCATCCATATAAATAAAAATATCACATGTTGATTACACTGTACATTCATATTAAAGTTTTACCATTTTCGGATACACGTTTGCATCCATATCATTTAAAATATATATCGTCGTAATATTTTTTATTATTATCTTTAATTATTTTATAATCTGCATTTTTTAATTTTATACAAAATATACTTTGAAAATATTATAGTTTACACATGAAACGTCGTTGCAAAGCGGATACGACAAATCTGAAATTTACTGTATACCTTACATTATAAAATTCATTATAAATCATAAAAAAATCATTAGTATACGTTCTTTAGTTCCTTACGAAGCTAACTCAGAATACTATAACTTTATGAAATATTTACTTGTAAAATAAATTGTTTAAATAACGTAAAATACAAATGAAAATATCTCTAAACTGTTGTCCAGGGAAATTCCAGCAGCAAACTTTCAACTTCGAATGTTCATAGCTTTTTGTAAGAACAACCTGAGATATTTAAACTTATAAAAATGAAAATCTTATTGAATTATCTTTGTTTTGGTATAAGACACGTCTCTTTTGGAGAACGTTTGTTATTTTTAAGCTATTTTACAAATCAGGGTGACGCTGAATTTCTGAACGGAACTTTCTTGTGCATGGTTAATCAATACCACTTTTATAGTTATTAATCGGTTTGAATATATTATCCATGTTAATATTATTATATCAATGTCTATTTAATAAATAATAGTGCTTGTGTTTTAATATTCAGCAAATTTTACCGATTTACAGTTTTATAGTATCCGTCTGTATCCGTATGGTTTATTACATATCTAGTTGCACGCCGAGACCATATTATTTCATGTTATTGTTGTTATATCGACACCCCATTCTTGATATTGTACACCCTACATAGTCATGATATAACCCCTGATCGATATTTTTGCATCCATGCTTTTATTGTCCATCCATACTTTCACCCTGATTCAATACTTGCTACAGTTTGATTATGAGCACCCGCTTGGTACCTGTACACTACCTGACATGACCTGATATATCACTACTTGACATATTACCCGATTCTGTTTCTAATGCCGACAATCCTGACATGTTGTCCCGATGGACATATCCTGTTGTCTGTATAGACAAACCTGTTCCTTCTTGATCCTGTGTTGGCATTAGCTTCAGATTTATCAATACCTGACTTGAACACATAACTTGGGGGTATGGGGAAATCAATGATGAAACCTGACTTGTAACTTGACAGTTCGATACTTATACCGATCAGTTTTATGGGCTAGGCCAGCCCCGGGATGATGATGCTGACATCATTCATCTGTACATGTTACATGTTTACTGCCTAGCGGCACGTCTCGGATTCAACCCGAGAATCTTGACCGTGGTCCCGGGCATGCACGGGATACTATTGAGTTACATCGATGATTCATTAAATTGATTTCACAGACTTGAGAGTAGTTAACCCAGTAGCACAGTTTAGTTTCACCGCTGCACTTCACCTATACTGTTACACTTCACTGTTCGATATCCCTGCTTACTTATTACATTCATGTTACCATTTATAATCCATGCCTGCATATCCTGTTACAAACTGATTATATTATTGTTGATATTATGACGCACTGACGTCTGGGTTTTGCATGGCCCAGATTCCCTACCTTTGTCGCAGGCTGATCAGGAGTATTTCCGCCGTCAGACCGAGCAGTGAGGATCCTGTTAGTATCCAGTTTAGTTATGTTTACTTTCCAGATGTTACTGCTCATTGGATTTATTGCTTCCGCATATTATTTCTTGACTCGTTTATTCTGGCTCATGGACATGTACTAGATAGTTATTTTATTTCTCCTGTTCTTGATATCTTCTAGACAGCCGTTATGTGACTGTGGAGGGATGTTTCCTAGCCACAGGTAGTATGGTTAGATATCAATAACCCACTTTTTCCCTTACTGGAAATTTTCCAAGTGTTGGATTTTTCCTTAGTTTAAAACTTTTAGAAAATCATGCAAGTGATTCTATGGACCCTCTAGAAGAATGAAACCCTAACTCAATTCTGTGACCGTCAGAACCGCCACCAAACCCTAGGGTTTGTGGTAGTTCACCGGTGCCACAGGTGAGGCATTGGTTGAACTTTCTACGGCTGGTTCATAGGAGTTGTGGCATGTGATGGGTACTTTTAAACTACGCTCAAGTGTTGAGCTTTTTGGGAAATTTTGGGTGTTTGTTGATTCGATCGGAATGTTTAACATCCTCTAAGTATTTGTGGAATGTGATACAATATTTGGAATTCATATTGTTTGGCATGAAATGCGAAGTATGTGATATTTCGGGTTTATGATGTCTAAAAAATTGTGGATTCCAAATGTTGTAGTTTGACATTTTCTTTTCTGCAACCGTAAGTGTAATATGTGGTGTATCGCCGATTTCGTTGCTTTACATCAACAACAATTGGGATACGCATATTTACTTACGTTGATAACATGTGATGTTATGCGTTGCTGTGATATGTTATATTGGATTGTCGTGTTTCGAATAGCCGGAGGTTTTATGTGAGATGAGAGTTCTTATTTTCATTCATGTAAAATTCATTGTATGTAATATTCTTTTATTGGGGCACTTCCGGGTTGAGGATGATGTCACCATTGTTGTATATTATTTACATTTCCGCATTTGGATAGACCTTAGATGGGGAGCACAAGTAACCGGGTTCTAGAGTCCAGTGGGAGACCATCTTGAGGAGTCGAGTACGGGTCTCCTAACTCTAGAATTGGTAGGGTTGCTTGCCGCTCTCGTAGGGATCTAGGGATGTGGGTTTGTCTATTCATCGCGACCATGGAATCTGTATTTTGTCATGTTGGCTAAATACAAAATACGGACCTCCTAGTATATCCAATATTTCATATGTTATCTTCTGCTGCTGATATTCTGTGATGTGATCACTTTATATGTATGAGAATATATATATATATATATATATATATATATATAATAAACGTTGCTTTTGTTTTGCATCCGCGCTAGTCCTGCCCCGCTATGCTATTAGTTAAGTAACCTAGCGGTGCATAACGGGACACTGTGGCCAATGCGGATGGCATAGCGTATATTGTATTTTCGTTTCTTTTATGATGCTTAGGAAGCATAAATGAAGGGCTTCATTAATGAGATTAATGAAGGAAAAGAAACCTAAAAGATGTTTTAGAATCAAATTTTCAAAATGGGTAGCTTTAGTTTTTGCTTTGCATAGCGGTATTACTTGTAGAATATCCAGCACCTTATTCGATAAGGAAAGAGCCGAGATCCCTTCACCGGGAGTGACCTCTTTAGCGAAACTAGCAGATGCTACAACTCACTCGGTTTAGTTTTTGATTGCTTCTACAGTTCTTACTTTGCATAGTGGTATTTATGAAATATCCTGAACTTTATTCGATAAGGAAAGAGCCGAGATCCCTTCACAGGAAGTGACCTCTTTAGCGAAACTAGTAAAAGCCTAAAAAACACTCCTTTTCAAAAATCACTTGTTTCTACAACGATATCAAGTTCATTACGCAAAAAGATTTTCTAAGAACCTGTCGTAACCCTCCGTTATTTTAGGAAGTAGAGTACTTAGTATTCGTGCTGCGTTTGTTGACCATAGTTAAGGCACAGTGTGCGGTAGCTAAATGATATCTTCCTACATAGCATATGATGCGATTAATTAGGATAGTCATATGACTTTGTTGACTATAGTTAAGGGTCATGTGGGTGGGTCTAATTAATCAAGAAATAACGGGTAGAACTTGACTAGTGCTTATGATTTGTTGACTATAGTTAAGGTCATAAGACACTAGGCGTAAAAGTATTATCGGGAATTTCAAGAATTGAAATTTGCAATGAGATTGCATACATTCTATGAGATAGTTGGATCCCGATACCCACTGCGAGTAAGAGATACTCCTAGGAGAGTTTTACACATGACAATTGGCCGATCAAGTAGGTGTCTAAAAAGGTGTTAATGGGGTTACACCCCTAGGAAAACAAGATTTATTTTAATTAGGTTCGTGCGAAATCACGGGGAACCTCCTTCAAAGTACCAACACTGGCCTGGCTGAAAGATTGGCGAACTTGTAAGGTGTAATTAATCCCAGCTAATCTTACCTTTTAGGGTTTGAAGGAAGATTTGATAAAAACAGTGGGAGCCATCCTGATTAGATAAGATAAAAACAATCTAATCTTGCAAGAGCATACGCTAAATTATTTTCTTCTCTCTCTCTCTCTCCAGGTAGCGACCATGTCAGGCCCTAATCAAGATAATAATATGAATGTATTGACTGAACCCGCTTGTTATACTGAGCAGGGGAACGTCGGTTCTTTTCTTTCTTATAATTGTTATAAGACTGAGCAAGAAATAGGGGAATATCCGGATTCCCACGCTGCCCAAACGAAGAATAAGCATGTTGATGCATCTTCTTCGGGTGTGTTAGTTATCGAGAACTGTTTCTCAGTTCATTCTACGTCCTGGGCATTAGATACTAGATCAGGATCCCACATATGTAATATTTTGCATGGGCTAAAGAAAGGTAGAGAATTGGAAATGGGTGATCATTCCGTAAGTGTAGGGAATGGTGCAAATGTTGCAGCCAAAGCAGTTGGCGAATATCACCTTGTATTACCAAGTGGTAATACATTGATTCTGAACGAATGCTATTATATACCGAACCTGATATGCAATCTTATATCAGTTTCTTTATTAAGTGAAGAAGGATATAATTTTGTAATATAGGATGATGTTATGAACATCTTCATGAATCAAAAGTTGATTGGATCAGGCTCGTTAAATAATGGCATATACATTCTAAATCAAACCACAGTTCTTAACATACAAAACACACACAAGAGGAAGAGTTCAGAAATGAACGAATCCTTCTTGTGGCATTGTAGACTAGGTCATATCAATGCGACACGACTAGCTAAGTTACATAAGGATGGATATTTGAATCCATTCGAATTTTCATCTTATGACACTTGCCAGTCATGTCTCAAAGGCAAGATGACCAAAACTTCGTTTAGTAGACACAGAGAAAGAGTTATAGAACTCTTAGGACTGATACATAGTGATGTATGCGGTCCCATGTCTACACATGTCAGGAATGGTTCCTCGTACTTCATTACATTCACTGACGATCTCTTAAGATGCGGACATGTGTTCCTGTTGAAACACAAGTCTGAAGCTTTTGAGAAATTCAAAGAATATAAGCATGAAGTAGAGAACCAAACGGGTAAAAGTATTAAAATCTTTCGATCTGATCGAGGAGGAGAATACTTGAGCATTGCGTTCCAGGACTATCTATAAGAGAATGGGATTCTCTCTCAGCTTACTCCTCCATGTACATCACAACACAATGGTGTATCGGAACGGAGGAATCGCACCCTATTAGATATGGTGCGCTCTATGATGAGCATCCTATTAGATATGGTGCGCTCTATGATGAGCACCGCTGAGTTACCTATTTCTTTTTGGGGTTATGCGCTTGAGACAGCAGCATGCCTATTGAATAGAGTTCCAACCAAATCGGTGCCTACCACTCCATATGAGATATGGAATGGGAAGAGACCATCTCTTAAACGAGTTAAGATATGGGGTTGTCCGGCCTATGTTAAAAAGAAAAATCCGGACAAGCTCGAGGCAAGATCAGTTCTTTGCAAGTTTGTGGGATATCCAAAGGATTCCTATGGATATATCTTCTATTTCGGTGACGAACAAAAAGTGTTTGTTTCTCAATATACCACCTTTTTAGAAAAGGAATTTCTTGTAAAAGAAATTATTGGCGAAGACGTAGAGCTGGAAGAGGTTCCAGCGGCACAAACTACAACTGATGATTTATTGGAACCAGAGGATTTAGTAGTTCCCAACGAACCTCAGCCTCTACGCCGATCTAGTAGGGTTCTTCATCCACCAGATAGATACTACGGTTTTCTCATTAATGGTGGGAGTGAGGATTGCATCATGGAAGATGATGACCCTAGAAGCTTCGAGCAGACCATAACGAGTAGAAACTCTGTGAAATGGCTGGATGCAATGCGATCTGAGATGGAATCCATGTACACCAACAAAGTATGGACTTTGGAAGTTGCTCCCGAAGGGGTAAAACCCATTAGGAGCAAATGGATCTTTATGAAGAAACTTGGTGTAGATGGAAAAGTTGAGACTTTTAAAGCTAGACTTGTTGCAAAAGGTTTTCGTCAACGACTAGGTGTGGATTACGATGAAACCTTTTCTCCAGTGGCTAAGCTTAAGTCCATCCGGATCCTACTTGCCATTGTTGTATACCATGACTACGAAATCTGGCAAATAGATGCTAAGACCGCCTTTCTAAATGGTGATTTAGAAGAGTGCGTGTACATGACTCAGCCAGAAGGCTTCGTGGACAGTGGGAGCAGCGGAATGGTGTGCAAGCTGCTTAAATCCATTTATTGGTTGAGAAGGCATCGCGGAGTTGGAACATCTGTTTTGATGTGTTAGTTAAAGAGTTTGACTTCATAAAAAAGATAGATAAACCTTGTATATACGAGAAGGTGGCAGAGAGTAAGGTTGTCTTCCTCGTATTGTACGTGGATGACATACTCTTGATAGAAGATAATTTTTCTATGCTGCACTCGGTCAAGCTCTTCTTATCACAAAGATTCTCAATGAAAGATCTAGGTGATGTCTACTACATCTTGGGGATTAAGATCTATAGAGATAGATCTAAACGGATACTGGGATTGTCCTAATCCAGGTACATTGACACCATACTAAAGAAGTTTAGTATGGAAGAATCCAAACGTGGGAATTTACCCACGATCTCTGGACTTACTCTCTCCAAAGAGATGTCTTCCAAGACTGATTTGGAGAGAGCTCGCATGCAAGGGATACCCTATGCTTCGGCAGTAGGCTCTATCATGTACGCCATGCTATGTACCAGACTCGATGTAGCATACTCACTAAGTATAGTGAGTAGGTATCAAGCAGATCCTGAAGAGAATCACTGGACAGATGTGAAGAACATTCTCAAGTACTTGAGAAGGACTAAAGAGATGTTCTTAGTGTATGGTAACGGAGAACTCCAAGTGGAGTCCTTTACCGGTTCGAGCTTCCAGAGTGATAAGGACGACTCTAAGTTAGTCTCGGATTTGTCTTTACCTTCAATAGAAGGGCGGTTTGTTGGAAGAGTTCCAAATAGGAAACCGTGGTAGACTCGACGATAGAGGCTGAATACATCGCTGCCAACGATGCTGCCAAAGAGGCTATCTGGATATAGAAGTTCATAAACGAACTTGGAGTGGTTCTGTCCATCGAGCATCCAATACCTTTGTATTGTGATAACAATGGAGCAGTGGCTTTGGCCAAGGAACCCAGGTCCCATCAGAGATCCAGGCATATTCTGAGGCGGTATCACCTGATCCAGAAGATAGTTGATCGCCGGGAGATCGAGGTCAGGAGAGTTGACATGAAGAACAACACAGCGGATCCATTCACGAAGGCCATACCCCAGATACAATTTGGGAGACTCTTCGGGATGTTGGGTATGAGATGCTACAACAACTGGCCTTAGTGCAAGTGGGAGATTGTTAGTTATGTATATGCCCTAGAGGCCATTATTGTATATATGATGTATATTATAGTGGATGCTTGGACATATATAGAGAGGACTTTCTTGCTCGACATGATAGTATGCTATCTGGTTGCTCTTTGTCTTAACATGTTGACTTGTATTGTGATACTGTCTTGCTCTTACATGTTGACGGAGCCCTTAGGATGTGTACTGGACTACCGGGACTATGATGGAGATCATACTAGTAGGGCCAGGGTAGTCCACAAGTATATCCTTTAATTGTTCTTAGTCGAGGGTGTATCGAGACAGGGCATCGATACTCCAGAGTAGACTAGCGTATACGCTTCTTGACCCATATGATGAGCGATAGATGATTCCACATCCATTGGTGTTTGACATCAAAGATGGTATACGGGTGCTTAGTGGAGACTGGGTACACTGAACAGACTCGCCGAGAACTACTAGTTGGTATTATACCTATCGTCAGATAGCAGTTCTCTGGTGACACTGGTACAGGTTAGTCTGTAGACCCAAGATCGTCATAGAGTCTTGTGTGATTCCCACTATGCTTTGATTTCCACCTTACCATGTTCAAGAGAACATGAAAAACGGTGGCTTTTGGGTACAGTCCCGAATCATATGAAGGCAATGAGCGATAGGAGGGGTTTCATCTCTCCCGGTATTGGGGGTTGATGTTGCGCTGTGCTCGATTGGCTATAACTAGAAGTCCCTGGCCAGGGATGATATGGAGATCTACTGGGAAGTGTTATCAGTAGTTTCTTGACCCGTTATGAGCCTCACATCGGCATGACTTATAGGTTACTGTGGTCTGACGTTTACCACCCCTACACTGGATATGCAACATATCAGACAAAGAGACCGGACTGTACGGTAGTGTTACTGACAGGCTTTGCAGGAGTGTGAGTATGCTTGTTTGTTGATCTTCTGATCGCTCAATACCCGTGTGGCTGTTACATTTAGCTGACCGCTGACGGCTTGTGGGCGACTGATATGATCATCACCTACTGTCGGCGTATTGATGAGTCTTTAGTGTTCTACACAGAGGTTTCCTGGCTCAGACGAAACGGAGTAGGAGCACATATGCGATATGTGCGAGACCGGGAATAATATGAGTATGTGATACCGTATTCTATTCTCGCGACATATATGATATCGGCCGGTTATATGTGATATAGCCGGGTCATCGGATCAAGTGTTGATTCGATGCAATGGTACATTTTATATTAGTTGGTTATATATGATATAGCCGGATTATTAAATCAAGTGTTGATTTAATAATTTAATGTATAATTATATATTTGATATATTAAATTATATTAACTAATATTTGCTCACTTAAGAATTTCTTTTTCTCACTTTTGATACATTTAACATATATGTGATATATGTTTATTGTATTGTTTTCTTTTGTTATATAAATAATATATATGTGATATATATTATTTTGACATGCTAGGTTATATATGCAACATGGGTGTATGAGACTCACACCATATATGAGATAATATCTAGGTTTTTATTTATTTAAGTAATTAAAAATGTGTGGAATTTGTTATGGTTGCTAGCTTGTAGATAACCATTGACATAATCCACCATTTTTGTTTTACCTTAGATATTTATAAATCTGACCTTTATCTTTAACTATGGTTTATTCTCTACAAGGGTTAAGGCATGACATATACTCACCATGGTTGCATTTCTAACCTCACTCTCTCTCATTTTCATTTGCTTCATTCTCTTCAAGCTCAAGTGAGAGCTTTCTAGGTTTTGAGCAAGTGAGGAAAATTAGTGAGAAATTAAATTCTAAAGTTAGCAAAATTCCTACTTCATCATCCTCTTCTATACTATCCATATAATTTAGGGTGTTAGCTTAACTAGTTCCATATTAGTGAAGGGATAGCTTGGGTTTGTGTCTCCTCGAAGTAGATCATATTCGACTTTGAAGATTTCGAGCAAGTTTGCATCTTTCGCCTTGTGGAGCCTCTCAAGTGTCCGGGAGTTCTTTGATCGCAGCGAAAGGACCACTACTTGGAGCATTTGAAGTGAAGGACCGGTCTACAAAGGTTGTATTCCGCAATCACTTAGTTATAAAGTTGTTTACATATCGTATTGTCTAAATTTTTAGTTAAGATTCTATGGTTAGGGTTAACTAACATGGAAAAAAGTTGAAAATGGCATGGACGATGCCCTCCGAAACCTTGCTGTTGTGCTAAGTAACCCGACACTCATAACCCAATGAGCACCTGTATACTATCTTAGGTGAACAAACTAATACTAATGGCTTGTGAGACCTAGCCACCGCCCCTCGTCGGGGTCTCGATCAGTATACACCAGTCTACTCTGGAGTATCGATGCCCAGTTTCGAAACTCTCACGACTAAGGACATTTAAGGATGTGCTTATAGAACGCCAGCTCTCACGTATATGATCGCCATCATAATGCTGGTAGTCAAGTAAGAATCATATGGGCTCTATCAACATGTAATAGTGATGATAAAGACAAACCAGATAGCATACTATCATCTCGAGTAAGACTGTTCTACCGGTATAGGTCCTCCCTCAATCATCATAATCACCTGCCTGCAACTATGATAATTTCCTTGAGGGCACTATAGCCAACAATCTCCCACTTGCACTTAAGGCTAATTATTGCGGTGTCGCATATTCACAGCCCGTGTGATACCGAACACCCAACTTCTCTACTAACCAGTTTCGCAAAGCTCGTTTGTGAAACTATTGTGTTTGAGAAATAGCCTCAGTGAGTAGATCCGCTCCAGTGTTTCTATCTTTATCTCTATATTTCTCAACTTCATGGATAATAACCATCTCCCAAAATGAGCAATACCGTGTCTTAGAATTTGTCTGGATATCTGATGGGACCTAGTTCACAAAAGAACTCCAAATCCAGCAAACTTCTTAGACTGTATCATCCACTGAATTTAATCAGTATCATGCGCCATGCCTTCCTCAGTATCCGCTTGGACTACCTGTTCAACATACTGTCCCTCAGAAGAGGGAAAAACTATAACTCAGATAGCCACTCTGTCATTCAGGTCACCTTGGAAGCCTGAATAATAACCGTCTCCTGAAGGAGGCTGCCGTTACCATATCCCTAGAACATCCATTTATGTTCATAAACTGCTTCCCTGCATATCTCCAGGATTGGATTAATATATGTTTATTGCAGCTAGTGCAAAAACAACATCTGGTGTGGTACTTGACATTTCATGATTAACTCAATTGCCTAAGAAAGTGATATGCTAATCATGCAGATCCCTCTCCTCTTTAGTCTGTAAGATACCTTTAGAGAGGGTGACTCCATCACCTGCAGGTACACCACCATGCTAGGAGTCGTCCATTCCAAAACACTTTAGAATAATGTTAAGTACCTAAATTGTGACACTTCCCAAATCTAGATATAAAACCATAGATCTAGTAACCAGAAACCTTGATATTATATCCATGTCCTATGTGGAGAAACAACTGTGTGACAACCACAGTATAACTGATCGTAGTATATGAATTTCACTTCCTATAAAGTGCATGTCATCCCAAATACCAGGATATCACACTCTACTACCTTCTTACCAGATCCATCTCCTATTCTGATGAAGTCAAAGCCTATGACCGTCACATAAAAAATAGATGATCTAATTCCACTATACCTGCTTTAGTCTATAAATAGACACAAGCTACTTGCCCACTATACTTCCGCTGCTCCCACTGACTACAACAACCCTCTGGCAGAGTCATACACATGTGCACTTGTAAAGCTAGTTTAGAACGACGCTATACTCATCCTCCTGCCGGGTCTTATTGTCTAGAATAGCAGCAATGGCAAGTCTGGGTAAACAAGAACCTCCCTGTCACCGTCTCTGAGAAGACCGAAGTACCTCTCGGGTGCCTGAGGTTACCTACCAAATCTGCGTAGTGTCTAATGGAATGTCAAATCCAATTGAATCTTTAGGTTCTATTAAATTTTCAGTAATTGTTTGCGGTTCTGGAATCACTTCCAGTTCTACCATACTCCCACTTCTGTTTTCTTAAAAAAGTCCATTTTGCTAAAACTGTGGCGAGTCAAGAACAATATCACTATTGATCTTCCTGATGGTAGAGAGTTAACCCTCGTCAAAGTCCGGGATAACCCACAAACTGCCATTACTGAAACGCGCATCGAGTTTATCCGGATTCTAGTTTTAAGCATCAGCCGGACAACTCCATATACTTTAATATCGTTAAGATATAAATTGATTCAATATATATCCAATATAAAAACAAAAGCACTAATTTAATTGGAACCAGATTCAAAATCATACAGCTGTCTATAGTGCATATCAACCAAATGAAAAGAGGCCAATCAGCATTACTCATCTAGGAGTGCTTCCATATATGAGTAACCTGAAAGAAAAGTAAGTTCTCAAAACCATTACTGTTAGTTATATGTCTGCCCTAGAGGCCATTACTGTACATGCGATGTATATTGTAGTGGATGCTTGGACATATATAGGGAGAACTTTCTTGCTCGACATGATAGTATGCTATCTGGCTGCACTTTATCTTAACATGTTAACAAATACTGTTTTCTGATCACATGTTGATAAAGCCCTTAAAATGATTACTTGACTATCATGATTATGATGTAGATCATACTAGTGGGGACAGGGTAGTCGATAAGTACATCCTTCAAATGTTCCTAGTCGTAGGAGTATCGAGACAGGGCATCGATACTCCAGAGTAGACTAGCGTATGCACTTCTTGACCCATATGATGGGCGATGGATGATCCCATATCCATTGGTATTTGACATCAGAGAAGGTATACGGGTGGTCAGTGGAGACTGGGTACACTGGACGGACTTGCCGAGAACTCCTAGATGCTATTATACCTATCGTCGGATAGAGTCTCTAGTGACACTGGTACAGATTAGTCTGTAGACTCGAGATCGTCATAGAGTCTTGTGTGATTCCCACTGTACTTTGATTTCCACCATACCACGGTCAAGAGATCATGCAAAATGGTGGCTTTTGGATACAGTCCCGAATCACATGGAGGCAATGAGCGATAGGAGGGGTTTCATCTCTCCCGGTATTGGGGGTTGATATTGCGCTGTGCTTGATTAGCCATAACAGGAAATCCCTGGATAGGGTTGCTGAGATTTACTGGTAAGTGTTATCATTAGTTTCTCTAAACGTTATGGACCTCACATCGGCACTACTTTTCAGTTACTGGGGTCTGACTTTTACCACCCCTAGACTAGATATGCGATATATCAGACGAAGAGACCGGACTGTACGGTAGTGTTAATGATTAGATTCGCAGGAGAATGAGCAGGATTGCTTGTTGATCTTCTGATCGCTCAATTCCCGGGTGGCCGTTACATTTAGCAGACCACTTGCGGCTTGTGGGTGTTTGATATGATAATCACCTACTGTCGGCGTATTGACGAGTCTTTAGAGTCCTACACAGAGGTTTCCTGGTTCATGCAAAACGGAGTAGGAGCACATATGTGATATGTGCGAGACCGAGATTAATACGAGTAAGTGATACCGTATTCTATTCTCGCAATATGTGATATCGGCCGGTTATATGTGATATAGCCGGGTTATCGGATCAAGTGTTGAATCGATAATATATAATATATATGTATGTGTGTGTGTGTGTCTATATATTATGCTCACTTAAATATTTATTATTCTCACTTATGATGCATTTAACATATATGTGATATATGTTTATTGTATTGTTTTCTTTTGTTACATGAATATTATATATGTGATATATAATATTATGACATGCTAGGTTACACATGTAACATGTATGTATGAGACTCATACCATGCTAGGGTTTATGTTAGGGTTTCATTTATCATTAAGTAATTACAAATTAGTGGATTTAATCAAAGCTAGAAGCTTGTAGAAGCTTGTAGATAAGCTTTGACTTAGTCCACTCTTTTGTTTCTACTTAAGATATTTTGTGACCTAACCACTAACCCTTACCATGGTTAATTCTATACATGGGTTAATGTATGGATGATATACTCACCCAAGGGTTGCATTTGAACTATGAGAGATATTTTCATCACTTGAGATATTTTCCTTCTTCTTCTTCTTCCTCATCTCATTTTTGCTCTCTTGACTTTGAGATCAAGAAGAAATATAGTGAGAAATTAAATACTAAAGTGAGCTAAATTCCTACTTCATCATCCTCTACTATTAGCCATTTAGTTTAGGGTGTTTGCTTCACTAATCTACACAATTAGTGAAGAGATAGCATGAGCTAGTGTTTCCTCGATGTAGATCATCTTCGGCCTCGAAAACTTCGAAGCAAGCTTGTTCGTTTCTTCATGGGAGCCTCTCTAGAGTCTGGAGATTCTTGATCGCAGCGAAGGGACTACTACACGGAGCTATTGAAGTGAAGGACTGGTCTGCAAAGGTTGTATTCCTTGTTCACTTAGATGTAAAGAGTTTACATATCTTGTTTAACCCTAATTCTCTAGTTAAGATCTTGATTAGGGTTTGTTTAGCACCCCAGAATTTAAAAGTTGCATGATTGATGCTTGCCAAAACCTTGCTAAGGTGCTAAGCTAACCCTACAATTACTATCAACGGAATACCAAACACAAGTATCTATATCTTCGACTACCTCAAAGAATCCTGATACTTCCAACAAATGGTTCTCTCCTTTATTCTTATACCTATAACTTCTCAAAATCTAGACCTTGTGTTTCAACGAAATACTTGTCCAGAACTGGAGAAGTCATGAGTAAATAGAATATAGAATATAGTACGAGTACCAACCCCATTGTCCTAATGGACACTGGACAACATACAATACTTTGTATAAGTCCCTTTAGTTCAATAACTCAAACCTTGTACGTCGTCGGTTGAAAACTGTACTATGGTCAAGAAGAATTACAGCGCTGTTGAATGCACCTTACCTAATCACCAACTGATATAGGTAAATGCCATAGACATAATTTCAAAAAGTTATATCTCACTTTATAAAATAAATGTACAGATATATTAGTTTGAAATTGGTGCATAACAACAGATATTCAAAACCAAATATTTGTCGTCCGGCAAAAACCCAGGCGATTTCCTCAAATATCACCAATTACAATGAATTCTGATCTAATGAGGATATAATCACCTAATTCCCAATATCTTACTCCCACTCACCATCTGTAACACCATACAGATGTGAGAAACTGATCTGGTAAATACATACCCTAGAGTTAGATTCCAATTGGGAAAACAGTTTTCAATTAACATCGCACAGTCGGACTGAAACATGAAAATGTTTCGAAGGGGTTAACCTGGTATTCCTAGTGACGCCTCTTCCACTATCCTGATTCATGACAGTAACCATATACTTACCTGCCCTCACTACAATCTCTTTATTATGTCTTTACTTATTACCTTCTGTACACCACCTTTAGGCTAATTGGTTTTCTCCCTTCCCTATCCTTTGGCACCAGCCTAAGGTTTGGAAGAAGTCTATCCAATAAGCGTAATAGGTGTACACTCCTTATTCCAGGAGCCCTTGCAACCTGAGAGAAGGTAATGGGAAAAGACATCTGAATAATCCTATTCTATTTCTCCTGAACTGGAAACCATCCTCGAATATAGAACGAATTCCTTCGAGTTCGTATGTAATTATACGATGGAATATCCAAGCATTATGGACGTTCATAGTGATACGAAGTGTTCTGGAGAAATCCAAAGTGGATATAGGAGTGGCAGGGGTATACACGGTTTTGTCGTGAATGATAGCAGTCACAATTTTCTTTGCCGTTATTCTAATCCCTTTATATGTCTTTACTTATTACCTTCTGTACACCACCTTTAGGCTAATTGTTTTTCTTCCTTCCCTACCTTTCGGCACCTGCTTATGGTTTGGAAGAAGACTATCCAATAATCTCAATAGGTGTACCCTCTCCTAATCCTAGGAGCCCTCACAACCGAATAATCCTATTCAATCTCTCCAGAACCAGAATCCATCCTTGAATCTGGAACAAGTTCCTTCGAGTTCGTATGTAACTATATGAAAGATTTATCCAATAGGAGTGGATGTTCGTAGTAATACGGGATGTTCTGAAGAAATGCAAAGGTGATATAGAAGTGGCAATGATATATGCGACACCGTGACATTCCAAAAATCCAAAATGTTTTAAGAATGTTCGGTTAACTTGGTTCATGAGTTTTAGTCAAGGGTCGGGCCATGGTCGCTACCAGAGAGAGAGAGAAAAGAAACACTCAGCGTGCACTCTAACCTAGATAAGAATGGTTAATCACTTTATCTAATTAGGATGGCTCCCACTGTTTCCTCGAATTCTCCTCCAAACCCAAAAGGAGAATGAGTCGGGATCATCTAAAATCAGCCGAGGAGTAATCCTACTCATTAGTGGGAATCGGGATCCAACTATCATCGCGTGATAACTTGATGGAATCCACTCAAGTTACCACACTCCAGAAGGTATGCGCAAGTGTGGCAAGTTTCCTGTATGTTTGAAACTCCCGTCGTGATTTTTTACCCCAAGCGGCTTATGACCTTGACATAGGTCAGCATATCATAAGTCGCAAGTCAAGTTCAACCCGTCATTATCCTGGATTAACTTAGATCCACCCGCACGTGCCCTTGACAGAGGTCAAAATGACCGTGCGACTGTCCTAAATAATCGCATATCTATGCAACAAACAAGCATTACCCAGCTACCAAGCATTGTGCCTTGACAGAGGTCAACATACACAGCATGAATACTAAGTAATACCTGTAAGAAAAGATGGAGGGCTACAACTGGTTTTTGGCGAAACACTTTTAACGTAATGAACTTGATATCGTTGAAGGAATCCAAGTGGTTTTTCAAATATATAGTGGTGAAAACTTTTGCTAAAGAGGTCACTCCCGGTGAAGGGATCTCGGCTCCTTCCTCGTCAAATGAGGTGCAGGATATTCCTAACTGAATACCACGACGCAAAGCAAAATAATCGACTATAGTGAAGTAAGTTGACTTTAGACACCCCACATGATGTGGGGAGGCGGAATAGGTAAAACAATCATTTTGTTTAAGTTAACATCGACTAACTTTACGGATCTTTGGTAAACCCTAACTAACAACTATCTAGAAGTGATTAACTACTATGATACATGATTATACCTCAAGATTCTAGTCCTTCTTGTTCTTGTTGATCACCTCCAGGTCGACCTCCTCGATGTGATAGAAGATCCACCCGAGAGCTCCTTCTCCAAGCTTTAACCTCTCACTTGAGGTAACTAGGTTGCTATGATTGCTAATCAAAGTAACCTAGAGGATATAGAGATGGATTAAGGATTAATTAGTCTTTTTAACCCTTGGGATCTCAACACATGAGAGGATTAGGGTTAGGGTTGAAGAGAGAAAGAGCTTGAGGAGAGAGAATGTGTTTGTGAGAATGAATATAAATCTTAATTCATTTTGATAAATAATGAAGCATGAAAATATCTAAGTAATAATTTCTAAAAATATCAACCATGCTTCATTAATTACTTTGAGGTGAATCACCTCATGACTCATGATGTAATTAATGCAAATTACACATCATCTCCTCCACCTCATTAAGCTTAATTCCTAAATGAATTAAAACATAATGAGTCACCTTTCTTCTAGAAGCTTCTCGAGTAATTACGAGAATGCCCCTCCCATCCGTAAAACACGGAAAAACTGAGACTGTATAAATAAAATAATCCAATACTAGAATCTGGCTTAAACTAAAACCCGCTGGTATTATCTGTCCGAACATCGTACGTGCATAAATACATATATGTGTCCGAACCCTGTCGTAAAACCATACGACCTCTATATCGTTTCTCCTGAAGCAGGGAAACTTTCTGTGTGGGACTTTAAAGACTCGACACTACGCTGGCAGTGGGTTTAACCACAGGACGCAAGCGGTACTAGCTGTACGTAACGGTCCCCATGTAGATGTCGATAAGAAGGCCGATGAGGAAACCCATCCGAACTCCTACTGAGCCTGATGTGACAATCTCCGTACAGTCCGGTCTATTCGTCTAGGACTATCGCATATCGGACCTAGGGAGCGGCAAGCGTCAGTCCCCTAAAAGCGGTATAAGTGGTGTCGGAGTGAAGCCCATTACACCTTGAGAAACTACTGGAAATCCTACCAGTAAATCTCGTTTTCCCTAGCCAGGGACTTTGCGTAATGGCTCTCCAAACACAACGCGATATCAACTCCCAATACCGGGAGAGACGAATCCTATCTAACCGCCACTGCCTCCAAGTGCTTCGGGACTGCACCCAACTGCTACCTGTTTGCATGACTCTTTTGAGCCGTGGTAGGGTAGCAATCTAAGAACAGTGGGAACACACTCGAGACGAAGCAGCAGTGTCAAGTCTGCGTACTATGCTGTACTCATGTCACCTGGGAACTGTTAACTGACGACGGGTATAATACCAACCAACAGTTCCCTGCGAGTCCTGTCCGGTGTACCCGTAACCCAACGAGCACCTGTATACTATCTCCAGTACAACGTACTGATGGCTGTGGGACAGACCATCTCCCCAACTGGGATGAGAAGCGTACACACCAGTCTACTCCGAAGTATCGATGCCCTGTCTCGATAATCCTACGACTAGGGACCTGAAAAAGGATGTGCTTGTAGACTACTCAGCCCCCACTAGTGTGACTGCCATCACAACACTGGTAGTCAAGCAAGATCCTAAGGGCTCTATCAATATGTATTCGCGATATGCTAACTTATACACATATTAAGATAGACATAAACCAAGTAGCATACTACTATGTTGAGCGAGACTGTTAATATAACTATGAATATCCCAAGCTTCCATTAAGTAATATACAAACTAGTATGATACAATAATGGCCCCTAGGGAATATACACTAACAATCTCCCACTTGCATTAGGGCCATGTACTGGCATATCGAAGACCTATCATCTCGAGTAGCCTCTCGAACTGAATCTGAGGTAAGGCCTTTGTGAATGGATCTGCAGTGTTCTCCTCCGTAGCAACTCTCCGGACCTCGATCTCCTGGCGATCTATGATCTCCCTGATCAGGTGATACTGCCTTAAGATGTGTCTGGACTTCTGATGGGACCTGGGTTCCTTTGCTAAAACTATAGCCCCGTTGTTGTCACAATACAGAGGTATCGGATCAACAATGGATGGAACCACCTGAAGTTCTGTGAGGAACTTCTTCATCCAGACTTCTTCTTTTGCAGCATCCCAAGCAGCGATATACTCCGCTTCCATCGTCGAGTCAGCAACGGTGTCCTGCTTGGAACTCTTCCACCACATTGCCCCTCCATTGAGGGTAAAGATATAACTTGACATGGACTTGGAGTCATCCTTGTCACTCTGGAAGCTGGAACAGCAAAAGCCTCGATCTTGAGGTCTTTTCCGCCGTAAACCAAGAACATATCCTTAGTCCTTCTTAGGTACTTGAGAATGTTATTTACTGCTATCCAGTGTTTCTCCCCTGGGTCTGACTGATACCCGCTTACCACGCTCAGTGCGTAAGCTATATCTGGTCTGGTGTACAACATCGCATACATTATAGAGCCTACCGCAAAAGCGTAGGGTATAATTGACATGCGATCCCTTTCCAAATCAGTCTTGGGAGACATATCTTTGGATAGGGTGATTCCGTGACAAGCCGGTAAACTACCGCGCTTAGAATCATCCATACTGAATCTTTTCAGTATAGTGTTGATATACCTGGACTGCGAAAGTACCAACATCCTCTTAGATCTATCACGATAGATATGGATCCCCAGAATGTAAGAGGCATCACCCAGGTCTTTCATAGAGAACTTCTGTGACAAGAATCCTTTGACTGACTGTAGTATAGGAATATCATTTCCTATTAGGAGAATGTCATCCATGTACAAGATGAGGAATACTACAGCTCTCCCTACATTCTTACTGTATATGCATGGTTCATCTAGATTCTTGATAAACTCGAATTCTTTAACAGTATCATCAAAACAGATGTTCCAACTCCACGATGTCTGCTTTAGTCCATAAATGGACTTAAGCAACTTGCACACTTTTCCGCTGCTCCCACTCTGAATGAATCCCTCTGGCTGATCTATATAGATGCACTCTTCCAAATTTCCACTTAGAAAAGCTGTCTTTACGTCCATCTGCCAGATCTCATAATCGTGGATGGCAGCAATGGCAAGAAGGACCCGAATGGATTTGAGCATAGCCACTGGAGAAAAGGTTTCGTCATAGTCCAAACCGGGTCTTTAACGAAAACCCTTTGCAACAAGTCTATCCTTATAGGTTTCAACCTGTCCATCTACACCAATCTTCTTTCTGAAGATCCATTTGTATTCTACGGGTTTTACCCCATCTGGAGCAATGTCCAAAGTCCATACTTTGTTAGTGTACATGGACTCCATTTCGGTCCGCATTGCATCCAGCCATCTTTCTGAGTCGCCGCTCTGAATGGCTTGCTGGAAGCTAGTAGGGTCATCTTTGTCAATGATGCAATCCTCTCAATCCCCATCTATGAGAAAACCGTAGTATCTCTCGGGCGGATAAGACTGCCTACTATTTTGGCGGATAGGCGCTGGAATGTCCCTTTCTTCTGAAACTTCTGGTTCTACCATACTTTCAGTAACAGCTTGTGGTTCTGGAATTTCTGCCAGTTCTATTGCGCTCCCACTCTTCTGATTTTCTAAAAATTCAGCTTCCAAGAAGTGGGCATGACGAGAAACAAAAACCTTTTGTTCCTCTGCGTAATAGAAATAATACCCCTTGGAGTTCTTTGGATATCCCACAAACTTACACTGTACTGAGCGTGCCTTGAGCTTGTCCGCATGCCGCTTTTTAACAAAAGCTGGACATCCCCATGTCCTAAAGTGTTTAAGACAGGGTTTCTTCCCACTCCACATCTGATATGGTGTGGTAGGAACAGTCTTGGTTGGAACCTGGTTCAAAAGATATGCAGCTGATTCTAGCGCATAACCCCAAAAAGATCGCGGTAACTCAGCCTTACTCATCATGGAACGAACCATATCCAATAGGGTTCGATTCCGCCTTTCCGGTACACCATTGTGTTGTGGTGTGTATGGAGGAGTAAGCTGAGAGAGAATTCCATTCTCTTTTAAGTATCCCAGGAACTCGGCACTTAAGTATTCACCACCTCGATCAGATCTCAGTGTCTTGATACTTTTGCCTGTCTGTTTTTCCACTTCATTCTTGTATTCTCAGAATTTCTCAAAGGCCTCGGATTTATGCTTCATCAAGAAGATATGTCCATACCGAGAGAAATCATCCGTAAAAGTAATGAAGTAGGAATAACTATCTCTTGCATGTGTAGGTATTGGACCGCACACGTCACTATGTACGAGTCCCAAGAGCTCATTCGCTCTTACTCCGTATCCAGTAAATGGAGTCTTTGTCATCTTTCCTATGAGACAAGATTCACAAAGAGTATAAGATTGATATTCGAACGGATTCAAATATCCTTTTCTATGTAACTTAGTCAATCATGTTTCATTGATGTGACCTAGTCTACAATGCCATAAGAAAACCTGATTTACTTCTGGAGACTTTCTTTTAAGTGTGTTCTGGACATTGAAAACCTGAGCTTGATTCAATACGTATATACCGTTATCTAATGTACCGGACCCAATCAGAACTTGATTTAGGTGGATGTTACTACATCGCTTACAAATGTAAAATCATATCCCTCTCTCGAAAGTGGGGATACTAATATGATATTACAAGTCAAACTAGGTACATACAAACAGTTACGTAGAATCAATATCTGCCCACTTGTCAAACCTAGGCGATATTCTCCCACGGATTCAGCGTCCACACTCATTTCGTTCGTAACTCTGAGAGACAAATCGCCTACCCTAATAACTCTACGGTTTCTCAAAGCATGTAATGAATTACAGATATGAGATCCTGCTCCGGTATCTAGTACCCAGGAAGTAGAGTTAATTGACAAACAGTTCTCAATTATAAATACACCTGAGGCCGAAGCCACAACATGCTTCAAATCCTGGCTACTGGCTTCTAAAGCCCTGCAATCCTTCTGCTAATGCCCGTTCCCATAACAATAGGAACATCCCTCCTTCCCTACACCAAGTCCCAAAACTTTTGCACTTCCCTTTCCTTTTACTTCACTGACACCATGTATCGGCTTTATGGAGGTCTTCTTCTTCTCACCCTTTGCTTTCGCCCTGGATGCAGAAGAAGAAGGTTCCCCATTAAGCAGAGCAGGTGTCTCCCTGGTTTCTTTAAGGGTGTAAGTAGAGGGTAGGGACTGTGGAAATAAGTCATCATATGACCTTTTTCCCAATGTTGTCTCCAGGTCCGGGAGCTTATCAATATAGCTAGTCATCGTAAGGACGTCGTCCCTTACAGATGACCCGACATCCAACCTCGCTTGAAAAAATTCATTCGAGGTCTCATATCTCACGATACGATATTTCTCTCCATATAAATCTTTGTTATGGGGGAAGATAGAAACTAAGTCCATTTTCTCGTGCTTCTTCTGGTATGCACCATCAACTGAAGCCAACACGAGGCACTTGGCATTCGCACTATCCTTTTCCCTTGTTTGACGGATATCCATATCCGCGACGGTGGTAACTGGACCTGGGGCTGTGGGGGCTTGAGTAGTAATAGGGTGGTCCAGCTTGTCATAGGGAATGGACATCCGGACAGACCTTTACCAGTCATAAAAGTCAGATTCAGTCAACTTTTTATCTAGATGTAACCTAGTCATGGTCATAAGGTCGCTGCAGTTAAGAGAGAGAGAGAAGAAAACACTTTATCATGATGCTCTTGCAAGTTTAGATTGGTTTTTAGTTTATCTAAACTGGATGGCTCCCACTGTTTCTCGAATCCTTCCTCAAACCATAAAAGAAGAATTAGTCAGGATTGATCTCACCGTACAATACTTGTTTAACCGTTCAGCCAGGCTAGTGTCGGTACTTCGAGGGAGGTTTTACGACGCTTTCGTGAAGTTCCTTAATTAAATAACCTCTTTTCTCTGGGGGCGTAGCCCCGCTGACACCTTTCTCGACACCTACTTGGTTTATAGTATTGATCGTTAAGTGACGAATCTCCCGATAAGTAGCATATACTCACAGTAGGATCGGGATCCAAATATCATCGTGTGATAATGCTGAAGGAATCCTACCAACATTATCAAACTCCAAATGGTATGCAACACTAGCAAGTTTCAGTTTCTTTAGAAACTCCCGATGTGGATTTTTGCCCCATGCTCTTATGACCTTGACTAAGGGCCAACAAATCATAAGTCACATGTCAAGTTCTACCCATCATTATCTTGTTAATTTGAACCTACCCGTACATACCCCTGACGTTGGCCAAATGGCAGTACGACTGTCCCAAACCAACTCATCTATCTATGCTACATGTGAACACCCCAGCAGCTACCAATCACTATGTCTTGACTACGGCCCAAACAAACATAGCTTGAATACTACTGACCATTCATATGAAATGACGGAGGACTACGACTGGTTTTGGCGAAACCGTGAACGCAGTGAACTTGATATAACCGAAAGAACCTGATAGTTTTTTAAAAGGAGTGGTTAAAGCTCCACAATTAAAAAATTCTGCTCTTTTTAAAATAACCGAGTGGTTTCTTTTAAACCGTTCCAACGATTCAACTTTGGTTTATTTTCTTTGCATTAAAATAATGCGTTCCATCAATTAACCTATCATTGCAGAAAACAACGAAAATACAACGTTCTCTTATGCCATCCGCATTCGCCACTGGGCCCCGTCATTCACCCGTTAGGTTACTTAACTAACGACAGAGCGGGGGCTGGGTTAGCGCAGGTGCAAAACATAAGTGACGCCTACTAGATATCATATATAGATATTGTACATTCGTCAGACACAATAATAGACATTCCAGATCACAGATGAACATATTGGATTTTCTACGAATCTGCATTCCTTTTGAGCCTGCAAAGAAAGACGGATTACACAGTCACGATGAATAGCCAAAACCCCACCCTAGACCCCTACGGGTACGGAAAACTACCCGCCAAGTACCCGAAGTGAAGCAGTCTCCCTCAACGATGTGAGTAGGCCACTAAACACTTCAAAGTACCCGGTAGTTTGTGCACCCCACCTTGGGTCTATCCTAGGAGCAGAAAACAGTAAATGAAATAATACAACGGTGGCTACAACTTCAACCCAGATGTGCCCCGCAAAAGAATATTACAACAAATTACAATTTACATTTGAATGAAAGAAACACTCGTCTCACATCCCCGGCTATCCATTAACGACAATCCAACAAGTCCACAATCACAAACCAGTAAAAACCATTACAGAAATGTGCAACCCCCTGCTAACCGACATAATAGCAGTTAGGAGAGGTTTACGAACACATTAAACACCATATAGATATAATCAAGTTAGCCAAACATTTTAGAATTTCGATCAAGAAACACTAATGAATCTACTCCAAACAATTCTCTGTGCACATAAAACTTGAGCAGAAACAAATCATCCCAGAAAACACAACATCAACACAGAAGAATAACTGAGCAAATTTGGGTTGACTCGGTGTCAACTCGGCCGCGGATCCACGGCGGATTGCTTGGATCAGCGGCGATTTAGACAATTCATGATCCCAAATTTCTTCACAATTCTTAAAAAACCCTGCTTATATTTTTAAGGGCCCCTGAAAAATTTTTAGACCTCGTTTTAAAAACGGCAGAAACATGTGAAAATGATGTTTTTTCGGGTTCGTTTTGCGATCGAAATTCTAACGACTTTGCTAACATGTTAGTTATGGTTTAGCTAGGCTCTGATACCACTGTAAGTCGACGTTAGACACCCCACATGATGCGGGGAGGTAGAATAGGTAAAACAATCATTTTGTTTAAGTTAACATCGACTAACTTTACGGATCTTTTCTAAACCCTAACTAACAACTATCTAGAAGTGATTAACTACTATGATAGATGATTATACCTCAAGATTCTAGTCCTTCTTGTTCTTGTTGATCACCTCCACGTCGACCTCCTCGATGTGATAGAAGATCCACCCGAGAGCTCCTTCTCCAAGCTTTAACCTCTCACTTGAGGTAACTAGGTGGCTATGATTGCTAATCAAAGTAACCTAGAGGATATAGAGATGGATTAAGGATTAATTAGTCTTTTTAACCCTTAGGATCTCAACACATGAGAGGATTAGGGTTAGGGTTGAAGAGAGAGAGAGAGCTTGAGGAGAGAGAATGTGTTTGTGAGAATGAATATAAATCTTAATTCATTTTGATAAATAATGAAGCATGAAAATATCTAAGTAATAATTTCTAAAAATATCAACCATGCTTCATTAATTACTTTGAGGTGAATCACCTCATGACTCATGATGTAATTAATGCAAATTACACATCATCTCCTCCACCTCATTAAGCTTAATTCCTAAATGAATTAAAACATAATGAGTCACCTTTCTTCTAGAAGCTTCTCGAGTAATTACGAGAATGCCCCTCCCATCCGTACAACACGGAAAAACTGAGACTGTATAAATCCAATAATCCAATACTAGAATCTGGCTTAAACTAAAGCCCGCTAGTATTATCTGTCCGAACATCGTACGTACATAAATACACGTATGTGTCCGAACCCTGTCATAAAACCATACGACCTCTATATCGTTTCTCCTGAAGCAGGGAAACTCTCTGTGTGGGTGTTCCCCTCTGAAAGACGGCACGACGCAGGGACGTCTTGCCTGAAATTCGGGGCAGATGCTAATTGGTGTTATCCGTCCACCTCTCCAAAAATACCAAGTTGATTTATGGCACCATGTATCAAAGGTTTAAACGGATGCGTCCAATGTAGCAGACTTCATCAGATTCCCCCTCGCTTGAAGGGTATTTGATTGTGGGGACTCTCTTCCCTGCAGGCGCAAGCCCCTGCAGTTAATTACGCTACCGCATCGCGGTAACAACTTTCTCCTTCTCCAGATGATCACTTCGTGTCGTGGCTGTTTGTTTTGTGTTTGGTTGCCCGTGGATTGTATATGGAGACTAAGTTATGTTGTCGCCCGTAGGGCGTGGACTAGTCCAAATCCGTATCTTTCTTAGATTTGGGTTTGGGGGCTGGGTTTAAGGAGACGTTAGCCTCATTTGAGACTAAGATCAACTTAAACGTTTGTTAAGGATACGTTAGTCTAATTTTAGACTAAGACCAACTTAACGGGATCGTTTAGATCCAACAAAAGAGCAATTGGGGGGCCCTATTGTTTAGTTTAATGACATTACGGTCGATAGGTAGTTTAAGGACATTGCGGTCCAATGTTAGTTTTATGACATTGCGGACAAGGTTAAGGACATCATAGTCCGTGGATTTAGGGACTCCATAGTCCATCGTTAGTTTTAAGACATCACGGTCAAGGTTAAGGAGGTCATAGTCCTTTGTTAGTTTTAAGACATCCCGGTCAAGGTTAAGGACATCATAGTCCATGAGTTTAAGGACCCCATAGTCCGTTGTTAGTTTTAAGACATCCCGGTCAAGGTTAAGGACATCATAGTCCATTGTTAGTTTTAAGACATCCCGGTCAAGGTTAAGGACATCATAGTCCATGAGTTTAAGGACCCCACAGTCCGTGAAATGTGTGGTTGTCGGGACCCGTCACCTCTTTGAAGACGTTGAGGAATTACAACGACAAATATCAAAGGAGTGAAGAGATGTACCCTTGAACCAAGGTAGATTAAGTGATCTGTAGTCCAATTTGGAACCAAGACCAATTAATTGTGTTATGAGCACATTGGCTCAGTTGAGTCTGAATTGAGGACTTATGACCAACTTGGGCTAAGTCCAACTAAGTTTGACCCTCCATTGGACTCTCTGACATTTGTCTGGTTTTAGTCCACATTGTTCTCATCTTTAAATTCCTTAATTTTGAGATTCAGTTGGAGGAAGGACTTTTGCCTCTGGAAAATTAGCCAATTTGGCTAGAAGTAGTGTTAAGCACTAGAGAAAACAGTGTTAAACACTAGAAATAAAACACTCAAATTAGTGTTAAACAATATGTAAAAAAGGGTCACGTGGGGACACGTGAGGGCACCCAAAGGTGGGGCCAGATCTCCTTTATTTTGTTCTCAGAATAAATAAGTGTTAAACACTTTTAATTTTTTTAAGGCCGTCACGTGTGAGCACGTGATGGGCATCCATCCATTGGATATTAAAGGGATTTGTTAGGGGTCACGTGGGGACACGTGAGGGTGCCCTAAATGTGGAGCCAGATCTCCTTTGTTTTATCCTCAAATCTGCGAATAAGTGTTAAATACTTTTTATATTTTTATTTTGAGCATCACGTGTTGACACGTGATGGTCATCTGTGCGCTGACTGTTAAAGCGTTTGCTAAGGGGTCACATGGCAACACGTGAGAGCGCCTAAAGCTTAGATTTCCCTTGCTTTTTCTTTCTATATTTTGTAAGTCATGTGGGAGCACGTGAGGCATTGCCTCAAAGCTGTTTCCTTTTTATTTTTGAGGATCTTTTTAGGAGTCACGTGGGGACACGTGACCTAGTTTTATTCCTTCTTTTCTGATCACTGTGGATTGGGGTCACGTGTCATCACGCGACCAATATTCTTTATGTGCATGGTGATCTTTCAAGTCTCTTTATTTTAAGAATTAAATTCTCTGTAGGGTTAAACCCTAATCATGATTTTGCAAGAAATAAATTCCTATTATGAAAAAATAAATTATTATGTAGGGTTAAACCCTAATTTTCTTTTAGAGGAATTAAATTCCCATATATGTAAAAGAATTAAATTCTTATATAGGGTTAAACCCTAGTTCTGTCCATCTTGAAGGAATTAAATTCCTATATTTTCAGGAGAATTAAATTCTTATATAGGTTAAACCCTAGTTTTGTTTTGGGAGAATTAAATTCTCTAAACTCAATTCCCCTTCTAAATTTTGGATTTGCATAGCAGGATCTCAACCCGATGAGAATTAAATTCTCGACTTATGGGGAGATGTGCTCTGTGCAGATCTTCAATCAGAGGAAGAACTAAGTTCTTTGTGCAGAAGAGTTAAACTCTTAGATTTGAGAATTAAATTCTCTTTTTTGAAGTTTTGATCCCCTTTCTTTTCTCACCTAGAGTTTTCTTTGTTGAGAATTAAATTCTCCTCTCTTTTCTTTCTCTGCTTTTTGGAAATTTCAAGATCCCAAAATTCTCCTTCTTTCTTTTCTCTTGGCTCCTATTTTTAGGAGAAGGAAAAGAATCAATTTGTTTAGTAAATCTTTTATTGAAACATTTGATTTGTTTTCATCATTAATCTGAGCCTTTAGATTATCAGGTGAATTTTTTCCACCGTTGGATCTTTAATCCAAGGATATTCGATTTGTTATTTCTGGTGAGATTTAGGGGAAATCTTTCATTGTATCAATCTTTCCATAAATTGGTGATTTTTAATCACCCTTGGATTTTTAATCCAACGGTCCCCATAATCCTTTTCCATTTGGAAAGATGTTAGAGAAATTTCGAATTTTAATTCTATTAAACTGTAAAGCTTTCAAAGCCTGTCACGTGCTGGCACGTGACCCCCAATTGGTTCTTTTCTCAGCGTTTATTTATGCTTCAGTTTTAACCATCATGTGTCAACACGTGACCATTGGTCACGTGTGAGCACGTGATACCTCATTGTGGTATTTCCTTCAGCCATTTGTTTTTTTTATTTCTGTCTTAACTATCATGTGTCAACACGTGACCATTAGTCACGTGTGAGCACGTGACCCCAATTGGGTCCTTCTTTAGCCATTTGTTTTTATTTCTGTTTTAACTATCACGTGTCAACACGTGACCATTGATCACGTGCGGGCACGTGATACCTCATTGAGGTAATTCCTGATTTTTAATCAAGGAACAGTGCATAGCATATTTGCTCATAACTTTTGATCCCGGATGAATTATGAGGCCCATAATATATCAAATAGAAGGGTTTTTCGAGATGCTTCCAATATCATCAGAATTTAGTTGTTTCTCCTTCGGGAGTTTATCAAATTACAGGCCGAAAGATACTGGTTCGCATTTCCTTAAGCGTATCGCTGGCATTTGATGCTTTGGACTCTTTTGCGCAGAAATTTTTGGTGGGAATAAATGCCCCCCACTACTTTGCCCATGTAAGTATATACGTGGGTGAAGTAGTACAGAGTAATGCATAGCGTATGACCAGTTTCGGGTTGGTATATAACTTTCAGAACTTGATCTGAGAAGATAACGAGCAGACATAAGCGTCGTCGTTTATCATTGACTCAAATCTCGACCCTTAAGAGATATAGTTCCAAACTCTCAACTCCATGAGCTGCACCCTTCTATTTCTTTATGTCTTACTCTGGCGTGAAGTAGTTTATACTCTCATGAGTAAGTTCTCCATTTCAGTGGCATGTAGCTTTGGAAAGTGTGGCTCATAGATGGTCCATCTTGACCTCTTTGGAGGGCAGTGATGGCTTAGGAGACAGGGGTAGGATCTGCCACCTAAGAATTTTCAAATTTACGAGCCGTGAAGGTCTCATGAAGACTTTTCTCCCTACGAGTCGAGAGGATCCCGCAGGTGTATTTTCTCCTTAGGGGTCGTGATGACTCCTAAGTGTGTTTCCTCTTATAAGTCGTAAGGATCCTATAAGAGAATTCTCCCTCTTACGAGTCGAGAGGACCCGTAAGCGGTTGTTTCCCTCCTTGTCGAGATTCGACTTTGGAGAGTGTGATCCGTGAATAGTATGCAAGAGACCGTTTTCGGACCGACTTGCAGGGTCCCAGTGCTCAGGAAACAGGTTTTTTTAATCCCCGCTGCCTAAGGCTTTATCTCACGAGTCGAGACGAATTGAGAAGTTCTCGCAAAGACATCGATTTCCTCACGAGTCGAAACGAATCGAGCAGTTCTCGCAAGCATATCCTAACGTCACAGTTAACCTCTGCTCTTTACGACAGAGGTCCGTTAGGGTCTGTGGTACTAGGGTTTTGCCCGTTGTACCGTCGCATTGGCTGATGTATCCCTCGATAGGAAATCGTGCTGTTCGAGTAGCCCTGCGACTGCCGTGTCTCTGATCCCTTCGAAGGCTGGACAAGACGTCTTCAATCAATCCTCCTAGGCAGTTTGACCGTCAGAAGAGAAAGCGTTAGGAATTTTGCCATGCCGCTTTTTACTTGAGGTTAGGCTCATTTTGGAGAGCCCCGATGAGTCATAACCACTTCGCGCTGGTGTGGGATGATCTCCGATAGTCTTTCAGGCTTTATATGACTTGCCGTTAAGACCCTGAAGCTAGGAATTTGGCCTTCGCTTCGTTTGCTGGCATTGCGTCTGCTGTATCGAGACGAATGTCGCGGTTGTCTCTAGGTTGCTGGTGAACCGTCGAGGTTTGGAACTAGGGATTTTGCTGTGGCTCCTTTTAGTGATTTTGCGTCTGCTGTATCGAGACGAACGTCGAGGTAGTGACCACTCCGCACTGGTGCGAGATGATCTCCGATTGTCTTTCAGGCTTTATATGACTTGCCATTAAGACCCTGAAGCTAGGAATTTAGCCTTCGCTTCGTTTGTTGGCATTGCGTCTGCTGTATTAAGATGAACGTCGAGGTGGTGACCACTCCGCACTGGTGCGAGATGATCTCCGATTGTCTTTCAGGCTTTATATGACTTGCCGTTAAGACCCTGAAGCTAGGAATTTGGCCTTTGCTTTGTTTCGCTGGCATTGCGTCTGCTGTATCAAGACGAATGTCGCGGTTGTCTCTAGGTTGCTGGTGAACCGTCGAGGTTTGGAACTGGGGAATTTGCCATGGCTCCGTTTGTTTGATTGTCGCGTCTGAATCCTGCTGGGGAAGAACGCTATGGTGACATCTCGTCTGCGGTGTCGAGGCGAACGTCGAGGTGGTGATCACTCCACGCTAAGGTGAGATGATCTCTGGTGGTCTTTCCGGTTTTATATGAGTTTCCGTCAAGACCATGAAGCTAGGGATCTTCTTTTTCTTCGTTTGTTGACATTGTGTCTGCTGTATCGAGGCGAACGTCGAGGTAGTGACCACTCCGCGCTAGTGTAGGGTGATCTCTGGTAGTCTTTCAGGTTTTATATGAGTTACCGTCAAGACCCTGAAACTAGGAATTTGGCCTTCGCTTCACTTTGCTGGCATTGCGTCTGCTGTATCGAGACGAATGTTGCGGTTGTCTCTAGGTTGCTGGTGAACCGTCGAGATTTGGAACTAGGGATTTTGCCGTGGCTCCTTTTGTTTGATGTTGCGTCTACTGTATCGAGACGAACGTAGAGGTGGTGACTACTCCGCGCTTGTGCGAGATGATCTTCGGTAGTCTTTCAGGTTTTATATGAGTTACCGTCAAGACCCCGAAGCTAGGAATTTAGCCTTTGCTTCGTTTGCTTTGGCGTGTCCGAATCCTGTTGGAGGAAGGACGTAGTAGTGACATATCGTCTGCTGTATCGAGACGAATGTCGAGGTGGTCTCTAGGTTGTCTGGGAACCATCGAGATTTGGAGTAGGGGCTTTGCCGTAGCTCCATTTGTTTTGACCGTGAGGTCTTTTGTTGACGTTGTACCTGCATTATGCTGGACTGCGAAGGAACGCCGTTGTTGACATCTCATCTGCTGTAACGAGACGAATGCTGAGGTGGTCTCTAGGTTGTCTGTGAACCATCGAGATCTAGAGTAGGGGCTTTGTCGTAGCTCCATTTGTTTTAACCGTGAGGTCTTTTGTTGACGTTGTACCTGCATCATGCTGGACTGCAAAGGAACGCCGTTGTTGACATTTTGTCTGCTGTAGCGAGACGAATGCTGAGATGGAGTTGAGATTTTGCCGTCACTCCGCTTTGTTTTGACCGTGAGGTCTTTTATTGACGTTGCATCTGCATCCTGTTGGACTGAGAAGGAACGTCGTTGTTGACATTGCGTCTGCTGTATCGAGATGAATGCTGAGGTGGAGCTGGAATTTTGCCGTCACTCCGCTTTGTTTCGACCATGAGGTCTTTTGTTGACGTTGCATCTGCATCCTGCTGGATTGCGAGGAACGCCGTCGTTGACATCTTGTCTGCTGTATCGAGACGAATGCTGAGGTGGAGCTAGGATTTTGCCGTCACTCCGCTTTGTTTCGACCATGGGGACTTTCGTTGACGTTGCATCTGCATCCTGCTGGACTGCAGAGGAACGTCGTCGTTGACATATCGTCTGCTGTAACGAGACGAATGCTGAGATGGTCTCTAGGTTGTCTGTGAACCATCGAGATTTGGAAATAAGGACTATGTCGTGGCTCCGTTTGATGGTGTAACATCTATGTCCTACTGGAATGAGGAGGCACACCGTTGTTGGTCTCCAGGCTGTAGCTGTGGCCATTGAGATTTGGAACTAGGGACTTTGCCATGGCTCCGTTTCATTGCGACTCTGAGGTCGGTTGTTGACGTCATGTCTGCATCTGGTTGGAGTGAGGAGAAACGCCGTTGGTGATCTATAAGTTGTCGATATTGACGTCGAGGCCCTGAAGCTAGGGATCTTCCTTTACTTTGTTTGTTGAAACCGTGACTGCAATATTGCGACGAATGTCGAGATTGTCTCTAGATTGTCTATGAACCATCGAGATTTGGCTTCGCTTCCTGATGGAGCCTGGTGGGAAGGTATGGTTCCCTCTTTGTTTGTGCCCCTGGATTGTATACAGGGATTGATGTGAATCGCCTGTAGGGCAAAAATTTTCATTCTTTCATCATTTCTTTTATTCTTTCCGCGATGCTCTATCATTTTATCTTTTATATCGCGAAGGTCGCGATTGCCCAATCATTTCGGCTATTTTTCGCTGTGCCCAATCATTTCGGCTATTTTTCGCGGTGCCCAATCATTTCGGCTATTTGTTTTATTTTTACTCGCTGCTTTTTATTACGAGTTGCCCAATCATTTCGGCTATTTATTTTATTTTTACTCGCTTCTTTTTATTGCGAGTTGCCCCATCATTTCGGCTATTTTGCATGCATACATTTTTACTTGCTGATTTTGTTGCAAGTTGCCCCATCATTTCGGCTATTTCATATGCATTTTTAGCTCGCTGATTTTTTTTATCACGAGTGTGGAACTTGAAATCTGGTGCCGATCTCAGCATCAGCATCACTACAACTGGAATATTGCCAGGAGCGAATCACCATTTGCCATGAAAGGACTTGGAATTTGATACCGGTTTAGGCATCAGCATTGCTACAACTGGAATGTTGCCAGGAGCGAATCATCATTTGCCTCTGTCGGTGTCGAACAAAGGTGGCTTAGCGAACAGGGTTAGGATCCCGTCGACTAAGGCTTTTGACTTCATGAGCCGTAAGGGTCTCACAAAGGTATTTCTCCCTACAAGTCATGAGGATCTCGTAGGTGTGTTTTCTCCTTAGGGATCATGAGGATTCCTAAATGTATGTTCCCCTGTAAGTCGTAAGGATCTTACAAAAGGGTTTTCTCCTTATAAGTCGAGAGGACTTACAAGGGTTGTTCACCATATGGGCATATCCCCAGTCACGGGTGGGACTTTGTTAGGGAAATGTTTATTCGCGCCCGTGGATTGTATACAAGGGCCAGTATTGAGCCGCTTGTAGGGCAGTATCGGAGGTTGTGGGGGTTGGTTAAGAACAGGTTCAGGTCTCTGTAACTTAATACTTTCAAATCTTATGAGCCGTGAGGGTCCCATAAGAGAGTTCTCCTTACGAGTCGTGAGGATCTCGTAAGTGTAATTTCTCCTTAGGAATCGTGAGGATCCCTAAGTGTGTTTCTTCCCTGTGAGTCGTAAGGATCTCACACGGGTGGTTTCTTCTTAGAAGGTCGAGAGGACCCTGTAAGTGTCTTTTAACGAGGTTGCGCCCTTTCGGGTTTTCACAAACACTCGCCGGTAGCCCTGCTGTTTTTACTCACGGAGCCCTTTCGGGTTTTCATCCGTGCCCATTTTGCTTATGGACATACCGTTTTGTTTAATTCTTTTTTATTCTTTTTTTTCTCTAACGAGGTTGCGCCCTTTCAGGTTTTCACAAACACTCGCCGGTAGCCCTGCTATTTTTACTCACGGAGCCCTTTCGGGTTTTCATCCGTGCCTACTTTGCTTATGGACATACCGTTTTTTTTATCACGTCAGCCTGAGGATGCTGCGGTAGTAGTTTAAAGATATTTCGGTCATTCGCAAGTTTTAGGACATTGCGGTCCACTGTCGCCGTATTTGAGGCGAATCTCTAGTTTACCGACTTTTCGGTCTATGGGGCTTTCCCTACGAATGAGCATGATGCCCCCGGCATATCCATCTTTTTAGGAGCATGAGGCTGTGGCGGGCTCACCTTCCAGTTTTCGGACAACGCGAACTTGCCCTGCTGATATTGATTTTCAACCCAGTTTTTGAAGACGAAGCAATCTTCGATTGGATGGCTTACTGCTTGATGGTAAGGGCAATAATTAGGATTGTTGAGATCACCTGGCTGCAACAGACGTTTTAGAATCGGCAAATTGATGAGTCTGTTGTGCACTGCCAGCTTGAACAGTTTCCTTGTTTTATTCTGAGGAAACGAGTAAGGACGCCCCAGTCTCTCCTAGAGGGATGGGCGTGGACGCACATTGTTTTGGCGAACAATCAGCTTCAAGTTGCTCGGCTGTTGTTGAGCGTTGGCGACGAAGGTTGTTTTCCCTTTGCCCTTTTCATTCTAAGGCTCCGTCTTTGAAGAGGAAGGCCTATGGCCCATCTGGTCCATTTGGGCTAATTTGTCAATCAAGGCCTGGAAAGTAGTTGGCTTGAAGAACATCATGAATTGTGAAATGGTCGCTTGCGGATCAAGAGTACCCACGAACATGCCTACAGCAGGAGCTTCTTCGATGCGTTGTTCGCATTTCGACCATAAGTTTTGCCATCGTGTTGTGTATTGGACCCATGTTTCGTCTGGCCTTACCCTGGCGTTGATCAGTGCTGTTATCGGGGTGCGCTCGCCGGCGCTTGCAAATCTTTGTGTAAACAGTAGCTTCATCTCTGCAAATGTTTTGACAGAGTCGTTAGGTAGCTCCGAATACCATTCAAACGCCGTTTCTGCCAAGCTGCCGACGAATTGGCAAAGCAACAGTTTGTCGTCGCCTACTGTGTTGCCGCATAAGGCCCTGAATTGAGCGACATGCTGATGTGGATTCCCTGTCCCCTTGTACACATGGAATTTAGGGATCGTATATCCCGGTGGGTAACTGATTTGGTCATACCAGCCCGGGTAGGGTCGTCCGGTTCTAGCAATTTGCCCAGCCGCTTCATTCGCCTGATGAATTCGTATTTACTGAGCTATATAATCGTCTAGTGCGTCCTTGGAAATGGTTTCCTCCTTGGCTGTTGACAGAGCCGGTGGAGGATTTGACGTTTCTCCTCTGTCATCTTCCAGGATAATCTGAGGATCTTCAGCAGGAGGATCCGGCTGGATCATCATACCCACCATGTCCTGGAACAGAAGGGCTATTCGTTTTATATTGGCTGCTTGTTCTGCAGCCTCTTTGTCCTTCTTTTCGAGGATTCTCTGAAGAAACTCGGCATCAGTTTCCTGCTCATGACGCTGCTCTGAGTATGTCTCCGGGCTTGCTTTCGGTCCCGTAAGTGCGGCCATGGCTGTCAGCATTTCTTGGAGCTTTTGTTGTTGTTGCTCCTGAGCCATAGTCACTGATCGCGTAAGCGGTCTATGACCTGTGAAGACATGGCTATCCTCTTTTCTGGATGCTATATAGACGGTATATACCATCATGCCTCCAGACTTGGGGTGTTTGGGTTCAGTGGTCTTGCAGTTCGTCGCAGACCCAGGGATTTTCTTCGGCCTTCTCCTCTTGTGAGCGGTCGGAGTTGAGGGGGCCGTTGCAGTGGGCACCTAAGTAGCTATCGCCTTTTGTGGCTTGATAGGACGGTCCTCTTCCCGCTGAACTTTCACCTTTTTCTGTCGGCGGGGATAATCTTGATCAATTACCGAGTCTTGGATTTGACGCCAGACCTTGTAGATTTTAGAGGACAGCCGTTGAGGGGGCTATTCCGGCTTCACCTTTGTAGCGCTCTCCGTAGGTGGAGGAGATCTTTTCAGCACAGCGGTCGGAGAGTTCTTGCGGACCTTCCTAAGTGGTTCAAAGCTGTTCCCAGTTGGAATAGCAGCATCAATTTCCGCCGTTGGAGTTGGCGGAGTCAGTCCAGAAGGAGAGTTGCCCTCAGCCTTCCTTACTCGGCGCCAGTGGCATATCCCTAGTAGGAGGAGTGTTGTCTCCTGAGGGTTTTTAGCGGATTACACCCACAAAATCCTATAATAAAAGAGAGATGGTGAAAGTTATATAAAGATAAGAACTATAAAAGAAAGAACTTGAAAATAAGAGTTTTCAACTATACCAGCTTTTCAGTTGTTATGAGCCCTATCTTAATGGTCATGAAAAAATATTAGAAATCACATTATCCCTCAATAAAACATCACCTTTAGCTTTCATCCCTACCTTTCTTTCAGACATTGATCACATACCCTTACGTGTGTGAACTGGACATTCCTACACTCAGAGAATTCAATTCAAGCAATCATACTCTTGTCCATCTACCTTAGTACTTTTTAATAGACATTTAGATAGAATTTGCTCACACATTCTTCATGCGACCGTTAATACTTCTTGAGGTACTAACCGATCGATTACTCATGTGCTTGCTAATTAGGTGTTTTTCCTCGTCTTGCAACACCTAAGGCTTAGAAGTGGCTCCCAAACCAGTTGGTCTAAGGCACTAGGTGATAAAGCACCCTCGCTATATTTTTTTATTGCTGCCTCGGTGATAACAAAACCAGTGTTCATTTTTCTTTTCACCATTTTATCTTTTATTCTCCACTTTTATTTTCTTCATACTTTGGCTTTTAGACAAGAGCATTTCAAGGTATCCTCTACTATCCCGAGTTTCAAGATGTGTGTAAGTGCGTATAGTAGGGTATCAACGTTCAAATATCTGGCTTTCAGAATAAGAACTATTTTTCAGGCTTATTTTTATCCTCAGATTAGTAATTTCCTTCATCTTACTAACCCATGGGAAAACAGCTCATAACTACTTATTACTAGTTTCATTTAAGAAAACATCTAACTTTCTTGTTTTTCTTAAACTATTCCTATCTTTTAAATATAATTTTTCACTTTCTACTCTTTTCTTATCACAATTTTTGTGTGTGCAGAGTAAGGCGTAAATAAGCACAGGAGCGCTGAAAAATGACTTCTTGGGAGCTTCTTGCGACGGTATAGGAGCGCTGAAGCTCGTTGGCGGGAGCATGGTCCCAAAGAATGGTCCAGTGATGGCTTGAGTTACCTGCTCCACTGGCATAGTGAAAAGGGAGGCCGCTTGGGGCCCGTAAGTCACTCTTCCAGATGGGACAGAGCGAGAGTTGCTGTTGCGGTTAGTGCAGTTCGTAGCCTGTTGATTTCTTGAAGAGCTTGAATATTCTGCCCCTTGCGTCAACCTTGGTCTTTGGCATGTGCCAGTTGTTTGAGGACCGATTTCGTCGGCAAGGCTGCTGCTTGGGGAGCCCGCCTGTAGACAACAGACAACCTCTGGGCTTCCTCCATCGGCGTTGAGGCACCGAGGGTGGGAGGTGGGAGCATCGACCCAAAAAGAATCCCGTTGATTTATTGAAGAGCTGGATTGCAGAGATTTGAGGCTGCAAGTGACCCATACTTGACTCCGCCGGATATGACAGAGTCTGAGTTGCTAGGGTGAGAGCAAATGCCATTCTTCATAGAGACGAAATGCCGGCTTCAATATCCACTCCCCTAAGGGCAACCAAAAACATACACACCGCGATTATTTGATCGTGGGAAAAACACGACACACGAAGTGTGGAGTGGAAAGAGGAAAAGGTCCCACCGGGTATGCCAGAATCTGTTCCCCTCCGAAAGACGGCGCGACGCAAGGACGTCTTGCCTGAAATTCGGGGCAGATGCTAATTGGTGCTATCCGTCCACCTCTCCGAAAATGCCAAGTTGATTTATGGCACCATGTATCGAAGGTTTAAACGGATGCGTCCGATGTAACAGACTTCATCAGATTCCCCCTCGCTTGAGGGGTTTTTGATTGTGGCGACGCTCTTCCCTGCAGGCGCAAGCCCCTACAATTAATTACGCTACCGCATCGCGGTAACAACTTTCTCCTTCTCCGGATGATCACTTCGTGTCGTAGGTGTTTGTTTTGTATTTGGTTGCCCCTAGATTGTATACGGAGACTAAGTTATGTTGTCGCCCGTAGGGCGTGGACTAGTCCAAATCCATATCTTTCTTAGATTTGGGTTTGGGGGTTGGGTTTATGGATACGTTAGCCACATTTGAGACTAAGATCAACTTAAACGTTTGTTAAGGATACGTTAGTCTAATTTTAGACTAAGATCAACTTAACGGGATCGTTTAGATCCAACAAAAGAGCAATTGGGGGGCCCTGTTGTTTAGTTTTATGACATTGCGGTCGATAGGTAGTTTAAGGACATTGCGCTCCAATGTTAGTTTTAAGACATTGCGGTCAAGGTTAAGGACATCATAGTCCGTGGATTTAGGGACTCCACAGTCCATCGTTAGTTTTAAGACATCACGGTCAAGGTTAAGGATGTCATAGTCCGTTGTTAGTTTTAAGAAATCCCGGTCAAGGTTAAGGACATCATAGTCCATGAGTTTAAGGACCCCACAGTCCGTTGTTAGTTTTAAGACATCGCTGTCAAGGTTAAGGACATCATAGTCCATTGTTAGTTTTAAGACATCCCGGTCAAGGTTAAGGACATCATAGTCCATGAGTTTAAGGACCCCACAGTCCGTGAAATGTGTGGTTGTCGGGACCCGTCACCTCTTTGAAGACGTTGAGAAATTACAACAACAAATATCAAAGGAGTGAAGAGATGTACCCTAGAACCAAGGTAGATTAAGTGATCTGTAGTCCAATTTGGAACCAAGACCAATTAATTGTGTTATGAGCACATTAGCTCAGTTGAGTCTGAATTGAGGACTTATGGCCAACTTGTGCTAAGTCCAACTAAGTTTGACCCTCCATTGGACTCTCTGACATTTGTCTGGTTTTAGTCCACATTGTTCTCATCTTTAAATTCCTCAATTTTGAGATTCAGTTGGAGGAAGGACTTTTGCCTATGGAAAATTAGCCAATTTGGCTAGAAGTAGTGTTAAGCACTAGAGAAAACAGTGTTAAACACTAGAAATAAAACTCTCAAATTAGTGTTAAACACTATGTAAAAAAGAGTCACGTGGGGACACGTGAGGGCACCCAAAGGTGGGGCCAGATCTCCTTTATTTTGTTCTCAGAATAAATAAGTGTTAAACACTTTTAATTTTTTTAAGGCCGTCACGTGTGAGCACGTGATGGGCATCCATCCATTGGATATTAAAGGGATTTGTTAGGGGTCACGTGGGGACACATGAGGACGCCCTAAATGTGGAGCCAGATCTCCTTTGTTTTATTCTCAAATCTGCGAATAAGTGTTAAACACTTTTTATATTTTTATTTTGAGCATCACGTGTTGACACGTGATGGTCATCTGTGCGCTGACTGTTAAAGCGTTTGCTAAGGGGTCACGTGGTAACACGTGAGAGCGCCCAAAGCTTAGATTTCCCTTGCTTTTTCTCTCTGTGTTTTGTAAGTCACGTGGGAGCACGTGAGGCATTGCCTCAAAGCTGTTTCCTTTTTTATTTTTGAGGATCTTTTTAGGGGTCACGTGGGGACACGTGACCTAGTTTTATTCCTTCTTTTCTGATCACTGCGGATTGGGGTCACGTGTCATCATGTGACCAATGTTCTTTATGTGCATGGAGATCTTATAAGTCTCTTTATTTTAAGAATTAAATTCTCTGTAGGGTTAAACCCTAATCATGATTTTGGAGGAATTAAATTCCTATTATGAAAAAATTAAATTCTAATGTAGGGTTAAACCCTAATTTTCTTTTAGAGGAATTAAATTCTCATATATGTAAAAAAATTAAATTCTTATATAGGGTTAAACCCTAGTTCTGTCCATCTTGAAGGAATTAAATGCCTATATTTTCAGGAGAATTAAATTCTCATATAGGGTTAAACCATAGTTTTGTTTTGGAAGAATTAAATTCTCTAAACTCAATTCCCCTTCTAAGTTTTGGATCTGCATGGCAGGATCTCAACCCGATGAGAATTAAATTCTCAACTTATTGGGAGATGTGCTCTGTGCAGATCTTCAATCAGAGGAAGAACTAAGTTCTTTGTGCAGAAGAGTTAAACTCTTAGATTTGAGAATTAAATTCTCTTTTTTGAAGTTTTGATCCCCTTTCTTTTCTCACCTAGGGTTTTCTTTGTTGAGAATTAAATTCTCCTCTCTTTTCTTTCTCTGCTTTTTGGAAATTTCAAGATCCCAAAATTCTCTTTCTTTCTTTTCTCTTGGCTCCTATTTTTAGGAGAAGGAAAAGAATCAATTTGTTTAGTAAATCTTTCATTTAAAGATTTGATTTGTTTTCATCATTAATCTGAGCCTTTAGATTATCAGGTGAATTTTATTCCCCGTTGGATCTTTAATCCAAGGATATTCGATTTGTTATTTCTGGTGAGATTTAGGGGAAATCTTTCCTTGTATCAAATCTTTCCATAAATTGGTGATTTTTAATCACCCTTGGATTTTTAATCCAACGGTCCCCATAATCATTTTCCATTTGGAAAGATTTTAGAGTAATTTAGAATTTTAATTCTATTAAACTGTAAGGCTTTCAAAGCCTGTCACGTGCTGGCACGTGACCCTTGGTCACGTGGGAGCACGTGACCCCCAATTGGTTCTTTTCTCAGCGTTTATTTATGCTTCAGTTTTAACCATCACGTGTCAACACGTGACCATTGGTCACGTGTGAGCACGTGATACCTCATTGAGGTATTTTCTTCAGCCATTTGTTTTTTATTTCTGTTTTAACTATCACGTGTCGACACGTGACCATTGGTCACGTGTGAGCACGTGACCACCAATTGGGTCCTTCTTCAGCCGTTTGTTTTTATTTCTGTTTTAACTATCACGTGTCAACACGTGACCATTGATCACGTGCGAGCACGTGATACCCCATTGAGGTAATTCCTGATTTTTAATCAAGGAACAGTGCATAGCATATTTGCTCATAACTTTTGATCCCGGATGAATTATGAGGCCCGTAATATATCAAATCGAAGGGTTTTTCGAGATGCTTCCAATATCATCAGAATTTAGTTGTTTCTCCTTTGGGAGTTTATCAAAATACAGGCCGGAAGATACCGGTTCACATTTCCTTAAGCGTATCGCTGCCATTTGATACCTTGGACTCTTTTGCGCAGAAATTTTTAGCGGGAACAGTGGGACTCTAAAGACTCGACACTACGCTGGCAGTGGGTTTAACCACAGGCCGCAAGTGGTACTAGCTGTACGTAACGGTCCCCAGGTAAATGTCGATAAGAAGGCCGATGAGGAAACCCATCCGAACTCCTACTTAGCCTGATGTGACAATCTCCGTACAGTCCGGTCTGTTCGTCTAGGACTATCGCATATCGGGCCTAGGGGTGCGGCAAGCGTCAGTCCCCTAAAAGCGGTATAAGTTGTGTCGGAATGAAGCCCATTACACCTTGAGAAACTACTGGAAATCCTACCAGTAAATCTCGTTTGCCCTGTCCAGGGACTTTGCGTAATGGCTCTCCAAACACAGCGCGATATCAACTCCCAATACCGGGAGAGACGAATCCTATCTAACCGCCACTGCCTCCAAGTGCTTCGAGATTGCACCTAACTGCTACCTGATTGCATGAATTCTTTGAGCCGTGGTAGGGTAGTAATCTAAGAACAGTAGGAACACACTCGAGACGAAGTAGCAGTGTCAAGTCTGCGGACTATGTTGTACTCATGTCACCTGGGAACTGTTAACTGACAATGGGTATAATACCAACCAACAGTTCCCTGTGAGTCCTGTCCAGTGTACCCGTAACCCAACGAGCACCCATATACTATCTCCAGTACAACGTACTGATGGCTGTGGGATAGACCATCTCCCCAACTGGGATGAGAAGCGTACACACTAGTCTACTCCGGAGTATCGATGCCCTGTCTCGATAATCCTACGACTAGTGACCTAAAAAAGGATATGCTTGTAGACTACCCAGCCCCCACTAGTGTGACTGCCATCACAACGCTGGTAGTCAAGCAAGATCCTAAGAGCTCTATCAATATGTATTCGCGATATGCTAAGATATACACATATTAAGATAGACATAAACCAAGTAGCATACTACTATGTTGAGCGAGACTGTTAATATAACTGTGAATATCCCAAGCTTCCATTAAGTAATATACAAACTAGTATGATACAATAATGTCCCCTAGGGTATATACACTAACAATCTCCTACTTGCACTAGGGCCATGTACTGGCATATCGAAGACTTATCATCTCGAGTAGCCTCTCAAACTGAATCTGAGATAAGGCCCTTGCCTCGTCGAATGAGGTACTGGATATTCATAACCGAATATCACTATGCAAAGCAAAAGAGAAAGTCTGTAATGTCAGTTTTTAAAAACTTGGTTCCAACAACATCATATATTGGTTTGTTTTATCCTTGCATTGATCAAAATCAACGCAATCCCATCAATTAATCACACCAAATGTCATGACCCAAAATTGGCACGTGACGGCCCTTAAACTACACCACGTCTACAAGCGTAACGAAGTTTAAGCAAGCGGAAAACCCAGCAATCTAAACCATCAAAAGTAGTAAGAAATAAGAACATTGTTAAAACTTTTGAAAATCTCGAGTACAAATTCGTTAAAGTCAAATTTTAGTTTCTTAAAAATTTTGGCAGCACCTCCTTTGTAAAAACTAACCCAAAAAATGGGTATAATATAAATATAAGTAAAGCATCCCCAACGGGAGCAAATCCACGCCTAACGGCGGAAAACAACCACCACAACAGATATACGACGTCGTAGCGAAGAAATAAAAGACGATAGAAGTAAAACTGCATAAAAGACCTCCAAGTCACAAAATAATACACAATATCATCCTCACATCAAGTCTCTAAGTCATACAAGATAATGGTAGATGGAGAGTACATGGATACAACGAATATACAATAAACAACCTTGGATAATCGTAAAACCCACCTAAGCAAAACTGCACACTGTGAGCCGAAGCGGTATCCGCTGCAAAAGATGATGTGATAGATGAACAGCCTGCCTCGACTGCTCTGGGGAACAACCTGCAAACACTGTGGCACAATGGGGGTGAGTTGCCAGCTCGTGAATAGTAAATAACATAAGCAGGTAATCGCAAGTATGCACGTACAGCGCGGATCTAACATATGTAAGCTAAGAAATAAATGGTCATATGAATGCAATAGGCATGAAAGATACTCTAGCAGGCACATCTAATACATAAAGCAATAATATGACAATCTGTATGCAACAATCACGTAAGGTACTATATCAGGTATAACTAATACATGAAGCGATGATATGATAATGTATATATGCAACAGTCATGAAAGGTACTCTAGTAGGTACAACTAATATATGAAGCAATGCATATAAAATAAATGTGGAGTACGGAATGAAATATGTCATTTCCACGGAATCCTGATATCGTGGTAGAGCCAAAGTCCATCAAGACAATCCAAATCCCAATTCCTCAAATCAGCCCTTAAATTGGCTCTCATATCATATAAGTCTCACAAATCCTGAATGTACAATATCAAGTAAACTCATATATCCTGAATGTACAAAATCAAGTAAATCTCACATATCCCGAATCCAACACCAATTGAATCTCATATATATCCTGTATCCAATATCAAGTAAATCTTAAATATACAGAATCCAATATCAAGTGAATCTCAAATAACCTAAGTATATTTGCATGAATAATTCTGATGAAGTATATGAATTTATATGTATACATATATATTAGCGTCCCATTCCACTAATATATATATATATATATATATATATATATATATATATATATGCATATATAACAGCGTCCCATTCCACCGTTATATATATTTTGGAGTAAAAATGTCATGACCCGAAAAGTACGGAATATGACCGGCACTTAAATTACGAAACGTCTCGAGGCATACGTAATCTAAGTAAGCCGAAACCCAGAAATCAAAACCAAGTAAAGCAGATGAGTGAAGGAAAAACCAATTTAAATCAAGTAGTTTAGCAACATAAGCCGAAATATGCATCTTTAAAATCACAAGTCTTTTCTAAAAATTTCGGCAGAGTCTCATTTGTAAAAACTGACCCCAAACGGGTACAAAACCTGATAAAGCATAAATGATGAATAAAGGCATCCCCAAGCGAGAGCTAGCTCTTCGCCAACCGGCGGAAAAAACCACACAATGCAATATAATATACAACGCCGAAGGGCGAGGATCAAAAATGAAAAGGAAACTCAAAACAACATGAAATCCATAATAATACAAGCGCGACTCTAAGGTCGAAATAATATACACTGGTCTTCTATATCTAACAAATAATACAAGTCAGGTTGATTGAGTTTTACTAGATACAACTGAAAATAACAAATATACAATGGTGGTCCTGATGCAAAAGAACCCACCTACCAAAGCAATCATCCGGAAGGGACAGTGTACCAGCAAGCCGCAACGAAACTTGTACGGCAAAACCTGCAAGGAACTGTGGCACAACGGGGGTGAGTTGCCAACTCGTGAGTAGAAAATATCTACGAGTAGAAATCACATGTATAACGCAATCCTAGGTCATACGATCAGTAATATCCTCAAATAAAAATAATAATAATATGGTAAGGGTAAATATCTATCCGTGTGGTGTAATACCAAAAACTCGTGTTAGTGCCTCAGGTAACAACATGTCACTAAAATGATATGCAGATGCATATGATGAGATCAAAGTACATCATGAATCAAAGAACTGTTTTTCTTTATTTAATGAGATTTCTATATGTATATCAATCGGGTATCACCAATGAAATCAATAGAGAAATGAGTGTCAAGTATCGACACAAAACATATATCTCAGTATCTCAATATCAAATCTCAATATCTCTGTATCTCAAATCTCAATATCTCAATACCTCGGGCTCCATCAGTCCGGATCGGCCCATATCATCAATCATATGACCACGACGGTATCCTCCAGATATCCGCCGCGCTAGGTAAAATCACCGGTAGGCAGTCTGCCCCTGTCGGGCTCATCGTCTACACCTCGATCTTCTTGCCCCGGGGTACCTTACCGGGTCCACCATGTACCCGCAGACGGTTCATCCAACTCCTCGAATCGGGTCTCGAAATCCATCTTATAACCGAGAAAACATTATGGCGGACGACTCATACATCACGAGAAAACCGCACTTTTTATTTTAAAAAGAGAGAGAGAGAGAGGAGTTTTTTTATATATATTCTTGCGGTTTTCTCCCAAATCCAGGAAATCTCATGAAAATCCGAAATCCAATCATCAATAGCAAGTAAACAGTGAGTATCGGCATAAAACTCCATAATACTGTATAATCAATGAATATATGAATGCATCTGATATCATGCAATGAATGCAAGGTCTTCTATCTTTATCAAATATACAAGTCTCTTCATGCGTATCACATCTCTCATTATTATGGTTTTCTTGATGATTTTTGAGTTTCCTTTTGAGCTTTGATACCAACTTTGTCACGACCCGTAAGGTACAAAACATGACCAAGTTAAGTAGTAGAGTGAAGTAAAACCAATTTAAAAGCAAGAAGTTTAACAACATAAGCCGAAATTTTTAGAAAAGACTAGATATTTTAAAAATGCATATTTTGGCTTATGTTGTTAAACTTCTTGCTTTTAAATTGGTTTTACTTCACTCTACTGCTTAACTTGGTCATGTTCTGTACCTTGCGGGTTGTGACAAAGTTACACATCTTCATCGGTAATTGCCATATCATGTACACTTTAGAAAATACTATTTCTTGACATAACTTGCTAAGTTGATAGTTGCAATATGTTATAGCTTTCGGATGCTAGTTTAACTATTGCATTCATTGCATGATATCAGATGCATTCATATATTCATTGATTATGGAGTTTTATGCCGATATTCACTGTTTACTTGCTATTGATGATTGGATTTCGGATTTTCATGAGATTTTCTGGATTTGGGAGAAAACCGCAAGAATATATAAAAAAAAAACTCCTCTCTCTCTTTTTAAAATGAAAAGTGTAGTTTTCTCGTGATGTATGGTCGTCCACCATGATGTTTTCTCGGTTATGAGATGGATTTCGAGACCCGATTCGAGGAGTTGGATGAACCGTCTGTGGGTATATGGTGGACCCGGTAAGGTATCCCAGGGCAAGAGGATCGAGGTGTAGACGATGAGCCCGGCAGGGGCAGACTGCCTACCGGTGATTTTACCTGGCGCAGCGGATATCCGGAGGATACTGTAGTGGTCATATGATTGATGATATGGGCCAATCCGGACTGACGGAGCCCGAGGTATTGAGATATTGAGATTTGAGATACAGAGATATTGAGATTTGATATTGAGATACTGAGATTTATGTTTTGTGTCGATGCTTGACACTGATTTCTCTGTTGATTTCATTGGTGATACCCGATTGATATACATATAGAAATCTCATTAAATGAAGAAAAACAGTTCTTTGATTCATGATGTACTTTGTTCTCATTATATGCATCTGCGTATCATTTTAGTGACATGTTGTTACCTGAGGCACTGACACGAGTTTTTGGTATTACACTACATGGATATATGTTTACCCTTACCATATTATTATTTTTTTATTTGAGGATATTACTGATCGTATGACCTAGGATTGCGTTATACATGCGATTTCTACTCGTACATATTTTCTACTCACGAGTTGGCAACTCATCCCCGTTGTGCTACAGTTCCTTGCAGGTTTTGCCATACAGGTTTCGTTGCGGCTTGCTGGTACACTGTCCCTTCCGGGTGATTGCTTTGGTAGGTGGGTTCTTTTGCATCAGGACCACCATTGTATATTTGTTATTTTCAGTTGTATCTAGTAAAACTCCATCAACCAGACTTGTATTATTTGTTATACATAGAAGACTAGTGTATATTATTTCGACCTTAGAGTCGCGCTTGTATTATTATGGATTTCATGTTGTTTTGAGTTTCCTTTTCAGTTTTGATCCTCGCCCTTCGGCGTTGTATATTATATTGAATTGTGTGGTTTTTTCCGCCAGTTTGTGAAGGGCTAGCTCCCGCTTAGGGATGCTTTTATTCATCATTTATGCTTTATCAGGTTTTGTACCCGTTTGGGGTCAGTTTTTACAAATGAGACTCTGTCGAAATTTTTAGAAAAGACTTGTGATTTTAAAGATGCATATTTCGGCTCATGCTGCTAAACTACTTGATTTAAATTGGTTTTTCCTTCACTCTACCGCTTTACTTGGTTTTGATTTGTGGGTTTCAGCTTACTTAGATTATGTACGGCTCGAGACGTTTCGTAATTTAATTGCCGGTCATGTTCCGTACTTTTCGGGTCGTGACAAATTCAGTATCAGAGCGTTAGGTTTTACCTTCTAAGTGTAGGATGACCCTTGGTTGATGGAGTAGGTAGCTTGAGTAGAGTGACGTATCGTACGTATGTTCCGCGGCATATTTACGATACGCTACTCCACTTAAGAAGCCTTAGGATGTACATTTCCTTGCCCAGTATTATATTCCTTCCTATGATCTAGCCTCATCGATACCAGTTATGGTTTTGTTACCACGGTTGTACGGGCACAGAGAGCTACGGCTAGAGTTGCGATCAACACGAACTCGTCACAAACGAGGACTGATCAGGGCGTGATTCCAGGGGCATACGATTTGCATAGATGCGCCGTGTTATTGTGTTTTCGTGCCATGAGCATTTGATGGGTCGCTTTTACTAGAATTCTCGGACGTGCAGATCAGTACCAGAGGATTGAGCCACTGATAGAGGCCAGCCAGAATGTGATGACCATTGATGTATCGCTTATTCATGATGATTGATGCACTGTTCAGCGTGCAGATGAATGAGTCAGTTGTTGCTGCGAACGATGAGATATCGTCCAGATGTTGGAGCTATTGCAGTACGAGTTGTACTTAGAGATATGATAGAAGGCCGCTAGTCACCCGAGGATGAATGACTAGGATATATGGTTCATTCGCTTACCCCGATGCGAGGTCATCAGATTGATTGATTCCAGCTTGAGGAGACTTCACACAGATACGTTGAGAGTCGATAGAGGCGATCGAATGTCAGAAACCCATATTCCAAGTTTAAAGTATTCGGAAAGACATGCAATCAATTATATGGACCCTCTAAAAGAATGAAACCCTAACTCGACATAATGACTGTATGAAAGCCTTTGAACCGTAGGGTTTGCGGCGGTTCCGCGGTGCCATTAGTGAGGCTTGGGTTTGCCCTTCTACGGCTGGTCCACCGATGCTGTGGTATGTACTCGATACTATTAAACTGTACCCAAGATATTGAGCTCTTGGGGGATTATGAGGTTTTGACGATTCGATCGAATGGTTCGACTTCATTCGGATGCTATGTGGTGAGATACATTGCTTGGGAGACTCCAGATACGAGTATAGCCATTGGAGCGTAGTCCATGCAGCCACGATGAGATGAGTCCGAAGCAGTCGACAGTAGAGAAAGGTGGAGTAAGAGGTTCTTACGAGATCTTGATGAGATGACGTTCCACTCCGCCGACATCAGAGATGTGATACGCATGCAGAGGCGTTGTCTATGGATATATTTTCCAGAAGGAGTCACGATGAGTATACAGCCGTTATGGAACAAGAAACAGATCTAGTAAAGGGTGATAACTTTCGGACAGTTCGTCAAAGACGAGATTTGGGAGAGACCTCGAGAGGCCCTTTCTGGAATAACGCACGAGAAGACTTGGACCCAGGATTGGTCATTTTATGCACACCAGCAGGCCAGAGTTTGGCATCGTCAACGAGACATGTTATGAGTGACCATGACAGTTGGCCAGAGATTCTCAGAGGATGTGCTTGAGCAGGACTATTCCACTATACTTGATTTCGGTATTTTAGGCGATCTATTCGCATGATTGAGTTTTGAAGATTGAGTTTCATGATATTTGTTTTCGTGCACCATGGTTGCACCTACTGAGTATTTACGATTTATGCACAGTTATTGCACTTGATATTGTTAGTAATATATATGCCCTAGAGGACATTACTGTACATTCGATGTATATTGTAGTGGATGCTTGGACATATATAGGGAGGACTTTCTTGCTCGACATGATAGTATGCTAACTGGTTGTACTTTATCTTAACATGTACTCTGATTGTCTCTATGATACATGTTGATAAAGCCCTTAGGATATGTACTCGACTACTGGGACTATGATGAGATCATACTAGTGGGGCCACGGTAGTCGATGAGTACATCCTATAACTGTTCCTAGTCGAGGGTGTATCGAGACAGGGCATCGATACACCAGAGTAGACTAGCGTATACGCATCTTGACCCATATGATGGGTGATGGATGATCCTATATCCATCGGTTTTTGACATCAAGGATGGTGTATGGGTGCTCAGTAGAGACTGGGTACACTGGACGGACTCGCAGAGAACTCCCAGATGGTATTATACCTCACGTCAGATGGCAGTTCTCTGGTGACACCGGTACAGAGTAGTCTGTAGACCCGAAATCGTCATAGAGTCTTGTGTGATTCCCACTGTGCTTTGATTTCCATCATACCACGTCCAAGAGGGTGTGCAAAAAGGTGGCTTTTGGGTACAGTCCCGAATCACATGGAGGCAATGAGCGATAGGAGGGGATTCGTCTCTCCCGGTATAGGGAGTTGATGTTGCGCAGTGTTCGATTGGCTATAACTGGAAATCCCTGGCCAGGGTTGCTGAGATTTACTGGTAAGTGTTATCAGTAGTTTCTTGAACTGTTATAGAGCTTATATCGACACGACTTATCAAGCTACTGGGGTCTGACGTTTACCACCCCTAGGCGAGATATGCGACATATCAGACGACGAGACCGGACTGTACGGGAGTGTTACCGATTGGATTCACAGGAGAATGTACAGGCTTTCTTGTTGATCTTCTGAGCGCTCAATACCTGGGTGGCTGTTACGTTTAGCTGACCGCTTGCAGCTTGTGGGTATTTGATATGATCATCACCTACTACTGGCATATTGACGATTCTTTAGAGTCCTATACAAAGGTTTCTTGACTCAGGCAAAACGGAGTAGGGGCACATATGTGATATGTGCAGGACCGAGGATAATGCGATATGAGATACCGTATTATATTCTCGCGATATTTGATATCAGCCAGGTCATCGGATCAAGTGTTGATTTGATGAATCGGTAGATGAGATATTAGTCCGTTATATGCGATATAGCCGGATTGTCGGATCAAGTGTTGATTCGATAATTTAATATATAATAATATATATGATATATTAAATTACATTAACTGATATTAGCTCACTAAAAGATTCTTTTTCTCACTCGGGTAATACATTGATATATATGCGATATATGTTAATTGTATTATTTTATTTTGTTACAATAAATATTATATATGTGATATATAATATTGTAACATGATATGATTACTAATGCAACATGTTTAGTGGAGATTAAAGAAGGTTAGGGTTTGAATTGGGTTAGTTCATTCATGAACCTTCTAGAAGATTTTCTTTTGTTTTGTGTTAAGATATTTTCAGGTGACTCATCTTTAACTCAACCCAAACCCTAGCCCTAGTTAAATCTCTACAAAGGTTACATTGACCATGGTTGCATTTCTAACCTTATCATAACTTTCATTATTCATCATAAAAGGATTGACTATTCTTCTTCTTCTTCTTCCTTGATGCAAAGCTTTCTTGCTTTGCTTTTGTGATGAAAGTGAGTGAGAATGAGAAAACAAAAGAGAGCAAAAATCCTACTTCATTATCCTCATCTACCCTTTCCATTTATATGAGGGTGTTCACTTCATTTTGTGAGTGAGAGCTTGTGTTAAAGAAGCTTCAAGGTAGATCATCTTTGTAATCGAAGATCGGAAGCAAGCTTGCACCTTTCTCTTCATGGAACCTCTCGAGAGTCCGGATGCACGATGATCGCAGCGAAGGGACCTCAACACGGAACTTAAGAAGTGAAGTACCGATCTACAAAGGTTGTAATCCCTCTCACTTAGTGTTAAAATGTTTAACATGCTTGTTTTCTCCTAAACTCTAGTATAAAGATCTTGTTTAGGGTTGTTCGGCACGGCTAAATTTTAAATCGGGCATGGTTGATACCTTGTAGACCCTTGTGCGAGTGTCTAGCATCCCTACAGTGGTATCAGAGCCAAGCTAGAGCTTTAGGCGAAGTCTGAGCGAAGTTTAAAGTCCGATCGAACCCCGAAACGTCGGTTTTTACCCCTCTGTGGACATTTTCTAAAAATGTGGTTTTTTCTGTATTAAAAATACTCAGAAATATTTGCAGGCAATTCTAAGGATTATCCCAAAATATGATCCTCTAACTCTATGAAAGCGCCGCGGAACCGCGGCGGGAACCTGCTTCCCGCGGCGGAAATTGTGAGTTAAGGACACGTGTTTTCAGGGTGTATCCATAGGTACTTGTACTGGCATCTGGATATTTTTAATCTTACTCAAGTGTTGAGTTTTCTGGAGATCCTTTGTACTCGTTGATTCGATCGGAAAGTATAACTTCGTTTAGTTTTGTCCGGGTAATTTTTAGAACGTGTTAAAAAGTTCGAACGGATATCAATAACTCACTTTTTCCCCTGTCGGAAATTTTTTCAAAAGTTGGATTTTTTTTCTCGAGTTTGAAACTTCCGGAAAATCATGCAAGTAACGCGGTGTACCCTCTAGAAGACAATAAACCTTAACTCGATTATGTGACCGTCTGAACCGCCTCTGAACCTTAGGGTTTGGAGCAGTACGGCATTACCATATGTGAGGCGTTGGCTTGACCCTTCTACGGCTGGACCATTAGTACTGTGGCATGTGATGGATACTTTTTGAACTCCGCTCAAGTATTGAGCTATTTGGGAAAACTTGGGTGTTTGCTTATTCGATTGGAAAGTTTAACACTGTCTATTTATCTGGAATGTGATAGAATATTTGGAATCCATAAGTAGTTATGAGATAACTAATTTGAATGTTATAAATCTAGCAGTTCAGTCTCAGATGATCGGTTGCCACGGAATTTTGATGTGATCAAAAGTCCATCGCAATCACGTAGAGTATGCGGATACTCGCTGGGTAAACTTAATAAACAGCCACGCCCCATAGCCCCGACCAAGTGACTGTAGGAGAACCCTGTCGCCAAAAGCATCCATTCCGGTGCTCGCGGCAGCGGTGTTCCTCCTTAGTGCACTTCGTCGGCGGCATCCGGGGGTGCGACCGTCTACTAAAATTTGGGACGAGCATTCGATCAGGATGTCGGGAATCTTGTTGAATTGCCCGACTTGATATTGAAAAGAGTTTTCGATAATGAGACTAAAATGCGGGGTTTATAATTGTTAGGCATGCGATGTCTAAGGAATTCATTTGGTTAGGCATGCGATGTCTAAGGAGGTTGTGGATTCCAACTGTTGTAGTTTTACACTTTCTTTTCTGTGACCGTAAGCGTAGTATGTGTTGTATCGCCGGTTTCGTTTCTATACATCAACGACAATCGGGATACGCATACTTTCTTACGTTGATGATATGAGATATTATGTGTTGCTGTGATATGTTATATTGGATCGTCATGTTTGAATAGCCGGGGGTTTTATGTGAGATGAGGGTTTTTATTTTCGTTCATGTAAAATTCATTTGTATGCAATATTCTTTTATTGGGGCACTTCCGGGCTGAGGATGATGTCACCATTGTATATTATTTACTCTTCCGCATTAGGTAGACCCAAGGCGGGGAGCACAAGTAACCGGGTTCTGGGGTCCAGTGGGAGACCATCTCGAGGAGTCGAGACCGGGTCTCTTAACCCTAGAATTGGCAGTGTTACTTGCCGATCTCGTAGGGGTCTAGGGATGTGGGTTTGGCTATTCATCGCGACCGTGGAATCCGTGTTTTATACAGGCTCATATTAAAACACGGACGTCCTAGTATATCCAATAATTCATATATGTTCTTCTACTGCAATGTTCTGTGATGAGATCATATTACTTCCTGAGACGAATGTTTATATTATATATATGAGATATATGTTATATTGCAGATTTCGTTTCAAATGAGATGCTTGTGAAGTATAATAAAATGGGACTTCATTAATGAGATTAATGAAATAAGAGAAACCTAAAGATATTGTAGAAACTTGTTTAAAAAACTGGTAGCTCTAGTTCCTGCTTTTCATAGCGGTGTTCCTTGTAGAACATCCAGCAGCTTATTCGATAAGAAAAATGTTAGTGTATATGCCCTAGAGGCCATTACTTTATCATACTAGCTTGTATATTACTTGATGGAAGCTTGGGATATTCACAGTTGTATAGACAATCTTGCTCAAAATGGTAGTATGCTACTTGGTTTGTTTCTACTTTAATATGTGCATGTGTTTATTTTAGCATATCGCTTATACATGTTAGTAGAGCCCTTAAGATCTTTACTTGATTACCAGCGTTGTGATGGCAGTCACATTAGTGGGGGTTGGGTAATCTACAAGCACATCCTTATACAAGTCCCTAGTCGTAGGACTATCGAGACAGGGCATCGATACTCTGGAGTAGACTAGCGTATGCACTTCTCATCCCAGCAGGGGAGACGGTCTGTCCCACAGCCGTTAGTACGTCGTACTTGAGATAGTATGCGGGTCCTCGTTAGGTTACGAGTACACTAGACAGGACTCGTCGGGAACTATTGGTTGGTACTATACCTATCGTTAGTTATTAGTTCCCAGGTGACATGAGTACATCTTAGTCCGCTGACTTGACACTGTCACTTCGCCTCGAGTGTGTTCCCACTGTACTTTGATTACTACCCTACTACGGCTCAGAGGAGTCGTGCAAACGGGTAGTAGTTAGGTGCAGTCCCGAAGCACTTGGAGGCAGTGACGGTTAGACAGGATTCGTCTCTCCCGGTATTAGGAGTTGGTATCGCGCTGTGTCAAGGAGAGCCATTACACATAGTCGTCCCTGGCCAGGGCAAGCGAGATATACTGGTAGGTTTCCAGTGTTATCTCAGGGTGTTCTGGGCTACACTCCGACATGACTTGTACCGCTATTAGGGGACTGACGTTTACCTCCCCCTAGGCCCGCCATGCGATATTCTCAGATGAATAGACCGGACTGTACGGAGACTGTCACATTCAGGCTCAGTAGGAGTTAGGATGAGTTCACCTCGTCAATCTTCTTATCGGCATCTACCTGCGGACCGTTACGTACAGCTAGTGCCGCTTGCGGTCTATGGTTAAACCCACTGCCAGCGTAGTGTCGAGTCTTTAGAGTCCCACACAGAGAGCTATTCGCCTTTGGGCAAAAAGAGTAGAGGTCGCATGGTTTTGCGACAGGGTTCGGTCACATCCGCGCACTTGTGCACGTTTGGTGTCCGGGCAGTTATTACTAGCGGGCTTTGGTTTAAGCCAGATCCTAGTATACGTTTTGGGATTGGTTTTATCTCATTTGTATTCGTGTTCCTCGGAATACGGATGCGGGTGTGTATGCACAGTTGACAGAGACCGAGGCAGAGGATTCTCATTAGGGTTGTTGACTGTTGAATTTTTCTAAACCCTAATGAGAATAGAAAGTATGATTAATAATAATATTAATTAAGTATTATTGTGCCATGGTTGGGTTGAAAGTTTGACTTTGTTGACTTGTTGACTTTGATGACCTGTTGACTAGTTTGGACTTATTGACCATCATCATTACAATGGCTATCATTTCATGGCTATGACTTTTCCTTGCTATGACTTTTGCTTGCTTGTTGTGCTTTAAAAAATGAGTGCATGAAATGATAATTCCATTGACATGAACCATCACAAGATGCTTAATTATTATTATTATCATGATTATTTTGGTTTTTGAGAGCATGGTTGTAAAAAGGCTTATTCATTCTATCATTCTCACTCTCTCTCATCCAAGCTCTCCCTCTTCCTCTTGCTCTTCCTCTTGCTCATGGTTCTCCTGTCTCATGAGTTGAGAAACAAGAACCATTGAGATAAAATCCCAAAAACACTTCTCTACTCATCCTAGAGTACAAGGTCTAGCAATCCAAGTATTTTAGTTTCCTCTAGATTGAGGTTGGAGCCAAAGGTAGAAGCTTTCGGGTGGATCCATCTTCGGCACAAGGAGACGACGAGGTGAGGCCGATCCGACCACTACAAGGAGTCGAAGAGAAGGAGTTCAAGATTAGGTATAACCCCTAACATAGTAGCTAAACTCTTAGTTAGGTTGTTAGATAGTTTGTTTAGCAAAGATCTGGTTTCTAGTCCATGTTACCATCACCGAAAAATTGTTTTTCACCATTTCCGCAACCCCGAAAGAACCGGGGATGGGTAACGTGGACTTACACTGGTATCAGAGACTAGCTAAACACTATCCAGCATGTTAGCAAAGTAACTAGAAGTTCGATCGGAAAAGAAAATCACAAAACACGCCCGAGGCTTAAACTTTTTGTCGATTTTTATTCTGCTCTAAAAATTATTTGACATATACCAAAAATCGGCTCAGGGTTTTTAATGAACACGGAAGAAAAACGATCCAACGAGTTGACAAACTCACCGCGGAACCGCGGCAAGAACAGCTTCTTGTCGCGGATCCGCGGCCGAGTTGACTCGACCGTGGATCGGTTTTCCTGCAGTGTTTAAAGAAGGGTGTTTTGGGATTTTTGGAATATGATTTTTCTGCCCAGATTTTACAGAAAACAAATTTGTGTTTTGGGGTGGTTACAAATCCGTATTTTGATCAAACTACTATAAACTTTAGCTAACGGGTTATATCTGTGATGTGATATATGTATTGAACGTCTGCTAATCGCTATACGTCGATTAGTGGGGGTTATACATATCTGTGATCTGTAATGTTGCTGGTATGTGTATATGAATTCGTTGGATTGTCGCGGATGAATAGCCGGGGGTTGTGAGATGAGAGTTTTCTTTAACTTTTCATTTGATGTAATATGTAATTGATGTAATATTATTTGTATGGCCGCACATCCGGGATGAGGCTGTAGCCGCCATTGTATATTATTTCTTTTACTGTTTTTGCTCCTAGGATAGACCCAAGGTGGGGTGCACAAACTACCGGGTACCTCGAAGTGCCGAGTGGCCTACTCACGTTGTTGAGGGAGGTTGCTTCACTTCGGGTATTTGGCGGGTAGTTTGCCGCACCCGTAGGGGTCTAGGGTGGGGTCTTGGCTATTCATCGCGACCGTGTAATCCGCTTTTCGTTGCAGGCTCGAACGAAACGCGGATTCCTAGTATATCCAATGTGTTCATCTGTGATCTGGAATGACTATCAGTGCATCTGACGAATGTATATACTATATATGATATCTATTTAGGCGTTGCTTATGTTTTGCATCCGCGCTAGTTCAGCCCTCGCTCTGTCGTTAGTTAAGTAACCTAACGGGTAATGACAGGGCCCCGTGGCGAATGCGGATGGCATAAGCGTACGTCATATTTTCGTTGTTTTCTGCAATGGTAGGATTAAATGATGGGACGCATTAAAATTAATGCAAGAAAATAAACCAAAGTTAAAGTCGTTGGAACAATTTCAAAACCACTCGGTTTCTTTTCAAAAACAACTTTTAAACGCGGAGCTTAAGCCACTCCTTTTAAAAGCTATCAAGGTTCCATCGATTATATCAAGTTCACTACGTTCACGGTTTCTCCAAAACCATTCGTAGCCCTCCATCATTTCAGTTAAATATTCTGTAGTATTCAAGCTATGTATTTTGACCTACGCCAAGGCATAGTGATTGGTAGCTACCGGATATTTATCTGTAGCATAGATAGATGCGTTGGTTTGGGACAGTCGTACTACTATTTTGGCCTACATCAAGGGTATGTACGGGTGGGTTCAAATTAACCTGGATAATGATGGATAGAACTTGACATGTGACTTATGATATTTTGGCCTACGTCAAGGTCATAAGAGCATGGGGCAAAAATCCACATCGAGAGTTTCTAAAGAAACTGAAACTTGCTAGCACTTCATACCATTTGGAGTGTGATGATTCTGGTAGGATTCCTTCAGTTTTGTCACGCGATGATATTTGGATCCCGATCCTACTGTGAGTATATGCTACTCCTCGGGAAATTTCTCGCTTAACGATCAATGCTATAAACCAAGTAGGTGCCTAGAAAGGTGTTAGCGGGGCTACGCCCCCCAGGGAAAAGAGGTTATTTAATTAAGGAACTTCACGAAAGCGTTGGAAAACCTCCCTCGAAGTACCGACACTGGCCTGGCTGAACGGTTAAGCAATTATTGTACGGTGAGGTTGATCCCGACTAATTCTTCCTTTTTGGTTTGAGGAGGGATTCGAGAAACAGTGGGAGCCATCCTGTTTAGATAAATTAAAAACCAATCTAAACTTGCAAGAGCATCATGCTGTGTTTTCTTCTCTCTCTCTTAATTGCAGCGACCCAGTGACCACATATAGGTTACATTTAGATAATAAAATGACTGAATCTGACTGTTATGATTGGCAAAGGTCTGTCCAGATGTCCATTACCCATGACAAGATGGGACACCTCTTAACTAATCAAACCCCTGCCGTCTCAGGACCAGTTTCCCCAGTCTTGGATATTGATATCCGTAAGACATCGGAAAAAGACTGTGCGAAAACCAAGTGCCTCGTGTTAGCCTTAGTTGATGGTGGATACCAGAGGCAGCACGAGAAGATGGACTTAGTTTCTATCTTCCTCCATAACAAAGATTTATATGGAGAGCAATCTCGTATCGCATGATATGAGACCTCGAATGAATTGCTTCAAGCGAGGTTGGCTATCGGGTCATCTGTAGGGGGCAACGTCTTTACAGAGACCAGCAATTTTGAGCTCATGGACCTGAAGACCACGTTGAAGAACGGGTCAAATGCTGACTTGATTCTACAGTCTCTGCCCTCTACCCTAAAGGAAACCAGGGAGGTAGAAGGAAAGAGAAGGGAAAAAGTTTCGGGACTGGATGTAGTAAAAGAGGGACATTCCTATTGTTACGGGAATGAACATTGGCAGAAGGATTGCAGGGCTAGCAAAGCCAGTAGCCAGGATTCGAAGCATGTTGTGGCTTCGGCTTCGGGTGTGTTTGTAATAGAGAACTGTATGTCAGTTAACCCTACTTCCTGGGTATTGGATACCGGATCAGGATCTCACATATGTAATTCGTTACAGGCTCTGAGAAACCGTAGGGTTATCAAGATAGGTGATATGACTCTCAGAGTTGCTAACGGAATGAGCATGAACGCTGAATCCGTAGGGGAATATCATCTTGGACTGACAACTGGGCAGATATTGATTTTGCATAATTGTTTGTATGTACCAGGTGCGACTTGTAATATCATATCTGTATCCTTACTTTCTAAGGAAGGATATGATTTTACTTTTGTAAGCGATGTGGTCCACATCCACCTAAATCAAGTTCTGATTGGGTCAGGTACATTAAATAACGGGATATACGTATTGAATCAAGCTCAGATTTTCAGTGTCCAGAACACACATAAAAGAAAGTCTCCGGAATTAAATCAGGCTTTCTTATGGTATTGTAGACTGGGTCATATGAATAAGAGAAGGTTGACGAAGTTACATACAGAAGGATATTTGGATCCGTTCGAAAATCAATCATATGCAACTTGTCAATCCTGTCTCAAAGGAAAGATGACAAAGACTCCGTTTACTGGACACGGAGTAAGAGCGAGCGAGCTCTTGGGGCTCGTACACAGCGATGTGTGCGGACCAATGTCTACACATGCGCGAAGCGGTTATTCTTACTTCATTACTTTTTTGGATGATTTTTCAAGGTTCGGGCATGTCTTCTTAATGAAGCATAAATCTGAAGCCTTTGGAAAATTCCAGGAATACAAGAATGAAGTAGAAAAACAAACAGGCAAAATATCAAGACACTGAGATCTGATCGAGGTGGTGAATACTTGAGTGCCGAGTTCCTAGATTACCTAAAAGAGAATGGAATTCTCTCTCAGCTTACTCCTCCATACACTCCACAACATAACGGTGTATCGGAGAAACGGAACCGAACCCTATTGGATATGGTGCGTTCCATGATGAGTAACGCTGAGTTACCGCGATCATTCTGGGGATATGCACTAGAATCAGCTGCATATCTTTTGAACCGAGTTCCAACTAAGACTGTGCCTACCACATCATATCAGATATGGAGTGGGAAGAAACCCTATTTTCAATATCTGAAGATTTGGGGATGTCTAGTGTAGCGTTTTGAAAATCGTTTCGGTGAAATTTCGGAAAATCGGTAAAATGAGGGGGTTTTCTGTAAAAAGTCAAAATACAAATATCTTATTATAAAAATTAAATATACATATTCTAGATATGTAATTGCTATTATTTGGTGTTTATTGAGCCGCTGGTGAAATTTCAAATTTTCTGAAAAAAATATTATTTTATTATTATTTTAAGTCGTCACTAATACATTTAATTAGGAAAATTACAAATTGGAATGAGTTGAAACTAATTTTGTGCATCATAAAACATTAAATAAAAATTTATCATGTGGTTTTTAGAACGAAATCATTTGCCAAAACGGCTTAGAAATTATTGAAGAAAAAAGGCTTTTTTTTAGCGTAAATAGATGTTTGGGGTATTGTATTTATCATTTTTCATCACCCCACACCCGTGCCCACACCCACACACCCCTACTTACTCCTCCCCATGGCTGAATTCAGCACCCACCATATTTTTCCCCACTTGATTTTCAAGGAAAAAGAAATGAAAGAAAAGAAAAGAAAATGAGTGAAGTAGTTAGACTTTTGACTTTGTTTGACCTTGACCTTATCCCCCCCCCCATTTTCCTCACCTCCCTCTCTCTCCCACACCCACTTTTCTGGCCGAAAATTCCTTCTCCCCACAGCAGCCCCCCCTCCATTTTCCCCTCTCTTTTCTCTTCGAAACTTCATGAAAAATTGCATCAAAAATCCACCAAAAATCCCACAAAATCAAAATCAAAGTCCTACCCATTTTAGCTTAGCCCGTTTAGCATGGATCCATCTGAAAAGAGAGCATTTTGGGAGGCCATGGAGTCTTGTGGACCTTCATATATTTTTGGGTATAATTCTAAAACTTTTTGTTGCTTAAATTGTTACTAAATTCTTAAGCTAATTTAATTAAGTGTTATTTGGATATGTGAGTTTAATTGCAAGTTTTGGAATTCAAGTTGTGAAATTGAATGCAAGTTAGGGTTTATAAAATTGGTGTATGGTTGTGTGTTATAATTAGGCTTTGTTGTCATGTTAATACAAGTTTAGTAGCTAGTGCTAATGGCTAGCTTAAAAATTTTGTTATTTTGCTAATTTGCTTACTAGGTTTTTGAAATTTGTTAAATTCTTGGGATTAAAAATGTGATTAGATTTTTCTTGGCTTCATTAACTTTATTAAGTGTGGTTTAATGCTTTGGATCATGCAATTCTAAGCTAGATTGTAGTTTGTGCATTTTGCTTTGAAATTGTTAAAAAGGGTATTTTTGTAAACTAGAATATTAGGATTTTTGGAATTTAATGAGATTAAATTCCGGAAATTGTTTATACGACTTATTTAAGATATTTAATAAATATATTGGCCGCTACATTCATTTAAACATCGTGTTTTGTACAAAAACGGCGAATTGTGCTTGCTAGATTTTCGGAAAAATGACTTTTTAAGTGAAATTGGCGTTTTTGTGAGTTTTAACCTAGTTTATAATAAAATTAGTGTTCGTGAATGTGCAAATGAGTGTGATTGGATTTTCTCGATGGTTTGACGTTCGTACATCGACATCGAGGGTTGGTTTGACTATTCCTGCATGCGTGGGCGATAGGTTTGGACTTATGCGTGATACGCGTGCCGATTTGATTTTCGTATGCCGTTTCGATTTCGAATTTAGTTTTAATGCGATATGGTACGTTATGATATGTAGGTACCCCCATGTGGACTTCGAGACGACAAGCAAGCGCGTGGCGACGTCGGGACCGGCTAGCGAGGACCAGGTGAGTAGATTTATATCTACGGGGAGAAGTCGGGTGGATGGCGTATAGCACCCCCGCAGTCCGTGGTGGTGTATACGGATGCGTATACACACCAACAATTATTATATGTTTTTGGGATTAATAATGGTGCTTAGGATGGATATTAGTGTGTTGGATTATTTTAGCATTGCGGACCCTAGGGTAGTGTTGCACTACACATACACACATACATACTTGCATACATTCCTATTGATATGTGCTCATGGGATTCATTATAGTTATGTGTTCACATGGGTATGCGACTATGTGTTCACATACGGATTGAGGATGATACTTGGGATTGAACTGAGTCGATGAGATTCGATTTGAGGCCGTGAGATCGGTGATATAGCAGGGTTCGTATCTTAGATATGACATGACGTTGTAGCGGGTCCTTGACGTAGTGTTTCACACACGTCCATGCTTACGTAGGCGGTATCAGTATGGTACTAGACGTAGATCAGTACCCCGATCATGATATTTGATAAAGAGGATACCAGGTGAATAGTATGATGAATGTGATATTGACCCGTACCCAGATTGGGATGCCGTACGACGGATTTACGTACGAGCTATATTGATGATTGATCCGCACTCTTGACTTGGGATGCCTGATTATAGATATGGTATCGGATATGATATTATTGAGGCGGGATCACCGACTATACATATACAGGTATGTATATGTATCGACTCAGATGATAGGCGGTTTCCTTACCTGTAGTTCAGCTTATTAGTTCAGCCGTATAGTTTAGTGTAGTTGTTAGATTAGATTAGACTTCTTACCTATTTCAAAAACTAACGAATTGTGGGCATTTTTAAAGACAGCTCAAGGGAATCTACGGATATTTCAAAAACGACGTATCTTTTCATAAAAACACCGTAGCCCCTATTTTCAAAACCCCATGATTCGTGTTATTTCAAAAGGCACCATTCGTAGGACTTATATTAGATTATTGCAGATTAGTTATCGTTGTGTCTAGTATTCAGCTCCCGCACATTATTTCTGTTCGCTCTGCCTCGCATATTTATTTTGCTGCATATTCCATTATTGATATCATGCTGTTAGGACACCAGCACCATTACCGATGATGCGTATGTACCACGTACACCTACTTGCCGGCTCACACACATCTTCATCGGTAATTGCCATGTCACGTACACTTTAGAGAATATAATTGCTTGACTTAGATTGTTAGCTGGTAGTTTTGACATGATATTAGTGTACTTCCCTTATATGCCATATTAGACATTGTAGTTATTACCTACCACTTCATGCATACTGTTATTCAGTTGTTCATGCCTAGTTCATTATCATTGACATATGCACTTGTGATGATTTCTTGAGATTTATGATATTTCTGGATTTCGGGGAAAGCCGCAAAATTTACAACTTATGATCTTTTAAAATATAAAATGTTGCGGTTTTCTAGTGATGTAAAGTGTCGTCCACCATGAGTTTGCTGTGGTTTTGGAGATCCGTGTCGAGGAGTGGAGGAACCGTCACGGGTACATGGTGGGCCCGGTATGGTACCCCGGGGCAAGATGAATGTGGTGTTGACGTTGAGCCCGGCAGGGGAGCACTACCTACCGGTGATATTATTCGACGCGTCGGATATCCGGAGGATACCGTCGTGGTCTTGAGATGGATGGTAGGGGCCGGTCCGGACTGACGGCGCCCTAGATATTGAGATTGAGACATTGATATTTCGAGACAGTGAGATTTATGTTTTGTGTCGATGCTAAACACTGTTGATACTGATTTCATTATGATACCTCAGTTTAAAAATACGAAGGAAATCTCACTAATTTATGAAAACAGTTTCTTCATTTACATGTATTCTGTTTCATGCATTCATACCTCATTCATATGATATATTGCTACCTGAGGCACTGACACGGGCACATGAAATTTTACTCGGGTTAGATATTACCCTAGTCATTGTTATAGGCTGCCTGTTATACTTATATTTGAGGATATATTATGATCATTGACCTAGGTTGCGTTATTTATGCGATTTCTGTGCGTAGATATTTTTCTATTCACGAGTTGGCAACTCACCCCCGTTGTTCCCCAGTTTCTTGCAGATTTGCCGTACAGGTTTCATTTCGGCTTGCGGGCTCAGTTTCATTCGGGTGATTTGCTAGTAGGTGGGTTTACTTGTATCATACCCCCATTATATATCTTGTATATCATTATTCTGTTGTATCTAGAAGTTCCATCAACCAAACATGTATCTATTGAGATAGAGACCAGTGTTGTTTATTCTTTCGACCTTAGAGTCGCTCGTTATATTTCTGGTGGTTTTGAGTTCCCTTTTGAGTTTTTGATCCTCGCCGTTGGCGTTGTATATTATATTGCTTGTGTGGTTGTGACCGTCGATTGACGAAGAGCTAGCTCCCTCTTGGGGATGCCTTTTTCTTGATTTCATATACTATTCATGTTGTATCCCGTTTGGGGGCCAGTATTTACAAAGGAGACTCTACCGAAATTTTCAGTAAATTTTTGATGCTTTTAAAAACCGCATAATTCGGCTTATGCTATTGAAACTACTTGCTTTAATTTGGTTTTGCCTGCACTCTACTACTTTTCTTGGTTTGGATTTCTGGGTTTTCGGTTTACTTAGATTACGTACGCCTCGAGACGTTCGTAGTTTAAGTGCCGGTCATGTTCCGTACTTTCGGGTCGTGACAAAGTTGGTATCAGAGCGTTAGGTTTTAACCTTCGGAGCGTAGGATGACCCTTGATTGATGGAATAGGTGACTAAAGTAGAGTGACGTACCGTTGGTATGTTCCACGGCATATTTACGACACGCCACTCCACTTATGAAGCCTTAGGATGTACATTTCCTTGTTCAGTATTATATTCATTCCGATCTAGCCTCATCGGTATCAGTTTGGTTTTGCTGCTACGGTTACGGCAGGGAGAGCTACGGCTAGAGTTACGGTCAGCACAAGCTCGTCACGAACGAGGACTGACCAGGGCGAAATTCCGGCGACATACGATTGCAGAGATGTGTCTTTTTACTGTGTTTCCATGCCACGAGCGTTTGGCGGATCGCCTTTATGAGGTTACTCGGATGTGCTGATCGACACTAGAGGATTGAGCCACTGACAGAGGCCAGCCAGATTTTGATGACCGTTGGTGTGTTGCTTACTCCTGATGATTGAGGCACTGTTCAGCGTGCAGACGAGCGAGCCAGTTGTTGCTGCGAGCGACGAGATATCGCCCCATATGTTGGAACTATGGCGGGGCGAGTTGTACGAATAGATGATAGAAGGTCGCTAGTCACCCGATGATGAATGACTAGGAAAGGTGGTTTGTTCGCTTACCCCGATGCGAGGTCATCAGATAGATTGATTCCAGCTAGAGATGACTTCACGCGGAGACGTTGGGAGTCGACAGAGACGATCGAATGTCAGAAACCTAATTATCCAAGTTTAAAGTAGTCGGAAAGACATGCAGGCAATTCTATTGTCCCTCTAGAAGAATGAAACCCTAACTCGACTTAATGACCGTGTGAAAGCCTTTGAACCTTCGGGTTTGCGGCAGTTCTACGGCGCCATTAGTGAGGCTTGGGTTTGCCCTTCTACGGCTGGACCACCGATGCTGTGGTATGTACTCGATACTATTAAACTGTGCCCAAGAGGTTGAGCTCTCGGGGGATTATAAGGTTTTGACGACTCGATCGGATGGCTAGACTTAATTCGGATGCTAGGTGGTGAGATGCATTCTTGGGAGACTCCAGATACGAGGATAGTCGTTGGAGCTCAGTCCATGCAGCCGCGACGAGACGAGTCCAAAGCAGACGACATTAGAGAAAAGTGAAGTAAGAGGTTCGTACCAGATCTAGATGAGATGACGTTCCACTCCGCCGACATCAGAGATGCGATGCGCATGCCGAGGCATAGTACTTTGATTTACCTTCCAGAAGGAGTCGCGATGAGTATGCAGTCGTTCCAGAGCAAGATGCAGATATAGGAAAGGACGATGACTTCCGGACAGTTGGCAGAGACGAGACATGGACGAGACCGTGAGCAGGATTCCTTCTAGGACACTGCTGCAATGATACTTGCACCCAGGATCAGATGTGTCAAGTACATTCAGAGAGCCAGAGGCCGACGCCAGTGATATGCTGTCTTACGAGTGGTCGCGATGATTGACCAAGAGATGACCAGAGAAGTACCAGAACGGAATCGTCCCCGTTAGCACACCTGATAGGGCCGATGAGCCGATGGACCGAAAGATCGGTAATTCATAGTGAAGACCTTGATCCAGGAGTGGTCATGGTTACACACGCCAGCAGGACAGAGTTCGTGATCATCGACGAGACGTCCCACTAGTGACCGCGACAGTTGGCCGAGATTCTTAGAGGATGCGCTTGAGCAGTATTATTCCGCCATTATTGATTACGATGTTTTGGGTGATTTATTCGTATGATTTGATTTTGATGATTGAGGATTTACGATCTTTGCACAGTGTTGCACTTGATATCGTTTTCGTTCTTTAGTTTCACATGTTTGTGATTTTACGGTTTTAAACAGTTGAGTTGGTTTTGTGTGTATGCATGCACACGATTTCGTTCCTGCACTCGGTATAGTTTATATATGCTTGCAGTGCAGTGATACGCCTTTTGTGCACTTAGATGCACTGGACTTCGATTTTGATTATGATACTCGATATTTGTTTTGTGCACCTTGTGCACCTGATTGCTTTTGCGCACGTTCGGCTCTTGATATTGGATTTCATGATTTCATGCACGATAGATGCACCTGATTTGGATTTTCGCACATGTTGGGCGCATGTTTTGAAAGGTGATTTTGGTGCACACCAGAGGCACTAAATCGAGATTTTTTTTTCGTGCAAGTCAGATGCACCTGATTTTGCTGTCAGGCACACATGTTGCCTACGACAGATGTTTCGTACACACCTGATGCACTTAGATGTTGTTTCTGTGCGCATGTATGGCACATTCATGGATTTTGATTTTCGTGCGCACCAGACGCACGTAGTATTCATGTGCATATTTTGGGATTGATTTCTTATAGAGCAGTACGTTTTTATGATATTGCTATGTGTTTTCGTACTGAGCAGGACTAGTCAGAGGACAGTACCTGAATACATTTTGCATGCATTGATAGTTATTGAAGGGATTTCCAAAAAGCGAGCTATAGCCTCAGTATTTACCTACGTGTCTGATATGACACGAAATGTTTAAAATAAGGAGACCCTTCTAAATTGTTTCCAAAACGGCGGAACGTACATTTCAAACAAAGGTATATATATATATATATAGTTATTTTCTTATGATAGACGTCCGCCACTGTGCAGTGTTATACGCGTTGCACAGCGACTTAAAGAGATTGGCATGCATTTCCTTCAGACAGTTACAGATATAGATTCGATATTTACATGTATAGTTTCGAGTTATGTCATATCGGTTTTGATTTGGATTCGGCATTGATGTCTTCTCCATGACTCCGATGATTGCGGGATGCTTGACGGAGTTTTGATTTGAGTTATATGCTCATTTTTCAAGCGCATGCGCTGTGCTACGATTTGTTTTATGTATTTATGATTTCGGAGCCCGACGACTTGATGGTTTTTCTTAGATGTTTTAGTAATTGGGGGAGTTTGAATTTAAATTCGGGGACCGAATTTCTTTAAGGGGGGAAGATTGTAGCGTTTTGAAAATCGTTTCGGTGAAATTTCGGAAAATCGGTAAAATGAGGGGGTTTTCTGTAAAAAGTCAAAATACAAATATCTTATTATAAAAATTAAATATACATATTCTAGCTATGTAATTGTTATTATTTGGTGTTTATTGAGCCGCTGGTGAAATTTCAAATTTTCTGAAAAAAATATTATTTTATTATTATTTTTAGCCGTCACTAATACATTTAATTAGGGAAAATTACAAATTGGAATGAGTTGAAACAAATTTTGTGCATCATAAAACATTAAATAAAAATTTATCATGTGGTTTTTGTAACGAAATCATTTGCCAAAACGGTTTAGAAATTATTGAAGAAAAAAGGCTTTTTTTTAGCGTAAATGGATGTTTGGGGTATTGTATTTATCATTTTTCATCACCCCACACCCGTGCCCACACCCACACACCCCCACTTACTCCTCCCCATGGCTGAATTCAGCACCCACCATATTTTTCCCCACTTAATTTTCAAGGAAAAAGAAATGAAAGAAAAGAAAAGAAAATGAGTGAAGTAGTTAGACTTTTGACTTTGTTTGACCTTGACCTTGTCCCCCCCCCCATTTTCCTCACCTCCCACTCTCTCCCCCACCCACTTTTCTGGCCGAAAATTCCTTCTCCCCACAGCAGCCCCCCCTCCATTTTCCCCTCTCTTTTCTCTTCAAAACTTCATGAAAAATTGCATCAAAAATCCACCAAAAATCCCACAAAATCAAAATCAAAGTCCTACCCATTTTAGCTTAGCCCGTTTAGCATGGATCCTTGTGAAAAGAGAGCATTTTGGGAGGCCATGGAGTCTTGTGGACCTTCATATATTTTTGGGTATAATTCTAAAACTTTTTGTTGCTTAAATTGTTACTAAATTCTTAAGCTAATTTAATTAAGTGTTATTTGGATATATGAGTTTAATTGCAAGTTTTGGAATTCAAGTTGTGAAATTGAATGCAAGTTAGGGTTTATAAAATTGGTGTATGGTTGTGTGTTATAATTAGGCTTTGTTGTCATGTAAATACAAGTTTAGTAGCTAGTGCTAATGGCTAGCTTAAAAATTTTGTTATTTTGCTAATTTGCTTACTAGGTTTTTGAAATTTGTTAAATTCTTGGGATTAAAAATGTGATTAGGTTTTTCTTTGCTTCATTAACTTTATTAAGTGTGGTTTAATGCTTTGGATCATGCAATTCTAAGCTAGATTGTAGTTTGTGCATTTTGCTTTGAAATTGTTAAAAAGGGTATTTTTGTAAACTAGAATATTAGGATTTTTGGAATTTAATGAGATTAAATTCCGGAAATTGTTTATACGACTTATTTAAGATATTTAATAAATATATTGGCCGCTACATTCATTTAAACATCGTGTTTTGTACAAAAACGGCAAATTGTGCTTGCTAGATTTTCGGAAAAATGACTTTTTAAGTGAAATTGGCGTTTTTGTGAGTTTTAACCTAGTTTATATTAAAATTAGTGTTCGTGAATGTGCAAATGAGCGTGATTGGATTTTCTCGATGGTTTGACGTTCGTACATCGACATCGAGGGTTGGTTTGACTATTCCTGCATGCGTGGGCGATAGGTTTGGACCTATGCGTGATACGCGTGCCGATTTGATTTTCGTATGCCGTTTCGATTTCGAATTTAGTTTTAATGCGATATGGTACGTTATGAGATGTAGGTACCCCCATGTGGACTTCGAGACGACAAGCAAGCGCGTGGCGACGTCGGCACCGGCTAGCGAGGACCAGGTGAGTAGATTTATATCTACGGGGAGAAGTCGGGTGGATGGCGTATAGCACCCCCGCAGTCCGTGGTGGTGTATACGGATGCGTATACACACCAACAATTATTATATGTTTTTGGGATTAATAACGGTGCTTAGGATGGATATTAGTGTGTTGGATTATTTTAGCATTGCGGACCCTAGGGTAGTGTTGCATTACACATACACACATACATACTTGCATACATTCCTATTGATATGTGCTCATGGGATTCATTATAGTTATGTGTTCACATGGGTATGCGACTATGTGTTCACATACGGATTGAGGATGATACTTGGGATTGAACCGAGTCGATGAGATTCGATTTGAGGCCGTGAGATCGGTGATATAGCAGGGTTCGTATCTTAGATACGACATGACGTTGTAGCGGGTCCTTGACGTAGTGTTTCACACACGTCCATGCTTACGTAGGCGGTATCAGTATGGTACTAGACGTAGATCAGTACCCCGATCATGATATTTGATAAAGAGGATACTAGGTGAATAGTATGATGAATGTGATATTGACCCGTACCCAGATTGGGATGCCGTACGACGGATTTACGTACGAGCTATATTGATGATTGGTCCGCACTCTTGACTTGGGATGCCTGATTATAGATATGGTATCGGATATGATATTATTGAGGCGGGATCACCGACTATACATATACAGGTATGTATATGTATCGACTCAGATGATAGGCGGTTTCCTTACCTGTAGTTCAGCTTGTTAGTTCAGCCGTATAGTTTAGTGTAGTTGTTAGATTAGATTAGACTTCTTACCTATTTCAAAAACTAACGAATCGTGGGCATTTTTAAAGACAGCTCAAGGGAATCTACGGATATTTCAAAAACGACGTATCTTTTCATAAAAACACCGTAGCCCCTATTTTCAAAACCCCATGATTCGTGTTATTTCAAAAGGCACCATTCGTAGGACTTATATTAGATTATTGCAGATTAGTTATCGTTGTATCTAGTATTCAGCTCCCGCACATTATTGCTGTTCGCTCTGCCTCGCATATTTATTTTGCTGCATATTCCATTATTGATATCATGCTGTTAGGACACCAGCACCATTACCGATGATGCGTATGTACCACGTACACCTACTTGCCGGCTCACAAATATCTTCATCGGTAATTGCCATGTCACGTACACTTTAGAGAATATAATTGCTTGATTTAGATTGTTAGCTGGTAGTTTTGACATGATATTAGTGTACTTCCCTTATATGCCATATTAGACATTGTAGTTATTACCTACCACTTCATGCATACTGTTATTCAGTTGTTCATGCCTAGTTCATTATCATTGACATATGCACTTGTGATGATTTCTTGAGATTTATGATATTTCTGGATCTCGGGAAAAGCTGCAAAATTTACAACTTATGATCTTTTAAAATATAAAATGTTGCGGTTTTCTAGTGATGTAAAGTGTCGTCCACCATGAGTTTGCTGTGGTTTTGGAGATCCGTGTCGAGGAGTGGAGGAACCGTCACGGGTACATGGTGGGCCCGGTATGGTACCCCGGGGCAAGATGAATATGGTGTTGACGTTGAGCCCGGCAGGGGAGCACTACCTACCGGTGATATTACTCGACGCGTCGGATATCCGGAGGATACCGTCGTGGTCTTGAGATGGATGGTAGGGGCCGGTCCGGACTGACGGCGCCCTAGATATTGAGATTGAGACATTGATATTTCGAGACAGTGAGATTTATGTTTTGTGTCGATGCTAGACACTGTTGATACTGATTTCATTATGATACCTCAGTTTAAAAATACGAAGGAAATCTCACTAATTTATGAAAACAGTTTCTTCATTTACATGTATTCTGTTTCATGCATTCATACCTCATTCATATGATATATTGCTACCTGAGGCATTGACACGGGCACATGAAATTTTACTCGGGTTAGATATTACCCTAGTCATTGTTATAGGCTGCCTGTTATACTTATATTTGAGGATATATTATGATCATTGACCTAGGTTGCGTTATTTATGCGATTTCTGTGCGTAGATGTTTTTCTATTCATGAGTTGGCAACTCACCCCCGTTGTGCCCCAGTTTCTTGCAGATTTGCCGTACAGGTTTCATTTCGGCTTGCGGGCTCAGTTTCATTCGGGTGATTTGCTAGTAGGTGGGTTTACTTGTATCATACCCCCATTATATATCTTGTATATCATTATTCTGTTGTATCTAGAAGTTCCATCAACCAAACATCTATCTATTGAGATAGAGACCAGTGTTGTTTATTCTTTCGAACTTAGAGTCGCTCGTTATATTTCTGGTGGTTTTGAGTTCCCTTTTGAGTTTTTGATCCTCGCCGTTGGCGTTGTATATTATATTGCTTGTGTGGTTGTGACCGTCGATTGACGAAGAGCTAGCTCCCTCTTGGGGATGCCTTTTTCTTGATTTCGTATACTATTCATGTTGTATCCCGTTTGGGGGCCAGTATTTATAAAGGAGACTCTGCCGAAATTTTCAGTAAATTTTTGATGCTTTTAAAAACCGCATAATTCGGCTTATGCTATTGAAACTACTTGCTTTAATTTGGTTTTGCCTGCACTCTACTACTTTTCTTGGTTTGGATTTCTGGGTTTTCGGTTTACTTAGATTACGTACGCCTCGAGACGTTCGTAGTTTAAGTGCCGGTCATGTTCCGTACTTTCGGGTCGTGACATCTAGCTTTTGTCAAAAGGCAGCATGCGGACAAACTCGAGGCACGCTCAGTACAGTGCAAGTTTGTAGGATACCCAAAGAACTCCACGGGGTATCTTTTCTATTATGCAGAAGAACAAAAGGTCTTTGTCTCTCGTAATGCCCACTTTCTGAAACATCAGTTCTTAGAAAAAGAAATAAGTGGGAGCGCAATAGAACTGGAAGAAATTCCAGAACCACAAACTATTACTGAAAGCTTAGTAGAACCAGAGGGTTTGAAAGAACAGGACATTCCTACGCCGCTCCGCAGGAGTAGTAGGCAGTCTCATCCGCCCGAGAGATACTACGGTTTTCTCATAGACGGGGTTAGAGAGGATTGCACCATGGATTATGATGATCCTACTAGCTTCCAGCAAGACATTCATAGCGGTGACTCAGTAAAATGGCTGGATGCAATGCGGACCGAGATGGAGTCCATGTACACCAACAAAGTTTGGACTTTGGACTTTTCTCCAGAAGGGGTAAAACCCGTAGGCTGCAAATGGATCTTCAGAAAGAAGATTGGTGTAGATGGGCAGGATGAAACCTATAAAGCTAGACTTGTTGCAAAGGGTTTTCGTCAAAGACCTGGTCTGGACTATGACGAGACCTTTTCTCCAGTGGCTATTCTCAAATCCATTCGGATCCTTCTTGCCATTGCTGCCTTCCACGATTATGAGATCTGGCAGATGGACGTAAAGACGGCTTTCCTAAATGGAAATTTGGAAGAGTGCGTCTATATGGATCAGCCGGAGGGAATCATTCAGAGTGGGAGCAGCGGTAAAGTGTGCAAGTTGCTCAAGTCCATCTATGGACTGAAGCAAGCATCGCGGAGTTGGAACATCTGCTTTGATGATACTGTCAAAGAATTCGACTTTATCAAAAACCCAGATGAACCATGCATTTACAGTAAGATTGTAGGGAGAACTGTAGTATTCCTCGTCTTGTACGTGGATGACATTCTCCTAATAGGAAATGATATTCCTATGTTACAGTCAGTCAAAGGATTCTTGTCACAGAGGTTCTCCATGAAGGACCTGGGCGATGCCAACTACATTATGGGGATCCAGATCTATCATGATAGATCTAAGAGGATGTTGGGACTTTCACAGTCCAGGTACATAGACACCATACTGAAACAATTCAGTATGGAAGATTCCAAGCGCGGTAATCTACCGGCTTGTCACGGAATCACCCTTTCCAAAGAGATGTCTCCCAAGACTTATTTGGAAAGGGCTCGCATGTCATCAATACCCTACGCATCTGCGGTAGGCTCTATAATGTATGCGATGTTGTGTACGAGACCAGATGTAGCATACGCATTGAGCGTTGTAAGCCGGTATCAGTCGGACCCAGGGGAGAAACACTGGATAGCAGTAAAGAACATTCTCAAGTACCTGAGAAGGACTAAGGAGATGTTCTTGGTGTATGGCGGAAAAGACCTCCAGATCGAGGCCTTTGCTGACTCCAGCTTCCAGAGTGACAAGGATGACTCCAAGTCCATGTCGGGTTATGTCTTTACCCTCAATGGAGGGGCGGTTTGCTGGAAGAGTTCCAAGCAGGAGACCGTTGCTGACTCAACTATGGAAGCGGAGTACATAGCTGCTTGCGATGCCGCAAAGGAAGCTGTCTGGATGAAGAAGTTCCTCATGGAGCTTCAGGTGGTTCCTACCATTGTTGATCCAATACCGCTGTATTGTGACAACAACGGCGCTATAGCTTTAGAAAAGGAACCCAGGTCCCATCAGAAGTCCAGGCACATTTTGAGGCGGTACCACCTGATCAGGGAGATCGTAGATCGCCGGGAGATCGAGGTGAAGAGAGTAAATTCAGAAGATAACACTGCAGATCCACTCACGAAGGCCTTACCCCAGACTCAGTTCGAGCGGCTGATCCAGTTGATAGGTCTCCGATACGCCAGTACATGGCCATAGTGCAAGTGGGAGATTGTTAGTGTATATGCCCTAGAGGCCATTACTGTACCATACTAGCTTGTATATTACTTGATGGAAGTTTGGGATATTCACAGTTGTATAGACAATCTTGCTCAAAATGGTAGTACGCTACTTGGTTTGTTTCTACTTTAATATATGCATGTGTTTATTTTAGCATATCGCTTATACATGTTAGTAGAGCCCTTAGGATCTTTGCTTGATTACCAGCGTTGTGATGGCAGTCACACTAGTGGGGGCTGGGTAATCTACAAGCACATCCTTATACAGGTCCCTAGGTAGGACTATCGAGACAGGGCATCGATACTTCGGAGTAGACTAGCGTATGCGCTTCTCATCCCAGCAGGGGAGACGGTCTGTCCCACAGCCGTCAGTACGTCGTACTTGAGATAGTATGCGGGTGCTCGTTAGGTTACGAGTATACTGGACAGGACTCGTCAGGAACTGTTGGTTGGTACTATACCTATCGTCAGTTATCAGTTCCCAGGTGACATGAGTACAGCTTAGTCCGCTGACTTGACACTGTCACTTCGTCTCGAGTGTGTCCCACTGTACTTTGATTACTACCCTACCATGGCTCAAAGGAGTCGTGCAAACAGGTAGTAGTTGGGTGCAGTCCCGAAGCACTTAGAGGCAGTGACGGTTAGACAGGATTCGTCTCTCCCGGTATTGGGAGTTGGTATCGCGCTGTGTCAAGGAGAGCCATTATACATAGTCGTCCCTGACCAGGGCAAGCGAGATATACTAGTAGGTTTCCAGTGTTATCTCAGGGTGTTCTGGGCTACACTCCGACACGACTTGTACCACTATTAGGGGACTGACGTTTACCGCCCCCCTAGGCCTGCCATGCGATATTCTCAGACGAACAGACCAGACTGTACGGAGACTGTCACATTCAGGCTCAGTAGGAATTCGGATGAGTTTACCTCGTCAGTCTTCTTATCGGCATCTACCTGGGGACCGTTACGTACAGCTAATGCCGCTTGCGGTCTGTGGTTAAACCCACTGCCAGCGTAGTGTCGAGTCTTTAGAGTCCCACACAGAGTGCTATTCGCCTTTGGGCAAAAAGAGTAGAGGTCGCATGGTTTTGCGACAGGGTTCGGTCACATCCGCGCACTTGTGCACGTTTGGTGTCTGGGCAGTTATTACTAGCGGGCTTTGGTTTAAGCCAGATCCTAGTATACGTTTTGGGATTGGTTTTATCTAGTTTGTATTCATTTTCCTCGGAACACGGATACCGGTGTGTATGCACAGTTGACAGAGATCGAGGCAGAGGATTCTCATTAGGGTTGTTGACTGTTGACTTTTTCTAAACCCTAATGAGAATAGGAAATATGATTAATAATAATATTAATTAAGTATTATTGTGCCATGGTTAGGTTGAAAGTTTGGCTTTGTTGACTTGTTGACTTTGTTGACCGGTTGACTAGTTTGGACTTGTTGACCATCATCATTACAATGGCTATCATTTTATGGCTATGACTTTTGCTTGCTATGACTTTTGCTTGCTTGTTGTGCTTTACAAAATGAGTGCATGAAATGATAATGCCATTGACATGAACCATCACAAGATGCTTAATTATTATTATTATCATGATTATTTTGGTTTTTGAGAGCATGGTTGTAAAAAGTCTTATTCATTCTATCATTCTCACTCTCTCTCATCCAAGCTCCCCCTCTTCCTCTTGCTCTTCCTCTTGCTCATGGTTCTCTTATCTCATGAGTTGAGAAACAAGAACCATTGAGATAAAATCCCAAAAACACTTCTCTACTCATCCTAGAGTACAAGGTCTAGCAAGCCAAGTATTTTCGTTTCCTCTAGATTGAGGTTGGAGCCAAAGGTAGAAGCTTTCAGGTGGATCCATCTTCGGCACAAGGAGACGACGAGGTGAGGCCGATCCGACCACTACAAGGAGTCGAAGAGAAGGAGTTCAAGATTAGGTATAACCCCTAACATAGTAGCTAAACTCTTAGTTAGGTTGTTAGATAGTTTGTTTAGCAAAGATCTGGTTTCTAGTCCATGTTACCTTCACCGAAAAATTGTTTTTCACCATTTCCGCAACCCCGAAAGAACCGGGGACGGGTAACGTGGACTTACAGAAAGAGCCGAGATCCCTTCACCGGGAGTGACCTCTTTAGCGAAACTAGCAGATGCTACAAACTCGGTTTGTCTTTTGATTGCTTATATAGTTTTTTCTTTACATAGTGATATTTGTGAAATATCCTGCACCTTATTCGATGAGGAAAGAGCCGACGATCCCTTCACTGGGAGTGACCTTTTTAGCAAAACTAGAAAAGGCCTAAAAACCATTCTTTTTAAAAATCACTCGATTCTACAACGATATCAAGTTCATTACGCAAAGGGTTTTCTTAAAAACCTGTCGTAGCCCTCCGTCATTTCAGATAAGTACTGGTTAGTATTCGTGCTGCGTTTGTTGACCTTAGCCAAGGCGTAGTGTGCGGTAGCTGATTAGTGCTTATCTGTATAAGCATATGATGCGATTGAGTTAGGGTAGTCATGCGACTTTGTTGACCTTAGCCAAGGGTCGTGCGGGTGGGTTTAATTCAATCGGGAAATGACAGGTTGAACTTGGCTAGCACATGATTTGTTGACCTTAGCCACGGTCATAAGTTGCTAGGGGTAAAATATTATTGGGAATTTCAAGTGTTGAAATTTGCAATGAGATTGTATACCTTCTATGAGATAGTTGGATCCCGATACCCACTGCGAGTAAGAGTTACTCCTGGGAGAGTTTTACACATTACAATTAGCCGATCAAGTAGGTGTTTAGAAAGGTGTTAACGGGGTTACACCCCTGGGAAGACGAGGTTTATTTTAATTAGGTACGTGCGAAAGCGCGGGGAACCTCCCTCAAAGTACCGGCACTGGCCTGGCTGAAAGATTGGCGAACTTGTAGGGTGTAATTAATCCCGGCTAGTCTTTCCTTTTAGGGTTTGAAGGAAGATTTGACTAAAACAGTGGGAGACATCCTGATTAGATAAATTGATAACCAATCTAATCTTGTAAAAAGCGCACGCTGAGTATTTTCTTCTCTCTCTCTCTCCTGGTTACGACTATGTCACTCCTTAATCCAGATAATAATACGGATGTATTTGACCAAACCCGCTTGTTATACTGCGCTAGGGAACGTTGGTCCCGCTCCAAGTTATTATTGTTATAAGACAGAGCAGGAAATAGGGGATTACCAGAATTCCCGTGTCGCCCAAATGAAGAAAGTGCATGTTGATGCATCATCTTCGGGTGTGTTCATTACAGAGAGCTTTTTCTCAGTATCCTTTATGTCCTGGGTATGAGATACCAGATCAGGATCTCGCAAATGTAATTTGTTACATGGGCTACAGATAGGTAGAGAACTGAGAACGGGTGATAAGTTTCATGAGATAGAAATGGTGCAAGTGTTGCAGCCAAGTCTGTTGGTAGTTATCACCCTGTATTATCAGAATACATTGATTCTGAACGAATGTTATTAGATACCGAACCCGATATACAACATCATATCAGTCTCTTTATTAGTAAAGAAGGATATAATTTTGTATTGTTGGATAATGTTTTGAACATTTCCTATATCAAGAGTTGATCGAATCAGGAACATTATCTAAAAGCATAGACGTTCTAAATCAAACCACAGTTCTTTGTGTACAGAATATACGCAAGAGGAAGAGTTCAGAAATGAACGGATCCTTCTTGAGGCATTGTAGACTAGGTCATATCAATGCGACCCGACTAGCTGAAGTTACATCTAGATGCATATTTAAATGAGTTTGAATTTACATCTTGTGAAACTTGCCGGTCATGTCACAGAGATTAGATGACCACAGCTCCGTTTATTGGAAACAGAGAAAGAGTTAGTGAACTCTTAGGATTGATACATGCTGATGTATGAAGGTCCCCTGTCTACACATGCCAGGACCGATTCTTTGTACTTCATTACATTCACTGATGATCTCTCAAGATTCAGACATATGTTCCTGTTGAAACACAAGTTCGAAACTTTTGAGATAATCACAGAATATAAGTCAGAAGTAGAGAACCAAAAACGGGTATAAGTATTATATCCTTTGATGAGATCAGGGAGGAGAATACTTGAGCACGGAATTCCTGGACTATTCTAAAGGAGAATGAGATTCTCTTTCAGCATTACTCCTCCGTATACACCATAGCACGATGGTATATCGGGGCGGAGCAATAGCACCCTATATGATATGGTGTGCTCTATGATGAGTACTACTGAGTTTCGTATTTCCTTTTGGGAGTTATGCACTTGTGAAGCTACATACCTATTGAATAGGGTTCCAATCAAATCAGTTGCCTACCACTTCATATATGATATGGAAAGGGAACCCATATCTTAAGTTTGTTAATATTTGGGGTTGTCCGGCCTATGTCTAAAAAGCAAAATCCGGACAAGATCGAGGCAAAGTCAGTTCTGTGGAAGTTTGTTGGATATCCCAAGCATTCGCAAGGGAATATCTTCTACCAAACCAAGGAACAAAAGATGTTTTGTTTCTCAGCATGCCACCTTTGTGAAAGGAAATTTCTTGTGAAGAAATTATTGGTCATGAGGTAGAACTGGAAAGAGTTCCATCTATACAAACTGCAACTGATGATTTGGTAGAACCAAAGGATTCAATAGTTTCCAATGAACCTCAGCCTCTCCGCCGATCTAGTAAGGTTCCTCACCCACCTGAGAGATACTTCGGTTTCTCTATGATAGTGGGAGCGAGGATTGCATCATAAGATGATGACCCAACTATTTTCGAGCTGGCCATCAGGAGTGGGACTCTGTAAGAATGGCTGGATGCTTATCGATCTGAGATGGAATCCTTATACACCAACAAAGTATGGACTTTGGTTGCTTTATCTGAAGGGTTAAATCCCCATCAGGAGCAAGTATATCTTGAGAAGATTACTTGGTGTACATGGAAAAGTTGAGACTTTCAAAGCTATGCTTAAGTCCATCCAGATCCTACTTGCAACTGCTACATACCATGACTATGATATCTGGTGGTTGGGTGTCATGACAGCTTTTCTAAATGATGATTTAGAAGAGAGCGTCTATAAGTACACAGCCAGAGGGCTTTATAGATAGTGGGAGCAGCGAAAACGTGTGCAAGATGTTTTATGTGATAAAACAGATATCGCATAGTTGGAACATCTGTTTTGATGTGGTAGTCAAAGAGTTTGACTTCATCAAAATGGTAGATGAACCTTGTATATACAAAAAGGTAGTAGAGAGTATGGTGGTGATCCTCGTAGAGTACGTGGATGACATACTCTTGATAGGGAAAAAGTTTCCTATGCCACGCTCGGTCAATCTCCTCTTATCACATGGATTCTCCATATAGGATCAAAGTGATACCTACTAAATCCTGGGTTTTGGATCTATGAGATAGATCTAATTGGATGTTAGGATACTCACTAGTTGTAGTGAGATGGTATCAATCGATCCTGGGGAGAATCACTGGAAAGGTTCCAGGGTGATAAGGATGACTGAATGTCAGTTACAGGCATTGTCTATACCCTCAGTAGAGGGACGGTATGTTGGAAGTGTTCCAAGCTAGATACCGTGACTTACTAGACGATTAAAGGCAAGATACATTGTTACCAAGGATGCTACCAAAGAGTCAGTCTGGATATATAAGTTCATGAGATGAACTTCGTTCCTACCATTGTGTGACAATGGAGTTGTGGCTTATGCCGTGGAACCCCCGTCCCATCAGAAATCCAGATATAATTCTTAGGCAGTATCACCTGATCATGGAGATGGTTGATCTCCAGGGAGATCGAGGTTAAGAGAGTAGACACAGAGAACAACAGCGCGGATCCACTCACAAAGGCCTTTTTCCCAGTAGAGACTTTTATGGGATGGTTGAGTATGAGATACTTCAACCACTGCTAATTGTTGGGTATGTGATACCACAACAGATGGCCCTAGTGCAAGTGGGAGATTGTTAGCAATATGTATGCCCTAGAGACCATTACTGTACATTCGATGTATATTGTAGTGGATGCTTGGACATATATAGGGAGGAATTTCTTGCTCGACATGATAGTATGCTATCTGGTTGTACTGTATCTTAACATGTACTCTGATTGTCTCTTTGATACATGTTGATAAAGCCCTTAGGATATGTACTCGACTACTGGGACTATGATGAGATCATACTAGTGGGGCCACGGTAGTCGATGAGTACATCCTATAACTGTTCCTAGTCGAGGGTGTATCGAGATAGGGCATCGATACACCAGAGTAGACTAGCGTATACGCATCTTGACCAATATGATAGGCGATGGATGATCCCATATCCATCGGTGTTTGACATCAAGGATGGTGTACGGGTGCTCAGTAGAGACGGGGTACACTGGACGGACTCGCCGAGAACTCCCAGATGGTATTATACCCCACGTCAGATGGCAGTTCTCTGGTGACAATGATACAGAGTAGTCTGTAGACCTGAGATCGTCATAGAGTCTTGTGTGATTCCCACTGTGCTTTGATTTCCATCATTCCATGTCCAAGAGGGTGTGCAGAAAGGTGGCTTTTGGGTACAGTCCCGAATCACATGGAGGCAATGAGCGATAGGAGGGGATTCGTCTCTCCCGGTATAGGGAGTTGATGTTGCGCAGTGTTTGATTTGCTATAACTGGAAATCCCTGGCCAGGGTTGCTGAGATTTACTGGTAAGTGTTATCAGTAGTTTCTCGAACTGTTATAGACCTTATATCGACACGACTTATCAAGCTACTGGGGTCTGACGTTTACCACCCCTAGGCGTGATATGTGACATATCAGACGACGAGACCGGACTGTATGGGAGTGTTACTGATTGGATTCACAGGAGAATGTACAGGCTTTCTTGTTGATCATCTGAGCGCTCAATACCTGGGTGGCTGTTACGTTTAGCTGACCGCTTGTAGCTTGTGGGTGTTTGATATGATCATCACCAACTGCCGGCGTATTGACGATTCTTTAGAGTCCTACACAGAGGTTTCTTGACTCAGGCAAAACGGAGTAGGGGCACATATGTGATATGTGCAGGACCGAGGATAATGCGATATGAGATACCGTATTATATTCTCGCGATATTTGATATCAGCCGGGTCATCGGATTAAGTGTTGATTCGATGAATCGGTAGATGAGATATTAGTCGGTTATATGCGATATAGCCGGATTGTCGGATCAAGTGTTGATTCGATAATTTAATGTATAATAATATATATGATATATTAAATTACATTAACTGATATTAGCTCACTAAAAGATTCTTTTTCTCACTCGGGTAATACATTGATATATATGCGATATATGTTAATTATATTATTTTATTTTGTTACAATAAATATTATATATGTGATAGATAATATTGTAACATGATATGATTGCTAATGCAACATGTTTAGTGCAGATTAAACAAGGTTAGGGTTTGAATTGGGTTAGTTCATTCATGAACCTTCTAGAAGGTTTTCTTTTGTTTTGTGTTAAGATATTTTCAAGTGACTCATCTTTAACTCAACCCAAACCCTAGCCCTAGTTAAATCTCTATAAAGGTTACATTGACCATGGCTGCATTTCTAACCTTATCATAACTTTCATTATTCATCACAAAAGGATTGACTATTCTTCTTCTTCTTCTTCCTTGATGCAAAGCTTTCTTGCTTTGCTTTTGTGATGAAAGTTAGTGAGAATAAGAAAACAAAAGAGAGAAAAAATCCTTCTTCATCATCCTCATCTACCCTTTCCATTTAGATGTGGGTGTTCACTTCATTTTGTGAGTGAGAGCTTGTGTTAAACAAACTTCAAGTTAGATCATCTTTGTAATCGAAGATCGGAAGCAAGCTTGCACCTTTCTCTTCGTGGAACCTCTCGAGAGTCCGGATGCACGATGATCGCAGCGAAGGGACCTCAACACGGAGCTTAAGAAGTGAAGGACCGGATCTACAAAGGTTGTAATCCCTCTCACTTGGTGTTAAAATGTTTAACATGCTTGTTTTCGCCTAAACTCTAGTATAAAGATCTTGTTTAGGGTTGTTCGACACGGCTAAATTTTAAATCGGGCATGGTTGATGCCTTGTAGACCCTTGTGCGAGTGCCTAGCATCCCTACAGATATCGTTTTCGTGCCTTGGTTTCACATGGTTATGATTTCATGGGTTTTATACAGTTGAGTTGATTTTGTGGACATGTACGCACACGATTTGATTTGCATTCGGTATAGTTCACATATGCTTGCAGTGCATTGATACGTATTTGTGCACCGCAGTTGCACTGGACTACGATTTGATATCATTTGAGGTATGGATTTTGATTGTGATACACGATATTTGTTTTGTGCACTTTATGCACCTGACTGGATTCTTGCGCAAATTTGACGCGCTTGGATTGGATTTTTGCGCATGTTCGGTGCGTGATATTGGATTTCATGATTTCGTGCATGTTGGATGCACATGATTAGATTTTATTCGTGCATGATAGATACACCTGATTTGGATTTTCGTGCATGTTGGGCGCATGATTTGAGATGCGATTTTGGTGCACACCAGATACACTAAATCGGGATTCTTCGTGCATATCAGATGCACCTGATATTGTTGTCAGGCACACTGTTGCCTCTGACAGGTGTTTCATGCATACCCGTTGCACTTAGATGTTATTTCTGTGCACATGTACGACACATTCATGGATTTTGATTTCCGTGCGCACCAGACGCACGTAGCATTCATATGCAGATTATGGGATTGATTTTTGGAGCAGCACGTTTTTATGATAATTGCTAATTTATATAGTAGCTGAGCAGGACTAGTCAGAGGATAGTACCTGGATATATTTTGCTTGCATTGATAGATATCGAAGGGATTCTCAAAGAAAGAGCTATAGTCTCAGTATTTACCTACGTGTCTGAGATAACACGAAACTTTTACGAAAAAGAAACCCTTCTAAATTGTTTTCAAAAATGGTTGGACGTGCATATTAAACAAAAGATAATACATATACGATTATTTTCTTAAAATAGACGTCCGCCACTGTGCAGTGTTGTGCGCATCGCACAGCAACGTGAAAGGTTTGACATGCATTTCCTTCAGATGTTTACATGTATGGTTTTGATGTATATCATGATTGGTTTCATTTTGGGCTTTGACATTGATGTCTTCGCCCTGACTCCGATGATTGCGGGATGCTTGACGGAGTTTTGATTTGGAGTTATCTGCTCACTGTTCATGTGCATGCATTGCGCTATGATGCGTTTTTTATATTGATGATTTTGGAGCCCCGACGACTTGGACTTTTACTGAAATGTTTTAGTATTTGAGGGGTTTAAATTTAAATTCGGGGACCGAATTTTTTTAAGGGGGGAAGACTGTAACATTTCAGAAAAATAAAATATTATTTTTTGGGAATTTTTATAATTAAATAATAAAATATTGAATATTTTAATAAGGCGGTATAATTAAATACCGATAAATTAGGAAAAATCGGAAAATTATAGAAATTACCGAAAGAGGGTGTTTTATTTGATTTATGCAAATTATAAATTTTTATGATTTTTATATTCACTATTAGTGTTAATCGCGATTAAATATCACTAATCGCGTATTAAGCGTGTTTTGTGCACATGACATGCACCAAATTATTTTAACACTTGTTACATTTTATCATGATCTTTTCTTCATTTATCATGCATGGTTGTTGATTTTAGAAAATAAAAGAAATGGAAAAAGGGGGTAATGATGACTTGAAAAGAGAGAAAAGGGGACATAATCATTGTAGGAGACCATGCTTGAGAGAGAGAGAGAATGGGGGGGTGCTCCTCATTGTTTCTCCACCATTTTTCTTCTTCTTCTTCTTCCTCATCTCCCTCTATATACTACCTTCATTGAACCATATCAAAATATTCACCAAAACCCCATACCCATTTCTTTAAAAATGTTCACTAGCTCAAGGGAAGCACATTGGACCAAGAAAAATCGAATTTTGAGGACTTGAGGCAACTCAAGAATTTTCTTGAGTTTCCAAATGAGGTAATTTCTGCACCTTTAGCTTAGCATTTCAATTCCTTATGTGTCCATATGTTTTTAGTATCGATATCGAGTGGTTTTGTGAACTTAGAAAATCCCTAGATGAGCTTAGGGTTTTGAATTTGTTCTAAAGGTGAAATTGAGTGTAGTAGTGACCCTAAAAACCCTATGGTGATTGATTGGAGACCTAAACCAGAGACTAGAACCCCGGAACACAAGTTTAGAAAACCCGATATCGAAAACGGTGAAATTTTAATGGTATTTGGAGATCTGCTAACACTCGGGGACCTGAAAAATTATTTAGCAAGGACAGTAATGCATGAAGGCGGCCTAGGACCTCCTACTGAAACCCTAGCCCCTACCTCCCTAACCTGACCACAGATTTAACCCAGATGGCCGCAAATTGCGGCCTGGGTCCCACCATTTTTGTTCGTGCTTCGTCTGTGGCTCCAGTATCAGTAAATTAGATCCTTGGCATATGCAGATTTGACTAATTTGACCTAGGGTAAAAATCTGGGACCATTTTCAAGAGTTGTTGTTTTGATTCGGGGTTTTGTTTTACGTATTTTTGAATTCTGGATTTTGAATCTGTGTTTTACCTCGATCACTTGACGTTTGTACGACGATATCGAGGGGTGTTGGTGGTTTTGAAGGCGTGGTCCATAGGTTCTAACCTATAGGCCTTTAGCGTGTCGTTTTGGTTTTCCGATGTGATTTTAATACGCATTTGCGATTGGATTATATGTGTAGGTACCCACGTGATGTCGAGACGTTGAAGATGAAGATGGCGACATCGGCACACAAGAAGCAGGTGAGTAGATTTATATCTACGTGGAGAAGTCGGGTGGATGGCGTATAGCACCCCCACAAAGTTGTGAGAAATGAGGGGATATGTTTTATCTACTTTTATATGTTAGGATGTGATATGAACCTTAGCAAGAAATCTTTAGGAGATTAGGGGTTAGTGTTAGCGAGTATGGATGAAAGGACTCTAGTCGATTTCTTAGTTCCGAAACCTTAGGGTAAAGATTTGCATACATACACATACTCGCATACTTTGACTTCCTTGTGCGTATTGGGGACATGTTTATATTTGTATTCATATGCTTGGATGAAGAGAATGTTATACGATACTTAGGAATGAGTCGATCTGATCGGGCATGATGCCGTGAGATATTGAATGCGTGACCGAGATATATCATGATGTTATAGCGGGTCGTTGGACGACGATACTATGTTGATGATATATTTATGATAGTTGACATGTGATCGAGATATGAGATAAGATATGTTAAGATATTTATAATAGATCGCATTGGGCGTGTATACTTCTATATGATGATATGTGTTGATGACATCGGATTGTATGAGGCTGTAGATCAGCAGTCAGATCATGATTATATTGATGATATTAGTATTGTACTAGACCTAGATCAGTACCCATGTTCACGATTGGTGATGATGATGATACCTAATGAATAATGAGATAAATGTGATAAGTGACCCGTACCCAGATTTGGGATGCCGTACGATAGATTTACCGTACGAGATATATTTATGATGTTAGATCCGCACTCTTGACTCAAGGATGTCATATGATATATTGTATCGTACATGATACTATTGAGGCGAGATCACCGACTACTAGATATATATACAGATCGACTAAGATTTAGGTGGATTTCCTTACCCTTTTGACTGGGCTCGAGTCATACTTGTTTCCAAAAGTGGAGAATTGTGAGTATTTTAAATACCAGCTTTGTATAAATCGTATATTGGGTAGGTATGTTTCAGTGTTGCTGTTACTACATCACTTTTTGTACATTTCATGATGTTTCATCGCATTGCATGCTTGTGCATATGTTATCAGTAATTATCATGAAACCCTGCTGTCAGGACACCAACACCATTACCGATGATGCATATGCTCCACATACACTTGCTTGCCGGCTCACACACATCTTCATCGGTAATTGTGCTGGTGTCCTGACAGCAGGGTTTCATGATAATTACTGATAACATATGCACAAGCATGCAATGCGATGAAACATCATGAAATGTACAGAAAGTGATGTAGTAACAGCAACACTGAAACATACCTACCCAATATACGAGTCATACAAAGCTGGTATTTAAAATACTCACAATTCTCAACTTTTGAAAACAAGTATGACTCGAGCCCAGTCAAAAGGGTAAGGAAATCCACCTAAATCTGAGTCGATCTGTATATATATTTAGTAGTCGGCGATCTCGCCTCAATAGTATCATGTACGATATAATATATCATATGACATTCTCGAGTCAAGAGTGCGGATCTAACATCATAAATATATCTCGTACGGTAAATTTATCGTACGACATCCCAAATCTGGGTACGGGTCACTTATCTCATTTATCTCATTATTCATCAGGTATCATTATCATCACCAATCGTGAACAGAGGTACTGATCTAGGTCTAGTACAATACTGATATCATCAATATAATCATGATCTGACTGCTGATCTACAGCCTCATACAATCCGATATTATCAACACATATCATCATATAGAAGTATACATCGCCCAATGCGATCTATTATAAATATCTTAACATATTTTATCTCATATCTCGATCACATGTCAACTATCATAAATATATCATCAACATAGTATCGTGGTCCAATGACCCGCTATAATATCATGACATATCTCGGTCACGCATTCAATATCTCACGGCATCATGCCCGATCAGATCGACTCATTCCCAAGTATTATATAACATTCTCGTCATCCAAGTATATGAATACAAATATAAACATGTCCCCAATACACACAAGGAAGTCAGAGTATGCGAGTATGTATATGTGTGCAAATCTTTACCCTAGGGTTTCGGGACTAAGAAATCGACTAGAGTCCTTTCATCCATACTCGCTAACACTAACCCCTAATCTCCTAAAGCTTTCTTGCTAATGTTCATATCATATCCTAATGTATAAAAGTATATAACATATCCCCTCATTTCTCACAACTTTGCGGGGGTGCTATACGCCATCCACCTGACTTCTCCCTATAGATATAAATCTACTCACCTGTTTCTTGTGTGCCGATGCCGATGTCGCCATCTTCATCTTCAATATCTCGACATCATGTGGGGTACCTACACATATAATCCAATCGCAAATACATATTAAAATCACATCGGAAAACCAAAACGACACGCTAAAGGCCTATAGGTTAGAACCTATGGACCACGCCTTCAAAACCACCAACACCCCTCAATATCGTCGTACAAACATCAAGTGATCGAGGTAAAACACAGATACAAAATCCAGAATTCAAAAATACGCAAAAAAAACCCGAATCAAAACAGAAACTCTTGAAAATGGTCCCAGATTTTTACCCTAGATCAAATTAGTCAATTATGCATATGCCAAGGATCTAATTTACAGATACTTGAGCCACAGACGAAGCATGAACAAAAATGGTGGGACTTAGGCCGCAATTTGCGGCCATCTGGGTTAAATCTGCGTCCAAGTTGGGGAGGTAGGGGCTAGGGTTTTAGTAAGAGGTCCTAGGTTGCCTGCATGCATCACTGTCCTTGCTAAATAATTTTTCATGTCCCCGAGTGTTAGCAGATCTCCAAATACCATTAAAATTTCACCGTTTTTCGATATCAGGTTTTCTAAATTCGCGTTCCGGGGTTCTAGACTCTGGTTTAGGTCTCCAATCAATCACCATAGGGTTTTTAGGGTCACTACTACACTCAATTTCACATTTGGAACAAATTCAAAACCCTAACCTCATCTAGGGATTTTCTAAGTTCACAAAACCACTCGATATCGATACTAAACACATATGGACATATAAGGAATTGAAATGCTAAGCGAAAGGTGCAGAAATTATCTCATTTAGCAACTCAAGAAAATTCATAAGTTGCCCCAAGTCCTCAAAATTCGATTTTTCTTGGTTCAATGTGCTTCCCTTAAGCTAGTGAACATTTTTAAAGAAATGGGTATGGGGTTTTGGTGAATATTTTGATATGGGTCAATGAAGGTAGTAGATGGAGGGAGATAAGGAAGAAGAAGATGAAGAAAAATGGTGGAGAAACAATGAGGAGCACCCCCTTTTCTCTCTCTCTCTCTCAAGCATGGTCTCCTACAATGATTATGTCCCTTTTTTTCTCTCTTCAAGTCATCATTACCCCCTTTTTCTATTTCTTTTCTTTTCTAAAGTCAACAACTATGCTTGATAAATAAAGAAAAGACCATGATAAAATGTAACAAGTGTTAAAATAATTTGGTGCATGTCATGTGCACAAAACACGCTTAATACGCGATTAGCGATATTTAATCGCGATTAGCACTAATAGTGAATATAAAAATCGTAAAAATTCATAATTTTCATAAATCACATAAAACACCCTCTTTTCAGCAATTTCTATAATTTTCCGAATTTTTCCCAATTTATCACTATTTAATTATACCGCCTTATTAAAATATTCAATATTTTATTATTTAATTATAAAAATTCCCATAAATAATATTTTATTTTTCTGCAATGTTACAAAAAATATCATGAAAACCTGTGCCAAGCATCGACACATAAAGGCTGATCTATCAGGTGCTGTCACCACGACTGGCACCCTGATAGGTACGTATCATACACTATACCGAAAGCTCGAGTGCCTAGCTCTGACTCTCGCTTTTTGACGTATCCATACGCACATGACACCCTTCGGTATTCTCACGATAACCGCCAAGTCATAGGTACTGTCACCGGAAGTTATGGTGTCACGCCCCGCTTCCCAGAGTACGCAAGATTGGGCACGTAATATAGCCAACCATGCTACCTGTGGGTAGGAAGTATCCATCCACAGTCACATTACGGTTGTAGAGATATCAAGAACAATATAAATAAACTAATCTAACTCATGTCCAAATCCATAATAACAAGAATCAATAAACAATAAGTGCGGAAGCAAATGATCCAATATAATAAATAAACGGTATGTCCCATAATGCGGGCTCACATCTGGAAATGAAATGAAATAAATAAACTAATCACTAAAGACTCACAGATCAGCCTGCTGGCTGAAGTACTCCTGTTCGGTCGTCGACGGTGGTAAGGAATCTGGGCCATGCAAAACCCAGACGTCAGCGCGTCATGTCAACCAATAATAATATGAACATGGTAATAAGCAATGCAGGGATGAACATGAATAAAGCAGTACTATGAAATAACAGTGCACGGTAATGTGCAGTGGTAACTAAACTGTCCTATCAGGTTTCTACTCTAAAGTCTTTGAAATCAATTGATGAATCGTCGATGTAACTCAATAGTATCCCGTACATACCCGGGATCACGGCCACAATATTCTCGGCTGCAGCCGAGACATGCCGCTAGGCACAAACAGGAAAGTGTACACTCGGTAGTACCCCGTACATACCCGGGATCACAGCCACAATATTCTCGGCCGAAACCGAGACATGCCGCTAGGCACAAAACAGGAATGTGTACACTCGAACAGGTAGTGAACTGTCGAGTTACAAGTCAGGTTCATCTTTGATTTCCCCATACCCCCAAGTTGTGTATGTCAGGTCAGGTATTCAGTAGTCAAGGACTAATGCCAACACAGAATCAGGTAAAGGCAGGTCTGTCTGGATAGACAGCAGGAATGGTCCATGAGGACCCCAAGTCAGGTTTGTTGGCATTAGGCATGAGATCATGTAATAAGTCAGGTCGTAGTACAATAGGTTGAGTCAGTATGTACGGGGTGTCATGTCCGGTGTATCAGTACATGTGTCAGGTGTATCAAGATCGGGTCAATATGCAATACAATCGAATGTATGCTCATAACAGGTATAGAAACGAATAAGGAACAACAGCAGGAAACAGTAAATAACAATATTATTCCATGTAAACACAGTGGTGCTTTGTATTTTCTTATTAACAGGTTCAAGCACCCTTGGGGTGCAATAGTCACAAGGTGAAGCAATATCAACAACATAAAGTAATGAAGCTACATGAATTTAAACTAAAGCATAATAATTGTCTCATGGGTGATATAACAAATAAAGCAAGGACGATCTAATTGGTTTAGTTTGTTAAAGCATGGATTGATAGCAGACCAATTAATTTCAAGAAGCTACTATAATGATTCAATGTTAAAGATAATTGAATCCGTCAATTCTAAGTTATACTAAAATATCAATATTACCATCAACTGTGTGGTTATATTAAATAATATGATAATTAAATGTATAGCAAGACTTGATCTTGTATTAGCATGTTAGAGCAAGTATTCAGATACTTGCCTCGACGGTTTCGCAAACCGAAAAGCACGGATGCAGTGTCGGCGGAAAACACGAGACGGGTGCACGGGCCACGGATCGAGTCCAAACAGCGAACAGCGGGACCACACGGACCAGAGCACTTCGCTGGAGAGTCGGGTCCAGTCGTCGGCACGGCCGGAATCCGGCGAAATGTCAAAGTTGGCGACGAAGTTAGTAAAATACGACACACGTAAACAAAAGACCAGCGAGGGGGTTCAACACGAATGGAAAGCTAAAGGGATGCTTACAGGGAAGAACCAGGGCAACCACGACGGGTTCGACGGCGAGGGGCGCGCCGGCGGCGAACAGGGAAACGCGGCTGGCTGAAAGTGGCTGGAGTTCGTTGGAATGGGATGGTGCTGCGCGTAGGGGAGATCCTGGCCTGATCTGGATCGTAGGGGAGAAGAAGAGGTGGTCGTCGGTGTGCTGACGACGACGAGGGGGTCGACGGTGTCCCTTTTTCCGGCGAACCAGAGGGTTACGTGATGGGGGTTGGTCTCGGGTTGGTGGTGGTCCGGCGAGGGGAGGAGGAAGAAGACGACGAGGTCGGGACGAGGGTGAAGGGAGGAAGGCCTTGGTGTTGTCGGCGATGGGAGGCGGCGGCGACGGCGGCCACTGCCTGCTGGTGGTGGCGTCGGGTGTTGGGTCGCAGGCGCTGAAGGAGGGAGAGGAGGAGGAAGGGATGCAGTCGAGGCCGAGGAGGCGATGAAGACGGTGGTGGTGGTGTTGTCGCGAGGAGATCGGCGGCGACGGCTCGTGGTGGCTCGGGTTAGGGTTCTCGCGAAAGTTTTTCTCGTGGTGGAGGAGAAAGAGAAACAGTGGTTATATAATAGATAGAGAGAGAGAGGGATTGTTTTCAGAGAAATATTAGATAGGGAGAGAGATTGTTAGAGAGAGAGAGAGAAGGAGATTAGAGAGAGATAGAGAGAGACGGAGAGAGAGAGAGAGAGGAAGGTGGGGCCCACGAGGGATTTAAATCCCTCGTGATTGGCTGGAACGCAAAAGGAATTTAAAAAGATAAAGATTAATAGAGATTTAAAAGGATATAGTAACGGATTAGGGATTTTAAAATATATTATAGTTTTATAATATTTAATTAAATGGGCATTTTCGGCGCTAAATGAAACATTTCCAAATCGCGTCCGGGTTGCGCCCAAATGTTTCAAATTCAAATTATAGGATTTTAAGCGAGTTCTAAATTTTGAAAAGAGGTGTTTAATGATTAAAATGCATGCCCCCAAGTCGGACACTTGTACGCGCGCGTAGTCGTCCAAACTTGCCCGTTTCGCCGAACGGGATAAAATCTCGACGCGCGGACGCTACCACGCGACTAGTGGCGACGAGTAGGCCAAATTGGATATTTTTAATTTCATTTTAGGTGTTAAAATTTGTTATGTGCCAAAATGACTTAACCGGTTAAAATTTAGCAAAAAGCACCAAACAACCAGGATAATTGAAATGAGCAATGTATAACACTCAACTAGTAATAGAAATAGTACTATTGGCTCGGGTGTTACATCATACCCAACCAAAAAAAGAATTTCGTCCTCGAAATTCCAAGAATACAAGATAGCTAACTACAGGAAAAGGTGAGGAAATTTCTGCCGGATCTCGTCTTCTCGCTCCCAAGTGGATTCTCCATGCGATCGATTACCCCAAGAAACTAGCACAAGAGGGATAACTTTGTTCTTAAGAACCTTTTCTCTTCGATCCTTGATTTCAACTGGTCGCTCCTCAAAAGTTAGGTCCTCCCGTATAGTCAACTCCGAATGATCCAAGACGTGAGTCTCATCTCGGACATACCGCCGTAGTTGAGACACATGAAGCACATCGTGCACTCCTGCCAATGACTGTGGTAACGCCAAACGGTACGCTACCTCTCCAACACGCTCCAATATCTCGAAGGGTCCAACGAATCGGGGACTAAGCTTTCCCCGACTCCCAAAGCGAATCACCCCCCTAGTCGGTGATATCTTCAGAAATACCAAATCACCCACGGCGAACTCTAGCGGTCTTCTTGACGTGTCGGCCCAACTTTTCTGTCTGTCTTGAGCTGCCTTCATATGCTTCCTGATTGTATTCACCTTCTCGACTGTCTGAACTACCAAATCTGGTCCCAGTAACCTTCGTTCACCAACATCATCCCAACAAACCGGTGAACGGCACTTACGACCATACAACGCTTCAAACGGAGCCATCTGAATAGTCGCTTGGAAGCTATTGTTGTACGAAAACTCCACCAGGTGTAGATGATCCTCCCAAGAACCTTTGAAGTCCAACATGCAAGCCCTCAACATATCTTCAAGGGTCTGGATCGTTCTCTCCGATTGTCCATCAGTTTGAGGATGATAAACTGTGCTAAACTTCAATCGAGTCCCCAAACTTTCTTGTAAACTCCTCCAGAAGTGCGACAAGAACCGAGTGTCCCGATCGGACACGATGCTTACCGGTACTCCATGCAATCTTACAATCTCCTGCATGTACCGCTCTGCCAAAGTCTCCGTCGATTGACCAACCCGAAAAGGAATAAAGTGAGCTGCCTTGGTCAACCGATCGAAAATCACCCATACGGCGTTGTTGCCTTTTGGACTCCGCGGTAAAGCCGTCACGAAATCCATGGTTATATGTTCCCACTTCCACTGAGGGATCGGAAGTGGTTGCAACAAACCAGCAGCCCTTTGGTGTTCAGCCTTGACTTGCTGACACACCAAGCACTTAGCCACGAAGCGAGCAATCTCTCGTTTCATACCTTCCCACCAGAAGTGCTGTCGAATATCTCGGTACATCTTTGTCCCTCCTGGATGTACAGAGTAAGCTGAACTGTGTGCCTCCTTCATAAGCTCTTCACGCACATCTCCTCTAGGCACACACACACGGCTACCATATCTCAACGAACCGTCTTCATGGATCAGTAAATCGGTTCGCAGTCCGGCTTCAACCTGCTCTCGAAACTTTTGCAGTCTAGGATCCTGCGATTGTGACGCTTTAATCTTCTCAACTAAGGACGACTGTACTTGCAACTGCATCAACTGTCCCGTAGCGTGTGGTAGCACAACCTCCAAGTCAAATCTCTGAAAATCCGCAATGATCTCCTTTTGTGCGGTCAATACCTGAATTGCTGGTAACCGACTTAGCGCATCCGGCACGACGTTAACTTTTCCCGGATGGTACTTAAGATCAAGGTCGTAGTCGGCCATCAGCTCCAACCATCTGCGTTGCCTCATGTTCAACTCCTTCTGAGTGAACACATATTTTAAACTCTTGTGATCTGTAAAGACTTCGACTCTCTCGCCCAAAAGGTAGTGTCTCCAAATCTTCAAGGCGAAGATCACGGCTGCAAGCTCCAAGTCATGAGTCGGATAATTCTTTTCATGAGTCTTCAGTTGTCTCGATGCGTAAGCGACGACCTTCCCATTCTGCATCAAAACACATCCCAATCCTTTTCCGGATGCGTCGCTGTGAATCACCAGTCCTCCTGAATTATCTGGTACGGTCAGGATCGGGGCGGTTATCAACTTTTGCTTCAACGTCTCGAAGGCCAATGCACATCCATCCGTCCAAATAAACGGTACCTCCTTACGCGTAAGCTTGGTTAACGGCTCTGCCAAACGAGCGAAGTTCTCCACAAATCTCCTGTAGTATCCGGCGAGTTCAAGAAAACTTCTTATCTCCGCAACATTCTTTGGAGTTGGCCAATCTCGAACTGCTGTAATCTTCTCGGGATCAACGGCGATTCCATCGCCCGACACAACATGCCCCAGAAACTTCACTTCTTCCAGCCAAAATTCGCACTTACTCATTTTTGCATACAATTTCTCCTGTCTCAGCGTCTGCAGTGCGATCCTTAAATGCTCAGCGTGCTCCTCCGGACTCTTCGAGTATACCAGAATATCGTCAATGAATACCACAATAAACTGGTCTAAGAATGGTGAAAAGACCCTGTTCATCAAATCCATGAATATTGCCGGCGCATTCGTCACTCCAAGGGCATCACTAGATACTCGAAATGTCCATATCGAGTTCGAAACGCCGTCTTGCAAATGTCTTCTGCTTTCACTCGGACCTGATGGTATCCTGATCGCAAATCCAGTTTCGAGAATACCCTCGCGCCACTAAGCTGCTCAAAAGTTCTCCAATGCGAGGGATCGGGTACTTGTTCTTAATAGTCACCCGGTTCAATTCTCGATAATCAATGCACATCCTTCGCGTGCCATCCTTCTTCTTTACTAAAAGAACTGGAGCTCCCCAAGGCGAGTTGCTGCTTCGAATCCAACCTTTCTCGAGTAATTCACCAACTTGTTTCTTAACTTCTTCCAATTCCACTGGTGCCATCGGATAATAAGATTTTGATACAGGCGCTGCACCAGGAATAAGGTCAATCGCGAACTCCACATCTCGCTTCGGCGGTAAGCCCGATATATCTTCAAATACATCCATAAAGTCGCGAACAACTGCCGGCTCTTCATTACTATCTACTTCCATTGTCGCAAGAACACTGTTTGTCGGCCTAGCCCTAAACTCGACTGGCCCGACAGAACTGCTTCCATACCGTAACTGCTGTCTGCATCGTTGGCCGCGAAAGGTCCAGTGAGACTACTGAGTCTCGTCCATTCTGCTGCATGCACATCCACGGTTGCTCCACTCTGCCTTAGTCCGATGAACTTCTCTTCCATTTCCTCCCGTGCAGTCCGCGGGAAGAACTTCTCCAGGAAACTCTTAGAGAAATCCGCCCAACTGGTTGGCTTGGGCAAGCGGGTCTCCTCCACAAGCCACCACTCTCGGGCGAAATCCACCAGCTGAAAGCGCACTACAACAACTCTCTTGTCTTCTGGGATCTGCGCCGCAATCAGCAAATTCTCCGTGTCACTAGCCACTGCTCGGCTGGTAACAACTCCTTTAAGCCAGTAAATGTAGACGGACCCAAAAGTCTGAAATCTGCTACGGTCCCTACTCGGTCAACTGGTCTAGTTTCAACATCATTCACAGACTGCTGAACGATCTGCAAATCTTCCTGAAACAAGTCCGCTTGCTGCTGGATCAGCTCGGTCTGTTTCTTTGATTCCCAGCATTCCTCTTATCACTCCAAGCATGGCGGCTTCGTTCACACGCCTCTGGTACGTCTTCAACTTCTTACCTGTCATAATCCTGAACTCAAAACACCCAACATTAGCATGATGATAGATTCTGAATGTGGATCAAGACTAGAACTCCAAGATACTTAAATAGAGTACCGCATTGTAGCTATGCCGCGGTATCATAGCCGCAATTACTTAACTCCACCTAAGTCGCCCAAGTCCTAGGGATAGCAAGAATTTAGGTTTTCGAGTTGACAATGCAAAGTAAGTTTGCATGTCGACATAATCCGGAAGAATGTGATTCAAGAATGGTAAAACGGCCAAGGTAGCAGGACATGTTTCCTAATCAAGGGTATTCTGATTCGTGTATCGGGTACAATACCCAACTACAAAGAATCAACCCAACTAACCTATGGCTCTGATACCAAAAGAACCATGTCACGCCCCGCTTCCCAGAGTACGCAAGATTGGGCACGTAACATAGCCAACCATGCTACCTGTGGGTAGGAAGTATCCATCCACAGTCACATTACGGTTGTAGAGATATCAAGAACAATATAAATAAACTAATCTAACACATGTCCAAATCCATAATAACAAGAATCAATAAACAATAAGTGCGGAAGCAAATGATCCAATACAATAAATAAACGGTATGTCCCATAATGCGGGCTCATATCTGGAAATGAAATGAAATAAATAAACTAATCACTAAGGACTCACAGATTAGCCTGCTGGCTGAAGTACTCCTGTTCGGTCGTCGACAGTGGTAAGGAATCTGGGCCATGCAAAACCCAGACGTCAGCGCGTCATGTCAACCAATAATAATATGAACATGGTAATAAGCAATGCAGGGATGAACATGAATAAAGCAGTACTATGAAATAACAGTGCACGGTAATGTGCAGTGGTAACTAAACTGTCCTATCAGGTTTCTACTCTAAAGTCTTTGAAATCAATTGATGAATCGTCGATGTAACTCAATAGTATCCCGTACATACCCGGGATCACGGCCACAATATTCTCGGCTGCAGCCGAGACATGCCGCTAGGCACAAACAGGAAAGTGTACACTCGGTAGTACCCCGTACATACCCGGGATCACGGCCACAATATTCTCGGCCGAAACCGAGACATGCCGCTAGGCACAAAACAGGAATGTGTACACTCGAACAGGTAGTGAACTGTCGAGTTACAAGTCAGGTTCATCTTTGATTTCCCCATACCCCCAAGTTGTGTATGTCAGGTCAGGTATTCAGTAGTCAAGGACTAATGCCAATACAGAATCAGGTAAAAGCAGGTCTGTCTGGATAGACAGCAGGAATGGTCCATGAGGACCCCAAGTCAGGTTTGTTGGCATTAGGCATGAGATCATGTAATAAGTCAGGTCGTAGTACAATAGGTTGAGTCAGTATGTATGGGGTGTCATGTCCGGTGTATCAGTACATGTGTCAGGTGTATCAAGATCGGATCAATATGCAATACAATCGAATGTATGCTCATAACAGGTATAGAAACGAATAAGGAACAACAGCAGGAAACTGTAAATAACAATATTATTCCATGTAAACACAGTGGTGCTTTGTATTCTCTTATTAACAGGTTCAAGCACCCTTGGGGTGCAATAGTCACAAGGTGAAGCAATATCAACAACATAAAGTAATGAAGCTACATGAATTTAAACTAAAGCATAATAATTGTCTCATGGGTGATATAACAAATAAAGCAAGGACGATCTAATTGGTTTAGTTTGTTAAAGCATGGATTGGTAGCAGACCAATTAATTTCAAGAAGCTACTATAATGATTCAATGTTAAAGATAATTGAATCCGTCAATTCTAAGTTATACTAAAATATCAATATTACCATCAACTGTGTGGTTATATTAAATAATATGATAATTAAATGTATAGCAAGACTTGATCTTGTATTAGCATGTTAGAGCAAGTATTCGGATACTTGCCTCGACGGTTTCGCAAACCGGAAAGCACGGATGCAGTGTCGGCGGAAAACACGAGACGGGTGCACGGGCCACGGATCGAGTCCAAACAGCGAACAGCGGGACCACACAGACCAGAGCACTTCGCTGGAGAGTCGGGTCCAGTCGCCGGCACGGCCGGAATCCGGCGAAATGTCAAAGTTGGCGACGAAGTTAGTAAAATACGACACACGTAAACAAAAGACCAGCGAGGGGGTTCAACACGAATGGAAAGCTAAAGGGATGCTTACAGGGAAGAACCAGGGCAACCACGACGGGTTCGACGGCGAGGGGCGCGCCGGCGGCGAACAGGGAAACGCGGCTGGCTGAAAGTGGCTAGAGTTCGCTGGAATGGGATGGTGCTGCGCTTAGGGGAGATCCTGGCCTGATCTGGATCGTAGGGGAGAAGAAGAGGTGGTCGTCGGTGTGCTGACGACGACGAGGGGGTCGACGGTGTCCCTTTTTCCGGCGAACCAGAGGGTTACATGATGGGGGTTGGTCTCGGGTTGGTGGTGGTCCGGCGAGGGGAGGAGGAAGAAGACGACGAAGTTGGGACGAGGGTGAAGGGAGGAAGGCCTTGGCGTCGTCGGCGATGGGAGGCGGCGGCGACGGCGGCCACTGCCTGCTGGTGGTGGCGTCGGGGGTTGGGTCGCAGGCGCTGAAGGAGGGAGAGGAGGAGGAAGGGATGCAGTCGAGGCCGAGGAGGCGATGAAGACGGTGGTGGTGGTGTTGTCGCGAGGAGATCGGCGGCGACGGCTCGTGGTGGTTCGGGTTAGGGTTCTCGCGAAAGTTTTTCTCGTGGTGCAGGAGAAAGAGAAACAGTGGTTATATAATAGATAGAGAGAGAGAGGGATTGTTTTCAGAGAAATATTAGATAGGGAGAGAGATTGTTAGAGAGAGAGAGAGAAGGAGATTAGAGAGAGATAGAGAGAGACGGAGAGAGGGAGAGAGAGGAAGGTGGGGCCCACGAGGGATTTAAATCCCTCGTGATTGGCTGGAACGCAAAAGGAATTTAAAAAGATAAAGATTAATAGAGATTTAGAAGGATATAGTAACGGATTAGGGATTTTAAAATATATTATAGTTTTATAATATTTAATTAAATGGGCATTTTCGGCGCTAAATGAAACATTTCCAAATCGCGCCCGGGTTGCGCCCAAATGTTTCAAATTCAAATTATAGGATTTTAAGCGAGTTCCAAATTTTGAAAAGAGGTGTTTAATGATTAAAATGCATGCCCCCAAGTCGGACACTTGTACGCGCGCGTAGTCGTCCAAACTTGCCCGTTTCGCCGAACGGGATAAAATCTCGACGCGCGGATGCTACCACGCGACTAGTGGCGACGAGTAGGCCAACATGGATATTTTTAATTTCATTTTAGGGGTTAAAATTTTTTATGTGCCAAAATGACTTAACCGGTTAAAATTTAGCAAAAAGCACCAAACAACCAGGATAATTGAAATGAGCAATGTATAACACTCAACTAGTAATAGAAATACTATTATTGGGCTCGGGTGTTACATATGGTTCCCTCACTAACTCATCGTCTGCTCCACGAAAATTTTACCTCGGGGTACCTCCGGGCCCCACCATGTACCTGCACACGGCTCCCTCCGTTCCTCGCGTGGGGTATATATATCAGAACCGATAAATCTCATGGTGGATACTGAAATATCATATCAAGAGAAACCGGGTTTTTCAAATAATGTATAATTTCATGAAACTACCACGGTCTTCAAATCCAGAAAGCATCATGAAAAATCCATATCTCAATGCGAAAATCCATGAATATAATATATGCAACATAAAACTGTAATGTGAGCATATAAAGGAAAAGCCGCTATTTAACCGCAACAAGTTAAAAATATATATCATGCGGTTCCTAATTTCTCCAAATTTATATAACATCAAATAAAGGTAAACATATAGCTATAGCCAGATATATGTGTAAATATAAAGGTATAGCAAGGCATATGTATCTACCCATCAGTAATGATATAATATGCCCACCAGGCATAGGTGAAGTATGTATGCAAGGTATCCATGTAGCTATGTCATTATATGTGTATGTACCTATCGCTAATGGTACAATACCCCATAGGTATACAGGTAACTAGCATGTAAGCATGTCGAGGCATATGTGTAAGTATGTAGGTATGCAGGTATGCTATTGTAACGCTTCAAAATAATAAAATATTATTTTTGGGAATTTTTATAATTTAATATTATTTTATTGAATATTTTAATATTCTGGCATAATTAAATGCAAATAAATGAAGAAAAATTATGGAAAATTATGGAAAATTCTAAATTGGGGTATTTATTGGAATTATGCCATTTTTAAGTGTTTGTGATTAGTAATATGCTAAATTATTGTTAATCGCGATTAAAAATCGTTAATCGGTTTTTTTAGCTTTTTTGTGCAAAACATGCACATATCACTTTTTTCACACTTGTGCATTTTCTTGCCATGGTTTACTTTGGGTTTACTATTCTTGGGAGAAGGATTTTGAGAGAATAAGAAAAAGAAAAGAAAAAGAAAAGAGAAAAGAATAAAGAATGAGGTTTGGTGAGAGAGAGGTATGGGCTTCTTTGACCAAACACTTAGCCATTTTCTCCCCTCATTTCCCTCCCTCTCCCTCCATTGCTGCTGCTGCTCCTGCACCTCACCTCCCTCCCCTCTTCAAGCCCTCTAAACACCTCTAAAACAACTCCAAAACCCCACTCTCATTTCATTAAAAGTGTGCACAAGCTCAAGATCTACATATTGGACCAAGAAAGCAAGGATTTTGGCCACTAGGGGCAACTCAAGAAAATTCTTGAGTTGCCAAATGAGGTAATTTCTGGATCATTAGATTAGTTTTTTCATTATTTATAACCCTATGTTAAAATTGAATCGATATTGGGTGTTGTTATGGACTTAAAGAAAACCTAGTTAGGGTTTGAGGAAATTGTGAGTTGTAGTGTGAAATTGAGCTTAGTGGAGGCTGCACAAACACCCTAGTGATGGAATTGAGACCCAAACCTGAGATTTGAAAACCGGAATACGGATTTAGAAAACCGATATCGGAGATATTGTGAAATCTGTGAAGGTTTTAGGAATCTGCTATCACCCCGAGACCCCTAAAATTAAATTGAGCTGATAGTGAGACGTGCAGGCGCCTGGGAAGCTACCACCAAGACCCGAGCCCCTAACTCAAATCCCCGGCCGCAGATTTAATCATTCTGGCCACAATTTGCGGCCAGAGTAGAGGGGAATGGGTTCATTTTTGTTCCAGGGCTCATTTTACACTAAATTAGACCCCTCCTATATGCAGTTTTGGCTAATTGTCATCTGGGGAAAATCTGGAAGCATTTTGGGGTGTTTTAGGCGATGTTTTCCGTATTTTTAAATGCACTTTCTTGGTAATTGGATTTGTATTTGGTTGTCGGGTGTTCTTACATCAACAACAGGGGTTGGTTGATTGATTTGCACGTTTAAGCCATAGGTTTCAACCTATGAGCACACTGTGCGCTGTGTCGGTTTTCTGCATCGATTTTAATACGTATTGCGACGGTTTATTATTGTAGGTACCCTCGCAAGGATTCCGAGGCGAAGGAGCATGGCGTCATAGATTTTGGCGAGCGAAGACCAGGTGAGTAGATTATATCTATGGGGGAAGTCGGGTGGATGGCGTATAGCACCCCCGCAGTCCGTGGTGGTGTATTCGAATACGTATACACACATATATTTATTATATGTTCTTTGAGATTATTGATGATAATATGGATAGGTTTAGTGTAAGTGCGAAACCCTAGAGTAGGGGTTGCACCCATACACACACACACATGCACACACTTGCATACATACTTTCTTTCGTATGAGTATATGGGAATATATGTTGTATGTGTTCACATGGGTATGGGACTATGTGTACATGTACTGGATTATAGATAGTGCTTGGAATGTGGGTTGATTCGATGTGATTCGATTTGAGGCCGTGAGATCGGCGATATGACAGGATTCGTATGGGAGATACGACAGGATGCTTTAGCGGGCCTTTGGGAATGTGTTTTACCCCGCATTCATACTTATATAGATGGTATCGATTGTACTAGACTTAGATCTGCACCCTAGAATATGTGATATGATGGTAGTGATACCTGATATGTGGTGAGATGAATGTGATATTGACCCGTACCCCGCTATTGGGATGCCGTACGACGATTTACCGTACGAGCCTATATTGATGATAGATCCGCGCTCATGACTCGAGGATATGAGATCGTTGTGATACTATTGAGGCGAGATCACCGACTATTGTATATATATATATGTGTGTATCGACTTAGATTTAGGTGCTTTCCATACCCCTCCCGATTGACTTGATAGTTGGGTCCGTAGTTCGCACTGTAGGCGTTAGACTAGACCCGAGTCATACCTATTTCAAAACTAACGAATTGGGCATATTTTAAAGATTGGCAAAAAGGGATTCTACGGATATTTTCAAACGACGCATGTTCTCTTAAAACACCGTAGCCCTTATTTTACCAAAAACCCTGATTCGTCTTATTTCAAAAGGCAAGGCTACATGATATATTTATTGAGGTAGATTCTTTACTGTTGCATTGATTATTCGATTCCGCAAATTCATGCTATTTGCATTGCATTGCTTGTGTTTATTGATATATTATTATCATGCTGCTAGGACACCAGCACCATTATCGATAATGCATATCTTCCACGTACACTGCTCGCCGGCTCACACACTTCATCATCGATAATTGTCATGTCACTACACTGTAGTACTGTTGCATCAGGACATGACCTTATATGCGCATACTATTATTCAATGCTGCAGGATATATTGTTACTTGCATTTCATTTATATGTCACATGCATCATGCTTTCTGATTTGCGCATTGAGATATGTTGTTTCTATGATATTTCTGGTTTTGAGAGAGGGCTGACCCGGACTGACGGATGCCCGATATATTGAGAGAGGGCTGACCCGGACAGACGGATGCCCGATATATTGAGAGAGGGCTAACCCGGACTGACGGATGCCCGATATATTGAGAGAGGGCTCACCCGGGCTGACGGATGCCCGATTTATTGAGAGAGGGCTGACCCGGACTGACGGATGCCCGATATATGAGAGGTGGGCTGACCCGGACTGACGGATGCCCGGCATATGAGGATTTACGTGCCGATGCTAGGCACAGGTTTTCATGATGTTTTCGAGTGTCGATGCTAGGCACTCAGGTTCCATGCTTTTGGTTATATCCTCATATTTTCCATGCATATGCTTTATGACATTTACATGCATGATGTTTTTGTCATTGGGTGACGAGTGGATGGGATCCACATACATGTAGATTGATTACATTGATCATACCTCATATTTATGATATGCTATTACCTGAGATACTGGCACGAGCACTTGGCACTACACTCATATATAGAGGCTACATTTGCCAGTTTAGCATGCTTCAGACTTATTCATATTGAGGTTTATTTATATCTGATCGTATTGACCTAGGATAGGTCATACATTCGACCTCTGCTTGTAGATATTTTCTATTCACGAGTTGGCAACTCACCCCCGTTGTGCCACAGTTCTTGCAGGTTTTGCCGTACAGGTTTCATAGCGGCTTTTCTGGCATACTGCTTTCATACGGGTGACTCGCTTGGGTAGGTGGGTTCTTTTGCATCAGAACCACCATTGTACTTGTACTATTCATTGTATCTAGAAATTCCATCAACCCAAAACTTGTATATTGTTTCAGACTTAGAAAACAGTGTGTATTATTTCGACCTTAGAGTCGCGCTTGTAGTATTACGGTTTTCAGGCTGTTCAGTTTCTTTTGAGTTTTGATCCTCGCCCTTCGGCGTTGTATATTCTATTGCTTGCGTGGTTGTGACCGTCGATTGACGAAGAGCTAGCTCCCGCTTGGGGATGCCTTTTATCACTGCATTTATATATTATTCTTGTTATACCCCGTTCGGGGCCAGTTTTTTACAAAGGAAACTCTGCCGAAATTTTCAGAAAAAACTACACATTTTAAAAATGCATATTCGGCTTAGTTATTTAAAAAGCTTGACTTCAAAACATGTTTCTTTACTTATTAAAAAACCAGTTTTCTTTACTTACTCCTTAAAATGGTTTTAGATTTCTGGGCTTTTGGCTTACTTGGGTCAGATGGAGTCCTATAGACTTCATATGGTTCAAGGGCCAGTCACGTGCTCTTTCGGGTCGTGACAAAGGTGGTATCAGAGCGCTAGGTTAACCTTGGTTCGAGTCTAAGTTTGACTATGTGGAGCCTAGGGCGTCTATATATATACGGAACTCAGGCTTGACCTTACGGAACTTAGATTTAGTCGAGGGGGTATTAGACCCGAACTTTCGTCGCATAGGATGACCCTTGGTTGATGGAATAGGTGACTAAAGTAGAGTGACGTACCGTTGGTATGTTCCGCGGCATACTTACGACATGCCACTCTGCTTAAGGAACCTTAGGATGTACATTTCCTTGCACAGTATTATATTCCTTCCTATGATCTATCCTTTTCGAGACTGGTTATGGTTTTGCTGCCACGATTGCACGGGCAGAGTGAGCTACGGCTCGAGTTGCGTCAGCATGAGCTCGTCAGGGACGAGGACCGACCAGAGCGTGATTCCATAGACATACGATTGCATATAGAGGCTTCGTTTTATTTTGTTTTCGCGCCATGAGCATTTGACAGATCGCTTTTACGAGATTTCTCGGACGTGCCGATCGGTATCGCCTTTCCTGGAGGATTGAGGCGCTATTCGGCATACTGACGAATGAGCCAGTTGTTGCTGCAAATGACGAGATATCGCCCAGATGATTGGAGCTACTGCAGCATGAGCATATACTTAGAGATATGATGGAAGGTCGCTAGTCACCGAGGATGAATGACTAGGACATGTGGTTCGTTCGCTTACCCCGATGCGAGGTCATCAGATAGATTGCTTCCAGCTAGAGACGACTTCACGCGGAGACGTTGAGAGTCGATAGAGACGATCGAATGTCAGGAGCCATTTTCCAAGTTTAAAGTATACGGAAAGATATGCAGGCGATTCCATGGACCCTCTAGAAGAATGAAACCCTAACTCGACTTAATAACCGTGTGAAAGCCTTTGAACCTTAGGGTTTGCGGCAGTTCCGCGGCGCCATTAGTGAGGCTTGGGTTTTCCCTTCTACGGCTGGACCACCGATGCTGTGGTATGTACTCGATACTATTAAACTGTACCCGAGATGTTGAGCTCTTGGGGATTATGAGGTTCTGACGAGTCGATTGGACGATTCGACATCATTCGGATATCATATGATGGGACACTGCTTGGGAGACTCCAGATACGAGCATAGCCGTTGGAGCGCAGTCTGTGTAGCCACGATGAGATGAGTCCGAATCAGTCGATATTGAAGCAAAGTGGAGTAAATAGTTCACACGAGATTTCGACGAGATGATGTACTACTCCGCTGACATCAGAGTTTGCGATATGCACGTTGAGGACGTGTTCGACTAGATACCTTCTATGGAGTGATGAAGATACCGAGTTCGTGATTTCGAGTCCGTGTGAAAGACTTCGGATGGACCGTAGCCGAGGACATTACAGTGCGTAGTTAGAGACGCGACGTCGAAATGAACGACGATACAGACGAGTGGGATAAGAGGTTCGTGCGAGACACTGACGAGCTGTCATTACTTCCCGTCGAGACCAGAGACTTGATATGCTTACAGAGGCGTTGGGATGCGACCAGTTTCCGAGAAATGTTGTGCTAAGGACGCAGATGTCCAGAGAGCGAGAAAAGATTATGCCAGAGTACCAGCCTCCGTACAGTTTGGCTTAGGCAAGATGAGAAGAGAACTTGAGTAGGATTCCTTCCGGTACACTGCTGCAAATAAGATTCGCACCAGGAGCAGATGCGTGATGTGCATTCAGAGGACCCGAGGTCGGCGCCCGAGATGTGCTGCTTTACGAGCGGTCGTGAGGATTGACCGAGAGATGACCAGGAAAGTGCCAGAATGGAATCGTTCCTGTCAGCACACCTGACCGGGCCGATGAGCCGATAGATTGCGAGATTGGTAATCCACAGAGAAGATAAGGAACTAGAGGCAGAGGACGCCAGACCGCGAGCAAGAGGCGAGTAGAGATCTTGCGCTACTAGCATTGGATGTACCAGCACCTTCTCGACTTTGAAAGAGGATATACCGACGACCGTATTTATGATTTGTGATTTTGTGATTCGACTATCAGATATCCGTTACTTTGGATTTCGGTATTTTGGCGATCTAATTGCTTGATTTGGTCTTGATGGCTGAGTTCTATGATTTCTGTTTCCGCGCACCATGGTTGCACCTACAGGGTATTTATACTTCGCGCATAGTTTTCATGCACTTCTAGTGTTCTGATTTGATTTGTGTACGCTGATGCAAACGGTCGTGAAATTTTCCATCGCGGTACACCTGATTTTGATTGAGCCGTATTGTATATCGTCGATTTTGACCCTGATATTTATGATTGATTCTTGCACTCCGTGCTTTGATTGGACTTATGCGTGTTCGGCGCTTGCTTTTGGTGATTCTTTATATGTTGAGCGCGTATAGTTTAGATTTTCATTCGTGCATGATGGATGCACTGATTTGGATTTTCGCGCATGATTGGGCGCGTGTTTTGAGATACGATTTTGGTGCACACTAGATGCACTAAATCGAGATTTTTTGTGCATGTCAGATGCACCTGTTTTGGCTTTCACGCACATATGTTGCCTATGACAGATGCTTCGTGCACAACCGTTGCGCCGAGATATTGTTTTGTGCACCTGTATGGAACATATATGGATTTTGATCTCCGTGCGCACCAGACGCACATGATACTTTTATATACACATTTTGGGGACTGATTTTCTTTTATGGAGCAGTACATTTTGATGATATTTGCTATGTGTTTTCGTACTGAGCGGGACTAGTCAGAGGACAGTACCCGCATACTTTTGCATGCATTTATCTTAGTTATTTACATATATGGCTTTCACGTATACATGTATAATTTTGATATACATCATACTGGCGTTTGTTTTGATTTGGCATCTGTGCCTTTATCATGACTTCGATGATTGCGGGATGCTTGATGGAGTTTCGATTTTGAGTTATCTGCCCAGTACTCATGCGCATGCATTGCGCTATGACGTTTTATATATTGATGATGTCGGAGCCCCGATGACTTGGAATTTGTATTGAAATATTTTAGTATTTGGGGGTTTAAATTTAAATTCGGGGACCGAATTTCTTTAAGGAAGGTAGATTGTAACGTTTCAAAATAATAAAATATTATTTTTGGGAATTTTTATAATTTAATATTATTTTATTGAATATTTTAATATTCTGGCAAAATTAAATGCAAATAAATGAAGAAAAATTATGGAAAATTATGGAAAATTCTAAATTGGGGTATTTAATGGAATTATGCAATTTTTAAGTGTTTGTGATTAGTAATATGCTAAATTATTGTTAATCGCGATTAAAAATCGCTAATCGGTTTTTTTAGCTTTTTTGTGCAAAACATGCACATATCACTTTTTTCACACTTGTGCATTTTCTTGCCATGATTTTGTAAGTCCATGCTACCTCTCCCGGTACTTTCGGGCATGCGGAATTTGATAAAAAACGATTTTCTTAGAGGTGGTAACAGGGACTTAAAACCCGGATCTTTGTTAAATATCTAATTAACAACATAACTACGAGTTGCTAACTACTCGGTTAGGAGGTTATACCTTTCTTTTTCTCGAACTCCTTCGTCTTCAAGCTTCGATGGTCGTCCGAATCGGTTTCTCCCCGTCGTCTCCTTGCGCCGAAGATAGATCCACCTGAAAGCTTCAACCTTTGGCTCCTTCTTCTAGCTTTGAAGAAACTAGTTCACTCGGTTTGCTAAACCTTGTGAACTAGAGTGAGTAGAGAAGAGTTTGTATGGGATTTTATCTATGGTTCTTGGTTCTCAACTCATGAGACAAGTGAACCATAGAATCAAGAGAGGGAGAGCAAGAGGAGGAAGATGAGAGCTCAAGAACAAGAGAGAGAATGAGCATGAAAGAATGAGAGAAGACTTTTCTCATTTGGCTCTCATAATCCAAAACCATCATCACAAAAATAATAATCAAGTATTGTGTAAAATGGTTCAAGTCAAAATGGCTAAATCATTTCATGCACTCATTTCTCACAAAAGAAACAAGCAAGTAAAAAGTCTTTGCCATGAAATGATAGCCATAGTCATCATGATGGTCAACTAGTCCAACCTAGTCAACCGGTCAACAAAGTCAACAAGTCAACAAAGTCAACCCCTCAACAACCATGTCACCACAATACTTAATTAATATAATTGTTAATCACATATCATATTCTCATTAGGGTTGACCAAAAAGTCAATAGTCAACAGTCAACGGTCAACAACCCTAATGAGAATCCTCTTCCTCTGTCTCTCCGTCAACTGTGCATACACACCCGCATCCGCGTTCCGAGAAACACGAATACATACTGGATAAATCCAATCCCAAAACGTACACTAGGATCTGGCTTAAACCAAAGCCCGCTAGTGATAACTGTCCGGACACTGTACGTGCATAAGTGCACGGATGTGACCGAACCCTGTCGCAAAACCATGCGACCTGCCGCAAAACCATGCGACCTCTACTCTTTTGCCTAAAGGCGAATAGCTTTCTGTGTGGGACTCTAAAGACTCGATACTACGCTGGCAGTGGGTTTAACCACAGACCGCAAGCGGCACTAGCTGTGCTTAACGGTCCTCAGGTAGATGCCGACAAGAAGACTGACGAGGCGAAACCCATCTGAACTCCTACTGAGCCTGAATATGACATTCTCCGTACAGTCCGGTCTGTTCGTCTGATACATCGCATGGCGGGCCTAGGGGGCGGTAAACGTCAGTCCCCCAATAGCGGTACAAGTCGTGTCGGAGTGAAGCCCAAAACATCCTGAGATAACACTGGAAGCCTACCAGTATATCTCGTTTGCCCTGGCCAGGGACTACTCGTGTAATGGCTCTCCTAGACACAGCGCGATGTCAACCCCCAATACCGGGAGAGACGAATCCTGTCTAACCGTCACTGCCTCTAAGTGATTCGGGACTGCACCCAACTACCACCTGTTTGCACGACTCCTTTGAGCCGTGGTAGGGTAGTAATCAAAGTACAGTGGGAACACACTCGAGGCGAAGTGACAGTGTCAAGTCAGCGGACTAAGCTGTACTCATGTCACCTGGGAACTGATAACTGACGATAGGCATAATACCAACTAGTCAGTTCCCGACGAGTCATGTCCATTGTACTCGTAACCCAACGAGCACCCGCATACTATCTCAAGTACGACGTACCGACGGCTGTGGGACAGACCGTCTCCCACACTGGGATGAGAAGCGCATGCGCTAGTCTACTTCGGAGTATCGATGCCCTGTCTCGATAGTCCTGCGACCAGGGACCTGTATAAGGATGTGCTTATAGATTACCCAGCCCCACTAGTGTGACTGCCATCACAACGCTGGTAATCAAGCAAAGATCCTAAGGGCTCCACTAATGTGTATAGGCGATATACTAAAATAAACATATGTACACATTGAAGTAGAAACAAACCAAGTAGCATACTACTATTTTGAGCAAGATTGTATATACAAGGTGAATATCCCAAGCTTCCATTAAGTAATATACAAACTAGTATGATACAGTAATGGTCTCTAGGGCATATACACTAACAATCTCCCACTTGCACTAAGGCCATGTACTGGCGTATCGAAGACCTATCATCTCGATCAGCCGCTCGAACTGAGTCGGGGGCAAGGCCTTGGTGAATGGATCTGCAGTGTTATCTTCTGAAGCGACTCTCCGAACCTCGATCTCCTGGCGATCCACGATCTCCCTGATCAGGTGATACCGGCTTAAGATGTGTCTGGATCTCTGATGGGACCTGGGTTCCTTCGCTAAAGCTATAGCCCCGTTGTTGTCGCAATACAGAGGTATTGGATCAACAATGGACGGAACCACCTGAAGCTCTTTCAAGAACTTCCTCATCCAGACAGCTTCTTTTGCGGCATCAGATGCAGCGATGTATTCCGCTTCCATCGTCGAGTCTACAACGGTTTCCTGTTTGGAACTCTTCCAACACACCGCCCCTCCATTGAGGGTAAAGACAAACCCCGACATGGACTTGGAATCATCCTTGTCACTCTGGAAGCTGGAGTCAGCAAAGGCCTCGATCTGGAGGTCTTTTCCGCCATACACCAAGGACACCTCCTTAGTCCTTCTCAGGTACTTTAGAATGTTCTTTACCGCTATCCAGTGTTTCTCCCCAGGGTTAGACTGATACCGGCTTACCACACTCAGTGCATAAGCTACATCCGGTCTGGTACACAACATCGCATACATTATAGAGCCTACCGCAGAAGCGTAGGATATAATAGACATGCGATCCCTCTCCAAATCAGTCTTGGGAGACATCTCTTTAGAGAGGGTGATCCCGTGACAAGCCGGTAGGTTACCGCGCTTGGAATCTTCCATACTGAATCTCTTCAGTATGGTGTCGATGTACCTGGACTGTGAAAGTCCTAATATCCTCTTGGATCTATCACGATGGATCCGGATCCCCAGGATGTATGAGGCATCACCCAGGTCTTTCATGGAGAACCTGTGTGACAAGAACCCCTTGACAGATTGTAGCATAGGAATGTCATTTCCTATTAAGAGAATGTCATCCACGTATAAAACGAGGAATACTACAGTTCTCGCTACAAATCTACTGTAGATGCATGGTTCGTCTGGATTTTTGATAAAGCCAAATTCCTTGACCGTCTCATCAAAATAGATGTTCCAACTCCGCGATGCCTGCTTTAGTCCATAGATGGACTTAAGCAACTTGCACACCTTTTCGCTGCTCCCACTCTGAATGAAACCCTTTGGTTGGTCCATATAGACACACTCCTCTAAATTTCCATTTAGAAAAGCGGTCTTTACGTCCATTTGCCAGATCTCATAATCGTGAAAGGCAGCAATGGCAAGAAGGATCCGAATGGATTTCAGCATAGCCACTGGAGAAAAGGTTTCGTCATAGTCCAAACCAGGTCTTTGACGAAAACCCTTCGCAACAAGTCTAGCTTTATAGGTCTCAACCTGTCCATCTACACCAATCTTCCTTTTGAAGATCCACTTGCATCCTACGGGTTTTACCCCGTCTGGAGCAATGTCCAACGTCCATACCTTGTTGGTGTACATGGACTCCATTTCGGTCCGCATTGCATCCTGCCATTTTACTGAGTCAATGCTCTGAACGGCCTGCTGGAAGCTAATAGGCTCATCATAATCTATGATGCAATCCTCTCTATTCCCGTCTATGAGAAAACCGTAGTATCTCTCGGGCGGATGAGACTGCCTACTACTCCTGCGGAGCGGCGTAGGAATGTCCTGTTCTTTTGAACCCTCTGGTTCCACTAAGCTTTCAGTAATAGTCTGTGGTTCTGGAATTTCTTTCAGTTCTATTGTGCTCCCACTTATCTGGGTTTCCAAAAACTCAGTTTCCAAGAAGCGGGCATGCTGAGAAACAAAAACTTTTTGTTCCTCAGCGGAATAGAAAAGATACCCCCTGGAGTTCTTTGGGTACCCCACAAACTTACACTGTACTGAACATGCCTCGAGCTTGTCCGCATGCTGCTTTTTTACAAAAGCTGGACATCCCCATACTTTAAGATACTTAAGACAGGGTTTCTTCCTAGTCCACATCTGATATGGGGTGGTAGGCACAGTCTTGGTGGGAGCCTTGTTCAAGAGATATGCAGCTGCTTCTAGTGCATATCCCCAGAATGATCGCGGTAACTCAGCGTTACTCATCATGGACCATACCATATCCAATAGGGTCCGGTTCCGTCTCTCCGATACACCGTTATGTTGCAGAGTGTATGGAGGAGTAAGCTGAGAGAGAATTCCATTCTCTTTTAAGTAATTCAGGAATTCGGCACTTAAGTATTCTCCACCTCGATCCGATCTTAGAATCTTGATACTTTTGCCGGTTTGTTTTTCTACTTCATTCTTATATTCTTGGAATTTTCCAAAGGCTTCGGACTTATGTTTCATTAAGAAAACATAACCGTACCTTGAAAAGTCATCCATAAAAGTAATGAAGTAAGAATAACCGCTTCACGCATGTGTAGACATTGGACCGCACACGTCGTTGTGTACAAGTCCCAAGAGCTCGCTCGCTCTTACTCCATGTCCAGTAAACGGAGTCTTTGTCATCTTTCCTTTGAGACAGGATTGACAAGTGGCATACGATTGATATTCGAACGGATTCAAATATCCTTCTGTATGTAACTTAGTCAACCTTCTCTCATTGATGTGACCCAGTCTACAATGCCATAAGAAAGTCTGATTTATTTCCGGAGACTTTCTTTTGTGTGTATTCTGGACATTGAAAATCTGTGGTTGGTTTAATACGTATATACCATTGCTTAATGTACCTGACCCAATCAGAACTTGATTAAGGTGAATGTTTACAACATTGCTTACAAACGCAAATTCATAACCTTCTTTAGAAACCAAAGATACAGAAATGATATTACAAGTTGCGTTGGGTACAAAAAAGCAATTACGCAAAACCAAAACATGTCCATCTGACATTCCCAGGTGATAGTCCCCCACGGCTTTAGCATCCATGCTAGCTCCGTTCGCAACTCTTAGGGTCATGTCACCTGCTTTCAAAACACTACGGTTTCTCAACGCATGCAAAGAATTACAGATATGAGATCCTGATCCGATATCCAATACCCAGGAAGTAGAGTTTATTGAAAGACAGTTTTCAATAATATACACACCTGAAGCTGAAGCTGCAACCTGCTTCAATTCCTGTGTTCTGGCCTTCCAGGCCCTGCAATCATTCTTCCAGTGTCCTTTCTTATGACAATAGAAGCATTCTTCCTTATCCACAAGCTTCCCCGCTTTTTTTGTTGCTTTAGCTTTTCCCTTCGTATCCACTTTACTAACACCGCCTCTTGGTTTGGCGGGGGCTTTCTTCTTCTTTCCCTTGGCTTTCGCCTTGGACCTAGAAGAAGATGATCCTCCTACAAACAAAGTGGATGTTTCCCTACCTTTCTGTAGGGTGCCCTCTGCGCTCCTCAGCATGTTGAGGAGCTCTGAAAGTTCAACTTCTTTTTCTTGTAAGTTGAAGTTCAGTATAAACTGGGCGTAAGTGGAAGGAAGGGACTGGAGAACTAAGTCCGTATAGAGCTCACTCTCCAATGTAGTCCCTAGGTCCGCGATCTCCTCAATGTAGCTGATCATCTTAAGCACGTGCTCTTCTACTGATGATCCGACGGCCATCCTTGCCGAAAATAACTTTTTCGACGCTTCGTATCTTGCGATACGAGATTGCTCTCCATACAGTTCTTTTGTATGAAGAAATATGGATTCCAAGTCCATATTCTCGTGCCTCCTCTGATGTTTATTGTCCATAGAGGCAAGTACGAGGCATTTGGCCTTCGCGCTATCAATCTCCCAAGTCTTACGGATTTCCTTATCCGCGACGCTGGAAGTGGGACCAGGGACAGGGGGAGCTTTGGTGGTAAGAAGATACCCCAGCTTGTTGTAAGTGATTGCCATTTTGACATTCCTGAGCCAATCTTTGTAGTTTGGCCCTGTCAGTATGTTTTTATCTAGAAGTAACTTAAGTCCAGTCATGTCGATTGGTCCCTGCAATTAGGAGAGAGAGAAGAAACACTCAGCATGATGCTCTTGCAAGTTTAGAGTGGTTTTTAGTTTGTCTAAACAGGATGGCTCCCACTGTTTCTCGAATCCCTCCTCAAACCATAAAGGAAGAATTAGTCGGGATCAATCCCACCGCACAATACTTGCTTAACCGTTCAGCCAGGCCAGTGTCGGTACTTCGAGGGAGGTTTTCCAACGCTTTCGCGAAGTTCCTTAATTCAAGAACCTCTTTTCCCTGGGGGAGTAGCCCCGCTAACACCTTTCTAGGCACCTACTAGGTTTATAGCATTGATCGTTTAGTGAGAAATTTCCCGAGGAGTAGCATATTCTCACAGTAGGATCGGGATCCAAATATCATCGCGTGACGAAACTGAAGGAATCCTACCAGAACTATCACACTCCAAATGGTATGCAAGTCTAGCAAGTTTCAGTACTTATGAAACTCCCGATGTGGATTTTTGCCCCATGCTCTTATGACCTTGACGAAGGTCAACAAATCATAAGTCACATGTCAAGTTCTGCCCGTCATTATCCAGGTTAATTTGAATCCACCCGTATATACCCTTGACGAAGGTCAACAAGGTAATGCGAATGTCCCAAACCAACGCATCTATCTATGCTACATATGAATACCCAACAGCTACCAATCACTATGCCTTGACGAAGGTCAACAAACATAGCTTGAATACTATTGAATATTCATACGAAACGACGGAGGGCAACGAATGGTTTTTGGCGAAACCGTGAACGTAGTTAACTTGATATAATCGATGGTACGAGATAGCTTTTAAAAGGAGTGGCTCAAGCTCCGCATTTAAAAGTTGGTTTTGAAAAGAACCGAGTGGTTTTTCGAAAGTGTTCCAACGACTTTAGCTTGGTTTATTATCTTGCATTAGTTCTTTTAATGCGTGATATTCTTGCATTAGTTCTTTTAATGCGTCCCATCATTTAATCCTACCATTGCAGAAAACAACCAAAATATGACGTACGCTTATGCCATTCGCATTCACCACGGGGCCCCATCATTACCCGTTAGGTCACTTAACTAACAACAGAGCGGGGGCTGGGCTAGCGCGGCTGTAAAATATAAGCAACGCCTAAATAATATCATATATAGATATATTGCAATGATAGCCATTTCAGATCACAGATGAACACATTGGATATACTAGGAATCCGCAATTCGTACGAGCCTGTAACGAAAAGCAGATTACACGGTCGCGGTGAATAGCCAATACCCCATCCAAGACCCCTACGGGTGCGGCAAACTACCCGCCAAGTACCCGAAGCGAAGCAACCTCCCTCAACTCCGTGAGTAAGTCACTCGTCACTTCGGCATACCCGGTAGTTTGTGCACCCCCTCCATGGGTCTATCCTAGGAGCAAAAACAGTAAAAAGAAATTATACAATGACGGCTACAATCCCGACCCGGTTGTGCGGCCATACAAATAATTATTACATCAATTTACAAATTTACATGAATTGAAAGAAAAGAAAACTCTCGTCTCACAACCCCCGGCTATTCACCCGCGACAATCCAATGAATTCATATACACATTCCAATAACATTACAGATCACAGATTTGTATAACCCCCACTAATCGACATATAGCGATTAGCAGACGTTCAATACAAATAACACATCACAGAAAAACCCGTCAGCTAAAGTCTTTTAGAAGTTCGATCAAAAATACGGATTTTCAGGACCACAAAAATAAAATTTTCGTTCTGGAAAATCTGGGCAGAAAATATATATTCCAAAAAACCCAAAACAACCCCAGAAAAACACTGCACCAAACTTGGACCTCGGCCGAGTCAACTCGGCCGCGGATCCGCGGCGGGAGCGTGCTCCCGCCGCGTTTCCGCGGCGCTTTGAATCGATCGTTGGACCAAATTTGGTGGGTGATCACACAAAAGCCTGAGCCGATTTTTAAGATAAAATTTATCAATTTTTGAACAGAAAAAAAATCGGCAGAAACTTATCATATCGGGTTCGTTTTGCGACTTTTTCTTTGATCGATCTTCTAGCTACTTTGCTAACATGTTAGATAGAGTTTAACTAGGCTCTGATGTAGGGTTCCTAGGCACTCTCAAGAGGTCTCACAAGGCATCAACCATGCCAATTTCAAAAATTACGGTGCCGAGAAACCCTAATACGGATCGTTAGCTAGAAGTTTAGGCGAAAAAGAAACTAGTTAACAACTTAACTAAATGGTAAACGGAAATACAACCTTTGTAGATCCGGTTCTCCACCTCCATGGCTCCGCGATGAAGTCTCCTAGCTGTACAAATCGGATCTTGGGCTCTAGCGTCGGCTTCATCGGAGAAAAAGCGGGCTAGGTCATCGACGACGATGCCGAAGATGATCTACGTCGAGGCATCGGTAGATCAAGCTCCAACTTCACCAAGTCAAGAAAACTTGTGAAGGAAACACCCTATACTACTTGGCAAGAGGTAGAGGATGAAGAAATAGGAGGTGGGTTCACTTTAGAATTGGATTTCTCACTTTTTTTCTCAAGTTGCCATTGATGAGGCAAGCTTTTTCTTCAAGTAGAAGATGAAGAAGATGATGAAAAGAATATGATAAGTGTTTTGTAAAAAGAAAATAATAAGAATACTTATCATATCTCAACCATGGTCAAGTTTAGAGAATAAATCATGGTTAGTGGGAATGGTTAGGGTTAAGCATGGAGACAAGATGGTCACTTGGTCAAAGCTTCATGAAGCTTTAACTAGAAAACAAATTAAGCCACCATTTTCCTTTATGCTTATTATTTTTCCAAAAACAATAGATAAATAAATAAGTGAATAAAACAAAACCCTAACCATTATCATGTAACCATGGTTTGATCTTTACACAAAAACCCTAGCAAACATGTATCATCAAACATGATACAATCAAGTGCACAAAAGTATATCACATATACAATGTGCACATCCGAGTGAGAATATCCATTTAAAGTGAACCAATACTAGTTAATGCAAAGTAATATATCAAATATATAATTATACATTAAATCATTAAATCAACACTTGATTTAACGATCCGGTCATATCGCATATAACCGACTAGTATCCTATGTATCGGCTTATCGAATCAATACTTGATTCGATAACTAGGTTATATCGCATACAACCAATCGATACATTCATCGCGAGAATAGAATACGGTATCACATACACGCATTATTCTCGGTCCCGCACATATCTCATATGCGCTCCTATTTCGTTTTGCTTGAGCCAGGAAACCTCTGTGTAGGACTCTAAAGACTCGTCAATACGCCGGCAGCAGGTGATGATCATATCAAACACCCACAAGCCGCAAGCGGTCTGCTAAACGTAACGGCCACCCGGGTATTGAGCGATCAGAAGATCGACGAGCAAGCCCGCTCACACTCCTGTGAATCCAACCAGTAACACTTACCGTACAGTCCGGTCTCGTCGTCTGATATGTCGCATATCTCGCCTAGGGGTGGTAAACGTCAGACCCCAATAGCTCGATAAGTCGTGTCGATATGAGGTCTATAACAGTTTGAGAAACTACTGGCAACACTTACCAGTAAATCTCAGCAACCCTGGCCAGGGATTTCCGGTTATAGCCAATCGAACACAGCGCAACATCAACTCCCTATACCGGGAGAGACGAATCCCCTCCTATCGCTCATTGCCTCCATGTGATTCGGGACTGTACCCAAAAACCACCGTTTTGCACGCCCTCTTGGACGTGGTAAGGTGGAAATCAAAGCACAGTGGGAACCACACAAGACTCTATGACGATCTCGGGTCAACAGACTACTCTGTACCAGTGTCACCAGAGAACTGCCATCTGACGTAAGGTATAATACCATCTGGGAGTTCTCGGCAAGTCCGTCCAGTGTACCCAGTCTCCACTGAGCACCCGTATATCATCTCTGATGTCAAACACCAATGTATATGGGATCATCCATCGCCCATCTGTATGGGTCGAGAAGGTATACGCTAGTCTACTCTGGTATATCGATGCCCTGTCTCGATACACCCACGACTAGGGACCTTGAAGGATGTACTTATGGACTACCCTGTCCCCACTAGTATGATCCGCATCATAGTCCAGCTAGTCAAGTACTCATCCTAAGGGCTTTACCAACATGTAACAGAGAGACAATCAATGTACACGTTAAGGTAAAGAGCAACCTGATAGCATACTATCATGTCGAGCAAGAAAGTCCTCCCTATATATGTCCCAGCATCCACTACAATATACATCCTATGTATAGTAATGGCCTCTAGGGCATACATATAACTAACATCTGATACCACTGTAAGTCCATGCTACCTCTCCCGGTACTTTCGGGCATGCGGAATTTGATAAAAAACGATTTTCTTAGAGGTGGTAACATGGACTTAAAACCCGGATGTTTGTTAAACATCTAACTAACAACCTAACTACGAGTTGCTAACTACTCGGTTAGGGGGTTATACCTTTCTTTTTCTCGAACTCCTTCGTCTTCAAGCTTCGATAGTCGTCCGAATCGGTTTCTCCCCGTCGTCTCCTTGCGCCGAAGATAGATCCACCTGAAAGCTTCAACCTTTGGCTCCTTCTTCTAGCTTTGAAGAAACTAGTTCACTCGGTTTGCTAAACCTTGTGAACTAGAGTGAGTAGAGAAGAGTTTGTATGGGATTTTATCTATGGTTCTTGGTTCTCAACTCATGAGACAAGTGAACCATAGAATCAAGAGAGGGAGAGCAAGAGGAGGAAGATGAGAGCTCAAGAACAAGAGAGAGAATGAGCATGAAAGAATGAGAGAAGGCTTTTCTCATTTGGCTCTCATAATCCAAAACCATCATCACAAAAATAATAATCAAGTATTGTGTAAAATGGTTCAAGTCAAAATGGCTAAATCATTTCATGCACTCATTTCTCACAAAAGAAACAAGCAAGTAAAAAGTCTTTGCCATGAAATGATAGCCATAGTCATCATGATGATCAACTAGTCCAACCTAGTCAACCGGTCAACAAAGTCAACAAGTCAACAAAGTCAACCCCTCAACAACCATGTCACCACAATACTTAATTAATATAATCGTTAATCACATATCATATTCTCATTAGGGTTGACCAAAAAGTCAATAGTCAACAGTCAACGGTCAACAACCCTAATGAGAATCCTCTTCCTCTGTCTCTCCGTCAACTGTGCATACACACCCGCATCCGCGTTCCGAGGAACACGAATACATACTGGATAAATCCAATCCTAAAACGTACACTAGGATCTGGCTTAAACCAAAGCCCGCTAGTGATAACTGTCCGGACACTGTACGTGCATAAGTGCACGGATGTGACCGAACCCTGTCGCAAAACCATGCGACCTGCCGCAAAACCATGCGACCTTTACTCTTTTGCCTAAAGGCGAATAGCTTTCTGTGTGGGACTCTAAAGACTCGACACTACGCTGGCAGTGGGTTTAACCACAGACCGCAAGCGGCACTAGCTGTGCGTAACGGTCCCCAGGTAGATGCCGACAAGAAGACTGACGAGGCGAAACCCATCTGAACTCCTACTGAGCCTGAATGTGACATTCTCCGTACAGTCCGGTCTGTTCGTCTGATACATCGCATGGCGGGCCTAGAGGGCGGTAAACGTCAGTCCCCCAATAGCGGTACAAGTCGTGTCGGAGTGAAGCCCCAAACACCCTGAGATAACACTGGCAGCCTACCAGTATATCTCGTTTGCCCTGGCCAGGGACTACTCGTGTAATGGCTCTCCTAGACACAGCGCGATGTCAACCCCCAATACCGGGAGAGACGAATCTTGTCTAACCGTCACTGCCTCCAAGTGCTTCGGGACTGCACCCAACTACCACCTGTTTGCACGACTCCTTTGAGCCGTGGTAGGGTAGTAATCAAAGTACAGTGGGAACACACTCGAGGCGAAGTGACAGTGTCAAGTCAGCGGACTAAGCTGTACTCATGTCACCTGGGAACTGATAACTGACGATAGGCATAATACCAACTAGTCAGTTCCCGACGAGTCCTGTCCAGTGTACTCATAACCCAACGAGCACCCACATACTATCTAAAGTACGACGTACCGACGGCTGTGGGACAGACCGTCTCCCACACTGGGATGAGAAGCGCATGCGCTAGTCTACTCCGGAGTATCGATGCCCTGTCTCGATAGTTCTGTGACCAGGGACCTGCATAAGGATGTGCTTATAGATTACCCAGCCCCACTAGTGTGACTGCCATCACAACGCTGGTAATCAAGCAAAGATCCTAAGGGCTCCACTAATGTGTATAGGCGATATACTAAAATAAACACATGTACACATTGAAGTAGAAACAAACCAAGTAGCATACTACTATTTTGAGCAAGATTGTATATACAAGGTGAATATCCCAAGCTTCCATTAAGTAATATACAAACTAGTATGATACAGTAATGGCCTCTAGGGCATATACACTAACATGTTTACTTTGGGTTTACTATTCTTGGGAGAAGGATTTTGAGAGAATAAGAAAAAGAAATGAAAAAGAAAAGAGAAAAGAATAAAGAATGAGGTTTGGTGAGAGAGAGGTATGGGCTTCTTTGACCAAACACTTAGCCATTTTCTCCCCTCATTTCCCTCCCTCTCCCTCCATTGCTGCTGCTGCTCCTGCACCTCCCCTCCCTCCCCTCTTCAAGCCCTCTAAACACCTCTAAAACAACTCCAAAACCCCACTCTCATTTCATTAAAAGTGTGCACAAGCTCAAGATCTACATATTGGACCAAGAAAGCAAGGATTTTGGCCACTAGGGGCAACTCAAGAAAATTCTTGAGTTGCCAAATGAGGTAATTTCTGGATCATTAGATTAGTTTTTTCATTACTTATAACCCTATGTTAAAATTGAATCGATATCAGGTGGTGTTATGGACTTAAAGGAAACCTAGTTAGGGTTTGAGGAAATTGTGAGTTGTAGTGTGAAATTGAGCTTAGTGGAGGCTGCACAAACACCCTAGTGATGGAATTGAGACCCAAACCTTAGATTTGAAAACCGGAATACGGATTTAGAAAACCGATATCGGAGATATTGTGAAATCTGTGAAGGTTTTAGGAATCTGCTATCAACCGGAGACCCCTAAAATTAAATTAAGCTGACAGTGAGTCGTGCAGGCGCCTGGGAAGCTACCACCAAGACCCGAGCCCCTAACTCAAATCCCCGGCCGCAGATTTAATCATTCTGGCCGCAATTTGCGGCCAGAGTAGAGGGGAATGGGTTCATTTTTGTTCCAGGGCTCATTTTACACAAAATTAGACCCCTCCTATATGCAGTTTTGGCTAATTGTCATCTGGGGAAAATCTGGAAGCATTTTGGGGTGTTTTAGGCGATGTTTTCCGTATTTTTAAATGCACTTTCTTGGTAATTGGATTTGTATTTGGTTGTCGGGTGTTCGTACATCGACAACAGGAGTTGGTTGATTGATTTGCACGTTTGAGCCATAGGTTTCAACCTATGAGCACACTGTGCGCTGTGTCAGTTTTCTGCATCGATTATAATATGTATTGCGACGGTTTATTATTGTAGGTACCCTCGCAAAGATTCCGAGGCGAAGGAGCATGGCGTCATCGATTTTGGCGAGCGAAGACCAGGTGAGTAGATTATATTTACGGGGGAAGTCGGGTGGATGGCGTATAGCACCCCCGCAGTCCGTGGTGGTGTATACGAATACGTATACACACATATATTTATTATATGTTCTTTGAGATTATTGATGATAATATGGATTGGTTTAGTGTAAGTGCGAAACCCTAGAGTAGGGTTTGCACCCATACACACACACACATGCACACACTTGTATACATACTTTCTTTCGTATGAGTATATGGGAATATATGTTGTATGTGTTCATATGGGTATGGGACTATGTGTACATGTACTGGATTATGGATAGTGCTTAGAATGTGGGTTGAGTCGATGTGATTCGATTTGAGGCCTTGAGATCGGCGATATGACAGGATTCGTATGGGAGATACGACAGGATGCTTTAGCGGGCCTTTGGGCATGTGTTTTACCCCGCATTCATACTTATATAGATGGTATCGATTGTACTAGACTTAGATCTGCACCCTAGAATATGTGATATGATGGTAGTGATACCTGATATGTGGTGAGATGAATGTGATATTGACCCGTACCCCGCTATTGGGATGCCGTACGACGATTTACCGTACGAGCCTATATTGATGATAGATCCGCGCTCATGACTCGAGGATATGAGATCGTTGTGATACTATTGAGGCGAGATCATCGACTATTGTATATATATATATGTGTGTGTGTGTGTGTGTGTATCGACTCAGATTTAGGTGGTTTCCATACCCCTCCCAATTGACTTGATAGTTGGGTCCGTAGTTCGCACTGTAGGCGTTAGACTAGACCCGAGTCATACCTATTTCAAAACTAACGAATTGGGCATATTTTAAAGATAGGCAAAAAGGGATTCTACGGATATTTTCAAACGACGCATGTTCTCTTAAAACACCATAGCCCTTATTTTACCAAAAACCCTGATTCGTCTTATTTCAAAAGGCAAGGCTACATGACATACTTATTGAGGTAGATTCTTTACTGTTGCGTTGATTATTCGATTCCGCATATTCATGCTATTTGCATTGCATTGCTTGTGTTTATTGATATATTATTATCATGCTGCTAGGACACCGGCACTATTATCGATGATGCATATCTTCCACGTACACTGCTCGCCGGCTCACACACTTCATCATCGATAATTGCCATGTCACTACACCGTAGTACTGTTGCATCAGGACATGACCTTATATGCGCATACTATTATTCAATGCTGCAGGATATATTGTTACTTGCATTTCATTTATATGTCACATGCATCATGCTTTCTGATTTGCGCATTGAGATATGTTGTTTCTATGATATTTCTGGTTTTGAGAGAGGGCTGACCCGGACTGACGGATGCCCGATATATTGAGAGAGGGCTGACCCGGACTGACGGATGCCCGAAATATTAAGAGAGGGCTGACCCGGACTGACGGATGCCCGATATATTGAGAGAGGGCTCACCCGGGCTGACGGATGCCCGATATATGAGAGGTGGGCTGACCCGGACTGACGGATGCCCGATATATGAGAGGTGGGCTGACCCGGACTGACGGATGCCCGGCATATGAGGATTTACGTGCCGATGCTAGGCACAGGTTTTCATGATGTTTTCGAGTGTCGATGCTAGGCACTCAGGTTCCATGCTTTTGGTTATATCCTCATATTTTCCATGCATATGCTTTATGACATTTACATGCATGATGTTTTTGTCATTGGGTGACGAGTGGATGGGATCCACATACATGTAGATTGATTACATTGATCATACCTCATATTTATGATATGCTATTACCTGAGATACTGGCATGAGCACTTGGCACTACACTCATGTATAGAGGCTACATTTGCCAGTTTAGCATGCTTCAGACTTATTCATACTGAGGTTTATTTATATCTGATCGTATTGACCTAGAATAGGTCATACATTCGATCTCTGCTTGTAGATATTTTCTATTCACGAGTTGGCAACTCACCCCCGTTGTGCCACAGTTCTTGCAGGTTTTGCCGTACAGGTTTCATAGCGGCTTTTCTGGCATACTGCTTTCATACGGGTGACTCGCTTGGGTAGGTGGGTTCTTTTGCATCAGAACCACCATTGTACTTGTACTATTCATTGTATCTAGAAATTCCATCAACCCAAAACTTGTATATTGTTTCAGACTTAGAAAACAGTGTGTATTATTTCGACCTTAGAGTCGCGCTTGTAGTATTACGGTTTTCAGGCTGTTCAGTTTCTTTTGAGTTTTGATCCTCGCCCTTCGGCGTTGTATATTCTATTGCTTGCGTGGTTGTGACCGTCGATTGACGAAGAGCTAGCTCCCGCTTGGGGATGCCTTTTATCACTGCATTTATATATTATTTTTGTTGTACCCCGTTCGGGGCCAGTTTTTTACAAAGGAAATTCTGCCGAAATTTTCAGAAAAAACTACACATTTTAAAAATGCATATTCGGCTTAGTTATTTAAAAAGCTTGACTTCAAAACATGTTTCTTTACTTATTAAAAAACCAGTTTTCTTTACTTACTCCTTAAAATGGTTTTAGATTTCTGGGCTTTTGGCTTACTTGGGTCAGATGGAGTCCTATAGAGTTCATATGGTTCAAGGGCCAGTCACGTGCTCTTTCGGATCGTGACAGCTATATGTCATATGCATAAAGAAATATGAATCAATGTCTCAATGTCCCTAACCGAACAATATCATATAGGTATGTGTGTTATGCGTGTCATGGCAATTATTGACGGTGTTTGTGGCATACAATTAGTGCTCGTGCAATATGAGCCGTCAATAATAGTACAGTGTCCTAAAGGTACAAGTCCAAGCACAACAAATAACTAAGCAATAAGATGTATGCGCAACTCTATATATGAAATAGAATATGCGACAATTCATAACATCTCTAGCCCAGACGCATAACGCCATGCGGGCGATTCCCCTGTAGATGTTAAATCTACTCACCAACGCTCCTGGATAAGTAAAGCCTACCACTCGCTTTCTCCTGTTCGCAGCGCCCGAAGTCCCCGCCTGCGATCCTGAAAGCATATAACAATATAACATGTATATATTATCAATAGACCCAAAACACGTACAAACTATACTGACCAACGCAACAACACAAAACTTACTCTCAAGTGTTCGTATTGTGGCTAACATGCGTAGCGACACTACGAAACCAACTCAAGAGCAAAATCTACACAAAGACACGAACGACATTGGCACGACCCAAACTAGGAACGCAAAGCGGCACAACTACCAAATCTAGACCCTGATCGTACCGATCGCGCATTCACAACATAAGATATAGCGTGGAATCAATATAATTAATGTCGCGATGTCAAAAGAAACCCACGCCTAAAACTTACCGAAATCTAGTAAGCAGCATATATCATTTTATCACAAAACTACAACTTTTTACCAAACTAGAATTTACAAACCTCACTATATAGCTTGATTTAACCACTTAAACCCTTACTAGAATTTTAATCTCACACAATTAGGATTCAGTAAAAGTTTAGTTTGCACTTAAGCTATTTAGACATTTAGGAAAAATATCAATTAACAAACTAGCAACTAGGTTTAGTTTTCATTTGTCTAAAATTGTCAACTAACCATTTAACTAATCAAAACTCTAACTAGTAAACTGTAAAGTGGTTTAAGAAATTATATCGATCGATCCGTGTCCTTCGGTCATTAGCTATCATTCCACGCTCCTCGCGGCATCTCCGATCTCCAATCTCCTCGTCGAAGTGGCACCACGTCAACGAATCTTTATACGGGCTCCCGTTTCAAATCGAGCCAACTCGAACATCCATTTTGCTAACCGACATGTCCAAGATTGAAGTAGAGAGAGTGTAGAATGCTTTGTCTTAGGGAACCCAAGCCATTGGGTAAAGGTAAATTGAAGTTGCAATTTAGGGTGAAGGAATGAGCTTGGAAATTATCAAATGAATCATTTTCTACCATGAAATGGGGCTCGACCAATTGAGGGGGGGTGGCTGAACAGTGCTCGGCCATGAGTGGAATGGGGTGAGCATATCATGAAGAATGGTGACCATTAGCAAAACTTATCACAAAAAGATCAACACAAATATCTTTTTCAATCCAAAAGGAATTAAATGAAAGCAATGAGTCACATAAACACCTTGCATCATTCTAGAAACATTAAACCATGACTCATCAACTTAGCCAAAAGAATCCCCATCAAATGAATTTCGGCTATGATGAAAATCAATGAAAGAAATGTGGCCAAAAAAAGAAGAAGAATGCACACATCAAACCATTAATTAAATGCATAAATAACAACTTAAAATAATAATTTATTTAGGGAAAAATTCTATGTGAACCAAAACTTTCCATTGACCCTTAAAGTCCGCACACTAGCTTCATTCTAGGTAAACTAGGTGCCGACAACTCTATACAGAAATTTGATCACAATCGGGTTAAAACGGAAAACACTGACTATTTTACCCTAAAAACGGAAAATTCGCAAAACTATTTCTAAAACGTTATACCAAAAAAGAACAAAATTATGACATACGTATATGCCATCCGCATTCGGCACTGGGTCCCGTCATCACTAGTTAGATTACTAAACTAACGACAGAGCGGGGACTGGACTAGCGCAGGTGCAAAACATATACAACATCTACTAGTATATATATAAATATATATAACAATTGTCCCAGGCATGATATAAAGCAACATCACAGAAGTATCACAGAAGCAACACAGAATGGTGGATAATCTTGGAGCTCCGGATTTCACTTGAGCCACAAATGAGACCCGACGTTCCCTGTTGTAACGTTTTAGAAATCGTTTAGGTGAATTTTCCGATATTCGGTAAAATAATTTATGTTTTCCGTAAAAACCAAGATATATCTATTTTTCAACATAGACATAAATATACCTATTCTAGCTATGTGATTGCTAGTATTTGGTATTTAATTGGTCACTTGTAAATTTCTACTTTACTTAAATATTTCCTTAATTAATTATTTTTAAATATTATTTTAAGCTTCCACTAATACATTTAATTAGTGATTTTTACAAATTAGAATGGGTTAATCTTACATTATTGAACTATGAAAACTTAGAATCAAGTTTGTAATATGCTCATTTTGTTTCAATGTGTCTCCATAATTCTAGGGGGAAATTTAATTAGAAAATAATTTAGTTAAAGAGAAAAGTTGACAAGATGTTGATGTGTATGTGGGGGTAAGGTTACATTTCTTCCTTTCACTCACCCACACATACCCTCTCCCCATGTGGCCAAGCCCAGTAGTGCAGCCCCCTCTCTCTCTTCACAAATTCTCACCTCATTCTCCAAATCAATTAAGAAAAGGAAATAAATTAAAAAAGAATTAATATATGAGACAAGTGGGGAAGTTTCTACACATGTCCATACATTTCTCACACTCTCTCCCCTCACTCCATTCCTAGCCGAAAATGCATCCCCCCATTCCCCAATTCACCATCTCTTTTTCCTTTCAAAAATTCTCCAAAAATCCATCAAAAATCAATACAAAATCCCACAAACTCTAAATCCAATCCTTACCTATTATTTCTTTCCCCAAGCTAGCATGAATCAAGGAGCAAGATGGCATTTTGGAGGCTAAGTTTTGCATGTGTGGATCTCATTCCAAACTATTTTGAGGTATAACCTTACTCTAATTGTTACTTGTTCTAATCTAATTTTTAATTAGGTGTTAATTAGGTATTTAAATGGTTCTAATTTCAAGTTTGGAAAATTCAAGAGAAGGGTTTGGATAAAGTTAGGGTTTTGATCATTTGTTAATGATTACAATGTGTAATTTAACATCTTAGGAAATGCAAAATCTAAGCTAGTTGGTAGTTTACAAATTGTTGCTCCTAAATTGTCCAAATTATCTAAATTGCAAACTAGAGTTTAGGATCAATGAAAATATATGAGATTAAAATCTAGTTAATATTTATGTGACCTAATTATGATACTTAGTGAATATTGTGGCCACTAGATTTGTTAAAACATCTAGGATTTGCACTAGAACGGTTAATGGTCGCTTACTAGGTTTCCATAATAAATCGATTTGAATCAAAGTTGAGGTTTTGATGATTTACAACCTATTTCATATAATATTTAATTTGTTGTGAACGCGTGATTGGTGCGATTGGGTTTTTGGTTTGGTGGTTATCTCGTATAGTGGCCTCTAGTTGTAGTTTGTGGCGTTGTCACGACACGTTTCGTGCACCAAGTATGTGCGTCTAGTTAGTGCGCGTGGTTATCTTGTATTGTTGTGCCCGCGACCATTGATATATATATATATATATATATATATATATATATATATATATATATATTCTCTTATTTACTTATGTGTGATTCTAGGATCGGGTGCAGAGGTGTCGGACTTGGCGTGGGAATGGCAGAGCTGAAATCGGATCAGATTAACCGATGCGTCCCAGTGAGTAGATTTAACATCTACAGGGAAATCGGGGGCGTTAAGCGTCAGGGCTAGATATGATATTATAATCGCATGTTATACGCATATGAGTTGATTGTGCATAAGCATCATTGCATACTATTACTTGTTGTGCCTTGACTTAGTACCTATTGGACACTGCACCATTACTGACGGTTCATGATGCATGCGCACTAAATTGTATGCTACACATACCGTTGGTAATTGTCATGACACGCACAACATATACGCATATATGGTATTGTATTCTTTATTGACCTTGAGAACTTGATTCGTGTTCTATTGCGCATAAGAAATGTATCATGCATACATACTTACATGTGTACACACATACCTTGCTATAGCTACATATACACCTTTATATGATGTTGCATTGATTTTGGAGATGGTGGGAACCACATGATATTATTTAAAAACGGGATTCATTTAAAAGAGCGGTTTTTCTCTTGATATGCTCATATTATTGTTCTATGTTGTATACATCATATTTCATGAATTTACGCATTGAGGTACGGATTTCATGTAATTTATGGATTTGAGAACCGTGGGGATATTTCAAGAAATTATGCATTGTTTTGAAAACCCGGTTTCTCTTGATATGATATTTCGATGCGTCCACCATGAGTTTTCTCGGTTCTGAGACTTGTGTTAGATACCCGATTCGAGGAGCGGTAGGCACCGTCTGCGGGTACATGGTGGACCCGGTGAGGTACCCCGGGGCAAGAAGACTCGTATAGAAAGGCGGTGGGCCCAACGGAGGGAATACTACCTACCATTGGTAGTATAGAACCCGACGGATATCCAGAGGATACCGTTTGGGAGTTATGACATGAGATATATTGAGAGCCGATCGAGGTATGCGGCGCCTGAGAGATGAGTATTTAAGTGTCGATGATGGATATGGGTTTTCATGATGTTTCGAGTGTCGATTTTGGACACTCAGGTTCCATGAGATTTACAGATATGAGGGCTGATCAGAGTGACGGCGCCTGAGGATTTGGGGTGTAGTTGATGGACACTGGGATTTTCCACGATGATGATTCATTGATGATCTTATGTTTTATCCCATACTCAGTATTTATTTGATATGCATTACTTCATGTATTTGTAGTACCTGATGGAGTACCTTGATCATGATTGTTGCATATCCATATTGCCATATTTATGCTATCAGATTGCATGTTATAGATTATCGCTGTTCGTACATACCTGCGATTATCTGTATGATATTACTTACTATTCACGAGTTGGAAACTCACCCCAGTTGTGCCACAGTGTTTTACAGGCTTGACCCTTAGAGTAGTTGCGGCGGGGCTTCTTATTGTATCTTTTTCTGCGGATACCGCTACGGTTGGCTGTGAGTCTTTTTGGTGTAGGTGGGTTTGCGGTTATCCGTTTATGTTCATTATATATCTTATTGTATCTAGTACTCTACATCTACCATTTTCATGTATTGAATTAGAGATGAATTGTGAGGACGATTTTGTATATTTTGTGACTCTGGGTGTCGTGCTCGTGTGAGCCGGACTTTATTATGTTGCTTTATCTCGTTTTATGTTGTTTTCATTATATTGTCTATTTCTTCGCTACGGCGTCATATATATGCTTGTGGTGGTTGTTTCCGCCTTTGGGCATGATTTGCTCCCGTTTGAGGATGCTTTAATTATATCTTATGTTTGTACCCGTTTCGGGGCTAGTTTTTACGAAGGAGGTGTTGCCGAAATATTTAAGAAAGTAGACATAAGTTTAAAGATTTTTACTTGAGATTTCCAAATGTTTTTAACAATGTTTCCATCACCTACTTCTTTTGATGGTATAGATTTCTGGGTTTTCGGCTTACTTAAATTGTGTTACGCCTGTTGACGTCACGTGGTTTAAGTGCCGGTCACGTGTCTAAATTTGAGTCGTGACACCTGTCGTGTGGATAGCCTATGCAAAGAAATCTAGACCCCTACGAGCACGGCAAGTTACCCGCTAAAACCAGAAGTGAAGCAACCCCCTTCAACAACGTGAATGGGCCACCCAGCACTTCACGGAATCCGGTAACATAGGCACCCCTCCGTGGGTCAACCTATACCCCTACGAGTGCGGTGAATAGCTTTCCAATTCTAAAGTAAGGTCCCCTCCGTCTCAATGTCATGAGATGCGGACCCGTTGCCCTCTAGAAATCGACTATTCGTGCACTCCACCGCGGGGTAATCCTAGAAAAGAAAAGAAAATAATATACAAGGGTGAAAACAACCTCAACCCGGTCATGCCCCAAACAAATAATATACAAGCTGGCAGTGACGGCAGTCCACATGTCGGACACTCGCCCCGCAATATCAAATATACAAATGAAAGTAAATTGTACTAACATTGCACCCAAGCTACCCACCATGACGATCCAACCACAATCACAGCATAACACAGAACATCAACGTGAATGTCACGTTCGCAAACCAGTCTAAAAGAACATATAGCAATTAGACGAGTTGTACCGCTCGAATGATATTCACGGTCACTGATAGTAATGTATGTATTGATAAACATTTAAACAGTGTTAAAATATCGACTTCGAAACACCCCGAATTGCCCCTGAAGAACAGATAACATAATATCCAAAATGGGCAAAACTAGAAATACCACTGAACCAATATTCCAGAGACCAGACCACACAAAAATCATGAAGCCCAAACTCCTAAGAATGGCCGGCTATCTCGGAAAATTTGGCAATGTGCTCGGCCCAAAACTGGTGGAATAGGTTTATATTTGGTGTGTGCTCTTATGGTCACCATAGTAGTCTTCTGCAGTTGCTAAAATTTTTTTGAAGACTCTGTAAATTCGATAGAAACTGAAATCTGCAGGGTATCATTTCGGGGTTGTTTCGATTTCGATACTTTAACATTGTCTAAACAAGCTAGCTATGGGTTTAAAGGCTAACTCTGATACCATGTTGGGTTACAGCAGTACCCCGGCCAGATATCCGTGACCAAATGCGGAACAAAAATTTATAAAACTTGGCGCTACCACAACCAATTACCCAGATCTACCATTAACCCTTTACTTGCAATCTAAAATGAGTTAGGAATGGTTATACCGAATTGATCCGTGTCCTTCGGTTTTCAACCTTCATCCCAAGTTCCTAGTGGCTTCCTTGATCAAGCTTGGTCGCCGGTATCCCTCTATCGAAGATGATCCACCCAAAGGTTTGTGCAACGAACTTCAACCTCATAACCGAGGTAACTAGGGTATCTAGTTTGCTAAACTTGATAGGCTAGGAGATGTAGAAACTAATGATGGATTAAGTTATTTCTAATCACCCAATATTTCTCAACACATGAGACATGATGGGTGGAAGTAGAAGATGAAGTATGAGGATGAGAGTGTAGCAACTCAAGAAAGGAAAATGGCTAAGTGTTGTGATCATGAGTGAGTGTGGCATCAAGTGAAGAAAAATCCTCACAACACTTACAATAAATCAAGAATGCAAGAATAGTGTCACCATGAGTAACCCCATGAGTCATCTACAAAGCCATGCCTCATTTAATGCCAAAGAATGACTCATCCTCCACCTCATTAACCATTTACAATAAATGGTTAAAACAAAAATGAGGTGGCATCTTCTAGAAGTATCTTGTAATGAAATTACAAGAATACCCCTCATCCGTATATACATACCCGCATCCGTATTCTGAAAAATACGAATACAAAGAGACGAAAAGAATCCATCAATATAATACTAGAATCCGGATTAAACCAAAGCCACTAGCATTATCCGTCCGAATCATGATATGTGCACAAGTGCACGTAAATGATCGAACCCTGCTGTAAAACCATACGGCCTCTACATCGTTTCTCCCGAAGCAGGGAAACCCTCTGTGTGGGACTCTAAAGACTCGTTAATATGCTAGCAGTGGGTTTAACCACAAGCACGTCAGCGGCACCAGCTGTACGTAACGGCTACCCAGGTATTGAGCGAAAGGGAGGTCGACGAGCAACCTCATCCTGAAACTCTTGCTGAGCCTGGCAGTGACAATATCCGTACAGTCCGGTCTGTTCGTCTAAGAGTATTTCATATCGAGTCTAGGTGGGTGGATAAAGTCAGACCCCTAATAACGCGATAACTTGTGTCGGTATGAAACCCATCAACACCTGAGAAACTATCGATCTTGGATCGGTAATTCTCATCTACCTTGGCCAAGGATTTCTAGTGATGGCCACCCGTGCACTGTGCGGCATCTGTTGGATATAGCGCCCTCAGAGTCAATTATTGGATCACAGGCACGTGATTGCAATGATTGAGGAGGACTTATGCCGGTAGGACAGTCTTACTCGAGATGATATTGTGCTATCTGGTTTATCTTTATCATCGTGTACTGCTTTAGGTGACCTTACGAGTCGCTATTACACGTTGATAGAGCCCCTAGGATTCTTTCTTGACTACCAGCAGTATGAGGGCGATCATATACGTGAGAGCTGGAGTCCATAAGCACATCCTTAAAAGGTCCCTAGTCGTGGGAGTTTCGAGACAGGGCATCGATTCTCCAGAGTAGACTAGTGTATACATTCGAGACCCCGACGAGGGGCGGTGGCCGGTCTCACAAGCCACTGGTGTCAGTTGGTTCACCTAAGATGTATACAGGTGCTCATTGGGTTATGAGTACACCGGACAGGACTCGCCGGGAACCTGCTAGTTGGGATTATACCAGACGTCAGATAGCAGTTCCCTGGTGACATGTGTATAGGTTAGTTCAACGACCTGAGATCGTCATTTGTCTCGTATGAGTTCCCACTGTGCTTTGATTACTACCCTACCACGCTCAAAGGAGACGTGCAAACAGGTTTTAGTTAGGTACAGTCCCGAGCCACATGGAGGCAGTGAGCGGATCTTCAGGGGTTCGTCTCTCCCGGTATTAGGGGTGAGGTCGTGCTGTGTCTAGGAGAGCCAGTACATGAAAAGTCCTTGGCCAAGGCAGGAGATTTGCTGGTAGGTATTCCAGTAGTATTTCAGGGTGTTCTGGGATACACTCCGACACGACTTGTACCGCTATTGGGGGTCTGACTTTTACCAACCCCCTAGGCCTGCCATGCGATGCTCATAGACGAACGGACCGGACTGTACAGATATTGTCACTGACAGGCTCAGTAGGGTGTCAGGATGAGTTCGCTCATCGACGTCCCTTTTGGTCAATACCTGGTAGCCCGTCACGTATTGGCTTATACCTCTGACGTGCTAGTGGTTAAATCCATAGCCATAGTATTGACGAGTCTTTAGAGTCCACCACACATATACAGTTACTCAAGTTTCGGGCGAAACACTGTAGAGGCCGTATGGAGATATGGCCGGGTTCGATCAGATATGTGCGGTATTACACGTATCGTGATCGGACGGTTTTTACTAGCCGACTTTGGCTTAAGCCGGATCCTAGTATTAGACAGTGTAGTTTTGTCTCTTTGCATTTATATTCAGTGGGAATACAAATGCGGGCATGTATATGCAGTAGTGGGGTTTTCCTGTAATTTATTACGGGATCGCGTTTTCTGAAGTTGCCAGTTTGCATTCCGTTCCAGCCAGTTTTCCTTTGTTCCTTCGCGGCCGGACTTTTCGATGGAGGGGGTTATTTGCAAGTTTGCAAATAACTTGTTGTGGAGGGGTTTCTTGCATATGTGTGGCTTCATGATAGTCATTCATCATGAGATTCTTTATTGGTCTTTTCTTTGGCTTTTTGAGATTGGATTTGAAAAAGATTGATTAAGTGTTTGATGTGAAGCTTGCTTTTGATGTGGTCACCACCCTTGATCTCCTACACTCACCTCCCTTGGTTTTGATTCCCTCCTCATTCCAATTAGGGGCCGATCACTTCATGGAGAGAAAGACGGAGGTTTCAGTGTATGAAAATTGATTCTCATTCTCATTTTGTATCAAAAGTTCACAAGTCTCTCCAAAGTTCTTTTCTCCTCCACATCCATGGCAACTTCTATAAACCCCAAGAGACAAGTTTTCTACACTTGCCTACAGCATCCCTTGGACGCGTTGGCTAGCCAACTTTGCGCACGAGTTGCCTCGGTCCAGAGGTGGGAGCCCGTCAAAGTATCCGGCTACGTGGTGCCCTTTCCGACGAGGAGGTGATGGACGGAGATTCCGTGAGGAAATCGGAGTGGAGACGAAGACCGAAGGACATGGATCGCTTGGTATAACTCTCTACCCTTTTTTTAGTATGCTAGTAGCTAGGTTAATGGCCCGATCCGGGTGAAAAGTGCACGGTGGTGCCGGTTTGCTAGTTTGCAAAGTTTTTCGTTTCCGCATTCCGGCGTTGGATCGATGGCCGGGGCGCCGCCGCGGACTTACATTGGTATCAGAGCCACGCCATTAACCTACCTAGCTTGCTCTAGTATGTTTAAAGCTTCGATCGATCAAAATCCCAAAAACCGTATTTTTTGTACATGTGTTCTCTGTCGAAATTTTTTCAGTTCTAAAATTTTTTCAGGTTGTTGAAGAATACTATGCAAGGAATTATAAGCAATCTGTGAAAAATTGATCACGTGATCTCACCATATCGCCGCGGAACCGCGGCTAAACCCATGCTAGGGCCGCGGTTCCGTCACGCTTTTGATTGATCACTTGAACAAAATTTTGCAGATTGCTTCTGAGTTGAAAATAGGGGTTTTTGGATATTCTTTTTGGGCCCAGATTTTCTGTAAGTGCTATAGTATTACTTGGGGCCCACTTGGATAATTTTTGATCGATCGAAAAGTTTAAACATGTTAGTTCATAGTATTTACATTATATCTGCGACCGTGAATGTCACTCGATCGGTAAATCCAGTCTATCTGCTATAGCCCCTTTTAGACGGATTTGCGAACGTGACATTCATGTTGATGTTCTGTGTTGTGCTGTGATGTTGCGGATCGGTCGTGGGGATAGCCTGGTTGCAGTGGTAGTACAGTTTTGTTTTATATGTACATTTGATATTGCGGGGCGAGCGTCCGACATGTGGACTGCCGTCACTGCCTGTTTGTATTATTCTTTTGGGGCACGACCGGGTCGAGGTCGATGTACCCGTTGTATGTATATTTTACTTTCTGTACTAGGATTACCCCAAGGAGGGGTGCACAGATAGCCGGGTTCTAGAGGGCAACAAGCCCGCATCTCATGGCATTGAGACGGAGGGGACTTTACTCCAGAATTGGCAGGGCTATTCGCCGCACTCGTAGGGGGTACAGGTTGACCCAGGAGGGGTGCCTAAGTTACCGGATTCAGTGAAGTGCTGGGTGGTCCATTCACGTTGCTGAAAGGGGCTGCCTCGCTTTAGGTTTTGGCGGGTAACTTGCCGCGCCCGTAGGGGTCTAGGTTTTCATTGCACAGGCTATCCACACGACCAGGGGAACGTCGGGTTTCAGTAGCGGCTCTGTGAAACCTGGGGATCCCAGATATCTGTATTGTTCTGTGATGCTGTACATTTCTGTGCTGTGGCATTTTATCACGCCTTGAGCGAAAATTATGTATTATATATATACTAGTAGATGTTGTATATGTTTTGCATCCGCGCTAGTCCAGTCCCTGCTCTGTCGTTAGTTAGCTAACCTAACGGGTGATGACGGGACCCAGTGGCGAATGCGGATGGCATATACGTACGTCATTATTTTCGTTCTTTGTGGTGTGATCAATTGATGGGACTGCGTTGATTCGGATCAATGCAAGATAAACAAAGCTATTCTGATGTTGTTGGAACACTTTTCAAAAAGCTGTTATTGTAAGGGCGTTCTCTTTTGTTTTGCATCATGGTATTCAGTTGGAATATCCTGCTCCTCAGTCGACGAGGCAAGGGCCGAGATCCCTTCACCGGGAGTGACCCCTTGGACAGAAGTTTGCGTCAGGGCAATAACTTCACTATAGCCGATTACTTTTGCTTTGCATCGTGGTATTCAGTTGGAATATCCTGCACCTCATTCCACGGGGAAAGAGCCGAGATCCCTTCACCGGGAGTGACCTCTTTAGCGAAGGTTTTCGTCACTATATTTTTATAAAGCTATCAGTTCCTTCAACGATATCAAGTTCATTACGTTAAAGGTTTTCGCCAGAAACCATTCGTAGCCCTCCGTCATTTCAGAACGGTAGCACTTAGTATTCATGCTATGTATGTTGGCCTTCGTCAAGGCATAGTGTATGGTAGCTATTTGTTACTTTTTTGCAGCATAGATAGATACGTTGGTTTGGGACAGTCGTACTACTATTTTGGCCTTCGTCAAGGGTATGTATGGGTGGGTTCAAATTAACCTGGATAATGACGGGTATAACTTGACATGTGACTTATGATATGTTGGCCTTCGTCAAGGTCATAAGAGCATGGGGCAAAAATCTACATCGAGAGTTTCAAAAGAACAAAAACTTGCCAAATATGGGCATACCTTCTTGAGTGTGATAGCGTGAGCGGATTCCGTCACGATATCATGCGATGATAGTTGGATCCTGATTCCCACTGATGAGTTGGTTTACTCCTCGGGTGATCCCGGCTAATTCTTCTTTCAGGTTTGGAGAAGAATTTGACGTTACAGTGGGAGGTTTCCAGATTAGATAAAGTGATAACCATTCTGATTTAGGTTAGAGTGCACCGATTAGTCGAAAATATTGCATCTTTTAACCGGCAATTTCCCTCTCATTCGCATTCATATAGACGTGTTCGGCATTCATATTTCACATATTAGCAAAACTGTTGCAAAATATCAGATTGCATGTGTTAGACTCTAAAACCGGCATTTTAAAGGAAATTGACTGCATTTCATGGCATCGCATCATTCTTATATTGTGCAACACTTGTCTTGAGATCTATGCAGGAAAATCCAGAAGAAAGGCCAAAATTTACATGGTATCGATCAAACATGACGCCAACACAATGATGTCAGTTCTGGTATCAATCCAAAGGGACAAATAAATTCAACATATCAGATAAAGCCCCAAATGTCAGCCCAAGCAGTCACCAGAAGAACCAAGCCATTAAGCCATCAAAGCGCCGCGGAACCGCGGCGGGAGCCGGCTTGAGCCACGGTTCCGCGGCGGTATTGCCACGTCAGCGATAAATTGTTGGTGCACAATGCTTCTCTCAGGGCCCACACTTCAGCAAGACATGTCAAATTCCAGAAGACCCCAGAACCTTCTGCCAGATCAGCAAACACTTGGATCTACACTAAACTAGCCTATCATTCTAGAAACTTCTCCCTAAACCCTATCTTAAACCCTAAGCTAAGCCTAACTAATTACTTCTAGAAGTCTTTCAACAAACTATTGGAGGGAACTTCTATTTCAAACTCAAGGCTTAGGGTTTGGGAAATCTATAAATAGGACCCTAGGCTCACTTGTAAAAGGATTATTTCATTCATTGAAATTGATTGATCCATTCACTCTCTTTCTTCATCTTCTTCCACAAGTCTAGTGACAAGGCTTGTGTGAAACCCTAACCCTAATTCCAATCAAAATCCAAGATCCCGAGTACCCCATCAAGCAAGAACCTTGCAACCTTTTATGAGCCGAGCCGATCTTCAACAGAGCAAGTGGTCCAAGCCGATCCGCGACTCACGGAGCCGAGCGACGCCAGATCGACAATTTAGTTCTTCCTCTTGTAGTTCTTGAGCGACTGTAATCAAATTGTTGATATAAATAAAAGGTGATATTCTTTTATCTTGTTTTCTTTAAATTCTTGCATCATGATTCGATCTAAATTTCTAGTTGTAATTCTTGTTGTGATGTTTGAGTAATACTCCGCTCGTCGAGGAGTCGAGACGATCAATAGAATGATGATGTAACATATCTTAAATCGATTCTTGAATCCTACAAGTTTTGTAAACCCTAGCAAGTTCAAGAACCGACAACCCAATTCGTTGCGATGCTTTCTTGAATGATATCGCTCGAGATTGGGGAGTTACGATCGTTTCTTGAAATTGCTAGAGGCTAGAATGTGAATGATATCGACGAAAGAACAAGGGTTAAATGATGAAACCCTAGTTTCACGAGAAAGCCCTAACTCTCGTCGATCATCATCAATCTAGTTTCAATTCTTTGAAGGACAAGAACACGATATCTTGAGATTACATCACGTCTATAGATCCGATCGGTTCCTACGAGCCTCATTTAGATTCTTGACATTTGGTTGGAAATATCATCGAAACCCGATTCTTGATTGTTTATCTTTTTCTTGATTCTTGAATAGAATAGTGACACTTGAACAATTGATAAATCTTGAATCATGCTTTCTGTTCTTCGCAATTAACTTTTCAATTCAAACAAATCGATATTTGAAACGAATCGCACAATCCCTGTGGACGATCCGCACTCGCTTACGATCTACAACTGACACCGTAATTGATTGCGGTCAAATATAATTCTTTGGTTGTGATTTCTTTAAACAATTTTCTAAATACCGATACAAGATACTATTATCGATCAAATGAAACCGTTATCGGGAAACAATTGATTCGATACTTTCTTTTTACAAACACGGGAAAGATACTATTATCGATAAAATGAAAGCGCCATTTGATTAAATGTTTTTCTCGGATGTGTTTGTAAAAAGCAAGTATCGAATCAATTGTTTCCCGATAACGGTTTCATCTGATTGATAATAGTATCTTGTATCGGTATTTAGAAAATTGTATAAAAAAATCACAACCAAAGAATTATATTTGACCGCAATCAATTACGGTGTCAGTTGTAGATCGTAAGCGAGTGCGGATCGTCTACAGGGATTGTGCAATTCGTTTCAATGATCGATTTGTTTGAATTGAAAAGTTAATTGCGAAGAACAGAAAGCATGATTCAAGATTTATCAATTGTTCAAGTGTCACTATTCTATTCAAGAATCAAGAAAAAGATAAACAATCAAGAATCGAGTTTCGATGATATTTCCAACCAAATGTCAAGAATCTAAATGAGGCTCGTAGGAATCGATCGGATCTATAGACGTGATGTAATCTCAAGATATCGTGTTCTTGTTCTTCGAAGAATTGAAACTAGATTGATGATGATCGACGAAAGTTAGGACTTTCTCGTGAAACTAGGGTTTCATCATTTAACCCTTGTTCTTTCGTCGATATCATTCATATTCTAGCCTCTAGCAATTTCAAGAAACGATCGTAACTCCCCAATCTCGAGCGATATCATTCAAGAAAGCATCGCAACGAATTGGGTTGTCGGTTCTTGAACTTGCTAGGGTTTACAAAACTCGTAGGATTCAAGAATCGATTTAAGATATGTTACATCATCATTCTATTGATTGTCTCGACTCCTCGACGAGCGGAGTATTACTCAAACATCACAACAAGAATTACAACTAGAAATTTAGATCGAATCATGATGCAAGAATTTAAAGAAAACAAGATAAAAGAATATCACCTTTTATTTATATCAACAATTTGATTACAGTCGCTCAAGAACTACAAGAGGAAGAACTAAATTGTCGATCTGGCGTCGCTCGGCTCCGTGAGTCGCGGATCGGCTTGGACCACTTGCTCTGTTGAAGATCGGCTCGGCACATAAAAGGTTGCAAGGCTTCTTGCTTGATGGGGTACTCGGGATCTTGGCTTTTGATTGGAATTAGGGTTAGGGTTTCACACAAGCCTTGTCACTAGACTTGTGGAAGAAGATGAAGAAAGAGAGTGAATGGATCAATCAATTTCAATGAATGAAATAATCTTTTTACAAGTGAGCCTAAGGTCCTATTTATAGATTTCCCAAACCCTAAGCCTTGAATTTGAAATAGAAGTTCCCTCCAAAAGTTTGTTGAAAGACTTCTAGAAGTAGTTAGTTAGGCTTAGCTTAGGGTTTAAGCTAGGGTTTAGGGAGAAATTTCTAGAATGATAGGCTAGTTTAGTGTAGATCCAAGTGTTTGCTGATCTGGCAGAGGGTACTGGGGTCTTCTGGAATTTGACATGTCTTGCTGAAGTGTGGGCCCTAAGAGAAGCATTGTGCACCAAAAATTTATCGCTGACGTGGCAATACCGCCGCGGAACCGCGGCTCAAGCCGGCTCCCGCCGCGGTTCCGCGGTGCTTTGATGGCTTAATGGATTGGTTCTTCTGGTGACTGCTTGGGCTGACATTTGGGGCTTTATCTGATATGTTGAATTTTATTTGTCCCTTTGGATTGATACCAGAACTGACATCATTGTGTTGGCGTCATGTTTGATCGATACCATGTAAATTTTGGCCTTTCTTCTGGATTTTCCTGCATAGATCTCAAGACAAGTGTTGCGCAATATAGGAATGATGCGATGCCATGAAATGCAGTCAATTTCCTTTATAATGCCGGTTTTAGAGTATAACACATGCAATCTGATATTTTGCGACAGTTTTGCTAATATGTGAAATATGAATGCCGAACACTTCTATATGAATGCGAATGAGAGGGAAATTGCCGGTTAAAAGATGCAATATTTTCGACTAATCAAATTCCCCCAAACTTAATTTCGATCATCTCGAGCGAACTGTTTTATTAAAAAGAGAAGGAGAAAATAAAGAAAGAGAAAAAAAAACTGACTAGCACACTTTCGTAGGCAACACGATTGCACTGAGCACATGCAACAAGCCTTTAAACCTCTAGGTGTCCCTAGTAGGAGGAGTGTTGTCTCCTGAGGGTTTTCAGCGGATTACACCCACAAAATCCAATAATAAAAGAAAGATCATGAATATTACATTTAAAAAAAAGAATCGTAAAAGAAAAGCTTTAAAAATTAGGGTTTCCAACTAAGCTAGCTTTTCGGTTGTCATGAGCCTATCTTAATGGTCATGAAAAAATGTCAGAAATCACGTCCTCCCTCAATAAAACATCGTCTTATTCTTCATTCCTATCTTTCTTCCAAACATCAATCATATAACCCTGTATGTGTGTAAAGGCATCCCTACACCCGGAGAATTCAATTCAAGCTATCATACTCTTGCCCATCAGCCTCAGTACTTTTTAATTAATGAATATTTAGATGAGATTGCTCACACACTTTCATGCGACCGTTAATACTTCTTGAGTTACTAACCGACCGATTACTCCTGTGCTTGCTTACTTGGTGTATTTTCCTCGTCTTGCACCACCTCAGGCATAGCAGTGACTCCCAGAACAGTTGGCCTTAGGGCACTAGGTGAAGAGGCACCCTCGCTATACATTTTTATTGCCCTCGGTGATAACAAAACCAGTGTCCATTTTTCTCACCACTTTATATTTTCTTTATTCACTTTTTTTTTCTTTTTATTTCCTTCATACATCGGCTTTAAGACAAGAGCATTTCAAGGTATCCTCTACTATCCCAGGCTTCAAGACGTGTGTAAGTGCGAATAGCAGGGTATCAACGTTCAAAATGTTTGGCTTCCCAGAATAGAAACTATTTTTCAGACTTATTTTTATCCTCAGATTAGTGACGTCCTTTATCTTACTGACCCTTGGGAAAACGGCTCATAACTACTTATTACTAGTTCGTATAAGAAAACTTCTAATTTTCTTAGTTTTCTTAAATTTTTCTAATCTCATGGATGTAATTGTTCACTATCTAAACTTTCATTATCTTATTTATATACAAAAAAGAATGTAAATATTAAAATATTTTTATATTTGAAAATTTTTAAATTTTTGTGGGTTTTGAAAATTTTTAAATTTTTATAGATTTTTAAAAGAAATGTTTTGTGCTTATGCAGATGATATGCAAATGATGCAAAAATAAGCACAAACCTCCCCCAAACTTGATTTCAACAGTGTCCTCACTGTTGCCAATCGCTATACCTACAAAAATTGTAAGCCTGGGGGGAATTATTAGTGGGGGCAAAATATATAAGTGAAGAACTTTTCCCAAACTTATTCTTTTCACTCACCTTCATTCAAAATATGATGCAGTGATATACAGGATATGAAGGTGAGACGGAGGAATTTTAATCCAAATAAACTGGCTCTTGTAAGAACAAGAGCTCCTCCATGGGGTCAGTGGAAAAATACGGCTTTAGTCTATGTTCATTCACTTTGAAAAATGTGCCGTTTTTAACATTTTCTACTTCTACTGCCTCGTGCGGATATACAGACCGCACAACAAAAGGTCCCTTCCATCGAGATCGAAGCTTACCCGCGTGAAGGTGTAATCGTGAATCATAAAGAAGGACTTGTTGACCAGGTGAAAATGTTTTCCTCAAAATGTTTTTATCGTGAAAAACCTTAGTCCTATTCTTTACAATTACAATGTTATCATAAGCTTCATCGCGGAGTTCGCTTAGCTCATTAAGTTGCAGCTTCCGAAAGTTGCAGGCTTCTTTTAGATCAAAGTTTATTTCCTTAATAGCCCACAATGCTTTATGCTCTATCTCGACGGGTAAATGACATGCTTTCCCAAACACTATCCTATATGGAGACATCCCAAGGTCAGTTTTATATGCAGTTCTGAATGCCCAAAGAGCATACATCAATTTGGTCGACCAGTCTTTTCTATTCTTAGCAACAGTTTTCTCCAGGATAAGTTTGATCCGTCTATTCGAAATTTCAGCCTGCCCGCTCATTTGGGGATGATAGGGTGTAGAAAGTCGGTGGTTGATTGCGTATTTCCGCATCAGAGTCTCGAAAGATCTGTTGCAGAAATGTGTCCCATTATCGCTAATAATAGCGCGTGGGTGTCCAAAATCGCGAAAAGATATTCTCTTTTAAGAACTTAATGACAACTTTCTTTTCATTAGTGCGACATGGAATGGCTTCAACCCACTTTGAGACATAATCAACCGGCAGCAGTATGTACAAATTCCCAAAGGAGTTGGGAAAAGGACCTATAAAATCAATGCCCCAAACATCGAATATTTCAACAACCAGAATGGGTTGGTGAGGCATTTCATTTCTCCGGGATATTCTACCCGTGTACTGATACTGTGTACAGGTTTTGCAATAGTCAAATGCGTCCTTGAATAAGGTCGGCTAATAAAATCCACATTGCAAAACCTTCTCCGCCGACTTTTAAGGACCGAAGTGACCCCCACAGGCCTGATCATAACAAAAAGAAAGAACACTCTTGAACTCTTCTTTCGGGACACACCGGCGAATGATCTGATCAGGACAATATTTAAACAAATAGGGATCATCCCAGTAAAAGTGTTTTACTTGGGATAGAAAACGGTATTTGTCCTGTTTAGACCAATCGCTGGGTATAAGTCCCGTGACAAGATAGTTCACAATATCCCTGAACCATGCTTCAGCGGATACGTTCAAGAGTTGTTCATCAGGGAACGAATCATTGATCGGCAGGGTCACAAGGGAAGAAATGATGCGTGATAGATGGTCGGCTACTACGTTTTCACATCCTTTCTTATCTTTGATAACAAGATCAAATTCTTGTAACAGAAGAAACCAACGTATTAGTCGACCTTTTGCATCTTTCTTTGCCAGAAGATGTTTTAAAGTGGAATGGTCAGTGTACACAACTATAGATGAGCCAATTAAGTAAGGCCTGAATTTTTCTAATGCAAATACAACCGCTAAAAGTTCTTTCTCGGTGGTTGTATAGTTGATTTGAGCATCATTCAGGGTCTTACTTGCATAATAGATTACGTGTGGCATCTTTTCAATGTGCTGTCCTAAGACTGCACCTACTGCAAAGTCGGATGCATCACACATCAGCTCAAAAGGGTAGTCCCAATTTGGAGACGATAGAACGGGGGCTGAAGTGAGTGAGTGTTTAAGTGAGTCGAAAGCTGTCTCACAGTCCGAGTCAAAGTGGAAGGTCGTATCCTTGGCCAGGAGAAGAGTTAAAGGTCTAGCAATTTTGCTAAAGTCCTTAATGAATCTCCTATAGAAGCCCGCATGGCCAAGGAAAGATCGAATATCTTTGACGCTTTTAGGATGAGGGAGGTTTTGAATGACATCTATCTTAGCTCTGTCAACCTCAATGCCTTTCTGTGAAATAACATGTCCAAGTACAATTCCTTCTTGGATCATGAATTGGCATTTTTCCCAATTCAAAGTTAAGTTCTTCTCTTTGCAACGAGTAAGAACTGCGTCAAGATTCGATAGGCAATCAGAAAAAGAGTCTCCAAAAATCGAGAAATCGTCCTTAAAGATCTCCAGAAAATTCTCTACCATATCAGAGAATATCCCTATCATACACCGCTGAAAGGTAGCGGGAGCATTGCATAACCCAAAGGGCATGCGACTGTAAGCAAAGGTACCAAAAGGACAAGTAAAAGTGGTTTTATCTTGATCCTTTTTGGCGATGGGGACCTGATTATAGCCTGAGTATCCGTCCATAAAGCAACAATACTCTCGTCCCGCTAAGCGTTCCAGTATTTGATCAATGAATGGTAGAGGAAAGTGATCTTTCCTCGTGGCAGCATTGAGTTTCCTATAATCAATACATACACGCCACCCAGTTTAGGCGCGTGTCTGAATCAACTCATTTGCCTCATTAGTTATAACAGTGATGCCGGATTTCTTAGGAACGACATGTATAGGACTCACCCATTGGCTATCGGAGATGGGGTATATAATACCATTATCTAGGCATTTGACGATCTCTTTCATCACCGCTTCCTTCATGACGGGATTTAACTGTCTCTGTGGTTCTCGGGTTGGTCTGGCATCATCCATCACATGTATATGATGTTCAACAATCAAGGGACTAATCCCTTTGATGTCCGCCATACTCCAACCGAACGCCTCTTTATTAGATCTCAATACCGATAAAAGTGCATTCTCTTGCTCTGATGCAAGAGAAGCGGATATGATAACCGGTAAAGACTCATTCTCACCTTAATAAGCATATTTAAGATGAGAAGGTAAAATTTTGAGATCTAATTCAGGCGGAGAAATAATAGAAGGTGGGATCATCGAGTGATTTTTGGAATTACAAAGAAGCTCAGAGCCTGTAAAAGATACAGACTCGGGTGGAGAAAAGTCAGTAGTGCAGGACTCAAGTGTAGGAAAAGTGTCCTCACTAAGATCATGTGTGAGATCAAGCAGAGATGTGGTAATGTCGTCGAGATCTAAAAAGCAAAGATCCGCAGCTCCACAACTATCGGGAGCGATCTCGTGGACAGAGTACACATCTAAAATATGAGCAGAGGGTTCTGATGGCTGACTTCCAACTTTATAGATGTTAAGTTCAATGGTCATATTTCCAAATGATAAGTTCATTGAACCATTTCTACAGTTTATAACAGCGTTGGAAGTGGCAAGGAAAGGACGACCCAGAATCACCGGAATTTGGCCCCGGGGGTTTGCTACAGGCTGTGTATCGAGTACAATGAAGTCTACAGGGAAAACAAATTCCCTGACCTTTATCAACACATCCTCTAGTTCACCTCTTGGTTTGGTAATTGAACGGTCTGCCATTTGGAGAGTGCAGTGAGCAGGTTTCAACTCTCCAATCCCTAATTGCTCATATACAGAATATGGAAGTAGGTTAACACTTGCGCCAAGGTCTAAAAGAGCACAATTTATGTTTTTACCCCCAATAGAAATCGATATTGTAGGACATACTGGGTCCTTACGTTTCTTTGGTAGCTGTGGGATAAAAGCAGTGCTAATATTATTAGACATGAAGACCTTCTTTGGCACTTGAGTCTTCCTCTTCCTAGTGCATAACTCCTTAAGAATTTTCGCATAAGCGGGGACTTGTTGAATCGCATCTAGGAGAGGGATAATGATGTTAACCTGTTTGAACATTTCTATTATTTTCTCCACATGTGGACTCGTTCTGTTACCCCTTAACCGATTCGGGTAAGGTGCTTTCGCAATGAGCGTCGGGTCCATCATAGGAGAAGGAAGAGGGGGTAGACGAGATCCTAAAAGAGGTATGGGGACCGTCTGTGGAGAACTAGAAGGGCTATACTGAGGTGTCGAGCCTAGTGGGAAATGGAGAATAGGCTCGCGAGAAGGTGGTGTGGTAGAAGAAGAAGGATCAGAAGGAGAAGTGTGTGTGTGTGGAAAGGTCTCAGCCGGGGTGTTGATATGATTTTCAGTATCATCAACTTCTTCCCCAACATGATTGTTCAGCACTCTTCCCGATCTCAACGTTGTGACGACATTTACATTGTAATGCCCAGGATTCTGTAGGGGTTGAGAGGGAAATTTCTCTTTTTCTTTCGCACTCATTTCGGCTTTAAGTCGTGCGATTTCAGCTTCCATCGTTCTAATACTCTCAGCTTAGGACGCTGAGTTTTTCTTTATCTCACCGATGGAAGATCTAACCTCAGCCGAAACCTCTATGAAATTTGACAAAAGTGATTTCATGGTTTGAGTGAATTGAGAGAACTCGTCAGAACAGATCAAAGGATTAGACTGTGCAGGAGTGTTGACCTGATTTTAGAAAATTTGTGACTGATAGGGGTGCTGAGTGAGTTGAAGGGGTTGCTGTGGTGGAGGAAGAGCCCTTTGAAAATTATTCGTGTTTGGAACCGTGTTTTGAGATTGGTTTGGCTCCAAGCAAAATTCGGGTGATTCCTCCAACCCTGATTGTACGTAGAAGAATATGGATTGTTTCTAGGTCGTTGGAATGTGGCATTTGAATGCTCGTGACCTTGAAACGCAGAGTTTAATGGACATTCTTCCGTTAAATGAGACGGATCAGAACAGCACCCACAAACAGTTTTGGGGAGCGACATTGGGTTTAGGGAGGCTGCTGCAAATTTGTGTTCCATAGCGTCGAGCTACTTTTGCATTGCTGCCATCTCAGCTCGAACACCTATGGACACATCTATTTGGTGTACGCCACCCCTATTCAATGGTTGGTTTCCACTCTCCCACTGTAGTGATTTTTCAGCGAACTCTTCTAAATACTTCCAAGCTTCCCCATCATCTTTGGTCATAAAAGTACCTTGACACATGTTTTCAAGGCTCTGTTTAGTGTTTGGGTTAATGCCCTCGTAAATGATTCGGCAAAGCTCCCATCTCGGGATGCCGTGATGAGGACACTGAACCAATAGATCCTTGAAACGTTCAAAGCATTTTGAAAATGGTTCAGTAGGGAGCTGGGCAAATTGATTCAGTTCGCTATGGATTCGAGCTGTCTTTTGTATTGGGTAAAATTTCTTAAGGAATGCAGCGACGAATTCTTCCCAATTCATAATAGAGTGTGCGGTAGTGTTATATAGCCACTTCTCAGCTATATCGCACAAAGTAAATGGAAGAAGTCGTAGACGCATAGCATCCACTGAAAGTTGTGACGTACCCATCATTGCGCATACGTTTTCAAATTTGGTAATGAAAACGTAAGCGTCCTCAGTCTCGAGTCCGTGGAATTTGGGTAAAAGATTGATATACTGGGGCTTAATCTCAAAGTTATCCCCGTTGGCTGGTGGTATGGATAAGAAGGTCGAAAGAGGACCTCGAATAGGGTAGCACCTCTCCTGGAGAGAGATGCGGGGTGGATTCTGCGCACCAACGGACGGCGGCAGATTAGGGTTAAAGAAGTTCGATGGATTCGGATCTATCGGTGTGGGTGTGGTAGTGGGTAAAGGAAAGGTAAATGGAGAAATATCGACTTCGGAGTCGATAAAGGGTACGCAGACTAAACGGGCAGTAGAATCCCGTGTCCAGCCTATCTTGCACTAAAAAGGGTTAGTACAAGTGTCAGCGTTGACTTATAATTAGGGGTATGAATGAATGCGGTGTTTGCTTTGAAAAAGGGACGGATTTTTGAAAAAATGATGCTACAAAACAAATGCAACAACAAAGACCCTAGAATCTAGTGGTCACCTAGGTCCGGCTCTAGACCGCTCCTAACTGCCAAAAGACAAGTCGCAGGATAGAATCCTCCACTGCCTCTTTGTCCCCCTGTGGCCGGATAAGTGCCAGGTAAGTGGGAAGGTACTCCACTACGTAAGTAGTGGGCCTAATTAAAAACCACTAGCCTTAGACACACTCGACTTAGACACCACAAGAAAACGCGGATAAGCAATGAATTACCCATGCCCTTCTTCTGTCCTAATTGAGCGCGCCGGTCCTTAGAGTCATCTCTAGATATTTTTTAGTTAATGTGGGTCAATGCGAATGCAAGTTTTGCGATTTTCGGGGCCTAGGAAGGGTAATGAACTCCCCACCTAATTTGGATTTGGCCGTGCCCCTTAATATCCGAATTTAGAATGCAAACAACCAAGAAACAAAATCACGCACAAATTTAATTTTGCTTTTTTTGCGGTGCTGCGATTATTTGCAAAGAATCCTGTAGAAAATTATTAGTTGGAGCTAAAAGGGGAGAGAGGAGAAGGTAAGAAGTCACCTGAGACAAAACTTTCACAGAGAACCCTCAATCTTGCCGCGGTTCCGCCGCAATAGGGGCTTCCCACCGCGCTTCCGCGGTACTATGTGCTGATCACTTCGCAAAAATTCAACAGAAGCTTCCTGTTGATAACTCCAGCTCTCTGGAATTTGCCAAAAATTTTCTTCAATTGCCAAACAGCTCCAGATTTCCTTGCAATGAACCACAACAAATCGTTTAGGGTTTGCACGAATTTTGATCTAAAAATAACAATGGAATAAATCTTTCAATTCAAACTATAATATGAAACGAATTAGCGCATAATCCCCGGCAACGGCGCCATTTGATTGAATGTTTTTCTCGGATGTGTTTGTAAAAAGCAAGTATCGAATCAATTGTTTCCCGATAACGGTTTCATTTGATCGATAATAGTATCTTGTATCGGTATTTAGAAAATTGTATAAAGAAATCACAAACAAAGAAATATATTTGACCGCAATCAATTACGGTTTCAGTTGTAGATCGTAAGCGAGTGCGGATCTTCCACAGGGATTGTGCGATTCGTTTCAATGATCGATTTGTTTGAATTGAAAAGTTAATTGCGAAGAACAGAAAGCATGATTCAAGATTTATCAATTGTTCAAGTGTCACTATTCTATTCAAGAATCAAGAAAAAGATAAACAATCAAGAATCGGGTTTCGATGATATTTCCAACCAAATGTCAAGAATCTAAATGAGGCTCGTAGGAATCGATCGGATCTATAGACGTGATGTAATCTCAAGATATCGTGTTCTTGTCCTTCGAAGAATTGAAACTAGATTGATGATGATCGACGAGAGTTAGGGCTTTCTCGTGAAACTAGGGTTTCATCATTTAACCCTTGTTCTTTCGTCGATATCATTCACATTCTAGCCTCTAGCAATTTCAAGAAACGATCGTAACTCCCCAATCTCGAGCGATATCATTCAAGAAAGCATCGCAACGAATTGGGTTTTCGGTTCTTGAACTTGCTAGGGTTTACAAAACTCGTAGGATTCAAGAATCGATTTAAGATATGTTACATCATCATTCTATTGATCGTCTCGACTCCTCGACGAGCGGAGTATTACTCAAACATCACAACAAGAATTACAACTAGAAATTTAGATCGAATCATGATGCAAGAATTTAAAGAAAACAAGATAAAATAATATCACCTTTTATTTATATCAACAATTTGATTACAGTCGCTCAAGAACTACAAGAGGAAGAACTGAATTGTCGATCTGGCGTCGCTCGGCTCCGTGAGTCGCGGATCAGCTTGGACCACTTGCTCTGTTGAAGATCGGCTCGGCTCATAAAAGGTTGCAAGGCTTCTTGCTTGATGGGGTACTCGGGATCTTGGCTTTTGATTCGAATTAGGGTTAGGGTTTCACACAAGCCTTGTCATGCACGCTAAGTGTTTCTTTTCTCTCTCTCTTTGGCAGCGACCATTGACCCGACCCTAGACTATGACTCAGTGACCAAGTTGACCGAACCTTCTAAAACACTGGCTTTTGGATTGTCAGAGTTGCAAACCTCATTGCCACTCCTACTTTTACCCTTTTCTCCAGGACACCCCGTATTACTACGAACGTCCACTTCCATTGGACAAAACCATCGTATGGTTATATACGAACTCGAAGGAATTCGAGGATGGTTTCCGGTTCTGGAGAAAACGAATAGGACTATTCAGTTGTCTTTTCCTTTTACCTTCTCTCAGGTTGCGTGTACTCCTTGGTTTAGGAGATAGTACACCTATTACGCAAATTGGATAAGTCTTCTTCCAAACCTTAGGCTGGTGCCGAACGGTAGGGAATGAAGAAAACCAATTAGCCTAAACGGTGTACAGAAGGTATTAAGTTAAGACAAAGAAAGGGATTAGTAAGAGGGCAAAGTAAATTGCGACTGCTATTCACGACCAAACCAAGTATTTCTTCGCCAATCCTAAATCACCTTTGTATTTCTCCAGGACACTCCGTATCACTACGAAGATCCCAAGTTTATTGGATAATCCATCGTATGGTTATTTACGAACTCGAAAGGAACTTGTTCCAGTTCGGGGATGGATCCTGGTTCAGGAGAAATAGGAATAAGGTTTATTCGGTTGTCTTTTATCTTCACCTTCTCTCGCATTGTGAGTGCTCCTAGGATTAGGACAGTACACCCATTATGCTTATTGGATAGTCTTCTTCCAAACCATAGGCTGGTGCCGAACGGTAGGGAAGGAAGAAAATCATTTGGCCTAAAGGGGTGTACAGAAGGTAATGACTAAAGACATATAATGGGATTTGGAGAGGTGGCAAAGAGATATATGGTTACAGTTGTGAATCTGGAAAATGGAAGAGGCATTACTAGGAATACCCGGATACCCCATCGAAACATTTTCAATGTTTCAGTTTCACCGTGTACTGTTAAAGGAAAACTGATTTCCCAATTAGACACTTGCTCCAGGGTATGTATTTACCAGGTTTGATTCTCACATCTGTATGGTTTTACAGATAATGAGTTGGAGTAAGTTATTGGGGATTAGGTGATCATCCTCATTATATCGGGATTCGTTGTAATTGGTGATATTTGAGGAAGTCACCTAGGTTGTTTGACGGACGGCAAATATTTGGTTTTGAATATCCGTTGTTATGCACCAATTTCAAATTGATATATCTGTACGTCTATTTTTATAGAGTGAGATATACCTTTTTAAAATTATGTCTATGACATTTACTTATACCAGTGGATGGTTAGGTAAGGAGCATTGAACAGCGGTGTAATTCTTCTTAACCATAAGTACAGTTTTCAACCTACGACACACAGTGAATCAGTTATTAGACTTAAAGGACTTGTACAAAGTATTGTATATTGTCCAGTGTCTATTAGGACAGAGGGGTTAGTCCTCGTACTATATTCGGCTTACTTATGACTTCTCTAGTTTTTTGGACAAGTGTTTCGTAGAAACACAGGGTACGAATTTTGAGAAGTTATAGGTATATGAATAAAGTAGAGAACCAGGTATTGCAAGTATCAGGATTCTTCAACGAGATCGAAGATGTAGATACTTGTGTATGGTATTCAGTTGATAGTAATGATTAAGAGAACTAGCTTCTCTTTCAGGTTACTCATAATTGGAAGCATTCCTAAGTTGAGTAACGATGATCGGCCTCCTTCCATTTACTTGAAATGCACTGGAGACAGCTGCATGATTTGAATCTGGTTTAATTAAATCAGTGCCTCTGTTTCTGTATAGAACAGTTCTTGACATTGTTAAGGTACGGGGAGTTGTCCGGCTTATGCTTAAAACCAGACTCTGGATAACTCAAGGCACGTTTCTGTAATGGCTGTTTGTGGGTTGACCCGGGCTATGACGAGAGTTGACTTTCTACCATCTGGAAGATCAATAGTGATATTGTTCTTGACTCGCCACAGTTTTAATAAAATTGGATTTTTTCAGAAAACAGTAGTGGGAGTATGGTAGAACTGGAAGTGATTTCAGAACCGCAAACGATTACTGAAGATTTGATAAGAACCTAAAGATTCAATCTGGTTTGACATTCCATTAGCCACTTCGCAGATATGGAGGGTAACCTCAGGCACCCGAGAGGTACTTCGGTATGCTCAAGGACGGTGGTAGGGAGGTTCTTGTTTACCCAGACTTGCCATTGCTGTTGTTCCAGACTGTGAGATCCGGCAGGAGGATGAGTATAGCGTCGTTCTAAACTGACTTTATAAGTGCACGTGTATATGACTCTGCCAGAGGGTTGTCGTAGTCAGTGTGAGCAGCGGAAGCATTGGTGGACATCAGGCTTATGTCTATTTATAGACTAAAACAGATATAGCGGAGATAGATCATCTATTTATGATGTGACAGTCATAGGTTTGACTTCATCAGAATAGGGGATGGATCTGTTGAGAAGGTAGTAGGGTGTGATGTCCTGGTATTTGATGACATACACAGAGTAGGAAGTGATATTCCTATACTACGATCGGTTATACGTTGGTTGTCATACAGTGGTTTCTCCACATAGGACTTGGATATTATATCAGACATTCTGGTTACTAGATCTATGGTTTTAGATCTAGATTTGGATGGTTTCCCAATCTGGGTACTTAGACAGCATTCTATGAGTATTTAGAATGGATGACTCCTGGCACGGTAGTATACCTGCAGGTGATGGAGTCACCCTCTCTAAAGGTGTCTTACAGACTAAAGGGGAGATGGATGTGCATGATTGGCAGATCACTTGCTTAGGCAATTGAGTCGATCATGATATGTCAAGTACCACACCAGATGTTGTTCTTGCAATAGGTGCAATAAGTTGATATTAATCCAATCCTGGAGAAACAATCGGAAGCAGTTTTAGAACATAAGTGAATGTTCTAGGGATTTGATAACGGCAGCCTCTTTTAGGAGAAGGTTATCATTCCAGGCTTCCAAGGTGACATGGATGGCATAGTGGCTGTCAGAGTTATAGTTTTCCCTCTGACGAGGGGCGGTAGATTGGACAGCTGGTCCAAGTAGATACTGAGGGAAGGCATGGCGCAGGATACTGATTAAGTTCTGTTGACGATACAGTCTAAGAAGTTTGAATTTGGAGTTCATTTTTGAGCTAGGTCCCATCAGACATCCAGACATTCTAAGACAGGTATTGCTCATTTCGGGAGATGGCTTTCTCCGCGAACTTGAGATAAAGAGAGACATAGAAAGAAACACCAGAGCGGATCCACTCACTGAGGCTATTCCTCGAACGCAATAGTTTCGCAAACGAGCTTTGTGAGACTGACTAGTAGAGGAGTTGGGTGTTCGGTATCACACGGGCTGTGAGTATGCGACATCGCAATAATTAGCCTTGAGTGCAAGTGGGAGATTGTTGGATATAGTGCCCTCAGAGTCAATTATTGGATCACAGGCACGTGATTGCAATGATTGAGGAGGACCTATGCTGGTAGGACAGTCTTACTCGAGATGATAGTGTGCTATCCGGTTTATCTTTATCATCGTGTACTGCTTTAGGTGACCTTACTGTAAGTCCACGTTGCCCACCCCGGTGCTTGCGGGGAGGCGGAAAACGGAATAAAAATCGGATTTTTATCATGCTAGGCAACATAGACTAACAAGAGAGGGATCTTTGCTAAACAAAAACTAACTAAAGCTAACTAGAAATTAGCTACATGGAAGAAAGGTTATACCTTGGGCTTTATGTCCTTCTCTCCTTGCTCCTTGTAGTGAATGGAAGTGATCTCCTTGTCATCTTCTTGAGTCGAAGAAGGATCCACCCGAAAGCCTCAACCTTTGGCTTCAACTCCAAGCTAGAAGCAACTAAAGTGCTAGAAGTGCTAATCCTAGTACTTTAGATGAGAGTAGAGATTATCAAGAAGAGGTTTTTCTCAAGCTCAAGTGTTTCTCAACACATGAGAGGGGAGAGCTTGAGGGAGAGGAAGAACAAGAGAGAGAAAGTATATGATAGAATGAGAGAATAAAATGAACCATTCTCTCATATATGGGTGAATTATGTAAATTGATAATTAGCAAGATAATTGTCATGGCTTAATCAAGACATGACCATTATCATTTCATTTTTAATGCAAATTGCAAGGATCAAAGAGCATCTTTTATATGAAATGATGATGGTAAAAGTGTCAACCTAGGTCAACAAGTCAAGAATGTTAAATGGTCAACAACCCTAACCATGCACAATTATATTAAACTAATATCAATTAATCATAATACACACATAAGCATTAGGGTTAATAAAATGACAATGTTCATTAACCCTGATCAAAGTCCTCTCCCTCTGTCTCAATCAACTGTGCATACGCACCCGTATTCGTGATCCGAGGAACATGAATACAAAGAGATAAAACCAATCCCAAATCATATACTAGGATCTGGCTTAAACCAAAGCCCGCTAGTATAAGCTGTCCGGACAGCAAACGTGCACAAGTGCACGGATGTGAACGAACCCTGTCGCAAAACCATGCGACCTCTACTCATTTTGCCTAAAGGCGAATAGCTCTCTGTGTGGGACTCTAAAGACTCTACACTACGTTGGCAGTGGGTTTAACCACAAACCGCAAGCGGCACTAGCTGTACGTAACGGTCCCCAGGTAGATACCGGTAAGAAGACTGACGAGGTGAACCTATCTGAACTCCTACTGAGCCTGTAAGTGACAGTCTCCGTACAGTCCGGTCTGTTCGTCTGATACATCGCATGGCGGGCTTAGGGGGTGGTGAACGTCAGTCCCCTAATAGCGGTACAAGTCGTGTCAGAGTGTAGCCCAGAACACCCTGAGATAACACTGGAAACCTACCAGTATATCTCGCTTGCCCTGGCCAGGGACTACTCGTGTAATAGCTCTCCTAGACACAGCACGATGTCAACCCCCAATACCGGGAGAGACGAATCCTGTCTAACCGTCACTGCCTCCAAGTGCTTCGGGGCTGCACCCAAGTACTACCTGTTTGCACGACTCTTTTGAGCCGTGGTAGGGTAGTAATCAAAGTACAGTGGGAACACACTCGAGGCGAAGTGACAGTGTCAAGTCAGCGGACTAAGCTGTACTCATGTCACCTGGGAACTGATAACTGACGATAGGTATAATACCAACCAACAGTTCCCGACGAGTCCTGTCCAGTGTACTCGTAACCTAACGAGCACCAGCATACTATCTCTAGTACGACGTACTGACGGCTGTGGGACAGACCGTCTCCCACGCTGGGATGAGAAGCGCATACGCTAGTCTACTCCGGAGTATCGATGCCCTGTCTCGATAGTCCAACGACTAGGGACCTGTATAAGGATGTGCTTATGGATTACCCATCCCCCACGAGTGTGAGCGCCATCAAAATGCTGGTAATCAAGCAAAGATCCTAAGGGCTCTACTAATATGTATATAAGCGATATGCTAAAAGAAACACATGCACATATTAAAGCAGAGACAAACTAAGTAGCATACTACCATTTCGAGCAATATTGTATATACAACTGTGAATATCCCAAGCTTCCATCAAGTAATATACATACTAGTATGATACAGTAATGGCCTCTAGGGCATATACACTAACAATCTCCCACTTGCACTAAGGCCATGTACTGGCGTATCGAAGACCTATCATCTCGATCAGCCGCTCGAACTGAGTCTGGGGTAAGGCCTTCGTGAATGGATCTGCAGTGTTATCTTCTGAAGCAACCCTCCGAACCTCGATCTCCTGGCGATCCACAATCTCCCTGATCACGTGATACCGCCTCAAGATGTGTCTGGATTTCTGATGGGACCTGGGTTCCTTCGATAAAGCTATAGCCCCGTTGTTGTCGCAATACAGAGGTATTGGATCAACAATGGACGGAACCACCTGAAGTTCTTTCAAGAACTTCCTCATCCAGACAGCTTCTTTTGCGGCATCAGATGCAGCGATGTATTCCGCTTCCATAGTCGAGTCAGCAACGGTTTCCTGTTTGGAGCTCTTCCAACACACCGCCTCTCCATTGAGGCTAAAGAAAAAACCCGACATAGACTTGGAATCATCCTTGTCACTCTGGAAGCTGGAGTCAGCAAAGGCCTCAATCTGAAGGACTTTTCCGCCATACACCAAGAACATCTCTTTAGTCCTCCTCAGGTACTTGAGAATGTTCTTTACTGCTATCCAATGTTTCTCCCCAGGGTTTGACTGATACCTGCTTACCACACTCAGTGCATAAGCCACATCTGGTCTGGTACACAACATCGCATACATTATAGAGCCTACCGCAGAAGCGTAGGGTATAATAGACATGCGATCCCTCTCCAAATCAGTCTTAGGAGACATCTCTTTGGAGAGGGTGATCCCGTGACAAGCCGGTAGATTACCGCGCTTGGAATCTTCCATACTGAATCTTTTCAGTATGGTGTCGATGTACCTGGACTGTGAAAGTCCTAAAATCCTCTTGGATCTGTCACGGTAGATCCGAATCCCCAGAATGTATGAGGCATCACCCAGGTCTTTCATGGAGAACCTGTGTGACAAGAACCCTTTGACAGATTGTAGCATAGGAATGTCATTTCCTATTAAGAGAATGTCATCCACGTATAAAACGAGGAATACTACAGTTCTCACTACAAATCTACAATAGATGCATGGTTCATCTGGATTTTTGATAAAGCCAAATTCCTTGACCGTCTCATCAAAACAGATGTTCCAACTCCGCGATGCCTGCTTTAGTCCATAAATGAACTTAAGCAACTTGCACACCTTTCCGCTGCTCCCACTCTGAATGAAACCCTCTGGCTGGTCCATATAGACACACTCCTCTAAATGTCCATTTAGAAAAGCGGTTTTTACGTCCATTTGCCAAATCTCATAATCGTGGAAGGCAGCAATGGCAAGAAGGATCCGAATGGATTTCAGCATAGCTACTGGAGAAAAGGTTTCGTCATAGTCCAAACCAGGTCGCTGACGAAAACCCTTTGCAACCAGTCTAGCTTTATAGGTCTCAACCTGTCCATCTACACCAATCTTCCTTTTGAAGATCCACTTGCATCCTACGGGTTTTACCCCATCTGGAGCAATGTCCAACGTCCATAGTTTGTTGGTGTACATGGACTCCATTTCGGTCCGCATTGCATCCAGCCATTTTACCGACTCGACGCTCTGAATGGCTTGCTGGAAGCTAGTAGGCTCATCACAATCTATGATGCAATCCTCTCTATCCCCGTCAATGAGAAAACCGTAGTATCTCTCGGGCGGATGAGACTGCCTACTACTCCTGCGGAGTGGCGTGGGAATGTCCTGATCTTTCGAACCCTCTGGTTCTACTAAGTTTTCAGTAATAGCTCGTGGTTCTAGAATTTCTTCCAGTTCTATTGCACTCCCACTTATTTCTTTTTCTATGAACTGGTGTTCTAGAAAGTGGGCATGGCGAGAAACAAAAACCTTTTGTTCCTCTTCGCAATAGAAGAAATATCCCTTGGAGTTCTTTGGATATCCCACAAACTTGCACTGTACTGAGCAAGCCTCGAGCTTGTCCGCATGCTGCTTTTTGACAAAAGCTGGACATCCCCATGTCTTAATGTGATTAAGATAGGGTCTCTTCCCATACCACATCTGATATGGTGTAGTAGGCACAGTCTTAGTAGGAACTCGGTTCAAAAGGTATGCAGCTGATTCTAGCATATATCCCCAGAACGATCGCGGCAACTCAGCGTTACTCATCATGGACCGTACTATATCCAATAGGGTTCGGTTCCGTCTCTCCGATACACCGTTATGTTGCGGAGTGTATGGAGGAGTAAGCTGAGAGAGAATTCCATTCTCTTTTAAGTAACCCAGGAACTCGGCACTCAAGTATTCACCACCTCGATCAGATCTTAGTGCCTTGATACTTTTGACTGTTTGTTTTTCTACTTCATTCTTATATTCCTGGAATTTTTCAAAAGCCTCGGATTTATGTTTCATTAAGAAGACATAACCGTACCTTGAAAAGTCATCCGTAAAAGTAATGAAGTAAGAATAACCGCTTCGTGCATGCGTAGACATAGGACCGCACACGTCGCTGTGTACGAGTCCCAAGAGCTCGCTCGCTCTTACTCCGTGTCCAGTGAACGGAGTCTTTGTCATCTTTCCTTTGAGACAGGATTGACAAGTTGCATACGATTGATATTCGAACGGATCCAAATATCCTTCTGCATGTAACTTAGTCAACCTTCTCTCATTGATGTGACCCAGTCTACAATGCCATAAGAAAGTTTTATTGATTTCTGGAGACTTTCTTTTGTGTGTATTTTGGATATTGAAAATCTGTGGTTGGTTTAATATGTATATACCATTGTTTAATGTACCTGACCCAATCAAAACTTGATTAAGGTGAATGTTCACTACATTACTTACAAATGCAAATTCATAACCTTCTTTAGATAATAAAGATACAGAAATGATATTACAGGTTGCATTTGGTACAAAATAACAACTACGCAAAACCAAAAAGTGTCCATCTAACATTCCCAGGTGATAGTCCCCCACGGCCTCAGCATCCATGCTAGCTCCGTTTGCAACTCTGAGGGTCATGTCACCTGCTTTTAAAAACCTACGCTTTCTCAACGCCTACAAAGAATTACAGATATGAGATCCTGATCCGGTATCCAATACCCAGGATGTAGAGTTTATTGATAGACAGTTTTCAATAACATACACACCTGAAGCTGAAGCCGCAACTTGCTTCAGATCCTGGGTTCTGGCCTTCCAAGCCTTGCAATCCTGTTTCCAGTGTCCACTTTTATGACAGTAGAAGCATTATTCCTTCCCCACCAGCTTTCCCGCTACCTTTGTTGCTTTTCTTTTTCCCTTCGTATCCACTTTACTGACACCGCCTCTTGGTTTGGCGGGGGCTTTCTTCTTCTTGCCCTTGGCTTTTTCCCTGGACCTAGAAGAGGAAGATCCTCCTACAAACAAAGTGGATGTCTCCCTACCTTTCTGTAGGGTGCCCTCTACACTCCTCAGCATGTTGAGGAGCTCTGAAAGTTCAACTTCCTTTTCCTGTAAGTTGAAGTTCAGGATGAACTGGGCGTAAGTAGAAGGAAGGGACTGGAGAATCAAGTCCGTATAGAGCTCATTCTCCAACGTGGTCACAAGTTCCGTGAGCTCTTCTATGTAGCCAATCATCTTAAGCACGTGTTCCGCTACCGATGATCCGACGGCCAACCTTGCCGAAAACAACTTCTTCGACACTTCGTATCTTGCGATACGAGACTGCTCTCCATACAGTTCTTGTAAGTGCACGGCGGCGCCCCGGCCTCCATCCCTAGGCCAAATGCGGAAGCGAAAAACTTTAATTTTGCAAACTAGCAAACCGGCACCACCGCGCACTAACCACCCTGATCGAACCATTAACTAGTCCTAGCTAACTACAAGAAAGGGAATAGAGATATACCGACAGATCCGAGTCCTCCGGTCTTCTCGTCGTCGTCCCGATCTCCCGCGGAATGTCCTATCTCCACCTCATCGCCGGAAGTGCACCACATTGCCTATATCTTTTACGGGCTCCCACCTCAATGCCGAGGCAACTCGGGCACGAAGCTGGCTAGTCGACGTGCCCAAGGTTTGCTATAGAATGTGTAGTGAGCTATTTGTGTCTCTAGGGGTTTTGGGAGTTGCCATTGGTGGAGGAAATGAACTAAGCTTTTTGGAGATGGTGTTGTGGGATTTTTCCAACATGAAAATGAACCAAAATCCCACACTACAAATTTGGGCAGCCACATGAGGAATGGCCGGCCATCACAAGTGAGGGGTGAGTGAGAATGAGAGTGTTCTCCAAATTATGGGAGCCACTCACCAATCATCCAAGGGAGAGAGAGAGAAGGCTATCATGCAAAGGAATGATCAATAAGAAAGTCCAACACTCAAACAACAATCATCACACTTCATCATCAACAAGCATGATGACTTCAAAAAGTCAAGCCATCATGAAGAAGGAAAGTCAAGTGATGGTGAGCCATTATGATCCAACAAAATGCAAAGACCCCCTCCACAAAAGCTTATTTGCACAAATGCAAATAAGCCCTCCTCCACCAATCTTCGGCCAATGAACGATACAAAGGAAATCGGCCGAAACGGAAAGCAAACTGGAAACTCCAGAAAACTGGTCCCGTAATAAATTACAGGAAAACCCCGCTACTGTGCATACACATCCGTATTTGTATTCCGACCGAAATACAAATGCAATGAGACAAAATCTACACTGTACTATACTAGGATCCGGCTTAAACCAAAGCCGGCTAGTATTATCCGTTCGATCCTGACCCGTGCAATACCGCACGTATCGAACCCTGCCATATAACCATACGGCCTGTAGTACAAACTGTCCGATCCTGATCCGTGCAATACCGTACGTATCTGATCGGACCTTGCCATATCTCCATACGGCCTCTACAGCTTTTCGCCCGAAAGCTTGAGTAACTGAATGTGGGGGACTCTAAAGACTCGTCAACACCTTGGTTGTGGATTTAACCACTAGCACGTCATAGGTATAAGCCAATACGTGACGGGCTACCAGGTATTGACCAAAAGAGACGTCTGTGAGCGAACTCAGCCTGACACCCCACTGAGCCTGTCAGTGACAATATCCATACAGTCCGGTCCGTTCGTCTATGAGCATCGCATGGCGGGCCTAGGGGGTTGGTAAAAGTCAGACCCCCAAAAGCGGTACAAGTCGTGTCGGAGTGTAGCCCAGAACACCCTGAGATACTACTGGAATACCAACCAGTAAATCTCCTGCCTCGGCCGAGGGCTTTGTGTAGTGGCTCTCCTAGACACAGCGCAACCTCACCCCTAATACCGGGAGAGACGAACCCCTGAAGATACGCTTACTGCCTCCATGTGGCTCGGGACTGTACCCAACTAAAACCTGTTTGCACGTCTCCTTTGAGCGTGGTAGGGTAGTAATCAAAGTACAGTAGGAACTCACACGAGAAAAATGACGATCATCAAGTCGATGAACTAACCTGTACACATGTCACCTGGGAACTGCTATCTGACGTCTGGTATAAGACCAACTAGCATGTTCCCGGCGTGTCCTGTCCGGTGTACTCATAACCCAATGAGCACCTGTATACATCTTAGGTGATCCAACTGACACCAATGGCTTGTGAGACCGGCCACCGCCCCTCGTCGGGGTCTCGACTGTATACACTAGTCTACTCTGGAGTATCGATGCCCTGTCTCGAAACTCGCATGACTAGGGACCTTTTAAGGATGTGCTTATAGACCCCAGCTCCCACTTATATGATCGCCCTCATACTGCTGGTGGTCAAGCAAGAATCCTAGGGGCTCTATCAATGTGTAATAGCGACCTGTCAGGTCACCTAAGCAGTACACGATGATAAAGATAAAACAGATAGCATACTATCATCTCGAGTAAGACTGTCCTACCGGGACAGGTCCTCCCTCAATCATTGCAATCACGTGCCTGTGATCCAATAATTGACTCTGAGGGCACTATCTCCAACAATCTCCCACTTGCACTCAAGGCTAATTATTGCGATGTCGCATACTCACAGCCTGTGTGATACCGAACACCCAACTCCTCTACTTGTCAGTCTCACAAAGCTCGTTTGTGAAACTATTGCGTTCGAGGAATAGCCTCAGTGAGTGGATCCGCTTTGATGTTTCTTTCTATGTCTCTCTATATCTCAAGTTCGCGGAGAAAACCATCTCCCGAAATGAGCAATACCTGTCTTAGAATATGTCTGGATGTCTGATGGGACCTAGCTCATAAATGAACTCCAAATCCAAACTTCTTAGACTGTATCGTCAACTGAACTTAATCTGTATCCTGCGCCATGCCTCCTTCAGTATTTCCTTGGACCACCTGTCCAAGATACTGCCCCTCGTCAGAAGGAAAACTATAACTCTGACAACCTCCTTGTCGTCCATGTCACCTTGGAAGCCTGGAATGATAACTGTCTCCCGAAAGAGGCTGTCGTTATCATATCCCTAGAACATCCACTTATGTTCTAAAACTGCTTCCAACTGTTTCTCCAGGATTGGATTAATGTCAACTTATTGCATTTAGTGCAAGAGCAACATCTGGTGTGGTACTTGACATCTCATGATTGACCCAATTGCCTAAGCAAATGATCTTCCAATCATGCACATCCCTCTCTACTTTAGTCTATAAGACGCCTTTAGAGAGGGTGACTCCATCACCTGCAGGTACACTACCGTGCCAGGAGTCGTCCATTCTAAATACTCTTAGAATGCTGTCTAAGTACCCTTAATTGGGAAACCACCCAAATCTAGATCTACAACCATAGATCTAGTAACCAGTATGTCTGATATAATGTCCAAGTCCCATGTGGAGAAACCACTGTGTGACGACCAAAGTGTAACCGATCGTAGTATAGGAATATCACTTCCTACTCTGTGTATGTCATCCAAATACCAGGACATCACACCCTACTACCTTCTTAACAGATCCATCCCTTATTCTGATGAAGTCAAACCTATGACTGTCACATCAGAAATGGATGATCTATCTCCGCTATATCTGCTTTAGTCTATAAATAGACATAAGCCACTTGTCCACCAATGCTTCCGCTGCTCCCACTGACCACGACAACCCTCTGGCAGAGTCATATAGACGTACACTTCTAAAGCTAGTTTAGAACGACGCTATACTCATCCTCCTGTCGGGTCTCACGGTCTGGAACAACAGCAATGGCAAGTGTGGGTAAACAAGAACCTCCCTGCCACCGTCCTTGAGCATACCGAAGTACCTCTCGGGTGCCTGAGGTTACCCACCTTATCTGCGGAGTGGCCAATGGAATGTCAAACCAGATTGAATCTTTAGGTTCCTTATCAAATCTTCAGTAATCGTTTGCGGTTCTGGAATCACTTCCAGTTCTACCATACTCCCACTACTGTTTTCTGAAAAAATCCATTTTTAATAAAACTGTGGCGAGTCAAGAACAATATCACTATTGATCTTCCAGATGGTAGAAAATCAACCCTCGTCATAGCCTGGGTCAACCCACAAACAGCCATTACAGAAACATGCCTTGAGTTGTCCAGTGTCTGGTTTTAATCATAAGCCGGACAACTCCCCGTACCTTAACATCGTTAAGATACGAACTGTTCTATATCCAATATAGGACCAGAGGCATTGATTTAATTGAACCAGATTCAAATCATGCAGCTGTCTCCAGTGCATGTCAACTAAATGGAAAGAGGCCGATCAGCGTTACTCAACTTAGGAATACTTCCAATTATAAGTAACCTGAAAGAGAAGCAAGTTCTCTTAACCATTACTATCAACTGAATACCATATATAAGTATCTACATCTTCGATCACTTTGAAGAATCCCGATACTTGCTACACCTGGTTCTCTACTGTATTCAAATACCTAAAACTTCTCAAAATTCAGACCCTGTGTTTCCACGAAACACCTGTCTAAAAAGACTAGAGAAGTCATAAGTAAACCGAATATAGTACGAGGACCAACCCCTCTGTCCTGATGGACCCTGGACAACATACAATACTCTGTATAAGTCCCTTGAGTTTGATAACTCATTCACTGTGTATCGTAGGTTGAAAACTGTACTTATGGTTAAGAAGAATTACACCATTGTTCAATGCTCCTTACCTAACCATCCACTGATATAGGTAAATGTCATAGACATAATTTCAAAAAGGTATATCTCACTCTATGAAAATAGACGTACAGATATATCGATTTGAAATTGGTGCATAACAGCGGATATTCAAAACCAAATATTTGCCGACCGGCAAACAGCCCAGGTGATTTCCTCAAATATCACCGATTACAATGAATCCCGATATAATGAGGATGATCACCCAATTCCCAATAACTTACTCCCACTCATCATCTGTAAAACCATACAGATGTGAGAATCGTACCTGGTAAATACATACCCTGGAGTAAGTGTCTAATTGGGAAATCAGTTTTCCATTAACAGTACACAGTGAAACTGAAACATTGAAAATGTTTCGATGGGGTATCCCGGTATTCCTAGTAATGCCTCTTCCAGATTCACGACTGTAACCGTATAATTCTTTGCCACCTCTCCAAATCCCTTTATATGTTTTTAGTTATTACCTTCTAAACACCCCTTAGGCCAAATGGTTTTCTTCCTTCCCTACCTTTCGGCACCAGCCTATGGTTTGGAAGAAGACTATCCAATAAGCATAATGGGTGTACTGTCCTAATCCTAGGAGCACTCGCAATGCGAGAGAAGGTGAGGATAAAAGACAACCGAATAAACCTTATTCCTATTTCTCCTGAACCAGGATCCATCCCCGAACTGGAACAAGTTCCTTTCGAGTTCGTATATAACCATACGATGGATTATCCAATAAACTTGGGATCTTCGTAGTGATACGGAGTGTCCTGGAGAAATACAAAGGTGATTTAGGATTGGCGAAGAAATACTTGGTTTGGTCGTGAATATCAGTGACAATTTACTTTGCCCTCTTACTAATCCTTTGATATGTCTTTACTTAATACCTTCTGTACACCACTGTTAGGCTAATTGGTTTTCTTCATTCCCTACCGGTCGGCACCTGCCTATGGTTTGGAAGAAGACTATCCAATTTGCGTAATAGGTGTACTATCTCCTAAACCAAGGGTACTCGCAACCTGAGAGAAGGTAAAAGGAAAAGACAACTGAATAGTCCTATCCGTTTTCTCCAGAACCTGAAACCATCCTCGAATAAATTCCTTCGAGTTCGTATATAACCATACGATGGTCTTGTCCAATGGAAGTGGACATTCGTAGTATTACGGGGTGTCCTGGAGAAAAGGGTAAAATTAGGAGTGGCAATGAGGTCTGCAACTCTGACAATCCAAAAGCCAGTGTTTAAGAAGGTTCGGTTAATTTTGGTCTCTGAGTCATAGTCTTAGGGTCGGGTCAATGGTCGCTGCCAAAGAGAGAGAGAAAAGAAACACTCAGCGTGCACTCTAACCTAGATCAGAATGGTTACCAATTTATCTAATCTGGAAACCTCCCACTGTACCGTCAAATTCTCCTCCAAACCTAAAAGAAGAATTAGTCGGGATCACCCGAGGAGTAAACCAACTCATCAGTGGGAATCGGGATCCAACTATCATCGCACGACAACGTGACGGAATCCGCTCACGGTATCACACTCCAGAAGGTATGCGCATATCTGGCAAGTTTCAGTTCTTTTGAAACTCCCGATGTGATTTTTGCCCCATGCTCTTATGACCTTGACTAAGGCCAACAAATCATAAGTCACATGTCAAGTTCTACCTGTCATTGTCCAGGTTGATTTGAACCCACCCGTACAAGCCCTTGACTAGGGCCAACAAGGCTATACGACTGTCCCAAACCAACGCATCTATCTATGCTACATATGAACACCCAACAGCTACCAAACACTGTGCCTTGACTATGGCCAACAAACACAGCTTGAATACTATTGACTATCCATATGAAACGACGGAGGGCTACGAATGGTTTCTGGCGAAAACCTTTAACGTAAAGAACTTGATATCGTTGAAGGAATGGATAGCTTTTAAAAATATAGTGACGAAAACCTTTGCTAAAGAGGTCACTCCCGGTGAAGGGATCTCGGCTCTTTCCCCGTAGAATGAGGTGCAGGATATTCCAACTGAATACCACGGTGCAAAGCAAAAGTAATCGGCTATAGTGAAGTTATTGCCCTGATGCAAACTTTTGTCCAAGGGGTCACTCCCGGTGAAGGGATCTCGGCCCTTGCCTCGTCGACTGAGGATCAGGATATTCCAACTGAATACCACGATGCAAAACAAAAGTGAACGTCCTTGCAATAACAGCTTTTTGAAAAGTGTTCCAAAAACATCAGATTAGGTTTGTTTAACTTGCATTGATCCGAATCAACGCAGTCCCATCAATTGATCACACCACAAAGAACGAAAATAATATGACGTACGTATATGCCATCCGCATTCGCCACTGGGTCCCTTCATTACCCGTTAGGTTAGCTAACTAACGACAGAGCGAGGACTGGAATAGCGCGGATGCAAAACATATACAACATCTACTAATATATATACCAACATATTATATTCGCTCAAGGCGTGATAAAAATGCAACATCACAGAAATGTATAGCATCACAGAACAATACAGATATTTGGGATCCCCGGGTTTCACAGAGCCGCTGAAACCCGACGTTCCCCTGGTCGTGTGGATAGCCTGTGCAATGAAATCCTAGACCCCTACGGGCGCGGCAAGTCACCCGCCAAAACCTGAAGCGAGGCAGCCCCCTTCAGCAACGTGAATGAACCACCCCCACTTCACGGAATCCGGTAACTTGGGCACCCCTCCTGGGTCAACCTGTACCCCCTACAAGTGCGGCGAATAGGCCGCCAATTCTAGAGTAAAGCCCCCTCCGTCTCAATGCCATGAGATGCGGGCTTGTTGCCCTCCAGAACCCGGCTATCCGTGCACCCCTCCGCGGGGCAATCCTAGTACAGAAAGTAAAATATACATACAACGGGTACATCGACCGCAACCTGGTCGTGCCCCAAAATAATAATACAAACAAGCAGTGACGGCAGTCCACATGTCGGACGCTCGCCCCACAATATCAAATGTACATAATACAATAAAACTGTACTAGCATTGCATCCAGGCTATCCCCCACGACCGATTCGCAACATCACAGCAAAATCACAAAACATCAACGTGAATGTCACGTTCGCAAATCCGTCTAACCGGGCTATAGCAGTTAGACAGGATTTACCGATCGAGTGACATTCACGGTCGCAGATATAATGTAAATACTATGAAATAATGTGTTTAAAATATCCGATCGATCAAATTTCCCAAGTGGGCCCCCAAGAACTACTGTAGCACATCAAGAAATTCTGGGCCCAAAATTAATATTCCAAAAACCCTACAATCATCCCAGACAGCAACTGCAGAAATTTGATGCAGTGATCTCAACAGAGTGCGGCGGAACCGCGGCCCAAAGGGGTGTTTGGCCGCGGTTCCGCACTCCCACTGTGGAGTCACTGTATCGAATTTCTACAGTGTTCTTAGAATTTCCAGTACATCACTTTTCTGCAACCTGAAAAAAATTTCGAGCAAGAAAAAATTCAACAGAAAACTGATGTGAAGAAAACGCGGATTTTGGAATTTTGGTAGATCGGAAATGTAAACACATTAAACAAAGCTAGACTAAGTTAATGGCGAGGCTCTGATACCACTGTAAGTGCACGGCGGCGCCCCGGCCTCTATCCCGAGGCCAAATGCAGAAGCGAAAAACTTTAATTTTGCAAACTAGCAAACCGGCACCACCGCGCACTAACCACCCGGATCGAACCATTAACTAGTCCTAGCTAACTACAAGAAAGGGAATAAAGATATACCGACAGATCCGAGTCCTCCGGTCTTCTCGTCGTCGTCCCGATCTCCCGCGGAATGTCCTGTCTCCACCCTGTCGCCGGAAGTGCACCACATCGCCTACATCTTTTACGGGCTCCCACTTCAATGCCGAAGCAACTCGGGCACGAAGCTGGCTAGTCGACATGCCCAAGGTTTGCTGTAGAATGTTTAGTGAGCTATTTGTGTCTCTAGGGGTTTTGGGAGTTGCCATTGGTGGAGGAAATGAACTAAGCTTTTTGGAGATGGTGTTGTGGGATTTTTCCAACATGAAAATGAACCAAAATCCCACACTACAAATTTGGGCAGCCACATGAGGAATGGCCGGCCATCACAAGTGATGGGAGAGTGAGAATGAGAGTGTTCTCCAAATTATGGGAGCCACTCACCAATCATCCAAGGGAGAGAGAGAGAAGGCTATCATGCAAAGGAATGATCAATAGGAAAGTCCAACACTCAAACAACAATCATCACACTTCATCATCAACAAGCATGATGACTTCAAAAAGTCAAGCCATCATGAAGAAGGAAAGTCAAGTGATGGTGAGCCATCATGATCCAACAAAATGCAAAGACCCCCTCCACAAAAGCTTATTTGCACAAATGCAAATAATCCCTCCTCCACCAATCTTCGGCCAATGAACGATACAAAGGAAATCGGCCGAAATGGAAAGCAAACTGGAAACTCCAGAAAACTGGTCCCGTAATAAATTACAGGAAAACCCCGCTACTGTGCATACACACCGGCATTTGTATTCCGACCGAAATACAAATGCAATGAGACAAAATCTACACTGTACTATACTAGGATCCGGCTTAAACCAAAGCCGGCTAGTATTATCCGTTCGATCCTGATCCGTGCAATACCGCATGTATCGAACCCTGCCATATAACCATACGGCCTGTAGTACAAACTGTCCGATCCTGATCCGTGCAATACCGCACGTATCTGATCGGACCTTGCCATATCTCCATACGGCCTCTACAGCTTTTCGCCCGAAAGCTTGAGTAACTGAATGTGGGGGACTCTAAAGACTCGTCAACACCTTGGTTGTGGATTTAACCACTAGCATGTCAGAGGTATAAGCCAATACGTGACGGGCTACCAGGTATTGACCAAAAGGGACGTCTGTGAGCGAACTCATCCCGACACCCCACTGAGCCTGTCAGTGACAATATCCGTACAGTCCGGTCCGTTCGTCTATGAGCATCGCATGGCAGGCCTAGGGGGTTGGTAAAAGTCAGACCCCCAAAAGCGGTACAAGTCGTGTCGGAGTGTAGCCCAGAACACCCTGAGATACTACTGGAATACCTACCAGTAAATCTCCTGCCTCGGCCGAGGGCTTTGTGTAGTGGCTCTCCTAGACACAGCGCGACCTCACCCCCAATACCGGGAGAGACGAACCCCTGAAGATATGCTCACTGCCTCCATGTGGCTCGGGACTGTACCCAACTAAAACCTGTTTGCACGTCTCCTTTGAGCGTGGTAGGGTAGTAATCAAAGTACAGTGGGAACTCACACGAGACAAATGACGATCATCAGGTCGATGAACTAACCTGTACACATGTCACCTGGGAACTGCTATCTGACGTCTGGTATAAGACCAACTAGCATGTTCCCGGCGAGTCCTGTCCGGTGTACTCATAACCCAATGAGCACCTGTATACATCTTAGGTGATCCAACTGACACCAATGGCTTGTGAGACCGGCCACCGCCCCTCGTCGGGGTCTCGACTGTATACACTAGTCTACTCTGGAGTATCGATGCCCTTTCTCGAAACTCGCACGACTAGAGACCTTTTAAGGATGTGCTTATAGACCCCAGCTCCCATTTATATGATCGCCCTCATACTGCTGGTGGTCAAGCAAGAATCCTAGGGGCTCTATCAACGTGTAATAGCGACCTGTCAGGTCACCTAAGCAGTACACGATGATAAAGATAAACCAGATAGCATACTATCATCTCGAGTAAGACTGTCCCACCGGGACAGGTCCTCCCTCAATCATTGCAATCACGTGCCTGTGATCCAATAATTGACTCTGAGAGAACTATCTCCAACAGTTCTTTTGTATGAAGAAATATGGACTCTAGGTCCATATTCTCGTGCCTCCTTTGATGTTCGTTGTCCATCGAGGCAAGTACAAGGAATTTGGCCTTCGCGCAATCTATTTCCCAGGTCTTACGGATTTCCCTATCTGCGACACTGGTTTTGGGACCTGGGACAGGGGGAGCTTTGGTGGTAAGGAGATACCCCAACTTGTCGTAAGTGATTGCCATCTTGACAGTCCTGAGCCAATCTTTGTAGTTTGGCCCTGTCAGTATGTTTTTATCTAGTAATAACTTAAGTCCGGTCATCTTGAATGGTCGCTGCAATTAGGAGAGAGAAAAGAAACACTTTAGCATGATGCTCTTGCAAGTTAAGAGTAGTTTTTAGTTTGTCTAAACAGGATGGCTCCCACTGTCTCTCGAATCCCTTCTCAAACCATAAAGAAAGAATTAGTCGGGATCAATCTCACCGTACAATACTTGCTTAACCGTTCAGCCAGGCCAGTGTCGGTACTTCGAGAGAGGTTTTCCAACGCTTTCGCGAAGTTCCTTAATTAAGTAACCTCTTTTCCCTGTGGGCGTAGCCCCGCTAACACCTTTCTAGACACCTACTAGGTTTATAGCATTGATCGTTAAGTGAGAGTTTTCCCGAGGAGTAGCATATACTCACAGTAGGATCGGGATCCAAATATCATCGCGTGATAAAACCGAAGGAATCCTACCAGAATCATCACACTCCAAATGGTATGCAGCGCTAGCAAGTTTCAGTACTTATGAAACTCCCGATGTGGATTTTTGCCCCATGCTCTTATGACCTTGACTTTGGCCAAAATATCATAAGTCACATGTCAAGTTCTACCCGTCATTCTCCTGGTTAATTTGGACCAACCCGTACCTACCCTTGACTTTGGCCAAAATGGCAGCACGACTGTCCCAAACCAATGCATCTATCTATGCTGCACATGAATACCCAATAGCTACCAATCACTATGCCTTGACTTTGGCCAAAATACATAGCTTGAATACTTTTTGACCATTCATGTGGAATGACGGAGGGCTACGAATGGTTTTGGCGAAACCGTGAACGTAGTGAACTTGATATAATCGATGGAACGAGATAGCTTTTAAAAAGAGTGGTTCAAGCTCCGCGTTTAAAAGTTTAGTTTTGAAAAGAACCGAGTGGTTTTCAAAGTGTTCCAATCGACTTTTACTTGGTTTATTTTCTTGCATTAGTTCTTTTAATGCGTCCCATCATTTAATCCTACCATTGCAGAAAACAACCAAAATATGACGTACGCTTATACCATTCGCATTCGCCACGGGGCCCATCATCACCCGTTAGGTTACTTAACTAATGACAGAGCGGGGGCTCGGCTAGCGCGGCTGTAAAACATAAGCAACGCCTAAATAGTTATAGTATATAGATATATAGCAATGATAGACATTACAGATCACAGATGAATACATTGGATATACTAGGAATCCGCAATCCGTTCGAGCCTGCAACGAAAAGCGGATTACACGGTCGCGGTGAATAGCCAATACCCTACCCAAGACCCCTACGGGTGCGGCAAACTACCCGCCAAGTACCCGAAGCGAAGCAACCTCCCTCAACACCGTGAGTAGGCCACTCGGCACTTCGAGATACCCGGTAGTTTGTGCACCCCCTCCATGGTTCTATCCTAGGAGCAAAAACAATAAAAAGAATTATACAATGACGGCTACAACCCCGACCCGGTTGTGCGGCCAAACAAATAATAATACAGCAATTTACATATTACATGAATGAAAGAAAAAGAAACACTCATCTCACATCCACCCCGGCTATTCACCCACGACAATCCAACGCATTCATATACACATACCATCAACAAACACAGATCACAGATATGTATAACCCCCACTAATCGACGTATAGCGATTAGCAGACGTTTAATACATATTAACATCACAGATATAACCCAATAGTCAAAGTGTAGTGAAGTTCGATCAAAAATACGGATTTATAGGCCCCCAAAAACAAATTTCTTTTCTGAAAAACCTGGGCACAAATAAACCATCTTAAAAATCCCAAAACCATGTCAGAAGAACACTACACCAAACTCGATCCAGAACCGAGTCAACACAGCCGCGGTTGCGCGGCAATGCTTGCTATTGCCGCGGAACCGCGGCGCTTTGAACGATTCACTGGACCGGGTTTGGTGAGTTTCTTATAAAAACCCTGAGATGATTTTTGACGTATGCTTTTTTATTTTTAGAGCAGAAAAAATTTCAACAGAAAGCTAGGGTTTTCATGTTTTGGTTTTGCGATTTTTCCGATCAAACTTCCATACACTTTACTACCTAGCTAGTTTATGTTTAGTTAGGCTCTGATACCACTGTAAGTCCACGTTGCCCACCCCGGTGCTTGCGGGGAGGCGGAAAACGGAATAAAAATCGGATTTTTATCATGCTAGGCAACATGGACTAACAAAAGAAGGATCTTTGCTAAACAAAAACTAACTAAAGCTAACTAGAAATTAGCTACATGGAAGAAAGGTTATACCTTGGGCTTTATGTCCTTCTCTCCTAGCTAGCTTGTAGTGAACGGAAGTAATCTCCTTGTCGTCTTCTTGAGTCGAAGAAGGATCCACCCGAAAGCCTCAACCTTTGGCTTCAACTCCAAGCTAGAAGCAACTAAAGTGCTAGAAGTGCTAATCCTAGTACCTTAGATGAGAGTAGAGATTATCAAGAAGAGGTTTTTCTCAAGCTCAAGTGTTTCTCAACACATGAGAGGGGAGAGCTTGAGGGAGAGGAAGAACAAGAGAGAGAAAGTATATGATAGAATGAGAGAATAAAATGAACCATTCTCTCATATATGGGTGAATTATGTAAATTGATAATTAGCAAGATAATTGTCATGGCTTAATCAAGACATGACCATTATCATTTCATTTTTAATGGAAATTGCAAGGATCAAAGAGCATCTTTTATATGAAATGATGATGGTCAAAGTGTCAACCTAGGTCAACAAGTCAAGAATGTCAAATGGTCAACAACCCTAACCATGCACAATTATATTAAACTAATATCAATTAATCATAATACACACATAAGCATTAGGGTTAATAAAATGACAATGTTCATTAACCCTGATTAAAGTCCTCTCCCTCTGTCTCAATAACTGTGCATACACACCCGTATTCGTGATCCGAGGAACATGAATACAAAGAGATAAAACCAATCCCAAATCATATACTAGGATCTGGCTTAAACCAAAGCCCGCTAGTATAAGCTGTCCGGACAGCAAACGTGCACAAGTGCGCGGATGTGAACGAACCCTGTCGCAAAACCATGCGACCTCTACTCATTTTGCCTAAAGGCGAATAGCTCTCTGTGTGGGACTCTAAAGACTCGACATTACGCTGGCAGTAAGTTTAACCACAGACCGCAAGCGGTACTAGCTGTACGTAATGGTCCCCAGGTAGATGCAGATAAGAAGACTGACGAGGTGAACCCATCTGAACTCCTACTGAGCCTGTATGTGACAGCCTCCGTACAGTCCGGTCTGTTCGTCTGATACATCGCATGGCGGGCTTAGGGGGCGATGAACGTCAGTCCCCTAATAGCGGTACAAGTCGTGTCGGAGTGTAGCCCAGAACACCCTGAGATAACACTGGAAACCTACCAGTATATCTCGCTTGCCCTGGCCAGGGACTATTCGTATAATAGCTTTCCTAGACACAGCGCGATGTCAACCCCCAATACCGGGAGAGATGAATCCTGTCTAACCGTCACTGCCTCCAAGTGCTTCGGGACTGCACCCAACTACTACCTGTTTGCACGACTCCTTTGAGCCGTGGTAGGGTAGTAATCAAAGTACAGTGGGAACACACTCGAGGCGAAGTGACAGTGTCAAGTCAGCGGACTAAGCTGTACTCATGTCACCTGGGAACTGATAACTGACGATAGGTATAATACCAACCAACAGTTCCCGACGAGTCCTGTCCAGTGTACTCGTAACCTAACGAGCACCCGCATACTATCTCAAGTACGACGTACTGACGGCTGTAGGACAGACCATCTCCTACGCTGGGATGAGAAGCGCATACGCTAGTCTACTCCGGAGTATCGATGCCCTGTCTCGATAGTCCAACGACTAGCGACCTGTATAAGGATGTGCTTATGGATTACCCAGCCCCCACGAGTGTGAGCGCCATCACAACGCTGGTAATCAAGCAAAGATCCTAAGGGCTCTACTAATATGTATATAAGCGATATGCTAAAAGAAACACATGCATATATTAAAGCAGAGACAAACCAAGTAGCATACTACCATTTCGAGCAAGATTGTATATACAACTGTGAATATCCCAAGCTTCCATCAAGTAATATACATACTAGTATGATACAGTAATGGCCTCTAGGGCATATACACTAACACTTACGAGTCACTATTACACGTTGATAGAGCCTCTAGGATTCTTGCTTGACTACCAGCAGTATGAGGGAGATCATATACGTGAGAGCTGGAGTCCATAAGCACATCCTTAAAAGGTCCCTAATCGTGGAGTTTCGAGACTGGGCATCGATTCTCCAGAGTAGACTAGTGTATACAGTCGAGACCCCGACGAGGGGCGGTGGCCGGTCTCACAAGCCACTGGTGTCAGTTGGTTCACCTAAGATGTATACAAGTGCTCATTGGGTTATGAGTACACCGGAAAGGACTCGTCGGGAACCTGCTAGTTGGGATTATACCAGACGTCAGATAGCAGTTCCCTGGTGACAAGTGTACAGGTTAGTTCATCGACCTGAGATCGTCATTTGTCTCGTGTGAGTTCCCACTGTGCTTTGATTACTACCCTACCACGCTCAAAGGAGACGTGCAAACAGGTTTTAGTTGGGTACAGTCCCGAGCCACATGGAGGCAGTGAGCGGATCTTCAGGGGTTCGTCTCTTCCGGTATTCGGGGTGAGGTCGCGCTGTGTCTAGGAGAGCCAGTACATGAAAAGTCCTTGGCCAAGGCAGGCGATTTGCTGGTAGGTATTCCACTAGTATCTCAGGGTGTTCTGGGCAACACTCCGACACGACTTGTACCGCTATTGGGGGTCTGAATTTTACCAACCCCCTAGGCCCGCCATGCGATGCTGACCGGACTGTACGGATATTGTCACTGACAGGCTCAGTAGGGTGTCAGGATGAGTTCGCTCATCGACGTCCCTTTTGGTCAATACCTGGTAGCCCGTCACGTATTGGCTTATACCTCTGACGTGCTAGTGGTTAAATCCACAGCCATAGTATTGATGAGTCTTTAGAGTCCACCACACACATACAGTTACTCAAGTTTCGGGCGAAACGCTGTAGAGGCCATCTGGAGATATAGCAGGGTTCGATCAGATACGTGCGGTATTGCACGGATGGTGATCGGACAGTTTTTACTAGCCGGCTTTGGCTTAAGCCGGATCATAGTATTAGACAGTGTAGTTTTGTCTCTTTGCATTTGTATTCAGTGGGAATACAAATGCGGGCATGTATATGCAGTAGCGGGGTTTTCCTGTAATTTATTACGGGATCGCGTTTTCTGAAGTTTCCAGTTTGCATTCCGTTCCAGCCGGTTTTCCTTTGTTCCTTCGCGGCCGGACTTTTCGATGGAGGGGGTTATTTGCAAGTTTGCAAATAACTTGTTATGGAGGGGTTTCTTGCATATGTGTGGCTTCATGATAGTTATTCATCATGAGATTCTTTATTGGTCTTTTATTTTGATTTTTGAGATTGGATTTGAAGAAGATTGATTAAGTGTTTGATGTGAAGCTTGCTTTTGATATGGTCACCACCCTTGATCTCCTACACTCACCTCCCTTGGTTTTGATTCCCTCCTCATTCCAATTAGGGGCCGGCCACTTCATGGAAAGAAAGAGGGAAGTTTCATTTGGTGTATGAAAATTGATTCTCATTCTCATTTTGTATCAAAAGTTCACAAGTCTCTCCAAAGTTCTTTTCTCCTCCATATCCATGGCAACTTCTATAAACCCCAAGAGATATGTTTTCTACACTTGCCTACAGCATCCCTTGGACGCGTCGGCTAGACAACTTCGCGCCCGAGTTGCCTCGGTCCAGAGGTGGGAGCCCGTAAAAGTATCCGGCTACGTGGTACCCTTTCCGATGAGGAGGTGACGGACGGAGATTCCGCGAGGAAATCGGAGTGGAGACGAAGACCGAAGGACACGGATCGCTTGGTATAACTCTCTATCCGCTTTTTTAGTATGCTAGTAGCTAGGTTAATGGCCCGATCCGGGTGAAAAGTGCGCGGTGGTGCCGGTTTGCTAGTTTGCAAAGTTTTTCGTTTCCGCATTCCGGCGTCGGATCGACGGCCGGGGCGCCGCCGCGGACTTACAGCATCAACCCCCAATACCGGGAGAGACGAATCCCCGACGATCCGCTCACTGCCTCCATATGGCTCGGGACTGTACCCAACTAAAACCTGTTTGCACAACTCCTTTAAGCCGTGGTAGGATAGTAATCAAAGCACAGTGGGAACTCACACGAGACAAATGACGATCTCAGGTCGACAGACTAACCATTACACATGTCACCTGGGAACTGCTATCTGACAATAGATATAATACCAACTAGCAGGTTCCCGACGAGTCCGTCCTGTGTACTCATAACCCAATGAGCACCTGCATACTATCTTAGGTGAACAAACTAACACTAATGGTTTGTGAGACCTGGCCACCGCCCCTCGTCGGGGTCTCGATCAATATACACTAGTCTACTCTGGAGTATCGATGCCTGTTCATATCATATTCTTGCATTATTATATTCCCCATTCTTATTCTTTTTACAAATAAACAGGTACTTTTGACCCATGTCTGATACATAGTACATGTTACAGGTTCTTGGAGCGAAAACAGTGAAAATGACAAAAGACGATACAAAAGAGGGACTTTGACCAACAAATACAAGGATCTTAGTCAAGCTTACACGATGAACAGTTCACAATGTACAAGGCAACGCAAGGTCCAAGATCGTGAAGCCACGGTTAAAGTCCACCACAATTATTCACTGGAAAATCTGGAAGAGAACCAGAAGCTAAATTGAGAAAAGAAATAAAGAAGTAGAAAGACCAAAGAGCCAGGAACCATCACAGGAAATTTCAGCAGCCAACACTATCATTTGACCGCGGAACCGTGGCCAAACCAGGCCTCGGGCCGCGGTTCCGCGGCGGGGTTAAGGATCTATTGGCAGGAAATTTTACCATAAAGATGGCGGCGCTGACTAAGTTAACCTAGGGGTATTTTGGTAAATGCAGATGTGCGGTAATTGTAAAACCTAGGGTTTTCTATGTCCTATAAATAGAAGCTCAATTCCTTGTATTAGGTTATGCCTCCTTTTTAATAAAAAAAATTTAGAATTCTTTATGGAGAGCATCGGTGCCTCTTTTCATTTCATGAATTCAGATCTGACAACCCTATGTTGATATTTGGAGAGAGCGATCTATAAAGTAGGTAATTTCTATTCTTGCCCTAGTTTAGATTTAATTCCTTGCCCTAGATAAATGTTCTTAAATTCCCTAATGAGCGAGTAGTCTCCTAGCTTGTTAGGGTTAGATTGGTCTCAAAAATATCTAGTAACCGCAATCAAGAACGGCGTCGCTTGGTAGCTAGCCGGTGAGTACGGGTCGGTCCACAGGGATGTTGTGAATTTCCTAATCGCTCAAACGAGTTAATTCCGATGGGTGTTCGGATTGATTTATTAAATCTAAAAACTAAATCTATCTATACTAAGATTAGGAAACTAAGATTACCTAGATCTAAGTCTTGCTAGGGTTAGGTTTAGGAATGGTTTGGAAATTTAAATAAATCTCAACGCTTTCTATACCCAAATTAGGATCTAAGAGGAGTTATGGTAATTATTAATAAAGGGGATTAGATCCATTCGGGAAGGTGTTCCTTCCTCTAGGTTCTTGTCCTTCCTTTATCAATCCTTACCCTAACCTCCATGGAAAATACGCGCAACCGGGCCTTTATATTACGGTATCACCGCTACCTCGAGGGATAGGGTCCCGTAGGGCACGGTGTGTGCGTGTATGCATGGAGTCCTATTGATTATATGTGATGGGCAAGAAAGGGATGAGAGATCTCATCTCTCAAAAGCCTTCCCTAAAGCTAACCCTAACAAACGAGGAGACTACTCGCTCATTAGGGAATTTAAGAACATTTATCTAGGGCAAGGAATTAAATCTAAACTAGGGCAAGAATAGAAATTACCTACTTTATAGATGGCACTCTCCAAACATCAACACAGGGTTGTCAGATCTGAATTCATGAAATGAAAAGAGGCACCAATGCTCTCCATAAAGAATTCTGAATTTTTTTATTAAAAGGAGGCATAACCTAATACAAGGAATTGGGCTTCTATTTATAGGACATAAAAAACCCTAGGTTTTACAATTGCCGCACGTCAGCATTTACTAAAATACCCCTAGGTTGACTTAGTCAGCGCCGCCATCTTTATGGTAAAATTTCCTGCCAATAGATCCTTAACCCCGCCGCGGAACCGCGGCCCGAGGCCTGGTTTGGCCGCGGTTCCGCGGCCAAATGATGGTGTTGGCTGCTGAAATTTCCTGTGATGGTTCCTGGCTCTTTGGTCTTTCTACTTCTTTATTTCTTTTCTCAATTTAGCTTCTGGTTCTCTTCCAGATTTTCCAGTGAATAATTGTGGTAGACATTAACTGTGGCTTCACGATCTTGGACCTTGAGTTGCCTTGTACATTGTGAACTGTTCTTCGTGTAGGCTTGACTAAGATCCTTCTATTTGTTGGTCAAAGTCCCTCTTTTGTATCGTCTTTTGTCTTTTTCACTGTTTTCGCTCCAAGAACCTGTAACCTGTACTATGTAGCAGACATGGATCAAAAGCACCTATTTATTTGTAAAAAGAATATGAATGGGGAATATAATAATGCAAGAATATGATATGAACAGGTTGCGAGGGTTAGGGTTTTTGATTTGGGTTTCTAGGCGTCGGGGTTATGTAGGGTGGTGCTCGGGAAAAGAAGAAGGTGGTGAGGATGTCTCGGGGTGATGAGGGTAACGAAAGCGATGATGGTGATGGGAGAGGTCGACGTCGACAAGGGTTGCCGGCGTGGGTTTCTGTGTTGGCATTGGGGATGTTCAAGGTTAAGGCGAGGGTCGTCGGGGATTGGAGGAAGAGGAGAGGAAGACGTCGAGGATGAGAGGCTAGGTAATGGGGACGGTGTGTAAGGCTACGCCAGCGCCCCGGCCGTCAATCCGAGGCCAAATGCGGGACAAAAACTGTTCAAAACGGCGCTAACGTAACCATAAATCCCGGATCGTGCCATCAACCCTATACTACTAAACTGTAAAGTGGTTTAAAGAGATTATACCGATCGATCCATGTCCTTCGGTCTTCAATCTCTGTCCCATGCTTGTTGCAGCTGTCCCGATGAAGTTCGCTCTCCGATCTCGCTCGTCGAAGAGGCTCCACGTCGAGGATTCTTTATATGGGCTCCCGCTTCTAAAACGAAGCAACTTGGACATCAAGTCTGCTAGTCGAGATGTCCAAGGTGAAGTAGAGATAGTGTGTGATCATTTTGTCTCAAGACATCCATTGATTCTCAACACATGAGAGGGTATGGAAGGAGGTTGAAGAAGATGCCTATTGATGTATGAAGTGTGAGCTCAAGACTTAGCAAAAGAAATGCAACTCAAGAAAGAAGTTGGCTGCCCATTTTTAGAGTTGTGTGATATATGAGTGTAAGCTTGCAACTAAAGAAAAAATCCACCCAAAAATATCTCACAAAACTAATAATGTTAAGCATGGTTCAAATTGTGTCACCATGAGTCACCACTTGATCCATGCCTCATTAAATGCCACAAGCCAAAACTTAAGCTCACACTTTACACCTCATTAATATTAAAAATTTACAAAAAACCCTAAATGTTTAATACAATAAAAAGAAATGGCATCTTCAAAAGTAATCTTGTAACGGATTACAAGAATACCCCTCATCTGTATATATACATACCTGCATCCGTATTCCGACTGAATACGAATAAAACGAGACGAAAATAATCCAACAATCTAATACTAGGATCCGGCTTAAACCAAAGCCCACTAGTATGATCCGTCCGATCATGATCCATGCATAAGTGCACGTATATGATCGAACCCTGCCATAAAACCAAACGGCCTCTACAACGTTTCTCCCGAACTTTGGAAACTCTCTGTGTGGAACTCTAAAGACTCGTCAATACGCTGGCAGTGGGTTTAACCACATGCATGTCAGTGGTACTAGCTGTACGTAACGGCTTCCTAGGTATTGAGTGAAAGGGAAGACAACGAGCGAACTCATCCTGAAACCCTACTGAGCCTGATGGTGACAATATCCGTACAGTCTGGTCCGTTTGTCTATGAGTATCTCATATCGGGTCTAGGGGTGGATAAAGTCAGACCCCTAATAACGCGATATCTAGTGTCGGTATGAAGCCCATCACCACCTGAGAAACTACTGATCCGAATCAATAATTCCCGACTACCTTGGCCAAGGATTTCTGGTGATGGCTACCCGTGCACACCGCGACATCAACCCCCAATACCGGGAGAGACGAATCCCCTGACGATCCGCTCACTGCCTCCATGTGGCTCGGGACTATACCCAACTAAAATCTGTTTGCACGACTCCTTTGAGCCGTGGTAGGGTAGTAATCAAAGCACAGTAGGAACTCATACGAGACAAATAATGATCTCAGGTCGATAGACTAACCTGTACATATGTCACCACGGAACTGCTATCTGACAATAGGTATAATACCAAGTAGCATGTTCCCGACGAGTCCGTCCGATGTACTCATAACTCAATGAGCGCCTGTATACAATCTTAGGTGAACCAGCTGACACCAATGGCTTGTGAGACCAGCCATCGCCCCTCGTTGGGGTCTCGATCCATATACACTAGTCTACTCTGGAGTATCGATGCCCAGTCTCGAAATTCCCACGACTAGGGACACTTTAAGGGTGTGCTTATAGACTACCCAACCCTCATGTATATGATCGCCATCATACTGCTGGTAGTCAAGCAAGAATCCTATGGGCTCTATCAACGTGTAATAGTGATCTGTAATGTCACCTGAAGCATGTACACGATGATAAAGACAAACCAGATAGCATACTATCAACTTGAGTAAGACTGTCCTACTGGTATAGGTCCTCCCTTAATCATTGCAATCACATACCTGCGATCCAATAATTTACTTGAGGGAACTATAACCAACAATCTCCCACTTGCACTTAAGGCTAATTATTACGATGTCGCATACTCATAGCCCGTATGATACCGAACACCCAACTCCTCTACTAATCAGTTTCACAAAGCTCGTTTGTGAAACTATTGTGTTCGAGAAATAGCCTCAGTGAGTGGATCCGCTCTGATATTTCTTTCTTTGTCCCTGTTTATCTCTAGTTCACGGAGAAAGCCATCTCCCGAAAAGAGCAATACCTGTCATAGAATATGTTTGGATATCTGAAGGGACCCAGTTTACAAATGAACTCCAAATCCAGTAAACTTCTTAGACTGTATCTTCAACTGAATTTAATCAGTATCCTGTGTCATGCCTCCTTCAGTGTCCGCTTGGACTATCTGTCCAAACTACTGCCCCTCATAAGTGGGAAAACTATAATTCTGACAGTCACTCTGTCACCCAGGTCACCTTGGAAGCCTGGAATGATAATCGTCTCCCGAAGGAGGCTGTCGTTATCAAATCCCTAGAACATTCACTTATGTTCTAAAACTGCTTCCGAACGTTTCTCCAGGATTAGATTAATATATCAACTTATTTCATCTGGTGCAAAAAAAACATCTGGTATGGTACTTGAAATCTCATGATTGACTCAATTTCCTAAGCAAGTGATATGCCAATCATGCACATCCATCTCCCCTTTAGTCTGTAAGACACCTTTAGAGAGGGTGACTCCATCACCTGCAGGTATACCACCATGCCAGGAGTCGTCCATTCTAAAACACCTTTAGAATGCTGTCTAAGTACCCAGATTGGGAAACTACCAAAATCTAGATCTAAAACCATAGATCTAGTAACCAGAATGCCTGATATTATATCTATATTCTATGTGGAGAAACTACTGTATGACAACCACAGTATAACCGATCGTAGTATCGGATTTTTACTTCCTACAATGTGTATGTCATCCAAATACCAGGACATCACACCCTACTACATTCTTAAAAGATCCATCTCCTATTCTGATGAAATCAAAGTCCATGACTATCATATCAAAAATAGATGATCTATCTCCGTTATATCTGCTATAGTCTATAAATAGACATAAGCAACTTGTCCACTATACTTGCGCTGCTCCCACTGACTACAACAACCCTCTGGCAAAGTCATATACACGTGCACTTCTAAAGCTAGTTTAAAACGACGCTATACTCATCCCCTTACCGGGTCTCATAATCTGGGACAGCAGTAATGGCAAGTCTAGGTAAACAAGAACCTCCCTGTCACCGTCCTTGAGAATACTGAAGTACCTCTCGGGTGCCTGAGGTTACCCACCATATCTGCGGAGTGGCTAATGGAATGTCAAAACTGATTGAATCTTTAGGTTCTATTTAAATTTTCAGTAATCGTTTGTGGTTCTGGAATCACTTTCAGTTCTACCATACTCCCACTACTGTTTTCTAAAAAATTCCATTTTACTAAAACTGTGGCGATTCAAGAACAATATAACTATTGATCTTCCAGATGGTAGAATGTTAACCCTCGTCATAGCCCGGGTTAACCCACAAACTGCCATTACAGAAACGTGCCTTGAGTTATCCAGAGTCTGGTTTTAAGCATAAGCCGGACAACTCCATATACCTTAATATCGTTAAGATATGAACCATTTTATATACAATATAGAAACAGAAGCACTGATTTAATTAGAACTAGATTCAAATCATGTAGCTGTCTCTAGTGCATGTCAACTAAATGGAGAGAGGCCGATCAGCATTACTCAACTTAGGAGTGCATCGAGATATGAGTAACCTGAAAGAGAAGCAAGTTCTCAAAACCATTAGTATCAACTGAATACCTAATACACGTATCTAAATCTTGGATCACCTTGAAGAATTCTGATATTTGCAACACATGGTTCTCTACTTTATTCTTGTATCTATAACTTCTCAAAACTTCGACCTTGCATTTCTACGAAATACTTGTCTAAAACTGGAGAAATCATAAGTAAACAGAATATAGTACGAGTACTAACCCCTTTGTCCTAATGGACACTGGACAACATACAATACTTTGTATATAAGTCCCCTGAGTTGAATAACTCAAACCCTGTGCGTCGTAGGTTGAAAATTGTACTTATGGTTAAGAAGAATTACACCGCTGTTTAATGCTCCTTACCTAACCATCAACTGATATAGGTAAATGTCATGGACATAATTTCAAAAAGTTATATCTTACTTTATAAAATAAACGTACAGATATATCAGTTTGAAATTAGTGCATAACAACGGATATTCAAAACCAAATATTTGTCGTCCGGCAAAAACCCAGGCGATTTCCTCAAATATCACCAATTACAATGAATCCCAATATAAAGAGGACGATCACCTAATTCCCAATAACTTACTCCCACTCATCATCTGTAAAACCATACAAATGTGAGAATCAAACCTGGTAAATACATACCCTGGAGTAAGGATCTAATTGGGAAATCAGTTTTCAATTAACAATGCATAGTGAAATTAAAACATGAAAATGTTTCGAAAGGGTATCCGGGTATTCTTAGTAATGTCTCTTCCATTATCTGATTCATGACTGTAACCGTATATTTTTTTGCCATCTCTCCAAATCCTTTTATTTGTCTTTACTCATTACCTTCTGTACACCATCTTTAGGCTAAATGGTTTTCTTTCTTCCCTGCCGTTCGGCACCAGCCTATGGTTTGGAAGAAGACTATCCAATAATCATAATAGGTGTACTCTTCTAATCCTAGTAGCCCTCGCAACCTGAGAGAAGGTAAAGATAAAAGACAACTGAATAAGCCTTATTCTATTTCTCCTGAACCAGAATCCATCCTCGAACTGGAACAAGTTCCGTCGAGTTTATATATAACCATACGATGGATTATCCAATAAATGTGGATCTTCATAGTGATATGGGGTGTTCTGGAGAAATACAAAGGTGAAGTAGGAGTGGTGATGAAATACGTAGTTTGGTTGTGAATGATAGCAGTCGCAATTTACTTTACCCTCTTTCTAATCCCTTTATTTTCTTTACTTATTACCTCCTGTACACCACACTTGGGCTAATTGGTTTTCTTCTTTCCCTACTTTTCGACACCTACCTATGGTTTGGAAGAAGACTATCCAATAAGTGCAATAGGTGTATGCTCTCCTAATCCTAAGAGCCCTCATAACCTGAAAGAAGGTAAAAGGAAAAGACAACTGAATAGTCCTATTCAATTTCTCCAGAACCGGAAACCATCCTCGAATCTGAAACAAGTTTCTTCGAGTTCGTATGTAACTATACGATGGTTATATCCAATAAGTGTGGATCTTCGTAGTGATACGGAATGTTCCGGAGAAAAGAAAAGGGTAAAATAAGGATTGGCAATGATGTATGCAACTCAGACAATCCAAAATCCAGTGTTTTAAAAAAGTTCGGTTAACTTGGTCACTGTGTTATAGTCTAGGGTCGGGCCATGGTCGCTGCCAAAGAGAGAGAAAAAAGAAACACTCTGCGTGCACTCTAACCAAGATCAGAATGGTTATTCACTTTATCTAATCAGGATGTCTCCCACTGTATCCTCAAATTCTCCTCCAAACCTAAAAGAGGAATTAGTCGGGATCATCTAAAATCACCCGAGGAGTAAACCAACTCATCAGTGGGTATCGGGATCCAACTATCATCGCATGATAACCTGATGGAATCTACTCATGTTATCACACTCCAGAAGGTATACGCATGCCTGGCAAGTTTCCTGTATGTTTGAAACTCCCGATGTGATTTTTACCCCATGCTCTTATGACCTTGACTAAGGCCAATAAATCATAAGTCACATGTCAAGTTCTACCCGTCATTGTCCAGGTTAATTTGAACCCACCCGTACTCGCCCTTCACTAAGGCCAACAAGGCTGTATGACTGTCCCAAACCAACGCATCTATCTATACAACAGAAAAGTAACAAATAGCTACCATACACTATGTCTTGACTAAGGCTAACAAACATAGCATGAATACTAAGTGCTACCCATATGAAATGACGGAGGGCTACGAATGGTTTTTGGCGAAAAACCTTTGACGTAATGAACTTGATATTGTTGAAGGAACCAGATAGCTTTTTACAAATATATAGTGGCGAAAAGCTTTGCTAAAGAGTTCACTCCCGGTGAAGGGATCTCGGCTCTTTCCTCGTAGAATGAGGTGCAGGATATTCCAACTGAATACCGCGATGCAAAGAAAAAAGTAATCAACTATAGTGAAGTTATTACCCTGACGCAAACCTCTGCCGAAGGGGTCACTCCCGATGAAGGGATCTCGGCCCTTGCCTTGTCGAATGAGGTGTTGGATATTCATAACCGAATACCACTGTGCAAAACAAAAGAAAACGTCCTTGTAATAACAACTTTTGAAAATTGTTCCAACAACATCGAATAGGTCTGTTTTCTTTGCATTGATCAAAATCAATGCAGTCCCATCAATTAATCACACCACAAAAGAACGAAAATAAGATATACGTATATGCCATCCGCATTCGCCACTGGGTCCCGTCATCACCCGTTAGGTTACTTAACTTATGACAGAGCGGGGACAGGACTAGCGCAGGTGTAAAACATATACAACATCTACCAGTATATATATAGCAATATACAATAATTGCTCCAGGCATGATAAATGCAACATCACAAACAAGCGACAAGCATCACAGAACAATACAGATAATCTGGGAGCCCCGGTTTTCCTTTGAGCCGCAACTGAAACCCGATTTTCCCCTGGTCGTGTGGATAGCCTGTGCAATGAAAACCTAGACCCCTACGAGCGCGGCAAGTTACCCGCTAAAACCAGAAGCGAGGCAGCCCCCTTCCACAAAGTGAATGGGCCACCCGGCACTTCACGGAATCCGGTAACTTGAGCACCCCTCCTTGGGTCAACCTGTACCCCCTATGATGCGACGAATAGCCCGTAAATCCTAGAGTGAGTACCCCTCCTTCTCAACGCCATGAGAGGCAGACCTGTTGCCTTCCAGAACCCGGCTATCCATGCACTCCATCACGGGGTAATTCTAGTACAGAAAAGAAAATATGTACAACGGTGACATCGACCTTAACCCGGTCGTGCCCTAAAAGAATAATATACAAATAGGCAGCGACGGCAGTCCACATGTCGGACACTCTCCCCGCAATATAAAATGTACAAATGAAACTAAACTATACTACCATTGCACTCAAGCTATCCACCATGACAATCCGCAACAACACAGCACAACACAGAACATCAACGTGAATGTCACGTTCGCAAACTCGTCTAAAAGGACTATAGCAATTAGACACGTTATACCGATCAAATGACATTCATGGTCGTAGATAGTAATGTAAATACTGTATACTTTAAACAATGTTAGAAAATATCGAGTTTGAAATAATCCTGAATAACCTCAAACAATTAGATAAATCCATATCAAAACTGGGCTAAACAAACAATACCACTGAACCAACATTACAGAGACCAGACCACACCCAAAATACGAAACCCAGACTCCCTGAAATGGCCAGCCAGCTCGGATTTTCCATCAATGTGCTCGGCCAAATTTTGGTGGAATTGGTTCGTGTTTGGGGTGCAGTCTAGTTGCCGCTAAAGTAGTCTTCTGCAGTTGTTAAAATAATTTTTCAAGACACATTAAAATTCGACAGAAACTGCAATGCTTCGAGTATTGTTTTGGGGTTGTTTCGGTTTCAATACTTTAACATTGTCTAAACCAACTAGTATACGGTTAATGGGTTGGCTCTGATACTATGTAAGGATACGCCAGCATCCCGGCCGTCAATCCGAGGCCAAATGCGGAACAAAAACTATTCAAAACGGCGCTAACATAACCGTAAATCCCGAATCGTGCCATTAACTCTATGCTAGTAAACTGTAAAGTGGTTTAAAGATATTATACCGATCGATCTGTGTCCTTCGGTCTTCAATCTCTGTCCCATGCTTGTTGCGGCTGCCCCAACAAAGTTCGCTCTTCGATCTCACTCGTCGAAGAGGCTCCACGTCGAGGATTCCTTATACGGGCTCCCGCTTCTAAACCGAAGCAACTCGGACATCAAGTTTGCTAGTCGAGATGTCCAAGGTGAAGTAGAGATGGTGTGTGATCATTTTTTCTCAAGACATCCATTGATTCTCAACACATGAGAGGGTATGGATGGAGGTTGAAGAAGATGCCCATTGATGTATGAAGTGTGAGCTCAAGACTTAGCAAAAGAAAAGTAACTCAAGAAAGAAGTTGGCTGCCCATTTTTAGTGTTGTGTGACATATGAGTGTAAGTTGCAACTAAAGAAAAAATCCACCCAAAAATATCTCACAAAACTAATAATGTTAAGCATGGTCCAAATAATGTCACTATGAGTCACCACTTGAGCCATGCCTCGTTAAATGCCACAAGCCAAAACTTATGCTCACACTTTACACCTTATTAATATTAAATATTTACAAAAAAACCCAAATGTTTAATACAATAATAAGAAATGCATCTTCAAAAGTAATCTTATAACGGATTACAAGAATCCCATCATCTATATATATACATACCTACATCTGTATTCCGGCTGAATACAAATAAAACGAGACGAAATTAATCCAACAATCTAATACTAGGATCTGGCTTAAACCAAAGCCCACTAGTATGATCTGTCCGATCATGATCCGTGTACAAGTGCACGTATATGATCGAACCCTACCATAAAACCATACGGCCTCTACAACGTTTCGTCCGAACTTGGTAAACTCTCTGTGTGGGACTCTAAAGAATTGTCAATACGCTGGCAGTGGGTTTAACCACAAGCACGTCAGTGGTACTAGCTGTACGTAACGGCTGCCCGGGTATTGAGTGAAAGGGAGACAGACGAGCGAACTCATCCTGAAACCCTACTAAGCCGACAGTGACAATATCCGTACAGTCCGGTCCGTTCTTCTATGAGTATCGCATATCGGGTCTAGGGATGGATAAAGTCGGACCCTTAATAACGCGATATCTAGTGTCGGTATGAAGCCCATCACTACCTGAGAAACTACTGATTCGAATCAGTAATTCTCGACTAGCTTGACCAAGGATTTCTGGTGATGGCCACCCATGCATAGCGCGACATCAACCCCTAATACCGGGAGAGACGAATCCCCTGACGATCCGCTCACCGTGTCCATGTGGCGCGAGACTGTACCCAACTAAAATCTGTTTGCACGACTCCTTTGAGCCTGGTAGGGTAGTAATCAAAGCACAGTGGGAACTCACATGAGACAAATAACGATCTCAGGTCGATAGACTAACCTACACACATGTCACTAGGGAACTGCTATCTGACAATAGGTATAATACCAACTAGCATGTTCCCGGAGGGTCCGTCTGGTGTACTCATAATCCAATGAGCACCTGTATACTATCTTAGGTGAATGAACCGACACCAATGGCTTATGAGACCGGCCATCGCCCCTCGTCGGTGTCTTGATCCGTATACACTAGTCTACACTGGAGTAACGATGCCCAGTCTCGAAACTCCCACGACTAGGGACACTTTAAGGGTGTGCTTATAGACTACCCAACTCTCACGTATATGATCGCCATCATACTGCTGGTAGTCAAGCAAGAATCTTATGGGATCTATCAACGTGTAATAGTGATTTGTAATGTCACCTGGAGTATGTACATGATGATAAAGACAAACCATATAGCATACTATCATCTCGAGTAAGACTGTCCTACTGGTATAGGTCCTCCCTCAATCATTGCAATCACGTGCCTGCGATTCAATAATTGACTTGAGGGCACTATAGCCAACACGGTGATGGTGAGGGGGCAGCGACGACGAGAGCGGGCGAGGGTTAGGGTTCTAGGTTCGTGGGGGATGTGAGGAAAAAATGAGGGGGAGAGAGAGTATGGGTTTATTTTGTAATAATTAATATATATATATATATATATATATATATATAGTGAGAGGGACAGGAAGGCAGAGAGAGAGAGACAAAGGGGAGAGAGTGAGAGAGAGAATATATATTAGTTATTAAAAATATATTATATATATATATAACTGTTAGTTTAGAAAAATATTATAATATATATATATATATATATATATATATATATATATATATATTCGGAATTTACAGCTAATACCGGATTATTCCAAATATTACCGGGGTTGCTTCTAAAAATCTAGTTTTTAAATATGGAGAAAGTACGTAAAAGTTTAAACTATAGTGCAATGTCCTGTCAATAAAAATGCATATCCCCAAGTACGGATCTACGTAAATATACGTAGCGACCCAACGAGTCTATTTTAGCAATTGGGTTATGAACACGATATATGTGTGCAACCACATGCTATGGGGTATAATGACATGCAATGCTAGATATTAAAATATATTGTTTAGTTTTTATTTTGTATTATTAAAAGATATGCGGATACTAAAATATATTATGCATGTATAATATCTAGATTTGCATGGATCCTCTGTACTAGCAAATATTTGATGTAATCTAGAACCATGGTGGGTTTCAAACATGCGGGTCGGGTCAGATACTAACCACAGTTGCTAAATGCACTATTCGCAACTCAAAATCAATAATAATCAAGAATTTGTCACAAAATTAGGAAATACCCCAAATAAATATAGTATAACAGTGCTAGAGTGTTACAGATCCGAATCTCTCTCCGGCAGCCGCGGACTAAGCTGCCGTTAATTACTCCCGTTAATTACGATCTAGGGAACCTCCGATTAACAGGTCAAACTAGTCATGCAAACTCAATATGCAGTGTGTGTATGTATGTCTTGAGGGGTTTTGGGTATATCGGGGGCGTCGCAAAGTTTACCGGAGTCCCATTACCCGGATAGCGGGCTGGGGGTCAAGGAGGCTAGCAGCCCCCTTACGGGGTGTGGAGCAGTGCCCCGTTAGAAAAAAATTTATAACAGGAGATGTTTTTTGAGTGTGGAGCGTGTGGGAAAGAGAAGGGTGAGGAGAGTCCTAAGGACACGTGAGATGGCGTGCGGGCGCTGAGCGACAGCGGTTCACGTGCATGGAGTGTGGGCGCTAGGCGCCAGCGGATCACACGCCCTGCACGCGGGCGATGGATGTCCGTGGAAAAAAGGGGCTTAACCCTGGACTGGGAGTTGAACTCCCAAGTGACTTTTGGAGTTAAACACCTAAAAAAAGGGATCATTTTGTAGAGTTAAACTCGTAAAAGATCAGGATTTTGAGGTTAAACTCCTTTGAGAATTTGGATCTTAGAGTTGAACTCTTCAAAGATTAGTTTGGAGGTAAACTCCTAAAAAACAGATTCTTGTTCTGGAGTTAAACTCCCAAAAGAATTTTGGAGATAATGAAAGGGGAGCCCTTTCTTCTCCCTTGAGCCCTGGATCCTCTCTTAATCCTTGGATCTTCCCGAAGTGGGTTTTTTAGAGATGGATCTCCTTCTTCCTACTCTCTATTGGTTGGATCTTGGAGAAAGAGAGTTGTGGGATTTAAAAAAATCGCCCCTTTTAGAGATTTTCTTATAGATTTCAACTCATCTTCAAGGATTTTATGGTGAAAAAACATTTCTTTTTGGAAACTCACATGAGACAAATGATGATCTCAGGTCTGAAGACTAACTTGTACTCATGTCACCTAAGAACTGCTATCTGACGATAGGTATAGTACCATCTAGAAGTTCTCAGCGAGTCTGTCCTGTGTACTCACCCCCAGTGAGCACCTGTATACGATTTTAGGTGCAAAAGACCAATGGCTGTGGGACCAACCATCGCCTCTTGTCAGGGTCTAGAAATGTATACACCAGTTTATTCCAGAATATCGATGCCCAATCTCGATACTCCCACGACTAAGGACATTTAAGAATGTGCTTATGGACTACACAGTCCTCACATGTTTCATCGCCATCATAACACTGGTAGTCAATCAATAATCCTACAGGCTTTATCAACATGTAATAGTGATCTGTAATACCATATAATGTATGTACATGATGATAAAGTCAAACCAGATAGCAGACTATCATCTCGAGTAAGACTATTCTACCCGTATAGGTCCTCCCTCAATCATTACAATCGCCTACCTGCGATTACAATAATTGACTTGAAGGCACTATGTCCAACAATCTCTCACTTATACTTAAGGCTAATAATTGTGGTGTCGCATACTCACATCCTGTGTGATACCGAACACCCAACTTCTCTACTAATCAGTCTCACAAAGAACGGTTGTGAAACTTTCGCGTTCTAGAAATAACCTCAGTGAGTGGATCCGCTTCAATATTTCTATCTTTATCTCTCTATATCTCAACTTCGTGGAGAAAGACTATCTCCCGAAATGAGTGATACATGTCTTAGAATTTGTCTGGATATCTGATGAGACTAAGTTCACAAATGAACTCCAAATCCAACAAACTTCTTAGACCATAAATTCTACTGAAACTAATCAGTATCCAGCGCCATACCTTCCTCAGTATCTGCTTAGACCACCTGTCCAACATACTGCCCCTCAAAAGAGGGAAAACTATTAACTCTGACAGCTACTCTGCCATCCAGGTCACCTTGGAAGCCTGTAATGATAACCACTTCCTGAAGGTGTCTGTCATTACTATATACCAAGAACATCCACTTATCTTCATAATTGTTTCCCAATGTTTATCTAGAATTGGATTAATATATGCTTACTGCAGCTAGTGCAAAAACAATATCTAGGGTGGTACTTGACAAACCATGATTGACTCAATTACCTAAGCAAGTGATATGTCATTCATGCAAATTCCTCTCCTCATCAGTCTAGAAGACTGTTGGGGTTTTCTAGCACCCTGGCCATCAACCATGGCCGATGCATAACAAAAAATGGTGTTTAAAAATTTTGGTGCTAAACAACTTTTCCGAGAATTGAAACCATAAATCGATACTAGCTACAAAAGGAGATCTGAACTACAAGGTTAGAAGTTGTATACCGAATGATTCGTGTACTTCGGTCTTCTACCCTCTTCTTTGGCTCTTTGAGGTGTCCTCGATTGAGCTTGGCCGCCGGTCTTCCTCCGTCAAAGATGATCCAACCGAGGGATGTAGCTCAAGGGTCTAGCTCGACACTAAGAATCTAGTGAAGCAACTAGGGACTCTAGGTTGCAAATCTAGAGTGCCTAGGGATGTAGTGAGTAGCTCTAAGTGTGTATCTATCTATTTTCTACCCTTGATTCGCAACACATGAGATGGTAGGATAGAAGATCAAGAAGAAGGAGGAAAAGCTCAAGAAAGATCGTGAAGAGAGAAGAAGCAAATGGTGAGAGTATTTTTAGAAACCAACCATGCCAAACTCAAGTAAAAAACAAGTTAAGAAAAAAACTAGTGAGAGAAAACCCTCAAGCATGGTTTTGTAAAACACAATTTCCAAATATAATATTGCAACCATACTTGAATAGTGAGCATAAATGAATTAACAATTCATTTGGCAACACTATTCAAGCATGGGTCTCACCATACTCTCTTCTTTACCTTTACACCTCATTTCCATTTAATTTAATAAATGGATAAACCAAAATGAGGTGTCCATCTTCTAGAATGTTTTCCGTATAAATACGGATTACACTCAACTGTGTATATATATATATCTGTACTCGTACCAAAATACGAGTACCCAAAGAGATAGAATAACACAAAGAACATAATACTAGAATATACATATCGAAATAGATATACTTAAATATTAAATCAATAACTGATTTAATAATCTGACTCAATCCCGAGCCTACTAGTATTATCAATCGTCCGATCGAAAGTCCGGGTAACTAGTACAATCATCCAATCGGAACCCTGCACGTATCAAAATACGTCTACTACATCATTTCGCTTGAACTAGGGAAACCCTCTGTGTGGGACTCTAAAGACTCGTCAATACGCTGGCAGTGGGTTTAACCATAAGAACGTCAGCGGCACTAGCTGTACATAACGGCTACCCAGGTATTGAGCGAAAGGAAGGCCGATGAGCAAACTCATCCGAACCCCTACTGAGCATGTCTGTGACAATCTCCATACAGTCCGGTCTGTTCTTCTAAGAGTATCGCATATATAGGGGGTGGATAAAGTCAGACCCCTAATAATGTAATATTTCGTGTCGGTATGAAGCCCATCCCCCACTGAGAAACTACAGATCCAAATCAGTAATTCTCGTTTATAATGGCCAAGGATTTATGGTGATGGCCACTCGTGCACAGCGCGACATCAACCCCCAATACCAGGAGAGACGAATCCCCGACGATTCGCTCCATGCCTCCATGTGGCTCGGGACTGTACCCAACTAAAACATGTTTGCATGACTCCTTTAAGTCGTGGTAGGGTAGTAATCAAAGCACAGTGGGAACTCAAACGAGACAACTGACGATCTCAAGTCGACAGACTAACCTGTACTCATGTCACCTGAGAACTGCTATCTAAAAATAGGTATAATACCATCTAGCATGTTCCCGACGAGTCCGTCCAGTGTAACTCATAACCCAATGAGCACATGTATACTATCTTAGTTGACTAACTGACACCAATGGCTTGTGAGACCGGCCACTGCCCCACATCGGGGTCTCGAAAAGTATACAATAGTCTATTCCGGAGTATCGATGCCCAGTCTTGATACTCCCTCGACTAGGGACATTTAAGGATGTGCTTATAGACCACCCAGCTCCCGTGTATATGATCGTCATCATAATGCTGTTAGTTAAGAAAGAATCTTATGGGCTCTATCAACATGTTATAGTGATATGTAATACCACATAATTTGTATACATGATGATAAAGACAAACCATTTAACATGCTATCATTTTGAGTAAAATTGTTCTACCCGTATAGGTCCTCCCTCAATCATCACAATCGTGTGCCTGCGATTACAATAATTGACTTGAAGGCACTATAGTCAACAATCTCCCACTTGCACTTAGGGCTAATTATTGCGGTGTCATATACTCACAGCCCGTGTGATACCGAACACCCAACTTCTCTACTAATCAGTCTCGCAAAGCTCATTTGTGAAACTATTGTATTCGAAAAATAGCCTCAGTGAGTGGATCCGCTCCAATATTTCTATCTTTATCACATCTCAACTTCGCGGAGAAAGACTATCTCCTGAAATGAGCGATTCATGTCTTAGAATTTGTCTGGATATCTGATGGAACCCAGTTCACAAATGAACTCCAAATCCAACAAACTTCTTAGACCGTATCATCCACTGGATTTAATTAGTATCCTGCGCCATGCCTTCCTCAGTATCCATTTGGACCACCTGTCCAAAATACTGCCCCTCAAAAGAGGGAAAACTATTAACTCTGACAACCACTCTATCATCCAAGTCACCTTGGAAGCCAGAAATGATAACCGCCTTCTAAGTGAGGCTGTCATTGCCATATATACCAAGAACATCCACTTATGTTCATAACTACTTCCCAACGTTTCTCCAGGATTGGATTAATATATATACTTATTGCAGCTAGTGCAAAAGCAATATCTGGTGTGGTACTTGACATTTCATGATTAACTCAATTGCCTAAGCAAGTGATATGCCAATCATGCATATCCCTCTCCTCATCAGTCTAGAAGACATCTCTTTAGAGAGGGTGACTCCATCACCTGTGGGTACACCACCACGCCAGGAATCGTCCATTTTAAACACTTTAGAGTAGTATCAAAGTACCCAAATTAGGACACTTCCCAAATCTAGATCTATAACCAAAGATCTAGTGACCAGAATCCTTGATATTTTATCCAGATCCTACGAGGAGAAATACCTTGTGACAACCACAGTATAATCGATCGTAGTATAGGAATATCACTTCCTATCAGAAGCATGTCATCCAAATACTAGGACATCACTCCCTACCCTCTTCTTACCAGGTCCATCAATTGTTCTGATGAAGTCAAACTCTATGACTGTTACATCAAAAAATAGACGATCTATCTCCGCTATACTTGCTTTAGTCTATAAATAGACATAAACTACTTGCCCACCATGCATCCGCTGCTCCAACTGACTACAACCCTCTGGCAGAGTCATATACACATGTATTTCTAAAGCTGATTTAGAACGACGTTATAGTCATTCACCTGCCAGATCTCATAGTCTAGGACAACAGTAGTGCAAGCTTAGGTCATCAAAACCTCCCTGTCACCGTCCTTGAGGAGACCGAAGCACCTCTCGGGTAGCTGAGGTTACCCACCATATCTATGGAGTGGCTAATAGATTGTCATATCCAATTAAATGTTTAGGTCCTAGTAAATTTTCGGTAATCATTTGTGGCTATGGAATCATTTCCAGTTCTACCATACTCCCACTAATGTTTTTTCTGAAAAGAATTCATTTTACTAAAACAGGTGGCGAGTCAAGAACAATATAACTATTGATCTTCCAAATGGTAGAATGTTAACCCTCGTCAAAGCCCGGGAAAACCCACAAACTGCCATTACTGAAATGGGCCTAGAGTTTATCCAGATTATGGTTTTAAGCATAAGCCGGACAACTCCATATACCATAACATCGTTAAGATATGAATCTATTCTATATCCAATATAGAAACAAAGCCACAAATTTAATTGGAACGAGATTAAAAAAATCAAGCAGCTGTTTCCAGTGCATTTCGACAAAGTGGAAGAAGGTCAAGCAGCATGACTCATCAAGGAATGCATCCACGTATGAGTAACCTGAAAGAGAAGAAAGTTCTCAAATATATTACTTACGAGGGAATACCTAGCATAAGTTGTTAGTTGTATGTATTCCCTAGAGGCCAGTATTGTACAGATGATGTATATTATATTGGATGCTTGGACATATATAGAGATGACTTTCTTGCTCGATATGATAGTATGCTATCTGGTTGCTCTTTATCTTAACATGTACACTTGTCTCTTTATACAGTCTTATAGTTACATGTTGATAAAGCCCTTAGGATGTGTACTTGACTACCTGGACTATGATGCAGATCATACTAGTGGGAACGTGGTAGTCCATAAGTACATCCTTCAAGGTCCCTAGTCGTGGGTGTATCGAGACGGGGCATCGATATACCAGTGTAGACTAGCGTATATGCTTCTCGACCCATGAGATGGGCGATGGATGATCCCATATCCATTGGTGTTTGACATCAGAGATGGTATACGGGTGCTTAGTGGAGACTGGGTACACTGGACGGACTCGCCGAGAACTCCCAGATGGTATTATACCTCACGTCAGATGGCAGTTCTCAGGTGACACTTGTGCAGGTTAGTCTGTAGACCCGAGATCATCATAGAGTCTTGTATGCTTCCCACTGTGCTTTGATCTCCACCTTACCATGTCCATGAGGGCATGCAAAACGGTGGTCTTTGGGTACAGTCCCGAGTCACATGGAGGCAATAAGCGATAGGAGGGGTTTCGTCTCTCCCGGTATTGGGGGTTGATGTTGCGCAGTGCTCGATTGGCCGTAACAGGGAAGTCCCTGGCCATGGCTGATCAAAGATTTGCTGGTAAGTGTTACCAGTAGTTTCTCGACCCGTTATGAGCCTCACATCGGCACGACTTATCGATTATTGGGGTCTGACGTTTACCATCCCTAGACTTGATATGCGACATATCAGACGAACAGACCGAACTGTACGGTAAGTGTTACTGGTTGGATTCACAGGGGTGTGAGCGGGCTAGCTCGTCGATCTTCTGATCGCTCAATACCCGGATGGCCGTTACGTTTAGCAGACCGCTAGCGGCCTGTAGGTGCTTGATATGATCATCATCTGCTACCGGCGTATTGACGAGTCTTTAGAGTCCTACACAGAGGTTTCCTGGCTCAAGCGAAACGAAATAGGAGCGCATATGAGATATGTGCAGGACCGAGAATAATGCGTGTATGTGATACCGTATTTCATTCTCGCGATGGATGTATCGATTGGTTATATTCGATATAACCTAGATATCGAATCAAGGATTGATTCGATAAGACGATACATAGAATACTAGTCGGTTATATGCGATATGACTGGATCATTAAATCAAGTTTTGATTTAATGATTTAATGTATAATTATATATTGGATATATTACTTTGCATTAACTAGTATTGGTTCACTTTAAATGGATTTTCTCACTTGATGTGCAAGTTGTATATGTGATATATTTTTGTGCACATGTTTGTATCATGTTTGATGATACTTGCTCATTTGGTTAAGTGTATAGAATTAAACCATGGTTAAGTTGATAATTAGGGTTTTGCTTATTCATTTATTTATTTATTTATTTATTCATTTATTTGGAAAAGTTTTTGGAGAGAATGGTGGCTTTCTTTGTTTCTAGTTGAAGCTTCATGAAGCTTTGACTTTGTAACCATTCTTGTCCTCATGCTTAACCCTAACCATTCCAAGTAACCATGGTCTATTCTCTACACTCTACCATAGTTAGTATATGATAAGTATCTATTTTCTTTTCTATTTTCTTTAACACTTATCATATTCTAGCTTCATCTTCTTCTTCATCTTCAAAAGAAAAAGCTTAAGTCCATTCATGGCAACTTGAGTTAAAGTGTGAGAAATCAAATTCTAAAGTGAACCCACCTCCTATTTCTTCACCCTTTACCTCTTGCCAAGTAGTATAGGGTGTTTTCTTCACAAGTTTCACAACTTGATGGAGTTGGAGCTTGAACTTGTGATGTCTCGACGTAGATCATCTTCGGCACGAAGCCGCCGACCTAGCCCGCCCATTTCTCCGATCAAGCCGACGATTGAGTCCGGGATTCGAGATGGACAGCGAGAGGACGTCTACATGGAGCTAAGGAAGTGGAGAACCGGATCTACAAAGGTTGTAGCATCTTTCTTTTAGTTAAGTAGTTAACTAGTTTCACTTTGTCGCCTAAAATTCTAGTTAACGATCTAGTCTAGGGTTTCTCGGCACCGTAAAATTTGAAATTGGCATGGTTGATGCCTTGTGAGACCTCTTGAGAATGCCTAGGAACCCTACATAAGTATCTACAATTTCGGTCATCTCAAAGAATCATGATACTTGCAACATATGGTTCTCTACTTTATTCATATACCTATAACTTCTCAAAATTTGGACCTTGTATTTCAAAGAAATACTTGTCTAAAACCAGAGAAGTCATAAGTAAATGGAATATAGTATGAGTACCAACTCCTTTGTCCTAACGGACATCAAACAACATACAATACTTTGTATATGTCCTCTGAGTTTAATAAATCAAACTCTGTGCATCGTAGGTTGAAAACTGTGCTATGGTTAAGAAGAATTACACCGCAGTTGAATGCCCCTTACCTAACCATCAACTGATATACGTAAATGTTATAGACATAATTTCGAAAGGTTATATCTCACTTTATAAATAAACGTATAGATATATAAGTTTGAAATTAGTGCATAACGACGGATATTCAAAACCAAATATTTGTCGTTAGGTAAAACACAGGTGATTTCCTCAAATATCACTAATTACAAAAAATTCTGATATATAGAGAATCTAATCATCCAATTCCCAATATCTTACTCCCACTCAGCATCTGTAATGCCATACAGATGTGAGAATCAAGTCTGGTAAATACATACCCTGGAGTCAGAATCTAATTGGGAAAACAGTTTTCAATTAACACCGCAAAGTAAAACTGAAACATGAAAATGTTTCAAAAGGAGTGGTCGGGTATTCCTAGTAATGCCTTTTCCACTATACAGATTCATGACAGTTGTAAGTCGATATCGCGCACACCGTGGGTTCGCGGGGAGGCGGAATGTGCAAAAAACGATGTTTATAAGCTTTGCAACACCAACAAGACTCCAGGATCATAACTTGAACCTTAACTAGCTAACTACTATGAGGTTTAACACATGAGACTTTTAGGGTTGAGGAAAAAGAAGAGAGCTTGGAGGAGAGTGAGTGTTGAAGATCATAATGATATCAAGATGGCTAAAGGTTTGTGATAATGATTAATACCAATAATTCACAAGTGAATCAAGCATTATTCAATAGTCACAAAAACCATGAGTCACCCGAGTAGCCATGCTTCATTTAATGCCAAGTAACACCTCATACCTCCACCTCATTAACCATTTAATAAAATGATTTAATCCACAAATTGTTAGTTATAAGTATGCCCTAGAGGCCATTACTGTACATACGATGTATATTGTAATGGATGCTTGGACATATATAGGGAGGACTTTCTTGCTCGACATGATAGTATGCTATCTGGTTGTACTTTATCTTAACATGTACTCTGATTGTCTCTATGTTACATGTTGATAAATCCCTTAGGATATGTACTCGACTTCTGGGACTATGATGAGATCATACTAGTGGGGCCACGGTTGTCGACGAGTACATCCAATAACTGTTTCTAGTCGAGGGTGTATCGAGACAGGGCATCGATGCACCAGAGTAGACTAGCGTATACGAATCTTGACCCATATGATGGGCGATGGATGATCCTATATCCATCGGTGTTTGACATCAAGGATGGTGTACGTGTGCTCAGTAGAGACTGGGTACACTGGACGGACTCGCCGAGAACTCCCAGATGGTATTATACCTCACGTCAGATGGCAGTTCTCCGGTGACACTGGTACAGAGTAGTCAGTTGACCTGAGATCGTCATAGAGTCTTGTGTGATTCCCACAGTGCTTTGATTTCCATCATACCACTTCCAATGGGGCGTGCAAAATGGTGGCTTTTGGGTACAGTCCCGAATCACATGGAGACAATGAGCGATAGGAGGGGATTCGTCTCTCCCGGTATAGGGAGTTGATGTTGTGCTGTGTTCGATTGGATATAACTGGAAATCCCTGGCCAGGGTTGCTGAGATTTACTGGTAAGTGTTATCAGTAGTTTCTCGAACTGTTATAGACCTCATATCGACATGACTTATCAAGCTACTGGGGTCTGACGTTTACCACCAATAGGCGAGATATGCGACATATCAGATGATGAGACCGGACTGTACGGGAGTGTTACTGATTGGATTCGCAGGAGAATGTACAGACTTGCTTGTTGATCTTTTGATCGCTCAATACCTTGGTGGTTGTTACGTTTAGCTGACCGCTTGCAGCTTGTGAGTGTTTGATATGAACATCACCTACTGCCGGCGTATTGACGATTCTTTAGAGTCCAACACAGAGGTTTCTTGACTCAGGAAAAACGGAGTAGGAGCACATTGTTCATCACAGAATACTGCATTTTATACCGCCCATTCTTACGCTCGGTTGTTTATAGGTAGGTGCTTTTAATCCGTGTTTGTTATATATTTGCAGGATACAGGTTCTCGGTTCTAAAACGGTAAATTCATAGAAAACACGACAAAATCCGGGTTCCTGCCAACCACTGAGAAAACACGGTCTCCGCTCGTCATCCGTATGTTGCCAGATACCAGTTTAGGAAGACAAAATGTCAAATCAATGTCACCTTCATGCACAAGGCTCAATGGCAACAACAAGTTCCAAGAAATCTACGCGGAGCTCGAGGCAATCATGATAAAATATCCACAAAAAGTCCACCTTTCCTCAACAGAAATTCTGAAAGAATTGTGAAAGAATTATCAGAAAATATGTGTACCAGCAACAGGGGACAGCAGATCAGGGCCGTACAGGAAACCCCACACCCTAAACCTACTGTAGGGGCGCGGATCCGCGGCCAATAGGGGGTATTGGCGGCGGATCCGCGGCTAGGTGGGGCCCTCTCTGCGTCAACTTTTGGGGGTATTTTGGGTATTTCCTATGTGGTCTGGTGGTTGCCCTAGAACTCCATTCTCCTGCCTATAAATACAGCAGTTTTGAGCACAACCAAGGGTCATTCTTTGTTCTCCATTCTTTTGTAGGATTTAGTTCTTTTTCTTCTTCTTCTTCATTCCTCTTCCATGAAATTGTAAGTGAGAAGCTTTTTTGTGGATGTGAATAAAGATGAAGGTTTTTTGTATTATTCTTTTTGTTTAAGCTTCCCCCTTGAGCTCTCTATCTTAACTTGATCTTGCAACCTCTTAAGTGAGCTTGCAAGTTTAAGTTTTGGTCATTGGTCTCAAGGGGTTGTATCATTTCGTTCTCGCCTTAGCGCTTCAATTCACATGCGTTCTCTACCCTTCCCTTGATCTTGCAACCTCTTCATTGAGATTGCAAGTTTAAGGGTTGGCTATTGATCCCATACTTGTTTTGAGTTCTATGGTTCTTGTAATTACTTACTTGCATTTTTCATTCTTGTCTTTAATTACTTGCAATTTATTTCCATGCTCTTTAATTACTTGCAATTTACATTCATGCACTTTAAATACTTGTATCTTTTCTTTTCTTTGTTCTTTTCTTTTTGTTCTCTTTTTGTTCATTTTGTGAATGTTGTAATTATTGTTGTTGTTAAGAATTAATACGGTATTATAAGTTAATGTTTCTTTGCCAATTCCTTTTCCCGTTATTTTCCATTTGAACTTCGTCCAAACCATACGCAAGCGCTCCGTTAGGCACCGTACCCTGACAAGGTAACGGTGATTCCTAACCGCGACCGGTTGCGTTCGGTTTGGCCGGAGGCGAAAGCAAGAGACAAGAACGGAAGGACAAGGGTAAATAAGCCGGATTCCACGAATACCGCGCTTAAATCCCCTAATCCACGTTGTTGCCAATTGCTTAGCTTCAATTGGTCAAGACTCGGCTCAAAGGTTTTGAGTACGGATTTCCTTAGCTTACAATCTCGTATCTTTTCTTAACAACTTTATACTTGCAGATAAACACATAGGTTAGATCAAACAAACATACAGATTCTTTATTGACTCGTCTAAAACAAGAAGGTAAGATAACACCATCTCCCTGTGGACCGACCCGTGCTCACCGGCTAGCTGCAAAGCGACACCGTCCTGATCGCGGTTACACTTAAATTCTTTGAACATCCGACACGCCAAAAACGTGCGATCAAATGGCGCCGTTGCCGGGGAGACGGTAGCGTATTTTCTTTCTTGTTATTCGGGTTGATATTCTTTTTGTACATATATAAAAAAAAAAAATCTTTTTTTTTTTTATCATTTTTGTGGGCAAGTGTGCAGATTTTTGCAGATTTGCAAACTGCGATTGTGGGAGCAAAGTGTACATTCAAAGTTTAGGTGATTACGGAGTACAGTGCCAAAGATCCGGGTAGTTTGACCCGCGCAAGCGAACCATTCAAGCTTACCGGATTTGATTCAACGGGGGTTTTCTAACCCAAAAACTTAACGGTACGTACTTTCCTAACACCTTCTCAAATCCGACGCTTCCAATATACTATTCTTTTGCAGGATTCTTTGCAAGTTCGCTAGCAAACGCTAAAAATCGACTAACCCGTATTTGTTGCAATGCTGAGCTTAAACTAAAAAACGATTGTTTTATTCTTTATAGAATTTTTTGAATTGTGCATTGCATCAATTAATACGGACTTAAGGGCAAGCGAACCCCACAACATATGGTAAAGGATTTCATCACCTTTTCCGTGGCCCACAAATCACGAACTTGCGCATAACGTTTACCCGCACAAATTTAAAAGAAACTAGACTTTAAGCCTTAAGGACTTCGCACTCACTAGGAGAAGTTAACTGTATTTAGAAGCTTGCTTAACGGTATATTGTTTACGGGGTGTCTAGGAAAGTGTTAACGGCGAAACAGCCAAAAGAGAAAGGGTTATTTAATTAAGGAACTTCGCGAAAGCGTTGGAAAACCTCCCCTTATCTCTGCACTTACCTGGCCTCGTGATCAGTGTATCTTGAGTCTGTTTCTCGACACAGTTTAACTTCGACAATCAAGTTCTTGAGCAGGTCTAGTTGACCTAGGTGAACCCTAGAACGTTTAAGTGTGTGGTATTTTTGTGTCGTGATTGTTTTTGTTCATATTCTTTTTGTGTATACTCCATTCTTTTGTAATATATATTAAAAAAAAAAAAAAAAACACATTCTTTTCCCCTCCTTTTCTCTACCTTTCTTTTTCTCTCTTCATATCATGGGTACCCCACCTCGCAAAACTCTTGCCGAACTTTGGTACCCACAACCAGACATTACTTCATACGGTTCTTGTTTTGGCCGAACATCGAACGACCCCTCCATGCCAAAAATTTCATTGAGAGATCGGATAGACGCGTCTAGGACAAACAATTTGACTCCGCAATTCACTTCGTATCAACCACTTCAAACAGTCACCCCTTCTTACGTTGATATCCCTTCTTCGAGTCATGTTGCCACTCCAAGACCTATGTCTATTGCTGAACATATCGAACAATCCCGTAGCCGATCTTTCACTCCTTTCACCACTACAAATTCTTGGGATCAACAATTCAATTCACCTTCTTATCCCAATGTTGATCCCACTCCTGTCCAGCCATTCAATTCCTACCAAACCTACCCTACTTTGGCACCTTCCCTAGACATTGCTTCTACACAACCATTTGGGGGTTTCCAGTATCCAAACGACTTCGAATCTTTCACTGAAACCCCATCACAACCTATGTCTAGTCTGGAACAATCCTTGGAAGATTTTAGGGTAGCGTCTAGCCAACAGATGATGGATTTGAATGCGTCCATGGCCGCCCTCATGCAACCTAGTGACCCGGTAGCTAGTTTCCAACTAGCTCCAACTTTTTCAATGTATGATGAGGCGGTAGGACAGGCTGTGAATTTGAGTGGAGAGAGTGAGCTGTACCCCCTTCCAAATCAAACCTACCCGTCCCAAATTGAATCCCACAACTCCTGTGTTGAAAGTCTATCAAATGTCCCAAATGAATTATCAGTTGAAGATAGAATGTTTAATGAGTTGTGCGACTTTGTAGTGTTTGATTTGCCCGATTGTGAAGGGTCCCTTTTGAGTGAAACCATACCCAATCCTCTTGACCTCTACACCTCCACTCTAGAACCTGAATTGATTGATATCCATGCTTTTGTTGAGGTGTCGGAGAATTTTGATTTTCACTTGATTGAGGATATTGACGCTGGGAACATTTTGGATGATGAACCCGTAGATTTGACTGAGTTTGTCTCTTCAAATCATCATCCCGAGTCATTAAAGGTTTTTCCCGAACCCCATATGCGTCTTGATTTTGAAGAAAAATGCATGGATGAGCTAAATTTTGAGGAGAATATTGAGGATAACACTGAGGATGAAACAGTTTTAATTGATGAGTCGGATTTTCCAATTCATCCTAATCCTTTCATTGACTGTGTGCACCCTCCCGAAACCCTAACCGATACTCCTCCTCAACCACTTCCCTCCACCCTTTCGATCGTTCCGACCTTGCAAGAACCCGTCTCACTTTCATTTACTATGTCTGGTTTACCAAGTTCGGCGTACCCATGGTTTCTCACGAACCTTGAGGGATTTGACCCCATTTCTCGACGGGTAAATATATTAGCACAATCGCTTTTCACACATCGGTCATCACAAATTGTGCTAATCTATTTACTCCATTTGCACCCTCAAGTTCGTATTCCACTTCTTTTTCCCTTCCGCCATTCTTCTTCCTTTCATATACCGAGATCGTATCCCGCTTCTCTTCGCATACGGTCTCGCGTATTGTCCTTCTCTTTTCTCTACGCCTTCTTCCACCAACCTGTACATTATAGCGATAAAATCTTTGAATGGTTGGTGCTCACTTTTGGCCTGTGTAAGGCCTTGTATAGCTTGATACTGTTCTTTCCCCCCTAATCCTGAACTTCAACGCTTAACAGTGGAAACACTGTTTTACTTAAGTTTGGGGGGGACACCTTTTTTGTATATATTTTTTGTTTTCCTTTTTGTATATAATTTGTTTTTAGGGAGCGCCGGCAATTTTGACCCTCTTGGTATAGCCTGACAGTGAGGGCACTGTCAAGTTTAAGTTTGGGGGTGTGTGCTCGGTAAGCTTTCTTCCTTCGCATTCATATGTATATTTTGCATCTGCATATTAAATCCATAAAATCCATAAAAATCTGAAAATTTTCTAAAAATATAAAAACTTTTTTGTCAAGTTAGATTGTGGAAGAACTCTGATTCAACATTCGACGGTTTTTGTTTAAAAAATAGGAATAACTAAATCTTATGTTTAGATTTTGAAAACCTGAAAGATAACTCTCCTTTGAAGTTAACTATAGCTGATATACGTCTTTACATCACACTACACGTGTCGTGAGTTTTTGGGAATTAGATGACAAGTCTTTTATGTTTAAAAAACTTTTAAACAGATAAATGATTTTCTGAGGATCAAATAGGTTTGTTCTGAAATAAGTAATGTCAAGAATAGTTTATGAAGTAAAGCGAATATGAAGGAATGTTATTGAAGCCGTAATTGGAGCTAAGTCTGAAAAATAACCCATCGGAAACTTGATTGGAATGATTACACACCAAACCCACTAAACACGTCTTTTATCCAAAAAAAAATAAATAATTGAACTGCCGGTTATATCTCCGTTCGTATTAAATCATCTGATTTTTACGTCAAACTGTCTTTTGTTTTTGGACCTAGGTAACTTGAGTAATTAAGTCCACTGGGGTGTTTTTACACCTAATGCCCTAAAACCAACTGGTTTGGGTGCATTGGCCCAAAGCTCGCTAAGAAGCCTAGAAAGTCCAGTTTAAAACAAAATCAAGCAAGTGTTCCCTCCGAGTTAAAATTCCTAACGGTTCTTTGTGTGAGAATAATCTTGATAAAAGACAGGTTTTTATAAAAATTTTAGCGGAGATATGAAGGTTTTACTCCATGATAAAGACTATTGCACGTTCACAGAGGTGTGTAAGAAATGAAAACAAGAAAAAGGTGGAGTGAAGAATAAGACCTAGTTTCCTGTTAGGGAAGATAGAAATTCTGAAGTTAAAACTTTACTGGAAAACGAAACTTTAAAAATGCTTAACTCGTTATAGAACTTATGTGATCCTTTTAAAATTGTTATCTGGGCTTTATTGTGCGACATGATGACTTTATTCGACCTTTCGGGAACTTAACGACACTATTTGCACTGCACGTAAAGACATATAAAATCTGTAGTTAAATAAGATGCGAGGTGTGAAAAATAAAGGTTCGATAGTCTAGACTTAGGATAATAGAATTGTTATTTTCTGAAACAAAACTTTAGGGTTTGAATCTTAGTTATTTTACAAAACCAACTTGACTGGATTTTGTGGGTAGTATCCGCTGAAAACCCTCAGGAGACAACACTCCTCCTACTAGGGACACCTAGAGGTTTAACGGCTTGTTGCACGTGCTCAGTGCAATCGCGTTCCCTGCGAAAGTGCGGTTATCATTTTATTTTTGTGAATAATTGGTTTTGCTCGGGACGAGCAAAAGTTAAGTTTGGGGGTATTTGTTCATCACAGAATACTGCATTTTATACCGCCCATTCTTACGCTCGGTTGTTTATAGGTAGGTGCTTTTAATCCGTGTTTGTTATATATTTGCAGGATACAGGTTCTCGGTTCTAAAACGGTAAATTCATAGAAAACACGACAAAATCCGGGTTCCTGCCAACCACTGAGAAAACACGGTCTCCGCTCGTCATCCGTATGTTGCCAGATACCAGTTTAGGAAGACAAAATGTCAAATCAATGTCACCTTCATGCACAAGGCTCAATGGCAACAACAAGTTCCAAGAAATCTACGCGGAGCTCGAGACAATCATGACAAAACATCCACAAAAAGTCCACCTTTCCTCAACAGAAATTCTGGAAGAATTGTGAAAGAATTATCAGAAAATATGTGTACCAGCAACAGGGGACAGCAGATCAGGGCCGTACAGGAAACCCCACACCCTAAACCTACTGTAGGGGCGCAGATCCGCGGCCAATAGGGGGTATTGGCGGCGGATCCGCGGCTAGGTGGGGCCCTCTCTGCGTCAACTTTTGGGGGTATTTTGGGTATTTCCCATGTGGTCTGGTGGTTGCCCTAGAACTCCATTCTCCTGCCTATAAATACAGCAGTTTTGAGCACAACCAAGGGTCATTCTTTGTTCTCCATTCTTTTGTAGGATTTAGTTCTTTTTCTTCTTCTTCTTCATTCCTCTTCCATGAAATTGTAAGTGAGAAGCTTTTTTGTGGATGTGAATAAAGATGAAGGTTTTTTGTATTATTCTTTTTGTTTAAGCTTCCCCCTTGAGCTCTCTATCTTAACTTGATCTTGCAACCTCTTAAGTGAGCTTGCAAGTTTAAGTTTTGGTCATTGGTCTCAAGGGGTTGTATCATTTCGTTCTCGCCTTAGCGCTTCAATTCACATGCGTTCTCTACCCTTCCCTTGATCTTGCAACCTCTTCATTGAGATTGCAAGTTTAAGGGTTGGCTATTGATCCCATGCTTGTTTTGAGTTCTATGGTTCTTGTAATTACTTACTTGCATTTTTCATTCTTGTCTTTAATTACTTGCAATTTATTTCCATGCTCTTTAATTACTTGCAATTTACATTCATGCACTTTAAATACTTGTATCTTTTCTTTTCTTTGTTCTTTTCTTTTTGTTCTCTTTTTGTTCATTTTGTGAATGTTGTAATTATTGTTGTTGTTAAGAATTAATACGGTATTATAAGTTAATGTTTCTTTGCCAATTCCTTTTCCCGTTATTTTCCATTTGAACTTCGCCCAAACCATACGCAAGCGCTCCGTTAGGCACCGTACCCTGACAAGGTAACGGTGATTCCTAACCGCGACCGGTTGCGTTCGGTTTGGCCGGAGGCGAAAGCAAGAGACAAGAACGGAAGGACAAGGGTAAATAAGCCGGATTCCACGAATACCGCGCTTAAATCCCCTAATCCACGTTGTTGCCAATTGCTTAGCTTCAATTGGTCAAGACAAGGCTCAAAGGTTTTGAGTACGGATTTTCTTAGCTTACAATCTCGTATCTTTTCTTAACAACTTTATACTTGCAGATAAACACATAGGTTAGATCAAACAAACATACAGATTCTTTATTGACTCGTCTAAAACAAGAAGGTAAGATAACACCATCTCCCTGTGGACCGACCCGTGCTCACCGGCTAGCTGCAAAGCGACACCGTCCTGATCGCGGTTACACTTAAATTCTTTGAACATCCGACACGCCAAAAACGTGCGATCACACATATGTGATATGTGCGGGACCGAGGATAATGCGATATGAGATACCGTATTCTATTCTCGCGATATTTGATATCAGCCGGGTCATCGGATCAAGTGTTGATTCGATGAATCGGTAAATGATATATTAGTCGGTTATATGCGATATAGCCGGATTGTCGGATTAAGTGTTGATTCGATAATTTAATATATAATAATATATATGATATATTAAATTACATTAACTAATATTAGCTCACTAAAAGATTCTTTTTCTCACTCGGGTAATACACTGATATATATGCGATATATGTTAATTGTATTATTTTATTTTGTTACAATAAATATTATATATGTGATATATAATATTGTAACATGATATGATTACTAATGCAACATGTTTAGTGGAGATTAAACAAGGTTAGGGTTTGAATTGGGTTAGTTCATTGATGAACCTTCTAGAAGGTTTCTTTTTGTTTTGTGCTTGATATTTTTGTATGAATCATTCTTAACCCAACCCAAACCCTAGCCCTAGTTAACTCTCTACATGAGTCATCCTTAACCATGGTTGCATAATTAATCATTGTTATCTTTTCATTATTCATCACAAAAGGATTACTATTCTTCTTCTTCTTTTTCTTCCTTGATGAAAAAGCTTTCTTGCTTTGCTTTTTGTGATGAAAGTGAGTGAGAATAAGAAAACAAATGAGAACAAAAATCCTACCTCATCATCATCATCTACCCTTGCTATTTAGATGAGGGTGTTCACTTCATTTTATGAGTGAGAGCTTGTGTTAATGAAACTTCAATGTAGATCATCTTTGTTATCGAAGATCGGAAGCAAGCTTGCATCTTTATCTTCGTGGAGCCTCTCGAGAGTCCGGAACACGATGATCGCAGCGAAGGGACCTCAACACGGAGCTTATGAAGTGAAAGACCAGATCTACAAAGGTTGTAATCCTTCTCACTTAGTGTTAAAGTGTTTAACATGCTTGTTTTCGCCTAATCTCTAGTTTAAAGATCTTGTTTAGGGTTGTTCGGCACAGCTAAATTTCAAATCGGGTATGGTTGATGCCTCGTAGACCCTTGTGTGTGTGCCTAGTAACCCAACAGTGGTATTAGAGCTAAGCTAGAGCTTTAGGTGAAGTCTAGGCGAAGTTTAAAGTCCGATCGAACTCCGAATACCCAGTTTATACTCTTCTCTGGATATTTTTCAAAAAGTTGACATTTTTCAGAGTAAAAATACTCAGAAAATTAAGCAGGAAAGACTAAGAATTACTGTGAAGTACGGCCCATTAATGCGCTCACGTGACTATGGAACCGCGGCCAAACCAAGGGTTTGGCGGCGGTTCCGCGGCCAAAATTTTGATTTGGTCCCTGGTACTTCATATATTTATTCTTAGGTCCTTTCTTTTCAATTTTTTCTGGGAATTTTTAATTCCACTCAAGTGTTGAGTTTTTTGGGTTGTATTAGGAGCTCGTTGATTTGATCGGAAAATATAACTTCGTTTAGTTTGTCCGGGTAATTTTCAGAACGTGTTAAAAAGTTCGAACGGATATCAATAACTCACTTTTTCCCCTGCCGGAAAATTTCCAAGCGTTGGATTTTTCCGTAGTTTAAGAACGTTCTAAGTCGTGCAAGTAACGCGGTGGACCCTCTAGAAGACAACAAATCTTAACTCGATTATGTGACCGTCTGAGCCGTCTCTAAACCTTAGGGTTTGTGGCAGTACGGCGTGCCACATGTGAGGCGTTGGCTTGACCCTTCTACGGCTGGACCATTGGTACTGTGGCATGTGATGGATATTTTTAAACTAATTTCAAGTGTTGAGAACTATTTGGGAAAACTTGGGTGTTTGAATTTTCGATCGGAAAGTTTAACATTGTCTATTTATCTGGAATGTGATACAATATTTGGAATCCACAAATAGTTATGAGATAACTAATTTGAATGTTATAAATCTAGCAGTTCAGTCTCAGATGATCGGTTGCCACGGAATTTTGATGTGATCAAAAGTCTGTCGCAATCACGTAGCGTATGCGGATACTCACCGGGTAAATCTTAACAGACAGCCATGCCCCATAGCCCCGACCAAGTGACTGTAGGAGAATCCCGTCGCCAAAAGCATCCGTTCGGGTGCTCGCGGCAGCGGTGCTCCGTCTTAGTGCACTTCGTCGACGGCATCCGGGGGTGCGGCCGTCTATTAAAGTTTGCGACGAGCATTCGATCAGGATGTCGGGAATCTTGTTGAATTGCCCGACTTGATATTGAAAAGAGTTTTCGATAATGAGATTAAAATGCGGGGTTTATAATTGTTAGGCATGCGATGTCTAAGGAATTCATTTGTTTAGGCATGCGATGTCTAAAGAGGTTGCGGATTCCAACTGTTGTAGTTTTACACTTTCTTTTTTGTGACCGTAAGTGTAGTATGTAGTTGTATCGCCGGTTTTCGTTGCTATACATCGACGACAATCGGCGTATGCATACTTACTTACGTTGATGACATGTGATGTTATGTGTTGCTGTGATATGTTATATTGGATCATCGTGTTTTGAATAGCCGGGGGTTTTATGTGAGATGAGGGTTGATTTATCTCAAAAACTATCTATTTACCGCAATCAAGAACGGCGTCGCTATGCAGCTAGCCGGTGAGTACGGGTCGGTCCACAGGGATGTTGTGAATTTCCTAATCGCTCAAACGAGTTAATTCCGATGGGTGTTTGGATGGATTAATTAAATCTAAAAACTAAATTAATCTAGGGCAATTGAATTAAAGATCTAACTATCTAACTAGGGCAAGAAATTAAATTTATACTAGGGTAGAGAATGAAAAATTACCTAGGACAAGAATTGAAATTAATTATTTACTTTACAGATGGCTCTCTCCAAACAACAACACAAGACTTGTCAGATCTGAATTTCTGAAATGAAAAGAGGCATCGATGCTCTCCAAAAGAAATCTGAATTTTATTCATAGAAAGAGGCATAGGGAGGCATACAATGATTTGGGCTTCTATTTATAAGAGATAGAAACCCTAGGTTACAATTGACCCGCACGTCTGCATTTACCAAAATAACCCTAGGAAGACCTAGTCAAAGCTGCTACCAAAAATATGGAAAAATTTCCAACTACTAAATGCTCAAGCCTGCCGCGGAACCGCGGCCTGAGACCTGGTTTGGCCGTGAATCCGCGTCCAAAAAGGAGGATTGGGCCTTCTTTTTTCTGCTGCAGGCTCTGGGCTTTCTTATTCGTCAGTACTTTTCTCAATTGGGCTTCTGATTCTCTTTCAGATTTTCCAGTGAATAATTATGGTGGACTTTAACCGTGGCTTCGCGATCTTGGACTTTGCATTGCCTTGTACTTTGTGAACTTTATCTTTTATGTAGGCTTGATCAAGGTCCTTCTATTTGTTGGTCAAAGTCCCTCTTTTGTATCGTCTTTTATCTTTTTCACTGTTTTCGCTCCAAGAACCTGTAACCTGTAATATGTAGCAGAGATGCGTCAAAAGCACCTGTTTATTTATAAAACGAATAAGAATGGGGAATATAATAATGCAATATTATGGTATGAACAAATACCCCCAAACTTATCTTTTGCTCGTCCTCGAGCAAACTTATTTTTTATTCTCGACAAAAACCTAACCGCACTTTCGCAGGGAATCGCGATTGCACTGAGCTCGTGCAACAAGCCGTTAAACCTCTAGGTGTCCCTAGTAGGAGGAGTGTTGTCTCCTGAGGGTTTTCAGCGGATACTACCCACTAAATCTTATCAATTCGGCCCATTGACTTTTGTTTTCCAATTAGGTTTTCTAACAAGGAATTCTATTATCGTCGGCTCGTAAATTATCCACCCATATTCTTCACACTTCCTTATCATTTAACTTAAAATTATATATGTTCTGCAGACTTACTTAGCTTTCGGCATTTCTTAAGTTTTCCTTCTAGGGTTTCATCTCCACTTAGGAATTTTTATCAACTCTATTAAAGATACAAGTTCTATTCTTCATTCATCTCTCTTATCTAAATCCCAATCACATACCCCTACGTGTGTGTATAAATCACCCCTACACTTGGAAATTCAAATCAAGCAATCATACCCTTGTCCGTTGTCCAAAGTACTTATTAGTTGGTGAATTTTTAATTGAATTTTGCTTACACATCCTTCATGCGACCGTTAATACTTCTTGAGGTACCAACGACCGATTACAAAATGCGTTTGGACATTAAAGCATAATTCCTAGTCTTGCAACACCCAAGGCTTTAGCAGTGACTCCCAAACCAGTTGTCTAAGGCACTAGGTGATGAAGCACCCTCGCTAAATATTTTTCTATTTTTTTAGCCTTAAGTAATCACAAAAACCTGTGTTCATTTTTTTTTCTTTATTCACTTTTTTTCTTTTATTTTCATGGTACTAAGGACTTTAGACAAGAGCAGTTCAAGGTCTCCTCTACTATTCCAAGTTTCAAGGTGCGTGTTTGTGCAATTTGTAGGGTATACATTTTCAGAATCTAGACATAAGCTAGGAATTATTTTTCAAACTTATACTCTAATAAAAATATCAATACTTTTCCTTTGTTTTAACTTAGCCAAAGAAGTGAACTCAAAATTTGTCTATTTCTAAATAAACTACAAAGGCTTATACTTTCTGCCGTTAAATTTTAAGGAAGGTTATTTTTAGGGTTTTTAATTTACTAAATCTAAGATCTAGTTGTTCCTAGATAGTTAACCTATTTGTCAAACTTAAGTCAAATAAGGCCAAAATTGAATACATTAATTTTTATAATTTTTTAGATTTTTCAATTTTTATGGGTTTTCAAATAAATATGCAAATGCAAAAATATGTACATATGAATGCGAAGGAAGAAGACGTACCGAGCATAACCCCAAACTTGAACTTGACAGTGTCCTCACTGTCATGCTACACGAAGAGGGTCAAAATGCCGGCACTCCCCTGTTTATTTATTTATATATTTTTTTGAAAATTTTTTTATTTATTTTTTATAGAAAAAGAAAACAAAAATATATATACATATATACAACAAGGTTCCCCCCAACTTAAGCTTGGCCTTGCACAAGCCAAAGGTTAGCACCAACCATTCAAAAATCTTATCGTGGTAATGGTCGAGTTGGTGAAAGAATGGAGTGGAAAGAAAAGAAATGAGAAGCACATGAGACCGTATAGGAAGAAGAGTGGAATATGGTCTCGGTGGAGGAGAAGAATGGCGGAAAAGAGAAAGAAGTGGAGTACGATCTTGAGGGTGTAAATCGAGTGAATAAATTAGCGCAACTTGTGATGACCGATGTGTTAAAAGAGATTGTGCTAACCTATCAACCCGTCGAGAAATGGGGTCAAATCCCTCAAGATTCGCAAGAAAGCATGGGTACGCCGAACTTGGTATTGGAGATGAAAGCGTAACGGTCTCTTGTACGATCGGAACGATAGGAAGGACGAAAGGGAGCGAATTAGGGATAGTCTCATTCTCACCGTAGTAAACTGTTTCGAACTTGAAAGATTCCAACAATGGTTTGAAACGACCGTAAGCAACCGAGTCTGATGGTTCAACTAACTCATCTAAAAATGTAAATGACTCAAACTCGGGCGGTGAGTCATCTACATCGTCCGAAAAAGTGAAACACTCATAAGTGTTATCGGCTGTGAGAACTGTGTCAGATTCAAAGGAAAATTTTTCAAGCTCACAGTCTTCAAGCGTGATATTAGGCGTGGTCGGAACGATGGAAAGGAGGGAGGGTGATATAACGGTTAAAGATTCAAGAGGATGAATTGGAAAATCCGACACATCAAACAAAAATGGTTCAACCTCAATATTATCCTCAACACTCTCCTCAATACTATCCTCATAATTCTCCTCAATATTTAACTCATCCATGCCATTATCATCAAAATCAAGACGCATATGAAGTTCGGGAGAAACAATTAATGACTCGGGATGATGAATTGGACATAAAATTTCAATCAAATCGACAGGTTCATCATCCGAAATTTTCCCGGTGTCTATATCCTCAATCAAGTGAAAATCAAGTTTTTCTGACACCTCCTCAAAAGCATGGATATTTATCAATTTAGGTTCTAGATTGGAGGTGTAAAGGTCAAACGGATTAGGTGCAGTTTCACTTGAAAGGGGTTCCTCATAATCTGGCAAATCAAGCACTACAAAGTCGCACAACTCATCATTTTGGACACATTTTTGAAAATTGGAGTTGTTGGATTCAATTGGATATGGGTAGGTTTGATTTGGAAATCCTCTCACATTCTCACTCTGTCCAACCGCCTCCTCATACATTGAAAAATTTGAAGCTAGCGGGAAACTAGCTACCGGTTCACTAGGTTGCATAAGGGCGGCCACGGACGCATCCACAGTCCTAATCATTTTGTTTGTTGCTGCAATGTACGCCTCCAACGACTGTTCCAAACTAGACATGGGTTGTGAAGGGGTTTCTGTAAAAGATTCGAAGTTGTTTGGATACGTGAAACTCCCAAATGGCTGTGGAGAAGCAACGTCTAGTGAAGGTGGGAAAGTCGGGTAGGACTGGTAGGAATTGGATGGTTGGACAGGAGTAGGGTCAACATGTGGATAAAAAGGTGAATGGACTTGTTGATCCTTAGAACTAGATGTGTGGAGAGGGGTGAAATATCGGCTACGAGATTGAGCAATAAGCTCAGCAATGGACATCGGTTTAGGAGTTACAGCTGGACTCGAAAAAGTGGTATCAACATACGAAGGTGGTAAAAGTGGACATGGTTGACACAAAGTGGGTTGCAACGTCAAACTGTTTCTCCTAGACGCTTCTATTTGATCTTTCAAAGAAATTTTAGGCACGGAGGGATTTTCTTTAAATCGACCGAAACAATTGACGTACGAAGCAAAGTTAGGTTCAGGATACCAGAGTTCGGCAAGAGATTTATGATTTGGGGTACCCATGATAGAAGAAAGAGAAGAGAAAGAAGGTAGGTGGTGCAAGGATTTCTTAGCGGCAAAATTTTTGCAAGTTTTTATAAAAGATTTTTCCTTTTTCCCTTTTTTTTATTTGTTTGGAACTTTTTGCAAAAAAGATTTTCGATAAAGGGCTAAGACACAATTTCGATCAACCAAAAATGCACAATCAGGCCTAGATCTAGGGTCACCTAGGTCAGCTAGACAGCTCCTAACTGTTCCAAAGGGCTAGAAATAGGACCTCAAACCGCCTCTTCACCGCCAATTGCGGCCAGGTAAGTGCTAGGTGAGTGGGAGGCTCCCCGCTACAAGTAGCAGTCCTAATTAAGTAACCACTCGCCTTGGACACACTTGCCTAGACACCGCAAAGTCAGGTTAGGATTAACGGCTGATGCCTATAACTAGTCCTCTGTCCTATTGAGCTCGAAGTCCTTAGGGCTGAGTCTAGTATTTTTTAATTAAGATATGGTCAATGCAAATGCCTTATGTGATTTCTGGAGTCCTGGGAAGGGTGATGAAATCCCCACACAATTTGAATTGGTCAAAAGCCCCTTAAAGTCAGTTTTGAAGATACGCAAAACAGAAAAATCACTTGCAATCAAATCTTTTTATTTTATACGCGGCACAAAGAATCCTGCACAAGATTGTTATTTGGAAGGGGAAAGATTTTTTTAAACGCAAAGAATCCTGCAGGAGATTTTTCAGAAGATAGATCGGAGATTTGCAGAGGAGGAGAGAGAAAACTCAAAGAGATTTGCAGTGGCGACTATTTTTTTTTCTGGTGATGTCACCAGGGCGCGGCGGTTCCGCGGCCGGAATAGGGGTCGCGCGGTGGTTCCACCGCGTGTTGGTCGCTTCGTCGGTTTTTTTTTTGGACCAGATCACCGCGATTCTTCTTGTTGACTCGGTCCTCCAAATTTCTTCTGTTTTCTATTGTGATATTTCTCTGTTTGTTCGGATTTGATATTTGCTGTTTTGATCTCTGTAGATTTCCAGATCCAAATTTGTTCGTAGATCCTGCAAAATTCACACAAAAATACCCTTCCCAAAAATAACAGATGATATATTTTTATAATTTTTTTTTCTGATTTTTCTGATTTTTTTAATTTTGATTAACCCGAAATTGCAAAATGGAAATAACACGCCATCTCCGGCAACGGCGCCATTTGATTTTGTCTCAAATGCTTTCTATTTACCGCAATCAAGAACAGCGTCGCTATGCAGCTAGCCGGTGAGTACGGGTCGGTCCACAGAGATGTTGTGAATTTCCTAATCGCTCAAACGAGTTAATTCCGATGGGTGTTCGGATGGATTAATTAAATCTAAAAACTAAATTAATCTGGGGAAATTGAATTAAAGATCTAACTATCTAACTAGGGCAAGAAATTAAATTTTTACTAGGGCAGAGAATGAAAAATTACCTAGGGCAAGAATTGAAATTAATTACTTATTTTACAGATGGCTCTCTCCAAACATCAACACAAGACTTGTCAGATCTGAATTTCTGAAATGAAAAGAGGTATCGATGCTCTCCAAAAGAAATCTGAATTTTATTCATAGAAAGAGGCATAGGGAGGCATACAATGATTTGGGCTTCTATTTATAAGAGATAGAAACCCTAGGTTACAATTGACCCGCATGTCTGCATTTACCAAAATAACCCTAGGAAGACCTAGTCAAAGCCGCCACCAAAAATATGGAAAAATTTCCAACTACTAAATGCTCAAGCCTGCCGCGGAACCGCGGCCCGAGGCCTGGTTTGGCCGCGGTTCCACGGCCAAAAAGGAGGATTGGGCCTTCTGTTTTCTGCTGCAGGCTCTGGGCTTTCTTATTCTTCAGTACTTTTCTCAATTGGGCTTCTGATTCTCTTCCAGATTTTCCAGTGAATAATTATGGTGGACTTTAACTGTGGCTTCGCGATCTTGGACTTTGCATTTCCTTGTACTTTGTGAACTTTATCTTTTATGTAGGCTTGATCAAGGTCCTTCTATTTGTTGGTCAAAGTCCCTCTTTTGTATCGTCTTTTATCTTTTTCACTGTTTTCGCTCCAAGAACCTGTAACCTGTAATATGTAGCAGACATGCGTCAAAAGCACCTGTTTATTTATAAAACGAATAAGAATGGGAAATATAATAATGCAATATTATGGTATGAACAAGGGTTTTTATTTTCATTCATGTAAAATTCATTTGTATGTAATATTCTTTTATTGGGGCACTTCCGGGCTGAGGATGTTGTCACCATTATATATTATTTATTTTTCCGCATTAGGTAGACCCAAAGTGGGGAGCATAAGTAACGGGGTTCTAGGGTCCAGTGGGAGACCATCTCGAGGAGTCGAGACCGGGTCTCCTAACCCTAGAATTGGCAGTGTTGCTTGCCGCTCTCGTAGGGGTCTAGGGATGTGGGTTTGGCTATTCATCGCGACCGTGGAATCCGTGTTTTATACAGGCTCGTATTAAAACACGGACATCCTGGTATATCCAATATTTCATATATGTTTTGCTGCTGCAATGTTCTGTGATGAGATCATATTACTGCCTGAGATGAATGTTTATATTATATATATGAAATATATATTATATATTGTTGATTTTGTTTCAAATGTGATGCTTGTGAAGCATAATAAAATGGGACTTCATTAATGAGATTAATGAAATAAAAGAAACCTAAGATGTTGTAGAAACTTGTTTAAAACTGGTAGCTCTAGTTCTTGCTTTGCATAGTGGTGTTCCTTGTAGAACATCCAGCACCTTATTCGATAAGGAAAGAGCCGAGATCCCTTCACCGGAAGTGACCTCTTTAGTGAAACTAGCAGATGCTGCATACTCGGTTTGTCTTTTGATTGCTTCTATAGTTCTTGCTTTGCATAGTGGTATATATGATATACCCTGCACCTTATTCGATGAGGAAAGAGACGACGATCCCTTCACCGGGAGTGACCTCTTTAGCAAAACTAGAAAAGGCCTTAAAAACATTCCATTTCAAATCACTCGATTCTACAACGATATCAAGTTCATTACGCAAAAAGGTTTTCTTAAAAACCTGTCGTAGCTCTCCGTCATTTTAGGAAGTAGAGTACTTAGTATTCGTGCTGAGTATGTCGACTTTAGTTGAGGCGTAGTATACGGTAGCTAAGTGATGTCTTCCTCACAGCATATTATGCGATTAATTAGGACAGTCATGTGATTATGTCGACCTTAGTTGAGGGTCATGTGGGTGGGTCTAATTAATCATGAAATGACGGGTAGAACTTGATTAGTACTTATGATATGTTGACCTTAGTTAAGGTCATAAGTGTTAGGGGTAAAATATTATCGGGAATTTCAAGTGTTGAAATTTGCAATGAGATTGTATACCTTCTATGAGATAGTTGGATCCCGATACCCACTGCGAGTAAGAGTTACTCCTGAGAGAGTTTTACACATTACAATTAGCCGATCAAGTAGGTGTCTAGAAAGGTGTCAACGGGGTTATGCCCCTGGGAAAGCGAGGTTTACTTTAATTAGTTCCGTGCGAAAGCATGGGGAACCTCCTTCAAAGTACCGACACTGGCCTGGCTGCAAGATTGGCGAACTTGTAGTGTGTAATTAATCCCGGCTAGTCTTTCCTTTTAGGTTTTGAAGAAAGATTTGACTAAAACTGTGGGAGACATCCTGATTAGATATATTAAATAACCAATCTAATCCTGCAAGAGCATACGCTGAGTGTTTTCTTCTCTCTCTCTCCTGGTAGCGACCATATCACGCCTTAATCAAGATAATAATTGACCGAACCCGCTTGTTATACTGAGCTGGGGAACGTTGGTCCTGCTCCAACTTATAATTGTTATAAGCCAGAGCAGGAAATAGGGGATTACCAGAATTCCCGTGCCACCCAAACGTAAGAAAGTGCATGCTGATGCATCTTCTTCGGGTGTGTTCATTACACAGAACCGTTTCTCAATATCCTTTACGTCCTGGGTATTTGATACCGGATCAGGATCCCACATATGTAATTTGTTACATGAGCTACAGAAAGGTAGAGAACTGAGAACGGGTGATAAATTTCATGAGATAGAAACGGTGCAAGTGTTGCAGCCAAATCTGTTGGTAGTTATCACCCTGTATTGACAAATACATTGATTCTGAACAAATGTTATTCGATACCGAACCTGATATACAACATCATATCTGTCTCTTTATTAGTAAAGAAGGATATAATTTTGTATTGTTGGATAATGTTTTGAACATTTCATATATCAAGAGTTGATCGGTTCAGGCACGTATCTAAAAGCATTGACATTCTAAATCAAACTACAGTTCTTAGTATACGAAACACACACAAGAGGAAGAGTTCAGAAATGAACGAATCCTTCTTGAGGCATTGTAGACTAGGTCATATCAATGCGACCCGACTAGCTAAGTTACATTTAGATGCATATTTAAATCTGTTTGAATTTACATCTTGTGAAACTTGCCGGTCATGTCACAAAGATAAGATGACCACAACTCTGTTTATTGGAAACAGAGAAAGAGTTAGTGAACTCTTGGGATTGATACATGCTGATCTATGAAGGTCTCCTGTCTACACATGCCAAGATCGGTTCTTTGTACTTCATTACATTCTCTGATGATCTCTCAAGATTCAGACATGTGTTCCTGTTGAAACACAAGTCCGAAGCTTTTGAGATATTCACAGAATATAAGTTAGAAGTAGAGAACCAAAACGGGTATAAGTATTATGTCCTTTGATGAGATCAAGGAGGAGAATACTTGAGCACGGAATTCCTGGACTATTCTAAAGGAGAATGAGATTCTCTCTCAGCATTACTCCTCCGTATACACCATAGCACGATGGTATATCGGGGCGGAGCAAAAGCACCCTATGTGATATGGTGTGCTCTATGATGAGTACTACTGAGTTTCCTATTTCCTTTTGGGAGTTATGCACTTGAGAAGCTGCATACCTATTGAATGTGGATTCAATAGTTTCCAACGAACCTCAGCCTCTCCGCCGATCTAGTAGGGTTCCTCACCCACCTAAGAGATACTTCGGTTTCTCTATGACAGTGGGAGTGAGGATTGCATCATGAGATGATGACCCAACTAGTTTTGAGCTGGCCATCAGGAGTGGGACTCTGTAAGAATGGCTGGATGCTTAGCGATCTGAGATGGAATCCTTATACACCAACAATGTATGGACTTTGGTTGCTTTATCTGAAGGGTTAAATCCCCATCAGGAGCAAGTATATCTTGAGAATATTACTTGGTATACATGGAAAAGTTGAGACTTTCAAAGCTATGCTTAAGTCCATCCAGATCCTACTTGCCACTGCTACATACCATGACTACGATATCTGGTGGTTGGGTGTCATGACTGCTTTTCGAAATGATGATTTGGAAGAGAGCGTCTATAAGTACACAGCCAGAGGTCTTCGTAGACAGTGGGAGCAGCGGAAACATGTGCAAGATGTTTTATGTGATAAAGCAGGCATCGCGGAGTTGGAACGTCTGTTTTGATGTGGTAGTCAAAGAGTTTGACTTCATCAAAATGGTAGATGAACCTTGTATATACAAAAAGGTATTATAGAGTATGGTGGTGATCCTCGTAGAGTACGTAGATGACATACTCATGATAGGAAAGGAGTTTCCTATACTACGCTCGGTCAATCTCCGCTTATCACAAGGATTCTCTATAGAGGATCAAAGCGATACCTCCTGAATCCTGGGTTTTGGATCTATGAGATAGATCTAAATGGATGTTAGGATACTCACTAGTTGTAGTGAGATGGTATCAATCGATCCTGGTGAGAATCATGGAAAGGTTTCAGGGTGATAAGGACGACTGAATGTCAATCGCATGCATTGTCTTTACCCTCTTAGTGGAGGGACGGTATGTTGGAAGAGTTCCAAGCTAGATGTCGTGACATACTAGACGATTAAAGGCAAGATACATTGTTACCAAAGACGCTACCAAAGAGGCAGTCTGGATATATATAAGTTCATGAGATGAACTTCGTTCCTACCATTGTGTGACAATGGAGTTGTAGCTTTAGCCAAGGAACCGCCGTCCCATCAGAAATCCAGATATAATTCTTAGGCAATATCACCTGATCATGGAGATGGTTGATCTCCAGGGAGATCGAGGTTAGGAGAGTAGACACAGAGGACAATAGCGCGGATCCACTCACAAAGGCCTTTTTCCCAGTAGAGACTTTTATGGGATGGTTGAGTATGAGATACTTCAACCATAGCTAATTGTTGGGTATGTGATACCACAACAGATGGCCCTAGTGCAAGTGGGAGATTGTTAGTTATATGTATGCCCTAGAGGCCATTACTGTACATACGATGTATATTTTAATGGATGCTTGGACATATATAGGGAGGACTTTCTTGCTCGACATGATAGTATGCTATCTGGTTGTACTTTATCTTAACATGTACTCTGATTGTCTCTATGTTACATGTTGATAAAGCCCTTAGGATATGTACTCGACAACTGGGACTATGATGAGATCATACTAGTGGGGCTATAGTAGTCGACGAGTACATCCTATAACTGTTCCTAGTTGAGAGTGTATCGAGACAGGGCATCGATGCACTAAAGTAGACTAGCGTATACGCATCTTGACCAATATGATGGACGATGGATGATCCCATATCCATCGGTGTTTGACATCAAGGATGGTGTACGGGTGCTCAGTAGAGACTGGGTACACTGGACGGACTCGCCGAGAACTCCCAGATGGTATTATACCTCACGTCAGATGGCAGTTCTCCGGTGACACTGGTACAAAGTAGTCTGTTGACCCGAGATCGTCAGAGAGTCTTGTGTGATTCCCACTGTGCTTTGATTTCCATCATACCACGTCTAATGGGGCGTGCAAAATGGTGGCTTTTGGGTACAGTCCCGAATCACATGGAGACAATGAGCGGTAGGAAGGGATTCGGCTCTCCCGGTATAGGGAGTTGATGTTGTGCTGTGTTCGATTGGCTATAACTGGAAATCCCTGGCCAGGGTTGCTGATATTTACTGGTAAGTGTTATTAGTAGTTTCTCTAACTGTTATAAACCTCATATCGACATGACTTATTAAGCTACTGGGGTCTGACGTTTACCACCCCTAGGCGAGATATGCGACATATCAGACGACGAGACCGAACTGTACGGGAGTGTTACTGCTTGGATTCGCAGGAGAATGTACAGGCTTGCTTGTTGATCTTTTAATCGCTCAATACCTTGGTGGCTGTTACGTTTAGCTGACCGCTTGCAGTTTGTGGGTGTTTGATATGATCATCACCTACTGCCGGCGTATTGACGATTCTTTAGAATCCTACACAGAGGTTTCTTGATTCAGGCAAAACGGAGTAGGAGAACATATGTGATATGTGCGGGACCGAGGATAATGCGATATGAGATACCGTATTCTATTCTCGCGATATTTGATATCAGCCGGGTCATCGGATCAAGTGTTGATTCGATGAATCGGTAAATGATATATTAGTCGGTTATATGCGATATAGCCGGATTGCCGGATCATGTGTTGATTCGATAATTTAATGTATAATAATATATATGATATATTAAATTACATTAACTAATATTAGCTCACTAAAAGATTCTTTTTCTCACTCGGGTAATACACTGATATATATGTGATACATGTTAATTGTATTATTTTATTTTGTTACAATAAATATTATATATATAATATATAATATTGTAACATGATATGATTACTAATGCAACATGTTTAGTGGAGATTAAACAAGGTTAGGGTTTGAATTGGGTTAGTTCATTCATGAACCTTCTAGAAGGTTTCTATTTGTTTTGTGCTTGATATTTTTGTATAACTCATTCTTAACCCAACCCAAACCCTAGCCCTAGTTAACTCTCTACATGAGTCATCCTTGACCATGGTTGCATAATTAATCATTGTTATCTTTTCATTATTCATCACAAAAGGATTACTATTCTTCTTCTTCTTCTTCCTTGATGAAAAAGCTTTCGTGCTTTGCTTTTTGTGATGAAAGTGAGTGAGAATAAGAAAACAAATGAGAGAAAAAATCCTACTTCATCATCCTCGTCTACCCTTGCCATTTAGATGAGGGTGTTCACTTCATTTTATGAGTGAGAGCTTGTGTTAATGAAACTTCAAGGTAGATCATCTTTGTTATCGAAGATCGGAAGCAAGCTTGCATCTTTCTCTTCGTGGAGCCTCTCGAGAGTCTGGAACAAGATGATCGCAGCGAAGGGACCTTAACACGGAGCTTATGAAGTGAAGGACCGGATCTACAAAGGTTGTAATCCCTCTCACTTAGTGTTAAAGTGTTTAACATGCTTGTTTCTGCCTAATCTCTAGTTTAAAGATCTTGTTTAGGGTTTTTCGGCACGGCTAAATTTTAAATCGGGCATGGTTGATGCCTCGTAGACCCTTGTGTGTGTGCCTAGTAACCTAACACAAATGAGGTGTCTTCTTCTAGAAGAACTCTTGCACAATTACAAGAATACCCCTCACCGTATATACATACCCGTATCCAGATTTCGAAAAATACGAATACAATGAGACGAAAATAATCCAATAATCTAATATTAGGATCCGGCTTAAACCAAAACCCACTAGTATTATCCGTCCGAATCATGATCCTTGTACAAGTACACGTATATGATCAAACCCTGCCGTAAAACCATACGTCCTCTACATCGTTTCGCCTGAAGAAGGGAAACCCTCTTTGTGGGACTCTAAAGACTCGACAGTATGCTGGCAGTGGGTTTAACCACAAGCACGTCAGCGATACTAGATGCACGTAACAGCTACCCAGGTATCTGTCGATAAGAAGGCCAATGAGCAAACTCATCTGAACTCCTACTTAGCCTATCTATGACAATCTCCGTATAGTCCGGTCTGTTCGTCTAAGAGTATAGCATATCGGGCCTAGGGGTGATAACCGTCAGACCCCTAATAGCGCAATAAGTCGTGCCAGAGTAGAGCCTAAAACACCCTGAGAAACTACTGGAGTACCTACCAGTAAATCTCGCTTGCCCTGGCCAAGGACTTTGTGTAATGGCTTTCCGAACACAGTGCAATATCAACCCCCAATACCGGGAGAGACGAATCCTATCTAACCGCTACTGCCTCCAAGTGCTTCAGGACTTCACCCAACTACTACTTGTTTGCACGACTCCTTTGAGCCGTGGTAGGGTAGTAATCAAAGTACAGTGTGAACACACTTGAGGCGAAGTGCGATATCAAGTCAACGGACTAAGTTGTATTCATGTCACCTGGGAACTGCTACCTGACGATAGGTATAATACCAACCAGCAGTTCCCGACAAGTCCTGTCCAGTGTAACTCATAACCTAATGAGCACCTGCATACTATCTCCAGTACAACGTACTAATGGATGTGGGACAGACCATCTCCCTTGTGAGAATGAGAAGCATATACACTAGTCTAGTCTGAAGTATCGATGTCCCGTCTTGATAATCCTACGACTAGGGACTCGTATAAGGATGTACTTATAGACTACCCAGCCCCCACTAGTGTGACTGTCATCACAACGCTGGTAGTCAAGCAAAGATCCTAAGGGCTCTACCAATATGTATAAGCGATATGCTAAAATAAACATATGCACATATTGAGGTAGAATCAAACCAAGTAGCATACTACTATATTGAGTAAGACTGTTATTATATCCGTGTATATCCCAAGCTTCTAAAATATAATATACAAACCGGTACTATACAATAATGGCCTCTAGGTCATATATCACTAGCAATCTCCCACTTGCACTAAGGCCATGTATTGGTATATCGCAGACCTATCATCTCGAATAGTCTCTCGAACTGCGTCTGAGAGATGGCCTTTGTGAGTGGATCTGCAGTGTTGTTCTCCGTATCTACTCTACATACCTCGATCTTCCGGTGATCAACGATCTCCCTAATCATGTGGTACTTCCTCAAGATGTGTATGGTCTTCTGATGGGACATGGGTTCCTTCGCTAAAGCTATAGCGCCATTGTTGTCACAATACAGCGGTATTGGACCAACAATGGATGGAACCACCTGAAGTTATGTTATGAACTTCCTTATCCAGACTGCTTCTTTTGCAGTGTCACATGCAGCGATATACTCCGCTTCCATCATCGACTCAGCAACGGTGTCCTGCTTGGAGCTCTTCCAACAGACCTCCCTTTCATTGAGGGTAAAGACATAACCCGATATGGACTTGGAGTCATCCTTATCACTCTGGAAGCTGGAGTCAGCAAAGGCCTCGATCTGGAGGTCTTTTCCGCCGTACATCAAGAACATCTCCTTAGTCCTTCTCAGGTACTTGAGAATGTTCTTTACTGCTATCCAGTGCTTCTTCCCTGGGTTTGACCGATACCTGCTTACAACGCTCAGTGCGTAAGCTACATCTGGTCTGGTACACAGCATCGCATACATTATAGAGCCTACCACAGAAGCTTAGGGTACAATAAACATGTGATCCTTTTCCAAATCAGTCTTGGGAGACATCTCTTTGGAGAGGGTGATTCCATGACAAGACGGTAAATTATGACGCTTTGAATCTTCCATACTGGATCTTTTCAGTTTGGTGTCGATATACCTGGACTGTTAAAGTCCCAACATCCTCTTAGATCTATCACGATAGATCTGGATGTTGGCTATAGTTTCCTCAAGGCAATTATCATAGTCGCGGACTTGTGGTTATGATGATTGAGTGAGGACCTATACCGATAAAACAGTCTCACTCAAGATGATAGTATGCTATCGGGTTCGTCTTTATCATCATGTACATGTTGATAGAGCCCATAGGATTCTTGCTTGACTGCCAGCATTGTGATGGCGATCACATACGTGGGAGCTGGGGGTCTTTTTAGTTGTGTGTATGCCCTAGAGGCCAGTATTGTACAGATGATGTATATTATATTGGATGCTTGGACATATATAGAGATGACTTTCTTGCTCGATATGATAGTATGCTATCTGGTTGCTCTTTATCTTAACATGTACACTTGTCTCTTTAAACTGTCTTATAGTTACATATTGATAAAGCCCTTAGGATGTGTACTTGACTGCCTGGACTATGATGCAGATCATACTAGTGGGGACATGGTAGTCCATAAGTACATCCTTCAAGGTCCCTAGTCGTGGGTGTATCGAGACGGGGCATCGATATACCAGTGTAGACTAGCGTATACGCTTCTCGACCCATGTGATGGGCGATGGATGATCCCATATCCATTGGTGTTTGACATCAGAGATGGTGTACGGGTGCTCAGTGGAGACTGGGTACACTGGACGGACTCGCCGAGAACTCCCAGATGGTATTATACCTCAAGTCAGATGGCAGTTCTCGGGTGACACTTGTGCAGGTTAGTCTGTAGACCCAAGATCGTCATAGAGTCTTGTGTGATTCCCAATGTGCTTTGATCTCCACCTTACTACATCCATGAAGGCATGCAAAACGGTGGTCTTTAGGTACAGTCCCGAGTCACATGGAGGCAATAAGCGATAGGAGGGGTTTCGTCTCTCCCGGTATTGGGGGTTGATGTTGCGCTGTGCTCGATTGGCCGTAACAGGGAAGTCCCTCGCCAGGGCTGATCAGAGATTTGCTGGTAAGTGTTACCAGTAGTTTCTCGACCCGTTATGAGCCTCACATCGGCACGACTTATCGGTTATTGGGGTCTGACGTATACCACCCCTAGACTTGATATGCGACATATCAGACGAACAGACCGGACTGTACGGTAAGTGTTACTGGTTGGATTCACAGGAGTGTGAGCGGGCTAGCTCGTCGATCTTCTGATCGCTCAATACCCGGATGGCCGTTACGTTTAGCAGACCGCTTGCGGCTTATGGGTGCTTGATATGATCATCATCTGCTACCGGCGTATTGACGAGCCTTTAGAGTCCTACACAGAGGTTTCCTGGCTCAAGCGAAACGAAATAGGAGCGCATATGAGATATGGGCGGGACCGAGAATAGTGCGTGTATGTGATACCGCATTTTATTCTCGCGATGAATGTTTCGATTGGTTGTATGCGATATGACCTAGTTATCGAATCATTGATTCGATAAATCGATATATTCGATACTAGTCGGTTATGTGCGACATGACCGGATCATTGAATCAAATGTTGATTTAATGATTTAATGTATAATTATATTTGATATATTACTTTGCATTAACTAGTATGGGTTCACTTTAAATGGATTTTCTCACTTGAAGTTCACACATTGTATATGTGATATATTTTGTGTGCACTTGATTGTATCATGTTTGATGTTGCATGCTAACTTGTGTTTTGTGTAAAGATTAAACCATGGTTGTGTAATGATTAGGGTTTTTATTTATTCACTCATTTATTTATCCATTCTTTATTTATATTTAATTAGATAAAAGAAAACAAAATGGTTTTCTTTATCATGAAGCTTGTTGAAGCTTCATGAAGCTTTGACTAAAGAGACCATTTTGTCTTCATGCTTAACCCTAACTATTCCCACTTACCATGGTCTGTTCTCTACACTTAACCTTAGTTAGGATATGATAAGTATTGATTTATTTTCTTTTATGAAAATACTTTTATCATATTCTATCTTCATTCTCTCCTTCTTCTTCAAGAAAGAAAATAAGACTCCATCAATGGCAACTTGAGTTCTAAAGTGAGAAATACAATTCTAAAGTGAACCCACCTCCTATTTCTTCATCCTCTACCTCTTGCCAAGTTGTTTTGGGTGTTTTCTTCACAAGTTTCACAACTTGGTGAAGTTGGAGCTTGAACTTGTGATGCCTCGACGTAGATCTTCTTCGGCACGAAGCCGACGACCTTGCCCGCCCATTTCTCCGATGAAGCTGATGCTTGAGTCCGGGATTCGAGACGGACAGCGAGAGGACGACTACATGGAGCTAAGGAAGTGGATAACCGGATCTACAAAGGTTGTAGCTCTCTTCTTTTAGTTAAGATGTTAACTAGTTTACTGTTTCGCCTAAATTTCTAGTTGACGATCCGTATTAGGGTTTCTCGGCACCCATAAAATTTAAAATTGGCATGGTTGATGCCTTGTGAGACCTCTATAGTGTGCCTAGGAACCCTACAGTGGTATCAGAGACTAGCTAGAGCCTTAGGCGATACTTAGACGATGTTTGAAACCCGATCGAACCCGAAACCCTAACTTTTTCATGCTCTCTGGACTTTTTCTAAAATCTGGGATTTTTCCATATTAAAAATGCTTTAAAAATTCAGCAGGGAATTATAAGAATTACGGTGCAAAATTTAACTTATGAACAGTACCAACGGCGGCGGAACCGCGGCAGAAGCCTTACTTCTGCGGCGGTTCCGCGGCAGAAGCCTTACTTCTGCGGCGGTTCCGCGGCCAGATGATGACGTCATCCTCCTCTTTTTGCACAGTAATTCCTATTTCTGGATGCTGAGTTTTCTGGGAATTTTTAATTTGACTCAAGAGTTGAGTATTCTGGGGTTGCTTTGGGAATCGCAGATTCGATCGGATTATCAAACTTTGTCTATGTGTTTTTTTCCGGATAATTTTAGAATATGTTAAAAGGTTCGACCGGATGTAAATACCCAATCTTTCCCCTGCCCGGAAATTTCCAATTGTTGGACTTTTCCGTAGTTTAATGACATTCTGATTAGTGCAAGTAACGCGATGGTCCCTCTAGAAGACAACAAACCTTAACTCGATTATGTGACCGTCTTGAACTGCCCTTTGAACCTTAGGGTTTGGGGCAGTACGGCGTGCCACATGTGAGGCGTTGGCTTGACCCTTCTACGGCTGGACCGTTGGTACTGAGGCATGAAGTGAATGTCTTTGAACTTATTTCGTGTGTTGAACGGTTTCGGGAAAACTTGGGTGTTCGAATGTTCGATCGGAAAGTTTAATATTTTCTATTTATCCGGAATGGGATACAATAATTGGAATTCACAAACAGTTATGAGATAACTGAATGAATGTTATAAATCTAGCGGTTTAGTCTCATTTGATATTGAAAAGAGTTTTAGATAATGAGACTAAAATGCGGGGTTTATAACTGTTAGGCATGTGATGTCTAAGTATTTCATTTGATTAGGCATGTGATGTCTAAAGAGGTTGCGGATTCCAACTGTTGTAGTTTTACACTTTCTTTTCTGTGACCGTAAGTGTAATATGTGATATCGCTGGTTTCGTTGCTATATGTCAACGACAATTGGGATACGTTGATGACATGTGATGTTATGTGTTGCTGGATATGTTATATTGGATTGTCGTGTTTGAATAGCCGGGTTTTTTTATGTGAGATGAGTGTTTTTCATTTTCATTCATGTAAAAACTTGTATGTAATATTCTTTTATTGGGGCACTTCCTGGTTGCGGAAGTTGTCACCTTTTGTATATTATTTACTTTTCCGCATTAGGATAGACCCAAGGAGGGGAGCACGAGTAACCGGGTTCTAGGGTCCAGTGGGAGACCATCTCGAGGAGTCGAGTCCGGGTCTCCTAACCCTAGAATTGGTAGGGTTGCTTGCCGCTCTCGTAGGGGTCTAGGGGTATGGGATTGGCTGTTCATCACGACCGTGGAATCCTTATTTTATACTGGCTCGTATTGAAAACACGGACGTCCTAGTATATCCAATTATTCATATGTTTCTTCTGCTGCGATATCTGTGATGTGATCATGTGATGTTCTGTGATAGATACCGTATATAGTATATATGATATATTATATAGACGTTACTTATGTTTTGCACCCGCACTAGCCCTGCCCTGCTCTGTCGTTAGTTACCTAACCTAACGGTGCACGAGGGGACATCGAGGCGAATGCGGATGGCATAAGTGTACGTCGTATTTATCTGTGATGTTTAGGTATTTAAATGATGGGACTTCATTAATGTGATTAATGAAAGAAAAGAAACCTAAGATGTTGTAGAATCAAATTTTTAACAAAATAGGTAGCTACAGTTCTTGCTTTACATAGCGATATATATGATATATCCCGCACCTCATTCGACGAGGAAAGGGCCGACGATCCCTTCACCGGGAGTGACCCCTTTAGCAAAACTAGAAAAGCCTCAAAATCACTCCATTTCAAAACTTCATTTAATTCTACAACGATATCAAGTTCATTACGCAATAGGTTTTCAGAAAAACCTGACGTAGCCCTCCGTCATTTCAGATAAATCCTACTTAGTATTCGTGCTACGTTTGTTGACCTCCGTCAAGGCGTAGTGTGCGGTAGCTAACTAGTATTTATCTGCTTATGCATATGATGCAGATTGGATTAGGGTAGTCGTACGACCTTGTTGACCACCGTCAAGGGTCGTGCGGGTGGGTTTGATTCAATCAAGAAATGACGGGTTGAACTTGACTTGCACCCTGTGGTTTGTTGACCTCCTTCAAGGTCATAGGATGCTTGGGGCAAAATATTATCGGGAATTTCAAGTGTTGAAATTTGCAATGAGATTGCATACCTTCTATGAGATAGTTGGATCCCAATACCCACTGCGAGTAAGAGTTACTCCTGGGAGAGTTTTGCACACTACAATTAGCCGATCAAGTAGGTGTCTAGAAAGGTGTCAACGGGGTTACGCCTCTGGGAAAACGAGGTTTACTTTAATTAGGTCCGTGCGAAAGCATGGGGAACCTCCCTCAAAGTACCGACACTGGCCTGGCTGAAAGATCGACGAAGTTGTAGGGTGTAATTAATCCCGGCTAGTCTTTCCTTTTAGGGTTTGAAGGAAGATTTGATAAAAACCAGTGGGAGCCATCCTGATTAGATAAGATAATAACCAATCTGATCTTGCACGAGCATAGCTAAAGTGTTTTCTTCTCTCTCTCTCCAGGTAGCGACCATTTCATGCCTTAATCAAGATAATAATATGGATGTATTGACTGAACCCGCATGTTATACTGTGCTGGGGAGCGTTGGTTCCGTTCATTCTTATAAGAGTTATAGGAATGAACAGGATATAGGGGAATACCAGGATTCCCATGCCACCCGAATGAAGAGAGTACATGTTGATGCATTTTCTTCAGGTGTGTTGGTTACTGAGAACTGTTTCTCCATTTTCTCTACGTCCTGGGTATTAGATACCGGGTCAGGATCCCATATATATAATCAGTTACATGGGCTTAGAAAAGGTAGAGAACTTGGAGAAGGTGATAAAGACATTAGAGTTGGAAATGGTGCAATTGTTGCAGCTAAGACTGTCGGGGAATATCACCTAGTGTTACCAACTGGTAATACATTGGTTCTGAACGAATGCTATTACATGCCGAACCTGATATGCAACATTATATCGGTTTCTTTATTGAGTAAAGAGGGATATAATTTTGTATTACAGGACAATGTTATGAACATTTTCCATAACCAAAAGTTGGTTGGATCAGGCACGTTGTGCAATGGCATTTATGTTCTAAATCAATCAACAGTTCTGAGCATAACAAACACACACAAGAGGAAGAGTTCTGAACAGAACGAATCCTTCTTGTGGCATTGTAGACTGGGTCACATCAATACGACACGACTAGCTAAGTTGCATAAAGATGGATATTTAAATCCGTTTGAATTTTCATCTTATGACACTTTCCAGTCATGTCTCAAAGGCAAGATGACCAAAACTCCGTTTACGGGACACGGAGAAAGTGTTACCGAACTCTTGGGACTGATACATAGTGATGTATGCGGTCCTATGTCTACACATGCCAGGGATGGTTCTTCGTACTTCATTACATTCACTGACGATCTCTCTAGATTCGGATATGTGTTCCTGATGAAACACAAATCAGAAGCTTTTGAGAAATTTAGAGAATATAAACAAGAAGTCGAGAACCAAACCGGAAAAAGTATTAAAATCCTTCGATCTGATCGTGGAGGTGAATACTTGAGCAATGAATTCCTGGACTTCCTAAAAGAGAATGGGATTCTCTCTCAGCTAACTCCTCCATATACACCACAGCACAACGGTGTATCAGAACGGAGGAACCGCACCCTATTAGATATGGTGCGCTCTATGATGAGTGTAGCTGAGTTATCTGTTTCCTTCTGGGGATATGCACTGGAAACAGCAGCATACCTACTGAATAGGGTTCCCACCAAATCTGTGTCTACCACACCATATGAGATATGGGAAGGGAAGAGACCATATCTTAATTTTATAAAGATATGGGGTTGCCCGGCCTATGTCAAAAGACAAAAACCGGACAAACTCGAGGCAAGGTCTGTATTGTATAAATTTGTTAGATATCCCAAACATTCGCGAGGGTATATCTTCTACCACAGTGAGGAACAAAGAGTATTTGTTGCTCAACATGCCACCTTTTTAGAAAAGGAATTTCTTGCAAAAGAGATTAGTGGCTCTGAGGTAGAACTGGAAGAGGTTCCAGCTGAACAATACACAACAGAAGATTTAGTGGAACCAGAGAATTCAGTAGCTCCCAATGAACCTCAGCCTCTCCGCCGATCTAGTAGGGTTCCTCGCCAACCTGAGAGATACTACGGTTTTCTCATGGATGGTGGGAGCGAGGATTGCATCATGGAGGATGATGACCCAACTAGCTTCGAGCAGGCCATCATGAGTGGGGACTCAGTGAAATGGCTGGATGCTATGCGGTCCGAGATGGAATCCATGTACACCAACAAAGTATGGACTTTGGAAGTTGCTCCTGAAGGGGTAAAACCCATTGGGAGCAAGTGGATCTTCAAGAAGAAACATGGTGTAGATGGGAAAGTGGAGACTTTCAAAGCTAGACTTGTTGCAAAGGGTTTTCGTCAAAGACCAGGTGTGGACTATGACGAAACCATTTTCTCCAGTGGCTATGCTTAAATCCATCCGGATCATGCTTGCCATCGCTGCGTATCATGACTACGAAATCTGGCAAATGGATGTTAAGACCGCCTTTCTAAATGGTGATTTAGAAGAGTGCGTGTACATGACTCAGCCAGAGGGCTTCGTAGACAGTGGGAGCAGCGGGAAGGTGTGCAAGCTGCTTAAATCCATTTATGGATTAAAGCAAGCATCGCGGAGTTGGAACATCTGCTTTGACGTCGTTATCAAAGAGTTTGATTTCGTCAAAAACCCAGATGAACCTTGTATTTACAAGAAGGTGGCAGAGAGTAAGGTTGTCTTCCTCGTATTGTACGTGGACGACATACTCTTGATAGGAAATGATATTCCTATGCTGCAATCGGTCAAGCTCTTCTTATCACAAAGATTCTCAATGAAAGATCTTGGTGATGCCTCCTGCATATTGGGAATAAGGATCTATAGAGATAGATCCAAACGGATATTGGGATTGTCCCAATCCAGGTACATTGACACCATACTAAAGAGGTTTAGTATGGAAGAATCCAAGCGTGGGAACTTGCCCACGATCTCTGGAGTCACTCTCTCCAAAGAGATGTCTCTTAAGACTGATTTGGAGAGAGCTCGCATGCAAGGGATACCCTATGCTTCGGCTGTAGGCTCTATCATATATGCGATGCTATGTACCAGACCCGATGTAGCATACTCACTAAGTATAGTGAGCAAGTATCAAGCTGATCCTGGAGAGAGTCACTGGACAGCTGTGAAGAGCATTCTCAAGTACTTGCGAAGGACTAAAGAGATGCTCTTGGTGTATGGTAACGGAGAACTCCAAGTGGAGTCCTTTACCGATTCGAGCTTCCAGAGTGATAAGGACGACTCTAAGTTGCAGTCGGGCTTTGTCTTTACCCTTTACGGAGGGGCGGTTAGCTGGAAGAGTTCCAAGTAGGAAACCGTGGCAGACTCGACGATGGAGGCTGAATACATCGCTGCCAACGATACTGCCAAAGAGGCTGTCTAGATCAAGAAGTTCATTACTGAACTTGGAGTGGTTCCATCCATTGAGCATCCAATACCTTTGTATTGCGATAACAATGGAGCGGTGGCTTTGGCCAAGGAACCTAGGTCCCATCAGCGATCCAGGCATATTCTGAGGCGGTATCACCTGATCCGGGAGATAGTTGATCACCGGGAGATCGAGGTCAGGAGGGTTGACACGAAGAACAACACGGCGGATCCACTCACGAAGGCCATTCCCCAGATACAGTTTGAGAGACTCTTCGGGATGCTCGGTATGCGATACTACAGCAGCTGGCCCTAGTGCAAGTGGGAGATTGTTAGTTGTGTGTATGCCCTAGAGGCCAGTATTGTACAGATGATGTATATTATATTGGATGCTTGGACATATATAGAGATGACTTTCTTGCTTGATATGATAGTATGCTATCTGGTTGCTCTTTATCTTAACATGTACACTTGTCTCTTTAAACTGTCTTATAGTTACATGTTGATAAAGCCCTTAGGATGTGTACTTGACTGCCTGGACTATGATGCAGATCATACTAGTGGGGACATGGTAGTCCATAAGTACATCCTTCAAGGTCCCTAGTCGTGGGTGTATCGAGACGGGACATCGATATACCAGTGTAGACTAGCGTATACGCTTCTCGACCCATGAGATGGGCGATTGATGATCCCATATCCATTGGTGTTTGACATCAGAGATGGTGTGCGGGTGCTCAGTGGAGACTGGGTACACTGGACGGACTTGCTGAGAACTCCCAGATGGTATTATACCTCACGTCAGATGGCAGTTCTCAGGTGACACTTGTGCAGGTTAGTCTGTAGACCCGAGATCGTCATAGAGTCTTGTGTGATTCCCACTGTGCTTTGATCTCCACCTTACCACGTCCATGAGGGCGTGCAAAACGGTGGTCTTTGGATACAGTCCCGAGTCACATGGAGGCAATGAGCGATAGGAGGGGTTTCGTCTCTCTCGGTATTGGGGGTTGATGTTGCGCTGTGCTCGATTGGCTGTAACAGGGAAGTCCCTGGCCAGGGCTGATCAGAGATTTGCTGGTAAGTGTTACCCGTAGTTTCTCGACCCGTTATGAGCCTCACATCGGCACGACTTATCGGTTATTGGGGTCTGACGTATACCACCCCTAGACTTGATATGCGACATATCAGACGAACATACCGGACTGTACGGTAAGTGTTACTGGTTGGATTCACAGGAGTGTGAGCGGGCTAGCTCGTCGATCCTCTGATCGCTCAATACCCGGATGACCGTTACGTTTAGCAGACCGCTTGCGGCTTCTGGGTGCTTGATATGATCATCATCTGCTACCGGCGTATTGACGAGTCTTTAGAGTCCTACACAGAGGTTTCCTGGCTCAAGCGAAACGAAATAGGAGCGCATATGAGATATGTGCGGGACCGAGAATAATGCGTGTAAGTGATACCGCATTTCATTCTCGCGATGAATGTTTCGATTGGTTGTATGCGATATGACCTAGTTATCGAATCATTGAGTCGATAAATCGATACATTCGATACTAGTCGGTTATGTGCGACATGACCGGATCATTGAATCAAATGTTGATTTAATGATTTAATGTATAATTATATTTGATATATTACTTTGCATTAACTAGTATTGGTTCACTTTAAATGGATTTTCTCACTTGAAGTTCACACATTGTATATGTGATATATTTTGTGTGCAATTGATTGTATCATGTTTGATGTTGCATGCTAACTTGTGTTTTGTGTAAAGATTAAACCATGGTTGTGTAATGATTAGGGTTTTTATTTATTCACTCATTTATTTATCAATTCTTTATTTATATTTAATTAGATAAAAGAAAACAAAATAGTTTTATTTATCATGAAGCTTGTTGAAGCTTTGACTAAAGAGACCATTTTGTCTTCATGCTTAACCCTAACCATTCCCACTTACCATGGTCTATTCTCTACACTTAACCTTAGTTAGGATATGATAAGTATTGATTTATTTTCATTTATGAAAATACTTTTATCATATTCTATCTTCATTCTCTCCTTCTTCTTCAAGAAAGAAAATAAGACTCCATCAATGGCAACTTGAGTTCTAAAGTGAGAAATCCAATTCTAAAGTGAACCCACCTCCTATTTCTTCATCCTCTACCTCTTGCCAAGTTGTTTTGGGTGTTTTCTTCACAAGTTTCACAACTTGGTGAAGTTGGAGCTTGAACTTGTGATGCCTCGATGTAGATCTTCTTCGGCACGAAGCCGACGACCTTGCCCGCCCATTTCTCCGATGAAGCCGATGCTTGAGTCCGGGATTCGAGACGGACAGCGAGAGGACGACTACATAGAGCTAAGGAAGTGGATAACGGATCTACAAAGGTTATAGCTCTCTTCTTTTAGTTAAGATGTTAACTAGTTTACTGTTTCGCCTAAATTTCTAGTTGACGATCCGTATTAGGGTTTCTCGGCACCCATAAAATTTGAAATTGGCATGGTTGATGCCTTGTGAGACCTCTATAGTGTGCCTAGGAACCCTACAGGTCTATAAGCACATCCTTAAATGTCCCTAGTCGTCGGAGTATCGAGACCGGGCATCGATACTCCAGTGTAGACTAGTGTATACTGATCGAGACCCCGACGAGGGGCGGTGGCCAGGTCTCACAAGCCATTGGTGTTAGTTAGTTCACCTAAGATAGTATACAGGTGCTCATTGGGTTATGAGTACACTGGACGGACTCGCCGGGAAATTGCTAGTTGGTATTATAGCTATTGTCAGATAGCAGTTCCCAGGTGACATGTGTACAGGTTAGTCTGTCAACCTGAGATCGTCATTTGTCTCGTGTGAGTTCCCACTGTGCTTTGATTACTACCCTACTACGGCTCAAAGGAGTCCTGCAAATAGGTTTTAGTTGGGTACAGTCCCAAGCCACATGGAGGCAGTGATCGGATCGTCGGGGATTCGTCTCTCCCGGTATTGGGGATTGATGTCGCGTAGTGTACGGATGGCCATCACCATAAATCCGTGGCCACGGTGGACGAGAATTACCGATCCAGGATCGATAGTTTCTCAAGTGGTGGTGGGTTTCATACTGACACTAAATATCGCGTTGTTGGGGGTCTGACTTTATCCACCCCCCTAGACTCGATATGCGATACTCTTAGACGAACAGACCGGACTGTACGGATATTGTCACTGTCAGGCTCAGTAAGGGTTCAGGATGAGTCGTCGGCCTCCCTTTCGCTCAATACCTGGGTAGCCGTTACGTACAGCTAGTGCCGCTGACGTGCTTGTGGTTAAACTCACTGCCAGCGTATTGATGAGTCTTTAGTGTCCCACACAGAAGGTTTTCACGGTTCAGGCGATATGGTGTATATGAGGTATGTTGATACATACAAGTGTCCGAGTAAATATATGCAAGTGCTGCGCAGACTTTAATCGGACGGTTGATAATACTAGCGGCTCAGGATTAAGCCGGATTATTAAATAGGGTTTTGATTTAATAATTGATATATGTATTTGTATATACGTATTCTAGTATTATTGTTCACTATTCGTTTTCTCTCTCGGCTATTCGTATTTTGGTACGAATACGCGTATATGTATTTCGATACATGTACCGGGAAGTATTCCGTATTTTATGCGGAATAGCTTCTAGAAGATGCCACCTCATTTATTATGATTTTCCATTTATGGAAATTCATTTGTTTTATTAATGAGGTGGAAAAGGTGATGTGACTTCAAGCATGGCATGAACATGGTTGGATTTGTTTAATGAAATTAAACAAAGGAAACTGATTTTTTTTGTGAAGGAGAGAGAGAAAGTGGGGGGGCCGGCCACTTCATCATGGGTGGGGGTTCATTTCATTTGGTAGTTGATTACATTCTACACTAGCTCACTCTCACTCTCTCATTCACCAAAAAATGAGTTAGCAAATATTGCTCATGCCAAAAGTTCACATCCTCTTTCATCTTCTTCTTCTTGAGTTTCATTTTGAGCTCATGGTTTGAGAGAAAAATGTAGTGATACTTTCATACACCCCCACTCTCCATCGCTAGCGATGTTGTAGCGTCGGTTACCTCGTTCGACGAGGTTGGAGCTTGCGTCGTTTCCCTCGGGTGGATCATCGGAGACGAAAGAAGACCGGCAACCAAACATCGTTAAAGGATCGCTAGGAGCTTGGAATGAAGACCGAAGGACACGGATCAACTCGGTATAACGATTTTAACTCTTAGTTAGTTTGCTAGTTTAGGGTTTAAGGTCGATCCGTAAACCGGGTAGCGGTAGCGCCAATTTAGAAATTTTCGTTCCGCATTTTGGCCGCGTTTTGACGGCCGGGGCGCTACCGGGACCCTACATGGTATCAGAGCCATTCTTTCAACCCCTACTAGCTTGTTTAAACGTGCTTAAAAGATCGATCGACGGAATTTACAAAAAACACGATATCAGTTTTGGGTTTGCTGTCGTTTTTCAAAAGTATTCAAAAAATTATTTGGAGTGGCTTAAAAATCCGTGCAGGCAAATATAAGGATACACAAAAAATTTAAGCCCGTGAAGCCTATAAATAGCCGCGGAACCGCCGCACTAACCCCCTTTTGGCGGCGGATCCGCGGCCATTTAGTGGCGACGGGCTTCCAAATTTTTTCTCTAGCTCCTTGATGTGAAGTTGTGATTTTTGTGATATTCTTTTTTGGCCCAGGTTTCAGTGAAGTATTGTTTTGCTATTGGGGCCAATTTGGAACTTAGTCGATCAATATTTTAAGCGTGCGTTTGACAGTACATACATTATATTCTGCGACCGTGAATATCACTTGATCGGTAAACTCGTCTAATTGCTATATGTCTTTTAGACGGGTTTGCGAACGTGACATTCACGTTGATGTTCTGTGATGTGCTGTGATGTTGGTTGGATCGTCGTGGTGGATAGCAATGGTGAAATAATAGTACAGTTTTATTTCATTTGTACATTTGATATTGCGGGGCGAGCGTCCGACATGTGGACTGCAGTCACTGCCAGTTTGTATATTATTCTTTTGGGGCACGACCGGGATGAGGTCGATGTCACCCTTGTATATTATTTTATTTTCTGTACTAGGATTACCCAACGGTGGAGTGTACGAATAGCCGGGTTCTAGAGGGCAACTGGTCTGCATCTCATGGCGTTGGGACGGAGGGGACCTTACTCTAGAATTGGCGGGCTATTCACCGCACTCGTAGGGGGTATAGGTTGACCCAGGAGGGGTGATCAAGTTACCGGATTCCGTGAATTATTGGGTGGTCCATTCACGTTGCTGAAGGGGGCTGCCTCGCTTCTGGTTTTGGCAGGTAACTTGCCGCGCTCGTAGGGGTCTAGGTTTCATTGCACAGGCTATCCACACGACAGGGAACGTCGGGTCTCACTTGCGGCTCAAGTGAAAACCGGGGCTCCAGATTATCCACCATTCTGTGTTGCTTCTGTGATGTTTCTGTGATGTTACTTTATATCATGCCTGGGACGAATGTTATATATATATTTATATTTACTAGTAGATGTTGTATATGTTTTGCACCCGCGCTAGCCCAGTCCCCGCTCTGTCGTTAGTTAAGTAACCTAACAGGTGATGACGGGACCCAGTGGCGAATGCGGATGGCATATACGTACATTTTATTTTCGTTCTTTTCTGGTGTGATTAATTGATGGGACTGCATAGATTTTTATCAATGCAAGGAAAAAAAAAACCTATTTATATGATGTTGTTGGAACCAAGTTTTTAAAAACTGACATTACAGACGTTTTCTTTTGCTTTGCATCGGGGTATTCATTTGGAATATCCTGCACCTCATTCGACGAGGCAAGGGCCGAGATCCCTTCATCGGGAGTGACCCCTTGGGTAAAAGTTTGCGTCAACGTAATAACTTTACTATAGTCGATTATTTTTGCTTTGCATCATAGTATTCAGTTTGGAATATCCTGCACCTCATTCTACGGGGAAAGAGCCGAGATCCCTTCACCGGGGTGACCTCTTTAGCAAAAGTTTTCGCCATTATATATTTATAAAACCACTTAGATTCCTTCAACGATATCAAGTTCATTACGTTAAAGGTTTTTCGCCAAAAACCAGCCGTAGCCCTCCGTCATTTCAGATTAGTATTGCTTAGTATTCGTGCTGCGTTTGTTGACCTTGTCAAGGCGTAGTGAGCGGTAGCTCTGTAATACTTTTCTGTCACAAGCAAATGTGGATTGGTTAGGCCAGTCGTTCGACCTTGTTGACCTTGTCAAGGGTCTGTGCGGGTGGGTCTAATGCAATCAAGATAATGACGGGTTGAACTTGACTAGGACCCTTTGACTTGTTGACCTTGTCAAGGTCACTTGGATCCTAGGGGTAAAAATCATATCGGGAGTTTCAAACATACAGGAAACTTGCCAGGCATGCGCATACCTTCTGGAGTGTCGTGACTTGAGTGGCTTCCATCAAGTTATCATGTGATGATAGTTGGATCCCGATTCCCACTGATGAGTAGGATTACTCCACGGGTGATTCTGACTAATTCTCCTTTTAGGTTTGGAGGAGAATTTGAGGAAACAGTGGGAGCCATCCAGATTAGATAAAGTGATTAACCATTCTGATCTAGGTTAGAGTGCACGCTGAGTATTTCTTTTCTCTCTCTCTGGCTGCGACTATGACCCGACCTTTGAGTAAAACTCATGAAACTAAGTTGACCAAACCTTCTTAAAACATTTTGGCTTTTGGAATGTCACGGTGTCGCAAATATCATTGCCATTTCTATATCACCTTTGCTTTTCTCCAGAACACCCCGTATTATCACGAACATCCACTTCCATTTGATAAATCCATCGTATGGTTATATACGAACTCGAAGGAACTTTTTCGAGGATGGATTCTGGTTCTGGAGAGATTGAATAGGATTATTCGGTTGTCTTTTCCCTTTACCTTCTTTCAGGTTGTGAGGGCTCCTAGGATTAGGAGAGGGTACACCTATTGAGCTTATTGGATAGTCTTCTTCCAAACCATAGGCAGGTGCTGAACGGTAGGGAAGGAAGAAAACCAATTAAGCTTAAGTGTGGTGTACAGAAGGTAATAAGTAAAGACATATAAAGGGATTAGAATAATGGCAAAGGAAAATGCGACCACCAACTTTCACGACAAAAACAAGGTATACCCCTGCCACTCCTACATTCATTTTGCTTTTCTCTAGGACACTCCGTATCACTACGGATATCCACTTCCATTGGATAAATCCATCGTATAGTTACATACGAACTCGAAGGAACTTTTTCGAGGATGGATTCTGGTTCAGGAGAAAAAGAATAGGATTATTCAGATGTCTTTTCTCTATACCTTCTTTCATGTTGCGAGGGCTTCTAGGATTAGGAGAGTAAACCTATTACGCTTATTGGATAGTCTTCTTCCAAACCTTAGGATGGTGCCGAAGGGTAGGGAATGAAGAAAACCAATTAGCGTAAAAGAGGTGTATAGAAAGTAATAAGTGAAGACATAATAAAGGGATTGGAGTGAGGGCAGGTAATTATATGGTTACTGTTGTGAATCAGGATAGTGGAAGAGGCGTTACTAGGAATACCAGTAAACCCCTTCAAAACATTTTCATGTTTCAGTTTCACTGTGTGATGTTAATTGATAACTGTTTTCCCAGTTGGAATCTAACTCCAGGGTATGTATTTACCAGATCAGTTTCTCACATCTGCATGTTATTACAGATGGTGAGTGGGAGTAAGATATTGGGAATTGGGTGATTAGATCCTCATTATATCGGAATTCGTTGTAATTGGTAATATTTGAGGAAATCATCTGGATTTTGCTGGATGGCAAATATATGGATTTGAATATCCGTTGTTATGCACCAATTTCAAAATGATATATCTGTACGTTTATTTTTATAAAGTGAGATATATATTTTTGATATTATGTCTGTGACATTTACCTATATCGGTTGGTGATTAGGTAAGGTGCATTCAACAGCGGTATAATTCTTCTTAACCATACTATAGTTTTTCAACCTACGACGCACAGGGTTTGAGTTGTTGAATTCAGGGGACTTATACAAAGTATTGTATGTTGTCCAGTGTCCATTAGGACAAAGGGGATGTTACTAGTACTATATTCTGTTTACTTATAACTTCTCCAGTTCTGGACATGCATTCCGTTGAAATGCAAGGTCCAGATTTTCCGAAGTTATAGGTATAAGAATAAAGTAAAGGACCATTTATTGTAAGTATCAGGATTCTTCGAGGAAGTCGAAGATGTAGATACTTATGTTTGGTATTCAGTTAATAGTAATGGTTTTAAGAACTTGCGTCTCTATTGGGTTACTTATATATGGATGCACTCGTAGATGAGTAATGCTGAATGGCCTCCTTCCATTTGGTTGATATGCACTGGAGACAGCTGCATGTTTTTGAATCTGGTTCAAATTAGATTAGTGCTTTTGTTTCTATATTAGATATATATAGAATCGATTTATATCTTAACGATGTTAAGGTATAGGGAGTTGTCCGGCTGATGCTTAAAACCAGAATCCGGATAAGCTCAAGGCACGTTTCAGTAATGGCTGTTTGTGGGTTATCCCGGGCTTTGACGAGGGTTAATTTTCTACCATCAGGAAGATCAATATTTATATTGTTCATGACTCGCCACAGTTTTAGTAAAATGGATTTTTTTTCCAGAAAAACAGAAGTGGGAGTATGGTAGAACTGGAAGTTATTCTAGAACCACAAACGATTACTGGAAATTTAATAGAACCTAAGGATTCAATTGAATTCGACATTCCATTAGCCACTCCGCAGATTTGGTGGGTAACCTCAGGCACCCGAGAGGTACTTCAATCTTCTCAGTGACGGTGACAGGGAGGTTCTTGTTTACCCAGACTTGCCATTGCTGCTGTTCTAGACTATAAGACCCGGCAGGAGGATGAGTATAGCGTCGTTCTAAACTAGATTTAGAAGTGCACGTGTATATGACTCTGCCAGAGGGTTGTTGTAGTCAGTGGGAGCAGCGGAAGCATAGTGGGAAAGTAGCTTATGTCTATTTTATAGACTAAAGCAGGTATAGCAGAAATAGATCATCTAATTTTGATGTGACAGTCATATGTCTTGACCTCATCAGAATAGGAGATAGATCTGGTAAGAAGGTAGTAGGGTGTGATGTCCGAGGATTCGGGATGACATGCATTTAATAGGAAGAGATATTCCTATACTACGATCGGTTATACTGTGGTTGTCACAAAGTTGTTTCTCCACAAAGGATATGGATATAATATCAGGTTTTCTGGTTACCAGATCTATGGTTTTAGACTAGATTTGGGAAGTATCCTAATCTGGGTACTTTGACATTAAATGGATGACTCCTGGCATGGTGGTGTACCTGCAGGTGATGGAGTCACCCTCTCTAAAGGTGTTTTACAGACTAAAGGAGAAAGAGGTCTGCATGATTAGCACATCACTTGCTTATGCAATTGAGTTAATCATAAAATGTCAAGTACCACACCAGATATTGCTTCTGCACTAGATGCAATAAGCAGATATATTAATCCAATCCTGGAGAAATATTGGGAAGCAGTTATTGAACATAAATGGATGTTCTAGGGATATGATAACGACAGCCTCCTTCAGGGGACGATTATCATTTCAGGCTTCCAAGGTGACCTGGATGACAGAGTGACTGTCAGAGTTATAGTTTTCCTTCTTTTGAGGGACAGTATGTTGGACAGGTGGTCCAAGCGGATACTGAGGAAAAGCATGGCGCAGGATACTGATTAAATTCAGTGGTCGATATAGTCTAAGTAGTTTGCTGGATTTGGAGTTCATTTGTGAACTGGGTCCCATCAGACATCCAAACAAATTCTAAGACAAGTATTACTCATTTCGGGAGATAGTTTTCTCCGCGAAATTGAGATTAAGAGAGATACAGAAAGAAACATTGGAGCAGATCCACTCACTGAGGCTATTTCTCGAACGCAATCATTTTCGCAAACGGGCTTTGTGAAACTGATTAGTAGAGAAGTTGGGTGTTCGGTATCACACAGGCTGTGAGTATGCGACATCGCAATAATTGGCCTTAAGTGCAAGTGGGAGATTGTTGCCTATAGTGCCCTCAAGGCAATTATCATAGTCGCGGACTTGTGGTTATGATGATTGAGTGAGGACCTATACCGATAAAACAGTCTCACTCAAGATGATAGTATGCTATCGGGTTTGTCTTTATCATCATGTACATGTTGATAAAGCCCATAGGATTCTTGCTTGACTGCCAACATTATGATGGCGATCACATACGTGGGAGCTGGGGGTCTATAAGCACATCCTTAAATGTCCCTATTCGTGGGAGTATCGAGACCGGGCATCGATACTCCAGTGTAGACTAGTGTATACTGATCGAGACCCCGACGAGGGGCAGTGGCCAGGTCTCACAAGCCATTGGTGTTAGTTAGTTCACCTAAGATAGTATACAGGTGCTCATTGGGTTATGAGTACACTGGACGGACTCGCCGGGAACTTGCTAGTTGGTATTATACCTATTGTCAGATAGCAGTTCCCAGGTGACATGTGTACAGGTTAGTTTGTCGACCTGAGATCGTCATTTGTCTCATGTGAGTTCCCACTGTGCTTTGATTACTACCCTACCATGGCTCAAAGGTGTCGTGCAAACAGGTTTTAGTTGGGTACAGTCACGAGCCACATGGAGGAAGTGATCGGATCGTTGAGGATTCGTCTCTCCCGGTATTGGGGGTTGATGTCGCGTAGTGTACGGATGGCCATCACCACAAATCCGTGGCCACGGTGGACGAGAATTACCGATCCAGGATCGATAGTTTCTCAAGTGGTGATGGGTTTCATACTGACACTAAATATCGCGTTGTTGGGGGTCTGACTTTATCCACCCCGCTAGACTCGATATGCAATACTCTTAGACGAACAGACCGGACTGTACGGATATTGTCACTGTCAGGCTCAGTAAGGGTTCAGGATGAGTTTGCTCGTTGGCCTCCCTTTTGCTCAATACCTGGATAGCCGTTACGTACAGCTAGTGCCGCTGACGTGCTTGTGGTTAAACCCACTGCCAGCGTATTGACGAGTCTTTAGAGTCCCACACAGAAGGTTTTCACGGTTCAGGCGATATGGTGTACATGAGGTATGTTGATACATACATGTGTCCGATTAAATATGTGCAAGTGCTGCGCAGACTTTAATCGAACGGTTGATAATATTAGCGGCTCAGGATTAAGCCGGATTATTAAATCGGGTTTTGATTTAATAATTGATATATTTATTTGTATATACGTATTCTAGTATTATGGTTCACTATTCGTTTTCTCTCTCGGCTATTCATATTTTGGTACGAATACGCGTATATGTATTTCTATACATGTACCGGGAAGTATTCCGTATTTTATACGGAATAGCTTCTAGAAGATGCCACCTCATTTATTATGATTTTCTATTTATGGAAACTCATTTGTTTTATTAATGAGGTGGAAAAGGTGATTTGACTTCAAGCATGGCATGAACATGGTTTTGTGGTATGGTTGGATTTGTTTAATGAAATTAAACAAAGGAAAATGATTTTTTGTGTGAAGGAGAGAGAGAAAGTGGGGGGCCGGCCACTTCATCATCGGTAGGGGTTCATTTCATTTGGTAGTTGATTACATTCTACACTAGCTCACTCTCACTCTCTCATTCACCAAAAAATGACTTAGCAAATTTTGCTCATGCCAAAAGTTCACATCCTCCTTCATCTTCTTCTTCTTGAGTTTCATTTTGAGCTCATGGTTTGAGAGAAAAATGTAGTGACACTTTCATACACCCCCACTCTCCTTCGCTAGCGATGTTGGAGCGTCGGTTACCTCGTTCGACGAGGTTGGAGCTTGCGCCGTTTCCCTCGGGTGGATCATCGGAGACGAAGGACGACCGGCAACCAAACATCGTCAAAGGATCGCTAGGAGCTTGGAATGAAGACCGAAGAACACGGATCAACTCGGTATAATGATTCTAACTCTTAGTTAGTTTGCTAGTTTAGAGTTTAAGGTCGATCCGTAAATCGGGTAGCGGTAGCGCCAGTTTAGAAATTTTCGTTCCGCATTTTGGCCGCGTTTTGACGGCCGGGGCGCTGCCGGGACCCTACACTGGATCCCCAGAATGTAGGAAGCATCACCCAGGTATTTCATGGAGAACCTTTGTGACAAGAATCCTTTGACTGATTGTAGCATAGGAATGTCATTTCCTATCAAGAGAATGTCATCCACGTACAAGACGAGGAATACCATAGTTCTCGCTACAATCTTACTATAAATGCATGGTTCATCTGGATTTTTGATAAAGTCGAATTCCTTGACCGTCTCATAAAAACAGATGTTCCAACTCCGTGATGCCTGGTTTAATCCATAAATGGATTTAAGCAACTTGCACACTCTTCCGCTGCTCCCACTCTCTATGAAACCCTCCGTCTGATCCATATAGATGCACTCTTCCAAATTTCCATTCAAAAAAGTAGTCTTTACGTCCATCTACCAAATTTCATAATCGTGGAAGGCAGCAATGGAAAGAAGGATCTGAATGGATTTAAGCATAGCCACTGGAGAAAAGGTTTCACCATAGTCTAAACCAGGTCTTTGACGAAAACCTTTTGCAACAAGTCTAGCCTTATAGGTTTCAACCTGTCCGTCTACACCAATCTTATTTCTGAAGATTCATTTGCAGCCTACGGGTTTTACCCCTTCTGGAGCAATTTCCAAATTCCATACTTTGTTGGTGTACATGGACTCCATTTCAGTCCGCATTGCATCCGGCCATTTTACCGAGTCTTTGTTCTGAATGGCTTGCTGGAAGCTTGTTGGCTCATCATCATCAATGATGCAATCCTCTCTATCCCCGTCTATGAGAAAACCATAGTATCTTTAAGGCGGATGAGACTGCCTACTAGTCCTGCGGAGCAGCGCAGGGATGTCCGGTTCTTTCGAAACTTCTGGTTTCACCATGCTTTCAGTAATAGCTTGTGGTTCTGGAATTTCTTCCAGTTCTATCACGCTCCCACTTATCTCTTTTTCTAAAAATTGATTTTCCAAAAAGTGGGCATGACGAGAAACAAAAACCTTTTGTTCCCTTGCGTAATAGAAAAGATACCCCCTGGAGTTCTTTGGGTATCCTACAAATTTACACAATACTGAGCGTGCCTCGTGTAGGGTTCCTAGGCACTCTCAAGAGGTCTCACAAGGCATCAACCATGCCAATTTCAAAAATTATGGGTGCCGAGAAACCCTAATACGGATCGTGGACTAGAAGTTTAGGCGATATGTGAATCTAGTTAACAACTTAACTAAAAGAAGAGAGCTACAACCTTTGTAGATCCGGTTATCCACTTCCTTAGCTCCATGTAGGCTTCCTCTCGCTGTCCATCTCGAATCCCGAACTTATACGTCGGCTTCATCGGAGATTTGGGCGGACTAGGTCGTCGGCTTCGTGCCGAAGATGATCTACGTCGAGGCATCACAAGTTCAAGCTCCGACTTCACAAATTTATGAAACTTGTGAAGAAAACACCCAAAACAACTTGGCAAGAGGTAGAGGGTGAAGAAATAGGAGGTGGGTTCACTTTAGAATTGGATTTCTCACTTTGGAACTCAAGTTGCCATTAATGGCATCAAGCTTTTTCTTTTGAAGATGAAGAAGAAGATGAAGCTAGAATTATGATAAGTGTTGAGTTAAAATGAATAATAATTCAATACTTATCATAAGCTAACTATAGTTAAGTGTAGAGAATAGACCATGGTTACTTGGATGAGTTAGGGTTAAGCATGAAGACAAGAATGGTTACAAAAGTCAAAGCTTCATGAAGCTTCAACTTAAAACAAAGAAAGCCACCATTCTCATCATAATCCTTTTCAAATAAATAAATAAATGAATATGCAAAACCCTAATCAACACTTAACCATGGTTTTAATTCTTTACACTTAACAAAATGATCAAGTATCATCAAACATGATACAAATATGTGCACAAAAGTATATCACATATACTTCTTGCACATCAAGTGAGAAAATCCATATAAAGTGAACCAATACTAGTTAATGCAATGCAATATATCAAATATATAATTATACATTAAATCATTAAATCAACATTTGATTCAATGATCCGGTCATGTCGCACATAACCGACTAAAATCCAATGTATCGATTTATCGAATCAATGATTCGATAACTAGGTCATATCGAATATAACCAATCGAAACATATATCGCGAGAATGAAATGCGGTATCACATACACGCATTATTCTCGGTCCTGCACATATCTCATATGCGCTCCTATTTCGTTTCGCTTGAGCTAGGAAACCTCTGTGTAGGACTCTAAAGACTCGTCAATACGCCGGTAGCAGATGATGATCATATCAAGCACCCACAAGCCGCAAGCGGTCTGCTAAACGTAACGGCCATCCGGGTATTGAGCGATCAGAAGATCGACGAGCTAGCCTGCTCACACTCCTGTGAATCCAACCAGTAACACTTACCGTACAGTCCGGTCTGTTCGTCTGATATGTCGTATATCAAGTCTAGGGGTGGTAAACGTCAGACCCCAATAACCGATAAATCGTGCCGATATGAGGCTCATAACGGGTCGAGAAACAACTGGTAACACTTACCAGCAAATCTCTGATCAGCCCTGGCCAGGGACTTCCCTGTTACGGCCAATCGAGCACAGCGCAACATCAACCCCCAATACTGTGAGAGACGAAACCCCTCCTATCGCTCATTGCCTCCATGTGACTCGGGACTGTACCCAAAGTCCACCGTTTTGCATGCCCTCATAGACGTTGTAAGGTGGAGATCAAAGCACAGTGGGAATCACACAAGACTCTATGACGATCTCGGGTCTACAGACTAACCTGTGCAAGTGTCACCTGAGAACTGCCATCTGACGTGAGGTATAATACCATCTGGGAGTTCTCGGCGAGTCCGTCCAGTGTACCCAGTCTCCACTGAGCACCCGTATACCCTCTCTGATGTGAAACACCAATGGATATGGGATCATCCATCGCCCATCTCATGGGTCGAGAAGCATATACGCTAGTCTACTCTGGTATATCGATGCCCCGTCTCGATACACCTATGACTAGGGACCTTGAAGGATGTACTTATGGACTACCATGTCCCCACTAGTATGATCTGCATCATAGTCCAGATAGTCAAGTACACATCCTAAGGGCTTTACCAACATGTAACTATAAGACAGTTTAAAGAGACTAGTGTACATGTTAAGATAAAGAGTAACCAGATAGCATACTATCATATCGAGCAAGAAAGTCATCTCTATATATGTCCAAGCATCCAATATAATATACATCATCTGTACAATACTGGCCTCTAGGGCATACATACAACTAACAATCTCCCACTTGCACTAGGGCCAGCTGCTGTAGTATCGCATACCGAGCATCCCGAAGAGTCTCTCAAACTGTATCTGGGGAATGGCCTTCGTGAGTGGATCCGCCGTGTTGTTCTTCGTGTCAACCCTCCTGACCTCGATCTCCCGGCGATCAACTATCTCCCGGATCAGGTGATACCGCCTCAGAATATGCCTGGATCGCTGATGGGACCTGGGTTCCTTGGCCAAAGCCACCGCTCCATTGTTATCGCAATACAAAGGTATTGGATGCTCAATAGATGGAACCACTCCAAGTTCAGTAATGAACTTCTTGATCCAGACAGCCTCTTTGGCAGCATCGTTGGCAGCGATGTATTCAGCCTCCATCGTCGAGTCTGCCACGGTTTCCTGCTTGGAACTCTTCCAGCTAACCGCCCCTCCGTAAAGGGTAAAGACAAATCCCGACTGCGACTTAGAGTCGTCCTTATCACTCTGGAAGCTCGAATCGGTAAAGGACTCCACTTGGAGTACTCCGTTACCATACACCAAGAGCATCTCTTTAGTCCTTCACAAGTACTTGAGAATGCTCTTCACAGCTGTCCAGTGACTCTCTCCAGGATCAGCTTGATACCTGCTCACTACACTCAGTGAGTATGCAACATCGGGTCTGGTACATAGCATCGCGTACATGATAGAGCCTACAGCCGAAGCATAGGGTATCCCTTGCATGCGAGCTCTCTCCAAATCAGTCTTGGGAGACATCTCTTTGGAGAGAGTGACTCCAGAGATCGTGGGCAAGTTCCCACACTTGGATTCTTCCATACTAAACCTCTTTAGTATGGTGTCAATGTACCTGGATTGGGACAATCCCAATATCCTTTTGGATCTATCTCTATAGATCCTAATTCCCAATATGCAGGAGGCATCACCAAGATCTTTCATTGAGAATCTTTGTGATAAGAAGAGCTTGACCGATTGCAGCATAGGAATATCATTTCCTATCAAGAGTATGTCGTCCACGTACAATACGAGGAAGACAACCTTACTCTCTGCTACCTTCTTGTAAATACAAGGTTCATCTGGGTTTTTGACGAAATCAAACTCTTTGATAACGACATCAAAGCAGATGTTCCAACTCCGCGATGCTTGCTTTAATCCATAAATAGATTTAAGTAGCTTGCACACCTTGCCGCTGCTCCCACTGTCTACGAAGCCCTCTGGCTGAGTCATGTACACGCACTCTTCTAAATCACCATTTAGAAAAGCGGTCTTAACATCCAATTGCCAGATTTCATAATCATGATATGCAGCGATGGCAAGCATGATCCGGATGGATTTAAGCATAGCCACTGGAGAAAAGGTGTAACACCCGAGCCCAATAATACTATTTATATTGCTAGTTGAGGGTGATATATTGCTCATTCCAATTATCCTGATTGTTTGGTGCTTTTTGCAAAATTCTAACCGGTTAAGTCATTTTGGTACATAACAAATTTTAACTCCTAAAATGAAATTAAAAATATCCGTGTTGGCCTACTCGTCGCCACCAGTCGCGTGGTAGCGTCCGCTTGTCGAGATTCCGTCCCGTTTGGTGAAACGGGCATGTTTGGACGACTACGTGCGCGTGCAAGTGTCCGACTTAGGGGCATGCATTTTAATCATTAAACACCTCTTTTCAAAATTTGGAACCCGCTTAAAATCCTATAATTTAAATTTGGAACATTTGGGCGCAACCCGGACGCGATTTGGAAATGTTTCATTTAGCGCCGAAAATGCCCATTTAATTAAATATTATAAAACCAGAATTTATATTATACTGTTACTTTTTACCTCAAATCTCATTTAAATCTTTCTTAAAATTTCCTTTCAGCCAATCCCGAGGGAAATAAATCCCTCGTGGGCCCTTATCCTCTCTCTCTCTCTCCCCGCCTATCTCTATCTCTCTCTATCTCTAACCCTCTCTCTGTATCTCTCTAAAAATCTCTCTCTATCTAATCTTTCTCTCTCTCCTCTTTATCAATCTCTCTCTCTCTACACCTATATATATATTACGCGTTTCATCCTCAACCTCACCACGAGAAACTTTCGCGAAAACCTCTCGCAACCCTAACCCTAGCTGCTCATGCTTGCGCCGCCGACCCCACCGCGACCTCGCCGTCGCCGTCAGCACCTCCTCAACCTTGCCGCACCCCTCCTACCTCCTTCCTCCGCCTCTTCCCGCGCCTGCACCCAACCCCGACGCCACCCTCTGCATCGCAGACCTCGTCGTCGACGTCGCCTCCAGCCACCGACGACGCCCGCGACTCCCTCTCCTCCTCCTCGTCGCGACCTCGTCGTCGCCTTCCTCCTCCCCTCGCCGGACCACCAACAGACCCGAGCCCAGCCCTACCACCCTCTGCAGTTCGCCGGGAACCGCGCCGTCGACCCTCGCCGACGTCACCGCGCCACCTCCGACCACCTCTCTTCCCTCTCGACCACCAGAGCCGACCACCACCCTCCTCTACTCGTCGCAACACCCTCTCCCGCGAACCCCCGAGGCTGTTCAAGCCTTCGCAGCCGCCGTCGCTGCCTCGCCGGCGTTACAGCGCCGTCGAGCCCGCCGGGGTTACCCCGGTATCTCTCTGTAAGCATCCTTATCTTTCCATTTGTGCAAAATTCCCCCCGCTGATCTTAGTGCGTATATCTTGTTGCTAACTCGTTGCCGATGACTTTTGCCGGAATCCGACCGTGCCGTCTTTTGAACCCGATGCTCCAGCGAGGTACCCTGGTCCGTGTGATCCCGCTGTTCGCTGTTGGGACTCGATCCGTAGTCCGTGCACCCATCTCGTGTTTTCTGCCGACTTTGCATCCGTGCTTTCCGGTTTGCGAAACCGTCGAGGCAAGTATCCGAATACTTGCTTTAACATGCTAGTACATAATATCAAGTCTTGCTTTACTCTTGATTATCATATTAGTTTATAACTTAAAACCGACGGTCACAATAAGCCTTAACATTAAATCAGTATGGTAGTTTCGTGTAATTAATCGGTATACTATCAATCCACACTTTAACTAATTAAACCAATTAGCACGCCCTTGCTTAAATTGCTAGATCATCCTTGTAACTATTATTATGCTGTAGTTTTAATGGCTTCATTGCTTCGTGTTATTAATATTGTTTTACCCTGTGATTGTTGCACCCAAGGGTGCTTGAACCTATTAATAAGAGAATACAAAACATCACTGTGTTTACAAGGAATAATATTGTTATTTACCGTTCCTGCTGTTGTCCCTTATTCGTTACTATACCTGTTATCAGCATACATTTGATTGCATTACATATTGACCGATCTTGATACACCTGACACATGTACTGATACACCGGACATGACACCCTGTATATATCGACTCAACCTGTTGAAACGTGACCTGACCTGTTACCTGATTTCATGCCTAATGCCGACAAACCTAACCATTCCTGCTGCCTATCCAGACAGACCTACTTTTACCGGATTTTGTGTTGGCATTAGTCCTTGACTACTGAATACCTGACGTGACATACATAGCTTGGGGGTATGGGGAAATCAAAGGTGAAACCGACTTGTAACTCAACAGTTCGATACTTGTTCTGATCAGTCTTACGGGCTTGGCCAGTCCGGGAGTGATGATGCTGACATCACTCATCCATCCTACTACCTTTTACTGCTTAGCGGCAGGTCTCGGATTCAGCCCCGAGGACTTTGACCGTGGTCCCGGGCACGCACGGGATACTATTGAGTTACATCGACGATTCATCAATTGATTTCAAAGACTATAGAGTAGAAACCTGATAGGACAGTTCAGTCACCATTGCACTTTACCCTGCTCTGTTATTTCTTAGTACTGCTTTATTCATGTTCATACCTGCATTGCTTATTACCATGTTCATATTATATTACTTGATGACATGACGCGCTGACGTCTGGGTTTTGCATGGCCCAGATTCCGTACCACTGTCGACGACCGAGCAGGAGTACTTCAGCCAGCAGGCTGAACTGTGAGTTCTTTAGGGTTTAGTTTATTTATTTCCATTTCATTTCCAGATGTGAGCCCGCATTATGGGACGTACTGTCTATTTATTGTATTGGATCATTTGCTTCCGCACTTATTGTTTATTGATTCTTATTATTATGGATTTGGACATGTATTAGATTAGTTTATTTATCTTGTTCTTGATATCTCTACAGCCGTAATGTGACTGTGGATGGATACTTCCTACCCACAGGTAGCATGGTTGGCTATGTCACGTGCCCAATCTCGCGTACTCTGGGAAGCGGGGCGTGACATGGTTCTTTTGGTATCAGAGCCATAGGTTAATTGGGTTGATTCCTTGTAGTTGGGTATTACACCCGATACACGAATCATAACACCCGTGATTAGGAAACATGTCCAGCCGCCTTGACCGTTTTACCATCCTTGAATCATTCTTCCGGATCAGGTCGACATGCGAACTTACTTTGCATTGTCAATTCGAAAAACCTAACTTCTTGTTATCTCTAGGACTTAGGCGACTTGGGTGGAGTTAAGTAATTGCGGCTATGATACCGCGGCATAGCTACAATGAAGTACTCTATTTAAGTATCTTGGAGTTCTAGCCTTGATTTATATATTGAATCTATCATCATGCTGATGTCGTTTGTTTTGATTTCAGGACCATGGCAGATAAGAATTTCAAGACGTATCAGAGGCGTGTGGATGAAGCCGCCATGTTAGGAGTGATACGTGGGATGTTGGAAAATCAGAAGAGGCAAACTGAGCTGATCCAGCAGCAAGCAGATTCATTTCAGGAGGGTTTGCAGGCTATTCAGCAGTCTGTAAACACCGCAGTAGCGAAGCCAGTCGACCGAGTAGGAACCGTGGCAGATTTCCGACGGTTGGGTCCTACTACTTTCACTGGTTTGGAGGAGCCGTTACCAGCCGAGCAGTGGCTAGTAGACATGGAGAATTTACTGATTGCGGCACAGATCCCAGAAGACAAGAGAGTAGATGTGGTGCGCATTCAGCTGGTGGATTACGCCCGAGAGTGGTGGCTTGTGGAGGAGACCCGCTTGTCCAAGCCAATCAGTTGGGCGGATTTCTCCAAAAGTTTCTTGGAAAAGTTCTTCCCGCGGACTGCACGGGAGGAAATGGAGGAGAAATTTATTGGACTGAGACAAAATGGAGCAGCTGTGGATGTACATGCAGCGGAGTGGACAAGACTCAGCCGTTTCGCTGGACCCTTAGTCGCCAAGGAGGCAGACAGGGCGCGAAGGTTCTTGCGCAGTTTGGATGTGGACATCCAGAGGCAGATTGTCTCCCTGGGTTTGACCACTTTCTCGCAGGTTCTTACGGCAGCTAGAGAGCAGCAGAGTTTATCAGGATCGAAAGGGAACCTTCACCAGACAGCAGTTGCAGCCAGGAAGCCTGCATTTGTACCTAACCGAGATCATGGGCGCAGAGGTATTCCAGTGGACCGTCGAGGCGTAGCACCCATGAAGAAGCCTGTGATCGTTGACCGAAGGAAGAGCGTGACCTGTGCCTACTGCCACTTACCTGGGCACGTGCATAAGGATTGTAGAAGAAGACTGGGACTTTGTCTGGTTTGTGGGGCAGCCGATCACGCAGTTGGTGCCTGTCCGTCGAAGCTTCGCACGAGAGATGATATACAGAAGCCTCCACACAGACCGTTCCAAGGGCAGAAACAGCTGACTCAAGGACCAAACCAGGCTCGAGCTTTCACGTTGACAGCTGAGGAAGCCAAGGCATCAGGAGAAGTGGTTTCAGGTACTTTGCTCGTTCATGGTTTTCCCGCATTGGTATTATTTGATTCCGGAGCATCCCACTGTTTTATGTCATCCAAATTTATAACTACACACTCGATCACCTGCACGACCCTGTCTAGTTTTTGGGACATACACACTGGGAATGGGAAAATCATAGCTAGTAAGGAATGTAAAGATTGTACAGTTGTTGTTTGCGGACGGGAGCTTTTTGCAGATTTCTTGGTGATTGATACGGGCAGTTATGAAGTAGTCTTGGGAATGGATTTTCTTGGTACTTTCCACGCATACATTGATTGTAGGACAAGGAAAGTAATTTTCCAGATTCCCGGACACCCTGAGTTTACTTTCATTGGAGGAAGCAGCTCTGTCGGGCCAGTCGAGTTTAGGGCTAGGCCGACAAACAGTGTTCTTGCGGCTATGGAAGCGGATAGTAATGAAGAGCCGGCAGTTGTTCGTGACTTTATGGATGTGTTTGAAGATATATCAGGCTTACCACCGAAGCGAGATGTGGACTTTGCGATTGACCTTATTCCTGGTGCAGCGCTAATGTCAAAATCTTACTATCCAATGGCACCGGTGGAATTGGAAGAAGTTAAGAAACAAGTTGGTGAATTACTCGAGAAGGGATGGATTCGAAGCAGCAACTCACCTTGGGGAGCTCCAGTTCTTTTAGTAAAGAAGAAGGATGGCACGAGAAGGATGTGCATTGATTATCGAGAATTGAACCGGGTGACTATTAAGAACAAGTACCCGATCCCTCGCATTGGAGAGCTTTTTGAGCAGCTTAGTGGCGCGAGGGTATTCTCGAAACTGGACTTGCGATCGGGATATCATCAGGTCCGAGTGAAAGCAGAAGACATTTGCAAGACGGCGTTTCGAACTCGATATGGACATTTCGAGTATCTAGTGATGCCCTTCAGAGTGACTAATGCGCCAGCAATATTTATGGATTTGATGAACAGGATCTTTTCACCATACCTGGACCAGTTTATTGTGGTATTCATTGACGATATTCTGGTATACTCGAAGAGTCCGGAGGAGCATGCTGAGCATCTAAAGATCGCACTGCAGACGCTGAGACAGGAGAAATTGTTCGCGAAGATGAGTAAGTGCGAATTCTGGCTGGCAGAAGTAAAATTTCTGGGACATGTTGTGTCGGGCAATGGAATCGCCGTTGATCCCGAGAAGATTGCAGCAGTTCGAGATTGGCCAACTCCAAAGAATGTTGCGGAAATAAGAAGTTTTCTTGGACTCGCCGGTTACTACAGAAGATTTGTGGAGAATTTCGCTCGTTTAGCTGAGCCGTTAACCAAGCTCACGCGCAAGGAGGTACCGTTTGTTTGGACGGATGGATGTGTATTGGCCTTCGAGACGTTGAAGCAGAAGTTGATAACCGCCCCTATCCTAACCGTACTGGATAATTCAGGAGGACTGGTGATTCACAGGGACGCATCTGGAAAAGGATTGGGATGCGTGTTGATGCAGAATGGGAAAGTCGTCGCTTACGCATCGAGACAACTGAAGACTCATGAGAAGAATTATCCGACTCATGACTTAGAGCTTGCAGCCGTGATCTTCGCCCTGAAGATTTGGAGACACTACCTTTTAGGCGAGAGAGTTGAAGTCTTTACAGATCACAAGAGTTTAAAGTATGTGTTCACTCAGAAGGAGTTGAACATGAGGCAACGCAGATGGTTGGAGCTGATGGCCGACTACGACCTTGATCTTAAGTACCATCCGGGAAAGGTTAACGTCGTGCCAGATGCGCTAAGTCGGTTACCAGCAATTCAGGTATTGACCGCACAAAGGGAGATCATTGCGGATTTTCAGAGATTTGATTTGGAGGTTGTGCTACCACATGCTACGGGACAGTTGATGCAGTTGCAAGTACAGTCGTCCTTAGTTGAGAAGATTAAAGCGGCACAATCGCAGGATACTAGACTGCAAAAGTTTCGAGAGCAGGTTGAAGCCGGATTACGAACCGATTTACTGATCCATGAAGACGGTTCGTTGAGATATGGTAGCCGTGTGTGTGTGCCAAAAGGAGATGTGCGTGAAGAGCTTATGAAGGAGGCACACAGTTCAGCTTACTCTGTACATCCAGGAGGGACAAAGATGTACCGAGACGTTAGACAACACTTCTGGTGGGAAGGTATGAAACGGGAAATTGCTCGTTTCGTAGCTAAGTGCTTGGTGTGTCAGCAGGTCAAGGCTGAACACCAAAGGGTTGCTGGTTTGTTGCAACCACTTCCGATTCCTCAGTGGAAGTGGGAACATATAACCATGGATTTCGTGACGGCTTTACCGCGGAGTCCAAAGGGCAACAATGCAGTATGGGTGATTGTCGATCGGTTGACCAAAGCAGCTCACTTTATTCCTTTTCGGGTTGGTCAATCGACGGAGACTTTGGCAGAGCGATACATGCAGGAGATTGTCAGATTGCATGGAGTGCCGGTAAGCATCGTGTCCGATCGGGACACTCGATTCTTGTCGCACTTTTGGAGGAGTTTACAAGAAAGTTTGGGGACTCGATTGAAGTTTAGCACAGCTTATCATCCTCATACTGATGGACAATCGGAGAGAACGATCCAGACCCTTGAAGATATGTTGAGGGCTTGCATATTAGACTTCAAAGGTTCTTGGGAGGATCATCTACACCTGGTGGAGTTTTCGTACAACAATAGCTTCCAAGCAACTATTCAGATGGCTCCGTTTGAAGCACTGTATGGTCGTAAGTGCCGTTCACCTGTTTGTTGGGATGATGTTGGTGAACGAAGGTTACTAGGACCAGATTTGGTGGTACAGACAGTCGAGAAGGTGAATACAATCAGGAAGCATATGAAGGCAGCTCAAGACAGACAGAAAAGTTGGGCTGACATGTCAAGGAGACCTCTAGAGTTCGCCGTGGGTGAATTGGTATTCCTGAAGATATCACCGACTAGAGGAGTGATTCGCTTTGGGAGTCGGGGAAAGCTTAGTCCTCGATTCGTTGGACCCTTCGAGATATTGGAGCGTGTTGGAGAGGTAGCGTACCGTTTGGCATTACCACAGTCATTAGCAGGAGTGCACGATGTGTTTCATGTGTCTCAACTACGGAGGTATGTTCGTGATGAGACTCATGTCTTGGATCATTCGGAGTTGACCGTACGGGAGGACCTAACTTTTGAGGAGCGACCAGTTGAAATCAAGGATCGAAGAGAAAAGGTTCTTAAGAACAAGGTTATCCCTCTTGTACTAGTTTCTTGGGGTAATCGATTGCATGGAGAATCCACTTGGGAGCGAGAAGACGAGATCCGACAGAAATTCCCTCAACTTTTCCAGTAGTTAGCTATCTTGTATTCTTGGAATTTCGAGGACGAAATTCTTTTTGTAGTTGGGTATGATGTAACACCCGAGCCCAATAATACTATTTATATTGCTAGTTGAGGGTGATATATTGCTCATTCCAATTATCCTGATTGTTTGGTGCCTTTTGCAAAATTCTAACCGGTTAAGACATTTTGGCACGTAACAAATTTTAACTCCTAAAATAAAATTAAAAATATCCGTGTTGGCCTACTCGTCGCCACTAGTCGCGTGGTAGCGTCCGCGTGTCGAGATTCCGTCCCGTTCGGTGAAACGGGCATGTTTGGACGACTACGTGCGCGTGCAAGTGTCCGACTTGGGGGCATGCATTTTAATCATTAAACACCTCTTTTCAAAATTTGGAACCCGCTTAAAATCCTATAATTTAAATTTGGAACATTTGGGCGCAACCCGGACGCGATTTGGAAATGTTTCATTTAGCGCCGAAAATGCCCATTTAATTAAATATTATAAAACCAGAATTTATATTATACTGTTACTTTTTACCTCAAATCTCATTTAAATCTTTCTTAAAATTTCCTTTCAGCCAATCACGAGGGAAATAAATCCCTCGTGGGCCCTTATCCTCTCTCTCTCTCCCCGCCTATCTCTATCTCTCTCTAATTTTCCCATTCTCTCTCTATCTCTAACCCTCTCTCTGTATCTCTCTAAAAATCTCTCTCTATCTAATCTTTCTCTCTCTCCTCTTTAACAATCTCTCTCTCTCTACACCTATATATATATTACGCGTTTCATCCTCAACCTCACCACGAGAAACTTTCGCAAAAACCTCTCGCAACCCTAACCCTAGCTCCTCGTGCTTGCGCCGCCGACCCCACCGCGACCTCGCCGTCGCCGTCAGCACCTCCTCAACCTTGCCGCACCCCTCCTACCTCCTTCCTCCGCCTCTTCCCGCGCCTGCACCCAACCCCGACGCCACCCTCTGCATCGCAGACCTCGTCGTCGACGTCGCCTCCAGCCACCGACGACGCCCGCAACTCCCTCTCCTCCTCCTCGTCGCGACCTCGTCGTCGCCTTCCTCCTCCCCTCGCCGGACCACCAACAGACCCGAGCCCAGCCCTACCACCCTCTGCAGTTCGCCGGGAACCGCGCCGTCGACCCTCGCCGACGTCACCGCGCCACCTCCGACCACCTCTCTTCCCCCTCGACCACCAGAGCCGACCACCACCCTCCTCTACTCGTCGCAACACCCTCTCCCGCGAACCCCCGAGGTTGTTCTAGCCTTCGCAGCCGCCGTCGCTGCCTCGCCGGCATTCCAGCGCCGTCGAGCCCGCCGGGGTTACCCCGGTATCTCTCTGTAAGCATCCTTATCTTTCCGTTTGTGCAAAATTCCCCCCGCTGATCTTAGTGCGTATATCTTGTTGCTAACTCGTTGCCGATGACTTTTGCCGAAATCCGACCGTGCCGTCTTTTGAACCCGATGCTCCAGCGAGGTACCCTGGTCCGTGTGATCCCGCTGTTCGCTGTTGGGACTCGATCCGTAGTCCGTGCACCCATCTCGTGTTTTCTGCCGACTTTGCATCCGTGCTTTCCGGTTTGCGAAACCGTCGAGGCAAGTATCCGAATACTTGCTTTAACATGCTAGTACACAATATCAAGTCTTGCTTTACTCTTGATTATCATATTAGTTTATAACTTAAAACCGACGGTCACAATAAGCCTAAACATTAAATCAGTATTGTAGTTTCGTGTAATTAATCGGTATACTATCAATCCACACTTTAACTAATTAAACCAATTAGCACGCCCTTGCTTAAATTGCTAGATCATCCTTGTAACTATTATTATGCTGTAGTTTTAATGGCTTCATTGCTTCGTGTTATTAATATTGTTTTACCCTGTGATTGTTGCACCCAAGGGTGCTTGAACCTATTAATAAGAGAATACAAAACATCACTGTGTTTACAAGGAATAATATTGTTATTTGCCGTTCCTGCTGTTGTCCCTTATTCGTTACTATACCTGTTATCAGCATACATTTGATTGCATTACATATTGACCGATCTTGATACACCTGACACATGTACTGATACACCGGACATGACACCCTGTATATATCGACTCAACCTGTTGAAACGTGACCTGACCTGTTACCTGATTTCATTCCTAATGCCGACAAACCTAACCATTCCTGCTGTCTATCCAGACAGACCTACTTTTACCGGATTTTGTGTTGGCATTAGTCCTTGACTACTGAATACCTGACCTGACATACATAGCTTGGGGGTATGGGGAAATCAAAGGTGAAACCGACTTGTAACTCAACAGTTCGATACTTGTTCTGATCAGTCTTACGGGCTTGGCCAGTCCGGGAGTGATGATGCTGACATCACTCATCCATCCTACTACCTTTTACTGCTTAGCGGCAGGTCTCGGATTCAGCCCCGAGGACTTTGACCGTGGTCCCGGGCACGCACGGGATACTATTGAGTTACATCGACGATTCATCAATTGATTTCAAAGACTATAGAGTAGAAACCTGATAGGACAGTTCAGTCACCATTGCACTTTACCCTGCTCTGTTATTTCTTAGTACTGCTTTATTCATGTTCATACCTGCATTGCTTATTACCATGTTCATATTATATTACTTGATGACATGACGCGCTGACGTCTGGGTTTTGCATGGCCCAGATTCCGTACCACTGTCGACGACCGAGCAGGAGTACTTCAGCCAGCAGGCTGAACTGTGAGTTCTTTAGGGTTTAGTTTATTTATTTCCATTTCATTTCCAGATGTGAGCCCGCATTATGGGACGTACTGTCTATTTATTGTATTGGATCATTTGCTTCCGCACTTATTGTTTATTGATTCTTGTTATTATGGATTTGGACATGTATTAGATTAGTTTATTTATCTTGTTCTTGATATCTCTACAGCCGTAATGTGACTGTGGATGGATACTTCCTACCCACAGGTAGCATGGTTGGCTATGTCACGTGCCCAATCTCGCGTACTCTGGGAAGCGGGGCGTGACAAAAGGTCTCGTCATAGTCCACACCTGGTCTTTGACGAAAACCCTTTGCTACAAGTCTAGCTTTGAAAGTCTCCACTTTCCCATCTACACCAAGTTTTTTCTTGAAGATCCACTTGCTCCCAATGGGTTTTACCCCTTCAGGAGCAACTTCCAAAGTCCATACTTTGTTGGTGTACATGGATTCCATCTCGGACCGCATAGCATCCAGCCATTTCACTGAGTCCCTACTCGTGATGGCCTGCTCGAAGCTAGTTGGGTCATCATCCTCCATGATGCAATCCTCGCTCCCTCCGTCCATGAGAAAATCGTAGTATCTCTCAGGTTGGCGAGGAACCCTACTAGATCGGCGGAGAGGCTGAGGTTCATTGGGAGCTACTGAATCTTCTGGTTCCACTAAATCTTCAGTTACGGTTTGTGTATCTGGAACTTCTTCCAGCTCTACCACTTTGCCACTAATTTCTTTTTCAAGGAATTCCTTTTCTAAAAAGGTGGCATGTTGAGCAACAAACACTTTTTGTTCCTCACCGTGGTAGAAAAAATACCCATATGAGTTCTTTGGATATCCCACAAACTTGCAAAGAACTGACCGTGCCTCGAGCTTGTCCGGATTTTGTCTTTTGACATAGGCTGGACAACCCCATATCTTAACTCGTTTAAGATATGGCCTCTTCCCACTCCATATCTCATATGGTGTGGTAGGTACAGATTTAGATGGAACTTGATTCAATAGGTATGCTGCTGTCTCCAGTGCATATCCCCAGAAGGAAATAGGTAACTCAGCTGTGCTCATCATAGAGCGCACCATATCCAATAGGGTGCGGTTCCTCCGTTCTGATACACCGTTGTGCTGTGGTGTATATGGAGGAGTCAGCTGAGAGAGAATCCCATTCTCTTTTAGGAAGTCCAGGAATTCATTGCTCAAGTATTCACCTCCTCGATCAGATCGAAGGATTTTAATACTTTTTCCGGTTTGGTTCTCGACTTCTTGTTTATATTCTCTAAATTTCTCAAAAGCTTCTGATTTGTGTTTCATCAGGAACACATACCCGAACCTAGAGAGATCGTCAGTGAATGTAATGAAGTATGAAGAACCATCCCTGGCATGTGTAGACATGGGACCGCATACATCACTATGTATCAGTCCCAAGAGTTCGGTAACTCTTTCTCCGTGTCCCGTAAACGGAGTTTTGGTCATCTTGCCTTTGAGACATGACTGGCAAGTGTCATAAGATGAAAATTCGAAAGGTTTCAAATATCCATCCTTATGCAACTTAGCCAGTCGTGTCGCATTGATGTGACCCAGTCTACAATGCCACAAGAAGGAATCGTTCAGTTCTGAACTCTTCCTCTTGTGTGTGTTTGTTATGCTCAGAACTGTTGATTGGTTTAGAACATAAATGCCATTGCACAACGTGCCTGATCCAACCAACTTTTGGTTGGAAAATGTTCATAACATTGTCCTGTAATACAAAATTATATCCCTCTTTGCTCAACAAAGAAACCGATATAATGTTGCATATCAGGTTCGGCATGTAATAGCATTCGTTCTGAACCAATGTATTACCAGTTGGTAATACAAGGTGATATTCCCCGACAGTCTTAGCTGCAACAATTGCACCATTTCCAACTCTAATGTCTTTATCACCTTCTCCAAGTTCTCTACCTTTTCTAAGCCCATGTAACTGATTACATATATGGGATCCTGACCCGGTATCTAATACCCAAGACGTAGGGCAAATGGAGAAACAGTTCTCTATAACGAACACACCCGAAGAAAATGCATCATCATGTACTTTCTTCAATCGGGTGGCATGGGAATCCTGGTATTCCCCTATTTCCTGTTCAGTCCTATAACTCTTATGGGAAAGAACGGAACCAACGTTCCCCAGCACAGTATAACATGCGGGTTCGGTCAATACATCCATATTATTATCTTTATTAGGACATGAAATGGTCGCTACCTGGAGAGAGAGAGAAGAAAACACTTTAGCGTAAGCTCGTGCAAGATCAGATTGGTTATTATCTTATCTAATCAGGATGGCTCCCACTGCTTTTATCAAATCTTCCTTCAAACCCTTAAAGGAAAGACTAGCCGGGATTAATTACACACTACAAGTTCGCCAATCTTTCAGCCAGGCCAGTGTCGGTACTTTGAGGGAGGCCTCCCGTGCTTTCGCACGAACCTAATTAATGTAAACCTCGTTTTCCCAGAGGCGTAACCTCGTTCACACCTTTCTAGACACCTACTTGATCGGCTAATTGTAATATGTAAAACTCTCCCAGGAGTAACTCTTACTCGCAGCGGGTATCGGGATCCAACTATCTCATAGAAGGTATGCAATCTCATTGCAAATTTCAACACTTGAAATTCCCGATAATGCTTTTGCCCCAAACGATCTATGACCTTGACAAGGTCAACAAACCATAGACCGTAAGTCAATTTCAACCCGTCATTTCTTGATTGAATTAAACCCACCCGCACGACCCTTGACAAGGTCAACAAGGCCGTACGACTACCCTAACTCAATCTGCATCATATGCATAAGCAGATAAATACTGGTTAGCTACCGCACACTGCGCCTTGACAAGGTCAACAAACGCAGCACGAATACTAAACAGGACTTATCTGAAATGACGGAGGGCTATGACAGGTTTTTCTGAAAACCTATTGCGTAATGAACTTGATATCGTTGTAGAATCAAATGAAGTTTTGAAATGGAGTGATTTTGAGGCTTTTCTAGTTTTGCTAAAGGGGTCACTCCCGGTGAAGGGATCGTCGGCCCTTTCCTTGTCGAATGAGGTGCGGGATATATCATATATATCGCTGTGCAAAGCAGAAACTATAGAAGCAATCAAAAACAAGCCGAGTGTGTAGCATCTGCCAGTTATTGCTAAAGGAGTCACTCCTGGTGAAGGGATCTCGGTCCTTTCCTCATCGAATAAGGTGCAGGATATATCATATATACCGCTATGCAAAGCAAGAACTGTAGCTACCTGTTTTGTTTTGTTAGTTATATACCAGAGTAGACTAGCATGTACCTTCTCGACCCATACAGATGGGCGATGGATGATCCCATATCCATCGGTGTTTGACATCAGAGATGGTATACGGGTGCTCAGTAGAGACTGGGTACACTGGACGGACTCGCCGAGAACTCCCAGATGGTATTATACCTCACGTCAGATGGCAGTTCTCTGGTGACACTGGTACAGAGTAGTCTGTTGACCCGAGATCGTCATAGAGTCTTGTGTGGTTCCCACTGTGCTTTGATTTCCATCTTACCACGTCCAAGAGGGCGTGCAAAACGGTAGTTTTTGCGTACAGTCCCGAGTCACATGGAGGCAATGAGCGATAGGAGGGGATTCGTCTCTCCCGGTATAGGGGGTTGATGTTGCGCTGTGTTCGATTGGCTATAACAGGAAATCCCTGGCCAGGGTTGCTGAGATTTACTGGTAAGTGTTACCAGTAGTTTCTCAAATTGTTATAGACCTCATATCGACACGACTTATCGAGCTATTCGGGTCTGACGTTTACCACCCCTAGGCGAGATATGCGACATATCAGACGATCAGACCGGACTGTACGGTAGTGTTACTGGTTGGATTCACTGGAGTGTGAGCGGGCTTGCTCGTCGATCTTCTGATCGCTCAATACCCGGGTGGCCGTTACGTTTAGCAGACCGCTTGCGGCTTGTGGATGTTTGATATGATTATCATCCGCTGCCGGCGTATTGACGAGTCTTTAGAGTCCTACACAGAGGTTTCCTGGTTCAAGCGAAACGAAATAGGAGCGCATATGAGATATGTGCGGGACCGAGAATAATACCAGTATGTGATACTGTATTCGATTCTCACGATGTGACATTGATCGGTTATATGCGATATAGCCGGGTTATCGGATCAAGTGTTGATTCGATAAGTTGTTACTAATGATATTAGTCGGTTATATACGATATGACCGGATCGTTAAATCAAGTGTTGATTTAATGATTTAATGCATAATTATATATTTGATATATTACTTTGCATTAACTGGTATCGGTTCACTTTAATTGGATTTTCTCGCTCGGATGTGCACATTGTATATTCGATATAGTTTTGTGCACATGATTGTATCATGTTTGATGATGCATGCTTACTTGGTTTGTGTTAAAGATTGATCCATGGTTATTTAAATGGTTAGGGTTTTGTTTTTCATATACATTTATTTATTCATTTATTTCTTTGGAAAATACAATGCATAAAGATAAAATGGTGGCTTTTATTTTTGTTTCTTTCATGAACATTCATGAAGGTTTGAATAAAGTGACCATTTTGTCTCATGCTTAACCCTAACCACTACACCTAACCATGGTCCTCTCTCTACACTTAACCATGGTGTGATTATGATAAGAATAGATTTTATTTTCCATTATTATTATTCTTTTCATAACACTTTCTTCTTCTTCTTCCTTAAACTCAAGAAGAAAAGCATTGACTACATCAATGGTGGATTGATGAAATGAGTGAGAAATCCAATTCTAAATTGAACCCACTTCCTATTTCTTCATCCTCTACCTCTTGCTAAGTAGTAGAGTGTGTTTTCTTCACAAGTTTCTTGACTTGGTGAAGTCGGAGCATGATTTAGCGATGCCTCGACGTAGATCATCTTCGGCATGGACATCGATGACCTAGCCCGTCCATTCTCCGATGAAGCCGACGCTAGAGCCCGGAACTTGTTATGGACGGCGAAGAGACTTCATTGCGGAGCTATGGAGGTGGAGAACCGGATCTACAAAGGTTGTATTTCCGTATCTCTTAGTTAAGTGTTAACTAGTTTACTTTTCGCCTAGAAATCTAGCCAACGATCCGTACACTAGGGTTTCTCGGCACGTTAAAATTCGAAATTGGCATGGTTGATGCCTTGTGAGACCTCTTGAGAGTGCTTAGGAACCCTACAGTGGTATCAGAGCCTAGCTAGAGCCTTAGGCGAAGTCTAGACGGAATTTGAAGTCCGAACGAACCCGAAACCCGATCACAAAATGGCTCTCTGGACTTTTTCTAAAAACAGGGATTTTTCAGTATTAAAAATATGTAGAAATATCAGCAGGAATATATAAGAGTTACTGTAAATTTCGATGCCCTAATTCCATTAAAGCGCCGCGCTTCCGCGGCACGAGCATGGCTCGTGCGGCGGAACCGCGGCCTGTTTGTCGTGTTGTGAGGTGATGTTTGCATAGTAACTCCTATTTAACAGTGCTGGTTTTCCTGGGTATTTTTAATAATTTTTCAAGAGTTGAATTTTTTTGGGTTGTTTTGGGGATTCGAATGTTCGATCGGATAATCAAATTTTGTCTGTGTGGCTTTCCGGATAATTTTTAGAATATGTGAAAAAGTTCGACCGGATATAAATACTCAATTTTTCCCCTGTCGGGAAATTTCCAAGTGTTGGATTTTTCCGTAGTTTGACGACGTTCTAAGTAGTGCAAGTAACGCGATGGACCCTCTAGAAGACAACAAACCTTAACTCGATTATGTGACCGTCTTGAACTGCCCTTTGAACCTTCGGGTTTGGGGCAGTACGGCGTGCCACATGTGAGGCGTTGGCTTGACCCTTCTACGGCTGGACCGTTGGTACTGAGGCACGATCTGAATGTTGTTAGACTTATTTCATGTGTTGAGCTGTATCGGGAAAACTTGGGTGTTTGACTGTTCGATCGAAAAGTTTAACATTTTCTATTTATCTGGAATGGGATACAATAATTGGAATTCACAAATAGTTATGTGATAACTAAATGAATGTTATAAACATAGCAGTTTAGTCTCACTTGATCGGTTGCCACGGAATTTTGATGTGATCAAAAGTCCGTCGCAATCACGTAGTGTACGCGGATACTCGCCGGGTAAACTTAATAGACAGCTACATCCCATAGCCCCGACCAAGTGACTGTAGGAGAACCCCGTCGTCGAAAGCATCCGTCCGGGTGCTCGCGGTAGCGGTGTTCCGCCTTGGTGCACTTCGTCGACGGTATCGGGGGTGCGGCCGCCTACTGAAGTTTGCGACGAGTATTCGATCAGGATGTCGGGAATCTTGTTGAATTGCCCGACTTGATATTGAAAAGAGTTTTCGATTTTGAGACTAAAATGCGGGGTTTATAATTGTTAGGCATGCGATGTCTAAGTAATTCATTTGGTCAGGCATGCGATGTCTGAGGTGGTTGCGGATTCCAACTGTTGTAGTTTTACACTTTCTTTTCTGTGACCGTAAGTGTAATATGTGATATCGCCGGTTTCGTTGCTATATGTCAACGACAATTGGGATGGACATATTTACTTACGTTGATGACATGTGATGTTATGTGTTGCTGGATATGTTATATTGGATCATCGTGTTTGAATAGCCGGAGGTTTTTATGTGAGATGAGTGTTTTTCATTTTCATTCATGTAAAAACTTGTATGTAATATTATTTTATTGGGGCACTTCCAGGTTGCGGAAGTTGTCACCTTTTGTATATTATTTACTTTTCCGCACTAGGATAGACCCAAGGAGGAGGGCACAAGTAACCGGGTTCTGGAGTCTAGTGGGAGACCAACTCGAGGAGTCGAGTCCGGGTCTCCTAACTCTAGAATTGGTAGGGTTACTTGCCGCTCTCGTAGGGGTCTAGGGGTGTGGGTTTGGCTATTCATCACGACCGTGGAATCCGTGTTTTATACTGGCTCGTATTGAAAACACGGACGTTCTAGTATATCCAATATTTCATATGATTCTTCTGCTGCGATATCTGTGATGTGATCATGTGATGTTCTGCGATAGATACATTATATAGTATATATGATATATTATATAGACGTTACTTATGTTTTACACCCGCGCTAGCCCTGCCCTGCTCTGCCGTTAGTTACCTAACCTAACGGTGCACGAGGGTACATCGAGGCGAATGCAGATGGGATAAGTGTACGTCGTATTTATCTGTGATGTTTAGGTACTTAAATGATGGGACTTCATTAATGTGATTAATGAAAGTAAAAGAAACCTAAGATATTGTAGAATCGAATTTCAAAATAAAACAGGTAGCTACAGTTCTTGCTTTGCACAGCGGTATATTTGATATATCCTGCACCTTATTCGATGAGGAAAGGACCGAGATCCCTTCACCGGGAGTGACTCCTTTAGCAATAACTGGCAGATGCTACACACTCGGTTTGTCTTTTGATTGCTTTTAAGTGTTTTTGCTTTGCACAGTGATATATATGATATATCCCGCACCTCATTCGACGAGGAAAGGACCGACGATCCCTTCACCGGGAGTGACTCCTTTAGCAAAACTGGAAAAGCCTCAAAAACACTCCATTTCAAAATTCATTCGATCCTACAACGATATCAAGTTCATTACGCAATAGGTTTTCAGAAAAACCTGTCGTAGCCCTCCGTCATTTCAGATAAGTAGTAGTTAGTATTCGTGCTGCGTTTGTTGGCCTTTGTCAAGGCGCAGTGTGCGGTAGCTAACTGGTGCTTATCTGCTTATGCATATGATGCAGATTGGGTTAGGGTAGTCGTGCGACCTTGTTGGCCTTTGTCAAGGGCCGTGCGGGTGGGTTTAATTCAATCAGGAAATGACGGGTTGAACTTGACTAGCATCCTATGGTTTGTTGGCCTTTGTCAAGGTCATAGGAGGTTAGGGGAAAAATATTATCGGGAATTTCAAGTGTTGAAATTTGCAATGAGATTGCATACCTTCTATGAGATAGTTGGATCCCGATACCCGCTGCGAGTAAGAGTTACTCCTGGGAGAGTTTTACGCATTACAATTAGCCGATCAAGTAGGTGTCTAGAAAGGTGTCAACGAGGTTACGCCTCTGGGAAAACGAGGTTTACATTAATTAGGTTCGTGCGAAAGCACGGGGGACCTCCCTCAAAGTACCGACACTGGCCTGGCTGAAAGATTGGCGAACTTGTAGTGTGTAATTAATCCCGGCTAGTCTTTCCTTTTAGGGTTTGAAGGAAGATTTGATAAAAAGCAGTGGGAGCCATCCTGATTAGATAAAATAATAACCAATCTATTCTTGCAAGAGCGCACGCTGAGTGTTTTCTTCTCTCTCTCTCCAGGTAGCAACCATATCACGCCTTAATCAAGATAATAATACGGATTATTGACCGAACCTGCTTGTTATACTGAGCTGGGGAACGTTGGTCCCGCTCCACCTTATAATTGTTATAAGACAGAGTAGGAAATTGGGGATTACCAGAATTCCCGTGCTGCCCAAACGAAGAGAGTGCATGCTGATGCATCATCTTCGGGTGTGTTCATTACATAGAACTGTTTCTCAGTGTCCTTTACGTCCTGGGTATGTGATACCAGATCAGGATCCCAGATATGTAATCTGTTACATAGGGCTACAGAAAGGTAGAAAACTGAGAACGGGTGATAAGTTTCATGAGGCAGAAAACGGGGCAAGAGTTGCAGCCAAGTCTGTTGGTCACTGTCACCCTGTATTACAATACATTGATTCTGAACGAATGTTATTAGATACCGAACCTGATATACAAAATCATATCAGTCTCTTTATTAGTAAAGAAACGATAAAATTTTGTATTGTTGGATAATGTTTTGAACATTTCCTATATCAAAAGTTGATCGGTTCAGGCACGTTATCTAAAAGCGTTGATGTTCTAAATCAAACTACAGTTCTTAGTATATGGAACACACACAAGCGGAAGAGTTCAGAAATGAACGAATCCTTCTTGAGGCATTGTAGACTAGGTCATATCAATGTGACCCGACTAGCTGAAGTTACATGTAGATGCATATTTAAATCTGTTTGAATTTACATCTTATGAAACTTGCCAGTCATGTCACAAAGATAAGATGACCATAGCTCCGTTTACTGGAAACAGAGAAAGAGTTAGTGAACTCTTGGGATGATACATGTTGATGTATGTAAGGTCCCCTGTCTACACATGCCAAGACTGGTTCTTTATACTTCATTACGTTCTCTGATAATCTCTCAAGATTCAGTCATATGTTCCTGCTGAAACACAAGTCCGAACCTTTTGAGATAATCACAGAATATAAGCTAGAAGTAGAGAACCAATAAGGGTATAAGTATTATGTCCTTTGATGTGATCGAGGAGGAGAATACTTGAGAACGAAAATCCTGGATTATTCTAAAGGAGAATGAGATTCTCTCTCAGCATTACTCCTCTGTATACACCATAGCAGGATGGTATATCGGGGCGGAGCAATCACACCCTATATGATATGGTGTGCTCTATGATGAGTACTACCGAGTTACCTTTTTCCTATTGGGTGTTATGCAATTGAGAAGTTGCATACCTATTGAATAGAGTTCGAATCAAATCAGTTGCCTACCACTTCATATATGATATGGAAAAGGAAGAGCCAATGTCTTAAGTTAGTTAAGATTTAGGGTTGTCCGGCCTATGTCTAAAAGCAAAATCCGGACAATCTCGAGGCAAGGTCTGTAATGTAGAACTGGAAAGGTTCCAGCTATACAAACTACAGCAGATGATTTGGTAGAACCGAAGGATTCAGTAGATTCCAACGAACCTCAGCCTCTCCGCCGATCTAGTAGGGTTCCTCACCCACCTGAGAGATACTTCTGTTTCTCTATGACAGTGGGAGCGAGGATTGCATCATGAGATGATGACCCAACTAGTTTCGAGCTGGCCATCGGGGGTAAAACTCTGTAAGAATGGCTGGATGCTTAGAGATCTGAGATGGAATCCTTATACACCAACAAAGTATGGACTTTGGTTGCTATATCCGAAGGGTTAAATCCCCATCAGGAGCAGGTATATCTTGAGAAGATTACTTGGTGTACATGGAAAAGTTGAGACTTTCAAAGCTAGACTTGTTAAAGGTTTTCGTCATTGACCAGGCGTGGATAATGATGAAACCTTTTCAAGTAGCTATGCTTAAGTCCATTCGGATCCTACTTGCCACGGCTACATACCATGACTACGATATCTGGCGGTTGGGTGCCATGACTGCTTTTCTAAATGATGATTTAGAAGAGTGCGTCTGTAAGTACACAGCCAGAGGGCTTCGTAAACAGTGGGAGCAGCGGAAACGTGTGCAAGATGTTTTATCTGATAAAGCAGGCATCGCGGAATTGGAACATCTGTTTTGATGTATTAGTCAAAGAAGTTGACATCATCAAAATGGTAGATGAACCTTGTATAAACAAAAAGGTAGTAGGGAGTATGGTGACGATCCTCGTAGAGTACGTGGATGACATACTCTTGATAGGGAAGGAGTTTCCTATGCTACGCTCGATCAATCTCCGCTTATCACAATGATTCTCCACATAGGATCAAAATGATACCTCCTAAATCCTGGGTTTTTGGATCTATGAGATAGATCTAATTGGATGTTAGTATTCTCACTAGTTGTAGTGAGATAGTATCAATCGATCCTGGGGAGAATCACTGGAAATGTTCCAGGGTGATAAAGACGACTGAGTGTCAGTCACAGGCATTGTCTTTACCCTCAATCGAGGGACGGTATGTTGGAAGAGTTCCAAGCTAGATACCGTGGCACACTAGACGATAAAGGCAGGATACATCGCTACCTAAGATGCTACCAAAGAGGCTGTTTGGGTGTATATTGGTTCATAAGATGAACTATGTTCCTCCCATTGTGTGACAATGGAGTTGTGGCTTATGCCAAGGAACGCAGGTCCCATCAGTGATCCAGACATATTCTAAGGCAGTGTCACCTGATCATGGAGATGGTTGATCTCCAGGGTGATCGAGGTTTGGAGAGTAGACACAGAGGACAACACAGCGGATCCACTCACAAAGGCCTGTTCCCAGAGAGAGACTTTTATAGGATGGTTGAGTATGAGATACTTCAAACCACTGCTACAGATGGCCCTAGTGCAAGTGGGAGATTGTTAGTTATATGTATGCCCTAGAGGCCATTACTATACATAGGATGTATATTGTAGTGGATGCTGGGACATATATAGTGAGGACTTTCTTGCTCGACATGATAGTATGCTATCTGGTTGATCTTTACCTTAACGTGTACACTGATTGTCTCTCTATTACATGTTGGTAAAGCCCTTAGGATGTGTGCTTGACTACCTGGACTATGATGCGGATCATACTAGTGGGGACATGGTAGTCCATAAGTACATCCTTCAAAGTCCCTAGTCGAGGGTGTATCGAGACGGGGCATCGATATACCAGAGTAGACTAGCGTGTACCTTCTCGACCCATACAGATGGGCGATGGATGATCCCATATCCATCGGTGTTTGACATCAGAGATGGTATACGGGTGCTCAGTAGAGACTGGGTACACTGGACGGACTCGCCGAGAACTCCCAGATGGTATTATACCTCACGTCAGATGGCAGTTCTCTGGTGACACTGGTACAGAGTAGTCTGTTGACCCGAGATCGTCATAGAGTCTTGTGTGGTTCCCACTGTGCTTTGATTTCCATCTTACCACGTCCAAGAGGGCGTGCAAAACGGTGGTTTTTGGGTACAGTCCCGAGTCACATGGAGGCATGAGCGATAGGAGGGGATTCGTCTCTCCCGGTATAGGGGGTTGATGTTGCGCTGTGTTCGATTGGCTATAACAGGAAATCCCTGGCCAGGGTTGCTGAGATTTACTGGTAAGTATTACCAGTAGTTTCTCGAATTGTTATAGACCTCATATCGACACGACTTATCGAGCTATTGAGGTCTGACGTTTACCACCCCTAGGCGAGATATGCGACATATCAGACGATCAGACCGGACTGTACGGTAGTGTTACTGGTTGGATTCACTGGAGTGTGAGCGGGCTTGCTCGTCGATCTTCTGATCGCTCAATACCCGGGTGGCCGTTACGTTTAGCAGACCGCTTGCGGCTTGTGGATGTTTGATATGATCATCATCCGCTGCCGGCGTATTGACGAGTCTTTAGAGTCCTACACAGAGGTTTCCTGGTTCAAGCGAAACGAAATAGGAGCGCATATGAGATATGTGCGGGACCGAGAATAATACCAGTATGTGATACTGTATTCGATTCTCGCGATGTGACATTGATCGGTTATATGCGATATAGCCGGGTTATCGGATCAAGTGTTGATTCGATAAGTTGTTACTAATTATACTAGTCGGTTATATACGATATGACCGGATCGTTAAATCAAGTGTTGATTTAATGATTTAATGTATAATTATATATTTGATATATTACTTTGCATTAACTGGTATCGGTTCACTTTAATTGGATTTTCTCACTCGGATGTGCACATTGTATATTCGATATAGTTTTGTGCACATGATTGTATCATGTTTGATGATGCATGCTTACTTGGTTTTTGTTAAAGATTGATCCATGGTTATTTAAATGGTTAGGGTTTTGTTTTTCATATACATTTATTTATTCATTTATTTCTTTGGAAAATATAATGCATAAAGATAAAATGGTGGCTTTTATTTTTGTTTCTTTCATGAACATTCATGAAGGTTTGAATAAAGTGACCATTTTGTCTCATGCTTAACCCTAACCACTACACCTAACCATGGTCCTCTCTCTACACTTAACCATGGTGTGGTTATGATAAGAATAGATTTTATTTTCCATTATTATTATTCTTATCATAACACTTTCTTCTTCTTCTTCCTTAAACTCAAGAAGAAAAGCATTGACTACATCAATGGTGGATTGATGAAATGAGTGAGAAATCCAATTCTAAATTGAACCCACTTCCTATTTCTTCATTCTCTACCTCTTGCCAAGTAGTAGAGTGTGTTTTCTTCACAAGTTTCTTGACTTGGTGAAGTCGGAGCTTGATTTAGCGATGCCTCGACGTAGATCATTTTCGGCATGGACATCGATGACCTAGCCCGTCCATTCTCCGATGAAGCCGATGCTAGAGCCCGGGACTTGTTATGGACAGCGAGGAGACTTCATTACGGAGCTATGGAGGTGGAGAACCGGATCTACAAAGGTTGTATTTCCGTATCTCTTAGTTAAGTGTTAACTAGTTTACTTTTCGCCTAGAAATCTAGCCAACGATCCGTACACTAGGGTTTCTCGGCACGTTAAAATTCGAAATTGGCATGGTTGATGCCTTGTGAGACCTCTTGAGAGTGCCTAGGAACCCTACATGTTTAAAATTTGATTCTACAAAATCTTAGGTTTCTTTTCTTTCATTAATCACATTAATGAAGTCCCATCATTTAAATACCTAAACATCACAGATAAATACGACGTACACTTATGCCATCCGCATTCGCCTCGATGTTCCCTCGTGCACCGTTAGGTTAGGTAACTAACGGCAGAGCGGGGCAGGGCTAGTACGGGTGTAAAACATAAGTAACGTCTATATAATATATCATATATACTATATACTGTATCCATCACAGAACATCACATGATCACATCACAGATATCGCAGCAGAAGAAACATATGAAATATTGGATATACTAGGACGTCCGTGTTTTCAATACGAGCCAGTATAAAACACGGATTCCACGGTCGTGATGAATAGCCAATCCCACACCCCTAGACCCCTACGAGAGCGGCAAGCAACCCTGCCAATTCTAGGGTTAGGAGACCCAGACTCGACTCCTCGAGTTGGTCTCCCACTAGACCCCAGAACCCGGTTACTTGTGCTTCCCTCCTTGGGTCTATCCTAATGTGGAAAAGTAAATAATATACAAAAGGTGACAACTTCCGCTACCTGGAAGTGCCCCAAATAAAAGAATATTACATACAAGTTTTTACATGAATGAAAATGAAAAACACTCATCTCACATAAAAACCCCCGGCTATTCAAACACGACAATACAATATAACATATCTAGCAACACATAACATCACATGTCATCAACGTAAGTAAATATGCGCATCCCAATTGTCGTTGACATATAGCAACGAAACCGGCGATATCACATATTACACTTACGGTCACAGAAAAGAAAGTGTAAAACTACAACAGTTGGAATCCGCAACCTCTTTAGACATTGCATGCCTAATCAAATGAAATACTTAGACATCACATGCCTAACAGTTATAAACCCCGCATTTTAGTCTCATTATCGAAAACTCTTTTCAATATCAAGTGAAACTAAACTGCTAGATTTATAACATTCATTCAGTTATCTCATAACTGTTTGTGAATTCCAATTATTGTATCACATTCCAGATAAACAGAAAATGTTAAACTTTCCGATCGAACAGTCGAATACCCAAGTTTTCCCGATACAGCTCAACACATGAAATAAGTCTAACAACATTCAGTTCGTGCCTCAGTACCAACGGTCCAGCCGTAGAAGGGTCAAGCCAACGCCTCACATGTGGCACGCCGTACTGCCCCAAACCCGAAGGTTCAAAGGGCAGTTCAAGACGGTCACATAATCGAGTTAAGGTTTGTTGTCTTCTAGAGGGTCCATCGCGTTACTTGCACTACTTAGAACGTCGTTAAACTACGGAAAAATCCAACGCTTGGAAATTTCCCGATAAGGGAAAAATTGGGTATTTATATTCGGTCGAACTTTTTAACATATTCTAAAATTTATCCAGAAAGCCACAAAGACAAAATCTGATACTCCGATCGAAACACCGAATCCCCAAAACAACCCCAGAAAATTCAACTCTTGAATAAAATTTAAAAATACCCAGAAAACTCAGCACTGTTAAATAGGAATTACTGTGCAAATTGGTAGGGCTGACGTCATACTTTAGCCGCGGAACCGCCGCATAAGCTAGGCTTATGCCGCGGTTCCGCCGCGCATGTGAGGGATCATGAAATAAATTTTGCGCCGTAATTCTTATAATTCCCTGCTGAGTTTTCTGCATATTTTTAATTTGGAAAAAACCCATTTTTTAAAAAATGTACAGAGAGCCGTTTTCGGGTTAGGGTTTTGGTTCGATCGGACTTCAAACGTCGTCTAGACTTCGCCTAAGGCTCTAGCTAGGCTCTGATACCACTGTAGGGTTCCTAGGCACTCTCAAGAGGTCTCACAAGGCATCAACCATGCCAATTTCAAAAATTATGGGTGCTGAGAAACCCTAATACGGATCGTGGACTAGAAGTTTAGGTGATATGTGAATCTAGTTAACAACTTAACTAAAAGAAGAGAGCTACAACCTTTGTAGATCCGGTTATCCACTTCCTTAGCTCCATGTAGGCATCCTCTCGCTGTCCATCTCGAATCCCGAACTCATACGTCGGCTTCATCGGAGATTTGGGCGGACTAGGTCGTCGGCTTCGTGCCGAAGATGATCTACGTCGAGGCATCACAAGTTCAAGCTCCGACTTCACAAATTTGTGAAACTTGTGAAGAAAACACCCAAAACAACTTGGCGAGAGGTAGAGGGTGAAGAAATAGGAGGTGGGTTCACTTTAGAATTGGATTTCTCACTTTGGAACTCAAGTTGCCATTAATGGCATCAAGCTTTTTCTTTTGAAGATGAAGAAGAAGATGAAGCTAGAATTATGATAAGTGTTGATTTAAAATGAATAATAATTCAATACTTATCATAAGCTAACTATAGTTAAGTGTAGAGAATAGACCATGGTTACTTGGATGAGTTAGGGTTAAGCATGAAGACAAGAATGGTTACAAAAGTCAAAGCTTCATGAAGCTTCAACTTAAAACAAAGAAAGCCACCATTCTCATCATAATCCTTTTCAAATGAATATGCAAAACCCTAATCAACACTTAACCATGGTTTTAATTCTTTACACTTAACAAAATGATCAAGTATCATCAAACATGATACAAATATGTGCACAAAAGTATATCACATATACTTCTTGCACATCAAGTGAGAAAATCCATATAAAGTGAACCAATACTAGTTAATGCAATGCAATATATCAAATATATAATTATACATTAAATCATTAAATCAACATTTGATTCAATGATCCGATCATGTCGTACATAACTGACTAGAATCCAATGTATCGATTTATCGAATCAATGATTCGATAACTAGGTCATATCGAATATAACCAATCGAAACATATATCGCGAGAATGAAATGCGGTATCACATACACGCATTATTCTCGGTCCTGCACATATCTCATATGCGCTCCTATTTCGTTTCGCTTGAGCCAGGAAACCTCTGTGTAGGACTCTAAAGACTCGTCAATACGCCGGTAGCAGATGATGATCATATCAAGAACCCACAAGCCGCAAGCGGTCTGCTAAACGTAACGGCCATCCGGGTATTGAGCGATCAGAAGATCGACGAGCTAGCCCGCTCACACTCCTGTGAATCCAACCAGTAACACTTACCGTACAGTCCGGTCTGTTCATCTGATATGTCGCATATCAAGTCTAGGGGTGGTAAACGTCAGACCCCAATAACCGATAAGTCGTGCCAATATGAGGCTCATAACGGGTTGAGAAACTACTGGTAACACTTACCAGCAAATCTCTGATCAGCCCTGGCCAGGGACTTCCCTGTTACGGCCAATCGAGCACAGCGCAACATCAACCCCCAATACCGGGAGAGACGAAACCCCTCCTATCGCTCATTGCCTCCATGTGACTCGGGACTGTACCCAAAGTCCACCGTTTTGCACGCCCTCATGGACGTGGTAAGGTGGAGATCAAAGCACAGTGGGAATCACACAAGACTCTATGACGATCTCGGGTCTACAGACTAACCTGTACAAGTGTCACCTGAGAACTGCCATCTGACGTGAGGTATAATACCATCTGGGAGTTCTCGGCGAGTCCGTCCAGTGTACCCAGTCTCCACTGAGCCCCCGTATACCCTCTCTGATGTCAAACACCAATGGATATGGGATCATCCATCGCCTATCTCATGGGTCGAGAAGCATATACGCTAGTCTACTCTGGTATATCGATGCCCCGTCTCGATACACCCACGACTAGGGACCTTGAAGGATGTACTTATGGACTACCATGTCCCCACTAGTATGATCTGCATCATAGTCCAGATAGTCAAGTACACATCCTAAGGGCTTTACCAACATGTAACTATAAGACAGTTTAAAGAGACTAGTGTACATGTTAAGATAAAGAGTAACCAGATAGCATACTATCATATCGAGCAAGAAAGTCATCTCTATATATGTCCAAGCATCCAATATAATATACATCATCTGTACAATACTGGCCTCTAGGGCATACATACAACTAACACCTCGAGCTTGTCCGCATACTGCTTTTTCATAAAAGATGGACATCCCCATATCTTCAGTACTGAAGATAGTGTTAGTTGTATGTATGCCCTAGAGGCCAGTATTGTACAGATGATGTATATTATATTGGATGCTTGGACATATATAGAGATGACATTCTTGCTCGATATGATAGTATGCTATCTGGTTGCTCTTTATCTTAACATGTACACTTGTCTCTTTAAACTGTCTTATAGTTACATGTTGGTAAAGCCCTTAGGATGTGTACTTGACTACCTGGACTATGATGCAGATCATACTAGTGGGGACATGGTAGTCCATAGGTACATCCTTCAAGGTCCCTAGTGATGGGTGTATCGAGACGGGGCATCGATATACCAGTGTAGACTAGCGTATACGCTTCTCGACCCATGAGATGGGCGATGGATGATCCCATATCCATTGGTGTTTGGCATCAGAGATGGTATACGGGTGCTCAGTGGAGACTGGGTACACCGGACGGACTCGCCGAGAACTCCCAGATGGTATTATACCTCACGTCAGATGGCAGTTCTCAGGTGACACTTATGCAGGTTAGTCTGTAGACCCGAGATCGTCATAGAGTCTTGTGTGATTCCCACTGTGCTTTGATCTCCACCTTACCACGTCCATGAGGGCGTGCAAAACGGTGGTTTTTGGGTACAGTCCCGAGTCACATGGAGGCAATGAGCGATAGGAGGGGTTTCGTCTCTCCCGGTATTGGGGGTTGATGTTGCGCTGTGCTCGATTGGCCGTAACAGGGAAGTCCCTGGCCAGGGCTGATCAGAGTTTTGCTGGTAAGTGTTACCAGTAGTTTCTCGACCCGTTATGCGCCTCACATCGTCACGACTTATCGGTTATTGGGGTCTGACGTTTACCACTCCTAGACTTGATATGCGACATATCAGATGAACAGACCGGACTGTACGGTAAGTGTTACTGGTTGGATTCACAGGAGTGTGAGCGGGCTTGCTCGTTGATCTTCTGATCGCTCAATACCCGGGTGGCCGTTACGTTTAGCAGACCGCTTGCGGCTTTTGGGTGCTTGATATGATCATCATCTGCTGCCGGCGTATTGACGAGTCTTTAGAGTCCTACACAGAGGTTTCCTGGCTCAAGCGAAACGAAATAGGAGCGCATATGAGATATGTGCGAGACCGAAAATAATGCATGTATGTGATACCGTATTTCATTCTCACGATGAATGTTTCGATTGGTTGTATGCGATATAACCTAGTTACCGAATCGAAGATTGATTCGATAAGTCGATACATTGGATACTAGTCGGTTATGTGCGACATGACCGGATCATTGAATCAAGTGTCGATTTAATGATTTAATGTATAATTATATATTTGATATATTACTTTGCATTAACTAGTATTGGTTCATTTTAAAAGGATTTTCTCACTTGATGTGCACATTGTATATGTGATATATTTTTGTGTGCACTTGATTGTATCATGTTTGATGATACATGTTAACTTGAGTTTGTGTAAAGATTAAACCATGGTTATATGAATGGTTAGGGTTTTGTTTACTTATTCATTTATTTATTTTTGATTATTGGTTTTGGAAAAGAAAATGGAAATGGTGGCTTTTCTTGTTTCTTTTATGAAGCTTCATGAAGGGTTGAAACCTTGACCATTTTTGTTTTCTTCTCTTAACCTAACCATTCACCTAACCCTAGTTTACTCTCTACACTTGACCATGGTTAGTATATGATAAGTATTCATATTATTTTCATTTTTATTCCAACACTTATCATATTCTAGCTTCTTCTTCTTCATCTTCATCAAGAAGAAAAGCTTGCCTCCATTAATGGCATCTTGAGTAAAAGAGTGAGAAATCCAATTCTAAAGTGAACCCACCTCCTATTTCTTCACCCTCTACCTCTTGCCAAGTAGTATAGGGTGTTTTCTTCACAAGTTTCATGACTCGGTGAAGTTGGAGCTTGATCTTGTGTTGCCTCGACGTAGATCATCTTCGGCATCGAAGCCGACGACCTAACCCGCCCATTTCTCCGATGAAGCCGATGCAAGAGTCCAGGATTCGAGATGGACAGCGAGAGGACGTCTACGTGGAGCTAAGGAAGTGGAGAACCGGATCTACAAAGGTTGTAGCCTCTTTCCTTTAGTTAAAATGTTAACTAGTTTCACTTTTCGCCTAAACTCTAGTCAACGAATCCGTATTAGGGTTTCTCGGCACTTGTAAAATTTGAAATTAGCATGGTTGATGCCTTGTGAGACCTCATTAGTGTGCCTAGGAACCCTACAGATAGGGTTTCTTCCTACTCTACATCTGATATGGTGTGGTAGGCACAGTCTTGGTAGGAACCTTGTTCAAAAGATATGCAGCTGATTCTAGTGCATAGCCCCAGAAAGATCGTGGCAACTCAGCGTTACTCATCATGGAACGTACTATATTCAATAAGCATCTGTTCCGCCTTTCCGATACACCGTTGTGTTGAGGTGTGTATGGAGGAGTAAGCTGAGAGAGAATTCCATTCTCTTTTAAGCAATCTAGGAACTCGACACTTAAGTATTCACCACCACGATCAGATCTAAGTGTCTTGATACTTTTGCCAGTTTGTTTTTCCACTTCATTCTTATATTCCCGGAATTTCTCAAAGGCCTCAGATTTATGTTTCATCAAGAATACATGTGTTCCCCTCCGAACGACGGCCGAGACATGGACGTCTCGCCTGAGGTTCGGGGCAGATGCTAATTGGTGCTATCCGTCCACCTCTCCGAAGATGCCAAGTTGATTTATGGCACCGTATATCGAAGGTTTAAATGGATGCGTCCGATGTAGCAGACTTCGTCAGATTCCCCCTCGCACGAGGGGTTTTTGATTGTGGGGACGCTCTTCCCTGCAGGCACAAGCCCCTGCAGTTAATTACGCTACCGCTTCACGGCAACAACTTTCTCCTTCTCCAGAATTTCACTTCGTGTCGTGGATGTTTGTTTTGTTTGTGATTGCCCGTGGATTGTATACGGAGACTGAGTTATGTCATCGCCCGTAGGGCGTGGACTAGTCCAAATCCGTATTATCTTAGATTTAGGATTGGGGGTTTGGGTTTAAGGATACGTTAGCCTCATTCGAGACTAAGATCAACTTAAACATTCGTTAAGGATACGTTAGTCCGATTTGAGACTAAGATCAACTTAACGGGATCGTTTAGATCCGACAAAAGAGCATTTGGGCTCCATTGTTCCAGTTTAGGGACATAGTGGTCCATTGAATGTATGGCCGTCGAGACCCGTCACCTCTCTGACGACGTTGAAGGATTACAACGACAGATGTCAGAGGAGTTCAGAGATGTTCCCTTGAACCAGAGTTAATTGGGGGGATCTGTTAGTTATATGTATGCCCTAGAGGTCATTACTGTACATTGGATGTATATTGTAGTGGATGCTGGGACATATATAGGTAGGACTTTCTTGCGCGACATGATAGTACGCTATCTGGTTGCTCTTTATCTTAACATGTATACTTTCTGTCTCTCTGTTACATGTTGATAAAGCCCTTAGGGTGTGTGCTCGACTTCCAGGACTATGATGCAGATCATACTAGTGGGGCCTGGCTGGTCCATGAGTACATCCTTCAATGTTCCTAGTCGTGGGAATATCGAGACGGGGCATCGATATTCCAGAGTAGACTAGCGTATATCTTCTCGACCCATGCGATGGGCGATGGATGATCCCATATCCATTGGTGTTTGACATCAGATATGGTATGCGGGTGCTCAGTGGAGACTGGGTACACTGAACGGACTCGCCGAGAACTCCCAGATGGTATTATACCTCACATCAGATGGCAGTTCTCTGGTGACACTGGTACAGCTTAGTCTGTTGACCCGAGATCGTCATAGAGTCTTGTGTGTCTCCCACTGTGCTTTGATTTCCATCCTACCACGGCTCTACTGAGTCGTGCAAACAGGTGGTTTTTGGGCACAGTCCCGATTCACATGGAGGCAATGAGCGATAGGAGGGGATTCGTCTCTCCCGGTATTGGGGGTTGATGTTGCGCTATGCTCGACTGACCATAACAGGAAATCCCTGGCCAGGGTTGCAGTGACCTACTGGTAAGTGTTATCAGTAGTTTCACACATGTCATGGACTTCACGTCGGCATGACTTATCAAGCTATTGGGGTCTGACGTTTACCACCCCTAGGCGAGATATGCGACATATCAGACGAACAGACCGGACTGTACGGTAAGTGTTACTGGTTGGATTCACAGGAGTGTGAGCGGGCTTGCTCATTGATCTTCTGATCGCTCAATACCCGGGTGGCCGTTACGTTTAGCAGACCGCTTGCGGCTTGTGGGTGTTTGATATGATCATCACCTGCTGCCGGCGTATTGACGAGTCTTTAGAGTCCTACACAGAGGTTTCCTGGCTCAAGCGAAACGAAATAGGAGCGCATATGAGATATGTGCTGGACCGAGAATAATGCGTGTATGTGATACCATATTCTCTTCTCGCGATGAATGTATCGAATGGTTGTATGCGATATAACCTAGTTATCGAATCAAGGATTGATTCGATAAGTCGATATATTGGATACTAGTCGGTTGTATGCGACATGACCGGATCATTGAATCAAGTGTTGATTTAATGATTTAATGTATAATTATATATTTGATATATTACTTTGCATTAACTAGTATTGGTTCACTTTAAATGGATTTACTCACTTAAAGTACACAAGTTGTATATGAGATATACTTTTGTGCACAAGATTGTATCATGTTTGATGATACATGCAAGCTTGGGTTTGTGTAAAGAATTGACCATGGTTATATGAATGGTTAGGGTTTCATTTTATTTACTTATTTTTTTTTTATCTATTTATTGATTTATTGATTTATTTCTTTTTGGCAAAAGAAAAGAAAATGGTGGCCTTATTTGTTTGTAGTTGAAGCTTCAAGAAACTTTGACTAAGTGACCATTTTGTCTTCATGCTTAACCCTAACCCTTCAAACTAACCTTAGTCAATTCTCTACACCTAACTAAGGTTAAAGATATGATAAGTATCATTTTATTTTATATTTTAATATCTTATCATATTCTTTTTCTTCATCTTCTTCTTCTTCAACAAAAGGAAAAAGCTTGCAACCATTAATGGCAACTTGCCAAAATGAGTGAGAAATCCAATTCTAAAGTGAACCCACTTCCTATTTCTTCATCCTCTACCTCTTGCCAAGTAGTATAGGGTGTTTTCTTCACAAGTTTCATGACTTGGTGAAGTCGGAGTTTGATCTTGTGATGCCTCGACGTAGATCATCTTCGGCATCGAAGCCGACGATCAAGCCCGCCCATTTCTTCGATGAATCCGATGCTAGAGTTCGGGATCCGACTTGGAAAGCGGAGGGACATCGTCGCGGAGCTTAGTAAGTGGTGGACCGGATCTACAAAGGTTGTAGTCACTTTCCTTTAGCATTTAATTCGTTTACATGCTTGCATCGCCTATATATCTAGTTAACGATCCGTATTAGGGTTTGTAGGCACTTGTAAAATTTGAATTAGCCATGTTTGATGCCTTGTGAGACTTCATTAGTGTGCCTAGGAACCCTACAGTGGTATCAGAGCCTAGCTAGAGCCTTAGGCGTTGCGTAGACGGAATTAGAAGTCCGATCGAACCGAAACCCAAACCCTATAATGCTCTCTGTACATTTTTGAAATTCGTGGATTTTTGAGAATTAAAAATATGCAGAAAAATAAGCAGGAGAATTTAAGAATTACTGTGAAATTCGAGCGACCAATTCCTCTAAACTGCGGCGGAACCGCGGCAATAGCATGGCTATTGCGGCGGTTCCGCGGCCAAGTAGTCACATCAGGTCTTACTTTTTGCACAGTAATTCCTATAATGTGGTCCTGTATTTTCTGGGAATTTTTAATTTAAATTCAAGAGTTGAATTTTCTAGGTTGTATTGGGGATTCGGTGTATCGATCGGATTGTCTAATTTTGTCAGTATGTTTTTCCGGGTAGTTTTAGAATATGTTAAAAAGTTCGACCGGATATAAATACCCACTTTTTCCCCTGCCGGGAAATTTCCAATTGTTGGATTTTTCTGTAGTTTAATCACGTTCTAAGTAGTGCAAGTAACGCGATGGTCCCTCTAGAAGACAACAAACCTTAACTCGATTATGTGACCGTCTTGAACTGCCCTTTGAACCTTCGGGTTTGGGGCAGTACGGCGTGCCACATGTGAGGCGTTGGCTTGACCCTTCTACGGCTGGACCGTTGGTACTGAGGCACGAAGTGAATGTTTTTAAACTTATTTCATGTGTTGATCTGTTTCGGGAAAACTTGGGTGTTCGATTGTTCGATCGAAAAGTTTAGCATTTTCTATTTATCCGGAATGTGATACAATAATTGAAATTCACAAATAGTTATGAGATAACTGAATGAATGTTATAAATCTAGCGGTTTGGTCTCATTTGATCGGTTGCCACGGGATTTTGATGTGATCAAAAGTCCGTCGCAATCACGTAGCATACGCGGATACTGTAGGGTTCCTAGGCATCCTAATGAGGTCTCACAAGGCATCAACCATGCCAATTTCAAAAATTCTAGGTGCCGAGAAACCCGACTACGGATCGTTTGCTAGAAAACTAGGCGAAAAAGCTAACTAGTTAACACTTAACTATGAGAATACGGAAATACAACCTTTGTAGATCCGGTGCTCCACCTCCATAGCTCCGCAACGAAGTCCTCTCCGCTGTCTAAAAAGAATCCGGGCTCTAGCGTCGACTTCATCGGAGAATAAGCGAGCTAGGTCGTCGATGTCCATGCCGAAGATGATCTACGTCGAAGCATCGCAAGATCAAGCTCTCACTTCACCAAGTCAAGAAACTTGTGAAGGAAACACACTCTACTACTTGGCAAGAGGTAGAGGATGAAGAAATAGGAAGTGGGTAGACTTTAGAATTGGATTTCTCACACTTTTCATCAATCCACCATTGATGAAGAGAAGCTTTCTTCTTTGAAGAAGATGAAGAAGAAGAAGAAAGAATTATGATAAGTTTTTAGTTAATTATGAAAAGAATAATAATATCATTCTTATCATAACTTTAACCTAAGTTAAGTGTAGAGAATTGACCAAGGTTAAAGGAATGGTTAGGGTTTAGGAGATGAGACAAAAATGGTTGCATCATAAAAGCTTCATGAAGCTTCAAGTGCAAACAAAATAAGCCACCATTTTTCTCTCATTTCTTTTCCTTTTTCCAAAAATAAAAAGACTAATTAATGAATAAGTAAAACCCTTAACCATTTAAATAACTTTGGTTAAATTCTTTACACATAACCTAGCAATCATGCATCATCAAACATGATACAATAAAGTGCACAAAATCATATCGCATATGCAATGCGCACACCCGAGTGAGAAAATCCATTTTAAAGTGAACCGATACTAGTTGATGCAAAGTAATATATCAAATATATAATTATACATTAAATCATTAAATCAACACTTGATTTAACGATCCGGTCATATCGCATATAACCGACTAGTATCGTTAGTAACAACTTATCGAATCAACACTTGATCCGATAACCCGGCTATATCGCATATAACCGATCAATGTCACATGGCGAGATCGAATACAGTATCATATACTGGTATTATTCTCGGTCCCGCACATATCTCATATGCGTTCCTATTTCGTTTCGCTTGAGCCAGGAAACCTCTGTGTAGGACTCTAAAGACTCGTCAATACGCCGGCAGCGGATGATGATCATATCAAACATCCACAAGCCGCAAGCGGTCTGCTAAACGTAACGGCCACCCGGGTATTGAGCGATCAGAAGATCGACGAGCAAGCCCGCTCACACTCCAGTGAATCCAACCAGTAACACTACCGTACAGTCCGGTCAGATCGTCTGATATGTCGCATATCTTGCCTAGGGGTGGTAAACGTCAGACCCCAATAGCTCGATAAGTCTTGTCGATACGAGGCTCATAACGGGTCGAGAAACTACTGGTAACACTTACCAGCAATTCTCTGATCAGCCCTGGCCAGGGACTTCCTGTTATAGCCAATCGAACGCAGCGCAACATCAACCCCCTATACCGGGAGAGACGAATCCCCTCCTATCGCTCATTGCCTCCATGTGACTCGGGACTGTACCCAAAAACCACCGTTTTGCACGCCCTCTTGGACGTGGTAAGATGGAAATCAAAGCACAGTGGGAACCACACAAGACTCTATGACGATCTCGGGTCAACAGACTACTCTGTACCCGTGTCACCAGAGAACTGCCATCTGACGTGAGGTATAATACCATCTGGGAGTTCTCGGCGAGTCCGTCCAGTGTACCCAGTCTCCACTGAGCACCCGTATATCATCTCCGATGTGAAACACCAATGGATATGGGATCATCCATCGCCCATCTGTATGGGTCGAGAAGGTATACGCTTGTCTACTCTGGTATATCGATGCCCCGTCTCGATACACCCTCGACTAGGGACTTTGAAGGATGTACTTATGGACTACCATGTCCCCACTAGTATGATCCGCATCATAGTCCAGGTAGTTAAGTACACATCCTAAGGGCTTTACCAACATGTAACAGAGAGATAATCAGTATACACGTTAAGGTAAAGTTCAACCAGATAGCATACTATCATGTCGAGCAAGAAAGTCCTCCCTATATACGTCCTAGCATCCACTACAATATACATCCTATGTAAAGTAATGGCCTCTAGGGCATATATATAACTAACAATCTCCCACTTGCATTAGGGCCATCTGATAGCAGTGGTTGCAGTATCTCATACTCAACCATCCCATAAAAGTCTCTCTCTGGGAACAGGCCTTTGTGAGTGGATCCGCTGTGTTGTCCTCTGAGTCTACTCTCCTAACCTCGATCACCCTGGAGATCAACCATCTCCATGATCAGGTGATACTGCCTTAGAATATGTCTGGATCACTGATGGGACCGGCGTTCCTCGGCATGAGCCACAACTCCATTGTCTCACAATGGTAGGAACGTAGTTCATCTCATGAACTAATATACACCCAAACAGCCTCTTTGGTAGCATCTTAAGTAGCGATGTATCCTGCCTTTATCGTCTAGTATGCCACGGTATCTAGCTTGGAACTCTTCCAACATACCGTCCCTCCACTGAGGGTAAAGACAATGCCTGTGACTGACATTCAGTCGTCTTTATCACCCTGGAACCCTTCCAGTGATTCTCCCCAGGATCGGTTGATACCGTCTCACTACAACTAGTGAGAATCCTAACATCCAATTAAGTCTATCTCATAGATCTAAAACTCAGGATTTAGGGGGTATCAGTTTGATCCTATATGGAGAATCATGGCGATAAGCGGAGATTGATCGAGCGTAGCATAGGAAACTCCTTCCCTATCAAGAGTATGTCATCCACGTACTCTACGAGGATCGTCACCATACTCCCTACTACCCTTTTTGTATATACAAGGTTCATCTACCATTTTGATGATGTCAACTTCTTTGACTAATCCATCAAAACAGATGTTCCAACTCCGCGATGCCTGGTTTATCCTATAAAGCATCTTGCACACGTTTCCGCTGCTCCCACTGTCTACGAAGCCCTCTGGCTGTGTACTTATAGACACACTCTTCTAAAACATCATTTAGAAAAGCAGTCATGACACCCAACCGCCAGATATCGTAGTCATGGTATATAGCCGTGACAAGTAGGATCTGGATGGACTTAAGCATAGATACTTGAAAAGGTTTCATCATTATCCACGCCTGGTTGATGACGAAAACCTTCAACAAGTCTAGCTTTGAAAGTCTCAACTTTTCCATCTTCACCAAGTAATCTTCTCAAGATATACTTGCTCCTGATGGGGATTTAACCCTTCAGATATAGCAACCAAAGTCTATACTTTGTTGGTGTATAAGGATTCCATCTCAGATCACTAAGCATCCAGCCATTCTTACAGAGTCGTCACTCTTGGTAGCCTACTCGAAGCTAGTTGGGTCATCATCTCATGATGCAATCCTCGCTCCCACTGTCATAGAGAAACCGAAGTATCTCTCAGGTGGGTGAGGAACCCTACTAGATCGGCGGAGAGGCTGAGGTTCGTTGGAATCTACTGAATCCTTTGGTTCTATCAAATCATGTGCTGTAGTTTGTATAGCTGGAACCTTTCCAGTTCTACATAACAGACTTTGCCTCGAGCTTGTCCGGATTTTGCTTTTAGACATAGACCGGACAACCCCAAATCTTAACTAGCTTAAGACATGGGCTCTTCCCTTTCCATATCTCATATGGAGTGGTAGGCAACTGATTTGATTCGAACCTATTCAATAGGTATGCAGCTTCTCAAGTGCATAACCCCTAAAAGGAAATAGGTAACTCAGTAATACTCATCATAAAGCACACCATATCATATAGGGTGCGATTGCTCCGCCCCGATATACTATCGTGCTATGGTGTATTCGGAGGAGTAATGCCGAGAGAGAATCTCATTCTCCTTTAGAATAGTCCAGGATTTCCGTGCTCAAGTATTCTCCTCCTTGATCTCATCATAGGATATAATACTTATACCAGTATTCTGGTTCTCTACTTCTCGCTTATATTCTGTGAATATCTCAAAAGGTTCGGACTTGTGTTTCAACAGGAACATAGGTCTGAATCTAAAGAGATCATCAGAGAACGTAATGAAATATAAAGAACCAGTCTTGGCATGTGTAGACAGGGGACCTACATACATCAACATGTATCATCCCAAGAGTTCACTAACTCTTTCTCTGTTTCCAGTAAACGGAGCTATGGTCATCTTATCTTTGTGACATGACTGGCAAGTTTCACAAGATGTAAATTCAAACTGATTTAAATATGCATCTCTATGTAACTCTAGCTAGTCGGGTCACATTGATCTGACCTAGTCTACAATGCCTTAAGAAGAATTCGTTCAGTTCTGAACTCTTCCTCTTGTGTGTGTTCCGTATACTAAGAACTGTGGTTTGATTTAGAACATTAATGCTTTTAGATAACGTGCCTGAACCGATCAACTTTTGATACAGGAAATGTTCAAAACATTATCCAACAATACAAAATTTTATCATTTCTTTACTAATAAAGAGACTGATATGATTTTGTATATCAGGTTCGGTATCTAACAACATTCGTTCAGAATAATTGTATTGGTAATACAGGGTGACAGTGACCAACAGACTTGGCTGCAACTCTTGCCCCGTTTTCTGCCTCATGAAACTTATCACCCGTTCTCAGTTCTCTACCTTTCTGTAGCCCTATGTAACAGATTACATATCTAGGATCCTGATCTGGTATCACATACCCAGGACGTAGAGGATACAGAGAAACAGTTCTTTGTAACGAACACACCCGAAGATGATGCATCAGCATGCACTCTCTTCATTTGGGCGGCACGGGAAATCTGGTATTCCCCAATTTCCTGCTCTGTCTTATAACAATTATAAGTTGGAGCGGGACCAACGTTCCCCAGCTCAGTATAACAAGCGGGTTCGGTCAATAATCCGTATTATTATCTTGATTAAGGCGTGATATGGTCGCTACCTGGAGAGAGAGAGAAGAAAACACTCAGCGTGCGCTCTGTCAAGAATAGATTGGTTATTATTTTATCTAATCAGGATGGCTCCCACTGCTTTTTATCAAATCTTCCTTCAAACCCTAAAAGGAAAGACTAGCCGGGATTAATTACACACTACAAGTTCGCCAATCTTTCAGCCAGGCCAGTGTCGGTACTTTGAGGGAGGTCCCCCGTGCTTTCGTACGAACCAAATTAATGTAAACCTCGTTTTCCCAGAGGCGTAACCCCGTTGACACCTTTGTAGACACCTACTTGATCGGCTAATTGTAACGTATAAAACTCTCCCAGGAGTAACTCTTACTCGCAGCGGGTATCGGGATCCAACTATCTCATAGAAGGTATGCAATCTCATTGCAAATTTCAACACTTGAAATTCCCGATAATATTTTGCCCCTAACGTGCTATGACCTTGACGAAAGCCAACGAACCATAGCCCGCTAGTCAAGTTCAGCCCGTATATTTCTTGATTGAATTAAACCCACCCGCACGACCCTTGACGAAAGCCAACAAAGTCGCACGACTACCCTAATCCAATCGCATCGTATGCTGGCAAATAAGCAGCATATAGCTACCGCACACTGCACCTTAACGAAAGCCAACAAATGCAGCACGAATACTATATACAACTTATCTGAAATGACGGAGGGCTACGACAGGTTTTTCTGAAAACCTATTGCGTAATGAACTTGATATCGTTGTAGGATCGAATGAATTTTGAAATGGAGTGTTTTTGAGGTTTTTCTAGTTTTGCTAAAGGAGTCACTCCCGGTGAAGGGATCGTCGGTCCTTTCCTCATGGAATGAGGTGCGGGATATATCATATATATCACTGTGCAAAGCAAAAACTCTTAAAAGCAATCAAAAGACAAACCGAGTGTGTAGCATCTGCCAGTTATTGCTAAAGGAGTCACTCCCGGTGAAGGGATCTCGGTCCTTTCCTCATCGAATAAGGTGCTGGATATATCGTATATACCGCTGTGCAAAGCAAGAACTGTAGCTACCTGTTTTATTTTGAAATTCGATTCTACAACATCTTAGGTTTCTTTTACTTTCATTAATCACATTAATGAAGTCCCATCAATTATGTACCTAAACATCACAGATAAATACGACGTACACTTATGCCATCCGCATTCGCCTCGATGTCCCCTCGTGCACCGTTAGGTTAGGTAACTAACGGCAGAGCAGGGCAGGGCTAGCGCGGGTGTAAAACATAAGTAACGTCTATATAATATATCATATATACTATATACAGTATTTATCACAGAACATCACATGATCACATCACAGATATCGCAGCAGAAGAATCATATGAAATATTGGATATACTAGGACGTCCGTGTTTTCAATACGAGCCAGTATAAAACACGGATTCCACGGTCGTGATGAATAGCCAAACCCACACCCATAGACCCCTACGAGTGCGGCAAGCAACCCTACCAATTCTAGAGTTAGGAGACCCGGACTCGACTCCTCGAGTTGGTCTCCCACTGGACTCCAGAACCTGGTTACTTGTGCCCTCCTCCTTGGGTCTATCCTAGTGCGGAAAAGTAAATAATATACAAGAGGTGACAACATCCGCAACCTGGAAGCGCCCCAAATAAAAGAATATTACATACAAGTTTTTACATGAATGAAAATGAAAAACACTCATCTCACATAAAAACCCCCGGCTATTCAAACACGACGATCCAATATAACATATCCAGCAGCACATAACATCACATGTCATCAACGTAAGTAAATATGTCCATCCCAATTGTCGTTGACATATAGCAACGAAACCGGCGATATCACATATTACACTTACGGTCACAGAAAAGAAAGTGTAAAACTACAACAGTTGGAATCCGCAACCTCCTCAGACATCGCATGCCTGACTAAATGAATTACTTAGACATCGCATGCCTAACAATTATAAACCCCGCATTTTAGTCTCAAAATCGAAAACACTTTTCAATACCAAGTCGGGTAATTCAACAAGATTCCCGACATCCTGATCGAATACTCGTCGCAAACTTCAGTAGACGGCCGCACCCCCGACGCCGTCGACGAAGTGCACCAAGGCGGAACACCGCTACCGCGAGCACCCGAACGGATACTTTCGGCGACGGGGTTCTCCTACAGTCACTTGGTCGGGGCTATGGAGCGAGGCTGTCTATTAAGTTTACCCGGCGACTATCCGCGTACGCTACGTGATTGCGACGGACTTTTGATCACATCAAAATTCCGTGGCAACCGATCAAGTGAGACTAAATTGCTGCGTTTATAACATTAATTCAGTTATCTCATAACTTCTTGTGAATTCCAATTATTGTATCCCATTCCGGATAAATAGAAAATGATAAACTTTCCGATCGAACAGTCAAACACCCAAGTTTTCCCGATACAGCTCAACACATGAAATAAGTCTAACAACATTCAGTTCGTGCCTCAGTACCAACGGTCCAGCCGTAGAAGGGTCAAGCCAACGCCTCACATGTGGCACGCCGTACTGCCCCAAACCCGAAGGTTCAAAGGGCAGTTCAAGACGGTCACATAATCGAGTTAAGGTTTGTTGTCTTCTAGAGGGACCATCGCGTTACTTGCACTAGTTAGAACGTCGTTAAACTACGGAAAAATCCAACACTTAGAAATTTCCCGACAGGGGAAAAATTGGGTATTTATATCCGGTCGAACTTTTTAACATATTCTAAAATTTATCCGGAAAGCCACACAGACAAAATTTGATAATCCGATCGAACATTCGAATCCCCAAAACAACCCCAGAATTATTCAACACTTGAATAAATATTAAAAATACCCAGGAAAACCAGCACTGTTAAATAGGAGTTACTGTGCAAACATCACCACACAAAACGACAAACAGGCAGCGGTTCCGCCGCACGAGCCATGCTCGTGCCGCGGAAGCGCGGCGCTTTAATGGAATTAGGGTTACGAATTGCACAGTTACTTTTATATTTTCCTGCTGATATTTCTACATATTTTTAATACTGAAAAATCCCTGTTTTTAGAAAAATTACAGAGAGCACATTTGAGTTGGGGTTTCGGGTTCGTTCGGGTTTCAAACTTCGTCTGGACTTCGCCTAAGGCTCTTGCTAGGCTCTGATACCACTGTAGGGTTCCTAGGAATCCTAATGAGGTCTCACAAGGCATCAACCATGCCAATTTCAAAAATTCTAGGTGCCGAGAAACCCGACTACGGATCGTTTGCTAGAAAACTAGGCGAAAAGGCTAACTAGTTAACACTTAACTATGAGAATACGGAAATACAACCTTTGTAGATCCGGTGCTCCACCTCCATAGCTCCGCAACGAAGTCGTCTCCGCTGTCCAAAAAGAATCCGGGCTCTAGCGTCGACTTCATCGGAGAATAAGCGAGCTAGGTCGTCGATGTCCATGCCGAAGATGATCTACGTCGAAGCATCGCAAGATCAAGCTCTCACTTCACCAAGTCAAGAAACTTGTGAAGGAAACACACTCTACTACTTGGCAAGAGGTAGAGGATGAAGAAATAGGAAGTGGGTAGACTTTAGAATTGGATTTCTCACACTTTTCATCAATCCACCATTGATGAAGAGAAGCTTTCTTCTTTGAAGAAGATGAAGAAGAAGAAGAAAGAATTATGATAAGTTTTTAGTTAATTATGAAAAGAATAATAATATCATTCTTATCATAACTTTAACCTAAGTTAAGTGTAGAGAATTGACCAAGGTTAAAGGAATGGTTAGGGTTTAGGAGATGAGACAAAAATGGTTGCATCATAAAAGCTTCATGAAGCTTCCAGTGCAAACAAAATAAGCCACCATTTTTCTCTCATTTCTTTTCCTTTTTCCAAAAATAAAAAGACTAATTAATGAATAAGTAAAACCCTTAACCATTTAAATAACTTTGGTTAAATTCTTTACACATAACCTAGCAATCATGCATCATCAAACATGATACAATAAAGTGCACAAAATCATATCGCATATGCAATGCGCACACCCGAGTGAGAAAATCCATTTTAAAGTGAACCGATACTAGTTGATGCAAAGTAATATATCAAATATATAATTATACATTAAATCATAAATCAACACTTGATTTAACGATCCGGTCATATCGCATATAACCGACTAGTATCATTAGTAACAACTTATCGAATCAACACTTGATCCGATAACCCGGCTATATCACATATAACCGATCAATGTCACATGGCGAGAATCGAATACAGTATCACATACTGGTATTATTCTCGGTCCCGCACATATCTCATATGCGCTCCTATTTCGTTTCGCTTGAGCCAGGAAACCTCTGTGTAGGACTCTAAAGACTCGTCAATACGCCGGCAGCGGATGATGATCATATCAAACATCCACAAGCAGCAAGCGGTCTGCTAAACGTAACGGCCACCCGGGTATTGAGCGATCTGAAGATCGACGAGCAAGCCCGCTCACACTCTAGTGAATCCAACCAGTAACACTACCGTACAGTCCGGTCTGATCGTCTGATATGTCGCATATCTTGCCTAGGGGTGGTAAACGTCAGACCCCAATAGCTCGATAAGTCGTGTCGATATGAGGCTCATAACGGGTCGAGAAACTACTGGTAACACTTACCAGCAATTCTCTGATCAGCCCTGGCCAGGGACTTCCTGTTATAGCCAATCGAATACAGCGCAACATCAACCCCCTATACCGGGAGAGACGAATCCCCTCCTATCGCTCATTGCCTCCATGTGACTCGGGACTGTACCCAAAAACCACCGTTTTGCACGCCCTCTTGGACGTGGTAAGATGGAAATCAAAGCACAGTGGGAACCATACAAGACTCTATGACGATCTCGGGTCAACAGACTACTCTGTACCAGTGTCACCAGAGAACTGCCATCTGACGTGAGGTATAATACCATCTGGGAGTTCTCGGCGAGTCCGTCCAGTGTACCCAGTCTCCACTGAGCACCCGTATATCATCTCCGATGTCAAAAACCAATGGATATGGGATCATCCATTGCCCATCTGTATGGGTCGAGAAGGTATACGCTAGTCTACTCTGGTATATCGATGCCCCGTCTCGATACACCCTCGACTAGGGACTTTGAAGGATGTACTTATGGACTACCATGTCCCCACTAGTATGATCCGCATCATAGTCCAGGTAGTTAAGTACACATCCTAAGGGCTTTACCAACATGTAACAGAGAGACAATCAGTATACACGTTAAGGTAAAGTTCAACCAGATAGCATACTATCATGTCGAGCAAGAAAGTCCTCCCTATATACGTCCCAGCATCCACTACAATATACATCCTATGTACAGTAATGGCCTCTAGGGCATATATATAACTAACAGATACTCGCCGGGTAAACTTAATAGACAGCCTCACTCCATAGCCCCGACCAAGTGACTGTAGGAGAACCCCGTCGCCGAAAGCATCCGTTCGGTTGCTCGCGGCAGCGGTGTTCCGCCTTGGTGCACTTTGTCGACGGCGTCGGGGGTGCGGCCGCCTACTGAAGTTTACGATGAGCATTCGATCAGGATGTCGGGAATCTTGTTGAATTGCCCGACTTTATATTGAAAAGTGTTTTCGATTTTGAGACTAAAATGCGGGGTTTATAATTGTTAGGCATGCGATGTCTAAGGAATTCATTTGATTAGGCATACGATCTCTATGTAGGTTGCGGATTCCAACAGTTGTAGTTTTACACTTTCTTTTCTGTGACCGTAAGTGTAATATGTGATATCGCCGGTTTCGTTGCTATATGTCAACGACAATTGGGATGCGTATATTTACTTACGTTGATGACATGTGATGTTATGCGTTGCTGGATATATTATATTGGATCGTCGTGTTTGAATAGCCGGGGGTTCTTATGTGAGATGAGTGTTTTTCATTTTCATTCATGTAAAAACTTGTATGTAATATTCTTTTATTGGGGCACTTCCAGGTTGCGGAAGATGTCACCTTTTGTATGTTATTTACTTTTCTGCACTAGGATAGACCCAAGGAGGAGGGCACAAGTAACCGGGTTCTAGGGTCCAGTGGGAGACCAACTCGAGGAGTCGAGTCCGGGTCTCCTAACTCTAGAATTGGTAGGGTTACTTGCCGCTCTCGTAGGGGTCTAGGGGTGTGGGATTGGCTATTCATCACGACCGTGGAATCCGTGTTTTATACTGGCTCGTATTGAAAACACGGACGTCCTAGTATATCCAATATTTCATATGTATCTTCTGCTGTGATTTATCTGTGATGTGATCATGTGATGTTCTGTGATAGATATAGTATATAGTATATATGATATATTATATAGACGTTGCTTATGTTTTACACCCGCGCTAGCCCTGCCTCGCTCTGCCGTTAGTTACCTAACCTAACGGTGCAGACGGGACATCGAGGCGAATGCGGATGGCATAAGCGTACGTTATATTTATCTGTGATGATTAGGTGGACTTAAATGATGGGATATTCATTAATGAGATTAATGAAAGAAAATAAACCTAAAAGATGTTCTGGAATCGAATTTCAAAATAAAACAGGTAGCTACAGTTCTTGCTTTGCATCGCGGTGTTCATTATAGAACATCCTGCACCTTATTCGATGAGGAAAGGACCGAGATCCCTTCACCGGGAGTGACTCCTTTAGCAATAACTGGCAGATGCTACAACCCTCAGTTTGTCTTTGATCGCTTCTATAGTTTCCACTTTGCACAGTGATATATATGATATATCCCGCACCTCATTCGACGAGGAAAGGGCCGACGATCCCTTCACCGGGAGTGACCCCTTTAGCAAAACTAGAAAAGCCTCAAACACATTCCATTTAAAAACCATTTGATTCCGCAGCGAGATCAAGTTCAAAGCGTTAAAGGTTTTCACAAAAACTATTCGCAACCCTCCGTCATTTTAGGAAGTAGAGTACTTAGTATTCGTGCTACGTTTGTCGACCATAGCCGAGGCGTAGTGTGCGGTAGCTAAGTGATGTCTTCCTAAACAGCATATGATGCGATTAGTTAGGACAGTCATGTGGCTTTGTTGACCTTAGCCAAGGGTCATGTGGGTGGGTCTAATTAATCACGGAATGACGGGTAGAACTTGACTAGTACTTATGATTTGTTGACCTTAGCCAAGGTCATAGGTGCTAGGGGTAAAAACCATTATCGGGAGTTTCAAGTGCTGAAATTTGCAATGAGATTGCATACCTTCTATATGATAGTTGGATCCCGATACCCACTGCGAGTAATTGTTACTCCTAGGAGAGTTTTGCACTTTGCAATTAGCCGATCAAGTAGGTGTCTAGAAAGGTGTCAACGGGGTTACGCCTCTGGGAAAACGAGGTTTACTGTAATTAGGTCCGTGCGAAAGCACGGGGAACCTCCCTCAAAGTACCGACACTGGCCTGGCTGAAAGATTGGCGAACTTGTAGAGTGTAATTAATCCCGGCTAGTCTTTCCTTTTAAGGTTTGAAGGAAGATTTGATAAAAACAATGGGAGCCATCCTGATTAGATAAAATATATAACCAATCTAATCTTGACAGAGCGCACGCAGAGTGTTTTCTTCTCTCTCTCTCCTGGTAGCGACCATATCACGCCTTAATCAAGATAATAATACGGATATTAACCGAACCCGCTTGTTATACTGAGCTGGGGAACGTTGGTCCCGCTCCAACTTATAATTGTTATAAGACAGAGCAGGAAATTGGGGATTACCAGAATTCCCGTGCCGCCCAAACGAAGAGAGTGCATGCTGATGCATCATCTTCGGGTGTGTTCATTACAAAGAACTGTTTCTCAGTATCCTCCGCATCCTGGGTATATGATACCGGATCTGGATCCTAGATATGTAATCTGTTACATAGGGCTGCAAAAGGGTAGAAAAACTGAGAACGGGTGATAAGTTTCATGAGACAGAAAACGGGGCAAGTGTTGCAACCAAGTCTGTTGGTCACTGTCACCCTGTATTACCAATACATTGATTCTGAACAAATGCTATTAGATACCGAACTTGATATACAAAATCATATCAGTCTCTTTATGAGTAAAGAAATGATAAAATTTTGTATTGATGGATAATGTTTTGAACATTTCCTATATCAAAAGTTGATCAGTTCAGGCACGTTATCTAAAAGCATTGTTGTTCTAAATCAAACTACAGTTCCAAGTATACAGAACACACACAAGAGGAAGAGTTCAGAAATGAACAAATTCTTCTTGAGGCATTGTAGACTAGGTCATATCAATGCGACCCAACTGGCTGAAGTTACATTTAGATGTATATTTAATCAGTTTGAATTTACATCTTATGAAAACTTGCCGGTCATGTCACAAAGATTAGATGACCATAGCTCTGTTTATTGGAAACAGGGAAAGAGTTAGTAAACTCTTGGGATTGATACATGATGATGTATGTAAGGTCTCCTGTCTACACATGCCAGGACTGGTTCTTTATACTTCATTATATTCTCTGATAATCTCCCAAGATTCAGTCATATGTTCCTGTTGAAACATAGGTCCGAACCTTTTGAGATGTTCACAGAATATAAGTTAGAAGTAGAGAACCAAAATACGGGTATAAATATTATGTCCTATGATGAGATCAGGGAGGAGAATACTTGGGCATGGCATTCCTGGAATATTCTAAAAGAGAATGAGATTCTCTCTCTCCGTATTACTCCTCTGAATATACCACAGCACATCGGTGTATCAGGGCAGAGCAACCGCACCGTATTAGATATGGTGTGCTCTATGATGAGTACTACTGAGTTACCTATTTCCTTTTGGGGTTATGCACTTGAGAAGCTGCATACCTATTGAATAAGGTTCAAATCAGATCATTGCCTACCACTCCATATGAGATATGGTATGGGAAGAGCATATCTCTTAAGTAAGTTAAGATTTAGGATTGTCCGGCCTATGTCTAAAGCAAAATCCGAACAAGATCGAGGCAAGGTCAGTTCTGTAGAATTGGAAAGTTTCCAGCTATACAAAACTGCAGCCAATTTGAAAGAACCAAAGGATTCAATAGTTTCCAACGAGCCTCAGCCTCTCCGCCGATCTGGTAGGGTTCCTCATCCGCCTGAGAGATACCTCGGTTTCTCGATAACAGTGGGAGTGAGGAATGCATCATGAGATGATGACCCAACTAGTTTCGAGCAGGCCATCGAGAGTAAGGACTCTGTAAGAATGGCTGGATGCTTAGCGATCTGAGATGGAATCCATGTACACCAACAAAGTATGGACTTTAGTTGCGATATCTGAAGGGTTAAATCCCTATCGGGAGCAAGTATATCTTGAGAAGATTACTTGGTGTAGATGGAAAAGTTGAGACTTTCAAAACTAGACTTGTTAAAGGTTTTCGTCATCGACCAGGCGTGGATAATGATGAAATCTTTTCCAGGGACTATGCTTAAGTCCATCCATATCCTACTTGCCATTGCTACATACCATGACTACGATATCTGGTGGTTGGGTGCCATGACTACTTTTCTAAATAGTGATTTAGAAGAGAACGTCTATAAGAACACAGCCAGAGGGCATCGTAAACAGTGGGAGCAGCGGAAACGTGTGCAAGATGTTTTATGTGATGAAGCAGGCATCGCGGAGTTGGAACATCTGTTTTGATGTGGTAGTCAAACAGTTTGACATCATCAAAATGGTAAATGAACCTTGTATATACAAAAAAGGTAGTAGGGAGTATGGTAGTGATCCTCGTAGAGTACGTGGATGACATACTCTTGATAGGGAAAGAGTTTCCTATGCTACGCTCGGTCAATCTCCGCTTATCACAATGATTCTCCATATAGGATCAAATTGATACCTCCTAAATCCTGTGTTTTCATCTATGGGATAGATGTAACTGGATGGTAGGATTCTCACTAGGAGTAGTAAGATGGTATCAATCGATCCTGGGAAGAATCACTGGAAGGGTTCCAGGGTGATAAGGACGACTGAATGTCAGTCGCAGGCATTGTCTTTACCCTCGGTAAAGGGACGGTATGTTGGAAGAGTTCCAAGCTAGATACCGTGGCAGACTAGACGATAAAGGCTGGTAACATCGCTATTAAGGATACTGCCAAAGAGGCAGTTTGGGTGTATATTGGTTCATAAGATGAACTAGGTTCCTACCATTGTATGACAATGGAATTGTGGCTTTGGCCCAGGAACCCTGGTCCCATCAATGACCCAAACATATTCTGAGGCAGCATCACTAGATCATGGAGATAGTTGATCTCCAGGGTGATCGAGGTTAGGAGAGTAGACTCAGAGGACAACACGGCGGATCCACTCACGAAGGCCTTTTCCCAAAGAGAGACTTTTAGGGGATGGTTGAGTATTAGATACTACAACTACTGCTACAGATGGCCCTAGTGCAAGTGGGAGATTATTAGTTATATGTATGCCCTAGAGGCCATTACTGTACATTGGATGTATATTGTAGTGGATGCTGGGACATATATAGGTAGGACTTTCTTGCTCGACAAGATAGTACGCTATCTGGTTGCTCTTTATCTTAACATGTATACTTTCTGTCTCTCTGTTACAAGTTGATAAAGCCCTTAGGGTGTGTGCTCGACTTCCAGGACTATGATGCAGATCATACTAGTGGGGCCTGGCTGGTCCATGAGTACATCCTTCAATGTTCCTTGTCGTGGGAATATCGAGACGGGGCATCGATATTCCAGAGTAGACTAGCGTATATCTTCTCGACCCATGCGATGGGCGATGGATGATCCCATATCCATTGGTGTTTGACATCTGAGATGGTATGCGGGTGCTCAGTGAAGACTGGGTACATTGAACGGACTCGCCGAGAACTCCCAGATGGTATTATACCTCACGTCAGATGGCAGTTCTCTGGTGACACTGGTACAGCTTAGTCTGTTGACCCGAGATCGTCATAGAGTCTTGTGTGTCTCCCACTGTGCTTTGATTTCCACCCTACCACGGCTCTACTGAGTCGTGCAAACAGGTGGTTTTTGGGCACAGTCCCGATTCACATGGAGGCAATGAGCGATAGGAGGGGATTCGTCTCTCCCGGTATTGGGGGTTGATGTTGCGCTATACTCGACTGACCATAACAGGAAATCCCTGGCCAGGGTTGCAGTGACCTACTGGTAAGTGTTATCAGTAGTTTCACACATGTCATGGACTTCATGTCGGCATGACTTATCAAGCTATTGGGGTCTGACGTTTACCACCCCTAGGCGAGATATGCGACATATCAGACGAACAGACCGGACTGTACGGTAAGTGTTTCTGGCTGGATTCACAGGAGTGTGAGCGGGCTTGCTCGTCGATCTTCTGATCGCTCAATACCCGGGTGGCCGTTACGTTTAGCAGACCGCTTGCGGCTTGTGGGTGTTTGATATGATCATCACCTGCTGCCGGCGTATTGACGAGTCTTTAGAGTCCTACATAGAGGTTTCCTGGCTCAAGCGAAACGAAATAGGAGCGCATATGAGATATGTGCGGGACCGAGAATAATGCGTGTATGTGATACCGTATTCTGTTCTCGCGATGAATGTATCGAATGGTTGTATGCGATATAACCTAGTTATCGAATCAAGGATTGATTCGATAAGTCGATATATTGGATACTAGTCGGTTGTATGCGACATGACCGGATCATTGAATCAAGTGTTGATTTAATGATTTAATGTATAATTATATATTTGATATATTACTTTGCATTAACTAGTATTGGTTCACTTTAAATGGATTTACTCACTTAAAGTACACAAGTTGTATATGAGATATACTTTTGTGCACAAGATTGTATCATGTTTGATGATACATGCAAGCTTGGGTTTGTGTAAAGAATTGACCATGGTTATATGACTGGTTAGGGTTTCATTTTATTTACTTATTCTTTTATCTATTTATTGATTTATTTATTTATTTCTTTTTGGCAAAAGAAAAGAAAATGGTGGCTTGATTTGTTTGTAGTTGAAGCTTCATGAAACTTTGACTAAGTGACCATTTTGTCTTCATGCTTAACCCTAACCCTTCAAACTAACCTTAGTCAATTCTCTACACCTAACTAAGGTTAAAGATATGATAAGTATCATTTTATTTTATATTTTAATATCTTATCATATTCTTTTTCTTCATCTTCTTCTTCTTCAACAAAAGGAAAAAGCTTGCAACCATTAATGGCAACTTGCCAAAATGAGTGAGAAATCCAATTCTAAAGTAAACCCACTTCCTATTTCTTCATCCTCGACCTCTTGCCAAGTAGTATAGGGTGTTTTCTTCACAAGTTTCATGACTTGGTGAAGTCGGAGTTTGATCTTGTGATGCCTCGACGTAGATCATCTTCGGCATCGAAGCCGACGATCAAGCCCGCCCATTTCTTCGATGAAGCTGATGCTAGAGTTCGGGATCCGACTTGGACAGCGGAGGGACATCGTCGCGGAGCTTAGTAAGTGGTGGACCGGATCTACAAAGGTTGTAGTCACTTTCCTTTAGCATTTAATTCGTTTACATGCTTGCATCGCCTATATATCTAGTTAACGATCCGTATTAGGGTTTGTAGGCACTTGTAAAATTTGAATTAGCCATGTTTGATGCCCTGTGAGACTTCATTAGTGTGCCTAGGAACCCTACAGGATCTATAGTCCAGTTTGAGACTAAAGTCTGTTTGAAAGGTTTAAGGATACGTTAGCCATATTTAAGGCTAAGATCAACTTAAACGGGATCGTTTAGATCCAACAAAAGAGCGTTTGGGCTCTATTGTTCCAGTTTAGGGACATAGTGGTCCATCGCTAGTTTAAGGACATTGCGGTCCATGGGTAGTTTAAGGACATTGCGGTCCATTGTTAGTTTTAAGACATCTCGGTCAAGGTTAAGGACGTCGTAGTCCATGGGTTTAAGGACCCCACAGTCCATTGTTAGTTTTAAGACATCTCGGTCAAGGTTAAGGACGTCGTAGTCCATGGGTTTAAGGACCCCACAGTCCGTATCTTGTTTTAAGGACGCATTAGTCCATGAGTTTAAGGACCCCACTGTCCGTATTAATGTGTGACTGTCGGGACCCGTCACCTCTCTGACGACGTTGAAGGATTACAACGACAGATGTCAGAGGAGTTCAGAGATGTACCCTTGAACCAATGAGTTTGTTGAAAGAGCAAGTGTGCTCAGTTTAAGATGATTTGAGGACTTATGGCCAATTTGGGCAAAGTCCAATTATGTTTGAAACATTGACCCTCTGCTGGTCCATTGAAGGAGAGGCTTTGCCTCTGAAACTTAGCCAATTGGGTTAAAGCTAGTGTTAAACACTAGAAACCAACAGTGTTGAACACTGGGAATAAGATTAGCAAGTTAGTGTTAAGCACTAAAAGATAATCAGTGTTAAATACTGGGAGAAGAGTTTTCGCATTAGTGTTAAACACTAAGCAAAACACTGCAAATAGAGTTTTCCAAATTAGTGTTAAACACTAAGAAAATCAGTGTTAAACACTGAGGACAAAGTCTTCAGATTTAAACACTAAGGAGAGAGGGGTCACATGTGGACACGTGAGAGCGCCCTGATTCCCCTTTATTTTATTCTGCAGGTAAGTGTTTAACACTTTAGTTCTGGTGGCCATCACGTGCGAGCACGTGATGAAAGCCCATGCTCTGTGCGTTATAATGCTCACTAGAGGTCACGTGGTGACATGTGAGGGCGCCCTAGAGCTCTTTTCTATTCCTTGTGCTTCAGAGGTCACGTGGGTCACGTGAGGCACTGCCTCAAAGGGATTTCTGTAGATCTTTGGGGGGGTCGCGTGCTGACACGTGACCCTGCTTTTCTGTAGTTGTTTAGAAGATCTGTTAATCCCTTTCAGGAATTAAATTCCTCGTAGGGTTGAACCCTGACAATAATTTCAGAGGAATTAAATTCCTAGTTCCATTTGAAGAGTTGAACTCTGAATCTTCTACAGGAATTAAATTCCTCATATATGTGAAGAACTGAATAGGGTTAAACCCTAATAAAAGCTTTAAGGAATTAAACCCACACTCTCTGTTAGAGAATTATTCTGGGGAATAAGATTAAGGGAATTAAATTCTTGTTGTTTTAACAGAACTAAGTTCTTAACTAGGGTTAAACCCTGATTCTTTTCGTTCTGAAGGAATTAAATTCCCATAACACAGGGTCAAACCCTAATTTTATTTTGAAGGAATTAAATTCCTATAGTTCTGTGAGAATTAAATTCTCGTGCTTCCATTCCCTCTCTATGCTTTGGATCTGCATGGCAGGATCTCAACCCATTGAGAATTAAATTCTCAACTCAAGAGGAGATGTGCACTTTACAGATCCTCCACCAAAGAGAGAAGAAATATGTCCTTCTGTTTTACATCAGAGTTAAACTCTGTTGAGAATTAAATTCTCTTTCTTTCAATGAAACATTCCCTTTCTTACCTAGGGTTTTCTTTTGCAGAAGATCCAAATTCCTCTCAAGTATCAAGGCTCTCTCTCTTTTCTTCCCTCTGCGTATATGTTTTTTGCGTGTCTCTTGGCTCCTATTTATAGGAGAAGCAACCGAATCAATTGGTTTTTGGTGAATCTTTCATTGAGAGATTTGATTTGCATCCATCATTCATCTGGACCTTTGGATTATTAGGTGAATTTTATCCACCGTTGGATTTTAAACCTAGAGATCCTCCTTTGTTATTTCGGTTGGATTTTAAGGGGAAATCTTTCCAAGTTCAGGATTTTCCCATAGGTAGATGATATTCAATCATCTTTAAATCTTTAATTTGGTTGGTTCCAGATAATCGCTTTCCTTTGGAAAGATTTGAATCTCTTTCAGAATTTAATTCTGTTAACAAAATGGGCTTTGAAAGCCGGTCACGTGTGACCACGTGAACCATGGTCACGTGTGGGCACGTGACCCTCTTTGGGATGAGCCCTCTTCTTTCTTTTGCGCTTTACCTTTGCCGCTGCTTGGTCATCACGTGCCAACACGTGACCACTGGTCACGTGTGAGCACGTGACCTTTGTCTGAAGCCTCTTTCCTTGATTTCACTAGAGAACAAGTCTGCTGCTTTTGAGTATCACGTGCCAACACGTGACCCTGGTGACGTGGGAGCACGTGACCTTTTCTGAAACCTTTTCCTTGGTTTGATCAGGGAACCGGTTTGCCTTTGAAGCCGTTTGTAATTGTCACGTGCCAACACGTGACCTAGGTCACGTGGGAGCACGTGACCCTTTCTGAAGCCCTTTTCTTTGATGTAGTCGGGGAGCTGAATTTGCCTTGCCGATGCTTTTAGATGTCACGTGCCAACACGTGACTGCTGGTCACGTGTAAGCACGTGACCCTTTTCTGAAGATTTTGCCGTGGGCTTTCATGATTTTAAATCAGGAAACAAATGCCCCCACAGCGTTGTTCTCACGTGTCCGTACGTGAGTGCAACGCTGTCACCTTTTGCGACCGTTGGATTCCTTTAGGGATTTAGGAAGATGAAACGTTTCCATCACCCCCCCATAAATACTGGGGTCATTTCAGAGACGCCTCCACTTTGTTCATCTTCTTCCTTGCAAACTTTTTCTAAGAATTTAATTCTCTTCTTCCAGAGCTTAGTTCTCTGCCTTGAAACATTTTCAAAGTTTAACTCTGTTTAAAAGGACTCTTTCTCCTCAGGTAATGTTCTTGGACAAACAGCGAATTTCCACATTCCTTTGGATTTTAAATCCAAAACAAGGGTTTTTACTCTTTTTTAACACGGATCTCATTTTTCTTCAAGTTTTTCCATAAGAACAGGAAACCACCTAACCTTCAGATTGTAAGTCTCTTAGGGCTTAGATGATCTTTGGGGAGATGATGATGGCGTTTCAACTCCATGGAACTTAATTCCATCCAAAAATGTTTCTGGGAATTTAATTCCCTTCTCTTAATAAGGAATTTAATTCCAATGAAGAACTCAGTTTCTTCACACGGAGGCTTCTTGGGTGCTCTTGAATGTTCTTGCCTTTCCTCGGAAGCCGTGGCTGCAAAAGCGGAGTTGCGGGGTCTGATAGCACGATGTGCGGCTAACATGACGTCATGCGAGAAGAGGCTTGGCCGTAAGTTCTCGGAGAGGGAATTGGCTTCTAAGGCGCTGAACGAGCTTCAGGCCAGCCTCACAGCCAAGGCCAACAAAGCATACGAACTCTGGCGAGTGCTCCAGGAGTCCATAAAAGAGGTGGTGGCTCTCGATAAAGCTGCCACGTTCACTCGTGAGAGGGTTGAGGCTCATAAAGCCACCGAGAAAGAGCTCGAGGCTCGGCTTTCTTCGTATCAGGCTCAGCAAGCTCAGGCGGAGGCTCGTCTTTTGGAGATCTTGCATCATGAAGCCGTGGCTCAGCAACAGAACGATGAGCTGGTAAAATTTCTGCACCGCCCGCCGGCTTGAGGACTTGTATCTTTTCTCCCCCCCTTTTTTTTTGACATACTCATGAATGAGAGTATCTTTCTTTTTTGTTTCTTTCATGAATTGTACTTTGTATCCATTTCGGTTTATGAATAAAAGATACATTTTTCTTCTTAACGAGGTGTCCCCTTTCATTGAATGCGTTTGTGGACAATTTATCTTGATCTCCTCGTAAGGCAGCGATAGCTTAGGACTCAGGGTTAAGATCAGCTTCCTAAGACTTTTGCATTTTAAGAGCCACAAGGGTCTCATAAAGAGCTTTTCTCCCTACAGGTCGAGAGGATCCCAAGGTGTAAGTCTTTCTTAAGAATCGTGAAGGTTCTTAAGTGGGTTTTCCCTTGAAAGTCGTAAGGATCTCACAAGAGAGTTTTTCTTCTTCGCAGGTCGTGAGGACCTGCAAGTGTTGGATGTGGTCGCCCTTATCCGTGTTTCACGGGGTCAGGAGTCGCTCAAGGTATCGTAGTTTAAAGACATCACGGTCAAGGTTAAGGACCTCATAGTCCGTGGATTTAAGGACTCCACAGTCCGATGTTAGTTTTAAGACGTCACGGTCAAGGTTAAGGACCTCATAGTCCGTGGATTTAGGGACTCCACAGTCCGATGTTTGGTCGCAGGGACCCGTCACCTCTTTGAAGACGTTGAGGAATTACAACGCCGAGTATCAAAGGAGTGAAGAGATGTACCCTCTAACCAGGGGAGAATCCGTAGGGAATCGGGGTGGTTGATTGTTAGTTTTAAGACATTGCGGTCGAGATTAAGGACGTCATAGTCCGTGGATTTTAAGGACTCCACAGTCCGGTATTTGCTCTGGATGCTTCACACGGGTTCACTGCCGTGCTTGGCGAGGACCAGGCTCCGCTCTGGATGTTTTCCATGGGGTCAAAGAGTGACATTATCCGCGTTCCACGTGACCAGGAATTTTGCACTAGATGCTTCACACGGGTTCACTGCCGCGCTCGGCGAGGACTAGGCTCCGCTCTGGATGCTTCACACGGGTTCACTGCCGTGCTCTGCGAGGACCAGGATCCGCTCTGGACGTTTTCCACGGGGTCAAAGAGTGACATTATCCGCGTTCCACGTAACCAGGAATTTTGCACTAGATTCTTCACACGGGTTCGCTGCCGTGCTCGGCGAGGACTAGGCTCCGCTCTGGATGCTTCACACGGGTTCGCTGCCGTGCTCGGCGAGGACTAGGCTCCGCTCTGGATGCTTCACACGGGTTCACTGCCGTGCTCTGCGAGGACCAGGATCCGCTCTGGACGTTTTCCATGGGGTCAAAGAGCGACGTTATCCGCGTTCCACGTAACCAGGAATTTTGCACTAGATGCTTCATACGGGTTCACTGCCGTGCTCGGCGAGGACTAGGCTCCACTCTGGATGCTTCACACGGGTTCACTGCCGTGCTCTGCGAGGAACAGGATCCACTCTGAACGTTTTCCACGGGGTCAAAGAGTGACGTTATCTGCGTTCCACGTAACCAGGAATTTTGCACTAAATGCTTCACACGGGTTTACTGCCGTGCTCGGCGAGGACTAGGCTCCGCTCTGGATGCTTCACACGGGTTCACTGCCGTGCTCTGCGAGGACCAGGATCCGCTCTGGACGTTTTCCACGGGGTCAAAGAGTGACGTTATCCACGTTCCACTAGATGCTTCACACGGGTTCACTGCCGTGCTCGGCGAGGACTAGGCTCCGCTCTGGATGCTTCACACGGGTTCACTGCCGTGCTCTGCGAGGACCAGGATCCGCTCTGGACGTTTTCCACGGGGTCAAAGAGTGACGTTATCCGCGTTCCACGTAACCAGGAATTTTGCACTAGATGCTTCACACGGGTTCACTGCCGTGCTCGGCGAGGACTAGGCTCCACTCTGGATGCTTCACACGGGTTCACTGCTGTGCTCTGCGAGGACCAGGATCCGCTCTGGACGTTTTCCACGGGGTCAAAGAGTGACGTTATCTGCGTTCCACGTAACCAGGAATTTTGTCGATTGTATCCGCATTTCACGGGATGGAGGTTTGACTGTTGGCGATATGTATACCGCCGAGCCATGGAACTGGGAGTTGCCGCTGTTCCGTTTAGCTTGAAGTTGTGTCCGTCGTTACGAGACGAGTGCTGGGATGATCTCTAGGTCGCTTGCGGCCCGTCGAGATTTTGCTTCTTCTTATGATGAAACCTGGGGGGAGGTATGTTCCCTTTCTTTCTTTTTTGTTCGTGCCCCTGGATTGTATACAGGGGTTGATGTAACATCACCTGTAGGGCATAAATTTTATTCTTATTTTATTTCTTTGTCCGCGATGCTCTATCATTTCAGATTTTATATCGCGAAGGTCGCGATTGCCCTATCATTTCGGCTATTTTTTTCGCGGTGCCCAATCATTTCGGCTATTTATTTCATTTTTACTCGCTACTTTTTATTGCGAGTTGCCCCATCATTTCGGCTATTTTTCATGCATACATTTTTACTTGCTGTTTTTTTTTATTGCAAGCTGCCCCATCATTTCGGCTATTTCATATGCATTTTTGGCTCGCTGATTTTTTTATATATCGTGAGTGTGGAACTTGGGATCTGATACCAATCTTAGCATCAGCATCGCTGCGACTGGAATATTGCCAGGAGCGAGTCATCATTTGCCATGAAAGAACTTGGGATTTGATACCGGTTTAGGCATCAGCATCGCTGCAACTGGAATATTGCCAGGAGCGAATCATCATTTGCCTCTGTCGATGTTGAACAAAGGTGGCTTAGCAAACAGGGTTAAGGTCCTGTCAACTAAGGCTTTTGACTTCATGAGCCGTAAGGGTCTCACAAAGGTATTTCTCCCTACAAGTCGTGAGGATCTTATAGGTGTATTTTCTCCTTAGGAATCGTGAGGGTTCCTAAGTGTATTGTTCCTTTGTAAGTCGTAAGGATCCTACAGGAGGGTTTTCTCCTTGTAAGTCGAGAGGATTTACAAGGGTTGTTTACCATGCAAACATATCCCTAGTCTCGGATGGGACTTAGTTAGGGAAATGTTTATTCGCGCCTGTGGATTGTATACAAGGGTCAATATTGGACTACTTGTAGGGCATTATCGAAGGTTGTGGAGGATTTGCTTAAGAACAGGTTTAGGTTTCTGTAACTTAAGACTTTCAAGTCTCGTGAGCCGTGAGGGTCCCATAAGAGAATTCTCCTTACGAGTCGTGAGGATCTCGCAAGTGTATTTTCTCCTTAGGAATCGTGGGGATCCCAAAGTGTGTTGCTCCTTTGTGAGTCGTAAGGATCTCACGCGGGTGTTTTCTCTTTACAAGGTCGAGAGGACCCTGTAAGTGTCTTTTAACGAGGTTGCGCCCTTTCGGGTTTTCACAAACACTCGCCGGTAGTCCTGCTGTTTTTACTCACGGAGCCCCTTCGGGTTTTCATCCGTGCCCATTTCGCTTATGGACATACCGTTTTTTTTTTATCATCATCATCATTTTTTTTATATATATTTTTCTTTTTCTCCCTTTTTGTGTCAGCCTAAGGATGCTGCGGTAGTAGTTTAGAGACGTTTCGGTCCGTCGTTAGTTTAAGGACGTCTCGGTCCGTCGTTAGTTTAAGGACGTTTCGGTCCGTCGTTCGTTCAAGGACGTTTCGGTCCGTCGTTAGTTTAAGGACATTTCGGTCCGTTATTAGTTTAAGGACATTTCGGTCCGACATGGAGAAGGCCGGCTACCGCTTATAAAGCTCGAGCTTAGGAAGATGGCGAGCGGACATAGTCGTCGTCATCTATCATTGACCCAGGCCGTGGCTCGTTAAGCATAGTATCTCTTTAGGAAGCGACCGTTTATCGGCCTGAAAGTCCTTTCACCGTGCATGTCCATGAGTAGATAGGCCCCACCCTGGTAGACCTTATCTATGATGTATGGGCCTTCGTAGTTTGGCTCGAATTTTCCCCGCTTGGCTCGGTTGGGGATCATAGGCCTTTTGACCACTAACACGAGTTCGCCTTGGCGGAATGTCATCGGTCGGGTCAATCTTTCATATGAGCGCGTCATCTTTGCTTTATAAGCTTCCAGATTTTGTTGCGCTATGAGTCGGGTTTCGTCGAGGGCATCGAGCTCCTCAAGCCGAAGGTGAGCATTTTCTTCATCTGTCAGCTCGTGGTGGACTGCCACTCGTAGAGAGGGTAACTCTATCTCGAGGGGGAGCACTGCTTCTGTCCCAAATACCAACGCGTACGGCGTTGTGTTCGTGGCCGTCTTGAATGTAGTTCGATAGGCCCAAAGGGCCTCTTGCAGCCTCTCGTGCCAGTCTTTCTTATTTCGGGACACCGTATTTTTTATGATCTTCGTCAAGGTCTTATTGAAGGCCTCGGCCAGACCGTTAGCTCGTGGATTGTAAACTGAAGAATATCTCCAGTCTATATTGTGCTGCTGCGCGAAGCGGCTAATCTTATGGCTTCTGTAGGCTGGCCCATTATCGGAGATAATCCGCCGTGGGTTCCAAACCGATAGATGACGTGCGTCTTGAAGAAGTGGAGGATATTCTCTGTCTTCACTTCCCTCAGCGGTACTGCTTCTGCCCATTTGGAGAAGTAATCAGTTGTCGCCAGGATGAAACGATGTCCCCGGGACGATGCTGGCTCGATGGGGCCAACTATGTCAGTCCCCCACATTTCGAATGGCCAGCTAGCCACCGTTGGGTGTAGTGGGTTCGGATGTTGGTAGATAAAGTCTCCAAGAATCTGGCACGAGTGGCATTGCTTCGCATACTCGAGACAGTCTTGGACCATTGTGGGCCAATAATAGCCCATCCGTTTGATCTTCAATTTCATTTTCGGGCCTGCCTGGTGAGAACCGCAGAGTCCGTCGTGAACTTCCTGAACGACTCTTTCTGCTTCGTCAGGTCCTAAGCATCTCAGCCATAGAGAATCAAACGATCTTTTGTATAGAGTGTCATTAACAAACGCAAAAAATAGAGCTCGTTTCATGAGCTGATGTCTTGAAGACGCTTCTTCGGGCATTCGGTGGGACTTAAAGTAGTCTATGAAGACTTCCCTCCAGTCCTCGGCCTTCTCATGGTCTTTTATTTGTAGGGTCGTCTGCTCAGTCGCCCCCTTTTCTTCGTATAATTCTGGAGATATTTGTGCCGGGGCGAGCGCTCGACGGCTTTGTACCACAATTCTGACGTCATCGAGGTTCTCGTCAGCCAGTTCTTTAGCGAGCTTAGCTAACGCGTCTGCTTTGCTATTTTCCGCACATGGTATACTTTCCAAAGTGTAGGAGGGAATTTGGGTCAATAGTTGCTGCACCTTTTCGCCGTATTTCACCAACTCCGGTTTATACGTTTGGTAGTCACCATTTACTTGACTAACAACCAATTGAGAAACCCCGTATATAGAGAGGTCTTCAATTCCCATGTTAATAGCGATCTCGAGGCCCGTTATCAAAGCTTCGTATTCGGCTTCATTATTCGTCCTCGATTCCGTTAAGGAGAAAGCAAAGCGCATTATCCCTCCTTGTGGGGTTACGAAGATGAGGCCTACTCCCGATTTGATTATGGGGGTACATTGTTTGCGCTTCTTCATGGAAGATGCCCCGTCAAAATAGAGTTCCCATCGGGTATCACCGCCGCCGATCGTGTCGAATGCATGTTCGTCCGGCAAATCGCAGTTCAGAGGAGAACCGGCAGGTATTGGATGCTTAGCGAGGAAGTCGGCAATGGCCTGGCCTTTCACTGCTGTAACGTTTTAAAAATAATTAAATAAATAATTAAATGAATAAAATTGTTTAAGTGAATTTTATGATTTTCGGTAAAGCAAAAGGTATTTTTCGTAAAATCAAACCGCAATTGTTTTTCATTATAAATTCAAAAATACCTATTTAATTATGTAATTACTAGTAAATAGTGTTTATTTAGCCACTTATAAATTTTTAGTTTAATAATGAAAAACAATTGCGGTTTGATTTTACGAAAAATACATTTTGCTTTACCGAAAATCATAAAATTCACTTAAACAATTTTATTCATTTAATTATTTATTTAATTATTTTTTAAACGTTACAATACTTTGTCACGACCCGAAAGTACGGAACGTGACCGGCACTTAGATTACGAAGCGTCTAGAGGCGCCACGTAACCTAAGTAAGCCGAAGCCCAGAAATCTAAACCATAAGAGAAGAAAAAGAAGAAAAGAAAAGAAAACAAGTATAAAAACATCAGCAAATTTTACCAAAAATTTCGGCAGAGTCTCCTCTGTAAAAACTGGCCCCAAACGGGTACAACAAGTATAATATACATAAACAATAAAAAGCATCCCCAAACGGGAGCTAGCATCAACGCCAACAGGCGGAAACAACCACAACAAGCACAATAATATACAACGCCAATAGGCGAGGCTCAAAACTCAAAAGAAAACAAAACCACCAGATCAGAATAATACATGCGCGACTCTAAGGTCGAAATAAAAGACTGGTCCAATAACTTATCAAGTAATACAAATATGGTTGATGGAGCTTACTAGATACAAATGAAAGAATAAAAGTACAATGGTGGTTCGGATACAAGTGAACCAACCTAGCGTGCAAATCACCCTGAAAGAATAGATGTGCCAGCAAGCTGCCAGGGAATCCTGTACATCGAACCTGTAATAAAATTTGGCACAACGGGGGTGAGTTGCCAACTCGTGAGTAGAAGACATCTACAAAAAGAAATCGAATGCACGACGCTATCCTAGGTCATAATAATACACTACTATATCTCAATCATCTAGAATAGCAGGGTAATACTACGTGTAAGTGCAAATACTCCGTGTCGTGTCAGTGCCTCATATGGTACTATGTCATATGAAATGAAATGCATGCACCATGAATGTAAAGTAACAAATCCTGAAATCCAGATATATATGTATAAGAACTCTTTAGCTGTTATCATAGTAAAGTGTGTATAAGCATCTGAAATCTCAACAATGAAATCCATGGAAATCTGTGTCAAGCATCGACACAACACATGTAACCTCAAGTCTCAATATGTCGGGCTCCGTCAGTCCGGATCGGCCCATATGATCAAATCCCACGACAACGGTTGGTATCCTCCGGATATCCGCCGCGCCAGACATCACAGGTAGGTAGCTTTCCCCTGCCAGGCTCATTGTCTACAACTCGATCTTCTTGCCCCGGGGTACCATACCGGGCCCACCATGTACCCGAGACGGTTCATCCACTCCTCGAATCGGGTCTCGAAATCCAACAGAAAACATGAAATCTCATGGTGAACGACACATACATCACGAGAAAACCGCATCTTATTTTAAAAAGAGAAGAGGAGAGAGAGAGAAGTTTTATATATTTTTGCGGTTTTCCCCAAAAATCCAGAAATCTCACAGAAATCCAAATCTCAAAGTCATGAGTAAGTATATGATAAGTGTCGGCATATGCCCATAATACTGCATGATAACATGAAAATATGAATGCATGAATGTCTAAGCAATAAATATCATGTCTGTACTAATGTCAGAGAATAATCACAATATTATAGCGGTCTAGTTGTTAACTGATTCTATCCATAAAAGTCAATATGATCTAAAGTGTACGTGACATAGCAATTACCGATGATGATGTGTGTGAGCCGGCAAATAAGTGTGCGTGGAATATGCGCATCATCGGTAATAGTGCTGGTGTCCTAACAGGTAAAGTTTATACTGATTATAGCAACATATAAAAGAACATGCACCATGATAATTACAGTATGAATGTAAATACAGATGTGCATTATCCACTCCTCTGCGAGATACGAGTACAACTACCACTATGTGAGTCGAACCTAAACCAGTGCCCATCTAACATCCTAAGGAACTAAACCTAATAGACTAGTCAGTAAGAAACTAGAGTCTACCTAAGGTCTGAATCAATATCTCTAATAGTCGGCGATTCCGCCTCAATAGCGTCACGTACGTAGTACGGCTTCCTCGAATCAAGAGTGCGGATCAATCATCAAATCTAAGCCTCGTACGGTAAAATCCATCGTACGGCATCCCAATATCGGGGTACGGTCAAGTATCTCCTAGGTGTCTCCTCATTCGTATAATGTCATCATCAGCACATCTCATGATCAAGGTGTTAAACTGTGATCGCATACATCAATCATATATCATTGCCATCATGATAAGAATCATTAGTTTATCCACAGAAATATCATGTCATATGTGTAATATTGTGATTAAATCATACCGATATCTTATCGTCATCAAGTCACACCTATACGATATCGACATCAGGTCACACCTATAGACGTCATAATCAAGTCATACATATATCATATCGTGATCAGTCACAAGCTACAGCCCAGGTACCATTTTAGCGTCCCATGTACCTCAATATCACCACCACCCTTTATAATTTATATGTTCATGTTCATTATCTCATTCTCTAATGATCCACTAACACTTTAATACGACTGTATAGTCAAGAATCACGGCATCAAGCCCAGTTATACTGTTTCATCACGCCTCAGATATTATATCACATCAATGAATCCCATATACGTGTGGTGTATATATATACACCTATACCTAGTTTTATATATATACACACATATACGTATACGCCATGTCAAGTTTTAGTGTGTGCGTGTGTGTTTCTATCAGAAACCTACGAACCTTTCCCAAAGTATTCATCCTCAGGTATGGTTTTCCTAAATCAGTCTAGTCCCGCCTAGGGTCATTACTAGGGTCCTGCTCAGTAAGAATCTAGGGTCACATCGGGTTTCCTAATGTCAATAAGTACTATTCCTATTCTACGTTGCGGGAGTGCTAAACGCCATCCACCCGACTTCCCCCCATAGATATACATCTACTCACCTAGTCCATGTCTGCCGAAGACGGTGTCGCCATCCTCCTCTTCATTGCCCGCAGTCCACGTGGGGGGTACCTAGACACAAATATATAAATAGCATCGTAAACTGAATCACATACGAAAGTCAAACGATCTAAGGGAGCAAGCATAGGTTAAAACCTATGTCCCGTCCACGCAAAAGAACCAAATACCGCTCGATATCGGCGTACAAACTCCGATGGATCGAGATAACATCATCAAACAACTTGTAGTTTTAAAACACATTACTTATACCATAAAACACGATTAAATCCATCAAAACCCTGAAATCCATCAAACCGTCCAATTTCGTAAAAACCGAAATTGCCAATTTACCGTTTTTCATCAAAACTTGACATTTAAATGAAACCAATAGTTATAAAACTCATTATATAGCATAACTAGACTATACAAACCGTTACTATATTTTTATTACACAAATTTATATTAATTTGAAATTTCTAGTTTGCAACATTTAACAAATTTCAACATTTTTCAAGCAAAGCACCATAATTTCACCACAAAACATGATTTGCATGAATTAATGTATTAAACCACAATTCATAATGATAATGATTCAATGAAACCATAAATTATATTTTTAATCACATTTATTTAGAAATTCCTAAAATCTAGTTTACAAAATAATAGCATTTTATTACTATTTTTCCAATTATCAAAGTAATCTAGTGATCAAACTAAGTTTTTCATTCAATTAATATGCTAATATTCTCATTAAAACTACCATCTAATGATAGCAACTTTAATTGGAATTTTATATTACCCACAAACACATTTTAGAAAAATCTAGTTAGCTAATTTCCTTATTTAAAATAATTTTAAATGAAAATTTAACAATTTAACAACCATGCAATATTTTCCAATTCTAAAAGTGTTAAACTAACTATTATAACCCTAATTAATTATTAAAAACCCTAACTTGAATTTAACCCTAACTTGCATTTTAAAAAAAAAACATAGAATTAATTCATTAAATCTAATTAAGCTTAAATGAACATCTAAAACAATAAATCAAAAGAAAGAAATTATACCTCCCAAAATATGAAATCCCAACAAGAAATGAGCCTCCAAAATACATGCTTTCCCACTCCAAAATCCATATAAAGAAGGGTAGAGAATAAAGGGTATGAAGAAATTAGGATTTTGTGGAATTTTAATTGAATTTTTGAAGTATTTTTGATGAATTTTGAACAAAATGAGGTGGAAAATGGGGGGGGGCAGCCATGGGGGGGTTTGTGGCCGGCCTTGGTGAGGTGAGGGAGAGAAAGAAGTGAGTGTGAAAGTGTGTAGAACTTTCAAGAGAAGAAAACATCACATAAAGTCTTTTCATGCTTTATTTAATTATTTATTTATTTATTTATTTACTATAGCAACTCAAGAAAGCTCTAGAAAATAGGAAAAATTTGCAAATAATTTTTGCATGATACACACTAAATTCTAATATGCCATGGTTCATTTTTACAAATCAAAACCATTCAAATTTGTAATTTACACTAATTTAGTGTAAAAATAAAGCTTATGTTAATATTTAAAATAATTAATTTAGGAAAAATATTTTATTAAACTAAAAATTTATAAGTGGCTAAATAAACACTATTTACTAGTAATTACATAATTAAATAGGTATTTTTGAATTTATAATGAAAAACAATTGCGGTTTGATTTTACGAAAAATACATTTTGCTTTACCGAAAATCATAAAATTCACTTAAACAATTTTATTCATTTAATTATTTATTTAATTATTTTTAAAACGTTACAACTGCCTTAAGAGGTCGATACGTTATTGAGAACTCCATCAGGAGTAGAGCCCATTTAGCGAGTCGACCCGTCAGTATAGCCTTCGACATCAAATATTTAAGAGGGTCCACCTTCGAGATGAGACGGACTTCATGCGCCAACGCGTAGTGTCTGAGTTTTATTATCGCAAAGATTAACGCCAGGCAGTGTTTTTCAATGGGCGAGTAATTGTTTTCTGCCCCCAGCAGAACTCGACTTAAGTAGTAGAGTGCTCTCTCTTTCCCTTGATCGTTCTCTTGTACCCATAATGCGCCTAAGGAACCTTCGAGGGCGGTTGTATAAAGAATGAGGGGTTTTCCCTTGACCGGCGCAGCCAACACCGGAGGGTTCTGCAGGTACTGCTTGATCTCGTCTAGTGCACCTTGGCATTTGTGATTCCAAACGAATGGAGTTCCCTTCTTCATCAGGTGGCTGTAAGGACGATATTTGCCTGAAAGATTGGCGATAAATCGCCGGATGTATGCGAGCTTCCCTTGGAGAGACCGCAACTGTTTGAGGGTTCTTGGCGGAGGCATTTCCATGATCGCCTTGATCTTAGATGGATCTATTTCGATACCTCGGTGTCGGATGATGAATCCCAGGAATTTACCCGAGGAGACTCCAAACACGCATTTGAGGGGATTCATCTTCAGATTATATTGCCGAAGGCGTTGAAATACAGTCTCCAGATGCTTTAAATGCTCTTCGTATGACATGCTCTTTACTACAAGGTCATCGATATAGCACTCGACGATGTCATGTATGAGGTCGTCGAAGATCTTTGTCATGGCCCTTTGATAGGTAGCGCCAGCGTTCTTTAGACCAAAGGGCATAACCCTGTAGCAGAATATACCCAAAGGGGTTCGGAAAGCGGTATGGTTCTGGTCTTCGGGATGCATCTTTATCTGATTGTATCCTGACGAGCCGTCCATAAAGGAGAAAACCTAGTGAGTGGACGTGTTATCTATCATTAGCTCGGTGACCGGTACTGGGAAGTCGTCCTTCGGGCAGGCTTTATTGAGATCCCGGAAGTCCACACATATGCGCACTGTCCCATTCTTCTTCATTACCGGGACGATATTGGCGATCCAGTCGGGATACTGGACTTCTTGGATAAATCCAGAATCGATCAGCTTCTTGACTTCGGAATTGATGCTCTTTTCAAGCTCGAGTCGCATCCTTCTTGGCGCCTGCTTGACTGGCTTGATATCTGGTGATATTGCTAATTTAAGCACAGCAATCTCCGGATCTAATCCTGGCATCTCGGAATAGTTCCACGCGAAGCAGTCTTTATGCTGTAGAAGCACGTTCTTTAATGCGGCCACCCTTTCTTTAGATAGCAGCTCGCTGACGAATGTCGGTCGCGGATCATCTGCCGATCCCAGCTCAATCTTCTTGAGGTTATCTGCAGTAGTATGTATGCCATCTTCCAGTTCTTTCGGAGCTAGCGGAAATTCTGAGACCACCTCATCATCGTTGTTCTCAAAGCACCAGGGAAGGTCATCCATGTTCTTGGGCTCTTCTTTTAATGTTGTAATCGTATAACAGGTGCGAATTCGCTTCCAGGACCGAGGTGGATCCGGTCCTGCTCTTGCGGCTTTGGGTTCGTGCTTTTGTGGCGGCGTTACCCTCCAGCCGTTGGACAAAGCAAATCTTCCCTGTTGGTACTGGTCCTCGACCCAGTTCTTGAAGGTGAAGCAGTCTTCGGTAGGATGTCCTATGGCTTGGTGATAAGAGCAATAGCTCAGATGAGAAGCCCTGTTAGCTTGCTCAGGGTGTCTAGATTCTGGAAGCATGATCATTTGATGTTTTATAATGAGCTCGAGTAACTTCTCCGTCTTGTCTCGAGCGAAGGAATACGCTCGACTCATCTTCTTCGCGAGGGACAAATCCGGACCGCGTAATGCCCGCTCACGTGACTCTCTAATCCTGCGTCGTTGTTGTCGGCTCCTCTTTCCGCTTCTTGATTTATTTCTGCCTCTGCGTCGGGCCTTTCGTACAACGGGTTGACAAGGATGAGCATCTTTGTCTTTTGCAGCCTGTTGAAACAGACGTTGCGTCCTGGCCTTCTCGTAGATGGCCATCTCGCGGTTGTGGTCTTCCCGAGCTTTTTGACCCACTTTCCTGATAAGCTTGTCCACTCGTTCTTCAAACGACGGACTCGGCACTTCAATCGCGGGATCTAGTTTTGATGAGGGGTTGGCATTTCCTGACAGGGCGTCTTCCTCTTCATCAAAGGTATATATAGCATAGCTACTGTGGGCCCGTTCCCGTTTTCCGGCTCTCACGTATCCAAGCCCAAGTGTTTCCACTTTCCCGTTGGGCAATTTGCGTTGAGTCCCAGGGACATCCCAAATCCTGTTGTAGAACCGAGCTTGTCGAACAGTCTGTTCTAAGGGTATTCCTTGGCGCTTCAATAGCCTCTTTAATCCATTTGTGTAGTATCTGGGCAAACGGATGGGTTGGAGCCTGTCGAGTGTAGCATCCGCGCCATGCCAGATTTCTTTCTCTGCTCTCGACTCTGAGGATCGGTAGAATAGAATTAACTTCTCACCCCTTTGCCTGGGAGGGACGCAAAATGTTTGCAGGTCCTGCACATTGTGAGCTTGAAGTGTGTCGAGATCCTTATAGTGTTCCCACGGCACCATGGTGATTTGCAAACTCTGATCATCGCTAGGGGGTGCTTGTATTGACAGCCGATTGGAGAATACGGCATTAATCTCATCTTCCGAGTCACTTCCGAAGACCAACATGGGGGCGGACGTCCCCATGTTGTTGCGTTGAGATGGCCCGGCATAAACTATCTCTTCTTCTTCTTCGGTATCGCTCCCGAAAACAAGGATGATGGCGGCGGCTTTGTTCTCCGGCTTGCGGCACCTTTCTATATCCTCGAAATCTGGCAAAAAGTACTTCGCATCTTCGTATTTGCGGACTTCGTTCACGAAAAATGGGTTCAACTCACCTGTTACGGTATACTCGAAACCATCCTTAAAGTACTACATATACTGATGTTGTGTAGAAGGGATGATGTTGTACTCATGTAGCCAAGGACGACCGAGCAAGGCGTTGTAGCAGGTCTTGGCGTCAATGACATGGAATTTGATGTCTGTGATGAGGAGTCCAAAGCGTAATGTTAGTATCACGGATCCGAGAGTCCGTGACGATTGTGAATCGAAACCAGAGATAGTAATTTTGTCACGAGCGAGGTGTTGCACACTCATGCAGATTTCCTTCAACACCCGAACATTAAGGAGATTGACGGAGGATCCATTATCCACCAGGATCTTGCCTATCTTGATATCATGGCAGTATCCAGAGACATATAGGGGACGGTTGTGGTCGCACGTCCCGAGAAGGAGGTCTTCGTCACCGAAAGTGATGTCGGCCGTATGCACTTCCTCCAATTCATCCTTCATCCTTTCAGTGGCGAGGAAGGCTTGGAATTGCTCAGGTTCTTGTAACGCCTTAATTAGTGAGTCTCACGCTTCTTTTGATAATAGGAGGGCATCGAGAATGCTAAGCTGAGAAGGTAGCTTCCTTAGATGCGCTAGGATGTTATAGTCCACCTTACCCTTCCTAGGAGGGTCTTTGGTAGCCAGCTCTTTCATGACTTGGTCATCTAAAGTGATATCTTCAGTGACCTTTTCCTTTCCCTTATCTTTTCTACTCGCGGGCCCGAGATTCTTTTCTGGGAGTGTGCGACTGCGCAGCTGAATGTTCTCGCAGGCCTCCGATTTCTCCTCTTTCCCTAAAACGGATTCTTTAAAGAGAGGGCCCAGAGCCATTTCTTCATCGGAGTCACTCCCAAAGGTGAGAACTTGTGACCTTCCGGCGTTAACCATGTAACAGTTGCCAGTGGTCCTGTTGTGTTCGTCAGTAGTACTTCTTTGTTCTCGACGAGTCTTGCGTTTCATGCGCTTAAAATGTTGCCGATGAGCAACATATACTTGCCACCATCTCTTAAAGGCGTCGCACTCCTCCGTGGGGTGTGAAATTTTCCGATGATATGCACAATAATCAGGGTGCCTCTCCACCCCATTGAGCGTGTTTTCTTCCGAGGGTGGTAGCTTCATTCCCATTGACATGGCTTTGGCAAACCTTTTCCTCGTCTTGAATATCTTTTTGTCTACATCGGATGTCTTTTGATCTGGCGGGAGTGCTTCGACTCTTTCGTTCAGTCGCTTGCGTTTGGCTCCTTCCGATGCAGCCATCTCACGCTCCTGTTCGGCTTTACTTTTCAAACGAATATCGTCTAGAAAGGCGTCGATCATTTCATCCGTTGGCCATGCAAGTTCTGCTTCAGGTCGTGCCCCCAGTTTCTCAGTGTCAGGAGTTCTTTCATCTTCCGAGTGGGAAATCACATGACAACTCGCCACATATTCCCCGGATTCATCCGACGAACTCTCTCCATCATCTTCCTCTTGAAAGATGTGGTTGAAGAACTCTTGCAGCATGACAGGAGTTCGTGCCTTTTGATTGTACTCTTCCAGCGCGTCGATTTGCTTCTGCAAGTTCGTGCGCTTGTCTCCAGGCTTCACGGGCTTCTTAGATTTCTTCTTCTTTTTCTTCGAAGATTTTGACGGTTGGGCGTGAGTACTTGGGCCATCACCACGAGTCTTCGTAGTTGGGCGCGACTTCAACATCCCTTCGATAATTTGAGGTTCGAGCGGGTCCTTCCATTCGACCGCCGGGCACGCATGAAGGTCTCTCAGCATTCTTTTGGTTTTAGTTGACAGCACGACCTCCCATGGAGCTTCTTCAATAAAGGAACAGGTTGCCCCCGGTGTATCTGCTTTCTTAGGAGTATGCGGTTGTGGCGGGTTCACCTTCTATTTTTCGGACAGTGCAAACTTCCCCTGGAGGTATTGATCTTCAATCCATCCTTCGAAGACGAAGCAATCCTCAATCGGATGACTTACCGTTTGATGGTAAGGGCAATAGTTAGGGTTATTCACCTCAGTGGGTTGTGGCGGTCGCCTTGGATTTGGCAGGTTTATAAGCCTGTTGCGTACTGCCAGCTCGAATAACCGTTTCGTCTTGTCCCGTAGGAACGAGTAGGGACGCTTCATCTTCTCATTATAATACCGGCGTCTTTTTTCCAGTTGATCCGTCAGCTTTGGGGCATCGGGTTGCTGCTGGGCATTCACGACGAAGGTGGCCTTTCCTTTACCCTTGTCATTCTGAGGTTCCGGCTTCGGGGGAGACGGTCTATGACCCATTTGGTCCATCTGAGCCAACTTGTCGATTAAAGCTTGGAATGTGGTTGGCTTAAAGATCATAAACTGGGAGATAGTGGCGTGAGGGTCTAGGGTTCCCATGAACATGCCTACCGCGGGCGCTTCCTCAATGCGTTGCTCGCATTTCGACCACAAATTCTGCCATCGTATAGCATACTGGACCCAAGTTTCGCCTGGTTTTACCCTGGCGTTGATTAGTGCCGTTATTGGAGTGCGTTCGCTGGCGCTTGCGAATCACTGAGTGAATAGTAACTCCATTTCAGCGAACGTCTTGATAGAATCGTTCGGGAGTTCCGAATACCATTCGAACGCTGTTTCTGATAAGCTGCCCACGAACTGGCGAAGCAACAATTTATCATCTCCGCCGGTGTTACCGCAAAGGGCCCTGAATTGGGCGACATGTTGGTGGGGATTGCCGGTCCCCTTGTAAACATGGAACTTGGGAATTGTGTAACCCAGTGGGTACTTGATTTGGTCGTACCAGCTTGGATATGGCCGCCCCGTTTTTTACGACTTGACCAGCTGCCTCCGTCGCATGATGAACCCGGATTTGCTGGGCTATATAGTCAACCAAGTCAGCCTTAGAGATTGTCTCCTCCTTGGCCGTTGAGAGGGCCGGTGGTGGATTTGACGTTTCTTCCCTGTCGTCTTCAAGGATGATCGGGGGATCCTCAGCGGGTGGATCCTGTTGGATCATCATCCCTATCATATCTTGGAAGAGAAGGCCCATACGCTGTATGTTGGCTGCTTGTTCAGCAGCCTCTTTGTCCTTCTTCTCCAATATTCGGCGAAGGAACTCAGCGTCGGTTTCTTCCTCCTGGCGTTCGTCCGAGGATGTTTCTGGGTTTTCTTTTGGCCCGGTAAGTGCGGCCATAGCATTCATCATTTCCTGGAGCTTTTGCTGTTGCTCCTGAGCTTTGGTCACCGACCGTGTAAGCGGTCTATGACCTGTAGACGCACGGCCGTCTTCTTTTCCTGACGCCATGTATACGGTATGGACCATCATGCCCCCAGACTTAGGGCTTCTGGGCTTAGTGCCTCTAGCTGTCGTTGCAGGCTGGGGGATCTTCTCTAGTTTCCTCCTTTTATGAGCAGTGGAGGTTGAGGGGGCCGTTGAGGTGGGCGTCCAGACAGCCATTCGCGGTTTAGCCTGGTGACCGGCTTCCGATTGGATTTTCAGCTTCTTGTGCTGGCGGGAGAAGTTTGGATCGCTCATCGAATCTCGGGCCTGCCGCCAAACCTTATAGATTTTGGAAGACAGCCGTTGAGGGGATTGGAGCTGCTCTGGCTTCACTTCTATAGCCCTTTTTGGCGGAGGGGGAGACCTCTTTAGCACCACGGTAGGAGAATTCCTTCGCACCTTATTTAGCATCTCGAAGCTGTTCCCAGTTGGAACAGCAGCATCAACTTCTGTCGTCGGGGCTGCTGGAGTTAGCCCAGAGGGGGAGTTGCCCCCAGCCTTCCTTACTCGGCACCAATGGCGACGTCGAGCGTGTCGAGCGGATGGCACTGGTTCAGCGGTGAGAACGGCTTCGTTTTGCCCCTTGTGCAGGTAGGGGGTTTCTGCTGGTGTCAGCCTGTCAAAGACCGATGTCCTTTGGGTAACAGAAGCGGGAGCTGGAACAGTCAATCTCGTAAAGACCGACTTTTTGGCAGAGGGGGCCGCCTTGACGACTTCGGGAGCAGGACTGGTCATTTTCTTAGAAGCAGCCTTCTCTGGGATTGTAGGTCCCATTGTGGATCCACAGGAGTCTTGGCCCAATCTAGAGAAGACCGTGGCGCTGGTGTTGGGCGACCCGTTGAGAGGGTCCACGGTAGGGGTAAGATGATCAAAGACCGACTTCTTGGGAGCTTCCTTTGTCAGTATCGGAGCGGTGAAGCTTGTCGGCGGGAACATGGTCCCAAAGAACAATCCTGTGGTGGCTCGAGTGACCTGTTCCACGGGCATAGTAAACAATGAAGCAGCTTGGGGTCCGTAGGCTATACCTCCTAGCGAGGCAGAGCGTTGGTCGCAATTGCAGTCAGAGCAGTTGGAGCATTTCGCAGAAGTAGAAGCCATCGATCCTTTGCTTTCTGCAATGAGCAAGACGCCAAGTCTTAGTATCTCGAAACCTAAGGGCAACCATTAGCGAACCGCGATTGGTTCGCGAATCACAACATACGAAGTGTGGAGTGGAAAGAGGAAGAAGTCCCACCGGGCGTGCCAGAATCTATTCCCCTCCGAACGGCGGCCGAGACATGGACGTCTCGCCTGAGGTTCGGGGCAGATGCTAATTGGTGCTATCCGTCCACCTCTCCGAAGATGCCAAGTTGATTTATGGCACCGTATATCGAAGGTTTAAACGGATGCGTCCGATGTAGCAGACTTCGTCAGATTCCCCCTCGCACGAGGGGTTTTCGATTGTGGGGACGCTCTTCCCTGCAGGCGCAAGCCCCTGCAGTTAATTACACTCCCGCTTCGCGGCAACAACTTTCTCCTTCTCCAGAATTTCACTTCGTGTCGTGGATGTTTGTTTTGTTTGTGATTGCCCGTGGATTGTATACGGAGACTGAGTTATGTCATCGCCCGTAGGGCGTGGACTAGTCCAAATCCGTATTATCTTAGATTTAGGTTTGGGGGTTTGGGTTTAAGGATACGTTAGCCTCATTCGAGACTAAGATCAACTTAAACATTCGTCAAGGATACGTTAGTCCGATTTGAGACTAAGATCAACTTAACGGGATCGTTTAGATCCGACAAAAGAGAATTTGGGCTCCATTGTTCCAGTTTAGGGACATAGTGGTCCATTTAATGTATGGCCGTCGAGACCCGTCACCTCTTTGACGACGTTGAAGGATTACAACGACAGATGTCAGAGGAGTTCAGAGATGTTCCCTTGAACCAGAGTTAATTGGGGGGATCTATAGTCCAGTTTGAGACTAAAGTCTGTTTGAAAGGTTTAAGGATATGTTAGCCATATTTAAGGCTAAGATCAACTTAAACGGGATCGTTTAGATCCAACAAAAGAGCGTTTGGGCTCCATTGTTCCAGTTTAGGGACATAGTGGTCCATCGCTAATTTAAGGACATTGCGGTCCATGGGTAGTTTAAGGACATTGCGGTCCATTGTTAGTTTTAAGACATCTCGGTCAAGGTTAAGGACGTCGTAGTCCATGGGTTTAAGGACCCCACAGTCCATTGTTAGTTTTAAGACATCTCGGTCAAGGTTAAGGACGTCGTAGTCCATGGGTTTAAGGACCGCACAGTCCGTATCTTATTTTAAGGACGCATTAGTCCATGAGTTTAAAGACCCCACAGTCCGTATTAATGTGTGGTTGTCGGGACCCGTCACCTCTCTGACGACGTTGAAGGATTACAACGACAGATGTCACAGGAGTTCAGAGATGTATCCTTGAACCAATGAGTTTGTTGAAAGAGCAAGTGTGCTCAGTTTAAGATGATTTGAGGACTTATGGCCAATTTGGGCAAAGTCCAATTATGTTTGAAACATTGACCCTCTGCTGGTCCATTGAAGGAGAGGCTTTGCCTCTGAAACTTAGCCAATTGGGCTAAAGCTAGTGTTAAACACTAGAAACCAACAGTGTTGAACACTGGGAATAAGATTAGGAAGTTAGTGTTAAGTACTAAAAGATAATCAGTGTTAAACACTGGGAGCAGAGTTTTCGCATTAGTGTTAAACACTAAGCAAAACACTGCAAATAGAGTTTTCCAAATTAGTGTTAAACACTAAGAAAATCAGTATTAAACACTGAGGACAAAGTCTTCAGATTTAAACACTAAGGAGAGAGGGGTCACATGTGGACACGTGAGAGCGCCCTGATTCCCCTTATTTTATTCTGCAGGTAAGTGTTTAACACTTTAGTTCTGGTGGCCATCACGTGCGAGCACGTGATGAAAGCCCATGCTCTGTGCGTTATAATGCTCACTAGGGGTCACGTGGTGACACGTGAGGGCGCCCTTGAGCTCTTTTCTATTCCTTGTGCTTCAGAGGTCACGTGGGTCACGTGAGGCACTGCCTCAAAGGGCTTTCTGTAGATCTTTGGGGGGGGTCGCGTGGTGACACGTGACCCTGCTTTTCTGTAGTTGTTTAGAAGATCTGTTAATCCCTTTCAGGAATTAAATTCCTCGTAGGGTTGAACCCTGACAATAATTTCAGAGGAATTAAATTCCTAGTTCCTTTTGAAGAGTTGTACTCTGAATCTTCTATAGGAATTAAATTCCTCATATATGTGAAGAACTGAATAGGGTTAAACCCTAATAAAAGCTTTAAGGAATTAAACCCACACTCTCTGTTAGAGAATTATTCTGGGGAATAAGATTAAGGGAATTAAATTCTTGTTGTTTTAACAGAACTAAGTTCTTAACTAGGGTTAAACCCTGATTCTTTTCGTTCTGAAGGAATTAAATTCCCATAACACAGGGTCAAACCCTAATTTTATTTTGAAGGAATTAAATTCCTATAGTTCTGTGAAAATTAAATTCTCGTGCTTCCATTCCCTCTCTATGCTTTGGATCTGCATGGCAGGATCTCAACCCATTAAGAATTAAATTCTCAACTCAAGGGGAGATGTGCACTTTACAGATCCTCCACCAAAGAGAGAAGAAATATGTCCTTCTGTTTTACATCAGAGTTAAACTCTGTTGAGAATTAAATTCTCTTTCTTTCAATGAAACCTTCCCTTTCTTACCTAGGGTTTTCTTTTGCAGAAGATCCAAATTCCTCTCAAGTATCAAGGCTCTCTCTCTTTTCTTCCCTCTGCGTATATGTTTTTTGCGTGTCTCTTGGCTCCTATTTATAGGAGAAGCAACCGAATCAATTGGTTTTTGGTGAATCTTTCATTGAGAGATTTGATTTGCGTCCATCATTCATCTGGACCTTTGGATTATTAGGTGAATTTTATCCACCGTTGGATTTTAAACCCAGAGATCCTCCTTTGTTATTTCGGTTGGATTTTAAGGGGAAATCTTTCCAAGTTCAGGATTTTTCCATAGGTAGATGATATTCAATCATCTTTAAATCTTTAATTTGGTTGGTTCCAGATAATCGCTTTCCTTTGGAAAGATTTGAATCTCTTTCAGAATTTAATTCTGTTAACAAAATAGGCTTTGAAAGCCGGTCATGTGTGACTACATGACCCATGGTCACGTGTGGGCACGTGACCCTCTTTGGGATGAGCCCTCTTCTTTCTTTTGCGCTTTACCTTTGCCGCTGCTTGGTCATCACGTGCCAACACGTGACCACTGGTCACGTGTGAGCACGTGACCCTTGTCTGAAGCCTCTTTCCTTGATTTCACTGGAGAACAAGTCTGCTGCTTTTAAGTATCACGTGCCAACACGTGACCCTAGTCACGTGGGAGCACGTGACCTCTTCTGAAACCTTTTCCTTGGTTTGATCAGGGAACCGGTTTGCCTTTGAAGCCATTTGTAATTGTCACGTGCCAACACGTGACCCAGGTCACGTGGGAGCACGTGACCCTTTCTGAAGCCCTTTTCTTTGATGTAGTCGGGGAGCTGAATTTGCCTTGCCGATACTTTTAGATGTCACGTGCCAACACGTAACTGCTGGTCACGTGTAAGCACGTGACCCTTTTCTGAAGCTTCTGCCGTGGGCTTTCATGATTTTAAATCAGGAAACAACATGTCCATACCTTGAGAAATCATCCGTAAAAGTAATGAGTAAACAATGCCCGTACATCATTTTTTTCGTAAATCATCTGGAAAGAATCCGTAAAAGTAATGTCCGTAAATCATCCGGAACTTCTTGCATTTGTAGACATTGGACCACACACATCGCTGTGTATGAGTCCCAAGAGCGAGCTCGCTCTTACTCCGTGTCCAGTGAACGGATTCTTTGTCATCTTTCCATTGAGACATGATTGACAAGTTGCATAGAATGATATTCGAACGGATCCAAATATCCCTCTTTATGTAACTTCGTCAACCGTGTTTCATTGATATGACCCAGTCTACAATGCCATAACAAACGCTGATTTAATTCTGGAGACTTTCTTTTAAGCGTCTTCTGGACGTTGAAAACCTGAGCTTGATTTAATACGTATATTCTGTTATCTAGTGTACTTGACCCAATCAAAACTTGATTTAGGTGGATGTGGACCAAATCGCTTACAAATGTAAAATCATAACCTTCTTCAGAAAGTAAAGCTACAAAAATGATATTACATGTCAAACTAGGTACACACAAATAGTTACGCAAATCAAAATCTGCCCACTTGCCAATCCTGGATGATATTCCCCTACGGATATTGTAAGTCCGCGGCGGTGCCCCGGCCGTCAATCCGACGCCAAAATGCGGAAGCGAAAAACTTTAATTTTGCAAACTAGCAAACCGGCACCACCGCCCACTTTTCACCCGGATCGGGCCATTAACCTAGCTACTAGCAAAATAGAAAAGAGTAGAGAAGCCATACCAAGCGATCCGTGTCCTTCGGTCTTCGTCTCCACTCCGATCTCCCGCGGAATCTCTGTCCGTCAACTTCTCGTCGGAAAGGGCACCACGTAGCCGGAATCTTTTACGGGCTCCCACCTCTTGACCGAGGCAACTCGGGCGCGAAGTTGGCTAGCCGACGCGTCCAAGGGATGCTGTAGAATAGTGTAGTAGCCATGTCTCTTTAGGGTTTGTGAGGTTGCCATTTATGGAGGAATTTGTGCACAAGAATTTTCATGGATGCTAGCTGGAAATTGAATGGAGCATGCTAATGTTTCTTGCTGTGAAAATGAGCTTGGCCAAGAACCATAATGTTCTCTGTGGAATCTTGTGAGTTGTGTGTGAAAATTAAAAACATGCATAAGGAAATTCCCACCTCACAAACAACAGCACACACTCACAAATGGGGGGGACCCACAAAATTACATGAAGGGAATTTTTCCCACACAAATAATCCACACCCCTTCTCACATAGGTGTGGCCGGCCCCACTCTAGAATGGTGGAGAAAAATGGAATAAATTAGCAAGGGAGAAATGTGTGAAGATAATGCAAGAAAAAAAATCACTCTCATTTCCCATTTCAATCCTTTCACCAAAACATCACAATAAATGCAATGAATATGACTAGAATAGAATCTCATGATGAAGAGGCTACAATTATGCAAGAAACCCCTCCAAAAAATGTTATTTGCAAATGTGCAAATAACACCCTCCAACGGATAGTCCGGCCGTGAAGGAATAAAAGAAAACCGGCCGGAATGGAATGTAAACTGACAACCCCAGAAAACTTATCCCGTAATAAATTACAGGAAAACTCCGCTACTGCAGATACATGCCCGCATTCGTATTCCTACCGAACTCAATTGCAAAGAGACAAAATCTACACTATCTAATACTAGGATCCGGCTTAAGCCAAAGCCGGCTAGTAAAATCCGTCCGATCACGATCCGTGCAATACCGCACGTATCTGATCGAACCCTGCCATATCTCCATACGGCCTCTACAGCGTTTCGCCCGAAACCTGAGTAACTGAGTGTGGTGGACTCTAAAGACTCGTCAATACTATGGCTGTGGATTTAATCACTAGCACGTTAGAGGTATAAGCCAATACGTGACGGGCTACCAGGTATTGACCAAAAGGGACGTCGATGAGCGCACTCATCTTGACCCCCTACTGAGCCTGTCAGTGACAATATCCGTACAGTCCGGTCCGTTCGTCTATGAGTATCGCATGGCGGGCCTAGGGGGTTGGTAAAAGTCAGACCCCCAAAAGCAGTACAAGTCGTGTCGGAGTGTAGCCTAGAACACCCTAAGATACTACTGGAATACCTACCAGCAAATCTCCTGCCTTGGCCAAGGACTTTTCATGTTCCGGCTCTCTTAGACACAGCGCGACCTCACCCCCAATACCGGGAGAGACGAACCCCTGCAGATCCGCTCACCGCCTCCATGTGGCTCGGGACTGTACCCAACTAAAACCTGTTTGCACGACTCCTTTGAGTCGTGGTAAGGTAGTAATCAAAGCACAGTGGGAACTCACACGAGACAAATGACGATCTCAGGTCGATGAACTAACCTGTACACATGTCACCAGGGAACTGCTATCTGACGTCAGGTATAATACCAATTAGCAGGTTCCCGGCGAGTCCTGTCCGGTGTATTCATAACCCAATGAGCACCTGTATACATCTTAGGTGAACCAACTGACACCAGTGGCTTGTGAGACCGGCCACCGCCCCTCGTCGGGGTCTCGACTGTATACACTAGTCTACTCTGGAGAATCGATGCCCCGTCTCGAAACTCCCACGACTAGGGACCTTTTAAGGATGTGCTTATAGACTCCAGCTCTCACGTATATAATCGCCCTCATACTGCTGGTAGTCAAGCAAGAATCCTAGGGGCTCTATCGACGTGCAATAGTGACTCGTAAGGTCACCTAAAGCAGTACACGATGATAAAGATAAACCAGATAGCATACTATCATCTCGAGTGAGACTGTCCTACTGGGACAGGTCCTCCATCAATCATTGCAATCACGTGCCTGTGATCCAATAATTGACTCTGAGGGCACTATCTCCAACAATCTCCCACTTGCACTCAAGGCTAATTATTGCGATGTCGCATACTCACAGCCCGTGTGATACCGAACACCCAACTCCTCTACTAGTCAGTCTCACAAAGCTCGTTTGCGAAACTATTGCGTTCGAGGAATAGCCTCAGTGAGTGGATCCGCTATGGTGTTTCTTTCTATGTCTCTCTTTATCCTATGTTCGCGGAGAAAGCCATCTCCCGAAATGAGCAATACCTGTCTTAGAGTGTCTGGATGTCTGATGGGACCCAGCTCATAAATGAACTCCAAATCCAAACTTCTTAGACTGTATCGTCGACTGAACTTAATCAGTATCCTGCGCCATGCCTTCCCTCAGTATCCACTTGGACCAGCTGTCCAAAATACTGCCCCTCGTCAGAGGGAAAACTATAGCTCTGACAGCCAGTCTTCCATCCATGTCACCTTGGAAGCCTGGAATGATAACCGTCTCCTAAAAGAGGCTGTCGTTATCATATCCCTAGAACATCCACTTATGTTCTAAAACTGCTTCCGACTGTTTCTCCAGGATTGGATCAATATCAACTTATTGCACCTACTGCAAGAACAACATCTGGTGTAGTACTTGACATCTCATGATTGACTCAATTGCCTAAGCAAGTGATCTGTCAATCATGCGTATCCCTCTCCCCTTTAGTCTGTAAGACACCTTTAGCGAGGGTGACTCCATCACCTGCAGGTATACTACCATGCCAGGAGTCGTCCATTCTAAATACTCATTGAATGCTGTCAAGTACCCAGATTGGGAAACTACCCAAATCTAGATCTAAAACCATAGATCTAGTAACCAGAATGTCTGATATAAGATCCAATTCCTACTGTGTGACGACCAAAGTATAACCGATCGTAGTATAGGAATATCATTTCCTACTCTGTGTATGTCATCAAACACCAGGACATCACACCCTACCACCTTCTTAACAGATCCATCCCCTATTCTGATGAAGTCAAACCTATGACTGTCACATCAGAAATAGATGATCTATCTCCGCTATATCTGCTCTAGTCTATAAATAGACATAAGCCTGATGTCCACCAATGCTTCCGCTGCTCCCACTGACTACGACAACCCTCTGGCAGAGTCACATAGACGTGCACTTCTAAAGCCAGTTTAGAACGATGCTATACTCATCCTCCTGCCAGGTCTCACAGTCTGGAACAACAACAATGGCAAGTCTGGGTAAACAAGAACCTCCCTGCCACCGTCCTTGAGCATACCGAAGTACCTCTCGAGTGCCTGAGGTTACCCACCATATCTGCGGAGTGGCCAATGGAATGTCAAACCAGATTGAATTTTTAGGTTCTTATCAAATCTTCAGTAATCGTTTGTGGTTCTGGAATCACTTCCAGTTCTACCATACTCCCACTACTGTTTTCTGAAAAAAAAATCCATTTTTATTAAAACTGTGGCGAGTCAAGAACAATATCACTATTGATCTTCTAGATGGTAGAATATCAACCCTCGTCATAGCCCGGGTTAACCCACAAACAGCCATTACAGAAACGTACCTTGAGTTATCCGGAGTCTGGTTTTAAGCATAAGCCGGACAACTCCCTGTATCTTAACAATGTCAAGATATGAACTGTTCTATATCCAAGAAACAGAGGCACTGATTTAATTGAACCAGATTCAAATCATGCAGCTGTCTCCAGTGCATGTCAACTAAATGGAAGGAGGCCGATCAGCGTTACTCAACTTAGGAACGCTTCCAATTATGAGTAACCTGAAAAAGAAGCAAGTTCTCTCAACCATTACTATCAACTGAATACCTTATACAAGTATCTATATCTTCGATCACCTTGAAGAATCCCGATACTTGCTATACCTGGTTCTTTACTTTATTCATATACCTATAACTCCTCAAAACTTAGACCCTGTGTTTCCACGAAACACATGTCTAAGAACTAGAGAAGTTAAAAGTAAACAGAATATAGTATGAGGACCAACCCCTCTGTCCTAATGGATACTGGACAACATACAATACTCTGTATAAGTCCGCTGTGTCTAACAACTCATTCACTGTGTGTCGTAGGTTGAAAACTGTACTTATGGTTAAGAAGAATTACACCGCTGTTCAATGCTCCTTACCTAACCATCCACTGATATAGGTAAATGTCATAGACATAATTTCAAAAAGGTACATCTCACTCTATAAAAATAGACGTACAGATATATCAATTTGAAATTGGTGCATAACAACGGATATTCAAAACCAAATATTTGCCGACCGGCAAACAACCCAGGTGATTTCCTCAAATATCACCAATTACAATGAATCCCGATATAATGAGGATGATCACCTAATTCCCAATAAGTTACTCCCACTCATCATCTGTAAAACCATACAGATGTGAGAATCATACCTGGTAAATACATACCCTGGAGCAAGTGTCTAATCGGGAAATCAGTTTTCTTTTAACAGTACACAGTGAACCTGAAACATTGAAATGTTTCGATGGGGTATCCTGGTATTCTTAGTAATGCCTCTTCCATTATCCAGATTCACGACTGTAACCGTATAATTCTTTGCCACCTCTCTAAATCCCTTTATATGTCTTTAGTCATTACATTTTTTACACCCCTTTAGGCCAAATGGTTTTCTTCCTTCCCTACCGTTCGGCACCAGCCTATGGTTTGGAAGAAGACTATCCAATAAGCATAATGGGTGTACTGTCCTAATCCTAGGAGCACTCGCAATGCGAGAGAAGGTGAAGATAAAAGACACCTGAATGAACTTTATTCCTATTTCTCCTGAACGAGAATCCATCCCCGAACTAGAACAAGTTCCTTTCGAGTTCGTATATAACCATATGATGGATTATCCAATAAACTGGGATCTTCGTAGTGATACGGAGTGTCCTGGAGAAATACAAAGGTGATTTAGGATTGGTGAAGAAATACTTGGTTTGGTCGTGAATATCAGTCGCAATTTACTTTGCCCTCTTACTAATCCCTTTTTTTGTCTTAACTTAATACCTTCTGTACACCATTTAGGCTAACTGGTTTTCTTCATTCCCTACCGGTCGGCACCTGCCTATGATTTGGAAGAAGACTATCCAATTTGCATAATAGGTGTACTATCTCCTAAACCAAGGAGTACTCATAACCTGAGAGGAGGTAAAAGGAAAAGACAACTGAATAGTCCTATTCGTTTTCTCTAGAACCAGAAACCATCCTCGAATAAATTCCTTCGAGTTCGTATATAACCATACGATGGTTTTGTCCAATGAAAGTGGACGTTCGTAGTAATACGGGGTGTCCTGGAGAAAAGGGTAAAAGTAGGAGTGGCAATGAGGTCTGCAACTCTGACAATCCAAAAGCCAGTGTTAAGAAGGTTCGGTCAACTTGGTCACTGAGTCATAGTCTAGGGTCGGGTCAATGGTCGCTGCCAAAGAGAGAGAGAAAAGAAACACTCAGCGTGCACTCTAACCTAGATCAGAATGGTTATCACTTTATCTAATCTGGAAACCTCCCACTGTAACGTCAAATTCTTCCCCAAACTTGAAAGAAGAATTAGCCGGGATCACCCGAGGAGTAAACCAACTCATCAGTGGGAATCGGGATCCAACTATCATCGCACGATAACGTGACGAAATCCGCTCACGTTATCACACTCCAGAAGGTATGCGCATATCTGGCAAGTTTCAGTTCTTTTGAAACTCCCGATGTGGATTTTTTCCCCATGCTCTTATGACCTTGGCGTGAGGTCAAAATATCATAAGTCACATGTCAAGTTCTACCCATCATTATCCAGGTTAATTTGAACCCACTCGTACATACCCTTGACGTAGGCCAAAATAGTAGTACGACTGTCCCAAACCAACGCATCTATCTATGCAACAGATAAATACCCGGCAGCTACCAATCACTATGCCTTGGCGTGAGGTCAAAATACATAGCTTGAATACTACAGAATATTTAACTGAAATGATGGAGGGCTACGAATGGTTTCTGGCGAAAACCTTTAACGTAATGAACTTGATATCGTTGAAGGAACGGATAGCTTTTTAGAAAAATATAGTGACGAAAACCTTCGCTAAAGAGGTCACTCCCGGTGAAGGGATCTCGGCTCTTTCCCCGTAGAATGAGGTGCAGGATATTCCAACTGAATACCACGATGCAAAGCAAAAGTAATTGGCTATAGTGAAGTTATTGCCCTGACGCAAACTTTTGTCCAAGGGGTCACTCCCGGTGAAGGGATCTCGGCCCTTGCCTCGTCGACTGAGGAGCAAAATATTCCAACTGAATACCACGATGCAAAACAAAAGAGAACGCCCTTGCAATAACAGCTTTTTGAAAAAGTGTTCCAACAACATCAGAATAGGTTTTTTTATCTTGCATTGATCCGAATCAACGCAGTCCCATCAATTGATCACACCACAAAGAACGAAAATAATGACGTACGTATATGCCATCCGCATTCGCCACTGGGTCCCGTCATCACCGTTAGGTTACTTAACTAACGACAGAGCGGGGACTGGACTAGTGCGGATGCAAAACATATACAACATCTACTAGTATATATATAATATATAATTTTCGCTCAAGGCGTGATAAAAAGCAACACAGATCAATACAGATATCTGGGATCCCCGGGTTTCATAGAGCCGCTACTGAAACCCGACGTTCCCCTGGTTGTGTGGATAGCCTGTGCAATGAAAATCCTAGACCCCTACGGGCGCGGCAAGTCACCCGCCAAAACCTGAAGCGAGGCAGCCCCCTTCAGCAACGTGAATGGACCACCCAGCACTTCACGGAATCCGGCAACTTGGGCACCCCTCCTGGGTCAACCCTATACCCCCTACGAGTGCGGCAAATAGCCCGCCAATTCTAGAGTGAAGCCCCCTCCGTCTCAATGCCATGAGATGCGGGCTTGTTGCCCTCTAGAACCCGGCTATCCGTGCACCCCTCCACGGGGCAATCCTAGTACAGAAAGTAAAATATACATACAACGGGTACATCGACCGCAACCTGGTCGTGCCCCAAAAGAATAATACAAACAGGCAGTGACGGCAGTCCACATGTCGGACGCTCGCCCCGCAATATCAAATGTACATAATACAACAAAACTGTACTACCACTGCAACCAGGCTATCCCCCACGACCAATCCGCAACATCACAGCAACACACAGAACATCAACGTGAATGTCACGTTCGCAAATCCGTCTAACCGGGCTACAGCAGTTAGACGGGATTTACCGATCAAGTGACATTCACGGTCGCAGATATAATGTAAATACTGTGAACTGGCATGTTTAAAATATCCGATCGAGCAAATTATATCAAGTGGGCCCTAAGCAGTACTGTAGCACTTACAGAAAAATCTGGGCCCAAAAAGAATATCCCAAAACTCATATTTCCAACTCAGAAGCTTACTGTGAAAATATGGTGCAACGATTCCTCTAACCCACCGCGGAACCGCGGCCAAACCAGGGGTTTGGCCGCGTTTCCGCGGTCATAGTAAGGAATCATTGAACCGTATTTTCCCAGAATTCTTAGAATTTCTTGCATGTCTTTCTGCAATGACCTGAAAAATTTTTGGAGCTGGAAAAAATTCAACAGAGAACACATGCACTAGAAATACGGTTTTTTGCGATTTTTGTTCGATCGGATTTTAAACATACTAGAGCAAGCTAGGCATGGTTAATGGCGTGGCTCTGATACCATTGTAAGTCCGCGGCGGTGCCCCGGCCGTCAATCCGACGCCAAAATGCGGAAGCGAAAAACATTAATTTTGCAAACTAGCAAACCGACACCACCGCGCACTTTTCACCCGGATCGGGCCATTAACCTAGCTACTACCAAAATAGAAAAGAGTAGAGAAGCCATACCAAGCGATCCGTGTCCTTCGGTCTTCGTCTCCACTCCGATCTCCCGCGGAATCTCTGTCCGTCAACTTCTCGTCGGAAAGGGCACCACGTAGCCGGAATCTTTTACGGGCTCCCACCTCTTGACCGAGGCAACTCGGGCGCGAAGTTGGCTAGCCAACGCGTCCAAGGGATGCTGTAGAATAGTGTAGTAGCCATGTCTCTTTGGGGTTTGTGAGGTTGCCATTTATGGAGGAATTTGTGCACAAGAATTTTCATGGATGCTTGCTGGAAATTGAATGGAGCATGCTAATGTTTCTTGATGTGAAAATGAGCTTGGCCAAGAACCATAATGTTCTCTGTGGAATCTTGTGAGTTGTGTATGAAAATTAAAAACATGCATAAGGAAATTCCCACCTCACAAACAACAGCACACACTCACAAATGGGGGGGACCCACGAAATTACATGAAGGGAATTTTTCCCACACAAATAATCCACACCCCTTCTCACATAGGTGTGGCCGGCCCCACTCTAGAATGGTGGAGAAAAATGGAATAAATTAGCAAGGGAGAAATGTGTGAAGATAATGCAAGAAAAAAAATCACTCTCATTTCCCATTTCAATCCTTTCACCAAAACATCACAATAAATGCAATGAATATGACTAGAATAGAATCTCATGATGAAGAGGCTACAATTATGCAAGAAACCCCTCCACAAAATGTTATTTGCAAATGTGCAAATAACACCCTCCAACAGATAGTCCGGCCGTGAAGGAATAAAAGAAAACCGGCCGGAACGGAATGTAAACTGGCAACCCCAGAAAACCGATCCCGTAATAAATTACAGGAAAACCCCGCTACTGCAGATACATGCCCGCATTTGTATTCCCACCGAACACAAATGCAAAGAGACAAAATCTACACTATCTAATACTAGGATCCGGCTTAAGCCAAAGCCGGCTAGTAAAATCCGTCCGATCACGATCCGTGCAATACCGCACGTATCTGATCGAACCCTGCCATATCTCCATACGGCCTCTACACCGTTTCGCCCGAAACCTGAGTAACTGAGTGTGGTGGACTCTAAAGACTCGTCAATACTATGGCTGTGGATTTAATCACTAGCACGTCAGAGGTATAAGCCAATACGTGACGGGCTACCAGGTATTGACCAAAAGGGACGTCGATGAGCGCACTCATCCTGACACCCTACTGAGCCTGTCAGTGACAATATCCGTACAGTCCGGTCCGTTCGTCTATGAGTATCGCATGGCGGGCCTAGGGGGTTGGTAAAAGTCAGACCCCCAAAAGCGGTACAAGTCATGTCGGAGTGTAGCCCAGAACACCCTGAGATACTACTGGAATACCTACCAGCAAATCTCCTGCCTTGGCCAAGGACTTTTCATGTTCCGGCTCTCCTAGACATAGCGCGACCTCACCCCCAATACCGGGAGAGACGAACCCCTGCAGATCCGCTCACCGCCTCCATGTGGCTCGGGACTGTACCCAACTAAAACCTGTTTGCATGACTCCTTTGAGCCGTGGTAGGGTAGTAATCAAAGCACAGTGGGAACTCACACGAGACAAATGACGATCTCAGATCGATGAACTAACCTGTACACATGTCACCAGGGAACTGCTATCTGACGTCAGGTATAATACCAACTAGCAGGTTCCCGGCGAGTCCTGTCCGGTGTACTCATAACCCAATGAGCACCTGTATACATCTTAGGTGAACCAACTGACACCAGTGGCTTGTGAGACCGGCCACCGCCCCTCGTCGGGGTCTCGACTGTATACACTAGTCTACTCTAGAGAATCGATGCCCCGTCTCGAAACTCCCACGACTAGGGACCTTTTAAAGATGTGCTTATAGACTCCAGCTCTCACGTATATGATCGCCCTCATACTGCTGGTAGTCAAGCAAGAATCCTAGGGGCTCTATCGACGTGCAATAGTGACTCGTAAGGTCACCTAAAGCAGTACACGATGATAAAGATAAACCAGATAGCATACTATCATCTTGAGTGAGACTGTCCTACTGGGACAGGTCCTCCCTCAATCATTGCAATCATGTGCCTGTGATCCAATAATTGACTCTGAGGGCACTATCTCCAACAGATACAGTGTCCACGCTCATTCTGTTAGCAACCCTAAGAGTCATATCACCTGCCTTGATAACTCTACGGTTTCTCAGAGCTTGTAATGAATTACAGATATGAGATTTTGATCTGGTATCTAGTACCCAGGAAGTAAAGTTAATTGACAGACGGTTTTCAATCATAAACACACCCGAAACCGAAGCCACAACGTGCTTCGAATCCTAGTTTCTAGCTTTCCAAGCAATGCAGTCCTTCTAACAATTTCCTATCCTGTGACAATAGGAACATTCCTCCTTCCCTACTGTTAGCCCCAAAACTTTTGCCCTGCCCTTTCCCTCTACCTTACTGACACCGCCCATCGGCCTGATGGAGGCTTTCTTCTTCTCTCTCTTGACTTTCGCCTTAGATCTAGAAGAGGAAGATTCTCCAATGAGCAGAGCGGGTGTCTCCCTGGATTCCTGCAGGGTGACCTCTGAGCTCCTCAACATGTTGAGGAATTCTGGAAGAGAAACTTCCTTCCCTTGAATGTTGAAATTCAAGGTAAACTGGGCATAGGTAGGAGGGGGACTGTAGAATCAATTCAATATATAACTCAATTTGTTAGTTGTATGTATGCCCTAGAGGCCAGTATTGTACAGATGATGTATATTATATTGGATGCTTGGACATATATAGAGATGACTTTCTTGCTCGATATGATAGTATGCTATCTGGTTACTCTTTATCTTAACATGTACACCAGTCTCTTTAAACTGTCTTATAGTTACATGTTGGTAAAGCCCTTAGGATGTCTACTTGACTACCTGGACTATGATGCAGATCATACTAGTGGGGACATGGTAGTCCATAAGTACATCCTTCAAGGTCCCTAGTCGTGGGTGTATCGAGACGGGGCATCGATATACCAGAGTAGACTAGCGTATACGCTTCTCGACCCATGAGATGGGCGATGGATGATCCCATATCCATTGGTGTTTGACATCAGAGATGGTATACGGGTGCTCAGTGGAGACTGGGTACACTGGACGGACTCGCCGAGAACTCCCAGATGGTATTATACCTCACGTCAGATGGCAGTTCTCAGGTGACACTTGTACAGGTTAGTCTGTAGACCCGAGATCATCATAGAGTCTTGTGTGATTCCCACTGTGCTTTGATCTCCACCTTACCACGTCCATGAGGGCATGCAAAACGGTGGTCTTTGGGTACAGTCCCGAGTCACATGGAGGCAATGAGCGATAGGAGGGGTTTCGTCTCTCCCGGTATTGGGGGTTGATGTTGCGCTGTGCTCGATTGGCCGTAACAGGGAAGTCCCTGGCCAGGGCTGATCAGAGATTTGCTGGTAAGTATTACCAGTAGTTTCTCGACCCGTTATGAGCCTCACATCGGCATGACTTATCGGTTATTGGGGTCTGACGTATACCACCCCTAGACTTGATATGCGACATATCAGACGAACAGACCGGACTGTACGGTAAGTGTTACTGGTTGGATTCACAGGAGTGTGAGCGGGCTAGCTCGTCGATCTTCTGATCGCTCAATACCCGGATGGCCGTTACGTTTAGCAGACCGCTTGCGGCTTATGGGTGCTTGATATGATCATCATCTGCTACCGGCGTATTGACGAGTCTTTAGAGTCCTACACAGAGGTTTCCTGGCTCAAGTGAAACGAAATAGGAGCGCATATGAGATATGTGCAGGAGCGAGAATAATGCGTGTATGTGATACCGCATTTCATTCTCGCGATAAATGTTTCGATTGGTTATATTCGATATGACCTAGTTATCGAATCATTGATTCGATAAATCGATATATTGAATACTAGTCGGTTATGTGCGACATGACCGGATCATTGAATCAAATGTTGATTTAATGATTTAATGTATAATTATATATTTGATATATTACTTTGCATTAACTAGTATTGGTTCACTTTATACGGATTTTCTCACTTGATGTGCAAGTTGTATATGTGATATACTTTTGTGCACATATATGTATCATGTTTGATGATACTTGATCATTTGGTTAAGTGTGAAGAATTAAACCATGGTTAAATGATAATTAGGGTTTTGCCTTATCATTTATTTATTCATTTCTTTATTTATTTTATTGGATAAATGAAAATAAAATGGTTTGTTTTTGTCATGAAGCTTGTTGAAGCTTCATGAAGCTTTGACCAAAGAGACCATTTTGTCTTCATGCTTAACCCTAACCCATCCACTTACCATGGTTTATTCTCTACACTTAACCCTTGTTAGATTATTATAAGTATGAATTTTCTTTTCATTTTAAAGAACTGATCATAAAACTAGCTTCATCTTCTCCTTCTTCTTCAAGATAGAAACCTTGATGCCATCAATGGCAACTTGAGTTCTAGTGAGAGAAATCCAATTCTAAAGTGAACCCACCTCCTATTTCTTCACTCTCTACCTCTTGCCAAGTTGTTTTGGGTGTTTTCTTCACAAGTTTCACAACTTTGTGAAGTCGGAGCTTGAACTTGTGATGCCTCGACGTAGATCGTCTTTGACACGAAGCCGACGACCTAGCTCGCCCGTTTCTCCGATGAAGCCGATGAATGAGTTCGGGATTCATGATGGACAGTGAGAGGACACCCACGTGGAGCTAAGAAAGTGGAGAACCGGATCTACAAAGGTTGTAGCCTCTCTCCTTTAGTTAAAGTGTTAACTAGATTCGTATTTGACGATCCGTATTAGGGTTTCTCGGCACCCATAAAATTTTATATTGGCATGGTTGATGCCTTGTGAGACCTCTATAGTGTGCCTAGGAACCCTACAGTGGTATCAGAGACAAGCTAGAGCCTTAGGCGAAGTCTAGACGGAGTTTGAAGTCCGAACGAACCGAAACCCTAACTCACAAAATGCTCTCTGTACATTTTCTAAAATCTGGGATTTTTCAAGATTAAAAATGCCTAAAAAATTTAGCAGGAAGATCTAAGAATTATGGTGAAACACGAGATCATGATTCATCTAAACAGCCGCGGAAACGCGGCAGAAGCATGGATTCTGCCGCGGTTCCGCCGCCTACTGTTCACATTGCGCAATATTATTTGCACAGTAATTCTTCTTTTCTGGTGCTGAGTTTTATGGGAATTTTTAAAATTTATTCAAGAGTTGCATTTTCTGGGGTGTTTTGGAGCTTCGTAGTTTCGATCGGATTATCAAATTTCGTCTTTGTGTTTTTCCGGATAATTTTTAGAATATGTTAAAAAGTTCGACCGAATATAAATACCCAATTTTTCCCCTTTCGGGAAATTTCCAAGTGTTGGATTTTTCCGTAGTTTAACGACGTTCTAAGTAGTGCAAGTAACGCGATGGACCCTCTAGAAGACAACAAACCTTAACTCGATTATGTGACCGTCTTGAACTGCCCTTTGAACCTTCGGGTTTGGGGCAGTACGGCGTGCCACATGTGAGGCGTTGGCTTGACCTTTCTACGGCTGGACCGTTGGTACTGAGGCACGAACTGAATGTTGCTAGACTTATTTCATGTGTTGGACTGTATCGGGAAAACTTGGGTGTTCGAATGTTCGATCGGAAAGTTTAACATTTTCTGTTTATCTGGAATGTGATACAATAATTGGAATTCACAAATAGTTATGAGATAACTGAATGAATGTTATAAATCTAGCGGTTTAGTTTCACTTGATATTGAAAAGAGTTTTCGATAATGAGACTAAAATGCGGGGTTTATAACTGTTAGGCATGTGATGTCTAAGTATTTCATTTGATTAGGCATGCGATGTCGAAAGAAGTTGCGGATTCCAATTGTTGTAGTTTTACACTTTCTTTTCTGTGACCGTAAGTGTAGTATGTTCATATCGCCGGTTTCGTTGCTATATGTCAACGACAATTGGGGTATGCGTACTTACTTACGTTGATGACATGTGATGTTATGTGTTGCTGGATATGTTATATTGGATTGTCGTGTTTGAATAGCCGGGGGTTTTTATGTGAGATGAGTGTTTTTCATTTTCATTCATGTAAAAACTTGTATGTAATATTCTTTTATTTGGGGCACTTCCAGGTAGCGGAAGTTGTCACCTTTTGTATATTATTTACTTTTCTGCATTAGGATAGACCCAAGGAGGGGAGCACAAGTAACCGAGTTCTGGGGTCCAGTGGGAGACCAACTCGAGGAGTCGAGTCCGGGTCTTCTAACCCTAGAATTGGCAGGGTTGCTTGCCGCTCTCGTAGGGGTCTAGGGGTGTGGGATTGGCTATTCATCACGACCGTGGAATCCGTGTTTTATACTGGCTCGTATTAAAAACACGGACGTCCTAGTATATCCAATATTTCATATGTTTCTTCTGCTGCGATATCTGTGATGTGATCATGTGATGTTCTGTGATAGATACAGTATATAGTATATATGATATATTATATAGACGTTACTTATGTTTTGCACCCGCACTAGCCCTGCCCTGCTCTGTCGTTAGTTACCTAACCTAACGGTGCACGAGGGAACATCGAGGCGAATGCGAATGGCATAAGTGTACGTCGTATTTATCTGTGATGTTTAGGTATTTAAATGATGGGACTTCATTAATGTGATTAATGAAAGAAAAGAAACCTCAGATGTTGTAGAATCAAATTTTAAATAAAACAGGTAGCTACAGTTCTTGCTTTGCATAGCGGTATATATGATATACCCTGCACCTTATTCGATGAGGAAAGGACCGAGACCCCTTCACCGGGAGTGACTCCTTTAGCGATAACTGGCAGATGCTACACACTCGGTTTGACTTTTGATTGCTTCTATAGTTTCTGCTTTGCACAGTGATATATATGATATATCCCGCACCTCATTCGACGAGGAAAGGGCCGACGATCCCTTTACCGGGAGTGACCCCTTTAGCAAAACTAGAAAAGCCTCAAAATCACTCCATTTCAAAACTTCATTTGATTCTACAACGATATCAAGTTCATTACGCAATAGGTTTTCAGAAAAACCTGTCGTAGCCCTCCGTCATTTCAGGTAAGTACTAGTTAGTATTCGTGCTGCGGTTGTTTGGCATGCGTCAAGGCGTAGTGTACGGTAGCTAACTAGTGCTTATCTGCTAGCATACGATGCGATTGGATTAGGGTATTCGCACGGCGTTGTTTGGCATGCGTTAAGGGTCGTGCGGGTGGGTTTAATTCAATCAAGAAATGTACGGGTTGAACTTGACTAGCGGACTATGGGTTGTTTGGCATGCGTCAAGGTCATAGCACGCTAGGGGCAAAATATTGTCGGGAATTTCAAGTGTTGAAATTTGCAATGAGATTGCATACCTTCTATGAGATAGTTGGATCCCGATACCCACTGCGAGTAAGAGTTACTCCTGGGAGAGTTTTACACATTACAATTAGCCGATCAAGTAGGTGTCTAGAAAGGTGTTAACGAGGTTACGCCTCTGGAAAAACGAGGTTTACATTAATTAGGTTCGTGCGAAAGCACGGGGGACCTCCCTCAAAGTACCGACACTGGCTTGGCTGAAAGATTGGCGAACTTGTAGTGTGTAATTAATCCCGGCTAGTCTTTCCTTTTAGGGTTTGAAGGAAGATTTGATAAAAAGCAGTGGGAGCCATTCTGATTAGATAAGATAATAACCAATCTGATCTTGCACGAGCTTACGCTAAAGTGTTTTCTTCTCTCTCTCTCCAGGTAGCGACCATTTCATGCCTTAATCAAGATAATAATATGGATGTATTGACCAAACCCGCATGTTATACTGTGCTGGGGAACGTTGGTTCCGTTTTTTCTTATAAGAGTTATAGGAATGAACAGGATATAGGGGAATACCAGGATTCCCATGCCACCCGAATGAAGAAAGTACATGATGATGCATTTTCTTCGGGTGTGTTCGTTACAGAGAACTGTTTCTCCATTTGCTCTACGTCATGGGTATTAGATACCGGGTCAGGATCCCATATATGTAATCAGTTACATGGGCTTAGAAAAAGTAGAGAACTTGGAGAAGGTGATAAAGACATTAGAGTTGGAAATGGTGCAATTGTTGCAGCTAAGACTGTCGGGGAATATCACCTTGAATTACCAACTGGTAATACATTGGTTCTGAACGAATGCTATTACATGCCGAACCTTATATGCAACATTATATCGGTTTCTTTATTGAGTAAAGAGGGATATAATTTTGTATTACAGGATAATGTTATGAACATTTTCCGTAACCAAAAGTTGGTTGGATCAGGCACGTTGTGCAATGGCATTTATGTTCTAAACCAATCAACAGTTCTGAGCATAACAAACACACACAAGAGGAAGAGTTCTGAACTGAACGAATCCTTCTTGTGGCATTGTAGACTGGGTCACATCAATGCGACACGACTAGCTAAGTTGCATAAAGATGGATATTTAAATCCGTTTGAATTTTCATCTTATGACACTTGCCAGTCATGTCTCAAAGGCAAGATGACCAAAACTCCGTTTACGGGACACGGAGAAAGAGTTACTGAACTCCTGGGACTGATACATAGTGATGTATGCGGTCCCATGTCTGCACATGCCAGGGATGGTTCTTCGTACTTCATTACATTCACTGACGATCTCTCTAGATTCGGATATGTGTTCCTGATGAAACACAAATCAGAAGCTTTTGAGAAATTTAGAGAATATAAACAAGAAGTCGAGAACCAAACCGGAAAAAGTATTAAAATCCTACGATCTGATCGAGGAGGGGAATACTTGAGCAATGAATTCCTGGACTTCCTAAAAGAGAATGGGATTCTCTCTCAGCTGACTCCTCCATATACACCACAGCACAACGGTGTATCTGAACGGAGAAACCGCACCCTATTAGATATGGTGCGCTCAATGATGAGTACAGCTGAGTTACCTATTTCCTTCTGGGGATATGCGCTTGAGACAGCCATGGACCTATTGAATAGAGTTCCTACCAAATCAGTGCCTACCACTCCATATGAGATATGGAAAGGGAAGAGACCACATCTTAATTATATTAAGATATGGGGTTGTCCAGCCTATGTCAAAAGACAAAATCCGGACAAACTCGAGGCAAGATCTGTCTTATGTAAGTTTGTAGGATATCCCAAAAATTCACAAGGGTATATCTTCTACCACCCCGAGGAACAAAAGGTGTTTGTTTCTCGACATGCCACTTTCTTAGAAAAAAGTTTTCTTATGAAACAGATAAGTGGCATTGAGGTAGAACTGGAAGAAGTTCCAGCGACACAGACTACAACAGAAGATTTGGTTGAACCAGAGGATTCCGTAGTTCCCAATGAACCCCAGCCACTCCGCCGATCTAGTAGGGTTCCTCGCCAACCTGAGAGATACTACGGTTTTCTCATGGATGGAGGGAGCGAGGATTGCATCATGGAGGATGATGACCCAACTAGCTTCGAGCAGGCCATCACGAGTAGGGACTCAGTGAAATGGCTGGATGCTATGCGGTCCGAGATGGAATCCATGTACACTAACAAAGTATGGACTTTGGAAGTTGCTCCTGAAGGGGTAAAACCCATTGGGAGCAAGTGGATCTTCAAGAAGAAAATTGGTGTAGATGGGAAAGTGGAGACTTTCAAAGCTAGACTTGTTGCAAAAGGTTTTCGTCAAAGACCAGGTGTGGACTATGACGAAACCTTTTCTCCAGTGGCTATGCTTAAATCCATCCGGATCATGCTTGCCATCGCTGCATATCATGATTACGAAATCTGGCAAATGGATGTTAAGACCGCCTTTCTAAATGGTGATTTAGAAGAGTGCGTGTACATGACTCAGCCAGAGGGCTTCGTAGATAGTGGGAGCAGCGGGAAGGTGTGCAAGCTGCTTAAATCCATTTATGGATTAAAGCAAGCATCGCGGAGTTGGAACATCTGCTTTGACGTCGTTATCAAAGAGTTTGATTTCGTCAAAAATCCAGATGAACCTTGTATCTACAAGAAGGTGGCAGAGAGTAAGGTTGTCTTCCTCGTATTGTACGTGGACGACATACTCTTGATAGGAAATGATATTCCTATGCTGCAATCGGTCAAGCTCTTCTTATCACAAAGATTCTCAATGAAAGATCTTGGTGATACCTCCTGCATATTAGGGATTAGGATCTATAGAGATAGATCCAAACGGATTTTGGGATTGTCCCAATCCAGGTACATTGACACCATACTAAAGAGGTTTAGTATGGAAGAATCCAAGCGTGGGAATTTGCCCACGATCTCTGGAGTCACTCTCTCCAAAGAGATGTCTCCCAAGACTGATTTGGAGAGAGCTCGCATGCAAGGGATACCCTATGCTTCGGCTGTAGGCTCTATCTTGTATGCGATGCTATGTACCAGGCCCGATGTAGCATACTCACTAAGTGTAGTGAGCAGGTATCAAGCTGATCCTGGAGAGAGTCACTGGACAGCTGTGAAGAGCATTCTCAAGTACTTGCGAAGGACTAAAGAGATGCTCTTGGTGTATGGTAACGGAGAACTCCAAGTGGAGTCCTTTACCGATTCGAGCTTCCAGAGTGATAAGGACGACTCTAAGTCGCAGTCGGGTTTTGTCTTTACCCTTTACGGAGGGGCGGTTAGCTGGAAGTGTTCCAAGAAGGAAACCGTGGCAGACTCGACGATGGAGGCTGAATACATCGCTGCCAACGATGCTGCCAAAGAGGCTGTCTGGATCAAGAAGTTCGTTACTGAACTTGGAGTGGTTCCATCCATTGAGCATCCAATACCTTTGTATTGCGATAACAATGGAGCGGTGGCTTTGGCCAAGGAACCCAGGTCCCATCAGCGATCCAGGCATATTCTGAGGCGGTATCACCTGATCCGGGAGATAGTTGATCGCCGGGAGATCGAGGTCAGGAGGGTTGACATGAAGAACAACACGGCGGATCCACTCACGAAGGCCATTCCCCAGATACAGTTTGAGAGACTCTTCGGGATGCTCGGTATGCGATACTACAGCAGCTGGCCCTAGTGCAAGTGGGAGATTGTTAGTTGTATGTATGCCCTAGAGGCCAGTATTGTACAGATGATGTATATTATATTGGATGCTTGGACATATATAGAGATGACTTTCTTGCTCGATATGATAGTATGCTATCTGGTTACTCTTTATCTTAACATGTACACTAGTCTCTTTAAACTGTCTTATAGTTACATGTTGGTAAAGCCCTTAGGATGTCTACTTGACTACCTGGACTATGATGCAGATCATACTAGTGGGGACATGGTAGTCCATAAGTACATCCTTCAAGGTCCCTAGTCGTGGGTGTATCGAGATGGGGCATCGATATACCAGAGTAGACTAGCGTATACGCTTCTCGACCCATGAGATGGGCAATGGATGATCCCATATCCATTGGTGTTTGACATCAGAGATGGTATTCGGATGCTCAGTGGAGACTGGGTACACTGGACGGACTCGCCGAGAACTCCCAGATGGTATTATACCTCACGTCAGATGGCAGTTCTCAGGTGACACTTGTACAGGTTAGTCTGTAGACCCGAGATCGTCATAGAGTCTTGTGTGATTCCCACTGTGCTTTGATCTCCACCTTACCACGTCCATGAGGGCGTGTAAAACGGTGGTCTTTGGGTACAGTCCCGAGTCACATGGAGGCAATGAGCGATAGGAGGGGTTTCGTCTCTCCCGGTATTGGGGGTTGATGTTGCGCTGTGCTCGATTGGCCGTAACAGGGAAGTCCCTGGCCAGGGCTGATCAGAGATTTGCTGGTAAGTGTTACCAGTAGTTTCTCGACCCGTTATGAGCCTCACATCGGCACGACTTATCGGTTATTGGGGTCTGACGTATACCACCCCTAGACTTGATATGCGACATATCAGACGAACAGACCGGACTGTACGGTAAGTGTTACTGGTTGGATTCACAGGAGTGTGAGCGGGCTAGCTTGTCGATCTTCTGATCGCTCAATACCCGGATGGCCGTTACGTTTAGCAGACCGCTTGCGGCTTGTGGGTGCTTGATATGATCATCATCTGCTACCGGCGTATTGACAAGTCTTTAGAGTCCTACACAGAGGTTTCCTGGCTCAAGCGAAACGAAATAGGAGAGCATATGAGATATGTGCGGGAGCGAGAATAATGCGTGTATGTGATACCGAATTTCATTCTCGCGATAAATGTTTCGATTGGTTATATTCGATATGACCTAGTTATCGAATCATTGATTCGATAAATCGATACATTGAATACTAGTCGGTTATGTGCGACATGACCGGATCATTGAATCAAATGTTGATTTAATGATTTAATGTATAATTATATATTTGATATATTACTTTGCATTAACTAGTATTGGTTCACTTTATACGGATTTTCTCACTTGATGTGCAAGTTGTATATGTGATATACTTTTGTGCACATATATGTATCATGTTTGATGATACTTGATCATTTGGTTAAGTGTGAAGAATTAAACCATGGTTAAATGATAATTAGGGTTTTGCCTTATCATTTATTTATTCATTTCTTTATTTATTTTATTGGATAAATGAAAATAAAATGGTTTTTTTTTGTCATGAAGCTTGTTGAAGCTTCATGATGCTTTGACCAAAGAGACCATTTTGTCTTCATGCTTAACCCTAACCTATCCACTTACCATGGTTTATTCTCTACACTTAACCCTTGTTAGATTATGATAAGTATGAATTTTCTTTTAATTTTAAAGAACTTATCATAAAACTAGCTTCATCTTCTCCTTCTTCTTCAAGATAGAAACCTTGATGCCATCAATGGCAACTTGAGTTCTAGTGAGAGAAATCCAATTCTAAAGTGAACCAACCTCCTATTTCTTCACCCTCTACCTCTTGCCAAGTTGTTTTGGGTGTTATCTTCACAAGTTTCACAACTTTGTGAAGTCGGAGCTTGAACTTGTGATGCCTCGACGTAGATCGTCTTTGACACGAAGCCGACGACCTAGCTCGCCCGTTTCTCCGATGAAGCCGACGAATGAGTTCGGGATTCATGATGGACAGCGAGAGGACACCCACATGGAGCTAAGGGAGTGGAGAACCGGATCTACAAAGGTTGTAGCCTCTCTCCTTTAGTTAAAGTGTTAACTAGATTCGTATTTCGCCTAGAATTCTAGCCGACGATCCGTATTAGGGTTTCTCGGCACCCATAAAATTTTATATTGGCATGGTTGTTGCCTTGTGAGACCTCTATAGTGTGCCTAGGAACCCTACACGATTTCCAACATGGTCCCTAGGTCCGTGAGCTCCTCAATGTAGCTGATCATCTTAAGGACGTGGTCCCCTACAGATGACCCGATAGCCAACCTCGCTTGAATTAATTCCTTCGAGGTCTCATATCTTGTGATACGAGATTGCTCTCCATATAAATCTTTGGTATGGAAGAAGATGGAAGCAAGTTCTATCTTCTCGTGCTACCTCTGGTGTTCATAATCCATTGAGGCTAATACGAGGCACTTGGCTCTCGCACTATCTTTTTCCGATGTCTTATGGATATCAGCATCCGCGACGGTGGAATCTGGACCTGGGATGGCAGGGGATTTAGTAGTAAGAAGGTAGCCCAGCTTGTCATAGGTAATGGACATCTGGACATTGCTTAGCAAATCATAATAGTTTGGCCTAGCCAATATGTTTTTATTTAGCAGTAACTTAAGCCCAGTCATTTTCGTCGCTGCAGTCAAGAGAGAGAGAGAGGACAAACACTCAGCATGATGCTCTTGCAAGTTTAGATTGGTTATTAGTATATCTAAACAGGATCGCTCCCACTGTATCTCAAATCCTTCCTCAAACCATAAAAGAAGAATTAGTCAGGATTAATCTCACTCTTACAATTCTTACTTAACCTTTCAGCCAGGCTAGTGTTGGTACTTCGAGGGAGGTTTTCCAACGCTTTCGCGAAGTTCCTTAATTACATAACCTCTTTTCCCTGTAGGCGTAGCCCCGCTAACACCGTTCTAGACACCTACTTGGTTTATAGCATTGATTGTTTAGTGAGAAAATCTCCCGAGGAGTAGCGAATACTCATAGTAGGACCGGGATCCAAATATCATCGTGTGACAACTTTGAAGGAATTCTACCAAAATCATCACACTCCAAATGGTATGCAACACTAGAAAGTTTCAATTTCCTTAGAAACTCCCGATGTGGATTTGTGCCCCAAGCTCTTATGACCTTGACGAAGGCCAACATATCATAAGTCACAAGTCAAGTTCTACCCGTCATTTTCCAGGGTAATTTGAACCCACCCGTACATATCCTTGACGAAGGACAAAATAGTAGTACAACTGTCCCAAACCAACGCATATATCTATGCTACAGATGAATACCCAGCAGCTACCAATCACCATGCCTTGGCTATGGTCAAAATACATAGCTTGAATACTACTGAATACCCATCTGAAATGACGGATGGCTACGAATGGTTTTGGCGAAACCATGAACGTAATGAACTTGATTTAGTCGAAGGAACCATGATAGGTTTTAAAGGAGTGGTTTAAACTCCGCTTTTAAAAGTTGCTTTTTGAAGAAAACCGAGCGGTTTTGAAATTGTTCCAATGATTCAGCTTTGGTTTATTTTCTTTGCATTAATCAATTAATGTTGTCCCATCATTTAATCCTGTCATTGCAGAAAGAAACGAAAATACAATGTACGCTTATGCCATCCGCATTCGACACAGGGCCCCATCATGCACCGTTAGGTTACTTAACTAACGGAGGAGCGGGGGCTAGACTAGCGCGGGTGCAGAACATAAGCAACGTATACTATATATATATATATATCCATTCGTTTCACGCAATAATAGGCATTCCAGATCACAGATGAACATATTGGACATACTTGGAATTCCGCATTTCGTTTAATCCTATAACGAAAGACGAATTCAACGGTCATGATGAATAGCCAAACCCTACCCTAGACCACTATGGGTGCAACAAACTACCTGCCAAATTCCCGAAGTGAAGCAACCTCCCTTAGTAAAATGAGTAGGCCACTCGACACTTCAAGAACCCGGTAGTTTATGCACCCCACCTTGGGTCTATCCTAGGTGCAAAAACAGTAAATGAAATAATATAATGGTGGCTACAATCTCAACCCGGATGTGCCCCGCAAAATAATATTACATCACTTTACAAATTTACATGAATGAAAGAAAGAAAACTCTGTTCTCACATCCTCGGCTATTCATCCACGACGATCCAATACTCCATATCCACAAACCACAACAATACAGATATGTGCCACCCCCAACTAATCGACGTATAGCAATTAGCGGAAGTTTACGAACACATATATCCAAATACAGAAAACCCGATTAGCTAAGTAACTTAAGAATTTCGATCGAACATATTTTCCGCGTCTACCCCATGTACAAACCAGCAAACAAACAATACTGGGTAGAAACCAAATATACCAGAAATCAAAACTCCACAAAATAGACACACAGAATAAAATCGGTACAACTCGGCCTTGACTCGGCCACGGAAACGCGGTGACACACACTGTTTCGCCGTACTTCAGCGGTGGTCTTGGCGAGTTAACGACTCGTTTTTCTTCTGTATTCTTAGAATACCCAGCTTGTATTTTTAAGGCCTCTAAAATAATTTTTTGATCAGATTTTAAAAACAACAACAAGCATAGGTTTTGAAGTTGTGATTTCGTGTTTTTCCGACGATCAAAATTCTAACTAATTGCTAACTAGCTAGTTAAGATTTATGTAACACCTTAGAATGTGTTTTGTAGCTAATTATATTTTAATGTGTGGTTTTTAATAAAAAGTTTACCAAATTAAGTTTTAAATATTTTATCCTATTTAATGAGTATTTTATTAAATTTTTCCTAGGCTTGCACACACTTGTGCATGATAACTAGGGTTGTTTTGGGGGTTTAACCATGATTAGCAACATGGTGAACTAACCATTCCCTAATCTAGTTTTAATATTGATTAAGTGTCATGGTTGTTTTAATAATGATAATGAATTTGAAAGGGAATTTTAAGTATTGTTTGAATGGTTGACCTTGGTGAGAGAGAGAGAGAGTGCATGATGAGGCATCATGGCTTTGCCCATGCCTTCATTAATGAAGAGAGAGAGAGAGAGGAGGGGGTTGACTTATTTGTGTTCTCTCATTCTCTCACTCTCATTCTCTCACTCCCATTCTCTCACACAACACACACACACACACTCACTCAGACACAGCAGCAGCAGCAGCTCAAGACGCAGCAGCAGCCTCAGTTCCAGCAACAAGAAGAAGATGATGTAGCAGCAACAGAGGTAGCAGCAGCAGGAGCTTCAGCAGCTGAAGCAAGCAGCATCACCCTCAGCATCAGCAGCAAGCAGCTCCAGCATCACCATCATCAGCAACAGCATCATCCTCATCATCAGCAAGAGCAGCAGTAGCAGTAACAGCATCAGCATCAGCAGCACAAGCAACTTCAGCAGCAGCAACATGCACCAACATCACCAGCAGCTGTAGCAGCTCCTTTCGCCTCTTTCTCCGGCCTTCTAGGGTTTGTTAGGGTATAATTTCTTAACCCAAATTCCTAGTTTGCTTGAGTTGTGCATTGATTAGCTTCGGTTAGTGTTAATTAGCTAGTTTTAGTGATTTGTGAGATGTGGTGGTAAATTGTTGATTGTGTTATCTACCATAGTTTATTTAAGTGTTGTTAGGGTCACCTTAACTGAGTTTAACCCTGGATTACACTAAAATACCATAGGGTTTGTGTTTTGTGCGAAATTAGCGTTTTTTAAGCGATATTGTGACATTCTGTGATCTGCTATTGACCCGGGGCCTTCAGGTTAAATTATTTTTATTAGAGCATACTAATTAGGTCTAGAACACACAACCAGAATACAAACCCTCCACTCCCAATTATGGCCGCCGGTTTAATCAATCTGGCCGTAATTTGCGGCCTGGAAGAAGGGTAGGGTCTCGGGGTTTTGGGTAGGGTACTCTGCAGTGTTGTCTAGTGCCTTGGCATGTCTAGTTTTGTAAGATTTGACCTGTAGGAAAATCTGGGACTATATATCGTATTTGGTGTTCGTTGTGTTTGCGCGATACGCGCGATACGTGAGTGAGTTCTGTGATCCAGCGTATCGCGACGTGTCGCGATGGTTTTAGACGCGTACACACACGATCCAGCGTATCGTGCACACGCGCGTTTAGTTCGCGACGCGAGTTTCTCGTTTTGGTTCGATATCGCGTTTCGCGGAATATTTGGCTTATATATTATTTCCATGTCTTATTTGCAGGTTTACAGGCAGGGACTACGGACACTACTACAGAGGGGAGCAGATGGTAGGATTCACCTAGCGTGGAGTGTAGGTGAGTAGATTTAACATCTACAGGGGAATCGCCCGCATGGCGTTATGCGTCTGGGCTAGGATTCAATACCTGTCGCACATTCTACGTCATTGTTAGAATTGCGCCTTTACTTTATTTCCTTGATATAGTTATACTGTGACTAGCAGCCCTAGGACACTGCACATATTATTGACGGTTCATGTTGCACGAGCACGGATTATATGCTACACACACACCGTCAATAATTGCCATGTCACACACAACCACTTATAGATTCTATTGCTTATCACACATGACATCTAGCTTATCGGTATACCTGTAGTGTATCTTACCATTAGTGATAGGTACATATACACCTTGCGATACAGCTACAGGTATACCATGCACATATTTTACTTATAGCTGTACCTTATTGATTTCGCATACATCTGGTTTCAGCTACATGTTCTCATTTATATGCTCACATTCAGATATATCGCATTTATTTGTTCCTGAATTTGCTCATTGTTTATTTGGATTTTACATGGTGTTTTCTGGATTTGGGAACCGTGGGAGTTTATGAAATTATGCATATATTGAAAAACCCGGTTTCCTTGAGATGATATTTGTGCGTCCACCATGAGTTTTATTGGTGCTGATTATATACTCCATACGAGGTATGGTTGCCGTATGAGAGTACATGGTGGGGCCCGGTATGGTTCCCCTCGGCAAGAAGATCGATGGATTTTTCCGATTGAGCCTGGAGGCGGGCGAGTACCTACCGGTGACAGTACCCATGACTCGGCGGGGGATCACGGAGACACCGCTGGGAGTCATGTACGTATGCATACGTCGAAAGGCGAGGGTCAGAGCTAGGCACTCGTGCTTTCGGGATAGCGTATGATACGTGATCAGGATTTCTGTGTCGATGCTTGGCACATTGTTTTCATGACATTCTTTTAATACATTTGTATATATAACAGGGGATTTAGCCGTTGTTGTATATACCCTTACACCAATATTAGTGGAATGGGACGCTAATATATGTGTATTGCCCCCATCATATTTATTTCTTTATATATATTTATTTAGGATGTTAGAAATTTACTTGCGATTCGACTTGGGATATAGGTGATTCATTGAGATTGGATATTGGATATGAACGAGATTGATGATTTGTACATTCGAGATATAGGAGATCTATTCGATATTGTACATTGAAGAGATGTGAGACTTATATGATATGAGAGCCCGACTTGGGGGCTGGTTTGAGGATTTGGGATTTGAGTGTCTTGAAGGATTGTGATCCGGCCACGATGTCAGGTTTCCGTGGAAATGACATATTCCACCCTATAGCTCACACTTATCTATTCTTTGCACAGATTCATATATTGGTTGTACCTGTTAACGTACCCTTATGATAGTTACATATTAGCTTTCTCATATCCCTATTGCATAGTCATTACATACTATTATCATGTCATCATTGCTTCATATATTGATTGTACCTGCTAGTGTACATCTCCATTACATTGCTTTCACATGACCTGTTATTACTGTAAATTGTATATCTTATATTCATGCTGTACGTACATTCCTGCGATTACCTGCATATGTTATCTACTATTCACGAGTTGGCAACTCACCCCCGTTGTGCCACAGGTGTTTCAGGTTGTTCCCCAGAGTAGTCGAGGCAGGCTATTCCGCTATTCCGCTATCATCTTTTGCTACAGATACCGCATCAGCTCACAGTACTATTTTGCTTAAGTGGGTTTTGGTGGTTATCTGTATTTGTATTGTACATTCGTTGTTTTTTGTACTCTCCATCTACTATTGTATTGTTGAATTAGAGACTTGGTGAGGATGCTTTTGTATATTATTGTGGGTTGTTGTCTTTTATATACAGCTTTCTCTCTATTGTCTTTATTTCTTCGCTACAGCGTCGTATATTTGTATTGTATTCATCTTGGCTAGTTTTACAAAAAGGGGGTGTTGCTAAAACTTTAAAGAAATAAAGTAGGGCTTTTAAAGAATTTGGGTTGCGATTTCAAATGTTTCAAAAACTTATATTACCTTTTCCGTACTTTTATGGTTTAGATTTCTGGGTTTTCGCTTTCTTTTACAACGTTACGTCTTTGGGCGTTGCGTAGTACTAGGGCCGTCACGGGCCAATTTCGGGTCGTGACAAAGTTGGTATCAGAGCGCTAGGTTTTACCTTTCGGAGTGTAGGATGACCTTAGTATGATGGAGTAGGTAGCTTAAGCAGAGTAACGTAGTGTGTGTATGTCTGCAGCATACCCACGATGCGGTACCTTGCATTAAGTGACCTAAGTACAATTTGCTTGAAATTCCTTCCTTGATGATTCATATCCTTGAGATTCGATTCCTTATTCTCATCGAATCTTATATCTATTTATAGCCTTGCCACCGATGACTATGGGGACTTAGTGTAAGTGCACGGCGGCGCCCCGGCCGTCAATCCGACGGCCAAACGCGGAAACGGTGGTAAACTTAAATTTTTGCGGACTTGGCAAAACGGCACCACCGCGCACTAAACCCCGGATCGTTAACCATTAACAAGTCTAAGCTACTAAGAGGATGGGTTAGAGATATACCGACGATCCAAGTCCTCCGGTCTTCATCTCCACTCCGATCTCCTCGCGGGATCTCCGTCCATCTCCTCCTCGTCGGAAAGGGCACCACGAAGCCGGGTACTTTTACGGGCTCCCACCTCAATACCGAGGCAACTCGCGCATGAAGCCGGCAACTCGACATGCTCAAGATATGCTGTAGGAAGATAGTGTAGAGTGTATGTCTCACTTTGGGGTTGGTTGCCATTTGTGGATGATGGAGGAAACAAGGTAAGAAAAATGGTGCTTGCATTTTTCTAGCATCAAAAATGAGATCAAGAATGCTACTCTCTCAAAAATGAAGCTCTCATTTTCTTCTCTTTTCTTCTTCTCTCTTTTCTTCTTCTCTCTTTTCTTCTTACCATTTTTCATCTTACCATTTTTCATCAAGTCATAAGAATAAGGTGGAGGAATGAATATGAAGCATAACCATAGAAGGAAGGTGAGTGTAGGAAAAGTAGAAAGGTGACTATATCCTAAACATCATCATAACAATCTTTCTTATCAACCTCAAATCCTTTCTAATCTCATTAATACAAATCAAGTGATGGTTGAAAAGAAAAGATGCTTTCATAAAAAATCATCTTACAAATAAAACCTCCACCAAAGTGTTATTTGCAAAACTGCAAATAACCCCCTCCATCAGAAAAGTCCGGCCGGGAAAGAACAAAGGAAAACCGGCCGGAACGGAAAGCAAACTGGCAACTCCAGAAAACTGGTCCCGTAATAAATTACAGGAAAACCCCCATACTGTGCATACACACCCGCATCTGTATTCCGTCCGGATACAAATGCAATGAGACAAAATCTACACTGTACTAAACTAGGACCGGCTTAATCAAAGCCGGCTAGTAATATCCGTTCGATCCTGATCCGTGCAATACCGCACGTATCTGATCGAACCCTGCCATATAACCATACGGCCACTAGTACAAACCGTCCGATCCTGATCCGTGCAATACCGCACGTATCTGATCGGACCCTGCCATATCTCCATACGGCCTCTACAGCGTTTCGCCCGAAAGCTTGAGTAACTTGAAGTGTGGTGGACTCTAAAGACTCGTCAATACTATGGCTGTGGATTTAACCACTAGCACGTCAGAGGTATAAGCCAATACGTGACGGGCCACCAGCTATTGACCAAAAGGGACGTCGATGAGTAAACTCATCCTGACACCCTACTGAGCCTGTCAGTGACAATATCCGTGCAGTCCGGTCCGTTCGTCTATGAGTATCGCATGGCGGGCCTAGGGGGTTGGTAAAAGTCAGACCCCCAAAAGCGGTACAAGTCGTGTCGGAGTGAAGCCCAGAACACCCTGAGATACTACTGGAATACCTACCAGTAAATCTCCTTGCCTTGGCCAAGGACTTTGTGTAATGGCTCTCCTAGACACAGCACGACCTCACCCCCAATACCGGGAGAGACGAACCCCTGAAGATACGCTCACTGCCTCCATGTGGCTCGGGACTGTACCCAACTAAAACCTGTTTGCACGACTCCTTTGAGCCGTGGTAGGGTGGTAATCAAAGTACAGTAGGAACTCACACGAGACAAATGACGATCCCCAGGTCGATGAACTAACCTGCACACATGTCACCTGGGAACTGCCATCTGACGTCTGGTATATGACCAACTAGCATGTTCCCGGCGAGTCCTGTCCGGTGTACTCATAACCCAATGAGCACCTGTATACATCTTAGGTGATCCTACTGACACCAGTGGCTTGTGAGACCGGCCACCGCCCCTCGTCGGGGTCTCGACTATATACACTAGTCTACTAATGGAGTATCGATGCCCGGTCTCGAAACTCCCACGACTAGGGACCTTTTAAGGATATGCTTGTAGACCCCCAGCTCCCACTTATATGATCGCCCTCATACTGCTGGTGGTCAAGCAAGAATCCTAGGGGCTCTATCAACGTGTAATAGCGACGTGTCAGGTCACCTAAAACAGTACACGATGATAAAGGTAAACCAGATAGCATACTATCATCTCGAGTAAGACTGTCCTACCGGGATAGGTCCTCCCTCAATCATTACAATCACGTACCTGTGACCTAATAATTGACTCTGAGGGCACTATCTCCAACAATCTCCCACTTGCACTCAAGGCTAATTATTGCGATGTCGCATACTCATAGCCCGTGTGATACCGAACACCCAACTCCTCTACTAGTCAGTCTCACAAAACCTGTTTGCGAAACTCTTGCGTTCGAGGAATAGCCTCAGTGAGTGGATCCGCCTAGAAGTTTCTTTCTATGTCTCTCTATATCTCATGTTCGCGGAGAAAACCATCTCCCGAAATGAGCAATACCTGTCTTAGAATGTCTGGATGTCTGATGGGACCTAGCTCATAAATGAACTCCAAATCCAAACTTCTTAGACTGTATCGTCAACTGAACTTAATCAGTATCCTGCGCCATGCCACCCTCAGTATTGCCTTGGACCACCTGTCCAAAATACTGCCCCTCGTCAGAAGGAAAAATATAACTCTGACAACCTCCTTGTCGTCTATGTCACCTTGGAAGCCTGGAATGATAACTGTCTCCCACATGAGGCTGTCGTTATCATATCCCTAGAACATCTACTTATGTTCTAAAACTGCTTCCGACCGTTTCTCCAGGATTGGATTAATGTCAACTTATTGCATCTAGTGCAAGAACAACATCTGGTGTGGTACTTGACATCTCATGATTGACTCAATTGCCTAAGCAAGTGATCTGCCAATCATGCACGTCCCTCTCCCCTTTAGTCTGTAAGACACCTTTGGAGAGGGTGACTCCATTACCTGCAGGTACACTACCATGCCAGGAGTCGTCCATCCTAAATACTCTTAGAATGCTGTCAAGTACCCTGATTGGGAAACCACCCAAATCTTGATCTAAAACCATAGATCCAGTAACCAGTATGTCAGATATAAAATCCATTTCCTTTGTGGAGAAACCACTGTGTGACGACCAAAGTATAACCGATCGTAGTGTAGGAGTTTCCTTTCCTACTCTGTGTATGTCATCCAAATACCAGGATATCACACCCTACTACCTTCTCAACAGATCCATCCCCTATTCTGATGAAGTCAAACCCTTGACTGTCACGTCAGAAATAGATGATCTATCTCCGCTACATCTGCTTTAGTCTATAAATAGACATAAGCTACCTGTCCACCAATGCTTCCGCTGCTCCCACTGACTACGACAACCCTCTGGCAGAGTCATATACACGTGCACTTCTAAAACTAGTTTAGAACGACGCTATACTCATCCTCCCGCCGGGTCTCGCAGCCTGGAACAACAGCAACGGCAATTGTGGGTAAACAAGAACTTCCCTGTCACCGTCCTTGAGGCTACCGGAGTACCTCTCAGGTGCCTGAAGTTACCCACCTTATCTGCGGAGTGGCCAATGGAATGTCAATCCAGATTGAATCTTTAGGTTCCTTATCAAATCTTCAGTAATCGTTTGTGGTTCTGGAATCACTTCCAGTTCTACCATACTCCCACTACTGTTTTCTGAAAAATCCATTTTTAATAAAACTGTGGCGAGTCTAGAACAATATTGCTATTGTTCATCCAGATGGTAGAAAATCAACCCGCGTCATAGCCTGGGTCAACCCACAAACAGCCATTACAGAAACGTGCCTTGAGTTATCCAGAGTCTGGTTTTAATCATAAGCCAGACAACTCCCCGTACCTTAACAATGTTAAGATATGAACTGTACTATATCCAATATAGAAACAAAGACACTGATTTAATTTAACCAGATTCAAATCATGCAGCTGTCCCCAGCGCATGTCAACTAAATGGAAAGAGGCCGATCAGCGTTACTCAACTTAGGAATGCTTCCAATTATGAGTAACCTGAAAGAGAAGCAATTTCTCTTAATTATTACTATCAACTGAATACCATACACAAGTATCTACATCTTCGATCTCTTTGAAGAATCCCGATACTTGCTATACCTGGTTCTCTACTCTATTCAAATACCAATAACTTCTCCAAATTCGGACCCTGTGTTTCCACGAAACACCTGTCTAAAAACTAGAGAAGTCATAAGTAAACCGAATATAGTACGAGGACCAACCCCTCTGTCCTAATGGACCCTGGACAACATACAATACTCTGTATAAGTCCCTTGAGTCTAATAACTCATTCACTGTGTGTCGTAGGTTGAAAACTGTACTTATGGTTAAGAAGAATTACACCGCTGTTTAATGCTCCTTACCTAACCATCCACTGATATAGGTAAATGTCGTAGACATAATTTCAGAAAGGTATATCTCACTCTATGAAAATAGACGTACAGATATATCAATTTGAAATTGGTGCATAACAGCGGATATTCAAAACCAAATATTTGCCGACCGGCAAACAGCCCAGGTGATCTCCTCAAATATGACCGATTACAACGAATCCCGATATAATGAGGATGATCACCCAATTCCCTATAACTTACTCCCACTCATCATCTGTAAAACCATACAGATGTGAGAATCAAACCTGGTAAATACATACCCTGGAGCAAGTATCTAATCGGGAAATCAGTTTTCCATTAACAGTACACAGTTGAACTGAAACATTGAAATGTTTCGATGGGGTATCCTGGTATTCCTAGTAATGCCTCTTCCATCATCCAGATTCACAACTATAACCGTATAATTCTTTGCCACCTCTCCATATCCCTTCATATGTCTTTAGTCTTTACCTTCTGCACACCCCTTTAGGCCAATTGGTTTTCTTCCTTCCCTACTGTTCGGCACCAGCCTATGGTTTGGAAGAAGACTATCCAAAAAGCATAAAGGGTGTACTGTCCTAATCCTAGGAGCACTCGCAACGCGAGAGAAGGTGAAGATAAAAGACATCTGAATGTACTTTATTCCTATTTCTCCTGAACCAGGATCCATCCCCGAACTGGAACAAGTTCCTTTCGAGTTCGTATATAACCATACGATGGATTATCCAATAAAATGGGATCTTCGTAGTGATACGGAGTGTCCTGGAGAAATACAAAGGTGATTTAGGATTGGCGAAGAAATACTTGGTTCGGTCGTGAATAGCAGTCGCAATTTACTTTGCCCTCTTACTAATCCCTTGCTTTGTCTGAACTTAATACCTTCTGTACACCGTTTAGGCTAATTGGCTTTCTTCATTCCCTACCGGTCGGCACCAGCCTATGGTTTGAAAGAAGACTATCCAATTTGCGTAATAGGTGTACTACCCCTAAACCAAGGAGTACTCGTAACCTGAGATAGGGTAAAAGGAAAAGACAACTGAATAATCCTATCCGTTTTCTCCAGAACCTGAAACCATCCTCGAATAAATTCTTTCGAGTTCGTATCTTACCATACGATGGTTTTGTCCAATGGAAGTGGACGTTCGTAGTAAAACGGGGTGTCCTGGAGAAAAGGGTAAAAGTAGGAGTGGCAATGAGGTTTGCAACTCTGACAATTCAATAGCCGGTGTTAAAGAAGGTTCGGTCAACTTGGTCACTGAGTCAAAGTCTTAGGGTCGGGTCAATGGTCGCTGCCAAAGAGAGAGAGAGAAAAGAAACACTCAGCGTGCACTCTAACCTAGATCAGAATGGTCACCAATTTATCTAATCTGGAAACCTCCCACTGTACCTCAAATTCTCCTCCAAACCTGAAAGAAGAATTAGTCGGGGTCACCCGAGGAGTATACCAACTCATCAGTGGGAATCGGGATCCAACTATCATTGCATGATAAAGTGACGGAATCCGCTCACATCATCATACTCCAGATGGTATGCGCATATCTGGCAAGTTTCAGTTCTTTTGAAACTCCCGATGTGATTTCTGCCCCATGCTCTTATGACCTTGACTAAGGCCAACAAATCATAAGTCACATGTCAAGTTCTACCCGTCATTGTCCAGGTTGATTTGAACCCACCCGTACAAGCCCTTGACTAAGGCCAACAAGGCTATACGACTGTCCCAAACCAACGCATCTATCTATGCAGCATATGAATACCCAATAGCTACCAAACACTGTGCCTTGACTAAGGCCAACAAACACAGCTTGAATACTATTGACTACCCATATGAAACGACGGAGGGCTACGAATGGTTTCTGGCGGAAACCTTTAACGTAGTGAACTTGATATTGTTGAAGGAACGGATAGCTTTTTAGAAAATATAGTGACGAAAACCTTTACTAAAGAGGTCACTCCCGGTGAAGGGATCTCGGCTCTTTCCCCGTAGAATGGGGTGCAGGATATTCCAAATGAATACCACGGTGCAAAGCAAAAGTAATCGGCTATAGTGAAGTTAATGCCCTGACGCAAACTTTTTGTCCAAGGGGTCACTCCCGGTGAAGGGATCTCGGCCCTTGCCTCGTCGACTGAGGAGCAGGATATTCTAAATGAATACCGCGATACAAAACAAAAGTGAACGTCCTTGCAATAACAGCTTTTTGAAAAGTGTTCCAACAACATCAGAATAGGTTTGTTTTTAACTTGCATTGATCCGAATCAATGCAGTCCCATCAATTAATCACACCACAAAGAACGAAAATATACTGACGTACGTATATGCCATCCGCATTCGCCACTGGGTCCCGTCATCACTCGTTAGGTTAGCTTACTAACGACAGAGCGGGGACTGGACTAGCGCGGATGAAAAACATATACAACATCTACTAATATATATACCAATATATTATATTTCGCTCAAGGCGTGAAAGAAATGCAACATCACAGAAATGTACAGCATCACAGAAACAATACAGATATCTGGGATCCCCGGGTTTCACAGAGCCACTACTGAAACCCGACGTTCCCCTGGTCGTGTGGATAGCCTGCGCAATGAAATCCTAGACCCCTACAGGCGCGGCAAGTCACCCGCCAAAACCTGAAGCGAGGCAGCCCCCTTCAGCTCCGTGAATGGACCACCCAGCACTCCACGGAATCCGGCAACTTGGGCACCCCTCCTGGGTCAGCCTGTACCCCCTACGAGTGCGGCAAATAGCCCGCCAATCCCAGAGTGAAGCCCCTTCCGTCCCAATGCCATGAGATGCGGGCTTGTTGCCCTCCAGAACCCGGCTATCCGTGCACCCCACCGCGGGGTAATCCTAGTACAGAAAGTAAAATATACATACAACGGGTACATCGACCGCAACCAGGTCGTGCCCCAAAATAATAATACAAACAGGCAGTGACGGCAGTCCACATGTCGGACGCTCGCCCCGCAACAACAAATGTATATAATACAACAGCACAGTACTAGTATTGCATCCAGGCTATCCCCCACGACCGATCCGCAACAACACAGCATAAACATAGGACGTCAACGTGAAAGTCACGTTCGCAAATCCGTCTAACCGGGCTATAGCAGTTAGACGGGATTTACCGATCGAGTGACATTCACGGTCGCAGATATAATGTAAATACTGTGAAAAATGTGTTTAAAATTTTCCGATTGATCAAACATTAACAAGTGGGCCCCCAAACAAAACTGTAGCAACCACAGAAAACCTGGGCCCAATTTTAATAATCCAGAAACCACATTTATCAACCAGGAACATACTACAAAAATTTCGGATCATGAACAGTTACAACCGCCGCGGAAGCGCGGCCCAAGCAGGGGTTTGGCCGCCCTTCCGCGGCGGAACAGTGAGATCATGGTACCAATTTTTTACAGAATGCTTATATTTCCCTGAATATCATTCTGAGACAACCTGAAAAATTTTTGGACTTAAAAAAAATTCGACAGAAACTGATGTGCTTGAAATACGTGTTTTCGGGATTTTGTTCGATCGGAAACGTTAAACACATTAAACAAAGCTAGACGAAGTTAATGGCGAGGCTCTGATACCAGTGTAAGTGCACGGCGGCGCCCCGGCCGTCAATCCGACGGCCAAACGCGGAAACGGTGGTAAACTTAAATTTTTGCGGACTTGGCAAAACGGCACCACCGCGCACTAAACCCCGGATCGTTAACCATTAACAAGTCTAAGCTATTAAGAGGATGGGTTAGAGATATACCGACGATCCAAGTCCTCCGGTCTTCATCTCCACTCCGATCTCCTCGCGGGATCTCCGTCCATCTCCTCCTCGTCGGAAAGGGCACCACGAAGCCGGGTACTTTTACGGGCTCCCACCTCAATACCGAGGCAACTCGCGCATGAAGCCGGCAACTCGACATGCTCAAGATATGCTGTAGGAAGATAGTGTAGAGTGTATGTCTCACTTTGGGGTTGGTTGCCATTTGTGGATGATGGAGGAAACAAGGTAAGAAAAATGGTGCTTGCATTTTTCTAGCATCAAAAATGAGATCAAGAATGCTACTCTCTCAAAAATGAAGCTCTCATTTTCTTCTCTTTTCTTCTTCTCTCTTTTCTTCTTCTCTCTTTTCTTCTTACCATTTTTCATCTTACCATTTTTCATCAAGTCATAAGAATAAGGTGGAGGAATGAATATGAAGCATAACCATAGAAGGAAGGTGAGTGTAGGAAAAGTAGAAAGGTGACTATATCCTAAACATCATCATAACAATCTTTCTTATCAACCTCAAATCCTTTCTAATCTCATTAATACAAATCAAGTGATGGTTGAAAAGAAAAGATGCTTTCATAAAAAATCATCTTACAAATAAAACCTCCACCAAAGTGTTATTTGCAAAACTGCAAATAACCCCCTCCATCAGAAAAGTCCGGCCGGGAAAGAACAAAGGAAAACCGGCCGGAACGGAGAGCAAACTGGCAACTCCAGAAAACTGGTCCCGTAATAAATTACAGGAAAACCCCCATACTGTGCATACACACCCGCATCTGTATTCCGTCCGGATACAAATGCAATGAGACAAAATCTACACTGTACTAAACTAGGACCGGCTTAATCAAAGCCGGCTAGTAATATCCGTTCGATCCTGATCCGTGCAATACCGCACGTATCTGATCGAACCCTGCCATATAACCATACGGCCACTAGTACAAACCGTCCGATCCTGATCCGTGCAATACCGCACGTATCTGATCGGACCCTGCCATATCTCCATACGGCCTCTACAGCGTTTCGCCCGAAAGCTTGAGTAACTTGAAGTGTGGTGGACTCTAAAGACTCGTCAATACTATGGCTGTGGATTTAACCACTAGCACGTCAGAGGTATAAGCCAATACGTGACGGGCCACCAGCTATTGACCAAAAGGGACGTCGATGAGTAAACTCATCCTGACACCCTACTGAGCCTGTCAGTGACAATATCCGTGCAGTCCGGTCCGTTCGTCTATGAGTATCGCATGGCGGGCCTAGGGGGTTGGTAAAAGTCAGACCCCCAAAAGCGGTACAAGTCGTGTCGGAGTGAAGCCCAGAACACCCTGAGATACTACTGGAATACCTACCAGTAAATCTCCTTGCCTTGGCCAAGGACTTTGTGTAATGGCTCTCCTAGACACAGCACGACCTCACCCCCAATACCGGGAGAGACGAACCCCTGAAGATACGCTCACTGCCTCCATGTGGCTCGGGACTGTACCCAACTAAAACCTGTTTGCACGACTCCTTTGAGCCGTGGTAGGGTGGTAATCAAAGTACAGTGGGAACTCACACGAGACAAATGACGATCCCCAGGTCGATGAACTAACCTGCACACATGTCACCTGGGAACTGCCATCTGACGTCTGGTATATGACCAACTAGCATGTTCCCGGCGAGTCCTGTCCGGTGTACTCATAACCCAATGAGCACCTGTATACATCTTAGGTGATCCTACTGACACCAGTGGCTTGTGAGACCGGCCACCGCCCCTCGTCGGGGTCTCGTCTGTATACACTAGTCTACTAATGGAGTATCGATGCCCGGTCTCGAAACTCCCACGACTAGGGACCTTTTAAGGATATGCTTGTAGACCCCCGGCTCCCACTTATATGATCGCCCTCATACTGCTGGTGGTCAAGCAAGAATCCTAGGGGCTCTATCAACGTGTAATAGCGACGTGTCAGGTCACCTAAAACAGTACACGATGATAAAGGTAAACCAGATAGCATACTATCATCTCGAGTAAGACTGTCCTACCGGGATAGGTCCTCCCTCAATCATTACAATCACGTACCTGTGACCTAATAATTGACTCTGAGGGCACTATCTCCAACACTTAGAGTGATGCAGCGAAGGCCGAGGTCAGAGTTGGCTCGGGTGAGACGAGTACTGACCAGGATGGCACTCTAGTTGCACAGGTGCAGACGGATCAGCCTACGACATATACTATTGATAGACTTTTGGCAGAGATGCAGGACTTCCGCCAGGCTATGAGTTCTTTGGTTGATGTCGTTCGGGAGCTACGACAGGAGGTTGTCACCCCTGTTACTCAGTTGTCACTTACGATCAGTATGCAGCAGTCCGTCACCTACATAGCACCAGTGGTTGCAGCTCCAGTTAACGAGGCACATATTCCAGAGGCTCAGAGAGTGCCAGGACAGTGGAGGACTCATACCAGTGTACCAGCACAGAGACAGGGATTTGGTCATCGAGACAGATTTCGTGGCCGTCGTGGGAGTAGCAGAGGCTTAAGACGAAGACAGTCGTTCAGCCCTCATCCCCAGGATGGTCAGCAGTCAGCGCGTGGATGTTTTCGATGCGGGAGCCTTCAGCACTTCATCATGGATTGTTCCTTAGCGCCTCGTCAGAGTCGTATTCAGAGAGGCCGTGGACGTGGAAGATTCGCTCAGAGGGCTCAGTCTACCAGAGGTGTTCATCCAGCTGTGAGTAGAGGGCAGACACAGGAGTTTGCTTCTACTCATTGGGACGCGCAGACGTCCAATGTGGAGTTTTCAGGTACCCTTGATTTATATGTTATTTTGATGTATTCGTTTGTTTTTCATGCTTGTACCGTGGTTGGGTAGATTAGTCGTAGTTGTTTTAACTTCTGTCAGTGATTCTTTTGTTACGCGACACGTATTTCAGTTGTGTGCCAATCGGATAGAAGATAGAGATTCGACCGTCGTTTTAGTCCTTCTAGAGATGTTGGATTTGACGTTCCCCTGGGCATGGACTGGTTAACTACGTGCTAGGCGTCTGTGGACTACCGTGAGGAAACTGTCAAGTTTGTTTTCCCGGCAGGTCAGTTCTTGTTGTGCAGGTGGATAGTTGTGCCGCCTCTCACAGCTTGAATTCAGCATTTTTCGCTAGTCGGCTACTGAGGAGATGTCGTGGATTCTTGGCGTTCATTTGTGATACCGGAGCCACAGTGGGATTGTTGGACCGGGTTCCTTTCGTGCGAGAGTTTTTCCGACGTTGTTCCGGATGAGCCGGCGAAGCTGGGAGCTAAAGGATCAGCTGCAGAGTTATGGTTTGGGGAGTTGTGTGCATCTGAGTGTTTCGCTTTTGGAAGCTCCTATTTCTGTTCGTCGAGGAGAAAGATGGCAGTTTAGGGTTGCGTATCGACGGATCGTCAATTGAACCGGCTTACGGTGCGGATAGGTATCCTTTACCTCGCATTGGCGATTTCTTCGATCGGCTCCAGAGTGCGAGACATTTTCCGAGTTTGCTTGGGATCGGGTCATCATTACTGCGGATTCGGAGTGATGGCATTCCGAAGACTGCCTTGGGCGTGCTACGGGCCTGGTGTGTTTTAGTGAGTCGTTGGATTCACTGATGCCCTAGCAGCATTCGTAGATGTGATGAACCAGATTTCTGCAGGCCGTTTCTCGACCAGTCATTGTTGTGTTATTTACGACATTCTGGTCTATCTAATGTGTCTTGAGGAACAGGAGCAGCACTTGAGGACTTGTTATGCAGATACTGGGAGAGCACCAGCAGTTGCTAAATTCTCGAAGTGTTTCTTCAGGCTTGTTTTGTGTTGACTCTTAGGTCTTATAGTCGCGGGAGATGGTTTCGTATGGTTCCGAGGAGGATCTTGGCCGTACAGCTTAGGCCCAGACCTGTGTGCAGGACGGAGATCCGCAGATTGTTGGGCTTAGCAGGTTTTTACCGCCGTTTCATGCAGGATTGCTAGAGTATTGCTGCACCGTCGACTGAATTGACTGGAAAGGAGGTTTCTTTTCTTTGGAGTGAGGCAAGTGTGCGGAATTTTCAGCAGTTGAAGATTCGGTTAACAACTGCATTAGTCCTTTCTTTGCTTTTGGTTCGGGCGACCTTGTTGTTTAACTGTAATGTTTCTTGAGTGGGCTCGATTGTGTACTGAGGTGACACTATACAGTTATTGCTTTTGCTTCCCTACATTTGGAGGAAGTACGAGAAGGATATTCTACTCATGATCTGGGGATGGCCGCGGTGGTTTTGCGTTGGAGATTTGGAGACACTACTTGTGCGAGAGTCATGTCAGATTTTCATAGACCACCAGGGCTTAATGTACATCCTCCTGCAGCGGATTTGATTGTTGTGATAGTCTTCTGCAGATTTACAGTTCTTGTGTGACCGTCGAGTACAGCTTTAGTTCGTCTCTACGGAGGGGACAGCTTGCTCATGTTCGCGCTCAATCACTTTTCCTTAATCGTTTTTGCAAGACACTGCCCGCCTATGCTCGTTCGTCAGTGATACTTGAGCATACTCGGTTGCGTAATGATTCAGAGACCTTGATTTGTGACAATGGTGTGCTAAGTTAGGGACGCGTTTGTGTACCTGGTTTCATCGGGTGGAGACGTGAAATTCTAGAACATGCACATCTGTCAACTCTCTATATGCATTCAAGTTCCACCAACATTTAACGTGACTTGTGAGATAGTTACGGGTGGACAGGAATGTAAGGAGAAGTTTCAGGTTTCGTTTCAAGGTGTCTGTCTTGTTGTGTGCTTGGGTCGAGCATCTGAGGCCGGCTGGAGAATTGCAATCTTTTACCGTTCCGAAGTAGGAGTGGGAGCAGATCTCCACGAATTTCGTTATGGTTTCTACCCAAGTTTAGTCAGGGGTGTGACTCCATTTGGATTCTTGTCGTCCGGTTATACTCAGTTCGCTCAGTTGTTTTTTTAGTGGTGTGTTTGTTTTGATTGTTGTCAGCAGTTGGGGGTCGTCACTCGCTATCGTTAGGGTTCTCCTTCGATAGCTGTTATCAGGAGACACTCCAATTGGCCACCTTTAGGTTTAGGGGTTAGGTCGTGTCGATCACCAGTCTGTTGTTTTTCTGACTCTGCGTAAGTAGGACTTTGGACCCCAGCTAGTCTAGAGACTTCGGAGATGGTCCAGTTGTGTTAGGTCAGGATAGGAATTGTCCCTTGCGAACCGAGGTCTTATGCCGACTGTGTTAGCCATAGACTCGAGTTCATAGGGACAGATCATGTATTCCTATGGACTTCCGATGAATGACGTGTTGGATTTTGGGAAGCTTATCCCAGGATTTTAGGTCCTTTTAAGATCCTATAGGCGAGTTAGTTTCGTTGCCTTTAATTTGGCTCTTCCGCCCAGATTATTGGATTTTCACCCCGTATTCCTTGTGATGGTACTTTACAATTACCTTCATGACCTTTCTCACATGATTTGGCACCAGACCACTTAGCTTGGACGCGATCTTTCGGTCACCAGCAGCCAATTGTGTTATTGGCTCGGCAGGTGGAAGAACATCAGTCAAGAGTCTTGCCATCTGTGAAGGGTTCTTCTTGGACGTAGCCATATAGTGAGGTAATCACTTGGGAGGCTGCGAGCGAGACTTAAGATTGTATTCTTCTCTTTGAAGGTACGCTTAGTATATTTTTAAATTCGGGGACGAATTTCTTTTAAGAGGGGAGATTGTAACACCTTAGAATGTGTTTTGTAGCTAATTATATTTTAATGTGTGGTTTTTAATAAAAAGTTTACAAAACTAAGTTTTAAATATTTTACCCAATTTAATGAGTATTTTATTAAATTTTTCCTAGGCTTGCACACACTTGTGCATGATAACTAGGTTTGTTTTGGGGGTTTAACCATGATTAGCAACATGGTGAACTAACCATTCCCTAATCTAGTTTTAATATTGATTAAGTGTCATGGTTGTTTTAATAATGATAATGAATGTGAAAGGGAATTTTAAGTATTGTTTGAATGGTTGACCTTGGTGAGAGAGAGAGAGAGTGCATGATGGGGCATCATGGCTTTGCCCATGCCTTCATTAATGAAGAGAGAGAGAGAGAGAGGAGGGGGTTGACTTGTTTGTGTTCTCTCATTCTCTCACTCCCATTATCTCACACAACACACACACACACTCACTCAGACACAGCAGCAACAGCAGCTCAAGACGCAGCAGCAGCAGCCTCAGCTCCAGCAACAAGAAGAAGATGATGTAGCAGCAACAGAGGTAGCAGCAGCAGGAGCTTCAGCAGCTGAAGCAAGCAGCAGCACCCTCAGCATCAGCAGCAAGCAGCTCCAGCATCACCATCATCAGCAAGAGCAGCAGTAGCAGTAACAGCGTCAGCATCAGCAGCACAAGCAACTTCAGCAGCAGCAACATGCACCAACATCACCAGCAGCTGTAGCAGCTCCTTTCGCCTCTTTCTCCTGCCTTCTAGGGTTTGTTAGGGTATAATTTCTTAACCCAAATTCCTAGTTTGCTTGAGTTGTGCATTGATTAGCTTTGGTTAGTGTTAATTAGCTAGTTTGGTGCTAGTTTTGGTGATTTGTGAGATGTGGTGGTAAATTGTTGATTGTGTCAGCTACCTTAGTTTATTTAAGTGTTGTTAGGGTCACCTTAACAGAGTTTAATCCTGGATTACACTAAAATACCATAGGGTTTGTGTTTTGTGCAAAATTAGCGTTTTTTAAGCGATATTGTGACATTCTGTGATCTGCTATTGACCCGTGGCCTTCAGGTTAAATTTGAGAATACTGGAGCATACCGATTAGGTCTAGAACACACCACCAGAATACGAACCCTCCACTCCCAATTATGGCCGCCGGTTTAATCAATCTGGCCGCAATTTGCGGCCAGGAAGAGGGGTAGGGTCTTGGGGTTTTGGGTAGGGTACTCTGCAGTGTTGTCTAGTGCCTTGGGATGTCTAGTTTTGTAAGATTTGACCAGTAGGAAAATCTGGGACTATATATCGTATTTGGTGTTCGTTGTGTTTGCGCGATACGCGCGATACGTGAGTGAGTTCTGTGAATCAGCGTATCGCGACGTGTCGCGATGGTTTTAGACGAGTACACACACGATTCAGCGTATCGTGCACACGCGCGTTTAGTTCGCGATGCGAGTTTCTCGTTTTGGTTCGATATCGCGTTTCGTGGAATATTTGGCTTATATATGATTTCCATGTCTTATTTGCAGCTTTGCAGGCAGGGACTACGGACACTACTACAGGGGGAGCAGATGGTAGGATTCACCTAGCATGGAACGTAGGTGAGTAGATTTAACATCTACAGGGGAATCGCCCGCATGGCGTTATGCGTCTGGGCTAGGATTCAATACCTGTCGCACATTCTACGTCATTGTTAGAATTGCGCCTTTACTTTATTTCCTTGATATGGTTATACTGTGACTAGCAGCCGTAGGACACTGCACATATTATTGACGGTTCATGTTGCATGAGCACGGATTATATGCTACACACACACCGTCAATAATTGCCATGTCACAGACAACCCCTTATAGATTCTATTGCTTATCACACATGACATCTAGCTTATCGGTATACCTGTAGTGTATCTTACCATTAGTGATAGGTACATATACACCTTGCGATACAGCTACAGGTATACCATGCACATATTTTACTTATAGGTAAATACCTATACTTAGCTGTACCTTATTGATTTCGCATACATCTGGTTTCAGCTACATGTTCTCATTTATATGCTCACATTCAGATATATCGCATTTATTTGTTCCTGGATTTGCTCATTGTTTATTTGGATTTTACATGGTGTTTTCTGGATTTGGGAACCGTGGGAGTTCTCAAATCGAACACAGCGCAACATCAACTCCCTATACCGGGAGAGACGAATCCCCTCCTATCGCTCATTGCCTCAATGTGACTCGGGACTGTACCCAAAAACCACCGTTTTGCACGCCCTCTTGGACGTGGTAAGATGGAAATCAAAGCACAGTGGGAACCACACAAGACTCTATGACGATCTCGGGTCAACAGACTACTCTGTACCAGTGTCACCTGAGAACTGCCATCTGACGTGAGGTATAATACCATCTGGGAGTTCTCGGCGAGTCCGTCCAGTGTACCCAGTCTCTACTGAGCACCCGTATATCATCTCTGATGTCAAACACCGATGGATATGGGATCATCCATCGCCCATCTGTATGGGTCGAGAAGGTACACGCTAGTCTACTCTGGTATATCGATGCCCCGTCTCGATACACCCACGACTAGGGACTTTGAAGGATGTACTTATGGACTACCATGTCCCCACTAGTATGATCCGCATCATAGTCCAGGTAGTCAAGTACAGATCTTAAGGGCTTTACCAACATGTAACAGAGAGACAATCAGTATACACGTTAAGGTAAAGAGCAACCAGATAGCATACTATCATGTCGAGCAAGAAAGTCCTCCCTATATTTGTCCCAGCATCCACTACAATATACATCCTATGTACAGTAATGGCCTCTAGGGCATACATATAACTAACAATCTCCCACTTGCACTAGGGCTATCTGTAGCAGTGGTTGCAGTATCTCATACTCAACCATCCCATAAAAAAAAATCTCTCTTTGGGAACAGGCCTTTGTGAGTGGATCCGCTGTGTTGTCCTCAGAATCTACTCTCCTTACCTCGATCACCCTGGAGATCAACTATCTCCATGATCAGGTGATGCGGCCTCAGAATACGCCTGGGTCACTGATGGGACGAGTGTTCCTTGGCATAAGCCACAACTCCATTGTCTCACAATGGTAGGAACGAAGTTCATCTCATGAACTATTATACACCCAGACTGCCTCTATGGTAGCATCTTAAGTAGCGATGTATCCAGCCTTTATCGTCTAGTATGTCACGGTATCTAGTTTGGAACTCTTCCAACATACTGTCCCTTTACTGAGGGTAAAGACAATGCCTGTGACTGACACTCAGTCGTCATTATCACCCTGGAACCATTCCAGTGATTCTCCCCAGGGTCGATTGATACCATCTCACTACAACTAGTGGGAATCCTAACATCCAATTAAATCTATCTCATAGATCCAAAACTCTGGATTTTAGGAGGTATCATTTTGATCCTATATGGTGAATCATAGTGATAAACGGAGATTGACCGAGCGTAGCATAGGAAACTCTTTTCCTATCAAGAGTATGTCATCCACGTACTCTACGAGGATCGTCACCATACTCCCTACTACCTTTTTGTTTATACAAGGTTCATCTACCATTTTGATGATGTCAAACTCTTTGACTAATCCATCAAAACAGATGTTCCAACTCCGCGATGCCTGCTTTATCTTATAAAACATCTTGCACACGTTTCCGCTGCTCCCACTGTCTACGAAGCCCTCTGGCTGTGTACTTACAGACGTTCTCTTCTAAATCAATATTTAGAAAAGCAGTCATGGCACCCAACCGCCAGATATCGTAGTCATGGTATGTAGCCGTGGCAAGTAGGATCTGGATGGACTTAAGCATAGCTACTTGAAAAAGGTTTCATCATTATCCACACCTGGTCAATGATGCACACTTTTAACAAGTCTAGCTTTGAAAGTCTCAACTTTTCGATGTACACCAAGTAATCTTCTCAAGATATACTTGCTCCTGATGGGGATTTAACCCTTCAGATATAGCAACCAAAGTCCATACTTTGTTGGTGTATAAGGATTCCATCTCAGATCGATAAACATCCAGCCATTCTTACAGAGTCTCACTCTTGATGGCCAGCTCGAAACTAGTTGGGTCATCATCTCATGATGCATTCCTCGCTCCCACTGTCATAGAGAAATCGAAATATCTCTCAGGTGGGTGAGGAACCCTACTAGATCGGCGGAGAGGCTGAGGTTCGTTGGAATTTACTGAATCCTTTGGTTCTATCAAATCATCAGTTGCAGTTTGTATGGCTGGAACATTTCCAGTTCTACATAACAGACTTTGCCTCGAGCTTGTCCGGATTTTGCTTTCAGACATAGGCCGGACAACTCCAAATCTTAACTAACTTAAGACATGGGTTCTTCCCATTCCATATCACATATGAAGCGGTAGGCAACTGATTTGATTAGAACCCTATTCAATAGGTATGCAGCTTCTCAAGCGCATAACTCCCAAAAAGGAAAAAGGTAACTCATAAGTACTCATCATAGAGCACACCATATCAAATAGGGTGTATCTGCTCCGCCCCGATATACCATCGTGCAATGGTGTATATGGAGGAGTAATGCTGAGAGAGAATCTCATTCTCCTTTAGAATAGTCCTGGAATTCCGTGCTTAAGTATTCTCCTCCTTGATCTCATCAAAGGACATAATACTTATACCCGTATTTTGGTTCTCTACTTCTAACTTATATTCTGTGAATATCTCAAAAGGTTCAGACTTATGTTTCAACAGGAACGTATGTCTGAATCTTGAGAGATTATCAGGGAATGTAATGAAGTAAAAGAACCGCTCTTGGCATGTGTAGACAGGGGACCTACATACATCAACATGTATCATCCCAAGAGTTCATTAACTCTTTCTCTGTTTCCAGTAAACGGAGCTATGGTCATCTTATCTTTGTGACATGACTAGCGAGTTTCACAAGATGTAAATTCAAACTGATTTAAATATGCATCTACATGTAACTACAGCCAGTCGGGTCCCATAGATATGACCTAGTCTACAATGCCTTAAGAAGGATTCGTTCATTTCTGAACTTTTCCTCTCTTGTGTGTGTTCCGTATACTAAGAACTGTAGTTTGATTTAGAACATTAATGCTTTTAGATAACGTGCCTGAACCGATCAACTTTTGATATAGGAAATGTTCAAAACATTGTCCAACAATACAAAATTTTATCGTTTCTTTACTAATAAAGAGACAGATATGATTTTGCATAACAGGTTCGGTATCTAATAACATTCGTTCACAATCAATGTATTGTAATACAGGGTGACAGTGACCGACAGACTTGGCTGCAACTCTTGCTCCGTTTTCTGCCTCATGAAACTTATCACCCGTTCTCAATTCTCTACCTATCTGTAGCCCTATGTAACAGATTACATATCTGGGATCCTGATCTGGTATCACATACCCAGGACGTAGAAGATACAGAGAAACAGTTCTTTATAATGAACACACCCGAAGATGATGCATCATCATGCACTCTCCTCGTTTGGGCGGCACGGGAAATCCGGTATTCCCTAATTTCCTGCTCTGTCTTATAACAATTAAAAGTTGGAGCTGGACCAACGTTCCCCGGCTCAGTATAACAAGCGGGTTCGGTCAATAATCCGTATTATTATCTTGATTAAGGCGTGATATGGTCGCTACCTGGAGAGAGAGAGAAGAAAACACTCAGCGTGCGGTCTTGCAAGAATAGATTGGTTTTATTTTATCTAATCAGGATGGCTCCCACTGCTTTTTATCAAATCTTCCTTCAAACCCTAAAAGGAAAGACTAGCCGGGATTAATTACACACTACAAGTTCGCCAATCTTTCAGCCAGGCCAGTGTCGGTACTTTGAGGGAGGTCCCCCGTGCTTTCGCACGAACCTAATTAATGTAAACCTCGTTTTCCCAGAGGCGTAACCCCGTTGACACCTTTCTAGACACCTACTTGATTGGCTAATTGTAATGTATAAAACTCTCCCAGGAGTAACTCTTACTCGCAGCGGGTATCGGGATCCAACTATCTCATAGAAGGTATGCAATCTCATTGCAAATTTCAACACTTGAAATTCCCGATAATATTTTGCCCCTAACCTCCTATGACCTTGACAAAGGCCAACAAACCATAGGATGCTAGTCAAGTTCAACCCGTCATTTCCTGATTGAATTAAACCCACCCGCACGGCCCTTGACAAAGGCCAACAAGGTCGCACGACTACCCTAACTCAATCTGCATCATATGCATAAGCAGATAAGCACCAGTTAGCTACCGCACACTGCGCCTTGACAAAGGCCAACAAACGCAACACGAATACTAACTACTACTTATCTGAAATGACGGAGGGCTACGACAGGTTTTTCTGAAAACCTATTGCGTAATGAACTTGATATCGTTGTAGAATCAAATGATTTTAAAATGGAGTGCTTTTGAGGCTTTTCTAGTTTTGCTAAAGGAGTCACTCCCGGTGAAGGGATCGTCGGTCCTTTCCTCATCGAATGAGGTGCGGGATATATCACATATATCACTGTGCAAAGCAAAAACACTTAAAAGCAATCAAAAGACAAACCGAGTGTGTAGCATCTGCCAGTTATTGCTAAAGGAGTCACTCCTGGTGAAGGGATCTCGGTACTTTCCTCATCGACTAAGGTGCAGGATATATCTCATATACCACTGTGCATAGCAAGAACTGTAGCTACCTGTTTTATTTTGAAATTCGATTCTACAACATCTTAGGTTTCTTTTATTTCATTAATCACATTAATGAATTCCCATCATTTAAGTACATAATCATCACAGATAAATACGACGTACACTTATGCCATCCGCATTCGCCTCGATGTCCCCTCGTGCACCGTTAGGTTAGGTAACTAACGACAGAGCGGGGCAGGGCTAGCGCGGGTGTAAAACATAAGTAACGTCTATATAATATATCATATATACTATATACTGTATCTATCATAGAACATCACATGATCACATCACAGATATCGCAGCAGAAGAATCATATGAAATATTGGATATACTAGGACGTCCGTGTTTTCAATACGAGCCAGTATAAAACACGGATTCCACGGTCGTGATGAATAGCCAAACCCACACCCCTAGACCCCTACGAGAGCGGCAAGCAACCCTACCAATTCTAGAGTTAGGAGACCCGGACTCGACTCCTCGAGTTGGTCTCCCACTGGACTCCAGAACCCGGTTACTTGTGCTCCCCTCCTTGGGTCTATCCTAGTGCGGAAAAGTAAATAATATACAAACGGTGACATCTTCCGCAACCTGGAAGTGCCCCAATAAAAGAATATTACATACAAGTTTTTACATGAATGAAAATGAAACAACACTCATCTCACATAAAAACCCCCGGCTATTCAAACACGACGATCCAATATAACATATCCAGCAACACATAACATCACATGTCATCAACCTAAGTAAATATGTCCATCCCAATTGTCGTTGACATATAGCAACGAAACCGGCGATATCACATATTACACTTACGGTCACAGAAAAGAAAGTGTAAAACTACAACAGTTGGAATCCGCAATCACCTCAGACATCGCATGCCTGACCAAATGAATTACTTAGACATCGCATGCCTAACAATTATAAACCCCGCATTTTAGTCTCAAAATCGAAAACACTTTTCAATATCATGTCGGGCAATTCAACAAGATTCCCGACATCCTGATCGAATGCTCGTCGCAAACTTCAGTAGACGGCCGCACCCCCGTTACCGTCGACGAAGTGCACCAAGGCGGAACACCGCTACCGCGAGCACCCGAACGGATGCTTTCGGCGACGGGGTTCTCCTACAGTCACTTGGTCGGGGCTATGGAGTGAGGCTGTCTATTAAGTTTACCCGGTGAGTATCCGCGTACGCTACGTGATTGCGACGGACTTTTGATCGCATCAAAATTCCGTGGCAACCGATCAAGTGAGACTAAACTGCTATGTTTATAACATTCATTCAGTTATCTCATAACAATTTGCGAATTCCAAGTATTGTATCACATTCCGGATAAATAGAAAATGTCAAACTTTCCGATCGAACAATCGAACACCCAAGTTTTCCCGATACAGATCAACACATGAAATAAGTCTAACAACATTCAGTTCGTGCCTCAGTACCGACGGTCCAGCCGTAGAAGGGTCAAGCCAACGCCTCACATGTGGCACGCCGTACTGCCCCAAACCCGAAGGTTCAAAGGGCAGTTCAAGACGGTCACATAATCGAGTTAAGGTTTGTTTTCTTCTAGAGGGTCCATCGCGTTACTTGCACTACTTAGAACGTCGTTAAACTTCGGAAAAATCCAACACTTGGAAATTTCCCGACAGGGGAAAAATTGGGTATTTATATCCGATCGAACTTTTTAACATAATCAAAAAAATATCCGGAAAGCCAAATAGACAAAATTTGATACCCCGATCGAAACACCGAATCACCAAAACAACTCCAGAAAATTCAACTCTTGAATAAATATTAAAAATTTCCAGAAAATCCAGCATAATATAATAGGAGTTACTGTGCAAACAGTGTACGATGACGTCATCATTCCGCCGCTGAACCGCCGCAGAAGCCAGGCTTCTGCCGCGGTTCCGCCGCGGTTTGTACTGTTCATCAGTAAATTTTTGCATGGTAATTCTTATTTTTTCCTGCTGAATTTTTTAGCAATTTTTAATTTGGAAAAATCCACGTTTTCAGAAAACGGACAGAGAGCATGGAAATTTTGCGGTTTCGGTTCGTTCGGACTTCAAATCGCGTCTAGACTTCGCCTAAGGCTCTAGCTAGTCTCTGATACCACTGTAGGGTTCCTAGGCACACTAGTGAGGTCTCACAAGGCATCAACCATGCCAATTTCAAAAATTCTAGGTGCCGAGAGACCCGACTACGGATCGTTGGCTAGATTTCTAGGCGAAAAGATAACTAGTTAACAATTAACTAAGAGGTACGGAAATACAACTTTTGTAGATCCGGTTCTCCACCTCCATAGCTCTGCAACGAAGTCCTCTCCGCTGTCCCAAAAGAATCCGGACTCCAGCGTTGGCTTCGTCGAAGAATAAGCGAGCTAGGTCGTCGATGTCCATGCCGAAGATGATCTACGTCGAGGCATCGCTAAATCAAGCTCCACCTTCACCTTGCCATGAAAACTTATGAAGGAAACACACTCTACTACTTGGCAAGAGGTAGAGGATGAAGAAATAGGAGTTGGGTTCACTTTAGAATTGGATTTCTCACTCAAATACATCAATCACCATTGATGAAGAGAGCTTTCTTCTTGAGTTGAAGGAAGAAGAAGAAGAAATGATATGATAAGATTAATTAAAAAAGAAAAGAATAATCCATTCTTATCATAACACTAACCATGGTAATGTATAGAGAATCAATCATGGTTAAATGGGATGGTTAGGGTTAAGCATGAGACAAAATGGTTGCTAAAGTCAAAGTCTTCATGAAGCTTCAACAAGCTTCCAAATAAAGCCACCATTTTGCATTATGCTTATCATTTTCCAATAATGAGTAAACAAATAAATAAATAGATATGAAAATGAAAACCCTAACCATTACATAACCATGGTTTAAACTTTATACAAAACACAAGTTAGCATGCATCATCAAACATGATACATACAAGTGCACAAAAGTATATCGCATATACAATGCGCACATCCGAGTGAGAAAATCCATCTTAAGTGAACCAATACTAGTTAATGCAAAGTAATATATCAAATATATAATTATGCATTAAATCATTAAATCAACACTTGATTCAATGATCTGGTCATGTCGCACACAACCGACTAGTATACAATGTATCGGCTTATCGAATCAATTCTTGATTCGATAACTAGGTTATATCACATACAACCATTCGACACATTCATCGCGAGAATGGAATACGGTATCACATACACGCATTATTCTCGGTCCCGCAAATATCTCATATGCGCTCCTATTTCGTTTCGCTTGAGCCAGGAAACCTCTGTGTAGGACTCTAAAGACTCGTCAATACGCCGGCAGCGGATGATGATCATATCAAACATCCACAAGCCGCAAGCGATCTGCTAAACGTAACGGCCACCCGGGTATTGAGCGATCTGAAGAACGACAAGCAAGCCTGCTCACACTCCAGTGAATCCAACCAGTAACACCACCGTACAGTCCGGTCTGATCGTCTGATATGCCGCATATCTCGCCTAGGGGTGGTAAACGTCAGACCCCAATAGCTCGATAAGTCGTGTCGATATGAGGTCTATAACAATTCGAGAAACTACTGGTAACACTTACCAGTAAATCTCAGCAACCCTGGCCAGGGATTTCCTGTTATAGCCAATCGAACACAGCGCAACATCAACTCCCTATACCGGGAGAGACGAATCCCCTCCTATCGCTCATTGCCTCCATATGACTCGGGACTGTACCCAAAAACCACCGTTTTGCATGCCCTCTTGGACATGGTAAGAAGGAAATCAAAGCACAGTGGGAACCACACAAGACTCTATGACGATCTCGGGTCAACAGACTACTCTGTACCAGTGTCACCTGAGAACTGCCATCTGACGTGAGGTATAATACCATCTGGGAGTTCTCGGCGAGTCCGTCCAGTGTACCCAGTCTCTACTGAGCACCCGTATATCATCTCTGATGTCAAACACCGATGGATATGGGATCATCCATCGCCCATCTGTATGGGTCGAGAAGGTACACGCTAGTCTACTCTGGTATATCTTTGCCCCGTCTCGATACACCCACGACTAGGGACTTTGAAGGATGTACTTATGGACTACCATGTCCCCACTAGTATGATCCGCATCATAGTCCAGGTAGTCAAGTACAGATCCTAAGGGCTTTACCAACATGTAACAGAGAGACAATCAGTATACACGTTAAGGTAAAGAGCAACCAGATAGCATACTATCATGTCGAGCAAGAAAGTCCTCCCTATATATGTCCCAGCATCCACTACAATATACATCCTATGTACAGTAATGGCCTCTAGGGCATACATATAAATAACATTTTATATACATCTTTCTCTCTATTGTCTTTATTTCTTCGCTACGGCGTCGTATATTTGTATTGTATTCATCTTGGCTAGTTTTACAAAATGGGGGTGTTGCTAAAACTTTAAAGAAATAAAGTAGGGCTTTTAAAGAATTTGGGTTGCGATTTCAAATGTTTCAAAAACTTATATTATCTTTTCCGTACTTTTATGGTTTAGATTTCTGGGTTTTGGCTTTCTTTTACTACGTTACGTCTTAGGGCGTTGCGTAGTACTAGGGCCGTCACGGGCCAATTTCGGATCGTGACAATTTAGTAGGCTCTGATACCATTGTAAGTCGATATCGCGCACCCCGCGGGATCGTGGGGAGGCGAAATATGCAAAAAAATAATTTTTACAAGTTTCGCAACACCGACTTGACTCTAGGATCTTAACTTGAACCATAACTAGCTAATTACTGTTAGGAATATGTATGCCCTAAAGGCCATTATTGTATGATATAGTGGATGCTTGGACATATATATAGAAGTGTTTCTTGCTCGACATGATAGTATGCTAGCTGCTTGCTCTTTATCTTAACATGTACACTTGTATTATTATACTTTCTATCTGATACATATTGATAAAGCCCTTAGGATGTCTGCTTGACTACCAGGACTATGATGCGGATCATACTGTTGGGACTTGTGTAGTCTACAAGTACATCCTTTAACCTGTTCCTAGTCGAGGGAGTATCGAGACAGGGCATCAATATTCCAGAGTAGACTAGTGTGTACGTTTCTTGACCCTGTAGGGGGCGATGGTTAATCCCATAACCATTGGTGTTTGACATCAAAGATTGTACACAGATGCTCATTAGAAAATGGGTACACTGAACAGAACTCGCCGAGAACTCCTAGATAGTACCATAGCTATCGTCAAATAGCAGTTCTCTGGTGATACTGGTACAGGTTAGTATGTAGACCCTAGATCGTCATAGAGTCTTGTATGGTTCCCACCATGCTTTGATTTCCTACCTACCATGACTCAAAGGAGTCATGCAAACAGGTGGATTTTAAGCATAGTCCCGAGTCATATGGAGGCAATGAGTGATAGGAGGGGTTTCGTCTCTCCCGGTATTGGGAGTTGATGTTGCGCTATGCTCGATTGGATATAACAGTAAGTCCTTGGCCAGGGATGATGAGATGTACTGGTAAGAGTTATCAGTAGTTTCTCGAACCGTTATGAGCCATACATCGGCATGATTTATCAAGTTACTGGGTTCTGACGATTCCACCCCCAGACTCGATATGCGACATATCAGATGAAGAGATCGGATTGTACGGTAAGTGTTACTTATAGGCTTCATGGGAGTTTGGACAAGCTTGCTTATTGATCTTCTATTCGCTCAATACCTGGGTAGCCGTTACATCCAGCTAGTACCGCTGATGGCTTGTAGGCAACTGATATGATCATTACCTACTGCTGGCGTATTGATGAGTCTTTAGAGTCCCACACAGAGGTTTCATAGTTCAAGCGAAACAAAGTAGGGCACATATGCTGATATGTGCGTGGGCCTGATTAAATACGAGTATGTGATACCGTATTCTAATCTGGCGATAAATGTTATCAGTCAGGTTATATGTGATATGACCGGATTATTGAATCAAGTGTTGATTTGATAATGCGATATACATATAAATGATATTAGTCAGTTATATGTGATATAACCGGATTATTGAATCAAGTGTTGATCTAATAATATGATATATATATTTATATTTGATATAATTATAAATTAACTAATATTATTGCTCACTAATTATTTGCTTATCTTTATATATATATATGTGTGTGTGGGGGGGGTGTGTGTGGGTGTGATATTATATTATATGAAGCATGGTTGGAATTATTTATTTGTAAATAATCCATGCTTCAATAAGTGAGGTATATGATAGCCATTCATCACTAGCTTTTCTACACTTGAGTTATTTTTCCTTAGCTCATCTCCTTCAAGCTCTCTCATTTTCCATCTATCATCTTCCTCTTGCTTCAAGCTCTAACCATCACATGTGTTGTGAACCCTAAAGCTTGAGATTCTTAGTGAGCAAACAAAACCCCTACTTCATCATCCTAGTTTAGATTAGCACTTTAAACTAGTGTGTTTCCTTCACTAATGAGAGTTTAGTGAAGAGGTAGCTTGGATTAAAGGAACTTCGGGTGGATCATCTTCGACATGAAGATCGTGAAGCAAGTTCGTGCACTTCTTCAAGTGGAGCCTAGAGGAGTCGTAGGGGCTACTACCCGGAGCTTTAGAAGAGAAGGACATGGTCTACAAATGTTGTAATCTCCATCTCTTAGAATAGTTCTTGTGATATCATATGTTAAACTCTAATAATCTAGTTAGATCCTACGTTAGTCTAGCTTAGCACCCTAAATTTTCGAAAATTGAATTCATGATGCCGGTTTAAATATAGTAATGGTGCTAGGGTACATTTTCATGGCATCAGAGCCAAGCTAAAACATTAAGGAAATTCTTTACGACGTTAAAGTGTTCGATCGAATTTTTGAAGCCAGTTTTTGACAAGTTTCTTCCCATTTTTCAAAAGTTGAAATTTTCGAGATTAAAAATATGCAGAAAATTATGCAGGGTATTTAATGGAGCCACAAGAAGTTCGAGACCCCAACACCTTCAAAGCGCCGTGGAACCACGACCTAAACCCCGTTTTGGCTACGGTTCCGCCGTATGTTTGTGGTGTTAATGGTTCTTTCTTCTTGTGCTACTCCATTGACAGATTTGGCACTTTCTGGATGTTTTTAGTGATGCTCAAGTTGTTGAGGTCTCTGGAATTTGTGGGTGTTTGATAAGTCGATCGAAATGTTTAACGTCGTCTAGATTAATATGATATGTGATACAATATTTGGAATCCACAATAATTAGTTTTGTGAAAACTTGTTATTATTTTATAAATCTAGCATTTTAGTCTCGGTTCATCGATTGCCATAGAGTTTCGATTTGGATCAAAACTCCATCCCAATCGCGTATAGTACACGAACGATAGTCGGGAATCTTGTTGAATTATTCGACTGCTTATAGAAAAAAGTTTTCAGTTTGAGACTAAAATGCAAGGTGTTGGGTTATGCAAGCGCCCCGTCCATCAATCCGTGACCAGAACAAAAATTTATAAAACTTGGCGCTACCATAACCAATTAATCAGATCTACCCATAAGCCCTATATAACAAAACATGCAAAGGAGTTAGAATGGTTATACCGAATAGATCCATGTCTTTCGGTCTTCAACCATCATCATAAGCTCCTAAGGGCTTCGTTGATCAAGCTTGATCTCCAGTCTCCCTCCATCGAAGATGATCCACCCGAGAGTCTATGAAACAAGCTCCAACCTCATATCTGAAGCAACTAAGGCACCTAGATCGCCACTCTAGATACCGTAGATGAAGTAGAGAGTGATGAAGGATTAATTTGTCTCAAGACACCCAAGAATTCTCAACTCATGAGAGGGTTTGGGTAGAGCTAGAGGAAGAAGAAGATGCCATGAGAATGAGGTGTTGAGAGCAACTCAAGAGAGAGAGAAAGAAAATAAATAATGGCTTGTGTTTTTGTTTGTTGTGTGAGTGTGATAAGAAAGAATGGAGCCATCACATAAATGTCCATGTCTCCAAAATATCTTAGTCAACAAAAAATATCTCAAGTCAATATAATCTCACAACAAACAAAAACCCTAAGCATGCTAGAATAGTAACCATGGGTCACTAATTAGCCATGCCACAAAATGGCAATAAACACCCAATCCTACACCTCAATAACCTTTTAATCCAAAAAGGTCTAAACTATGATGAGGTGTAATCTTCTAAAAGTAATCTTGTAATAAATTACAAGAATACCCCTCAACCGTATATACGTACCCGCATCCGTATTCCGAAAAATACGAAAACAAAGAGACGAAAATAATCCAACAAATATAATACTAGGATCCGGCTTAAACCAAAGCCCACTAGTATTATCCGTCCGAACATCATCCATTCACAAGTATACGTAAGTGATCGAACCCTGCCGTAAAACCATACGGCCTCTACATCGTTTCGCCCGAAGCAGCGAAACCCTCTGTGTGGGACTTTAAAGACTCGTCAATATACTGGCAGTGGGTTTAACCACAAGCACGTCAGCGGCACTAGATGTACGTAACGGCTACCCAGGTATTGAGCGAATGGGAGGCCGATGAGCAAACTCATCCAGAAACCCCTACTGAGCCTGACGGTGACAATATCCGTACAGTCCGGTCCGTTCGTCTATGAGTATTGCATATCGAGTCTTGGGGGTGGATAAAGTCAGACCCCTAATAACGCGACATTTAGTGTTGGTATGAAGCTCATCACTAACTGAAAAACTACCGATCCTAGATCAGTAATTCTCGACTACCTTGGCAAAGGATTTCTGGTGATGGCCACCCGTGCACAACTGCGACATCAACCCCCAATACTGGGAGAGACGAATCCCCCAACGATCTGCTCACTGTCTCTATGTGGCTCGGGATTATACCCAACTAAAACCTATTTGCACGACTCTTTTGAGCCGTGGAAAAGTAGTAATCAAAGCACAGTGGGAAATCACATGAGAAAAATAACGATCTCAGGTCGATAGACTAACCTGTACACATATCACAAGGAAAGGCTATCTGACAATAGGTATAATACCAACTAGCATATTCTCGACGAGTCTGTCCGGTGTACTTATAACCTAATGAGCACCTGTATACATCTTAGGTGAACAAACTAACACCAATGGCTTGTGAGACCGGCCACCGCCCCTCGTCGGGGTCTCGATCAGTATACACTAGTCTACTCTGGAGTATCGATACCCAGTCTCGAAACTCCCACAACTAGAGACATTTAAGGATGTGCTTATAGACCATCCAGCTCCCACGTATATGATCGCCATCATACTGCTGGTAGTCAAGCAAGAATCCTATGGGTTCTATCAATATGTAATAGTAATCTGTAAAGCCACCTAAAGCAAGTGCATGATGATAAAGACAAACCAGATAGCATACTATCATCTCGAGTAAGACTGTTCTACCGGTATAGGTCCTCCCTTAATAATTGCAATCACGTGCCTGCGATCCAATAATTGACTTGAAGGCACTATATCCAACACAAGGTTTATAGGGTTAGGCATGAAATTCGGAATATGATATATTCCGGGTTTATGATGTCTAAGGAGTTTGCGGATTCTAATTATTGTTGTTTTTAATTTTTTTCTGTGACTGTAAGTGTAATATGTGGTGTATCCCCGATTTCGTTGCTATATATCAACGGAATTTGGGATACGCTTATTTACTTACATTGATAACATGATGTTATATGTTGCTGTGATATGTTATATTAGATCGTCGTGATTGAATAGCCGAGGGGGTTTACGTGAGATGAGAGTTTTTCTATTTTCATTCATGTAAAATTGTATGTAATATTATTTTATTGGGACACTTCCGGGTTGAGGATGATGTCACCATTGATTTATATTATTTACTTTTCCGTATTAGGATAGACCCAAGGTGGGGAGCACAAGTAACCGGGTTCTAGAGTCTAGTGGGACACTATCTCGAGGAGTCGAGACCAGGTCTCCTAACTCTAGATTTGGCAGGGTTGCTTACCGCTCTCATAGGGATCTAGGGATGCGGATTTGGCAATCATCACGACCATGGAATCCGTGTTTTTCATTACTGGCTGAATTTAAAACACGAACCTCCTAATATATCCAATATTTCATATGTTGACTTATGCTGCTTGTATTCTATGATGTGATCATATAACTGCGTGAGACGAATGCTATATATGTATATGATATATATAATAAACGTTTCCTATGTTTTGCACCCGTGCTAGTCTAGCCCCCGCTCTTCCGTTAGTTAAGTAACCTAATAGTGCATGACGGGGCCCCGTGGCGAATGCGGATGGCATAAGCGTACGTTCTATTTTCGTTTCTTTTCTGTGATGTTTAGGGAAACATAAATGATGGGACTTCATTAATGAGATTAATTGAAAGAAAAGAATCCTAAAGATATTGTAGAATTAAAATTTTTTAAAAGGTATCTCTAGTTCTTTTTTTGCATAGTGGTATTCCTTGATGAATATTCAGCACCTCATTCGATGAGAAAAGAACCGTGATCCCTTCACCGGGAGTAACCTCTTTAGTAAAGACTAGAAAATGCTACAACCAACTCGGTTTTGTTTTAATAGATTCTCTAGTTCTTGCTTTGCATAGTGGTATTACTTGATGAATATCCAACACCTCATTCGATGAGGAAAGAGCCGAGATCCCTTCACCGGGAGTGACCTTTTTAGTAAAACTAGCAAAACCTACAAAAAACACTCATTTTCAAAACACTTGATTCCACAACGATATCAAGTTCATTATGTTAAAGGTTTTCATCAAAACTAGTCATAGCCCTCCGTCATTTTAGATAAGTGCTATTTAGTATTCGTGCTGTGTTTGTTGGCTTCCGTCAAGGCGTAGTATGCGGTAGCTGAATAGTGCTTATCTGCAGCATGTAATGCGATTGGATTAGGGTAGTTGTACGGTTTTGTTGACCGTGTTAAGGGTCGTACGGGTGGGTTTAATTCAATCACGAAATGATGGGTCGAACTTGGCTAGCGCTAATGATTTGTTGACTATAGTTAAGGTCATATGTTGTTAGGGGTAAAAACAAGGGAGTTTCAACTGTTGAAATTTGCAATGAGATTGCATACCTTTTATGACATAGTTGGATCCCGATACCTACTGCGAGTAAGTGTTACTCCTGAGAGAGTTTTCCACTTTATAATTAGCTGATCCAGTAGGTGTCTAAGAAAGGTGTTAACGGGGTTCTGCCCCTACGGAAACGAGGTTATTTAATTAGTTCCATGCGAAAGCATGGGGAGACTCTCTCGGGGTACCAATACCTGCCTAGCTGAACGATTGGCGAACGTGTAGGGTGTAATTAATCCCGGCTAATCTTTACCTTTTATGGTTTGAAAGAAGATTTGATAAAAACAGTGGTAGCCGTCCTGATTAGATAAGATAATAACCAATCTAATCTTGCAAAGAGCGCAAGCTAAATAATTTCCTTCTCTCCCCCTTCAGGTAGCGACCAATGACATCCTTAATCAAGATAATAATATAGATGTATTGACCGAACCCACTTATAATACTGGGCTAGGGAACGTTGGTTCTACTCTATCTTATGAATGTCATAAATCTGAGCAAGGAATAGGGGAATATCAGGATTTCCATGCAACCCGAACGAAGAATGAGCATGATGATGCATTTTCTTCGGGCGTGTTCGTTACCGAGAATTGTTTCTCAGTATGCTCTACATCCTGTGTATTGGATACCGGATCAGGATCCCACTTTTGTAATATATCACATGGGCTAAGGAGAGGTAGAGAACTGGGAAAAGGTGATATGTCTCTCAAAGTAGGGAACGGTGCAATTGTTGCAGTTACAGCAGTTGGCGAATATCACCTAGTATTACCAAATGGTAATACAATGATTCCGAGCGACTGTTACTATGTACCAAATATGATGTGCAATATTATATCGATTTCTTTGCTGCATAAAGAAGGATATAACTTTGTATTAGAGGATAATGTTATGAACATTTTCCTAAATCAAGTGTTGATTGGGTTTGGTACGTTATGTAATGGTATATACGTTCTAAATCAATCTACAGTTCTAAACGTACAGAACACACAGAGGAGGAAAAGTTCAGAGATGAATGAAGCCTTCTTGTGGTATTGTAGACTAGGTCATATCAATGCGACAAGACTAGCTAAGTTGTATAAATATGGATATTTGAATCCGTTTGAATTTACATTTTATGAAACATGTCAGTCATGTCTCAAAGGCAAGATGACCAAAACTCCGTTTGCTAGACACGGAGAAAGAGCTACTGAACCCTTGGGACTGATATATAGTGATGTATGCGGTCCTATGTCTACACATGCCAGGAATGGTTTCTCATACTTTATTACATTCACCGATGATCTCTGAAGATTCGGACATTTGTTCTTGTTGAAACACAAATCTAAATCTTTTAAGAAATTCAAGGAATATAAGTACGAAGTAGAAAACCAAACGGATAAAAGTATTAAAATCCTTCAATCTGAGCATGGAATTCTTAGACTACTTAAAAGAGAATGGGATTCTCTCTCAGCTTACTCCTCCGTATACACCACAGCACAATGGAGTATCGGAGTGGAGGAATCGCACCCTTTTAGATATGATGCGCTCTATGATGAGTATTGCTGAGTTACGTGTTTCCTTTTGGGGTTATACACTTGAGACAGCTGCATACCTATTGAATACGGTTCCGATCAAATCCGTGATTACCAATCTATATGAGATGTGGAATGGGAAGAGACCATCTCTTAAACGAGTTAAGATATGGGGTTGTCCGGCCTATGTTTAAAAGCAAAATCCGGACAAGCTCGAGGCAAGGTCTGTTTTGTGCAAGTTTGTAGGATATCTAAACGATTCATATAGATATATCTTCTACCACACTGAGGAACAAAAGGTGTTTGTTTCTTAATATGTCACTTTTTTAGAAAAGGAATTTCTTGTGAAAGAAATTATTGGTAATGAGGTAGAACTGGAAGAAGTTCCAACAACACAAACTATATCTGACGATTTGGTAGAACCGGAGGATTCAATAGTCCCCGACGAATCTCAGCCACTCTGCGAATCTAGTAAGGTTCCTCATCCACCTGAGAGATACTATGGTTTTCTCAAAGACGGTGGGAGTGAGGATTGCATCATGGAAGATGATGACCCAACTAGTTTCGAGCAGGCCATCACAAGTGGAGACTCTGTGAAATTGCTGGATGCTATGCGATCTGAGATGGAATCCATGTACACCAACAAAGTATGGACTTTGGATGTTGCTCCTGAAGGGGTTAAACCCGTCGGGAGCATGTGGATCTTTAAAAAGAAAATTGGTGTAGATAGAAAGGTTGAGACCTTCAAAGCTATACTTGTTGCTAAAGGTTTTGGTCAACGACCCGGTGTCCATTATGATGAAACCTTTTCTCCAGTCGCTATACTTAAATCCATCAGGATCCTACTTGCTATTGCTGCATACCATGACTATGAAATCTGGCAGATGGACATCAAGACTACTTTTCTAAAAGGTGATTTAGAAGAGAGCGTGTGCATGATACAGTCAGAGGGCTTCGTAGACAGTGGGAGCAGCGGAAGCATATGCAAGCTGCTTAAATCAATCTACGGATTAAAGCAAGTATCGTGGAGCTGGAACATATGTTTCGATGAAGCTATCAAAGAGTTTGACTTCATCAAAAACGTAGATGAACCTTGTATATACAAGAAGGTTGTAGAGAGTAAGGTTGTCTTTCTCGTATTGTACGTGGATGACATACTCTTGATAGGAAATGATGTTCCTATGCTACACTCGGTCAAGCTCTTCTTATCACACAAGTTCTCCATGGAAAATCTAGGTGATGCCTCCTACTTCCTGGGGATAAAGATCTATAGAGATAGATCTAAAAGGGTGTTGGGATTGTCCCAATCCAGGTACATTGACACCATACTAAAGAGGTTTAGTACAGAAGATTCTAAGCGTGGTAATTTACCCACTTGTTCGGGAATCACTCTCTCAAAAGAGATGTCTCCTAAGAATGATTTGGAGAGGGCTCGCATGCAAGGGATACCCTATGCTTCGGCAGTCGGGCCTATCATGTATGCAATGTTATGTACCAGACCGGATGTAGCTTACTCACTAGGTGTAGTGAGTAGGTATCAATCAGATCCTGGTGAGAAGCACTGGATAGCTGTGAAGAACATTCATAAGTACTTTAGTTGGACTAAAGAAATTGTAACATTTCAGAAAATGTAAAATATTATTTTTGGAATTTAATATTAAAATAATATATTTCCCGAAAACTGCCCGATTTGCAAAATTGGGGTTTTCGAAAAAAAAGAGTATAAATATATACCAATAATTGTGAAATAATTGGAAATTAAAATGATTTATTCATTGAAAAGTATATTTAAAGGATTTGGCATTTTTAAAATTTATTATATGCAGTTTTGATAAAAACCCGATTAGTGCACTGCTAATCGTGATTAAGCCAAATCCGTGTTTCTACAGTTTTCCATGGCTAGTGCACCATGACATGTCACATGTTGTTTAATTTCATTTGTGTTATGTGTTATGGTTTTATTGTGGTGAGAAAAGAAAAAGAAAAAGAAAAAGGTGTTATGATGATTGAGGAGAGAGAGAGGGGACATAATGATGAGAGTGAGCATGCTTGGAGAGAGAGTGAGAATAATTGAGAGAGAGAGAGAGAAGGGCTGCCTCATACCTTTTCCCCACCATTTTTGCATCTCCTTCTTCATCTTCCTCACCCTCATCCCCCTCCACCTTCAGCCCCTAAATCCACCTTCAAAACTCCATCAAAACTCTAAACTCCTTTCACTAAAAATGATCCCCTCTTCATGCTCATCACATTGAACCAAGTAAAGTGGGATTTTTACAACATTAGGACTACTAGGGTTCTCTGTAGTTCATACATGAGGTATAATCATTTCCACTTAGTTAGTTTTTATTTTCTTGTATTTTAGATAGTTTAGAAGTTGAATTGGTTTGGTGGTTGTGAAGATAGAAATCCCTAGAGAGGGTTTAGATTTAAAAGTGATTTTGGTGAACTATTATGGCTGTACAAGACATGAAATTTAGTATAGAAACCAAAATACGGATTTAGGAATTGATCCATGTCGGTTTTGTGAGGATATAGGGTGTGCAGGGAAATCTGGAGCAACCCGAGGACTTTCTGAGTTTAGCAAACAATACCAGGGACCTAGATACACCACCAGGAGACCACCCTATGAAGACGAAGCCCAATGGAGCCTAAGGGGCCGAGGAGGCCGGATTTCCTTGCCTAGTGGCCGGCCAGTTTGGGTGGGTTGGTGCTAGGCTTGTTCTAGTAGCTCATACACTCCATGTACATCACCCTAGACTTGTTTGCTTAGCTTTATTTGACCTGAGTCAAAATCTGGGAGCATTTTAGTGTGATTTTGTTTATATTTTTCGTATTTTGAAATGCTAAGTTTTGATATTTTTGTTTGTATTTGGAGGTTGGATGTTTGTGCATCAACGACTAGGGGTAATTTGTTGGTTTTGCATACGTGGGCTATAGGTTCTAACCTATAGGCAATCCGTGTGCCGTTCTGGATTTCAGAACTTGATTTTTATAGCGTTGCGATATGTGTTGTTATTGTAGGTACATTCGCGTGGATTCCGAGGCAACGGTGTAGGGTTCCTAGGAAGTCATACAAGGTTCTATAAGGCACCAACCATGCCCGATTTAAAATTTAGACGTGCTGAACTGTAGGGTTCCTAGGCACACTAATAGAGTCTTACAAGTGATCAAACATGCACAAATCAAATTTTACGGGTGCCTACAAACCCTAATACGGATCGTTAACTAGATATTTAGGCAAAGCAAGCAAGTAAACGGAAATATAGAAATAGGGAAAGGGCTACAACCTTTGTAGATCCGGTCCACCACTTCCTAAGCTCCACGATGATCTCCCTCTGCTGTCCAAATCGAACCCTTGACTCTAGCATTGGCATCATCGAAGAATGGGCGGGCTTGATCGTCGGTTCAATGCCGAAGATGATCTACGTCGAGACATCACAAGAACAAGCTCCAACTTCACCAAGCTTTGAAAACTTGTGAAGTAAACACCCTATACAACTTGGCAAGAGGTAGAGGATGAAGAAATAGGAAGTGGGTAAACTTTAGATTTGGATTTCTCACACTTTTCCATCAATCACCATTGATGGTCAAGCTTTCTCTTTCTTGCTCAAGATGAAGAAGAAGAAGAAAAGATATGATAAGTTAAATTAAAATAGAAAAGAAAATACAATACTTATCATATCTTCAACCATGGTTTAGTGTAGAGACTTAACTTAGGTTAGATGAGTGGTTAGGGTTAGGCATGAGACAAGAATGGTGACTAAGTCAATGCTTCATGAATCTTCAACTAAAAACAAATATAGCCACCATTCATTTCTCTTTTTCTTTTCAAATGAAATAAATAAAAAGATAAATGAATAAGCAAATGAAATGATACCCTAACCACTAACTAACCATGGTTCAATACTTTACACAAAACCAAGAAAGAATGTATCATCAAACATGATACAATCATGTGCACAAAAATATATCACATATACAATGTGCAATACAAGTGAGTAAATCCATTTAAAGTGAACCAATACTAGTTAATGCAAAGTAATATATCAAATATATAATTATACATTAAATCATTAAATCAACACTTGATTCAATGATCCGGTCATGTCGCATATAACCGGCTAGTATCCAATGTATCGGCTTATCGAATCAATCCTTGATTCGATAACTAGGTTATATCGCATACAACCATTCGACACATTCATCGCGAGAATGAAATACGGTATCACATACACGCATTATTCTCGGTCCCGCACATATCTCATATGCGCTCCTATTTCGTTTCGCTTGAGCCAGGAAACCTCTGTGTAGGACTCTAAAGACTCGTCAATACGCCGGTAGCGGATGATGATCATATCAAGCACCCACAAGCCGCAAGCGGTCTGCTAAACGTAACGGCCACCCGGGTATTGAGCGATCATAAGATCGACGAGCAAGCCCGCTCACACTCCTGTGAATCCAACCAGTAACACTTACCGTACAGTCCGGTCAGTTCGTCTGATATGTCGCATATCTCGCCTAGGGGTGGTAAACGTCAGACCCCAATAGCTCGATAAGTCATGCCGACTTGAGGTCCATAACATTCGTGAAACTACTGATAACTCTTACCAGTATATCACTGCAACCCTGGCCAGGGATTTCTTGTTATGGCCAGTCGAGAATAGCACAACATCAACCTCCAATACCGGGAGAGACGAATCCCCTCCTATCGCTCATTACCTCCATGTGAATCGGGACTGTACCCAAAAACCACCTGTTTGCACAACTCAGTAGAGCCGTGGTAGGGTGGAAATCAAAGCACAGTGGGAGACACACAAGACTCTATGACGATCTCGGGTCAACAGAGTAAGCTGTACCAGTGTCACCAGAGAACTGCCATCTGACATGAGGTATAATACCATCTGGGAGTTCTCGGCGAGTCCGTTCAGTGTACCCAGTCTCCACTGAGCACCCGCATACCATCTTCGATGTCAAACACCAATGGATATGGGATCATCCATCGCCCATCGCATGGGTCGAGAAGATATGCGCTAGTCTACTCTGGAATATCGATGCCCCGTCTCGATATTCCCTCGACTAGGAACATTTCAATGATGTACTCATGGACTACCCAGGTCCCACTAGTATGATCTACATCATAGTCCTGGAAGTCGAGTACACATCCTATGGGCTTTATCAACATGTAATCAGAGAGACAGAAAGTATACACGTTAAGATAAAGAGCAACCAGATAGCGTACTATCATGTCGAGCAAGAAAGTCCTACCTATATATGTCCCAGCATCCACTACAATATACATCCAATGTACAGTAATGGCCTCTAGGGCATACATATAACTAACAATCTCCCACATGCACTAGGGCCATCTGTAGCAGTGGTTGCAGTATCACATACTCAACCATCCCCTAAAAGTCTCTCTTTGGGAAAAAGGCCTTCGTGAGTGGATCCGTCGTGTTGTCCTCTGAGTCTTCTCTCCTAACCTCGATCACCCTGGAGATCAACTATCTCCATGATCAGGTGATGCTGCCTCAGAATTTGTCTGGGTCACTGATGGGACCAGGGTTCCAGGGCCGAAGCCACACTTCCATTGTCATACAATGGCAGGAACCTAGTTCATCTTATGAACCAATATAAACCCAAACTTCCTCGTTGGTAGTATCTTCAATAGTGATGTTACCAGCCTTTATCGTCTAGTTTGCCACGGTATCTAGCTTGGAACTCTTCCAACATACCATCCCTTTACTGAGGGTAAAGACAGTGCCTGTGACTGACATTCAGTCGTCTTTATCACCCTGGAACTCTTCCAGTGATTCTCCCCAGGATCGATTGATACAATCTCACTATACCTAGTGAGAACCCTAATATCCCTTTAGATCTATCTCATAGGTCCAAATCTCAGGATTTAGGAGGTATCATCTTTATCCTATTTGGAGAATCCTTGTGATAATAGGAGATTGATCGATCGTAGTATAGGAAACTCTTTTCCTATCAAGAGTATGTTGTCTACGTACAATACGAAGATGACCACCTTACTCTCTATTACCCTTTTGTATATACAAGGTTCGTCTATCATTTTGATGAAGTCAAACACTTTGACTATCACATCAAAACAGACGTTCCAACTCCGCGATGCCTGCTTCATTATGTAAAGCAACTTGCACACGTTTCCGCTGCTCCCACTGTTTACGAAGACCTCTGGCTGTGTTCTTATAGACGTTCTCTTCTAAATCAGTATTTAGAAAAGCAGTCATGGCACCCAACCGCCAGATATCGTAGTCATGGTATGTAGCCGTGGTAAGTAGGATCTGGACAGACTTAAGCATAGCTACTGGAAAGAGATTTCATCATTATCCACGCCTGGTCGATGATGAAAACCTTTAACAAGTCTAGCTTTGAAAGTCTCAACTTTTCCATCTAAACCAAGTAATCTTCTCAAGATATACTTGCTCCTGATGGGGATTTAACCCTTCAGATATAGCAGCTAAAGTCCATACTTTGCTGGTGTACATGGATTCCATCTCAGATCGCTAAGCATCCAGCCATTCTTACAGAGTCCCTACTCTCGATGGCCTGCTCGAAACTAGTTGGGTCATCATCTCATGATGCAATCCTTGCTCCCACTGTCATCGAGAAACCGAGGTATCTCTCAGGAGGATGAGGAACCCTACTAGATCGGCGGAGAGGCTGAGGTTCGTCGGGAACTATAGAATCTTATGGTTCTGTCAAATCATCAACTGCAGTTTTGTATAGCTGGAACCTTTCCAGTTCTACAGAACTGATCCTGCCTCGATCTTGTCGGGATTTTGCTTTAAGCATAGGCCGGACAACCCCAAATCTTAACTCGCTTAAGAGATGGGTTCTTCCCATACCATATCTTATATGGAGTGGTAGGCAGTGATTTGATTCAAACCTAATTCAATAGGTATGCAGCTTCTCAAGTGCATAACCCCAAAAGGAAATAGGTAACTCAGTAATACTCATCATAGAGCACACCATATCTAATATTGTGCAATTGCTCCGTCCTGATACACCGTTGTGCTGTGGTGTATTCAGAGGAGTAACACTGAGAGAAAATCTCATTCTCCTTTAGAATAGTCCAGGAATTCTATGCACAAGTATTCTCCTCCCTGATCTTATCATAGGACATAATACTTATACCCGTATTTTGGTTCTCTACTTCTAATTTATATTCTGTGAATATCTCAAAAGGTTCGGACTTATGTTTCAACAGGAATATATGACTGAATCTTGAGAGATTATCAGAGAATATAATGAAGTATAAAGAACCAGTCCTGGCATGTGTGGACAGGAGACTTTACATACATCATCATGTATCAATCCCAAGAGTTCATTAACTCTTTCTCGGCTTCCAGTAAGCAGAGCTGGTGTCATTATATCTTTGTGACATGACTGGCAAGTTTCACAAGATGTAAATTTAAACTGATTTAAATATGCATCTAAAATGTAACTTCAGCCAGTCGGGTCGCATTGATATGACCTAGTCTACAATGCCTCAAGAATGATTCGTTCATTTCTGAACTCTTCCTCTTGTGTGTGTTCAGTATACAAGGAACTGTAGTTTGATTTAGAACGTCAATGCTTTTAGATGACGTGCCTGAACCGATCAACTTTTGATATAGGAAATGTTCAAAACATTATCCATCAATACAAAATTATATCATTTCTTTACAAATAAAGAGACTGATATGATTTTGTATATCAGGTTCGGTATCTAATAGCATTTGTTCAGAATCAATGTATTCGTAATACAGGGTGACAGTGACCAACAGACTTGGCTGCAACACTTGCCCCGGTTTCTGTCTCATGAAACTTATCACCCGTTTTCAGTTTTTCTACCTTTTTGTAGCCCTATGTAACAGATTACATATCTGGGATCCTGATCCGGTATCATATACCCAGGATGCAGAGGATACTGAGAAACAGTTCTTTATAATGAACACACCCGAAGGAGATGCATCATATGCACTTTCTTCGTTTGGGCGGCATAGGAATTCTGGTATTCCCCAATTTCCTGCTCTGTCTTATAACAATTATAAGTTGGAGCGGGACCAACGTTCCCCAGCTCAGTATAACAAGCGGGTTCGGTCAATACATCCATATTATTATCTTGATTAAGGCGTGACATGGTCGCTACCAGGAGAGAGAGAAGAAAACACTCTGCGTGCGCTCTTGCAAGATCAGATTGGTTATATATTTTATCTAATCAGGATGGCTCCCACTGTTTTTATCAAATCTTCCTTCAAACCTTAAAAGGAAAGACTAGCCGGGATTAATTACACTCTACAAGTTCGCCAATCTTTCAGCCAGGCCAGTGTCGCTACTTTGAGGGAGGTTCCCCGTGCTTTCGCACGGACTAATTAATGTAAACCTCGTTTTCCCAGAGGCGTAACCCCGTTGACACCTTTCTAGACACCTACTTGATCGGCTAATTGCAAAGTGCAAAACTCTCCCAGGAGTAACAATTACTCACAGTGGGTATCGGGATCCAACTATCATATAGAAAGTATGCAATCTCATTGCAAATTTCAACACTTGAAACTCCCGATAAAGGTTTTTACCCGTAGCACCTATGACCTTAACTATGGTCAACAAATCATAAGTACTAGTCAAGTTCTACCCGTCATTTCGTGATTAATTAGACCCACCCACATGACCCTTAACTATGGTCAACAAAGTCACGCGACTGTCCTAACTAATCGCATCATATGCAGTGTAGGAAGACATCACTTAGCTACCGTACACTGTGCCTTGACTATGGTCAACAAACACAGCACGAATACTAAGTACTCTACTTCCTAAAATGACGGAGGGTTGCGGCTGGTTTTTGTGAAAACCTTTAACGCTTTGAACTTGATTTCGTTGCGGAATCAAATGGTTTTTAAATGGAATGTTTTTGAGGCTTTTCTAGTTTTGCTAAAGGGGTCACTCCCGGTGAAATGATCGTCGGCCCTTTCCTCGTCGAATGAGGTGCGGGATATATCATATATATCACTGTGCAAAGCAGAAACTACAGAAGTGATCAAAAGAAAAACCGAGGGTTGTAGCATCTGCCAGTTATTGCTAAAGGAGTCACTCCCGGTTAAGGGATCTCGGTCCTTTCCTTATCGAATAAGGTGCAGGATGTTCTACAAGGAACACCACGATGCAAAGCAAGAACTGTAGCTACCTGTTTTATTTTGAAATTCGATTCCACAATATCAATTAGGTTTATTTTCTTTCATTAATCTCATTAATGAATATCCCATCATTTAAGTCCACCTAAACATCACAGATAAATATAACGTACGCTTATGCCATCCGCATTCGCCTCGATGTCCTGTCTGCACCGTTAGGTTAGGTAACTAACGGCAGAGCGGGGCAGGGCTAGCGCGGGTGTAAAACATAAACAACGTCTATATAATATATCATATATACTATATATAATATTTGTCACAGAACATCACATGATCACAGATAAAACACAGCAGAAGAAACATATGAAATATTGGATATACTAGGACGTCCGTGTTTTCAATACGAGCCAGTATAAAACACGGATTCCACGGTCGTGATGAATAGCCAATCCCACACCCCTAGACCCCTACGAGAGCGGTAAGCAACCCTACCAATTCTAGGGTTAGGAGACCCGGACTCGACTCCTCGAGTTGGTCTCCCACTGGACCCCAGAACCCGGTTACTTGTGCTCCCCTCCTTGGGTCTATCCTAGTGCAGAAAAGTAAATAATATACAAATGGTGACAACATCCGCAACCTGGAAGTACCCCAATAAAAGAATATTACATACAAGTTTTTACATGAATGAAAATGAAAAACACTCATCTCACATAAAAAACCCCCGGCTATTCAAACACGACGATCCAATATAACATATCCAGCAACACATAATATCTCATGTCATCAACGTAAGTAAATATACGCATCCCAATTGTCGTTGACATATAGCAACGAAACCGGCGATATCACATATTACACTTACGGTCACAGAAAAGAAAGTGTAAAACTACAACAGTTGGAATCCGCAACCTCCTCAGACATCGCATGCCTGACCAAATGAAATACTTAGACATCGCATGCCTAACAATTATAAACCCCGCATTTTAGTCTCAAAGTCGAAAACACTTTTCAATATCAAGTCGGGCAATTCAACAGGATTCCCGACATTCTGATCGAATGCTCGTCGCAAACTTTAGTAGGCGGCCGCACCCCCGACGCCGTCGACGAAGTGCACCAAGGCGGAACACCGCTGCCGCGAGCACCCTGACGGATGCTTTCGGCGACGGGGTTCTCCTACAGTCACTTGGTCGGGGCTATGGGGTGAGGCTGTCTATTAAGTTTACCCGGCGAGTATCCGCGTACACTACATGATTGCGACGGACTTTTGATCACATCAAAATTCCGTGGCAACCGATCAAGTGAGACTAAAGTGCTATGTTTATAACATTCATTCAGTTATCTCATAACTATTTGTGAATTCCAATTATTGTATCACATTCCGGATAAATAGAAAATGTTAAACTTTCCGATCGAACAATCGAACACCCAAGTTTTCCCGATACAGCTCAACACATGAAATAAGTCTAACAGCATTCAGTTCGTGCCTCAGTAGCAACGGTCCAGCCGTAGAAGGGTCAAGCCAACGCCTCACATGTGGCACGCCGTACTACCCAAAACCCGAAGGTTCAAAGGGCAGTTCAAGACGGTCACATAATCGAGTTAAGGTTTGTTGTCTTCTAGAGGGTCCATCGCGTTACTTGCACTACTTAGAATGTCGTTAAACTACGGAAAAATCCAACAATTGGAAATTTCCCGGCAGGGGAAAAAGTGGGTATTTATATCCGGTCGAACTTTTTAACATATTCTAAAAATACCCGGAAAAGCACACCGACAAAATTAGACAGTCCGATCGAATACTCCGAGTCCCCAATACAACTCAGAAAATACAACTCTGGAATAAAATATTAAAAATCCCCAGGAAAACCAGCACAGAAAGCTAAGAACTACTGTGCAAAATTGGATGCACAGCGCGACAAAAGGGCCGCGGATCCGCCGCATGAGCCTCCTGTAGGACCGCGGATCCGCACCGCCTTTGTGGAATCAGGACCACGAATTTTACAGTATGTCTTAGATCTTCCTTCTGATTTTTCTGAATATTTTTAATGTGGAAAAAACCACATTTTACAGAAATGTCCAGAGAGCATTTTCAAAGTCGGGTTTTGGGTCGATCGGACTTCTGATTCCGTCGGGACTTCGCCTAAGGCTCTAGTTAGGCTCTGATACCACTGTAGGGTTCCTAGGCACACTAATAGAGTCTTACAAGTGATCAAACATGCACAAATCAAATTTTACGGGTGCCTACAAACCCTAATACGGATCGTTAACTAGATATTTAGGCAAAGCAAGCAAGTAAACGGAAATATAGAAATAGGGAAGGGGCTACAACCTTTGTAGATCCGGTCCACCACTTCCTAAGCTCCACGATGATCTCCCTCCGCTGTCCAAATCGAACCCTTGACTCTAGCATTGGCATCATCGAAGAATGGGCGGGCTTGATCGTCGGTTCAATGCCGAAGATGATCTACGTCGAGGCATCACAAGAACAAGCTCCAACTTCACCAAGCTTTGAAAACTTGTGAAGTAAACACCCTATACAACTTGGCAAGAGGTAGAGGATGAAGAAATAGGAAGTGGGTAAACATTAGATTTGGATTTCTCACACTTTTCCATCAATCACCATTGATGGTCAAGCTTTCTCTTTCTTGCTCAAGATGAAGAAGAAGAAGAAAAGATATGATAAGTTAAATTAAAATAGAAAAGAAAATACAATACTTATCATATCTTCAACCATGGTTTAGTGTAGAGACTTAACTTAGGTTAGATGAGTGGTTAGGGTTAGGCATGAGACAAGAATGGTGACTAAGTCAATGCTTCATGAATATTCAACTAAAAACAAATATAGCCATCATTCATTTCTCTTTTTCTTTTCAAATGAAATAAATAAAAAGATAAATGAATAAGCAAATGAAATGATACCCTAACCACTAACTAACCATGGTTCAATACTTTACACAAAACCAAGAAAGAATGTATCATCAAACATGATACAATCATGTGCACAAAAATATATCACATATACAATGTGCAATACAAGTGAGTAAATCCATTTAAAGTGAACCAATACTAGTTAATGCAAAGTAATATATCAAATATATAATTATACATTAAATCATTAAATCAACACTTGATTCAATGATCCGATCATGTCGCATATAACCGGCTAGTATCCAATGTATCGGCTTATCGAATCAATCCTTGATTCGATAACTAGGTTATATCGCATACAACCATTCGACACATTCATCGCGAGAATGAAATACGGTATCACATACACGCATTATTCTCGTTCCCGCACATATCTCATATGCGCTTCTATTTCGTTTCGCTTGAGCCAGGAAACCTCTGTGTAGGACTCTAAAGACTCGTCAATACGCCGGTAGCGGATGATGATCATATCAAGCATCCACAAGCCGCAAGCGGTCTGCTAAACGTAACGGCCACCCGGGTATTGAGCGATCAGAAGATCGATGAGCAAGCCCGCTCACACTCCTGTGAATCCAACCAGTAACACTTACCGTACAGTCCGGTCAGTTCGTCTGATATGTCGCATATCTCGCCTAGGGGTGGTAAACGTCAGACCCCAATAGCTCGATAAGTCATGCCGACTTGAGGTCCATAACATTCGTGAAACTACTGATAACTCTTACCAGTATATCACTGCAACCCTGGCCAGGGATTTCCTGTTATGGCCAGTCGAGCATAGCACAACATCAACCCCCAATACCGGGAGAGACGAATCCCCTCCTATAGCTCATTGCCTCCATGTGAATCGGGACTGTACCCAAAAACCACCTGTTTGCACAACTCAGTAGAGCCGTGGTAGGGTGGAAATCAAAGCACAGTGGGAGACACACAAGACTCTATGACGATCTCGGGTCAACAGACTAAGCTGTACCAGTGTAACCAGAGAACTGCCATCTGACGTGAGGTATAATACCATCTGGGAGTTCTCGGCGAGTCCGTTCAGTGTACCCAGTCTCCACTGAGCACCCGCACACCATCTTCGATGTCAAACACCAATGGATATGGGATCATCCATCGCCCATCGCATGGGTCGAGAAGATATGCGCTAGTCTACTCTGGAATATCGATGCCCCGTCTCGATATTCCCTCGACTAGGAACATTTCAATGATGTACTCATGGACTACCCAGGCCCCACTAGTATGATCTACATCATAGTCCTGGAAGTCGAGTACACATCCTATGGGCTTTATCAACATGTAATCAGAGAGACAGAAAGTATACACGTTAAGATAAAGAGCAACCAGATAGCGTACTATCATGTCGAGCAAGAAAGTCCTACCTATATATGTCCCAGCATCCACTACAATATACATCCAATGTACAGTAATGGCCTCTAGGGCATACATATAACTAACAATCTCCCACTTGCACTAGGGCCATCTGTAGCAGTGGTTGCAGTATCACATACTCAACCATCCCCTAAAAGTCTCTCTTTGGGAAAAAGGCCTTCGTGAGTGGATCCGCCGTGTTGTCCTCTGAGTCTTCTCTCCTAACCTCGATCACCCTGGAGATCAACTATCTCCATGATCAGGTGATGCTGCCTCAGAATTTGTCTGGGTCACTGATGGGACCAGGGTTCCAGGGCCGAAGCCACACTTCCATTGTCATACAATGGCAGGAACCTAGTTCATCTTATGAACCAATATACACCCAAACTTCCTCTTTGGTAGTATCTTCAATAGCGATGTTACCAGCCTTTATCGTCTAGTTTGCCACGGTATCTAGCTTGGAACTCTTCCAACATACCGTCCCTTTACTGAGGGTAAAGACAGTGCCTGTGACTGACATTCAGTCGTCTTTATCACCCTGGAACTCTTCCAGTGATTCTCCCTAGGATCGATTGATACAATCTCACTATACCTAGTGAGAACCCTAATATCCCTTTAGATCTATCTCATAGGTCCAAATCTCAGGATTTAGGAGGTATCATCTTTATCCTATTTGGAGAATCCTTGTGATAATAGAAGATTGATCGATCGTAGTTTAGGAAACTCTTTTCCTATCAAGAGTATGTTGTCTACGTACAATACGAAGATGACCACCTTACTCTCTACTACCCTTTTGTATATACAAGGTTCGTCTATCATTTTGATGAAGTCAAACACTTTGACTATCACATCAAAACAGACGTTCCAACTCCGCGATGCCTGCTTCATTATGTAAAGCAACTTGCACACGTTTCCGCTGCTCCCACTGTTTACGAAGACCTCTGGCTGTGTTCTTATAGACGTTCTCTTCTAAATCAGTATTTAGAAAAGCAGTCATGGCACCCAACCGCCAGATATCGTAGTCATGGTATGTAGCCGTGGTAAGTAGGATCTGGACAGACTTAAGCATAGCTACTGGAAAGAGGTTTCATCATTATCCACGCCTGGTCGATGACGAAAACCTTTAACAAGTCTAGCTTTGAAAGTCTCAACTTTTCCATCTAAACCAAGTAATCTTCTCAAGATATACTTGCTCCTGATGGGGATTTAACCCTTCAGATATAGCAGCTAAAGTCCATACTTTGCTGGTGTACATGGATTCCATCTCAGATCGCTAAGCATCCAGCCATTCTTACAGAGTCTCTACTCTCGATGGCCTGCTCGAAACTAGTTGGGTCATCATCTCATGATGCAATCCTTGCTCCCACTGTCATCGAGAAACCGAGGTATCTCTCAGGAGGATGAGGAACCCTACTAGATCGGCGGAGAGGCTGAGGTTCGTCGGGAACTATAGAATCTTATGGTTCTGTTAAATCATCAACTGCAGTTTTGTATAGCTGGAACCTTTCCAGTTCTACAGAACTGATCCTGCCTCGATCTTGTCGGGATTTTGCTTTAAGCATAGGCCGGACAACCCCAAATCTTAACTCGCTTAAGAGATGGGTTCTTCCCATACCATATCTTATATGGAGTGGTAGGCAGTGATTTGATTCAAACCTAATTCAATAGGTATGCAGCTTCTCAAGTGCATAACCCCAAAAGGAAATAGGTAACTCAGTAATACTCATCATAGAGCACACCATATCTAATATTGTGCAATTGCTCCGTCCTGATACACCGTTGTGCTGTGGTGTATTCAGAGGAGTAACACTGAGAGAAAATCTCATTCTCCTTTAGAATAGTCCAGGAATTCTATGCACAAGTATTCTCCTCCCTGATCTTATCATAGGACATAATACTTATACCCGTATTTTGGTTCTCTACTTCTAATTTATATTCTGTGAATATCTCAAAAGGTTCGGACTTATGTTTCAACAGGAATATATGACTGAATCTTGAGAGATTATCAGAGAATATAATGAAGTATAAAGAACCAGTCCTGGCATGTGTGGACAGGAGACTTTACATACATCATCATGTATCAGTCCCAAGAGTTCATTAACTCTTTCTCGGCTTCCAGTAAGCAGAGCTGGTGTCATTATATCTTTGTGACATGACTGGCAAGTTTCACAAGATGTAAATTTAAACTGATTTAAATATGCATCTAAAATGTAACTTCAGCCAGTCGGGTCGCATTGATATGACCTAGTCTACAATGCCTCAAGAATGATTCGTTCATTTCTGAACTCTACCTCTTGTGTGTGTTCAGTATACAAGGAACTGTAGTTTGATTTAGAACGTCAATGCTTTTAGATGACGTGCCTGAACCGATCAACTTTTGATATAGGAAATGTTCAAAACATTATCCATCAATACAAAATTATATCATTTCTTTACTAATAAAGAGACTGATATGATTTTGTATATCAGGTTCGGTATCTAATAGCATTTGTTCAGAATCAATGTATTCGTAATACAGGGTGACAGTGACCAACAGACTTGGCTGCAACACTTGCCCCGGTTTCTGTCTCATGAAACTTATCACCCGTTCTCAGTTTTTCTACCTTTTTGTAGCCCTATGTAACAGATTACATATCTGGGATCCTGATCCGGTATCATATACCCAGGATGCAGAGGATACTGAGAAACAGTTCTTTATAATGAACACACCCGAAGGAGATGCATCATATGCACTTTCTTCGTTTGGGCGGCATAGGAATTCTGGTATTCCCCAATTTCCTGCTCTGTCTTATAACAATTATAAGTTGGAGCGGGACCAACGTTCCCCAGCTCAGTATAACAAGCGGGTTCGGTCAATACATCCATATTATTATCTTGATTAAGGCGTGACATGGTCGCTACCAGGAGAGAGAGAAGAAAACACTCTGCGTGCGCTCTTGCAAGATTAGATTGGTTATATATTTTATCTAATCAGGATGGCTCCCACTGTTTTTATCAAATCTTCCTTCAAACCTTAAAAGGAAAGACTAGCCGGGATTAATTACACTCTACAAGTTCGCCAATCTTTCAGCCAGGCCAGTGTCTCTACTTTGAGGGAGGTTCCCCGTGCTTTCGCACGGACCTAATTAATGTAAACCTCGTTTTCCCAGAGGCGTAACCCCGTTGACACCTTTCTAGACACCTACTTGATCGGCTAATTGCAAAGTGCAAAACTCTCCCAGGAGTAACAATTACTCACAGTGGGTATCGGGATCCAACTATCATATAGAAGGTATGCAATCTCATTGTAAATTTCAACACTTGAAACTCCCGATAAAGGTTTTTACCCCTAGCACCTATGACCTTAACTATGGTCAACAAATCATAAGTACTAGTCAAGTTCTACCCGTCATTTCGTGATTAATTAGACCCACCCACATGACCCTTAACTATGGTCAACAAAGTCACGCGACTGTCCTAACTAATCGCATCATATGCGGTGTAGGAAGACATCACTTAGCTACCGTATACTGTGCCTTGACTATGGTCAACAAACACAGCACGAATACTAAGTACTCTACTTCCTAAAATGACGGAGGGTTGTGGCTGGTTTTTGTGAAAACCTTTAACGCTTTGAACTTGATCTCGTTGCGGAATCAAATGGTTTTTAAATGGAATGTTTTTGAGGCTTTTCTAGTTTTGCTAAAGGGGTCACTCCCGGTGAAAGGATCGTCGGCTCTTTCCTCGTCGAATGAGGTGCGGGATATATCATATATATCACTGTGCAAAGCAGAAACTATAGAAGTGATCAAAAGACAAACCGAGAGTTGTAGCATCTGCCAGTTATTGCTAAAGGAGTCACTCCCGGTGAAGGGATCTCGGTCCTTTCCTTATCGAATAAGGTGCAGGATGTTCTACAAGGAACACCACGATGCAAAGCAAGAACTGTAGCTACCTGTTTTATTTTGAAATTCGATTCCACAATATCAATTAGGTTTATTTTCTTTCATTAATCTCATTAATGAATATCCCATCATTTAACTCCACCTAAACATCACAGATAAATATAACGTACGCTTATGCCATCCGCATTCGCCTCGATGTCCTGTCTGCACCGTTAGGTTAGGTAACTAACGGCAGAGCGGGGCAGGGCTAGCGCGGGTGTAAAACATAAGCAACGTCTATATAATATATCATATATACTATATATAATATTTGTCACAGAACATCACATGATCACAGATAAAACACAGCAGAAGAAACATATGAAATATTGGATATACTAGGACGTCCGTGTTTTCAATACGAGCCAGTATAAAACACGGATTCCACGGTCGTGATGAACAGCCAATCCCACACCCCTAGACCCCTACGAGAGCGGTAAGCAACCCTACCAATTCTAGGGTTAGGAGACCCGGACTCGACTCCTCGAGTTGGTCTCCCACTGGACCCCAGAACCCGGTTACTTGTGCTCCCCTCCTTGGGTCTATCCTAGTGCAGAAAAGTAAATAATATACAAATGGTGACAACATCCGCAACCTGGAAGTGCCCCAATAAAAGAATATTACATACAAGTTTTTACATGAATGAAAATGAAAAACACTCATCTCACATAAAAAACCCCCGGCTATTCAAACACGACGATCCAATATAACATATCCAGCAACAAATAATATCTCATGTCATCAACGTAAGTAAATATACGCATCCCAATTGTCGTTGACATATAGCAACGAAACCGGCGATATCACATATTACACTTACGGTCACAGAAAAGAAAGTGTAAAACTACAACAGTTGGAATCCGCAACCTCCTCAGACATCGCATGCCTGACCAAATGAAATACTTAGACATCGTATGCCTAACAATTATAAACCCCGCATTTTAGTCTCAAAGTCGAAAACACTTTTCAATATCAAGTCGGGCAATTCAACAGGATTCCCGGCATTCTGATCGAATGCTCGTCGCAAACTTTAGTAGGCGGCCGCACCCCCGACGCCGTCGACGAAGTGCACCAAGGCGGAACACCGCTGCCGCGAGCACCCTGACGGATGATTTCGGCGACGGGGTTCTCCTACAGTCACTTGGTCGGGGCTATGGGGTGAGGCTGTCTATTAAGTTTACCCGGCGAGTATCCGCGTACACTACGTGATTGCGACGGACTTTTGATCACATCAAAATTCCGTGGCAACCGATCAAGTGAGACTAAAGTGCTATGTTTATAACAATCATTCAGTTATCTCATAACTATTTGTGAATTCCAATTATTGTATCACATTCCGGATAAATAGAAAATGTTAAACTTTCCGATCGAACAATCGAACACCCAAATTTTCCCGATACAGCTCAACACATGAAATAAGTCTAACAGCATTCAGTTCGTGCCTCAGTAGCAACGGTCCAGCCGTAGAAGGGTCAAGCCAACGCCTCACATGTGGCACGCCGTACTGCCCCAAACCCGAAGGTTCAAAGGGCAGTTCAAGACGGTCACATAATCGAGTTAAGGTTTGTTGTCTTCTAGAGGGTCCATCGCGTTACTTGCACTACTTAGAACGTCGTTAAACTACGGAAAAATCCAACAATTGGAAATTTCCCGGCAGGGGAAAAAGTGGGTATTTATATCCGGTCGAACTTTTTAACATATTCTAAAAATACCCGGAAAAGCACACCGACAAAATTAGACAGTACGATCGAATACTCCGAGTCCCCAATACAACTCAGAAAATACAACTCTGGAATAAAATATTAAAAATCCCCAGGAAAACCAGCACAGAAAGCTAAGAACTACTGTGCAAAATTGGATGCACAACGCGACAAAAGGGCCGCGGATCCGCCGCATGAGCCTCCTGTAGGACCGCGGATCCGCACCGCCTTTGTGGAATCAGGACCACGAATTTTACAGTATGTCTTAGATCTTCCTACTGATTTTTCTGAATATTTTTAATGTGGAAAAAACCACATTTTAAAGAAATGTCCAGAGAGCATTTTCAAAGTCGGGTTTTGGGTCGATCGGACTTCTGATTCCGTCGGGACTTCGCCTAAGGCTCTAGCTAGGCTCTGATACCACTGTAGGGTTCCTAGGCACACTAATAGAGTCTTACAAGTGATCAAACATGCACAAATCAAATTTTACGGGTGCCTACAAACCCTAATACGGATCGTTAACTAGATATTTAGGCAAAGCAAGCAAGTAAACGGAAATATAGAAATAGGGAAGGGGCTACAACCTTTGTAGATCCGGTCCACCACTTCCTAAGCTCCACGATGATCTCCCTCCGCTGTCCAAATCGAACCCTTGACTCTAGCATTGGCATCATCGAAGAATGGGCGGGCTTGATCATCGGTTCAATGCCGAAGATGATCTACGTCGAGGCATCACAAGAACAAGCTCCAACTTCACCAAGCTTTGAAAACTTGTGAAGTAAACACCATATACAACTTGGCAAGAGGTAGAGGATGAAGAAATAGGAAGTGGGTAAACTTTAGATTTGGATTTCTCACACTTTTCCATCAATCACCATTGATGGTCAAGCTTTCTCTTTCTTGCTCAAGATGAAGAAGAAGAAGAAAAGATATGATAAGTTAAATTAAAATAGAAAAGAAAATACAATACTTATCATATCTTCAACCATGGTTTAGTGTAGAGACTTAACTTAGGTTAGATGAGTGGTTAGGGTTAGGCATGAGACAAGAATGGTGACTAAGTCAATGCTTCATGAATCTTCAACTAAAAACAAATATAGCCACCATTCATTTCTCTTTTTCTTTTCAAATGAAATAAATAAAAAGATAAATGAATAAGCAAATGAAATGATACCCTAACCACTAACTAACCATGGTTCAATACTTTACACAAAACCAAGAAAGAATGTATCATCAAACATGATACAATCATGTGCACAAAAATATATCACATATACAATGTGCAATACAAGTGAGTAAATCCATTTAAAGTGAACCAATACTAGTTAATGCAAAGTAATATATCAAATATGTAATTATACATTAAATCATTAAATCAACACTTGATTCAATGATCCGGTCATGTCGCATATAACCGGCTAGTATCCAATGTATCGGCTTATCGAATCAATCCTTGATTCGATAACTAGGTTATATCGCATACAACCATTCGACACATTCATCGCGAGAATGAAATACGGTATCACATACACGCATTATTCTCGGTCCCGCACATATCTCATATGCGCTCCTATTTCGTTTCGCTTGAGCCAGGAAACCTCTGTGTAGGACTCTAAAGACTCGTCAATACGCCGGTAGCGGATGATGATCATATCAAGCACCCACAAGCCGCAAGCGGTCTGCTAAACGTAACGGCCACCCGGGTATTGAGCGATCAGAAGATCGACGAGCAAGCCCGCTCACACTCCTGTGAATCCAACCAGTAACACTTACCGTACAGTCCGGTCAGTTCGTCTGATATGTCGCATATCTCGCCTACGGGTGGTAAACGTCAGACCCCAATAGCTCGATAAGTCATGCCGACTTGAGGTCCATAACATTCGTGAAACTACTGATAACTCTTACCAGTATATCACTACAACCCTGGCCAGGGATTTCCTGTTATGGCCAGTCGAGCATAGCACAACATCAACCCCCAATACCGGGAGAGACGAATCCCCTCCTATAGCTCATTGCCTCCATGTGAATCGGGACTGTACCCAAAAACCACCTGTTTGCACAACTCAGTAGAGCCGTGGTAGGGTGGAAATCAAAGCACAGTGGGAGACACACAAGACTCTATGACGATCTCGGGTCAACAGACTAAGCTGTACCAGTGTAACCAGAGAACTGCCATCTGACGTGAGGTATAATACCATCTGGGAGTTCTCGGCGAGTCCGTTCAGTGTACCCAGTCTCCACTGAGCACCCGCACACCATCTTCGATGTCAAACACCAATGGATATGGGATCATCCATCGCCCATCGCATGGGTCGAGAAGATATGCGCTAGTCTACTCTGGAATATCGATGCCCCGTCTCGATATTCCCTCGACTAGGAACATTTCAATGATGTACTCATGGACTACCCAGGCCCCACTAGTATGATCTACATCATAGTCCTGGAAGTCGAGTACACATCCTATGGGCTTTATCAACATGTAATCAGAGAGACAGAAAGTATACACGTTAAGATAAAGAGCAACCAGATAGCGTACTATCATGTCGAGCAAGAAAGTCCTACCTATATATGTCCCAGCATCCACTACAATTTACATCCAATGTACAGTAATGGCCTCTAGGGCATACATATAACTAACATGAACAACCCAATGTTAGGATCTTTGCTAGATAATTAGGGTTTCACATGCAAGTAAACATCTTTACAACTAAGAGAGAGCGATTACAACCTTTGTAGTCCGCTCCTTCGCTTCATAAGCTCTGAGTAGAAGTCCCTTCGCTGTGATCCATGATCTCCCGGACTAAAGAGAGGCTCCACAACCCGAACGATCCATGCTTGCTTGTAGTCTTCCTTTTCTCCGATGATCTACCTCGAAGTTTCTTTAACTCAAGCTCTCACTCACTAATGAGGTGAACACCCTAATCTAATTGGCGAGATTAGATGAGGATGATGATGTAGGATTTATGCTCTCTTTTATTATCAAATTCTCATACTAAATCATCACATAAAGAAAACCTAGAAAGCTTTCTCAAAGCTCAAGGAAGAAGAAGAAGGAAATTCCTTTTGTGATGAATAATGAAATTCAAGTGATAATTACAAATGCAACCATAGTTGATAATGAGCAGGCTAACCCATGCAGAGAGTTAACCTAGGGTGAAGGGTTTGTGTTGGGTCAACAATGACTCCACAAAAATACAAAGAGAAAAGATAAAGTCAAAGCTTCATGAAGCTTCATGAAAGCTCATGAAAATGCTAACCCAAATGCTAATCCTAATCCAAACCCTAACTAGGTTAAACTCAACTAATCAAGTTGCATTAGTAATCATAACATGTTACAATATTATATATCACATATATAATATATTTAATGTAACAAAAGAAAATAATACAATTAACATATATCGCATGTATATCAATGTATTACCCGGTGAGAAAATGAATCAATAAAGAGAGCCAATATTAGATAATTTAATGCAATATATCATATATATATAATTATACATTAAATTATCGAATCAACACTTGATCCGACAATTCGGATATATCGAATATAGCCGACTAATATATCATGTACCGATTCATCGAATCAACACTTGATCCGATGATCCGGCTCATATCAAAATATCGCGAGAATATAATACGGTATCTCATATCGCATTATCCTCGGTCATGCACATATCACATATATGCCCCTACTCCGTTTTTCTAGAGTCAAGAAACCTCTGTGTAGGACTCTAAAGAATCGTCAATACGCCGGTAGCAGGTGATGATCATATCAAACACCCACAAGCTGCAAGTGGTCAGCTAAACGTAACAGCCACCCAGGTATTGAGCGATCAGAAGATCAACAAGCAAGCCTGTACATTCTCCTGTGAATCCAATCAGTAACACTCCCGTACAGTCCGGTCTCTTCGTCTGATATGTTGCATATCTAGTCCAGGGGTGGTATACGTCAGACCCCAATAACCGATAAGCCGTGTCGATATGAGGCTCATAACGGGTCGAGAAACTACTGATAACGCTTATCAGTAAATCTCTATATCATCCCTAGCCAGGGACTTCCAGTTATAGCCAATCGAACACAGCACAACATCAACTCCCTATACCGGGAGAGACGAATCCCCTGCTATCGCTCATTGCCTCCATGTGATTCGGGACTGCACCTAAAAGCCAACGTTTTGCATGCCCTCTTGGACGTGGTAAGGTGGAAATCAAAGCACAGTGGGAATCACACAAGACTCTGTGACGATCTCGGGTCTACAGACTACCCTGTACCAGTGTCACCGGAGAACTGCCATCTGACGTGAGGTATAATACCATCTGGGAGTTCTCGGCGAGTCCGTCCAGTGTCCCCAGTCTCCACTGAGCACCCATACACCATCCTTGATGTCAAACACCGATGGATATGTGATCATCCATCGCCCACCATATGGGTCAAGATGCGTATACCCTAGTCTATACTGGTGTATCGATGCCCTGTCTCGACACACCCTCGACTAGGAACAGATATAGGATGTACTCATCGACTACCGTGGCCCCACTAGTATGATCTCATCATAGTCCCAGTAGTCGAGTACAGATCCTAAGGGCTTTATCAACATGTGAGAGTAAGACAGTAAACTAATACAAGTCAACATGTTAAGATAAAGTGAAACCAAATAGCATACTATCATGACGAGCAAGAAAGTCCTCTCTCTCTATATATCCAGGCATCCATTATAATATACATCATATGTACAACAATACCTCTAGGTCATATACATAACTAACAATCTTCCACTTGCACTTAGGCCAGCTGCTGTAGTATCTCATACCTAGCATCCCGAATAATCTCTCAAACTGTATCTGGGGAATGGCCTTCGTGAGTGGATCCGCAGTGTTGTCCTTCATATCTACTCTCCTGACCTCGATCTCCCGGCGATCAACTATCTCCCTGATCAGGTGATACCGCCTCAGAATATGTCTAGACTTCTGATGGGACCTGGGTTCCTTGGACAAAGCCACAGCTCCATTGTTATCACAATACAGAGGTATTGGATGCTCAATGGATGGAACCACACCAAGTTCACTAATGAACTTCTTTATCCAGACGGCCTCTTTGGCAGAATCGTTGGCAGCGATGTATTCAGCCTCCATCGTCGAGTCTACAACTGTATCCTGTTTGGAACTCTTCCAACATATCGCGCTTCCATTGAGGGTAAAGAAAAATCCCGAGTGCGACTTAGAGTCGTCCTTATCACTTTGGAAGCTTGAATCGGTAAAGGACTCCACCTGGAGTTCTCCGTTACCATACACCAAGAACATCTCTTTAGTCCTTCGCAAGTACTTGAGAATGTTCTTCACAGCTGTCCTGTGACTCTCTCCATGATCTGCTTGATACCGACTCACTACACTTAGTGAGTATGCTACATCGGGTCTGGTACATAGCATCGCATACATGATAGAGCCTACTGTCGAAGCATAGGGTATCCCTTGCATGCGAGCTCTCTCCAAATCAGTCTTAGGAGACATCTCTTTGGAGAGAGTGAGCTCAGAGATCATGGGTTGGTTACCACGCTTGGATTCTTCTATACTAAATCTCTTTAGTATGGTGTCAATGTACCTGGATTGGGACAATCCCAGTATCCGTTTAGATCTATCTCTCTAGATCATAGTTCTGTAAGTGCACGGCGGCGCCCCGGTCGTCAATCCGACGGCCAAATGCGGAAACGGTGATAAACTTTAATTTTGCGAACTTAGCAAACCGGCACCACCGCGCACTAAACCCCGGATCGGGCCATTAAACTTGTCCTAGCTAACTACAAGACGGGTTAGAGATATACCGAATGATCCGAGTCCTTCGGTCTTCGTCTCCACTCCGATCTCCCGCGGATGCTTCGTCCGTCATCTCCTCGTTGTCGCCTCTTCGCCGGAAGGGCACCACATCGCCTGCATCTTTTACGGGCTCCCACCTCAATACCGAGGCAACTCGGGCGCGAAGTAGGCTAGCCGACGCGTCCAAGATTTGCTGTAGGAAGTGTAGTGTAGAGGCTATGTCTCATTTGGGTTCGTTGCCATTTGAAGATGATGGAGGAAACAAGATAAGAAAAATGGTGCTTGCATTTTTCTTAACATGAAAAGAGATCAAAAATGTTACACTCTCAAAAGGAAGCTCTCATCTTCTTCTCTCTCAACCATGGAAAAACTTCTCCTCTTAGAAAATGGTGGAGGAAAGAATATGAAGCAAGAAGGGAGGTGATCGTAGGAGCACAAGTGGTGACCACATCCAAAACATCATCATAACTTACTCACATCAACTACTAATCACCTCAAATCAACAAAAAGCAAGTGATGATGATAGATAAGAATGGTATCAAAAGATGCTTTCATGATCTCTCATCTCACAAATAAACCCTCCACTAAATGTTATTTGCAAACTTGCAAATAACCCCCTCCATCGGAAAAGTCCGGCCGGGAAAGAACAAAGGAAAACCGGCCGGAACGGAATCCAAACTGGCAACTCCAGAATATTGGTCCCGTAATAAATTACAGGAAAACCCCGATACTGTGCATACACACCCGCATCTGTATTCCGTCCGGATACAAATGCAAAGAGACAAAATCTACACTGTACTAAACTAGGATCCGGCTTAAACCAAAGCCGGCTAGTAATATCCGTTCGATCCCGATCCGTGCAATACCGTACGCATCCGATCGAACCTTGCCATATATCTATACGGCCACTAGTACAAACCGTCCGATCCTGATCCGTGCAATACCGCACGTATCTGATCGGACCCTGCCATATCTCCATACGGCCTCTACAGCGTTTCGCCCGAAAACTGAGTAACTGAATGAGTGGTGGACTCTAAAGACTCGTCAATACTATGGCTGTGAATTTAACCACTAGCACGTCAGAGGTATAAGCCAATACGTAACGGGCCACCAGCTATTGACTAAAAGGGACGTCGATGAGCGAACTCATCCTGACACCCTACTGAGCCTGTCAGTGACAATATCCGTACAGTCCGGTCCGTTCGTCTATGAGCATCGCATGTCGGGCCTAGGGGTTGGGTAAAAGTCAGACCCCTAAAAGCGGTACAAGTCGTGTCGGAGTGTAGCCTAGAACACCCTGAGATACTACTGGAATACCTACCAGTAAATCTCCTGCCTTGGCCAAGGACTTCGTGTAATGGCTCTCCTAGACACAGCGCGACCTCACCCCCCAATACCGGGAGAGACGAACCCCCGAAGATCCGCTCACTGCCTCCATGTGGCTCGGGACTGTACCCAACTAAAACCTGTTTGCACGACTCCTTTGAGCCATGGTAGGGTAGTAATCAAAGTACAGTGGGAACTCACACGAGACAAATGACGATCCCCAGGTCGATGAACTAACCTGTACACATGTCACCAGGGAACTGCTATCTGACGTCAGGTATAAGACCAACTAGCATGTTCTCGGCGAGTCCTGTCCGGTGTACTCATAACCCAATGAGCACCTGTATACATCTTAGGTGAACCAACTGACACCAGTGGCTTGTGAGACCGGCCACCGCCCCTCGTCGGGGTCTCGACTGTATACACTAGTCTACTCTGGAGAATCGATGCCCTGTCTCGAAACTCCCACGACTAGGGACCTTTTAAGGATATGCTTGTAGACCCCAGCTCTCACGTATATGATCGCCCTCATACTGCCGGCAGTCAAGCAAGAATCCTAGGGGCTCTATCAACGTGCAATTGCGACCTGTCAGGTCACCTAAAGCAGTACACGATGATAAAGGTAAACCAGATAGCATACTATCATCTCGAGTAAGACTGTCGTACCGGGATAGGTCCTCCCTCAATCATTGCAATCACGTGCCTGTGATCCAATAATTGACTCTGAGGGCACTATCTCCAACAATCTCCCACTTGCACTCAAGGCTAATTATTGCGATGTCGCATACTCACAGCCCGTGTGATACCGAACACCCAACTCCTCTACTAGTCAGTCTCACAAAGCTTGTTTGCGAAACTCTTGCGATCGAGGAATAGCCTCAGTGAGTGGATCCGCCTAGAAGTATCTTTCTATGTCTCTCTATGTCTCAAGTTCGCGGAGAAAACCATCTCCCGAAATGAGCAATACCTGTCTTAGAATGTCTGGATGTCTGATGGGACCTAGCTCATAAATGAACTCCAAATCCAAACTTCTTAGACTGTATCGTCAACTGAACTTAATCAGTATCCTGCGCCATACCACCCTCAGTATTTCCTTGGACCACCTGTCCAAAATACTGCCCCTCGTCAGAAGGAAAACTATAACTCTGACAACCTCCTTGTCGTCCATGTCACCTTGGAAGCCTGGAATGATAACAGTTTCCTGAATGAGGCTGTCGTTATCATATCCCTAAAACATTCACTTATGTTCTAAAACTGCTTCCGACTGTTCCTCCAAGATTGGATCAATATCAACTTATTGCATCTAGTGCAAGAACAACATCTGGTGTGGTACTTGACATCTCATGATTGACTCAATTGCCTAAGCAAGTGATCTGCCAATCATGCGCATCCCTCTCTACTTTAGTTTATAAGACACCTTTAGAGAGGGTGACTCCATCACCTGCAGGTATACTACCCTGCCAAGAGTCGTCCATTCTAAATACTCTTAGAATGCTGTCAAAGTACCCTGATTGGGAAACCACCCAAATCTAGATCTAAAACCATAGATCTAGTAACCAGTATGTCTGATATAATGTCCAAGTCCCATGCGGAGAAAACACTGTGTGACGACCAAAGTATAACCGATCGTAGTATAGGAATATCACTTCCTACTACCTTCTCAACAGATCCATCCCCTATTCTGATGAAGTCAAACCTATGACTATCACATCAGAAATAGATGATCTATCTCCACTACATCTGCTTTAGTCTATAAATAGACATAAGCCTGATGTCCACCAATGCTTCCGCTGCTCCCACTGACTACGACAACCCTCTGGCAGAGTCATATAGACGTACACTTCAAAAGCTAGTTTAGAACGACGCTATACTCATCCTCCCACCGGGTCTCGCAGCCTGGAACAACAGCAATGGCAAGTGTGGGTAAACAAGAACTTCCCTGTCACCGTCCTTGAGGCTACCAGAGTACCTCTCGGGTGCCTGAAGTTACCCACCTTATCTGCGGAGTGGCCAATGGAATGTCAAACCAGATTGAATCTTTAGGTTCCTTATCAAATCTTCAGTAATCGTTTGTGGTTCTGGAATCACTTCCAGTTCTACCATACTCCCACTACTGTTTTCTGAAAAAATCCATTTTTATTAAAACTGTGGCGAGTCAAGACCAATATCACTATTGATCTTTCTTATGGTAGAAAGTCAACCCACAAACAGCCATTACAGAAACGTGCCTTTGAGTTATCCAGAGTCTGATTTTAAGCATAAGCCGGAAAACTCCCCGTACCTTAACATCGTTAAGATACGAACTGTTCTATATCCAATATAGAACCAGAGGCACTGATTTAATTTGACCAGATTCAAATCATGCAGCTGTCTCCAGTGCATGTTAACTAAATGGAGAGAGGCTGATCAGCGTTACTCAACTTAGGAATGCTTCCAATTATGAGTAACCTGAAAGAGAAGCAATTTCACTTTATCATTACTATCAACTGAATACCATACACAAGTATCTATATCTTCGATCACATTGAAGAATCCCGATACTTGCTACACCTAGTTCTCTACTCTATTCAAATACCTATAACTCCTCAAAACTTAGACCCTGTGTTTCTACGAAACACATGTCTAAGAACTAGAGAAGTTAAAAGTAAACAGAATATAGTATGAGGACCAAACCCCTCTGTCCTAATGGACACTGGACAACATACAATACTCTGTATAAGTCCGCCGAGTCTAACAACTCATTCACTGTGTGTCGTAGGTTGAAAACTGTACTTATGGTTAAGAAGAATTACACCGCTGTTTAATGCTCCTTACCTAACCATCCACTGATATAGGTAAATGTCATCGACATAATATCAAAAGGTATATCTCACTCTATGAAAATAGACGTACAGATATATCAATTTGAAATTGGTGCACAACAGCGGATATTCAAAACCAAATATTTGCCGACCGGCAAACAGCCCAGGTGATCTCCTCAAATATCACCGATTACAACGAATCCCGATATAATGAGGATGATCACCCAATTCCCAATAACTTACTCCCACTCATCATCTGTAAAGCCATACAGATGTGAGAATCAAACCTGGTAAATACATACCCTGGAGCAAGTGTCTAATCAGGAAATCAGTTTTCTTTTAACAGTACACAGTTGAAACTGAAACATTGAAATGTTTCGTTGGGGTATCCCGGTATTCCTAGTAATGCCTCTTCCAGATTCACGACTGTAACCGTATAGTTCTTTGCCACCTCTCCAAATCCCTTTATTATGTCTTTAGTCATTACCTTCTGCACACCCCTTTAGGCCAATTGGTTTTCTTCCTTCCCTACCGTTCGGCACCAGCCTATGGTTTGGAAGAAAACTATCCAATAAGCATAATGGGTGTACTGTCCTAGTCCTAGGAGCACTCGCAATGCGAGAGAAGGTGAAGATAAAAGACAACTGAATAAATCTTATTCCTATTTCTCCTGAACCAGAATCCATCCCCGAACTGGAACAAGTTCCTTTCGAGTTCGTATATAACCATACGATGGAGTATCCAATAAACTGTGGATCTTCGTAGTGATACGGAGTGTCCTGGAGAAATACAAAGATGATTTAGGATTGGCGAAGAAATATTTGGTTTGGTCGTGAATATCAGTCGCAATTTACTTTGCCCTCTTACTAATCCCTTGCTTTGTCTTAATCTTAATACCTTCTGCACACCGTTTAGTCTAATTGGTTTTCTTCATTCCCTACCGGTCGGCACCAGCCTAAGGTTTGGAAGAAGACTATCCAATTTGCGTAATAGGTGTACTATCTCTTAAACTAAGGAGTACTCGTAACTTGAGAGAAGGCAAAAAGGAAAAGACAACTGAATAATCCTATCCGTTTTCTCCATAACCGGAAACCATCCTCGAATTCCTTCGAGTTCGTATCTAACCATATGATGGTTTTTTCCAATGGAAGTGGACGTTCGTAGTAATACGGGGTGTCCTGGAGAAAAGGGTAAAAGTAGGAGTGGCAATGAGGTCTGCAACTCTGACAATCCAAAAGCCAGTGATAAGAAGGTTCGGTCAACTTGATCTCTGAGTCGTAGTCTTAGGGTCGGGTCAATGGTCGCTGCCAGAGAGAGAGAGAAAAGAAACACTCAGCGTGCACTCTAACCTAGATCAGAATGGTTACCAATTTATCTAATCTGGAAACCTCCCACTGTACCTCAAATTCTCCTCCAAACCTGAAAGAAGAATTAGTCGGGGTCACCCGAGGAGTAAACCAACTCATCAGTGGGAATCGGGATCCAACTATCATCGCATGATAACGTGACGGAATCCGCTCACCCTATCACACTCCAGAAGGTATGCGCATATCTGGCAAGTTTCAGTACTTTTGAAACTCCCGATGTGAATTTCTACCCCATGCTCTTATGACCTTGACTTTGGCCAACATATCATAAGTCACATGTCAAGTTCAACCCGTCATTCTCCAGGTTAATTTGAGCCCACCCGTACATACCCTTGACTTGGGCCAAAATGGTAGTACGACTGCCCCAAACCAACACATCTATCTATGCTGCATATGAATAACCAACAGCTACCAAACACTGTGCCTTGACTTTGGCCAACATACACAGCTTGAATACTATTGACTATCCATATGAAACGACGGAGGGCTACGAATGGTTTCTGGCGAAAACCTTTAACGTAATGAACTTGATATCGTTGAAGGAACGGATAGCTTTTTAGAAAATATAGTGACGAAAACCTTTACTAAAGAGGTCACTCCCGGTGAAGGGATCTCGGCTCTTTCCCCGTAGAATGAGGTGCAGGATATTCCAACTGAATACCACGGTGCAAAGCAAAAGTAATCGGCTATAGTGAAGTCAATGCCCTGACGCAAACTTCTGTCCAAGGGGTCACTCCCGGTGAAGGGATCTCGGCCCTTGCCTCGTCAACTGAGGAGCAGGATATTCCAAATGAATACCACGATGCAAAACAAAAGTGAACGTCCTTGCAATAACAGCTTTTTGAAAAGTGTTCCAACAACATCAGAATAGGTTTGTTTTAACTTGCATTGATCCGAATCAATGCAGTCCCATCAATTGATCACACCACAAAGAACGAAAATATACTGACGTACGTATATGCCATCCGCATTCGCCACTGGGTCCCGTCATCACCCGTTAGGTTAGCTAACTAACGGCAGAGCGGGGACTGGACTAGCGCGGATGAAAAACATATACAACATCTACTAATATATATACCAATATATTATATTCGCTCAAGGCGTGAATAAAATGCAACATCACAGAAATGTACAGCATCACAGAATAATACAGATATCTGGGATCCCCGGGTTTCACAGAGCCACTACTGAAACCCGACGTTCCCCTGGTCGTGTGGATAGCCTGTGCAATGAAAACCTATACCCCCTACGAGTGCGGCGAATAGCCAGCCAATCCTGGAGTGAAGCCCCCTCCGTCCCAATGCCATGAGATGCGGGCTTGTTGCCTTCTAGAACCCGGCTATCCGTGCACCCCTCCGCAGGGTAATCCTAGTACAGAAAGTAAAATATACACACAACGGGTACATCGACCGCAACCTGGTCGTGCCCCAAAAGAATAATACAAACAGGCAGTGACGGCAGTCCACATGTCGGACGCTCACCCCGCAATAACAAATGTACATAATACAACCAAACTGTACTACCACTGCAACCAGGCTATCCCCACCGACCGATCCGCAACAACACAGCAAATACATAGAACATCAACGTGAAAGTCACGTTCGCAAATCCGTCTAACCGGGCTATAGCAGTTAGACCAGATTTACCGATCGAGTGACATTCACGGTCGCAGATATAATGTAAATACTGTGAAAAAATGTGTTTAAAATATTCGATCGATCAAAAATTAACAAGTGGGCCCCCAAGCAATACTGTAGCACTCACAGAAATTCTGGGCCCAATTTTAATATTCCAAAACCCTTATTTTTAGCCCACAAGCCCACTGACAAAAAATGATGGCATGAGCCCTCATTACTGCGGCGGATCCGCGGCCTAAGAAAGGTTAATGGCCGCGGATCCGCGCTCTTAATAAGGGATCATGTTGTCGAATTTTTTCAGTGTTCTTAGAACTCCCTGCACATCATTCTGAGACAACCTGAAAAATTTTTCGAGACCAAAAAATTTCAACAGAAAACTGATGTGAACAAAAATGCGAGTTTTGGAATTTTGGTCGATCGGAAATGCAAAACACATCAAACGAAGCTAGACGAAGTTAATGGCGAGGCTCTGATACCACTGTAAGTGCACGGCTGCGCCCCGGTCGTCAATCCGACGGCCAAATGCGGAAACGGTGATAAACTTTAATTTTGCGAACTTAGCAAACCGGCACCACCGCGCACTAAACCCCGGATCGGGCCATTAAATTTGTCCTAGCTAACTACAAGACGGGTTAGAGATATACCGAATGATCCGAGTCCTTCGGTCTTCGTCTCCACTCCGATCTCCCGCGGATGCTTCGTCCGTCATCTCCTCGTTGTCGCCTCTTCGCCGAAAGGGCACCACATCGCCTGCATCTTTTACGGGCTCCCACCTCAATACCGAGGCAACTCGGGCGCGAAGTAGGCTAGCCGACGCGTCCAAGATTTGCTGTAGGAAGTGTAGTGTAGAGGCTATGTCTTATTTGGGTTCGTTGCCATTTGAAGATGATGGAGGAAACAAGATAAGAAAAATGGTGCTTGCATTTTTCTTAACATGAAAAGAGATCAAAAATGTTACACTCTCAAAAGGAAGCTCTCATCTTCTTCTCTCTCAACCATGGAAAAACTTCTCCTCTTAGAAAATGGTGGAGGAAAGAATATGAAGCAAGAAGGGAGGTGATCGTAGGAGCACAAGTGGTGACCACATCCAAAACATCATCATAACTTACTCACATCAACTACTAATCACCTCAAATCAACAAAAAGCAAGTGATGATGATAGATAAGAATGGTATCAAAAGATGCTTTCATGATCTCTCATCTCACAAATAAACCATCCACTAAATGTTATTTGCAAACTTGCAAATAACCCCCTCCATCGGAAAAGTCCGGCCGGGAAAGAACAAAGGAAAACCGGCCGGAACGGAATGCAAACTGGCAACTCCAGAAAACTGGTCCCGTAATAAATTACAGGAAAACCCCGATACTGTGCATACACACCCGCGTCTGTATTCCGTCCGGATACAAATGCAAAGAGACAAAATCTACACTGCAGTCAAGCAAGAATCCTAGGGGCTCTATCAACGTGCAATAGCGACCTGTCAGGTCACCTAAAGCAGTACACGATGATAAAGGTAAACCAGATAGCATACTATCATCTCGAGTAAGACTGTCGTACCGGGATAGGTCCTCCCTCAATCATTGCAATCACGTGCCTGTGATCCAATAATTGACTCTGAGGGCACTATCTCCAACAAATTCCCAATATGCAGGAGGCATCAGCTAGATCTTTCATTGAGAATCTTTGTGATAAGAAGAGCTTGACTGATTGCAGCATAGGATCATCATTTCTTATCAAGAGTATGTCATCAACGTACAATACGAGGAAGAAAACCTTACTCTCTGCAACCTTCTTATAAATACAAGGTTCGTCTACGTTTTTGATGAAGTCAAACTCTTTGACTACAACATCAAAGCAGATGTTCCAACTCCGCGATACTTGCTTTAACCCATAGATGGATTTAAGCAGTTTGCACACCTTTTCGCTGCTCCCACTATCTACGAAGCCCTCTGGCTGAGTCATGTACACGCACTCTTCTAAATCACCGTTTAGAAAGGTGGTCTTAACATCCATTTGCCAGTTTTCGTAGTCATGGTATGCAGCAATGGCAAGTAAGATCCGGATGGACTTAAGCATAGCCACTGGAGAAAAGGTTTCGTCATAATCCACACCTGGTCGTTGACGAAAACCCTTTGCAACAAGTCTAGCTTTGAAAGTCTCAACTTTTCCATCTACACCAATTTTCTTTTTAAAGATCCACTTGCTCCCAATGGGTTTTACCCCTTCAGGTGCATTTTCCAAAGTCCATACTTTTTTGGTGTACATGGATTCCATCTCATATCGCATTGCATCCAGCCATTTCACAGAGTCACCACTCGTGATGGCCTGCTCGAAACTAGTCGGGTCATCATCTTCCATGATGCAATCCTCGCTCCCACCATCAATGAGAAAACCATAGTACCTCTCAGGTGGGTGAGAAACCCTACTAGATCGGCGGAGAGGCTAGGGTTCGTCGGGTACTACTGAATCCTCGGGTTCCACCAAATATTCAGTTTGAGTTTGTGTAGCCGGAATTTCTTCCAGTTCTACCTCATCGCCACTAATTTCTTTTGCAAGAAATTCCTTTTCCAAAAAGGTGGCATGTCGAGAAACAAACACCTTTTGTTCCTCGCGATGGTAGAAAAGATATCCATGTGAATGTTTGGGATATCCTACAAACTTACATAGAACTAACCGTGCCTCGAGTTTGTCTGGACTTTGCCTTTGACATAGGCCGGACAACCCCATATCTTAACTCGTTTAAGACACGGTCTCTTCCCACTCCATATCTCATATGGTGTGGTAGGTACAGCTTTAGACAGAACTTGATTCAATAGGTATGCTGCTGTCTCCAGTGCATACGCCCAGAAGGAAATAGGTAACTCAGCATCACTCATCATAGAGTGTACCATATCTAATAGGGTGCGATTCCTCCGCTCCGATACACCGTTGTGCTGTGGTGTATAAGGAGGAGTAAGCTGAGAGAGAATCCCATTCTCTTTTAGATAATCCAGAAAATCATTGCTCAAGTATTCTCCTCCTCGATCAGATCGAAGGATTTTAATACTTTTGCCCGTTTGGTTCTCTACTTCGTGCTTATATTCTCTGAATTTCTCAAAAGCTTCAGACTTGTGTTTCATCAGGAACACATGTCCATATCTTGAGAGATCGTCAGTGAATGTAATGAAGTAGGAAGAACCGTTCCTGGCGTGTGTAGACATGGGACCGCATACATCACTATATACCAGTCCTAAGAGTTCCGTAACTCTTTCTCCGTGTCCACTAAACGGAGTTTTGGTCATTTTACCTTTGAGACATGAATGGCAAGTATCATAAGATGATAATTCAAACGGATTCAAATATCCATCCTTATGTAACATAGCTAGCCGTGTCGCATTGATATGACCAAGTCTACAATGCCATAAGTAGGATTCGTTCATTTCTGAACTCTTCCTCTTGTGTGTGTTTTGTATATTAAGGACTGTATTTTGATTGAGAATAAATATGCTATTATGTGACGAGCATGATCCAATAAACTTTTGATCTAGGAATATGTTCATAACATTATCCTGTACTACAAAATTATATCCTTCTTTACTTAATAAAGAAACTGAAATAATGTTGCACATCATGTTCGGTATATAATAGCACTCATTCAGAATCAGTGTATTACTACTTGGTAATACAAGATGATATTCGCCAACTGCTTTGGCTGCAATACTTGCACATTCCCTACTTGTACGTAATGATCACCTTTTCCCAGTTCTCTACCTTTACGTAGCCCACGTAACAATTTACATATATGGGATCCTGATCCGGTTTCTAATACCCAGGACGTAGGGTGAACTGAGAAACAGTTCTCAATAACTAACACACCCGAAGAAGATGCATCAGCATGCATGTTCTTTGTTTGGGCGGCATGAGAATCTAGATATTCTTCTGTTTCCTGTTCAGTCTTATAACTCTTATAAGAAAGAACGGGACCAACGATCCCCTGCTCAGTATAATAAGTGGGTTCAGTCAATACATCCATATTATTATCTTGATTATGGCCTGACATAGTCGCTACCTGGAGAGAGAGAGAAGAAAACACTTTAGCGTATGCTCTTGCAAGATTAGATTGGTTATTATCTTATCTAATCAGGATGTCTCCTACTGTTTTTATCAAATCTTCCTTCAAACCCTAAAAGGTAAGATTAGCCGGGATTAATTACACCCTACAATTTCATCAATCTTTCAGCCAGATCAGTGTCGGTACTTGAGGGAGGTTCCCCGTGCTTTCGCACGGACCTAATTAAAATAAACCTCATTTTCCAAGAGGCATAACCCCGTTAACATCTTTCTAGACACCTACTTGATCGGCTAATTGTCCTGTGTAAAAATCTCCCAGGAGTAACTCTTACTCGCAGTGGGTATCGGGATCCAACTATCTCATAGGAGGTATGCAATCTCATTGCAAATTTCAACACTTAAAATTCCCAATAATGGTTTTGCCCCTAACCCCTATGACCTTGACAAAGGCCAACAAACCATAGGAAGCTAGTCAAGTTCAACCCGTCATTTATTGATTGAAATAAACCCACTCGCACGACCCTTGACAAAGGCCAACAAGGGCATACTGTTAGGCCACGGCAGCGCCCCGGCCGTCAGAACGAAGCCAAAATGCGGAATCAAAACTTTTCTTTAAACAAGAAACCGACGCTACCGCGGACTATAAACCCGGATCGGGCCATTAACCTACTCCTAGCAAACTAGAGAAGGGGTAGAGAGATATACCGAGCGATCCGTGTCCTTCGGTCTTCTCGTCGTCGTCCCGATCTCCCCACGGAATCTCCGGTGTTCATCTCCTCGTCAGAAGGGCACCACATCGCCGGGTTCTTTTACGGGCTCCCACCTCTGGACCGAGGCAACTCGGGCACGAAGTTGGCGAGTCGACGTGTCCAAGAATTGTTGTAGGCTAGTGCAGAGTGGTTTGTCTCAATGGGGTTGTGAAGTTGCTATGATAGAGTGGAGGAGAGAATGATCAAGATTGCAATGAAAGTGAACCAAAAAAACATCCTCACACAAAATTAATCACCCCACCTCATAATGTGGCTAGCCTCTAAATGGGAGGAGGGATGTCAGCATATCAAGAGGTGGTGAGTACAAGGAAAAAGGTTTAATGATCAAGAGAAGAAAATGTCACACCATAATAATTATGTCAACCCACTCCATCAACCATCAAATCTCCAAAAGTCAAGCAATGATGAAGCACAATCATGAAGCAAGAAGTCAAATGATGGTTGAACCATCATGAAGCTACAACTTGCAAAAACAACCCTCAAAATTGCTAATTTGCACATTCGCAACCATTTTTCAGCCAAGGAAAGAAACAAAGGAAAATGGCCGAAATGGAAATCGAACTGGCAACTTCAAAAAACTGATCCCGTAATAAATTATAGGAAAACCCTGCGACTGTATATACATACCCGCATTTGTATTCCGACCGAATACAAATGCAATGAGACAAAATATACACTCTACAATACTAAGATCCGGCTTAAACCAAAGCCCTCTAGTATTACCCGTCCGATCATGATCCGTGCAATAACCGCACGTATATGATCGAACCCTACCATATCTCCATACGGCCTCTACAGCATTTCGCCCGAAACTGGAGTAACTGTCTGTGGGGGACTCTAAAGACTCGTCAATACTTTTGGCTATGGATTTAAACACTAGCACGTCAGAGGTATTAGCCATACGTAACGGGCTACCAAGTATTGACCAAAAGGGACGTCGATGAGCGAACTCATCCTGACACCCTACTGAGCTTGTCAGTGACAATATCCATACAGTCCGGTCCGTTCGTCTATGAGCATCGCATGGCGGGCCTAGGGGGTTGGTAAAAGTCAGACCCCTAAAAGCGGTACAAGTTGTGTCGGAGTGTAGCCCAGAACACCCTGAGATACTACTGGAATGCCTACCGATAAATCTCCTGCCTCGGCCGAGGGCTTTGTGTAATGGCTCTCCTAGACACAGCGCGACCTCTCCTCCAATACCGGGATAGACGAACCCCTGCAGATCCGCTCACTGCCTCCATATGGCTCGGGACTGTACCCAACTAAAACCTGTTTGCACGACTCCTTTGAGCCGTGGTAGGGTAGTAATCAAAGTACAGTGGGAACTCACACGAGACAAATGACGATCTCAGGTCGATGAACTAACCTGTACACATGTCACCAAGGAACTGCTATTTGACGTCAGGTATAAGACCAACTAGCATGTTCCCGGCGAGTCCTGTCCGGTGTACTCATAACCCAATGAGCACCTGTATACATCTTAGGTGAACCAACTGACACCAGTGGCTTGTGAGACCAGCCACCGCCCCTCGTCGGGGTCTCGACTGTATACTCTAGTCTACTCTGGAGTATCGATGCCCTGTCTCGAAACTCCCATGACTAGGGACCTTTTAAGGACGTGCTTATAGACCCCATCTCCCACGTATATGATCGCCATCATACTGGTGGCCGTCAAGAAAGAATCCTAAGGGCTCTATCAATGCGCAATAGTGACCTGTAAGGTCACCTAAAGCAGTACACGATGATAAAGATAAACCAGATAGCATACTATCATCTTGAGTAAGACTGTCCTGTCGGCATAGGTCATCCTTCAATCATTGCAATCACGTGCCTGTGATCCAATAATTGACTCTGAGGGCACTATCTCCAACAATCTCCCACTTGCACTCAAGGCTAATTATTGCGATGTCGCATACTCACAGCCCGTGTGATACCGAACACCCAACTCCTCTACTAATCAGTCTCATAAAACCCGTTTGCGAAACTATTGCGTTCGAGGAATAGCCTCAGTGAGTGGATCCACTTTGATGTTTCTTTCTATGTCTCTCTTAATCTCAAGTTCGCGGAAAAACCCATCTCCCGAAAATAGCAATACCTGTCTTAGAATATGTCTGGATGTCGGATGGGACCTAGTTCGCAAATGAACTCCAAATCCAAACTTCTTAGACTGTATCGTCAACTGAACTTAATCAGTATCCTGCACCATGCCTCCCTCAGTATCTGCTTGGATCACCTGTCCAAAATACTGCCCCTCGTCAGAGGGAAAACTACAACTCTGACAGTCACTCTGTCATCCAGGTCACCTTGGAAGCCTGGAATGATAACTGTCTCCTGAATGAGGCTGTCGTTATCATATCCCTAGAACATCCACTTATGTTCTAAAACTGCTTCCGAATGTTTCTCCAGGATTGGATCAATATTAACTTACTGCAGCTCATGCAAAAACAACATCTGATGTGGTACTTGATATCTCATGATTGACTCAATTGCTTAAGCAAGTGATCTGCCAATCATGCACATCCCTCTCCCCTTTAGTCTGTAAGACACCTTCAGAGAGGGTGACTCCACCACCTGCAGGTACACTACCGTGCATGGAGTCGTCCATTCTAAAACACCTTTAGAATGCTGTTCAAGTACCCAGATTGGGAAACTACCCAGATCTAGATCTAAAACCATAGATCTAGTAACCAGAATGTCTGATTTAATATCCAATTCCTATGTGGAGAATCCACTGTGTGACAACCAAAGTATAACCGACCGTAGTATAGTAATATCACTTCCTACTCTGTGTATGTCATCCAAATACCAGGACATCACACCCTACTACCTTCTTAACAGATCCATCCCTTATTCTGATGAAGTCAAACCTATGACTGTCACATCAGAAATAGATGATCTATCTCCGCTATATCTGCTTTAGTCTATAAATAGACATAAGCAACTTGTCCACTATAATTCCGCTGCTCCTACTGACTACGACAACCCTCTGGCAGAATCATATACACATGCACTTCTAAAGCCAGTTCAGAACGACGCTATACTCACCTCCTGCCGGGTCTCACAGTCTGGAACAACAGCAATGGCATGTCTGGGTAAACAAGAACCTCCCTGTCACCATCTTTGAGCATACCGAAGTACCTCTCGAGTGCCTGAGGTTACCTACCATATCTGTGGAGTGGCCAATGGAATGTCAAATCAGATTGAATCTTTTGGTTCTTATCAAATTTTCCGTAATCGTTTACGGTTCTGGAATCACTTCCAGTTCTACCATACTCCCACTTACTGTTTTCTGAAAAAATCCATTTTACTTAAAACTGTGGCGAGTCTAGAACAATATCACTATTGATCTTCCAGATGGTAGAAAGTCAACCCTCGTCATAGCCTGGGTCAACCCACAAACAGCCATTACAGAAACGTCCCTTGAGTTATCCGGAGTCTGGTTTTAAGCATAAGCCGGAAAACTCCCCGTACCTTAACAATGTCAAGATATGAACTGTTCTATATCCAATACAGAAACAGAGGCACTGATTTAATTGAACCAGAATCAAATCATGCAGCTGTCTCTAGTGCATGTCAACTAAATGGAGAGAGGCCAATCAGCATTACTCAACTTTGGAGTGCTTCCACTTATGAGTAACCTGAAAGAAAAGCAAGTTCTCTTAAAACTATTACTATCAACTGAACACCATACACAAGTATCTACATCTTCGATCACCTTGAAGAATTCCGATACTTGCAATATCTGGTTCTCTACTTTATTCATATACCTATAACTTCTCAAAACTTGGACCTTGTGTTTCTACGAAACACTTGTCTAAAAACTAGAGAAGTCATAAGTAAACCGAATATAGTACGAGGACCAACCCCTCTGTCCTAATGGACACTGGACAACATACAATACTCTGTATAAGTCCCCTGAGTTTAATAGCTCGTTCCCTATGTGTCGTAGGTTGAAAACTGTACTTATGGTTAAGAAGAATTACACCGCTGTTTAATGCTCCTTACCTAACCATCCACTGATATAGGTAAATGACATAGACATAATTTTAAAAGGTTATATCTCACTTCATAAAAATGAACGTACAAATATATCATTTTGAAATTGGTGCATAACAACGGATATTCAAAACCAAATATTTGCCGTCCGGCAAACAGCCCAGGTGATTTCCTCAAATGTCACCAATTACAACGAATTCCGATATAATGAGGATGATCACTTAATTCCCAATAACTTACTCCCACTCATCATCTGTAAAACTATACAGACGTGAGAATCACACCTGGTAAATACTTACCCTGGAGCAAGGGCTAATTGGGAAATCAGTTTTCTTTTAACAGTATACAGTGAAACTGAAACATTGAAATGTTTCATAGGGGTATCCTGGTATTCCTAGTAATGCCTCTTCCATTATCCAGATTCACAACTGTAACCGTATATTTCTTTGCCATCTCTCCAAATCCCTTTATATGTCTTTAGTCATTTCCTTCTGTACACCCTCTTAGGCCAAATGGTTTTCTTCCTTCCCTACCGTTCGGCACCAGCCTATGGTTAGGGAGAAGACTATCCAATAAGCATAATAGGTGTACTGTCCTAATCCTAGGAGCACTCGCAATGCGAGAGAAGGTAAAGATAAAAGACAACTGAATAAAACCTTATTCCTATTTCTCCTGAACCAGAATCCATCCCCGAACTGGAGAAAGTTCCTTTCGAGTTCGTATATAACCATACGATGGAGTATCCAATAACCTGTTGATCTTCGTAGTGATACGGAGTGTTCCGGAGAAATACAAAGGTGAAGTGGGAATGGTAAAGAAACACTTGGTTTGGTCGTGAATAGCAGTCGCGGTTTACTTTGCCCTCTTACTAATCCCTTTATTTGTCTTTACTTAATACCTTCTGTACACCACCGTTAGGCTAATTGCTTTTCTTCATTCCCTACCGTTCGGCACCTGCCTATGGTTTGGAAGAAGACTATCCAATTTGCATAATAGGTGTACTGTCCTAATCCAAGGGGCACTCGCAACCTGAGAGAAAGTAAAAAGGAAAAGACAACTGAATAGTCCTATTCGTTTTCTCCAGAACCGGAAACCATCCTCGAATAAATTCCTTCGAGTTCGTATATAACCATACGATGGTTTTATCCAATGGAAGTGGACATTCGTAGTAATACGGGGTGTCCAGGAGAAAAAGGGTAAAAGTAGGAGTGGCAAAGAGGTACGCAACTCTGACAATCCAAAAGCCAGTGTTTAAGAAGGTTCGGTCAACTTGGTCACTGAGTCATAGTCTAGGGTCGGGTCATGGTCGCTGCCAAAGAGAGAGAGAGAAAAGAAACACTCAGCGGGCACTCTAACCTAGATCAGAATGGTTATCAATTTATCTAATCAGGAAACCTCTCACTGTAACGTCAAATTCTTCTCCAAACCTGAAAGAAGAATTAGTCGGGATCACCCGAGGAGTAAACCAACTCATCAATGGGAATCGGGATCCAACTATCATCGCATGATAACATGACGGAATCCACTCACGTCACCATACTCCAGAAGGTATGCACATGCCGGGCAAGTTTCAGTTTCTTTAGAATCTCCCGATGTGATTTTTACCCCTAGGACCCAAGTGACCTTGACGAATAATCAACAAATCAAAAGGTCCTAGTCAAGTTCAACCCGTCATTATCTTGATTGCGTTAAACCCACCCGCACGACCCTTGACGAATAATCAACAAAGTCGTACGACCGTCTTAACCAATCCACATATCCATGCGACAGAAAGCATTACAGAGCTACCGCACACTACGCCTCGGCGAATAGCAACGACAAACGTAGCACGAATACTAAGCAATACTAATCTGAAATGACGGAGGGCTACGAATGGTTTTTGGCGAAAAACCTTTTACCGTAATGAACTTGATATCGTTGAAGGAACAGGATAACCTTTTATAAAACTATAGTGGCGAAAACCTTTGCTAAAGAGGTCACTCCCGGTGAAGGGATCTCGGCTCTTTTCCCGTAGAATGAGGTGCAGGATATTCCAACTGAATACCACGATGCAAAGCAAAAGTAATCGGCTATAGTGAAGTTATTACCCTGACGCAAACTTCTGTCCAAGGGGTTACTCCCGGTGAAGGGATCTCGGCCCTTGCCTCGTCGACTGAGGTGCTGGATATTCAAACTGAATACCACTGTGCAAAACAAAAGAGAACATCCTTGCAATAACAACTTTTTGAAAAATGTTCCAACAACATCAAACAGGTTTGTTTAACTTGCATTGATCCGAATCAACGCAGTTCCATCAATTGATCACACCAATAAAGAACGGAAATAATGATGTACGTATATGCCATCCGCATTCGCCACTGGGTCCCGTCATCACCTGTTAGGTTACTTAACTAACGACAGAGCGGGGACCGGACTAGCGCGGATGCAAAACATATACAACATCTACTAGTAGATATATCAATATATAATATTCGCTGAAGGCGTGATAAAATGCAACATCACAGAAATATAATAAGCATCACAGAATAATACAGATATCTGGGATCCCCGGATTTTATAGAGCCGCTACTGAAACCCGACGTTCCCCTGGTCGTGTGGATAGCCTGTGCAATGAAATCCTAGACCCCTACGGGCGCGGCAAGTTACCCGCCTAAACCTGAAGCGAGGCAGCCCCCTTCAGCAACGTGAATGGACTACCCAGCACTTCACGGAATCCGGTAACTTGGGCACCCCTCCTTGGGTCAACCTGTACCCCCTACGAGTGCAGCGAATAGCCCGCCAATTCTAGAGTGAAGCCCCCTCCATCTCAATGCCATGAGTTGCGGGCCCGTTGCCCTCTAGAATCCGGCTATCCGTGCACCCCTCCACGGGGTAATCCTAGTACAGAAAGTAAAATATACATACAATGGGTACATCGACCTTAGCCCGGTCGTGCCCCAAAAGAATAATATACAAACAGGCAGTGACGGCAGTCCACATGTCGGACGCTCGCCCCGCAATATCAAATGTATATAATAAACCAAAATGTACTACCATTGCATCAGGCTATCCACCACGACAATCCGCAACATCACAGCACAACACAGAACATCAACGTGAATGTCATGTTCGCAAATCTGTCTAAAAGGGCTATAGCAGTTAGACAGGATTTACCGATCAAATGACATTCACGGTCGCAGATATAATGTAAATACTGTGAACTAACATGTTTAAAATTTTCGATCGACTAAATTTACCGAAGTGGGCCCCAAGCACAACTGTAGCACTCAAAGAAAATCTGGGCCCAAATAGAACATACCAAAAACCCTATTTCCATGTCAGAAGCCCACTGTGAAAATTTGGTGCAGTTTGGCAAAAGAACGGCGGCGGATCCGCGGCCAAAACGTGGTTTTGGCCGCTGATACGCCGCGCTACAGTAACATTAGCCTACCAAATTTTCACAGAATTCATAAAAACCCCTGCACGTAATTTTCCAATGTACCAAATAATTTTTAGAGTACAGAAAAATTCGCCAGAAAGTACGACATGGAAACGTGGTTTTGGAAAATCCGTTCGATCGAACTTGTAAACATGTTAGAGCAAGCTAGACTAGGTTAATGGCGTGGCTCTGATACCATGTTAGGCCATGGCAGCGCCCCGGCCGTTAGAACGTGTTAGTTATATGTATGCCCTAGAGGCCATTACTGTACATAGGATGTATATTGTAGTGGATGCTGGGACATATATAGGGAGGACTTTCTTGCTCGACATGATAGTATGCTATCTGGTTGCTCTTTACCTTAACGTGTACACTGATTGTCTCTCTGTTACATGTTGGTAAAGCCCTTAGGATGTGTACTTGACTACCTGGACTATGATGCAGATCATACTAGTGGGGACAGATAGTCTATAAGTACATCCTTCAAAGTCCCTAGTCGTGGGTGTATCGAGACGGGGCATCGATATACCAGAGTAGACTAGCGTATACCTTCTCGACCCATACAGATGGGCGATGGATGATCCCATATCCATTGGTGTTTGACATCAGAGATGATATACGGGTGCTCAGTGGAGACTGGGTATACTGGACGGACTCGCCGAGAACTCCCAGATGGTATTATACCTTACGTCAGAGGGCAGTTCTCTGGTGACACTGGTACAGAGTAGTCTGTTGACCCGAGATCGTCATAGAGTCTTGTGTGGTTCCCACTGTGCTTTGATTTCCACCTTACCACGTCCAAGAGGGCATGCAAAACGGTGGTTTTTGGGTACAGTCCCGAATCACATGGAGGCAATGAGCGATAGGAGGGGATTCGTCTCTCCCGGTATAGGGAGTTGATGTTGCGCTGTGTTCGATTGGCTATAACCGGAAATCCCTGGCCAGGGTTGCTGAGATTTACTGGTAAGTGTTACCAGTAGTTTCTCGAACTGTTATAGACCTCATATCGACACGACTTATCGAGCTATTGGGGTCTGACGTTTACCATACCTAGGCGAGATATGCGACATATCAGACGATCAGACCGGACTGTACGGTAAGTGTTACTGGTTGGATTCACAGGAGTGTGAGCGGGCTTGCTCGTCGATCTTCTGATCGCTCAATACCCGGGTGGCCGTTACGTTTAGCAGACCGCTTACGGCTTGTGGGTGTTTGATATGATCATCACCTGCTGCCGGCGTATTGACGAGTCTTTAGAGTCCTACACAGAGGTTTCCTGGCTCAAGCGAAACGAAATAGGAGCGCATATGAGATATGTGCGGGACCGAGAATAATGCATGTATGTGATACCGTATTCCATTCTCACGATAAATGTATCGATTGGTTGTATGCAATATAACCTAGTTGTCGATTCAAGCATTGATTCGATAAACCGATACATAGGATACTAGTCGGTTATATGCGATATGACCGGATCGTTAAATCAAGTGTTGATTTAATGATTTAATGTATAATTATATATTTGATATATTACTTTGCATTAACTAGTATTGGTTCACTTTAAATGGATTTTCTCGCTTGGTTGTACAAGTTGTATATGTGATATACTTTTTGTGCAAATGTTTGTATCATGTTTGATGATACATGTTTGCTTGGTTAAGTGTAAAGAATTAAACCATGGTTAAACTTATGATTGGGGTTTTGTTTTCTTTTTCATTTATTTCTCTATTTATTCTTTTTGGAAAAATATTAAGCATAAAGGAAAATGGTGGCTTAATTTGTTTTCTAGTTAAAACTTCATGAAGCTTTGACCAAGTGACCATTTTTTCTCCATGCTTAACCCTAACCATTCCCACTAACCATGATTTATTCTCTACACTTGACCATGGTTGAGAGATGATAAGTATTCTTATTATTTTCATTTTTAGAAATACTTATCATAATATCATCTTCTTCTTCATCATCTTCTTCAAAGAAGAAAACCTTGGACCATCAATGGTGATTGATGAAAAAGAGTGAGAAATCCAATTCTAAAGTCTACCCACTTCCTATTTCTTCATCCTCTACCTCTTGCCAAGTAGTAAAGTGTGTTTTCTTCACAAGTTTTCTTGACTTGGTGAAGTTGGAGCTTGATCTAGCGATGCCTCGACGTAGATCATCTTCGGCATCGTCGTCGATGACCTAGCCCGCTTTTTCTCCGATGAAGCCAACGCTAGAGCCCGGGATTTGTTTTGGACAGCAAGGGGACTTCATCACGGAGCTAGGGAGGTGGAGCACCGGATCTACAAAGGTTGTATTTCCGTTCTCTTAGTAAAGTAGTTTACTAGTTCTATTTCGCCTAGACCTCTAGCCAACGATCCGTAGTTTAGGGTTTCTCGGCACCGTATTTTTTTGAAATTGGCATGGTTGATGCCTTGTGAGACCTCTAGTGTGTGTCTAGGAACCCTACAGTGGTATCAGAGCCTAGCTAGAGCCTTAGGCGAAGTCTAGACGGAGTTTGAAGTCCGATCGAACCCGAAACCCCATTTTTCCACGCTCTCTGGACTTTTTCTGAAAACGTGGATTTTTCCAAATTAAAAATTGCTAAAAAATTCAGCAGGGAATTCTACGATTTATGATGCAAAATTTTTCAAGTGAAGCTTCCAGAGTGCGGCGGAACCGCGGCATAAGCCCTGCTTATGGGGCGGTTCCGCGGCCAAATTATTAGATTGTCCTATAATTTTTGCACAGTAATTCATGGTTTCAGATGCTGAGTTTTCTGGGAATTTTTAATATTTATTCAAGAGTTGAATTTTCTGGGGTTGTTTTGGGGATTCGGTGTTTCGATCGGAGTATCAGCTTTTGTCTATGTGGCTTTCCGGATAAATTTTTGAATATGTTAAAAAGTTCGACCGGATATAAATACCCAATTTTTCCCCTGTCGGGAAATTTCCAAGTGTTGGATTTTTCCGTGGTTTAAAGACGTTCTAAGTAGTGCAAGTAACTCGATGGACCCTCTAGAAGACAACAAACCTTAACTCGATTATGTGACCGTCTTGAACTGCCCTTTGAACCTTCGGGTTTGGGGCAGTACGGCGTACCACATGTGAGGCGTTGGCTTGACCCTTCTACGGCTGGACCGTTGGTACTGAGGCACGAACTGAATGTTTTTAGACTTGTTTCATGTGTTGATCTGTATCGGGAAACCTTGGGTGTTCGATTGTTCGATCGGAAAGTTTGACATTTTCTATTTATCCGGAATGGGATACAATAATTGGAATTCACAAGAAGTTATGAGATAACTGAATGAATGTTATAAACATAGCAGTTTAGTCTCACTTGATCGGTTGCCACGGAATTTTGATGTGATTAAAAGTCCGTCGCAATCACGTAGCGTACGCGGATACTCGCCGGGTAAACTTAATAGACAGCCTCGCTCCATAGCCCCGACCAAGTGACTGTAGGAGAACCCCGTCGCCGAAAGCATCCGTTCGGGTGCTCCCGGTAGCGGTGTTCCGCCTTGGTGCACTTCGTCGACGGTATCGGGGGTGCGGCCGCCTACTAAAGTTTGCGACGAGCATTCGATCAGGATGTCGGGAATCTTGTTGAATTGCCCGACTTGATATTGAAAAGTGTTTTCGATTTTGAGACTAAAATGCGGGATTTATATTTGTTAGGCATGCGATGTCTAAGTAATTCATTTAATTAGGCATGCGATGTCTAAAGAGGTTGCGGATTCCAACTGTTGTAGTTTTACACTTTCTTTTCTGTGACCGTAAGTGTAATATGTGATATCGCCGGTTTCGTTGCTATATGTCAACGACAATTGGGATGCACATATTTACTTACGTTGATGACATGTGATGTTATGTGTTGCTGGATATGTTATATTGGATCGTCGTGTTTGAATAGCCGGGGGTTTTTATGTGAGATGAGTGTTTTTCATTTTCATTCATGTAAAAACTTGTATGTAATATTCTTTTATTGGGGCACTTCCAGGTTGCGGAAGTTGTCTCCGTTTGTATATTATTTACTTTTCCGCACTAGGATGGACCCAAGGAGGAGGGCACAAGTAACCGGGTTCTAGAGTCCAGTGGGAGACCAACTCGAGGAGTCGAGTCCGGGTCTTCTAACCCTAGAATTGGTAGGGTTGCTTGACGCTCTCGTAGGGGTCTAGGGGTGTGGGATTGGCTATTCATCACGACCGTGGAATCCGTGTTTTATACTGGCTCGTATTGAAAACACGGACGTCCTAGTATATCCAATATTTCATATGATTCTTCTGCTGCGATATCTGTGATGTGATCATGTGATATGTTCTGTGATCGATACTGTATATAGTATATATGATATATTATATAGACGTTGCTTATGTTTTACACCCGCGCTAGCCCTGCCCCGCTCTGCCGTTAGTTACCTAACCTAACGGTGCACGAGGGGACATCGAGACGAATGCGGATGGCATAAGTGTACGTCGTATTTATCTGTGATGTTTAGGTATTTAAATGATGGGACTTCATTAATGAGATTAATGAAATAAAAGAAACCTAAGATGTTGTAGAATCGAATTTCAAAATAAAACAGGTAGCTACAGTTCTTGCTTTGCACAGCGGTATATATGATATATCCTGCACCATATTCGATGAGGAAAGGACCGAGATCCCTTCACCGGGAGTGACTCCTTTAGCAATAACTGGCAGATGCTACACACTCGGTTTGGTTTTTGATTGCTTTTAAGTGTTTTTGCTTTGCACAGTGATATATATGATATATCCCGCACCTCATTCGACGAGGAAAGGACCGACGATTCCTTCACCGGGAGTGACTCCTTTAGCAAAACTAGAAAAGCCTAAAAAACACTCCATTTTTAAAATCATTTGATTCTACAACGATATCAAGTTCATTACGCAATAGGTTTTCAGAAAAACCTGTCGTAGCCCTCCGTCATTTCAGATAAGTTGTATATAGTATTCGTGCTACATTTGTTGGCTTTCGTCAAGGTGTAGTGTACGGTAGCTATATGCTGCTTATCTGCTAGCATACGATGCGATTGGATTAGGGTAGTCGTGCGGCTTTGTTGGCTTTCGTCAAGGGTCGTGCGGGTGGGTTTAATTCAATCAAGAAATGTACGGGTTGAACTTGACTAGCGGGCTATGGTTTGTTGGCTTTCGTCAAGTTCATAGCACGTTAGGGGAAAAAGATTAACGGGAATTTCAAGTGTTGAAATTTGCAATGAGATTGCATACCTTCTATGAGATAGTTGGATCCCGATACCCGCTGCGAGTAAGAGTTACTCCTGGGAGAGTTTTATACATTACAATTAGCCGATCAAGTAGGTGTCTAGAAAGGTGTCAACGGGGTTACGCCTTTGGGAAAACGAGGTTTACATTAATTAGGTTCGTGCGAAAGCACGGGGGACCTCCCTCAAAGTACCGACACTGGCCTGGCTGAAAGATTGGCGAACTTGTAGTGTGTAATTAATCCCGGCTAGTCTTTCCTTTTAGGGTTTGAAGGAAGATTTGATAAAAAGCAGTAGGAGCCATCCTGATTAGATAAAATAATAACCAATCTATTCTTGAAAGAGCGCACGCTGAGTGTTTTCTTCTCTCTCTCTCCAGGTAGCGACCATATCACGCCTTAATCAAGATAATAATACGGATAATTGACCGAACCCGCTTGTTATACTGAGCTGGGGAACGTTGGTCCCGCTCCAACTTATAATTGTTATAAGACAGAGCAGGAAATTGGGGAATACCAGAATTTCCGTGCCGCCCAAACGAAAAGAATGCATGCTGATGCATCATCTTCGGGTGTGTTCATTATGTATAACAATTTTCTCTGTATCCTCTACGTCCTGGGTATGTGATACTAGATCAGGATCCCAGATATGTAATCTGTTACATAGGGCTACAGAAAGGTTGAAAACTGAGAACGGGTGATAAGTTTCATGAGGCAGAAAACGGGGCAAGTGTTGCATCCAAGTCTGTTGGTCACTGTCACCCTGTATTACCAATACATTGATTCTGAATGAATGTTATTAGATACCGAACCTGATATACAAAATCATATCAGTCTCTTTATTAGTAAAGAAAGAATATAATTTGTATTGTTGGATAATGTTTTGAACATTTCCTATATCAAAAGTTGATCGGTTCAGGCACGTTATCTAAAAGCGTTAATGTTCTAAATCAAACTACAGTTCTTAGTATATGGAACACACACAAGAGGAACAGTTCAGAAATGAACGGATCCTTCTTGAGGTATTGTAGACTAGGTCATATCAATGCGACCCGACTAGCTAAGTTACATTTAGATGCATATTTAAATCAGTTTGAATTTACATCTTGTGAAATTTGCCAGTCATGTCACAGAGATAAGATGACCATAGCTCCGTTTACAGGAAACAGAGAAAGAGTTAGTGAACTCTTGGGACTGATACATGATAATGTATGTAGGGTCCCCTGTCTACACATGCCAGGACTGGTTTTTTATACTTCATTACATTTTCTGATAATCTCTTTAGATTCAGACATATGTTCTTGTTGAAACACAAGTCCGAACCTTTTGAGATATTCACAGAATATAAGTTAGAAGTAGAAAACCAAAATACGGGTATAAGTATTATGTCCTATGATGAGATCAAGGAGGAGAATACTTGAGCATGGAATTCCTGGACTATTCTAAAGGAGAATGAGTTTCTCCCTCAGCATTACTCCTCCGTATACACCATAGCACGATGGTATATCGGGGCGGAGCAGATACACCCTATCTGATATGGTGTGCTCTATGATGAGTACTACTGAGTTACCTTTTTCCTTTGGGGAGTTATGCGCTTGAGTAGCTGCATACCTATTGAATAGGGTTCAAATCAAATCAGTTGCCTACCACTTCATATGTGATATAGAAAGGGAAGAGCCCATATCTTAAGTTCCTTAAGATTTAGGGTTGTCTGGCCTATGTCTAAAAGCAAAATCCGGACAAGCTCGAGGCAAGGTAAGTTATGTACAACTGGAAAGGTTCCAGCTATACAAGCTACAGCAGATGATTTGGTAGAACCGAAGGATTCATTACTTTCCAACGAACCTTAGCCTCTCCGCCGATCTGTTAGTTATATGTATGCCCTAGAGGCCATTACTGTACATAGGATGTATATTGTAGTGGATGCTGGGACGTATATAGGAAGGACTTTCTTGCTCGACATGATAGTATGCTATCTGGTTACACTTTACCTTAACGTGTATACTGATTGTCTCTCTGTTACATGTTGGTAAAGCCCTTAGGATGTGTACTTGACTACCTGGACTATGATGCGGATCATACTAGTGGGGACATGGTAGTCCATAAGTACATCCTTCAAAGTCCCTAGTCGTGGGTGTATCGAGACGGGGCATCGATATACCAGAGTAGACTAGCGTGTACCTTCTCGACCCATACAGATGGGCGATGGATGATCCCATATCCATCGGTGTTTGACATCAGAGATGATATACGGGTGCTTAGTAGAGACTGGGTACACTGGACGGACTCACCGAGAACTCCCAGATGGTATTATACCTCACGTCAGATGGCAGTTCTCCGGTGACACTGGTACAGAGTAGTCTGTTGACCCGAGATCGTCATAGAGTCTTGTGTGGTTCCTACTGTGCTTTGATTTCCATCTTACCACGTCCAAGAGGGCGTGCAAAACGGTGGTTTTTGGGTACAGTCCCGAGTCATATGGAGGCAATGAGCGATAGGAGGGGATTCGTCTCTCCCGGTATAGGGAGTTGATATTGCGCTGTGTTCGATTGGCTATAACAGGAAATCCCTGGCCAGGGTTGCTGAGATTTACTGGTAAGTGTTACCGGTAGTTTCTCGAATTTTTATAGACCTCATATCGACACGACTTATCGAGCTATTGGGGTCTGACGTTTACCACCCCTAGGCAAGATATGCGACATATCAGACGACGAGACCGGACTGTACGGTAGTGTTACTGGTTGGATTCACAGGAGTGTGAGCGGGCTTGCTCGTCGATCTTCTGATCGCTCAATACCCGGGTGGCCGTTACGTTTAGCAGACCGCTTGCGGCTTGTGGGTGCTTGATATGATCATCATCTGCTGTCGGCGTATTGACGAGTCTTTAGAATCTTACACAGAGGTTTCCTGGTTCAAGCGAAACGAAATAGGAGCGCATATGAGATATGTGCGGGACCGAGAATAATGCGTGTATGTGATACCGTATTCCATTCTCGCGATGAATGTATCGATTAGGTTATATGCGATATACCCTAGTTTTCGAATCAAGGATTGATTCGATAAACCGATACATTGGATACTAGTCGGTTATATGTGATATGACCGGATCGTTAAATCAAGTGTTGATTTAATGATTTAATGTATAATTATATATTTGATATATTACTTTGCATTAACTAGTATCGGTTCACTTTAAATGGATTTTCTCACTCGGGTGTGCGCATTGCATATGCGATATGATTTTGTGCACATGATTGTATCATGTTTGATGATACATGCTTTTTGGTTAAGTGTAAAGTATTAAACTATGGTTAAGTGGATGATTAGGGTTTTTAATTATTCTTTTATTCATTTATTTGTTTATACATTTTGGAAAATAAATGGAAAAGAGAAAATAATGGTGGCTTTTTTGTTGTTTAGTTGAAGCTTCATGAAACCTTGACCCAGTCCACCATTTTTGTCTCATCCTAAACCCTAACCATTCCATTTAACCATGATTCATTCTCTATACTAAACCATGGTTTGAATATGATAAGGTTTGATTTTCTTTTCCTTTTTTTAATCAACACTTATCATATTCTTCATCACTTCTTCTTCTTCACTTCAAGAAAAAGCTTGAAAGCTTTAATGGCAAAGTGAGAAAAAGAGTGAGAAATCCAAAACTAAAGTCTACCCACTTCCTATTTCTTCATCCTCTACCTCTTGCCAAGTAGTAGAGTGTGTTTCCTTCACAAGTTTTCATGGCTTGGTGAAGGTGGAGCTTCATCTAGCGATGCCTCGACGTAGATCATCTTCGGCATGGACATCGACGACCTAGCTCGCCATTTCTCCGACGAAGCCGACGCTAGAGCCCGGGAATTCATTTGGACAGCGAGGGGACTTCGTTGCGGAGCTATGGAGGTGGAGCACCGGATCTACAAAGGTTGTATTTCCGTTTAAACTTTAGTTAAGTTGTTAACTAGTTTCTTTTTCGCCTAGACATCTAGCCAACGATCCGTAGTTTAGGGTTTCTCGGCACCGTAAATTTTGAAATTGGCATGGTTGATGCCTTGTGAGACCTCTTGAGAGTGCCTAGGAACCCTACAGTGGTATCAGAGCCTAGCTAGAGCCTTAGGCGAAGTCTAGACAACGTTTGAATCCCGATCGAACCCGAAACCTCATTTTTCCCATGCTCTCTGTCCTTTTTTCAAAACTGTGCATTTTTCCACATTAAAAATATGCAGAAAATTAAGCAGGGTTTTATATGAATTACTGTGAAATACGGGGGCCTAATTCAATTAAACCACCGCGGAACCGCGGCACGAGCTTGGCATGTGCGGCGGTTCCGCGGCCTCATGGTCTCCTCTTGCGTTGACTTTTGCACAGTAATTCCTATTTAACAGTGATGAGTTCTCTGGGTATTTTTAATATTTATTCAAGCGTTGAATAATCTGGGATGTTTTGGAGCTTCGATGATTCGATCGGGTTTATCAGATTTTGTCTATGTGGCTTTCCGGATAAATTTTAGAATATGTTAAAAAGTTCGACCGGATATAAATACCCAATTTTTCCCATGTCGGGAAATTTCCAAGTGTTGGATTTTTCCGTAGTTTAACGACGTTCTAAGTAGTGCAAGTAACGCGATGGACCCTCTAGAAGACAACAAACCTTAACTCGATTATGTGACCGTCTTGAACTGCCCTTTGAACCTTCGGGTTTGGGGCAGTACGGCGTGCCACATGTGAGGCGTTGGCTTGACCCTTCTACGGCTGGACCGTTGGTACTGAGGCACGAACTGAATGTTGTTAGACTCATATTTCATGTGTTGATCTGTATCGGGAAAACTTGGGTGTTCGATTGTTCGATCGGAAAGTTTGACATTTTCTATTTATCCGGAATGGGATACAATAATTGGAATTCACAAGAAGTTATGAGATAACTGAATGAATGTTATAAACATAGCAGTTTAGTCTCACTTGATCGGTTGCCACGGAATTTTGATGTGATCAGAAGTCCGTCGCAATCGCGTAGCGTATGCGGATACTCGCCGGGTAAACTTAATAGACAGCCTCACGCCATAGCCCCGACCAAGTGACTGTAGGAGAACCCCATCACCGAAAGCATCCGTTCGGGTGCTCGCGGTAGCGGTGTTCCGCCTTGGTGCACTTCGTCGACGGCGTCGGGGTGCGGCCGCCTACTGAAGTTTGCGACGAGTATTCGATCAGGATGTCGGTAATCTTGTTGAATTACCCGACTAAATATTGAAAAGTGTTTTCGATTTTGAGACTAAAATGCGGGGTTTATAATTGTTAGGCATGCGATGTTTAAGTAATTCATTTGGTCAGGCATGCGATGTCTGAGGTGGTTGCGGATTCCAACTGTTGTAGTTTTACACTTTCTTTTCTGTGACCGTAAGTGTAATATGTGATATCGCCGGTTTCGTTGCTATATGTCAACGACAATTGGGATGCGCATATTTACTTACGTTGATGACATGTGATGTTATGTGTTGCTGGATATGTTATATTGGATCGTCGTGTTTGAATAGCCGGGGGTTTTTTTGTGAGATGAGTGTTTTTCATTTTCATTCATGTAAAAACTTGTATGTAATATTCTTTTATTGGGGCACTTCCAGGTTGCGGAAGATGTCACCGTTTGTATATTATTTACTTTTCCGCACTAGGATAGACCCAAGGAGGAGGGCACAAGTAACCGGCTTCTGGAGTCCAGTGGGAGACCAACTCGAGGAGTCGGGTCCGGGTCTCCTAACTCCAGAATTGGTAGGGTTGCTTGCCGCTCTCGTAGGGGTCTAGGGGTGTGGGTTTGGCTATTCATCACGACCGTGAAATCCGTGTTTTGTACTGGCTCGTATTGAAAACACGGACGTTCTAGTATATCCAATATTTCATATGATTCTTCTGCTGCGATATCTGTGATGTGATCATGTGATGTTCTGTGATAGATACAGTATATAGTATATATGATATATTATATAGACGTTACTTATGTTTTACACCCGTGCTAGCCCTGCCCCGCTCTGCCGTTAGTTACCTAACTTAACGGTGCACGAGGGGACATCGAGGCGAATGCGGATGGCATAAGTGTACGTCGTATTTATCTGTGATGTTTAGGTACTTAAATGATGGGACTTCATTAATGTGATTAATGAAGATAAAAGAAACCTAAGATGTTGTAGAATCGAATTTCAAAATAAAACAGGTAGCTACAGTTCTTGCTTTGCACAGCGGTATATGTGATATATCCTGCACCTTATTCGATAAGGAAAGGACCGAGATCCCTTCACCGGGAGTGACTCCTTTAGCAATAACTGGCAGATGCTACACACTCGGTTTGTCTTTTGATTGCTTTAAGAGTTTTTGCTTTGCACAGTGATATATGTGATATATCCCGCACGTCATTTGACGAGGAAAGGACCGACGATCCCTTCACCGGGAGTGACTCCTTTAGCAAAACTAGAAAAGCCTCAAAAACACTCCATTTTTAAAATCATTCGATCCTACAACGATATCAAGTTCATTGCGCAATAGGTTTTCAGAAAAACCTGTCGTAGCCCTCCGTCATTTCAGATAAGTACTAGTTAGTATTCGTGCTGTGGTTGTTTGGCATGCGTCAAGGCGTAGTGTACGGTAGCTAACTAGTGCTTATCTGCTAGCATACGATGCGATTGGATTAGGGTATTCGTACGGCGTTATTTGGCATGTGTCAAGGGTCGTGCGGGTGGGTTTAATTCAATCAAGAAATGTACGGGTTGAACTTGACTAGCGGACTATGGGTTGTTTGGCATGCGTCAAGGTCATAGCACGCTAGGGGCAAAATTATCGGGAATTTCAAGTGTTGAAATTTGCAATGAGATTGCATACCTTCTATGAGATAGTTGGATCCCGATACCCGCTGCGAGTAAGTGTTACTCCTGGGAGAGTTTTACACATTACAATTAGCCGATCAAGTAGGTGTCTAGAAAGGTGTTAACGAGGTTACGCCTCTGGAAAAACAAGGTTTACATTAATTAGGTTCGTGCGAAAGCACGGGGGACCTCCCTCAAAGTACCGACACTGGCCTGGCTGAAAGATTGGCGAACTTGTAGTGTGTAATTAATCCCGGCTAGTCTTTCCTTTTAGGGTTTGAAGGAAGATTTGATAAAAAGCAGTGGGAGCCATCCTGATTAGATAAAATAATAACCAATCTATTCTTGCAAGAGCGCACGCTGAGTGTTTTCTTCTCTCTCTCTCCGGGTAGCGACCATATCACGCCTTAATCAAGATAATAATACGGATTATTGACCGAACCCGCTTGTTATACTGAGCTGGGGAACGTTGATCCCGCTCCACCTTATAATTGTTATAAGAAAGAGCAGGAAATTGGGGAATACCAGAATTCCCGTGCCGCCCAAACGAAGAGAGTGCATGTTGATGCATCATCTTCGGGTGTGTTCATTATACAGAACTGTTTCTCAGTATCCTCCGCATCCTTGGTATATGATACCGGATCAGGATCCCAGATATGTAATCTGTTACATTGGGCTGCAAAAGGGTAGAAAAACTGAGAACGGGTGATAAGTTTCATGAGACAGAAAACGGGGCAAGTGTTGCAGCCAAGTCTGTTGGTCACTGTCACCCTGTATTACAAATACATTGATTCTGAACGAATGCTATTAGATACCGAACCTGATATACAAAATCATATCAGTCTCTTTAGTAGTAAAGAAATGATAAAATTTTGTATTGTTGGATAATGTTTTGAACATTTCCTATATCAAAAGTTGATCGGTTCAGGCACGTTATCTAAAAGCATTGACGTTCTAAATCAAACTACAGTTCTTAGTATACGGATCACACACAAGAGGAAGAGTTCAAAATTGAACGATTCCTTCTTGAGGTATTGTAGACTAGGTCATATCAATGCGACCTGACTGGCTAAAGTTACATATAGATGCATATTTAAATAAGTTTGAATTTACATCTTATGAAACTTGCCAGTCATGTCACAAAGATAAAATGACCATAGACCTGTTTATTGGAAACAGAGAAGGAGTTAGTAAACTCTTGGGATGATACATGTTGATGTATGTAGGTCCCCTGTCTACACATGCCAGGACTGGTTCTTTATACTTCATTACGTTCTCTGATAATCTCTCAAGATTCAGTCATATGTTCCTGCTGAAACATGAGTCCGAACCTTTTGAGATATTCACAGAATATAAGTGAGAAGTAAGAACCAAAATACGGGTATAAGTATTATGTCCTTTGATGAGATCGAGGAGGAGAATACTTGAGCACGGAAATCCTGGACTATTTTAAAGGAGAATGAGATTCTCTCTCGGCATTACTCCTCCGAATACACCATAGGACGATGGTATATCGGGGCGGAGCAGATACACCCTATTTGATATGGTGTGCTCTATGATGAGTACTGCTGAGTTACCTATTTCCTTCTTGGGGGTTATGCACTTATGAAGTTGCATACCTATTGAATTAGGTTCCAATCAAATCAGTCGCCTACCATTTCATATGTGATATGGAAAGGGAAGAACCCATGTCTTAAGCTAGTTAAGATTTGGGGTTGACCGGCCTATGTCTGAAAGCAAAATCCGGACAAGCTCGAGGAAAAGTTTGTAATGTAGAACTTGAAAGGTTCCAGCTATACAAATTACAGCAGATGATTTGAAAGAACCAAAGGATTCAATAGTTACCAACGAACCTCGGCCTCTCCGCCGATCTAGTAGGGTTCCTCACCCACCTGAGAGTTACTTCGGTTTCTCTATGACAGTGGGAGCGAGGATTGCATCATGAGATGATGACCCAACTAGTTTCGAGCTGGCCATCGAGAGTAAGACTCTGTAAGAATGGCTGGATGTTTATCGATCTGAGATGGAATCCTTATACACCAACAAAGTATGGACTTTGGTTGCTATATCTGAAGGGTTAAATCCCCATCAGGAGCAAGTATATCTTGAGAAGATTACTTGGTGTAGATGGAAAAGTTGAGACTTTCAAAGCTAGACTTGTTAAAGGTTTTCGTCATCAACCAGGCGTGGATAATGATGAAACCTTTTCTAAGGAGCTATGCTTAAGTCCATCCAGATCCTACTTGTCACGGCTACATACCATGACTACGATATCTGGTGGTTGGGCGTCATGACTGCTTTTCTAAATGATGTTTTAGAAGAGTGCGTCTATAAGTACACAGCCAGAGGGCTTCGTAGACAGTGGGAGCAGCGGAAACGTGTACAAGATGTTTTATAGGATAAAGCAGGCATCGCGGAGTTGGAACGTCTATTTTGATGTGTTAGTCGAATAGTTTGACATCATCAAAATGGTAGATGAACCTTGTATAAACAAAAAGGTAGTAGGGAGTATGGTGCTGATCCTCGTAGAGTACGTGGATAACATACTCTTGATAGGGAAGGTGTTTCCTATGCTACGCTCGGTCGATCTCCGCTTATCACATGGATTCTCCATATAGAATCAAAATGATACCTCCTAAATCCTGGATTTTGGATCTATGAGATAGATCTAATTGGATGTTAGGATACTCACTAGTTGTAGTGAGATAGTATCAATTGATCCTGGGGAGAATCACTGGAAGTGTTCCAGGGTGATAAAGACGACTGAATGTCAGTCACAGGCATTGTCTTTACCCTCAGTAAAGGGACGGTATGTTGGAAGAGTTCCAAGCTAGATACCGTGACATACTAGACGATAAAGGCAGGATACATCGCTACTTAAGATGCTACCAAAGAGGCTGTTTGGGTGTATATAGGTTCATGAGATGAACTAGGTTCCTACCATTGTGTGACAATGGAAGTGTGGCTTTGGCCAGGGAACCCCTGTCCCATCAGTGATCCAGACATATTCTAAGGCAGTATCACCTGATCATGGAGATGGTTGATCTCCATGGTGATCAAGGTTAGGAGAGCAGACTAAGAGGACAACACGGCGGATCCACTCACGAAGGCCTATTCCCATAGAGAGACTTTTATGGGATGGTTGAGTATGAGATACTACAACCACTGCAACAGATGGCCCTAGTGCAAGTAGGAGATTGTTAGTTATATGTATGCCCTAGAGGCCATTACTGTACATAGGATGTATATTGTAGTGGATGCTGGGACGTATATAGGAAGGACTTTCTTGCTCGACATGATAGTATGCTATCTGGTTACACTTTACCTTAACGTGTATACTGATTGTCTCTCTGTTACATGTTGGTAAAGCCCTTAGGATGTGTACTTGACTACCTGGACTATGATGCGGATCATACTAGTGGGGACATGGTAGTCCATAAGTACATCCTTCAAAGTCCCTAGTCGTGGGTGTATTGAGACGGGGCATCGATATACCAGAGTAGACTAGCGTGTACCTTCTCGACCCATACAGATGGGCGATGGATGATCCCATATCCATCGGTGTTTGACATCAGAGATGATATACGGGTGCTCAGTAGAGACTGGGTACACTGGACGGACTCGCCGAGAACTCCCAGATGGTATTATACCTCACGTCAGATGGCAGTTCTCTGGTGACACTGGTACAGAGTAGTCTGTTGACCCGAGATCGTCATAGAGTCTTGTGTGGTTCCCACTGTGCTTTGATTTCCATCTTACCACGTCCAAGAGGGCGTGCAAAACGGTGGTTTTTGGGTACAGTCCCGAGTCACGTGGAGGCAATGAGCGATAGGAGGGGATTCGTCTCTCCCGGTATAGGGAGTTGATGTTGCGCTGTGTTCGATTTGCTATAACAGGAAATCCCTGGCCAGGGTTGCTGAGATTTACTGGTAAGTGTTACCGATAGTTTCTCGAATTGTTATAGACCTCATATCGACATGACTTATCGAGCTATTGGGGTCTGACGTTTACCACCCCTAGGAAAGATATGCGATATATCAGAAGACGAGACCGGACTGTACGGTAGTGTTACTGGTTGGATTCACAGGAGTGTGAGCGGGCTTGCTCGTCGATCTTCTGATCGCTCAATACCCGGGTGGCTGTTACGTTTAGCAGACCGCTTGCGGCTTATGGGTGCTTGATATGATCATCATCTGCTGCCGGCGTATTGACGAGTCTTTAGAGTCCTACACAGAGGTTTCCTGGTTCAAGCGAAACGAAATAGGAGCGCATATGAGATATGTGCGGGACCGAGAATAATGCGTGTATGTGATACCGTATTCCATTCTCCCGATGAATGTATCGATTAGGTTATATGCGATATACCCTAGTTGTCGAATCAAGGATTGATTCGATAAACCGATACATTGGATACTAGTCGGTTATATGTGATATGACCGGATCGTTAAATCAAGTGTTGATTTAATGATTTAATGTATAATTATATATTTGATATATTACTTTGCATTAACTAGTATCGGTTCACTTTAAATGGATTTTTTCACTCGGGTGTGCGCATTGCATATGCGATATGATTTTGTGCACAGGATTGTATCATGTTTGATGATACATGCTTTTTGGTTAAGTGTAAAGTATTAAACTATGGTTAAGTGGATGATTAGGGTTTTTACTTATTCTTTTATTCATTTATTTGTTTATACATTTTGGAAAATAAATGGAAAAGAGAAAATAATGGTGGCTTTTTTTGTTGTTTAGTTGAAGCTTCATGAAACCTTGACCTAGTCCACCATTTTTGTCTCATCCTAAACCCTAACCATTCCATTTAACCATGATTCATTCTCTACACTAAACCATGGTTTGAATATGATAAGGTTTGATTTTCTTTTCCTTTTTTTTAATCAACACTTATCATATTCTTCATCTTCTTCTTCTTCTTCACTTCAAGAAAAAGCTTGAAAGCTTTAATGGCAAAGTGAGAAAAAGAGTGAGAAATCCAAAACTAAAGTCTACCCACTTCCTATTTCTTCATCCTCTACCTCTTGCCAAGTAGTAGAGTGTGTTTCCTTCACAAGTTTTCATGGCTTGGTGAAGGTGGAGCTTCATCTAGCGATGCCTCGACGTAGATCATCTTCGGCATGGACATCGACGACCTAGCTGGCCATTTCTCCGACGAAGCCGACGCTAGAGCCCGGGAATTCATTTGGACAGCGAGGGGACTTCGTTGCGGAGCTATGGAGGTGGAGCACCGGATCTACAAAGGTTGTATTTCCGTTTAAACTTTAGTTAAGTTGTTAACTAGTTTCTTTTTCGCCTAGACATCTAGCCAACGATCCGTAGTTTAGGGTTTCTCGGAACCGTAAATTTTGAAATTGGCATGGTTGATGCCTTGTGAGACCTCTTGAGAGTGCCTAGGAACCCTACACGATCTAGTAGGGTTCCTCACCCACCTAATAGTTACTTCGGTTTCTCTATGACAGTGGGAGCGAGGATTACATCATGAGATGATGACCCAACTAGTTTCGAGCTGGCCATCAGGAGTGAGACTCTGTAAGAATGGCTGGATGTTTATCGATCTGAGATGGAATCCTTATACACCAACTAAGTATGGACTTTGGTTGCTATATCTGAAGGGTTAAATCCCCATCAGGAGCAAGTATATCTTGAGAAGATTACTTGGTGTATATAGAAAAGTTGAGACTTTCAAAGCTAAACTTGTTAAAAGTTTGCATCATTGACCAGGTGCGGATAATGATGAAACCTTTTCAAGTAGCTATGCTTAAGTCCATCCAGATACTACTTGCCACGGCTACATACCATGACTACGATATCTGGCGGTTGGGTGTCATGACTGCTTTTCTAAATGATGTTTTAGAAGAGTGCGTCTATAAGTACACAGCCATAGGGCCTCGTAGACAGTGGGAGCAGCGGAAACGTGTACAAGATGCTTTATAGGATAAAGAAGGTATCGCGGAGTTGGAACATCTCTTTTGATGTAGTAGTCAAACAGTTTGACATCATCAAAATGGTAGATGAATCTTGTATAAACAAAAAGGTAGTAGGGAGTATGGTGACGATCCTCGTAGAGTACGTGGATGACATACTCTTGATAGGGAAGGAGTTTCCTATGCTACGCTCGGTCAATCTCCGCTTATCACAATGATTCTCCATATAGGATCAAAGTGATAACCCCTAAATCCTGGGTTTTGGATCTATGAGATAGATCTAATTGGATGTTAGGATTCTCGCTAGTTGTAGTGAGATGGTATCAATCGATCCTGGGAAGAATCACTGGAAGGGTTCCAGGGTGATAAAGACGACTGAATGTCAGTCACAGGCATTGTCTTTACCCTCAGTAAAAGGGACGGTATGTTGGAAGAGTTCCAAGCTAGATACCGTGGCATACTAGACGATAAAGGCTCGATACATCGCTACTTAAGATGCTACCAAAGAGGCTGTTTGGGTGTATATTAGTTCATGAGATGAACTTCGTTCCTACCATTGTGAGACAATGGAGTTGTGGCTTATGCCAAGGAACGCCGGTCCCATCAGTGATCCAGACATATTCTAAGACAGTATCACCTGATCATGGAGATAGTTGATCTCCAGGGTGATCGAGGTTAGGAGAGTAGACTCAGAGGACAACACGGCGGATCCACTCACGAAGGCCTATTCCCAGAGAGAGATTTTTATGGGATGGTTGAGTATGACATACTGCAACCACTGCTACAGATGGCCCTAGAGCAAGTGGGAGATTGTTAGTTATATGTATGCCCTAGAGGCCATTACTGTACATAGGATGTATATTGTAGTGGATGCTGGGACATATATAGGGAGGACTTTCTTGCTCGACATGATAGTATGCTATCTGGTTGCTCTTTACCTTAACGTGTACACTGATTGTCTCTCTGTTACATGTTGGTAAAGCCCTTAGGATGTGTACTTGACTACCTGGACTATGATGCAGATCATACTAGTGGGGACAGATAGTCTATAAGTACATCCTTCAAAGTCCCTAGTCGTGGGTGTATCGAGACGGGGCATCGATATACCAGAGTAGACTAGCGTATACCTTCTCGACCCATACAGATGGGCGATGGATGATCCCATATCCATTGGTGTTTGACATCAGAGATGATATACGGGTGCTCAGTGGAGACTGGGTACACTGGACGGACTCGCCGAGAACTCCCAGATGGTATTATACCTTACGTCAGATGGCAGTTCTCTGGTGACACTGGTACAGAGTAGTCTGTTGACCCGAGATCGTCATAGAGTCTTGTGTGGTTCCCACTGTGCTTTGATTTCCACCTTACCACGTCCAAGAGGGCGTGCAAAACGGTGGTTTTTGGGTTACAGTCCCGAATCACATGGAGGCAATGAGCGATAGGAGGGGATTCGTCTCTCCCGGTATAGGGAGTTGATGTTGCGCTGTGTTCGATTGGCTATAACCGGAAATCCCTGGCCAGGGTTGCTGAGATTTACTGGTAAGTGTTACCAGTAGTTTCTCGAACTGTTATAGACCTCATATCGACACGACTTATCGAGCTATTGGGGTCTGACGTTTACCACCCCTAGGCGAGATATGCGACATATCAGACGATCAGACCGGACTGTACGGTAAGTGTTACTGGTTGGATTCACAGGAGTGTGAGCGGGCTTGCTCGTCGATCTTCTGATCACTCAATACCCGGGTGGCCGTTACGTTTAGCAGACCGCTTGCGGCTTATGGGTGTTTGATATGATCATCACCTGCTGCCGGCGTATTGACGAGTCTTTAGAGTCCTACACAGAGGTTTCCTGGCTCAAGCGAAACGAAATAGGAGCGCATATGAGATATGTGCGGGACCGAGAATAATGCGTGTATGTGATACCGTATTCCATTCTCGCGATAAATGTATCGATTGGTTATATGCAATATAACCTAGTTGTCGATTCAAGCATTGATTCGATAAACCGATACATAGGATACTAGTCGGTTATATGCAATATGACCGGATCGTTAAATCATGTGTTGATTTAATGATTTAATGTATAATTATATATTTGATATATTACTTTGCATTAACTAGTATTGGTTCACTTTAAATGGATTTTCTCACTTGGTTGTACAAGTTGTATATGTGATATACTTTTTGTGCAAATGTTTGTATCATGTTTGATGATACATGTTTGCTTGGTTAAGTGTAAAGAATTAAACCATGGTTAAACTTATGATTGGGTTTTTTTTTTCTCTTTCATTTATTTCTCTATTTATTCTTTTTGGAAAAATATTAAGCATAAAGGAAAATGGTGGCTTAATTTGTTTTCTAGTTAAAGCTTCATGAAGCTTTGACCAAGTGACCATTTTGTCTCCATGCTTAACCCTAACCATTCCCACTAACCATGATTTATTCTCTACACTTGACCATGGTTAAGAGATGATAAGTATTCTTATTATTTTCATTTTTAGAAATACTTATCATAATATCATCTTCTTCTTCATCATATTCTTCAAAGAAGAAAACCTTGGACCATCAATGGTGATTGATGAAAAAGAGTGAGAAATCCAATTCTAAAGTCTACCCACTTCCTATTTCTTCATCCCCTACCTCTTGCCAAGTAGTAGAGTGTGTTTTCTTCACAAGTTTTCTTGACTTGGTGAAGTTGGAGCTTGATCTAGCGATGCCTCGACGTAGATCATCTTCGGCATCGTCGTCGATGATCTAGCCCGCTTTTTCTCCGATGAAGCCAACGCTAGAGCCCGGGATTTGTTTTGGAAAGCAAGGGGACTTCATCGCGGAGCTAGGGAGGTGGAGCACCGGATCTACAAAGGTTGTATTTCCATTCTCTTAGTAAAGTAGTTTACTAGTTCTATTTCGCCTAGACCTCTAGCCAACGATCCGTAGTCTAGGGTTTCTCGGCACCGTATTTTTTTGAAATTGGCATGGTTGATGCCTTGTGAGACCTCTAGTGTGTGCCTAGGAACCCTACAGAACGAAGCCAAAATGCGGAATCAAAACTTTTCTTTAAACAAGAAACCGGCGCTACCGCGGACTATAAACCCAGATCGGGCCATTAACCTACTCCTAGCAAACTAGAGAAGGGGTAGAGAGATATACCGAGCGATCCGTGTCCTTCGGTCTTCTCGTCGTCGTCCTGATCTCCCCGCGGAATCTCCGGTCTTCATCTCCTCGTCGGAAGGGCACCACATCGATGGGTTCTTTTACGGGCTCCCACCTCTGGACCGAGGCAACTCGGGCACGAAGTTGGCGAGTCGATGTATCCAAGAATTGCTGTAGGCTAGTGTAGAGTGGTTTGTCTCAACGGGGTTATGAAGTTGCCATGATAGAGTGGAGGAGAGAATGATCAAGATGAATGAACTTTGGGATTTTCTTTTGCAATGAAAGTGAACCAAAAAAAAATCCTCACACAAAATCAATCACCCTACCTCATAATGTGGCCGGCCTCTAAATGGGAGGAGGGAGGTGAGCATATCAAGAGGTGGTGAGTACAAGGAAAAGGTTTAATGATCAAGAGAAGAAAATGTCACACCACAATAATTATGTCAACCCACTCCATCAACCATCAAATCTCCAAAAGTCAAGCAATGATGAAGAACAATCATGAAGCAAGAAGTCAAATGATGGCTGAACCATCATGAAGCTACAACTTGCAAAAACAACCCTCCAAATTGCTAATTTGCACATTTGCAAATAAGCCCTCCTCCACCATTTTTCAGCCAAGGAAAGAAACAAAGGAAAATGGCCGAAACGGAAATCAAACTGGAAACTTCAAAAAACCGATCCCGTAATAAATTACAGGAAAACCCCGCGACTGTATATACATACCCGCATTTGTATTCCGAACGAATACAAATGCAATGAGACAAAATGGTGGCTTAATTTGTTTTCTAGTTAAAGCTTCATGAAGCTTTGACCAAGTGACCATTTTGTCTCAGGTCGATGAACTAACCTGTACACATGTCACCAGGGAACTGCTATCTGACGTCAGGTATAAGACCAACTAGCATGTTCCCGGCGAGTCCTGTCCGGTGTACTCATAACCCAATGAGCACCTGTATACATCTTAGGTAAACCAACTGACACCAGTGTCTTGTGAGACCAGCCACCGCCCCTCGTCGGGGTCTCGACTGTATACACTAGTCTACTCTGGAGTATCGATGCCCTATCTCGAAACTCCCACGACTAGGGACCTTTTAAGGACATGCTTATAGACCCCAGCTCCTACGTATATGATCGCCATCATACTGCTGGCCGTCAAGCAAGAATCCTAAGGGCTATATCAACGCGCAATAGTGACCTGTAAGGTCACCTAAAGCAGCACACGATGATAAAGATAAACCAGATAGCATACTATCATCTTGAGTAAGACTGTCCTGTCGGCATAGGTCCTCCTTCAATCATTGCAATCACGTGCCTATGATCCAATAATTGACTCTGAGGGCACTATCTCCAACACGTACGACTACCCTAATCCAATCGCATCACATGCTTAAACAGATAAGTACTAGTCAGCTACCGCACACTACGCCTTGACAAAGGCCAATAAACGCAGCACGAATACTAAATAGTCTTTATCTGAAATGACGGAGGGCTACACAGGTTTTTCAGAAAACCATGAGCGTAGTGAACTTGATATCATTGTAGAAACAAGTGATTTTGAAAAGGAGTGTTTTTGAGGCTTTTCTAGTTTCGCTAAAGAGGTCACTCCCGGTGAAGGGATCTCGGCTCTTTCCCCATCGAATAAGGTGAAGGGTATATCATATATACCGCTGTGCAAAGAAAGAACTATATATAAGCTGTCAAAAACTAAACCACGAGTTTGTAGTATCAGCCAATTTCGCTAAAGAGGTCACACCCGGTGAAGGGATCTCGGCTCTTTCCTCATCGAATAAGGTGCAGGGTATATCATATATACCGCTATGCAAAGCAAAACTGTAGCTACCCTTTTTTATAAAGTTCTGATTCTACAACATCTTTTAGGTTTCTTTTATTTTTATTAATCTTATTAATATATCCCATCAGCTTATACTTCCTAAGCATCACAGTAGAAACGAAAGCAGTAATATTTATATATCAGCATATATATAGTATAAGTATTCTGTTGGATATAGTGCCCTCAGAGTCAATTATTGAATCACATGCACGTGATTGCAATGATTGAGGGAGGACCTATACCGGTAGGAAAGTCTTACTCGAGAGGTTTGTATACTATCTGGCTTGTCTTTATTATCGTGTACAGCTTTAGGTGACATTGTAGTTCACTATTACACGTTAATAGAGAATAGTATGCTACCATGTTTTGTCTTTATCATCGTGTACTGCTTTAGGTGACCTTACAGGTCACTATTGCGCGTTGATAGAGCCCTTAGGATTCTTGCTTAACGGCCAGCAGTATGATGGCGATCATATACGTGGGAGCTGGGGTCTATAAGTACATCCTTAAAAGGTCCCTAGTCCTGGGAGTTTTCGAGACAGGGCATCGATACTCCAGAGTAGACTAGTGTATACAGTCGAGACCCCGACGAGGGGCGGTGGCCGGTCTTACAAGCTACTGGTGTCAGTTGGTTCACCTAAGATGTATACAGGTGCTCATTGGTTTATGAGTACACCGGACAGGACTCGCCGGGAACATGCTAGTTGGGATTATACCAGACGTCAGATAGCAGTTCCCTGGTGACATGTGTACAGGTTAGTTCATCGACCAGAGATCGTCATTTGTCTCGTGTGAGTTCCCACTGTGCTTTGATTACTACCCTACCACGGCTCAAAGGAGTCATGCAAACAGGTTTTAGTTGGGTACAGTCCCGAGCCACATGGAGGCAGTGAGCGGAACGGTAGGGGTTTCGTCTCTCCCGGTATTGGGGGTGAGATCGCGCTGTGTCTAAGAGAGCCATTACACAAAGCCCTCGGCTGAGACGGGAGATTTACTGGTAGGTATTCCAGTAGTATCTCAGGGTGTTCTTAGCTACACTCCGACACGACTTATACCGCTTTTGGGGGTCTGACTTTTACCAACCCCCTAGGCCCGCCATGCGATGCTCATAGACGAACGGACCGGACTGTACGGATATTGTCACTGACAGGCTCAGTAGGGTGTCAGGATGAGTTCGCTCATCGACCTCCCTTTTGGTCAATACCTGGTAGCTCGTTACATACGGCTAATACCTCTGACGTGCTAGTGGTTAAATCCACAGCCAAAGTATTGACGAGTCTTTAGGGTCCCCCACAGACAGTTTCTCAAGTTTCGGGTGAAACGTTGTAGAGGCCGTATGATATATGACAGGGTTCGATCATATACATGCGGTATTGCACGAATCATGATCAGGCGCATTACACTAGTGGGCTTTGGTTTAAGCCGAATCCTAGTATTAGATTTGTTGGATTACTTTAGTCTCATTGCATTCGCATTCAGTCGGAATGCGGATGCAGGTATGTATATAATGGTGAGGGGTATCCTTGTGATCCGTCACGAGTTTACTTTAGATGTTGCCGGATCTTTTTGTTGGACCAAATATTTGGATTAATGTTTGGATAATGGAAATTGTGAGCTAGATTTCATCATGACATGCATTAAATGTGACATGAACACATTAGTGACTCATGGTCTCTTTTTATGTGTTAATGTCACATTATATGATGTTTTGGGTTGATTTGATGAGAGGTGAGAGAGAGGGGCTGCCTTGAGTGAGCTTGGTCTCATATTATTCTTTTCACTCTCTCTCACTCTCATAATTCCAACACAAGAAAAGAAAAGATGAAAAAGCCTTCTCTTCTTCTTCTTCTTCCTCTAGCAAACATTCTCCATTAATGGCATCATCTCTAACCTCCATCCAAGCCATGGATACAAGAGGCAAAGTGATCACAAACATTCTCTATAACACCTTGGACACGTCGGCTGGCACACTTCGTGCCCGAGTTGCTTCAGATGAAGAGGGAGCCCGTAAAAAGACTTCTCGATGTGGTGCCCTTTCCGACAAGTAGATGAAGACCGAAGTTGCCGCGGGGAGTTTGGGATGGTGGCCGAAGACCGAAGGACACGGATCGCTCGGTATAGCATTCTATCCCTTCTCTAGATAGCTAGTAGTAGGTTAACGGTCCGATCCGGGGAAAAAGTGTACGATAGCACCAGTTTTAAAGTTATGAAAAAGTTTTTGTTTCCGCATTTTGGCCTCGGAAAGACGGCCGGGGCGCTACCGTAGACTTACACATTCGTCTCAGGCAGTAATATGATCTCATCACAGAACATTGCAGCAGAAGAACATATATGAAATGTTGGATATACTAGGATGTCCGTGTTTTTAATACGAGCCTGTATAAAACACGGATTCCACGGTCGCGATGAATAGCCAAACCCACATCCCTAGACCCCTACGAGAGCGGCAAGCAACACTGCCAATTCTATGGTTAGGAGACCCGGTCTCGACTCCTCGAGATGGCCTTCCACTGGACACTAGAATCCGGTTACTTGTTCTCCCCTCCTTGGGACTACCTAATGCGGAAAAGTAAATAATATACACTGGTGACATCAACCTCATTCCGGAAGTGCCCCAATAAAAGAATATTACATACAAATGAATTTACATGAATGAAAATAAAAACCCTCATCTCACATAAAACCCCCGGCTATTCAGAACACGACGATCCAATATAACATATCACAGCAACATATAATATCTCATATCATCAATGTAAGTAAGTATGCATACACCGATCGTCGTTGATGTATAGCAACGAAATTGGCGACACACCACATACTATATTTACGGTCGCAGAAAATAAAGTGAAAAACTACAACATTTGGAATCCACAATCACTTTAGACATCGTAAATCCGAAATATCACATACTTCGCATTTCATGCCTAACTATATGAATTCCACATATTGTATCACATTCCAGATAAATAGACAATATTAAACTTTCCGATCGAATAATCAAACACCCAAAATTTCCCAAATGGCTCAACACTTGAGCAGAGTTTAAAAGCATCCATCATATGCCACAGTACCAAATGGTCCAGCCGTAGAAGGGTCAAGCCAACGCCTCACATGTGGCACGCCGTACTGCCCCAAACTCTGAGATTTAGAGGCGGTTCACATGGTCACATAATCGAGTTAAGGTTTGTGTTCTTCTAGAGGGTCCACCGTGTTACTTGCACGTTTTTCTGAAAGATTTAAACTCAAGAAAAATTCAACACTTGAAAGTTTTTCGTGCCGGGAAAAAGTGAGTTAATGATATCCGTTTGAACATTTTAACAGTTTCTAAAATATCCGGAAAAAAAAACGAAATTAAACTTTCCGATCGAATCAACGAATTCAAAATAATCCCCAGAACACTCAACACTTGAGTAAGATTAAAAATACCCAGAAGAATGTATAAGTACCTACTGATATTACTGTACAAAACCCTAACCCTAATTCTACTGTTCCGCTGCGGAACCGCCGCGCAAACAAGGTATTGTCGCGGTTCAGCGGCTTTTTAGTGGAATTAGGATGTCGTATTTTTCAGTAATCCTTAGAATTCCCTGCTGATTTTTTTGAGTATTTTAATGCAGAAAAAAATCATATTTCTACAAAATTTCCAGAGAGGGGGTCATGTTCTGTTTCGGGGTTCGATCGGAATTTTAACTTCGTATACACGTCGCCTAATGCTCTATCTTGGCTCTGATACCACTGTAGGATTCCTGGGCAGTCATACAAGGGTCTATAAGGCATCAACCATGCCCGATTTAAAATTTAGACGTGCCGAACAACCCAAAATTAGGATCTTTGCTAGATAATTAGGGTTTCACATGCAAGTAAAAATCTTTACAACTAAGTTAGAGGAATTACAACCTTTGTAGTCTGCTCCTTCGCTTCATAAGCTCCGAGTAAAAGTCCCTTCGCCGCGATCCATGATCTCCCGGACTCAAGAGAGGATCCACAACCCGAACGATCCATGCTTGCTTGTAGTCTTCCTTTTCTCCGATGATCTACCTCGAAGTTTCTTTAACTCAAGCTCTCACTCACTAATGAGGTGAACACCCTAATCTAATTGGCTAGATTAGATGAGGATGATCATGTAGGATTTATGCTCTCTTTTATTATCAAATTCTCACACTAAATTATCACATAAAGAAAACATAGAAAGCTTTCTCAAAGCTCAAGGAAGAAGAACAAGAAGGAAATTCTTTTTGTGATGAATAATGAAATTCAAGTGATAATTACAAATGCAACCATAGTTAATAATGAGTAGGCTAACCCATGTAGAGACTTAACCTAGGGTGAAGGGTTTGGGTTGGGTTAACAATGACTCCACAAAAATACAAAGAGAAAAGATAAAGTCAAAACTTCATGAAGCTTCATGAAAGCTCATGAAAAAGCTAACCCAAATGCTAACACTAATCCAAACCCTAACTAGGTTAAACTCAACTAATCAAGTTGCATTAGTAATCATAACATTTTACAATATTATATATCACATATATAATATATTTAATGTAACAAAAGAAAATAATACAATTAACATATATCGCATATATATCAATGTATTACCCGGTGAGAAAATGAATCAATAAAGCGAGCCAATATTAGATAATGTAATGCAATATATCATATATATAATTATACATTAAATTATCGAATCAACACTGGATCCGACAATCCGGCTATATCGAATATAACCGACTAATATATCATGTACCGATTCATCGAATCAACACTTGATCCGATGATCCGGCTCATATCAAAATATCGCGAGAATCTAATACGGTATCTCATATCGCATTATCCTCGGTCATGCACATATCACATATGTGCCCCTACTCCATTTTGCCTGAGTCAAGAAACCTCTGTGTAGGACTCTAAAGAATCGTCAATACGCCGGTAGCAGGTGATGATCATATCAAACACCCACAAGCTGCAAGCGGTCAGCTAAACGTAACAGCCACCCAGGTATTGAGCGATCAGAAGATCAACAAGCAAGCCTGTACATTCTCCTGTGAATCCAATCAGTAACACTCCCATACAGTCCGGTCTCTTCGTCTGATATGTTGCATATCTAATCTAGGGGTGGTATACGTCAGACCCCAGTAACCGATAAGTCGTGTCGATATAAGGCTCATAACGAGTCGAGAAACTACTGATAACACTTACCAGTAAATCTCTATATCAGCCCTGGCCAGGGACTTCCAGTTATAGCCAATCGAACACAGCACAACATCAACTCCCTATACCGGGAGAGACGAATCCCCTCCTATCGCTCATTGCCTCCATGTGATTCGGGGATGCACCCAAAAGACACCATTTTGCACGCCCTCTTGGACGTGGTAAGGTGGAAATCAAAGCACAGTGGGAATCACACAAGTCTCTATGACGATCTCGGGTCTACAAACTACCCTGTACCAGTGTCACCGGAGAACTGTCATCTGACGTGAGGTATAATACCATCTGGGAGTTCTTGGCGAGTCCGTCCAATGTCTCCAGTCTCCACTGAGCACCCGTACACCATCCTTGATGTCAAACACCGATGGATATGGGATCATCCATCGCCCATCATATGGGTCAAGATGCGTATACACTAGTCTATACTGGTGTATCGATGCCCTGTCTCGACACACCCTCGACTAGGAACAGTTATAGGATGTACTCATCAACTACCGTGGCCCCACTAGTATGATCTCATCATAGTCCCAGTAGTTGAGTACAGATCCTAAGGGCTTTATCAACATGTGAGAGTAAGACAGTAAACTAATACAAGTCAACATGTTAAGATAAAGTGAAACCAAATAGCATACTATCATGACGAGCAAGAAAGTCTTCTCTATATATATCCAGGCATCCATTATAATATACACCATATGTACAACAATGGCCTCTAGGGCATATACATAACTAACAAATGGAGCGTGGCGTCATCGACTTCGGCAAGCGAAGACCAAGGTGAGTGGATCTATATCCACGGGGGAAGTCGGGTGGATGGCGTATAGCACCCCCGCTAGTCTTTGATGGAAACCGATTCATAGTAAATGGTTAATGAAACCTTTAATAAAAAACTAGATAGAGTTCAAAGGTAGTTAGAGAACCATAATTGAAACTAAAGGATAGTTAGAAGTGATATGATACGACTAATATGTGATGACGGGACTTGAGGATGAGATTTGATGATATTGCCGTTTAGGGTACTATAGGACTAGATAGTCGACGTAGATGTGTCATCCGAACCATAACTATTTCCAAACTGAAGAATCATATGCATCTTTTAAACAGATACCTTGAAGGACATTACGGATTTTCAAATGATATTCTTTCTTTAAAAACACCGTAGCCCTACTTTCAAAAACTACGATTCGCATCTTTCAAAAACTTTTAATATGGTTCGGGTGTGTATGTTAGATTAGATACATATGCTTATAGTAAAGATAGAATGTATTTGTAACATTGACTTGATGTGGGATATAAATGCGATGAAAAGAATATATGACGCGATATGATGATTTGATGATATGATGGGATACGGATGCGAGTCGATTGAGATGATTTATACCTTGCCGGTCCCCTGATATGAGATTATTGCAGATGTGACCTGGGACATAGGTATATAGGGATTTATATGTGTTGTGAATCATGAGTGTTAGCCGTACGTGACGTTAGTTCTGTACCCTCCTCGTCTTATAAGTTGATTGGATCCCTGATAGCTTAATGCGGCCGTACGATGATTTTCCGTGCGTGATGAGTTTGACTTGATGATTGATCCATACACTTGACTAGAGGTTGCCGTACGATGGATTGTACCGTACACGATGTTGTGTAGCTAGATGTCGGTTGATAGATTCACCGACTCGGTCATGTTAGATACGTATACCTGTCAGCATTTGTATATGATTTACCTTATGCTGCATTCATGTTATTCGCATTGCATTACTTATACATGTGCTAGTACACCTGCACCATTATCGATGATGTGTATGTTACACTTACACAGATTTGCCGGCTCGCACACTTCATCATCGATAATTGCCATGTCACTACACAGTAGGATTGCTGTATCATGATATGACTCCTTACATGCTATACTTGCGCACATACATATTGTATACTCATGCTTGCGTATATACCACTTGTACATCCATATTGATGTACATACATATTGTACACCCATACTTGCGGACACATACATATTGTGCATCCATACTTGCGTACATGCACATATGCACCTTTATACGATGTTGCATTTGATTTTGGGGATTGGGAATCGCAGGATACATTTAAAAAATGGATTTATTTAAATGAGAGGTTTTCCCCTAATATGTGCATATTACTGTTCCATGTTGCATGATACACAGATATGCCTATATTCCTATCATATGTCGCATACATCATGTTTAATGATTTTACGCATTGAGATATGTCGTTTTCATGAGATTTCTGGATTTGAGAACCGTGGTCATTTTAAAAGAATGTATGTATCGTTTTAAAAACCCGGTTTCTCTTGATATGATATTTCAGTGCGTCCACCATGCGTTTTCTCTGTTCTGAGACATGTGGCAGTGATACCCGATCGAGGAGCTGGATGAGGCCGATTGCGGGTATATGGTGGACCCGGTATGGTACCCCGAGGTAAGAAAGGGATGCTGTGTAGTAGACGGTGAGCCTGGTAGAGGGACTACTACCTACCGGTGATAGTATTTGGGCTCGGCGGATATCCGGAGGATACGGACCGGAGTCGAGAGATGATATTGTTAGTTGTATGTATGCCCTAGAGGCCAGTATTGTACAGATTATGTATATTATATTGGATGCTTGGACATATATAGAGATGACTTTCTTGCTCGACATGATAGTATGCTATCTGGTTGATCTTTATCTTAACATGTACACTTGTCTCTTTATACTGTCTTATAGTTACATGTTGGTAAAGCCCTTAGGATGTGTACTTGACTACCTGGACTATGATGCAGATCATACTAGTGGGGACATGGTAGTCCATAAGTACATCCTTCAAGGTCCCTAGTCGTGGGTGTATCGAGACAGGGCATCGATATACCAGAGTAGACTAGCGTATACGCTTCTCGACCCATGTGATGGGCGATGGATGATCCCATATCCATTGGTGTTTGACATCAGAGATGGTATACGGGTGCTCAGTGGAGACTGGGTACACTGGACGGACTCGCCGAGAACTCCCAGATGGTATTATACCTCACGTCAGATGGCAGTTCTCAGGTGACACTTGTACAGGTTAGTCTGTAGACCCGAGATCGTCATAGAGTCTTGTGTGATTCCCACTGTGCTTTGATCTCCACCTTACCACGTCCATGAGGGCGTGCAAAACGGTGGTCTTTGGGTACAGTCCCGAGTCACATGGAGGCAATGAGCGATAGGAGGGGTTTCGTCTCTCCCGGTATTGGGGGTTGATGTTGCGCTGTGCTCGATTGGCCGTAACAGGGAAGTCCCTGGCCAGGGCTGATCAGAGATTTGCTGGTAAGTGTTACCAGTAGTTTCTCGACCCGTTATGAGCCTCACATCAGCACGACTTATCGAGTATTGGGGTCTGACGTTTACCACCCCTAGACTTGATATGCGACGTATCAGACGAACAGACCGGACTGTACGGTAAGTGTTACTGGTTGGATTCACAGGAGTGTGAGCGGGCTAGCTCGTCAATCTTCTGATCGCTCAATACCCGGATGGCCGTTACGTTTAGCAGACCGCTTGCGGCTTGTGGGTGCTTGATATGATCATCATCTGCTAACGGCGTATTGACGAGTCTTTAGAGTCCTACACAGAGGTTTCCTGGCTCAAGCGAAACGAAATAGGAGCGCATATGAGATATGTGCAGGACCGAGAATAATGCGTGTATGTGATACCGCATTTCATTCTCGCGATATATGTTTCGATTGGTTATATTCGATATGACCTAGTTATCGAATCATTGATTTGATAAATCGATACATTGAATACTAGTCGGTTATGTAAGACATGACCGGATCATTGAATCAAATGTTGATTTAATGATTTGATGTATAATTATATATTTGATATATTACTTTGCATTAACTAGTATTGGTTCACTTTATATGGATTTTCTCACTTGATGTGCAAATTGTATATGTGATATACTTTTGTGCACATAGATGTATCATGTTTGATGATACTTGATTATTTAGTTAAGTATATAGAATTAAACCATGTTTAATTTGATAATTAGGGTTTTGCATATTTATTTATTTATTTCTTCATTTATTTATTTGAAAAAGGTTGAGATAAGAATGGTGGAGAAGTTTGTCTTTAGTTGAAGCTTCATGAAGCTTTGACTTCTTAACCATCCTTGTCTTCATGCTTAACCCTAACCTATCCAACTAACCATGGTCTATTCTCTACACTAAACTATGGTTTGTAAATGATAAGTATTGATTTATTTATCATTTACAAGAAGACTTATGATATATTCTTTCTTCATCTTCATCTTCTTCTTCAAGAAAAGCTCAAGGTCCATCAATGGCAACTTGAGCTAAAGTGAGATAAATCCAATTCTAAAGTGAACCCACCTCCTATTTCTTCACCCTCTACCACTTGCCAAGTTGTTTTGGGTGTTTACTTCACAAGTTTCAAAACTTTGTGAAGTCGGAGCTTGAACTTGTGATGCCTCGACGTAGATCGTCTTTGACACGAAGCCGACGACCAATTCCGCTCGTTTCTCCGATGAAGCCGTCGCGAGAGTCCAAGATTCACGATGGACAGCGAGAGGACGCCCACATGGAGCTTAGGAAGTGGATATCCGGATCTACAAAGGTTGTAGCATCCTAACTTTTAGTTAAGTAGTTAACTAGTTTATCTTTTCGCCTAGACTTCTAGCCGACGATTCCGTAGTCTAGGGTTTCTCGGCACCATTTTTTTTGAAATTGGCATGTTCGATGCCTTGTGAGACCTCACTAGATTGCCTAGGAACCTTTCACTGGTATCAGAGACTAACTAGAGCCTTAGGCGAAGTCTAGACACGATTTGGAGCCCGAACGAACCCGAAACCCTAAACCAAACATGCTCTCTGTACATTTTCTAAAATCTGGGATTTTTCAATATTAAAAATGCTTAAAAAATTCAGTAAGGAATTCTAAGAATTACGATGCAAATTTCATACAATGAACAGTAATAAGAGCGGCGGAACAGCGGCCTAAGCCAGCTTAGGCGGCGGTTCCGCGGCGGCTTGATGACGTCATCCCTCCTCCTATGCACAGTAATTCATAGTTTCTGCAGCTGAGCTTTATGAGTATTTTTTAATAATTATTCCAGAGTTTAATTTTCTGGGCTGTTTTAGAGCTTCGGTGTTTCGACCGGATTATCAAATTTCGTCTTTTGTGTATTTCCGGATAATTTTTAGAATATGTTAAAAAGTTCGACCGGATATAAATACCCAATTTTTCCCCTGTCGGGAAATTTCCAAGTGTTGGATTTTTCCGTAGTTTAACGACGTTCTAAGTAGTGCAAGTAACGCGATGGACCCTCTAGAAGACAACAAACCTTAACTCGATTATGTGACCGTCTTGAACTGCCCTTTGAACCTTCGGGTTTGGGGCAGTACGGCGTGCCACATGTGAGGCGTTGGCTTGACCCTTCTACGGCTGGACCGTTGGTACTGAGGCACGAACTGAATGTTGCTAGACTTATTTCATGTGTTGGACTGTATCGGGAAAACTTGGGTATTCGACTGTTCGATCGGAAAGTTTAACATTTTCTGTTTATCTGGAATGTGATACAATAATTGGAATTCACAAACAGTTATGAGATAACTGAATGAATGTTATAAATTTAGCAGTTTAGTCCCAGATGATATTGAAAAGAGTTTTCGATAATGAGACTAAAATGCGGGATTTATATCTGTTAGGCATGTGATGTCTAAGTATTTCATTTGATTAGGCATGCGATGTCTAAAGAAGTTGCGGATTCCAATTGTTGTAGTTTTACACTTTCTTTTCTGTGACCGTAAGTGTAGTATGTTCATATCGCCGGTTTCATTGCTATATGTCAAAGACAATTGGGGTATACATACTTACTTACGTTGGTGACATGTGATGTTATGTGTTGCTGGATATGTTATATTGGATCGTCGTGTTCGAATAGCCGGGGTTTTTTATGTGAGATGAGTGTTTTTCATTTTCATTCATGTAAAAACTTGTATGTAATATTCTTTTATTTGGGGCACTTCCAGGTAGCGGAAGTTGTCACCCTTTGTATATTATTTACTTTTCCGCATTAGGATAGACCCAAGGAGGGGAGCACAAGTAACCGGGTTCTGGGGTCCAGTGGGAGACCAACTCGAGGAGTCGAGTCCGGGTCTCCTAACCCTAGAATTGGCAGGGTTGCTTGCCGCTCCCGTAGGGGTCTAGGGGTGTGGGTTGGCTATTCATCACGACCGTGGAATCCGTGTTTTATACTGGCTCGTATTGAAAACACGGACGTCCTAGTATATCCAATATTTCATATGTTTATTCTGCTGCGATATCTGTGTTGTAACTCTGTGATGGATGTAGTATATAGTATATATGATATATTATATAGACGTTACTTATGTTTTACACCCGCGCTAGCCCTGCCCTGCTCTGTCGTTAGTTACCTAACCTAACGGTGCACGAGGGGACATCGAGGCGAATACGGATGGCATAAGTGTACGTCATATCTATCTGTGATGTTTAGGTATTTAAATGATGGGACTTCATTAATGTGATTAATGAAAGATAAGAAACCTAAGATGTTGTGGAATCGAATTTTAAAATAAAACAGGTAGCTACAGTTCTTGCTTTGCACAACGGTATATATGATATACCCTGCACCTTATTCGATGAGGAAAGGACCGAGATCCCTTCACCGGGAGTGACTCCTTTAGCAATAACTGGCAGATGCTACACACTCGGTTTGCTTTTGACTGCTTTTGGGTTTTTGCTTTGCACAGCGATATATATGATATATCCCGCACCTCATTCGACGAGGAAAGGACCGAGATCCCTTCGCCGGGAGTGACTCCTTTAGCAAAACTAGAAAAGCCTCAAAATCACTCCATTTCAAAACATCATTTGATTCTACAACGATATCAAGTTCATTACGCTCATGATTTTCAGAAAAACCTGGCGTAGCCCTCCGTCATTTCAGATGAGTAGTAGTTAGTATTCATGCTACGTTTGTTGGCCTGCGTCAAGGCGTAGTGTGCGGTAGCTAACTAGTATTTATCTGCTTATGCATATGATGCAGATTGGATTAGGGCAGTCGTGCGACTTTGTTGGCCTGCGTCAAGGGTCGTACGGGTGGGTTTAATTCAATCAGGAAATGACGGGTTGAACTTGACTAGTGCACTATGGTTTGTTGGCCTGCGTCAAGGTCATAGGACGCTAGGGGCAAAATATTATCGGGAATTTCAAGTGTTGAAATTTGCAATGAGATTGCATACCTTCTATGAGATAGTTGGATCCCGATACCCGCTGCGAGTAAGAGTTACTCCTGGGAGAGTTTTACACATTGCAATTAGCCGATCAAGTAGGTGTATAGAAAGGTGTCAACGGGGTTACGCCTCTGGGAAAACGAGGTTTACATTAATTAGGTTCGTGCGAAAGCACGGGGGACCTCCCTCAAAGTACCGACACTGGCCTGGCTGAAAGATTGGCAAACCTGTAGTGTGTAATTAATCCCGGCTAGTCTTTCCTTTTAGGGTTTGAAGGAAGATTTGATAAAAAGCAGTGGGAGCCATCCTGATTAGATAAGATAATAACCAATCTGATCTTGCATGAGCTTACGCTAAAGTGTTTTCTTCTCTCTCTCTCCAGGTAGCGACCATTTCATGCCCTAATGAAGATAATAATATGGATGTATTGACCGAACCCGCATGTTATACTGTGCTGGGGAACGTTGGTTCCGTTCTTTCCTATAAGAGTTATAGGAATGAACAGGAAGTAGGGGAATACCAGGATTCCCATGCCACCCGATTGAAGAAAGTACATGTTGATGCATTTTCTTCGGGTGTGTTCGTTACTGAGAACTGTTTCTCCATTTGCTCTACGTCCTGGGTATTGGATACCGGGTCAGGATCCCATATATGTAATCAGTTACATGGGCTTAGGAAAGGTAGAGAACTTGGAGAAGGTGATAAAGACATAAGAGTAGGAAATGGTGCAATTGTTGCAGCCAAGACTGTCGGGGAATATCACCTTGTATTACCAACTGGTAATACATTGGTTCTGAACGAATGCTATTACATGCCGAACCTGATATGCAACATTATATCGGTTTCTTTATTAAGTAAAGAAGGATATAATTTTGTATTACAGGACAATGTTATGAACATTTTCCGTAACCAAAAGTTGGTTGGATCAGGCACGTTATGCAATGGCATTTATGTTCTAAATCAATCAACAGTTCTGAGCATAACAAACGCACACAAGAGGAAGAGTTCTGAACTCAACGAATCCTTCTTGTGGCATTGTAGACTGGGCCACATCAATGCGACACGACTAGCTAAGTTGCATAAAGATGGATATTTAAATCCGTTTGAATTTTCATCTTATGACACTTGCCAGTCATGTCTCAAAGGCAAGATGACCAAAACTCCGTTTACGGGACACGGAGAAAGAATTACCGAACTCTTGGGACTGATACATAGTGATGTATACGGTCCTATGTCTACACATGCCAGGGATGGTTCTTCGTACTTCATTACATTCACTGACGATCTCTCTAGATTCGGATATATGTTCCTGATGAAACACAAATCAGAAGCTTTTGAGAAATTTAGAGAATATAAACAAGAAGTCGAGAACCAAACCGGAAAAAGTATTAAAATCCTTCGATCTGATCGAGGAGGTGAATACTTGAGCAATGAATTCCTGGACTTCCTAAAAGAGAATGGGATTCTCTCTCAGCTGACTCCTCCATATACACCACAGCACAACGGTGTATCAGAACGGAGGAACCGCACCCTATTAGATATGGTGCGCTCTATGATGAGCACAGCTGAGTTACCTATTTCCTTCTGGGGATATGCACTGGAAACAGCTGCAGACCTATTGAATATGGTTCCCACCAAAACCGTGCCGACCACTCCATATGAGATATGGAAAGGAAAGAGACCATGTCTTAATTATGTTAAGATATGGGGTTGTCCGGCCTATGTAAAAACGCAAAATCCGGACAAACTCGCGGCAAGGTCTATTCTGTGTAAGTTTATTGGATATCCCAAACATTCGCGAGGGTATATCTTCTACCACCCTGAGGAACAAAGAGTGTTTGTTTCTCGGCATGCCACCTTTTTAGAAAAGGAATTTCTTGAAAAAGAGATTAGTGGTCATGAGGTAGAACTGGAGAGGTTCCAGCTGCAGAAGCTACAACAGAAGATCTGGTGGAACCAGAGGATTCCGTAGTTCCCGATGAATCCCAGCCACTCCGCCGATCTAGTAGGGTTCCTCGCCAACCTGAGAGATACTATGGTTTTTTCATGGACGGTGGGAGCGAGGATTGCATCATGGAGGATGATGACCCAACTAGCTTCGAGCAGGCCATCACGAGTGGGGACTCAGTGAAATGGCTGGATGCTATGCGGTCCGAGATGGAATCCATGTACACCAACAAAGTATGGACTTTGGAAGTTGCTCCTGAAGGGGTAAAACCCATTAGGAGCAAGTGGATCTTTAAGAAGAAACTTGGTGTAGATGGGAAAGTGGAGACTTTCAAAGCTAGACTTGTAGCAAAGGGTTTTCGTCAAAGACCAGGTGTGGACTATGACGAGACCTTTTCTCCAGTGGCTATGCTTAAATCCATCCGGATCATGCTTGCCATCGCTGCATATCATGATTACGAAATCTGGCAAATGGATGTTAAGACCGCCTTTCTAAACGGTGATTTAGAAGAGTGCGTGTACATGACTCAGCCAGAAGGCTTCGTAGACAGTGGGAGTAGCGGGAAGGTGTGCAAGCTGCTTAAATCCATTTATGGATTAAAGCAAGCATCGCGGAGTTGGAACATCTGCTTTGACGTCGTTATCAAAGAGTTTGATTTCGTCAAAAACCCAGATGAACCTTGTATCTACAAGAAGGTTGCAGAGAGTAAGGTTGTCTTCCTCGTATTGTACGTGGACGACATACTCTTGATGGGAAATGATATTCCTATGCTGCAATCGGTCAAGCTCTTCTTATCACAAAGATTCTCAATGAAAGATCTTGGTGATGCCTCCTGCATATTGGGGATTAGGATCTATAGAGATAGATCCAAACGGATTTTGGGATTGTCCCAATCCAGGTACATTGACACCATACTAAAGATGTTTAGTTTGGAAGAGTCCAAGCGTGGGAACTTACCCACGATCTCTGGAGTCACTCTCTCCAAAGAGATGTCTCCCAAGACTGATTTGGAGAGAGCTCGCATGCAAGGAATACCCTATGCTTCGGCAGTAGGCTCTATCATGTATGCGATGCTATGTACCAGATCCGATATAGCATACTCACTAAGTATAGTGAGCAGGTATCAAGCTGATCCTGGAGAGAGTCACTGGACAGCTCTGAAGAGCATTCTCAAGTACTTGCGAAGGACTAGAGATATGTTCTTGGTGTATGGTAATGGAGAGCTCCAAGTGGAGTCCTTTACCGATTCGAGCTTCCAGAGTGATAAGGACGACTCTAAGTCGCAGTCGGGCTTTGTCTTTACCCTTTACGGAGGGGCGGTTAGCTGGAAGAGTTCCAAGCAGGAAACCGTGGCAGACTCGACGATGGAGGCTGAATACATCGCTGCCAACGATGCTGCTAAAGAAGCTGTCTGGATCAAGAAGTTCATTACTGAACTTGGAGTGGTTCCATCCATTGAGCGTCCAATACCTTTGTATTGCGATAACAATGGAGTGGTGGCTTTGGCCAAGGAACCCAGGTCCCATCAGCGATCCAGGCATATTCTGAGGCGGTATCACCTGATCCGGGAGATAGTTGATCGCCGGGAGATCGAGGTCAGGAGAGTTGACACGAAGAACAACACGGCGGATCCACTCACGAAGGCCATTCCCCAGATACAGTTTGAGAGACTCTTCGGGATGCTCGGTATGAGATACTACAGCAGCTGGCCCTAGTGCAAGTGGGAGATTGTTAGTTGTATGTATGCCCTAGAGGCCAGTATTGTACAGATTATGTATATTATATTGGATACTTGGACATATATAGAGATGACTTTCTTGCTCGACATGATAGTATGCTATCTGGTTGATCTTTATCTTAACATGTACACTTGTCTCTTTATACTGTCTTATAGTTACATGTTGGTAAAGCCCTTAGGATGTGTACTTGACTACCTGGACTATGATGCAGATCATACTAGTGGGGACATGGTAGTCCATAAGTACATCCTTCAAGGTCCCTAGTCGTGGGTGTATCGAGACAGGGCATCGATATACCAGAGTAGACTAGCGTATACGCTTCTCGACCCATGTGATGGGCGATGGATGATCCCATATCCATTGGTGTTCGATATCAGAGATGGTATACGGGTGCTCAGTGGAGACTGGGTACACTGGACGGACTCGCCGAGAACTCCCAGATGGTATTATACCTCACGTCAGATGGCAGTTCTCAGGTGACACTTGTACAGGTTAGTCTGTAGACCCGAGATCGTCATAGATTCTTGTGTGATTCCCACTGTACTTTGATCTCCACCTTACCACGTCCATGAGGGCATGCAAAACGGTGGCCTTTGGGTACAGTCCCGAGTCACATGGAGGCAATGAGCGATAGGAGGGGTTTCGTCTCTCCCGGTATTGGGGGTTGATGTTGCGCTGTGCTCGATTGGCCGTAACAGGGAAGTCCCTGGCCAGGGCTGATCAGAGATTTGCTGGTAAGTGTTACCAGTAGTTTCTCGACCCGTTATGAGCCTCACATCGGCACGACTTATCGAGTATTGGGGTCTGACGTTTACCACCCCTAGACTTGATATGCGACGTATCAGACGAACAGACCGGACTGTACGGTAAGTGTTACTGGTTGGATTCACAGGAGTGTGAGCGGGCTAGCTCGTCGATCTTCTGATCGCTCAATACCCGGATGGCCGTTACGTTTAGCAGACCGCTTGCGGCTTGTGGGTGCTTGATATGATCATCATCTGCTACCGGCGTATTGACGAGTCTTTAGAGTCCTACACAGAGGTTTCCTGGCTCAAGCGAAACGAAATAGGAGCGCATATGAGATATGTGCAGGACCGAGAATAATGCGTGTATGTGATACCGCATTTCATTCTCGCGATATATGTTTCAATTGGTTATATTCGATATGACCTAGTTATCGAATCATTGATTCGATAAATCGATACATTGAATACTAGTCGGTTATGTAAGACATGACCGGATCATTGAATCAAATGTTGATTTAATGATTTGATGTATAATTATAAATTTGATATATTACTTTCCATTAACTAGTATTGGTTCACTTTATATGGATTTTCTCACTTGATGTGCAAATTGTATATGTGATATACTTTTGTGCACATAGATGTATCATGTTTGATGATACTTGATTATTTAGTTAAGTATATAGAATTAAACCATGGTTAATTTTATAATTAGGGTTTTGCATATTTATTTATTTATTTCTTCATTTATTTATTTGAAAAAGGTTGAGATAAGAATGGTGGAGAAGTTTGTCTTTAGTTGAAGCTTCATGAAGCTTTGACTTCTTAACCATCCTTGTCTTCATGCTTAACCCTAACCTATCCAACTAACCATGGTCTATTCTCTACACTAAACTATGGTTTGTAAATGATAAGTATTGATTTATTTATCATTTACAAGAAGACTTATGATATATTCTTTCTTCATCTTCATCTTCTTCTTCAAGAAAAGCTCAAGGTCCATCAATGGCAACTTGAGCTAAAGTGAGATAAATCCAATTCTAAAGTGAACCTACCTCCTATTTCTTCACCCTCTACCTCTTGCCAAGTTGTTTTGGGTGTTTACTTCACAAGTTTCACAACTTTGTGAAGTCGGAGCTTGAACTTGTGATGCCTCGACGTAGATTGTCTTTGACACGAAGCCGACGACCAATTCCGCTCGTTTCTCCGATGAAGCCGTCGCGAGAGTCCAAGATTCACGATGGACAGCGAGAGGACGCCCACGTGGAGCTTAGGAAGTGGATATCCGGATCTACAAAGGTTGTAGCATCCTAACTTTTAGTTAAGTAGTTAACTTGTTTATCTTTTCGCCTAGACTTCTAGCCGACGATTCCGTAGTCTAGGGTTTCTCGGCACCATTTTTTTTTGAAATTGGCATGTTCGATGCCTTGTGAGACCTCACTAGAGTGCCTAGGAACCTTTCAGATATAGGCCGATCCGGACTGACGGAGCCCGAGATATGAGGATTTACGTGTCGATGCTGGACACGGGTTTCATGATGTTTTCGGGTGTCGATGTTGGATACCCAGGTTCCATGATTTTGATGTGTCGTGAGGGACACCGTTGATTTATATCCTCATAGTTACTTTCATACAGACATTGATTATATGGTTGGACGAGATCCACATGCATACATACATTGATTATGGTTGGACGAGATCCACAAGCATACATACATTGATTATGGTTGGACGAGATCCACATGCATACATACATTGATTATATGGTTGGATGATATCCGCATGCATATAGGTATTGATTACATTGTTGGCACATATGATGACCCGGTCACCATAGATATCATAGTATTACCTTTATGATATAGTTAACCTAGGAGTCGTTGTTTATTCGATTTCTGCTTATAGATGTTTTTCTACTCACGAGTTGGCAACTCACCTCCATTGTGTCACAGTCCTTGTAGGTTGACCGCATAGATCAGCAGCGGCATTGCTGGCACATAGCTTCATTTAGGCGTTTTGCATTGGTAGGTGGGGCATTTGTATCGTACCAACTCTTCTATTTATATTTCATATTGTATCTAGTCAACTCCATCAAACAAAATTAGTAAATTGTATAACTAATGAGACTTAGTGAGATTGTGGTTGCGAGACTTAGAGCGAGGGGTTTTCCGCTACTTGTGGTTTTGATGTCTTTCTTATGTCTTTATCTTTTATGGTGAACTTCGCCGTTGGGCGTCGTATACTTACATATACTGTCTTGCGTGGTTGTGATTTGCCGTTTGGCGAAGAGCTAGCTCCCGCTTTGGGATGCCATTATTCTTGTTATGTATTTGTGGTTTTGGATCAAAATATACAAAGGAGGTGCTGCCCAAATTTCTAAGAGATGAAATACGTTTTCAAATTAGTAAATTTCACTTGCATTTTTATGTTCCTTTTCTATGCATTAAGAAAACTTGATTTCATTATACCTTTATTTCAAAACTTCACCTCCTTTATTTTCTTAAAAAGGTTTAGATTTCTGGGTTTCAGCTTACTTGAATTACATTACGCCTCTAGACGTTGCGTGATTTAAGTGCTGGTCACGAGCTAATATTTCGGGTCGTGACAAAGTTAGTATTAGTGCGCTAGGTTTAACCTTGGTTCGAGTCTATATTTGACTATACAGAGACTAGGGCGGGTATGTATTTCGGAACCTAGGCTTGACCTTACGGAACTTAAACTTGAATGGTGGGGGAGGTATTAGACCCGAACTTTCGTTTCATAGGTTGACCTTGATTGATGGAGTGGGTAGCTTGAGTAGAGTGATGTACCGTACGTATGTTCTATGGCATATTTACGATATGATACTCCACTTAAGAAACCTTAGGATGTACGTATTTTGAGATCTGTGATCCTCTTTGTTCTCTTGATCATACATCCATTTTAGATCATTGATTATATTTGTTTCCATGATCATACTCTCATTGATTCTGTCTGTTCTTATGATCATGTATCCATTCTGGATCTGTCGTTTCCTTTCATGCCTTTGATCTGTTTTCTTCGATACTCGATTGAGGTTCCTGTCATCATGGTTTGAGCGCAGTTTGAGCTGCTGCTAGTGATGCGGTCAGGGCAAGCTCGTCTGGTACGAGGGCTGACCATTTTGTTTTCTGGTGAGATGGGAACGTCTCGATGTAGTGTTGTGTTGTGACCTCCTGTTGAGGCGAGTGTTTGGTTTTACACTGGATGATCGGGCCACTGTTAGAGGATGCCTGTTGTGAGAAGACTGTCGATGTACAGCCTACCTCAGAAATTGTAATGTCGTCTACGTGCAGACAGATGACCCAGCTGTTGCTGAGATTGATGGGATGTCGCTTCCAGAATTTATGAGCTAAAATCGCTGGAGCTTCCAGGCAGAGATGCGACAGATGATAGGTAGTCTGCCCCGATTTGAGAGACGAAGGAGATTCGTCAGATTGATGCACCGACGTAGACCCAGTTGAGTTGAAGATTTCCAGTGTGGAGAGTCTTACTCGGATCTAGAGCAGACCGATCCAGAGATGACAGTTGATGTATCGTCTTTCCTGGAGGGTTGATGTTAGTTATATGTATGCCCTAGAGGCCATTACTGTACATTGGATGTATATTGTAATGGATGCTGGGACATATATAGGTAGGACTTTCTTGCTCGACATGATAATACGCTATCTGGTTGCTCTTTATCTTAACGTGTATACTTTCTGTCTCTCTGTTACTTGTTGATAAAGCCCTTAGGATGTGTACTCGACTTCCAGGACTGTGATGCAGATCATACTAGTGGGGCTTGGATAGTCCATGAGTACATCCTTCAATGTTCCTAGTCGAGGGAATATCGAGACGGGGCATCGATATTCCAGAGTAGACTAGCGTATATCTTCTCGACCCATGCGATGGGCGATGGATGATCCCATATCCATTGGTGTTTGACATCAGAGATGGTATACGGGTGCTCAGTGGAGACTGGGTACACTGAACGGACTCACCGAGAACTCCCAGATGGTATTATACCTCACGTCAGATGGCAATTCTCTGGTGACACTGGTACAGCTTAGTCTGTTGACCCGAGATCGTCATAGAGTCTTGTGTGTCTCCCACTGTGCTTTGATTTCCACCCTACCACGGCTCTACTGAGGCGTGCAAACAGGTGGTTTTTGGGTACAGTCCCGATTCACATGGAGGCAATGAGCGATTGGAAGGGATTCGTCTCTCCCGGTATTGGGGGTTGATGTTGCGCTATGCTCGACTGGCCATAACAGGAAATCCCTGGCCAGGGTTGCAGTGACCTACTGGTAAGTGTTATCAGTAGTTTCACACATGTCATGGACTTCACGTCGGCATGACTTATCGAGCTATTGGGGTCTGACGTTTACCACCCCTAGGCGAGATATGTGACATATCAGACGAACGGACCGGACTGTACGGTAAGTGTTACTGGTTGGATTCACAGGAGTGTGAGCGGGCTTGCTCGTCGATCTTCTGATCGTTCAATACCCGGGTGGCCGTTACGTTTAGCAGACCGCTTGCGGCTTGCGGGTGTTTGATATGATCATCACCTGCTGCCGGCGTATTGACGAGTCTTTAGAGTCCTACACAGAGGTTTCCTAGCTCAAGCGAAACGAAATAGGAGCGCATATGAGATATGTGCGGGACCGAGAATAATGCGTGTATATGATACCGTATTCCATTCTTGCGATTAATGTATCGATTAGTTATATGCGATATAACCTAGTTATCGAATCAAGGATTGATTCGATAAGCCGATACATTGGATATTAGTCGGTTATATGCGATATGACCGGATCGTTAAATCAAGTATTGATTTAATGATTTAATGCATAATTATATATTTGATATATTACTTTGCATTAACTAGTATTGGTTCATTTTAAAAGGATTTTCTCACTTGATGCACATTGTATATGTGATATATTTTTTTATGTGCACTTGTTTGTATCATGTTTGATGATACAAGCTCACTTGGGTTTGTGTAAAGAATTAAACCATGTTTAGTGAATGGTTAGGGTTTCTTTTCTCTTGTTAATTTATCTATTTATTTTTGTTAAAAGATAAAGAAAACAAAATGGTTTATTTTGGAACTTTCTTGATGCTTCAAGCATCTTTGACCTAATGACCATTTTGTCTTCATCTCCTAAACTTAACCATTCTACTAACCTTAGTTGATTCTCTACACTAAACCATGGTTGAAGACATGATAAGTATTGATTTTATTTTCATTTTAAAATAACACTTATCATATCTTCTTCTTCTTCTTCATCTTCTTCATCCATGAAGAAAAACTTGCTACATCAATGGCAAGTGATGAAAACAAGTGAGAAATCCAATTCTAAAGTGAACCCACTTCCTATTTCTTCATCCTCTACCTCTTGCCAAGTAGTATAGGGTGTTTTCTTCACAAGTTTCATGACTTGGTGAAGTCGGAGTTTGATCTTGTGATGCCTCGACGTAGATCATCTTCGGCATCGAAGCCGACGATCAAGCCCGCCCATTTCTTCGATGAAGCCGATGCTAGAGTTCGGGATCCGACTTAGACAGCGGAGAGACATCGTCGCGGAGCTTAGTAAGTGGTGGACCGGATCTACAAAGGTTGTAGTCACTTTCCTTTAGCATTTAATTCGTTTACATGCTTGCATCGCCTATATATCTAGTTAACAATCCGTATTAGGGTTTGTAGGCACTTGTAAAATTTGAATTAGCCATGCTTGATCACTTGTGAGACTTCATTAGTGTGCCTAGGAACCCTACGGTGGTATCAGAGCCTAGCTAGAGCCTTAGGCGATGTGTAAACGACGTTTGAAACCCGATCGAACCAAAACCCTAACCCCAAAATAGCTCTCTGGACTTTTTCTAAAAACTGGGATTTTTCCAAATTAAAAATATGCAGAAAAATCAGCAGTGAATCCTAAGAATTACTGTGCAACACGTGTCCATGATTCCTCCAAAGTGCGGTGGAACCGCGGCAGAAGCCTGGCTTATGCGGCGGTTCCGCGGCCGTATGATGACGTCACCCACCCAATTTTGCATAGTAACTTCCTTTATTCAGTGCTGAGTTCTCTGGGTATTTTTAAATATTATTCAAGAGTTGAATTTTCTGGGGTTGTTTTGGGGATTCGTTTATTCGATCGGATTGTCAAACTCTATCTATGTGTCTTTCCGGATGATTTTTGAATATGTTAAAAAGTTCGACCGGATATAAATACCCAACTTTTCCCCTGCCGGAAAATTTCCAAGTGTTGGATTTTTCCGTGGTTTAAAGACGTTCTAAGTAGTGCAAGTAACGCGATGGACCCTCTAGAAGACAACAAACCTTAACTCGATTATGTGACCTTCTTGAACTGCCCTTTGAACCTTCGGGTTTAGGGCAGTACGGCGTGCCACATGTGAGGCGTTGGCTTGACCCTTCTACGGCTGGACCGTTGGTACTGAGGCACGAACCGAATGTTTTTAGACTTATTTCATGTGTTGGACTGTATCGGGAAAACTTGGGTGTTCGATTGTTCGATCGGAAAGTTTAACATTTTCTATCTTATCCGGAATGTGATACAATAATTGGAATTCACAAGCAGTTATGAGATGACTGAATGAATGTTGTAAACATAGCAGTTTAGTCTTACTTGATTGGTTGCCACAGAATTTTGATGTGATCAAAAGTCCGTCACAATCACGTAGCGTACGCGGATACTCGCCGGGTAAGCTTAATAGACAGCCTCACTCCATAGCCCCGACCAAGTGACTGTAGGAGAACCCCGTTGCCGAAAGCATCCGTTCGGGTGCTCGCGGTAGCGGTGTTCCGCCTTAGTGCACTTCGTCGACGGTATCGGGGGTGCGGCCGCCTACTAAAGTTTGCGACGAGCATTCGATCTGAATGTCGGGAATCCTGTTGAATTGCCCGACTTTATATTGAAAAGTGTTTTCGATTTTGAGACTAAAATGCGGGGTTTATAATTGTTAGGCATGTGATGTCTAAGGAATTCATTTGATTAGGCATGCGATGTCTATGTAGGTTGCGGATTCCAACTGTTGTAGTTTTACACTTTCTTTTTTGTGACCGTAAGTGTAATATGTGATATCGCCGGTTTCGTTGCTATATGTCAACGACAATTGGGATGCGCATATTTACTTACGTTGATGACATGTGATGTTATGTGTTGCTGGATATGTTATATTGGATCGTCGTGTTTAAATAGCCGGGTTTTTTTATGTGAGATGAGTGTTTTTTCATTTTCATTCATGTAAAAACTTGTTTGTAATATTCTTTTATTGGGGCACTTCCAGGTTGCGGAAGATGTCACCTTTTGTATATTATTTACTTTTCTGCACTAGGATAGACCCAAGGAGGGGATCACAAGTAACCGGGTTCTGGGGTCCAGTGGGAGACCAACTCGAGGAGTCGAGTCCGGGTCTCCTAACCCTAGAATTGGTAGGGTTTCTTGCCGCTCTCGTAGGGGTCTAGGGGTGTGGGATTGGCTATTCATCACGACCGTGGAATCCGTGTTTTATACTGGCTCGTATTGAAAACACGGACGTCCTAGTATATCCAATATTTCATATGTTTCTTCTGCTGTGATGTTCTGTGACAGATATTATATATAGTATATATGATATATTATATAGACGTTGCTTATGTTTTACACCCGTGCTAGCCCTGCCTCGCTCTGGCGTTAGTTACCTAACCTAACGGTGCAGACGGGACATCGAGGCGAATGCGGATGGCATAAGCGTACGTTATATTTATCTGTGATGATTAGGTGGACTTAAATGATGGGATATTCATTAATGAGATTAATGAAAGAAAATAAACCTAAAAGATGTTGTGGAATCGAATTTCAAAATAAAAACAGGTAGCTACAATTCTTGCTTTGCATCGTGGTGTTCATTATAGAACATCCTGCACCTTATTCGATGAAGAAAGAACCGAGATCCCTTCACCGGGAGTGACTCCTTTAGCAATAACTGGCAGATGCTACAACCCTCGGTTTGTCTTTGATCGCTTCTATAGTTTCCGCTTTGCACAGTGATATATATGATATATCCTGCACCTCATTCGACGAGGAAAGGGCCGACGATCCCTTCATCGGGAGTGACCCCTTTAGCAAAACTAGAAAAGCCTCAAAAACATTCCATTTAAAAACCGTTTGATTCCGCAACGAGATCAAGTTCAAAGCGTTAAAGGTTTTCATAAAAACCATTCGCAACCCTCCGTCATTTTAGGAAGTAGAGTACTTAGTATTCGTGCTGTGTTTGTTGACCATAGTCAAGGCACAGTGTACGGTAGCTAAGTGATGTCTTCCTACACCGCATATGATGCGATTAGTTAGGACAGTCATGTGGCTTTGTTGACCTTAGCCAAGGGTCATGTGGGTGGGTCTAATTAATCATGAAATGACGGGTAGAACTTGACTAGTACTTATGATTTGTTGACCTTAGCCAAGGTCATAGGTGCTAGGGGTAAAAAACATTATCGGGAGTTTCAAGTGTTGAAACTTGCAATGAGATTGCATACCTTCTATATGATAGTTGGATCCCGATACCCACTGCGAGTAATTGTTACTCCTGGGAGAGTTTTGCACTTTGCAATTAGCCGATCAAGTAGGTGTCTAGAAAGGTGTCAACTGGGTTACGCCTCTGGGAAAACGAGGTTTACCGTAATTAGGTCCGTGCGAAAGCACGGGGAACCTCCCTCAAAGTACCGACACTGGCCTGGTTGAAAGATTGACGAACTTGTAGAGTGTAATTAATCCCGGCTAGTCTTTCCTTTTAAGGTTTGAAGGAAGATTTGATAAAAACAGCAGGAGCCATCCTAATTAGATAAAATATATAACCAATCTAATCTTGACAGAGCGCACGCAGAGTGTTTTCTTCTCTCTCTCTCCTGGTAGCGACCATATCACGCCTTAATCAAGATAATAATACGGATATTGGCCGAACCCGCTTGTTATACTGAGCTGGGAAACGTTGGTCCCGCTCCAACTTATAATTGTTATAAGACAGAGCAGGAAATTGGGGATTACCAGAATTCCCGTGCCGCCCAAACGAAGAGAGTGCATGCTGATGCATCTCCTTCGGGTATGTTCATTACAAAGAACTGTTTCTCAGTATCCTCTGAATTCTGGGTATTTGATACCGGATCAGGATCCCAGATATGTAATCTATTTGTAATCTGTTACATAGGGCTACAAAAGGGTAGAAAAACTGAGAACGGGTGATAAGTTTCATGAGACAGAAAACGGGGCAAGTGTTGCAGCCAAGTCTGTTGGTCACTGTCACGATGTATTACCAATACATTGATTCTGAACAAATGCTATTAGATACCGAACTTGATATACAAAATCATATCAGTCTCTTTATGAGTAAAGAAATGATAAAATTTTGTATTGATGGATAATGTTTTGAACATTTCCTATATCAAAAGTTGATCGGTTCAGGCACGTTATCTAAAAGCATTGATGTTCTAAATCAAACTACAGTTCCTAGTATACGGAACACACACAAGAGGAAGAGTTCAGAAATGAACGAATCATTCTTGAGGCATTGTAGACTAGGTCATATCAATGCGACCCGACTGGCTGAAGTTACATTTTAGATGCATATTTAAATCAGTTTGAATTTACATCTTGTGAAACTTGCCATTCATGTCACAAAGATAAGATGACCATAGCTCTGTTTGTTGGAAACAGAGAAAGAGTTAGTAAACTCTTAGGATGATACATGTTGATGTATGTAAGGTCTCCTGTCTACACATGCCAGGACTGGTTCTTTATACTTCATTATATTCTCTGATAATCTCTCAAGATTCAGTTGTATGTTCCTGTTGAAACATAAGTCCGAAGCTTTTGAGGTATTCACAGAATATAAGTTGGAAGTAGAGAACCAATACGGGTATAAGTATTATGTCCTATGATGAGATCAGGGAGGAGAATACTTGTGCATGGCATTCCTGGGCCATTCTAAAGGAGAATGAGATTCTTTTTCCGTATTACTCCTCTGAATACACCACAGCACAACGGTGTATCGGGGCGGAGCAATCACACAATATTAGATATGGTGTGCTCTATGATGAGTATTACTGAGTTACCTATTTCCTTTTTGGGTGTTATGCGCTTGAGAAGCTGCATACCTATTGAATTAGGTTCGAATCTGATCACTGCCTACCATTCCATATGAGATATGGTATGGGAAGAGCCCATATCTTAAGTTAGTTAAGATTTGGGGTTGTCCAGCCTATGTCTAAAAAGCAAAATCTGGACAAGCTCGAGGCAAGGTCAGTTATGTAGAATTGGAAAGGTTCCATCTATACAATCAAAAGCTAATGATTTGGTAGAACCGAAGCATTCAATAGAATCCAACGAACCTCAGCCTCTCCGCCGATCTAGTAGGGTTCCTCATCCGCCTGAGAAATACCTCGGTTTCTCGATGACAGTGGGAGCGAGGAATGCATCATGAGATGATGACCCAATTAGTTTCGAGCTGGCCATCAAGGGTGGGACTCTGTAAGAATGGCTGGATGCTTAGCGATCTGAGATGGAATCCATATACACCAACAAAGTATGGACTTTGATTGCGATATCTGAAGGGTTAAATCCCCATCAGGAGCAAATATATCTTGAGAAGATTACTTGGTGTAGATGGAAAAGTTGAGACTTTCAAAGCTAGACTTGTTAAAGGTTTTCGTCATCGACCAGGCACGGATAATGATGAAACCTTTTCCAGGGACTATGCTTAAGTCCATCCAGATCCTACTTGCCATGGCTACATACCATGACTGCGATATCTGGTGGTTGGGTGTCATGACTGCTTTTCTAAATACTGATTTAGAATAGAAAGTCTATATGTACACAGCCAGAGGGCTTCGTAAACAGTGGGAGCAGCGGAAACATGTGCAAGTTGCTTTACAGGATAAAGCAGGCATCGCGGAGTTGGAACATCTGTTTTGATGTGGTAGTCAAAGTATTTGACTTCATCAAAATAGTAGATGAACCTTGTATATACAAAACGGTAGTAGAGAGTAAGGTGTTTATCCTCGTATTGTACGTGGACAACATACTCTTGATAGGAAAAGAGTTTCCTATGCTACGATCGGTCGATCTCCTATTATCACAAAGATTCTCCAATAGGATCAAAGTGATACCTCCTAAATCCTGAGTTTTCATCTATGAGATAGATGTAACTGGATGCTAGGATTCTCACTAGAAGTAGTGAGATGGTATCAATCGATCCTGGGGAGAATCACTGGAAGGGTTCCAGGGTGATAAAGACGACTGAATGTCAGTCACAGGCATTGTCTTTACCCTCAGTAAAGGGACGGTATGTTGGAAGAGTTCCAAGCTAGATACTGTGGCAAACTAGACGATAAAGGCTGGTAACATCGCTATTAAAGATACTACCAAAGAGGCAGTTTGGGTGTATATTGTTTCATAAGATGAACTAGGTTCCTGCCATTGTATGACAATGGAAGTGTGGTTTTGGCCCTGGAACCCTGGTCCCATCAGTGACCTAGACATATTCTGAGGCAGCATCACCTGATCATGGAGATAGTTGATCTCCAGGATGATCGAGGTTAGGAGAGTAGACTCAGAGGACAACACGGCGGATCCACTCACGAAGGCCTTTTTCCAAAGAGAGACTTTTAGGGGATGGTTGAGTATGTGATACTGCAACCACTGCTATAGATGGCCCTAGTGCAAGTGGGAGATTGTTAGTTATATGTATGCCCTAGAGGCCATTACTGTACATTGGATGTATATTGTAGTGGATGCTGGGACATATATAGGTAGGACTTTCTTGCTCGACATGATAGTACGCTATCTGGTTGCTCTTTATCTTAACGTGTATACTTTCTGTCTCTCTGTTACATGTTGATAAAGCCCTTAGGATGTGTACTCGACTTCCAGGACTGTGATGCAGATCATACTAGTGGGGCCTGGATAGTCCATGAGTACATCCTTCAATGTTCCTAGTCGAGGGAATATCGAGACGGGGCATCGATATTCCAGAGTAGACTAGAGTATATCTTCTCGACCCATACGATGGGCGATGGATGATCCCATATCCATTGGTGTTTGACATCAGAGATGGTATACGTGTGCTCAGTGGAGACTGGGTACACTGAACGGACTCGCCGAGAACTCCCAGATGGTATTATACCTCACGTCAGATGGCAATTCTCTGGTGACACTGGTACAGCTTAGTCTGTTGACCCGAGATCGTCATAGAGTCTTGTGTGTCTCCCACTGTTCTTTGATTTCCACCCTACCACGGCTCTACTGAGTCGTACAAACAGGTGGTTTTTGGGTACAGTCCCGATTCACATGGAGGCAATGAGTGATAGGAGGGGATTCGTCTCTCCCGGTATTGGGGATTGATGTTGCGCTATGCTCGACTGGCCATAACAGGAAATCCCTGGCCAGGGTTGCAGTGACCTACTGGTAAGTGTTATCAGTAGTTTCTCACATGTCATGGACTTCACGTCGGCATAACTTATCGAGCTACTGAGGTCTGACGTTTACCACCCCTAGGCGAGATATGCGACATATCAGACGAACAGACCGGACTGTACGGTAAGTGTTACTGGTTGGATTCACAGGAGTGTGAGCGGGCTTGCTCGTCGATCTTCTGATCGCTCAATACCCGGGTGGCCGTTACGTTTAGCAGACCGCTTGCGGCTTGCGGGTGTTTGATATGATCATCACCTGCTGCCGGCGTATTGACGAGTCTTTAGAGTCCTACACAGAGGTTTCCTAGCTCAAGCGAAACGAAATAGGAGCGCATATGGGATATGTGCGGGACTGAGAATAATGCGTGTATGTGATACCGTATTCCATTCTTGCGATTAATGTATCGATTAGTTATATGCGATATAACCTAGTTATCGAATCAAGGATTGATTCGATAAGCCGATATATTGGATATTAGTCGGTTATATGCGATATGACCGGATCGTTAAATCAAGTATTGATTTAATGATTTAATGCATAATTATATATTTGATATATTACTTTGCATTAACTAGTATTGGTTCATTTTAAAAGGATTTTCTCACTTGATGCATATTGTATATGTGATATATTTTTTTATGTGCACTTGTTTGTATCATGTTTGATGATACAAGCTCACTTGAGTTTGTGTAAAGAATTAAACCATGTTTAGTGAATGGTTAGGGTTTCTTTTCTCTTGTTAATTTATCTATTTATTTTTGTTAAAAGATAAAGAAAACAAAATGGTTTATTTTGGAACTTTCTTGATGCTTCAAGCATGTTTGACCTAATGACCATTTTGTCTTCATCTCCTAAACTTAACCATTCTACTAACCTTAGTTGATTCTCTACACTAAACCATAGTTGAAGACATGATAAGTATTGATTTTATTTTCATTTTAAAATAACACTTATCATATCTTCTTCTTCTTCTTCATCTTCTTCATCCATGAAGAAAAACTTGCTACATCAATGGCAAGTGATGAAAACAAGTGAGAAATCCAATTCTAAAGTGAACCCACTTCCTATTTCTTCATCCTCTACCTCTTGCCAAGTAGTATAGGGTGTTTTCTTCACAAGTTTCATGACTTGGTGAAGTCGGAGTTTGATCTTGTGATGTCTCGACGTAGATCATCTTCGGCATCGAAGCCGACGATCAAGCCCGCCCATTTCTTCAATGAAGCCGATGCTAGAGTTCGGGATCCGACTTGGACAGCGGAGAGACATCGTCGCGGAGCTTAGTAAGTGGTGGACCGGATCTACAAAGGTTGTAGTCACTTTCCTTTAGCATTTAATTCGTTTACATGCTTGCATCGCCTATATATCTAGTTAACGATCCGTATTAGGGTTTGTTGGCACTTGTAAAATTTGAATTAGCCATGCTTGATCACTTGTGTGACTTCATTAGTGTGCCTAGGAACCCTACAGTTGAGGCATTGTTTAGCATGCGGACGAAGGGTATTCACATGTCGGCTAGGCGAAGCTAAAAAGTTCGAGCGAGTGTCAGAAACCTATTTTTCCCAAGTTTAAAGTGTTCGGAAGAACATGCAGGTAATTCTGTGGACCCTCTAGAAGAATGAAACCCTAACTCAACATGATGACCATGGAACCGCTTTGAACCTTAGGGTTTGCGGCAGTTTAGCGGTGCCATCAGTGAGGCTTGGGTTTGCCCTTCTACGACTGGTCCAGAGGTACTGTGGTATGTACCAGATATTTTAGACTGTGCTCAGGTGTTGAGCTTTCGGGAAATTTTGGGACCTTAATGACTCGATCGAAAAGTTTGACATCGTCCGGATATCATGTGATAGGAGACCAGTAAGCTGATCAGCTTTGGATAGAGGACCTCACCCAGATGCGTGAAGAGTTGATCGAGAACGGACGAGTATTGAGTATCCCTCCGATGGTTAGGACATATTCCCGAGGACATATTCGACCAGATATCTTCTACAGAGTACGCGATTTCGAGTCCGTGTGAGAGATTTCGGATTGACCGTGGACGAGAACAGTAGCAGTACGCAGACAGCAAGATGTGACGTCGAAGCGGACGATGATAAAGACGAGAGGAGCCAGAGGTTCATGCAAGATGCCGACGAGCTGTTGCTACTCCCCATCGAGATTAGAGATCTGATATGCATACAGAGGCGTTGGAATACGGCCAGTTCCCGAGGAAATGTGTGTGGAACACACAGGTGTCCAGAAAATGAGAAAAGATTATGTAAAAGTACCAGCCTCCGTACAGTTCGGCATAGGCGATATCGGAAGAGACCTTGAGCAGGATTCCTTCCAGGACACTGCTGCAATGAGATTTGCACCCAGGATCAGTTGTGTCATGTGTATTCAGAGGACCAGAGGCCGACGCCAGTAACGTGCTGCTTTACCAGTGGTCGTGATGATTAGCCGAGAGATGACCAGAGAAATGCTAGAGCGAAATCGTTCCCGTTAGCACACCTGACCGAGCCGATGAGCTGATGGATTGCGAGATTTGTAAATCCACAGGGAAGATAAGGACCCAGAGACAGAGGACACCAGACCGAGCGGATGTTCTTGCTCTGCCAGTTTAGGCACACCGACATTTTCTCGACATTGTAGGAGGTGTACCTCGATGTCATTTATTGCGATTTGCGTTTGTGATCTGAGTATCACGCTTATATCGCTTGGATTTGAGTTTTGATGATTGAGTTTTATGATATCGTTTTCGCGCACCATGGCTGCACCTACTGGGTATTTTCATTTTTGCGCATAGTTATCGCACCTGATATATATTTTTATACACCGTTGTGTTGATTTGCGATTTGTGCATATCGATTGAATTTGATATCGATTTTGTACCTTCATAGCATGTGTTTATGATTTCGTGGATTTCATACGGATGATGTGGATTTTGCACTCGGTATAGCTCACATGTGCTTGTAGTGCATTCATACGGATTTGTGCTCGTAGTTGCACACGTTTTTGATTTATACACCTTGGTGTACTCGGTGTTGATTTTTATGCGTTTGAGTTATTGATTGTATTTCGTGCATTTGATGCACCAGATGTTGTTTTCGTGCACAATAGATGCGCCAGATGTGTTGTCGTGCACCCCCGTTGCACTGGACAGATGTTTTCGTGCACACCAGTTGCACTTAGTTTTGGATTTTGTGCATATTGTGGCACCTGTTTTTGGATTTGATTTCCATGCGCACCAGATGCATGTGATTGTTGGATACGCCTTTTGAGGCTGATTTAGCTTTTGAGCACTTTATATCCTTGATGGGCACTATGTTATGTAGTAGCCAAATAGGACTGATCTGAGAACAGTACCTGAGTACTTTGCATGTATTAAAAGCTTACCAAAAGCTTTTCAAAGGAGCTATAGTCTCGCTATTTCCTAAGTGTCCGTGAGCGACGCGAACGTTTTTAAAGGAAAACATTTTGGGATATTTTGACAACGACGGAACGTGTATTTAGGAAAACATATATGTACATTTATTATTATTTTAAAATGAGCGTCCGTCACTTATGCCGTGAGTTACGCATTCACGCGGCGATTTAGAAAGGATTTTTGCATGAGTTTTATTTAGTTCTTGAAAGTTTTCCAATGATGCGTATTATATACATAGTATAGAATTTGACTAGTGTAAGTTGGATTTTAGTATTGGATTTCGAGATCTGTATCTCCATTGTAACTCTGAGGATATGCGTGCAAATCTGATGATTTGCGTGACTCTTGACGGAGTTCGATTTTGAGTTTCGTATTCGTTTTCAGGCGCACGCGATGCGCGGTGCTATTTCTGTATCTTCCGTGATTTTGGAGCCCTGTTAATTTGAGTTGGTTGTTGAAATGTTTTGGTATTTGGGGGTTTAAATTTAAATTCGGTGGGACCGAATTTATTTAAGGGGGGAAGATTGTAACATTTCAGAAAATATAAAATATTAATTTTTAAATTTAATATTAAAATAATATATTTCCTGAAAACTGCCTGATTTGCGAAATTGGGGTTTTCGAAAAAAAAGGGTATAAATATATACCAATAATTGTGAAATAATTGCAAATTAAAATGATTTATTCATTTAAAAATATATTTAAAGGATTTGGCATTTTTAAAATTTATTATATGCAGTTTTGATAAAAACCCGATTAGTGCACTGCTAATCGCGAATAAGCCAAATCCGTGTTTCTACAGTTTTCCATGGCTAGTGCACCATGACATGTCACATGTTGTTTCATTCATTTCTGTTATGTGTTATGGTTTTATTGTGGTGAGAAAAGAAAAAGAAAAAGAAAAAGGTGTCATGATGATTGAGAAGAGAGAGGGGGGACATAATGATGAGAGTGAGCATGCTTGGAGAGAGAGAGTGAGAATAATTGATAGAGAGAGAGAGAGAGAAGGCCTGCCTCAAATTTTTTCACCACCATTTTTGCATCTACTTCTTTATCTTCCTCACCCTCATCTCCCTCCACCCTCAACCCCTAAATCCACCTCCAAAACTCCATCAAAACCCTAAAACCCTTTCACTAAAAATGATTCCCTCTTCATGCTCATCACATTGAACCAAGAAAAGTGGGATTTTTACAATATTGGGACTACTAGGGTTCTCTTGAGTTCATCCATGAGGTATAATCATTTCCAATTAGTTAGTTTTTAGTTTCTTGTGTTTTAAATAGTTTAGAAGTTGAATTGGTTTGGTGGTTGTGAAGATAGAAATCCCTAGAGAGGGTTTAGGTTTAAAAGTGGTTTTGGAGAACTCTTGTGGCTGTACAAGACCTGAAATTTAGTGTAGAAACTAAAATACGGATTTAGGAATTGATCCATGTCGGTTTTGTGAGGATATAGGGTGTGCAGGGAAATCTGGAGCAACCCGGGGACTTTCTGAGTTTAACAAACAATACCACGGACCTAGATACACCACCAGGAGACCACCCTACGAAGACGAAGCCCAATGGAGCCTAGAGGGCCGAGGAGGCCAGATTTCCTAGCCTAGTGGCCGGCCAGTTTAGGTGGGTTGGTGCCAGGCTTGTTCCAGTAGCTCATACACTCCCTGTACATCACCTTAGACTTGTTTGCTAAGCTTTATTTGACCTGAGTGAAAATATGGGAGCATTTTAGTGTGATTTTGGTTATATTTTTCATATTTTGAAATTCTAAGTTCTGATATTTGGGTTTTCATTTGGTGGTTGGATATTTGTACATTAACGACTAGGGGTAATTTGTTGGTTTTGCATACGTGGGCTATAGGATCTAACCTATAGGAGATCCGTGTACCGTTTTGGATTTCAGAACGTGATTTTTATAGCGTTGCGATATGTGTTGTTATTGTAGATACCTTCGCGTGGATTCCGTGTCTCGACCCAAAATTTGGCCCGTAACCGGCACTTAAACTACGTAACGTCTACAGGCGTACGCAACTTAAGTAAGACGAAAACCCAGAAATCTAAACCACCCAAAACTAGTTCAACGGAGAAAAACCTAATTTTAAACGTTTAGAAAAATCACAAGTAAAATTTCTAACTCTAGTTTTCTTTCTTAAAAATTTCGGGAGCACCTCCTTTGTAAAAACTAGCCCCGAAAATGGGTACAACTTAGATAATATATAAAGCATCCCAAACGGGAGCAAATCACGCCCAACGGTGGAGACAACCACCACAAGATATAAATACGACGCCGAAGCGAAGAATATAAAGGAAAACTGCATAAAGAGGTAAAAGTTTTCAACATAACCGGCTCCCACGAGCACGGCACCCAAAGTCACCAAAATATACAATACAGAAACCTCACAACTCGTCTCTAAGTCATATACAAACAGTGGTAGATGGAGAATAATAGATCCAAAAAAATATATACAATATACAGACAGATAACCGCAAACCCACCTAAAAGCAACGGCCTCACAGCCAGACGTAGCGGTATCCGCAAAAGTAGAGATGATAAGACGCCCTGCCGCGACTACACAGAGGGAAAGTCCTGCAAAACCCTGTGGCACAACGGGGGTGAGTTGCCAACTCATGAATAGTAAATAACATCATACTGAAATCGCAAATATACACTAACAGCAATGATCAATAGCATGTAAGCTGGTAGCATGAGTATGACAATATGAATATGCAACTATCATGATCAAGGTACACCACCAGGGTACTTTATCTACATGAATCAAATGCATATCAACTGAATAATGAGTGCGGGATAGTAAATAATCTCATGCACAAATCAGAAGCATGGAAAAACACGGTGTAACTCAACAACACCCCAAATCCCAAGATACTCATATCGGCCCTCAGATCGGCTCTCAAATCCTGTACGTCTCATGGAACCTGAGTGTCAAACATCGACACTCTAAAACATCATGAAAACCAGTGCCTAACAACGACACGTAAATACTCGTATCCATACGTTCCTCGAAACCCAAGCATCCCACTTCGACACTTTTGTTCTACGTATCGGTCTTTCTGATATCCATACGTTCCTCGAAACTCAAGTATCCCATCTCGACACTTGTGTTCCACATATCGGTCTGTCAAAATCCATATATCTCTCGGAATATAAGTGCCTAACATCGACACTGGAAATTCCCATATCGCATGAAAACATATCTCAAATGCGTAAATCCATGTAAAATAGCATATGCAACATAAAACATCAGTATGAGCATATCACGGGAAAAGTCTGCTATTTAATGCATCAAGTCATTAAATATATCTCGCGGTTCCCAAAATACAAATCCAAAATACATATATATACAGCGTCCCATTCCAATGATATATGTTATAAAAACTGATCATGTAACAATAGCAAGGTATATGTGCGAAAATGTAGGTATAGTATGGCATATATATAAGCATGTAGGTATACAGGTATGCTATATGTCATATGCACTATCGCACAAGTATAACTATTTCAATGTCGCTAACCAATAGCACGGTATATCAATGAGCATTTGTGTTGTGCATATCATGGCAATTACCGACAGTGTGTGTGTAGCATATCATTGGTGCTCGTGCAACATGGACTGTCAATAATAGTGCAGTGTACAAGGATACAGTATCAGGCACAACAAGTAACTATATGTAATGTAAATCATGCAATATCTCTATATAAGCACATAAACATGCAACTAATATCATATTATATCTAGCCCTAACGTTTAGCGCCATACGGGCGATTTCTCCGTAGATGTTAAATCTACTCACCAATGGTCTCCAGCTATGAAAATCCGACCACCTGCTTCCCCTTGTTCGCAGCGTCTGAAGTCCCCGCTTGCGACGCTATATTTCCACAAACATAAGAAATAGTGCAAACATCTCAGAAATCGACCAATATAACATAAAACTACGTATTAAATAACGCACCAACACTAAACTAACTCGCGAGTGTACGTCTAGTGGCTAATGTGTGTAACAACACTACTAAACCAAACTGAGTACAGTAGCAGCATCAGATCACGATTCGTGTCGGATTACGTAACACGCGGACTCAAAACACTAGATTATAGGTAAACGATCCCAGATTTTGCATACTGCAATTACTAAAAAAGTAAACAGTACCAAACACCCCTAACCAACAGCAGACAACTACCCACCAAGGCCAAACCCCAGCACCTTCCTACCAAGCCGGCGTTGCCGGAATTTGCCAAAGGGGTCGCCGGCCCCGGCCGGTGGGATGGGTCTTGTGTCTCAGGTAGTGCTCCAGGGTCACTAGTATATCACTACAATTTTGTTTGGTCACTCACTAAAAATTCCAGGTCACAGCAGATGCAGAGGTTCTAAAACGACGCTAAATACACGATATTTCACAAGTCTATATACAAAGTGTTCTACGCTACAACCAACGAGCTAAGCAACATAAAAACTTCTAATTATCAGATTAGGGATTATACCTAACAATCTTGTTCACAAGATCCAAGCTTTCCTAGCTCCAAGTGATCCAAGATGCAAAAACTCAAGACTTGGTGTATATTTTGGAATTTTGGAGAATTTTGAGTTTGGATTGATGCAAATTGAAAAGAGAATGATCAAGAGCAGAAGGGGAGAAAGGGATCTCGGCCAAGTGATAAGGGTGGGGTTTTGTGAGGAATTTCCTAGCTATTTCCCATGATTAATTCTCATAAATGCATTCACACACACACATACACACATGCATGCACCTCTTAAATTCTTTTCTTTTCTTTTCTTTTTCTTTAAACCTTAAACCCAAGTCAACACAAAGATCTAGATATAGTGGGAAAGTTTTGGTTAACTCAAGTTGATTTATGGAAAAGATTACAAAAAGAGAAATTTCCCAAAATGTGAATACCGCATTAAAATAATATTAAAATTGGGAAAAATTCTATCTGAACCAAAACGTCCCATATACTCCCAAAGCTTGCGCACTAGCTTTATCTTAGCTAAACTAGGTGCTGGCATGTATATATGGTCGTTTGATCACAGTCGGGTTAAGACGGAAAAAACCGACAATTTTACCCAAAAACGGAAAAATTCGCATAACGATTTCTAAATCGTTACAATCTCCCCCTTATAGAAATTCGGTCCCCGAATTAAAATTAACTACTAAGCATACCATCAAAGAGATGAGGGAATTTCTTCCGCATCTCACTCTCGGCCTCCCAAGTGGTCTCCTCACCAGTAGGGCTACGCCATAGAACCTTCACAGACTGCAAGACCTTTGACCGAAGTTTCTTCACCTGCCGATCCAAAATAACTACCGGCTGCTCGGTGAACGAAAGATCGAGCTCAAGCTTAACGGTCTCGTGCTGAATCATGTAAGAAGGATCATGAAGGTATCTACGAAGCATCGACACATGGAAAACGGAGTGAACATCCAGAAAACTAGGCGGGAGCGCCAAACGATAAGCAACAGAACCCACTCGCTCAAGGATATCGAAAGGACCTACAAATCTGGGACTGAGCTTCCCCCTCTTCCCAAATCGCATAACGCCCTTCATCGGAGAAATCCTCAGGAATACGTGATCCCCCACCGCGAACTCAAGTCTGCGACGATGAAGGTCAGCATACGACTTCTGTCTGCACTGGGCTGCTCTCATCCTGTCCTGAATCAGCTGGATCATCTCCGTAGTCTCCTGAACTAGCTGGGCTCCCAAAACTCTACTCTCGCTGAGTTCGGTCCAACAGACTGGCGATCGACACTTCCTACCATATAAATCCTCATAAGGTGCCATCTGAATAGTCTCCTGAAAACTATTGTTGTAGGAGAACTCAATCAACGGCAAGTGACGATCCTAACTGCAACCAAAATCAAGCACACATGAATGGAGCATATCCTCCAGAGTCTGTATAGTCCTCTCCGACTGACCATCGGTCTGTAGATGAAAAGCGGTGCTAAAACTCAACCGGGTACCCAAAGCTTAGTAAACTGGGTGCATCTGTCGGATACTATGCATGTGGGAACACCGTGCAAACGCAAAATCTCATCTATATACAGCTGAGCATACCCGAAAGTGGTCTTCACTAGAAGGAAGTGAGCCTCTTTCGTCAACCGGTCAACAATTACCCAAATGGAGCCATACCCTCTACTGGTCCTGGATAGACCCATAATGAAATCCATGGAAATCTGCTCCCATTTCCACTCCGGAACGGGTAAAGGCTGCAACTCTCCAGCCGGTCTCTGATGCTCAGCCTTGACTTGCTGACAAGTCGGGCACCTCGAAATGAAGTCCGAAATATCGCGTTTCATCCCTTCCCACCAGTAAAAGTCTCTCAAGTCATGGTACATCTTGGTGGAACCTGGATGAATGCTAAAGGCTGACTGATGTGCCTGCTCTAGGATCTCACGTCTCAACCCATCAGCATCTGGTACACACAAGTGAGTCCCGCATCGTAGAACACCATGGTCATCAATCATGAACTCCGAAACTGTACCCTGTCGAACAAGCTCAAGAATCTCGGACAAACGGGCATCACTGGGCTGCGCCTCACGGATACGATCAAGTAGTAATGGATGGGCACGGACATGAGAAAGCTGTCCCCCAGCGGAAGAAAACTCAAACTGCACTATACCATCACACAAGAGCTGTCAATCTGTAGAAGACTGACGCTGAACTGCGCTCAACTGGGACAAGCTACCCCCGGGCCTACGACTCAAAGCATCAGCCACCACATTTGCCTTTCCCGAGTGATAAAGGATCTCACAATCATAATCCTTCACTAGCTCCATCCATCGGCCCTGTCTCAGGTTCAGATCCCGCTGCTGAAAGATATACTTCAAACTCTTATGATCCGTGAAGATCTGACACGACTCTCCATACAAGTAGTGTCTCCAAATCTTCAACGCAAAGACCACCGCGGCCATCTCAAGATCGTGAGTGGGGTAATTCTGCTCTTGCTTCTTCAGCTGCCTAGAAGCATACGCTTTCACCCTATCATGCTGCATCAAAACACAGCCGAGCCCCACTCGAGAAGCATCACAGTAAACAACATAGCCGCCCGATCCAGAAGGTAAAGATAGAACTGGTGCAGTCGTCAACCGAGTCTTCAACTGCTGAAAACTCTGCTCGAACACATCAGTCCAAAGAAAAGGAACTCCCTTCCGGGTCAGTCCAGTCAGCGGTGCAGCGATACTCGAGAAATCCTGCACAAAACGGCGATAATAACCAGCTAAGCCTAAAAAGCTGCGGACCTCAGTCACCGATACAGGTCTGGGCCAAAGCTGTACAGCCTCGATCTTCCTCGGGTCCACCAGAATACCATCACCAGTCACCACATGACCCAGGAAGTCAACACTATCAAGCCAAAACGCACACTTTGAGAATTTAGCATACAGCTGGTGCTCTCTCAATATCTGCAAAGCAATCCTCAAGTGCTGCTCATGCTCCTCACGACTCCTAGAGTAGACCATTATGTCATCAATAAACACTATAATGAACTGGTTGAGGAACGGCCTGGAAATCCAGCTCATCAGATCCATGAACGCTGCTGGCGCATTGGTGAGTGCGAATGACATCACCAAAAACTCATAATGCTCATAGCGCGTACGAAAAGCAGTCTTCGGAATGTCATCATTCCGAACCCGCAATTGATGATAACCCGAACGCAAATCAATCATTGAAAAATGTTTTGCACCCTAGAGATGATCAAATAAATCGTCAATGCGAGGTAAAGGATACCTATTCCACACCGTAACTCGGTTCAATTGACGATAATCCACACACAGCCTCAAACTGCCGTCCTTCTTCTTGACGAACAGAACAGGAGCTCCCCACGGCGAAACACTCGGACGCATAAGTCCCAAATCAAGCAACTCTTGCAATTGACCTTTAAGCTCTATAAGCTCAGCTGGAGCCATCCGATAAGGCGGTATAGAAATAGGCCCCATGCCAGGAATCAGATCAATGCAAAACTCAATATCGCGCTCTGGCGGCATCCCAGGTAACTTATCGGGAAAGACGTCGGGAAACTCTCGCATGGTAGGAACCCAGTCCAACGACTCCACTATGGCTCCAGTATCATGAATGAAAGACAAGAATCCCCGAAATCCCCTCCTTAAAAGCCGACTAGCGCACATGACAGAAATTAAACTGTGAGGGGCGGCACCACGGTCCCCCTGCACAAAAAACACTGACTCGCCGGGAAAATAAAATCTAATTGTCTTCTCGCGGCAGTCTACGGACGCGTAGCAAGTAGCTAGCCAGTCCATGCCCAGCAGAACGTCGAATTCCAACATCTCAACAAGGATCAAGTCGACGGGCAAAACTCTGTCCCCTATACGGACATCACACGACCGGAACATGTGTCGTGCAACAAACGACTCTCCTACAGGAGTAGCGACGACCAGCGGCTGATCTAGCCAACAAGACTCTCGGCCTAATCTCGGCACGAAGTGCATAGAAACATGCGAATGCGTAGACCCCGGATCAAAAAGAACATGTGCATCATAAGAACATACAGAAATGGTACCTGAAACCACAGCATTGGACGCCTGAGCATCCTGGTGAGTCAAGGCAAACACCCGAGCCTGTCCTCTGCCGGCAACTGGCTGACCTTCGCCTCTACCACCTCGCCCTCTCGGTACAAAACCACCGCGACCCCGACCTCTCTGCACAAGAGTCTAACACGGAGCAACAACCGGCATAAGGGGCAACGCCCTCTGAGGTGGAGAAGGTGGTAAGGTAACCTGTGATATAGCTGCCTCGCTCACACTTAGCTCGGCACAATCTCGAACCCGATGACCCATACTCCCGCACTGGTAACATCCAGAAACAAACTGCCGACCCTCCTGAGGGTAAGAGCTAAAAAGCCGACCTCGTCCCAAACCTCCACTATTTGAACGGGAACTGTCACGATGTCTAAATGCCCGCCTCTCTGTCGGATCCCCAGTACGAATCTTCTTCGGTTCCGGAGCAACTGACGACTCAGAAAGGCGCTCTTCTACCAATAGGGATGCATCCACCGCTGCTGCATATGTGTCACAATGCTGAATGCTGATGGCTAGGAACAACTGGGTAAGCAGGCCTCGAACAAACCTCTTCACCCTCATCTCCTCAGTCGCCACCAAGTATGGAGCATACACCGACAGCTCGGTAAAACAATACATCATACTCCGACACCGTCATCCCCAGAGTCTGGCATAACGTCTCAAATCTATGCACTCACGCATCCCTGACGCTCTGTGGAAGAAAACGGATGAGAAATACTGTCACAAACTCAGCCCAGGTCATAGGAGCAAGACCTGCGGCTCTGCCCCTCTCCAACGACTCACACCACTTCTGGGCCAGACCCTCCAGCCGGAAACTCGCAAACTCTACCCATCTCTCGTCGGAGCATCAGAGTGAGTGACAAATCCTGGCCATCCGGTCGATGAACCACTGCGGATCCTCAGTAGCATTTGTGCCAGTAAACACCGGAGGCCTCAGCCTCATAAACTGTTGGATATAGTGCCCTCAGAGTCAATTATTGGATCACAGGCACGTGATTGCAATGATTGAGGGAGGACCTATACCGGTAGGAAAGTCTTACTCAAGATGATAGTATGCTATCTGGTTTATCTTTATCATCGTGTACTGCTTTAGGTGACATTACTGATCACTATTGCATGTTGATAGAGCCCCTAGGATTCTTGCTTGACTGCCAGCAGTATGATGGCGATCATATATGTGGGAGCTGGGGTCTATAAGCACATCCTTAAAAGGTCCCTAGTCGTGGGAGTTTCGAGACAGGGCATCGATACTCCAGAGTAGACTAGTGTATACAGTCGAGACCCCGATGAGGGGCGGTGGCCAGTCTCACAAGCCACTGGTGTCAGTTGGTTCACCTAAGATGTATACAGGTGCTCATTGGGTTATGAGTACACCGGACAGGACTCGCCGAGAACATGCTAGTTGATATTATACCTAGCGTCAGATAGCAGTTCCCTGGTGACATGTGTACAGGTTAGTTCATCGACCTGAGATCGTCATTTGTCTCACGTGAGTTTCCACTGTACTTTGATTACTACCCTACCACGGCTCAAAGGAGTCATGCAAACAGGTTTTATTTGGGTACAGTCCCGAGCCACATGGAGGCAATGAGCGGATCTGCAGGGGTTCGTCCCTCCCAGTATTGGGGGTGAGGCCGCGCTGTGTCTAGGAGAGCCATTACATGAAGTCCTTGGCCAAGGCAGGAGATTTACTGGTAGGTATTTCAGTAGTATCTCAGGGTGTTCTGGGCTACACTCCGACACGACCTGTACCTCTTTTGGGGGTCTGACTTTTACCAACCCCCTAGGCCCGCCATGCGATGCTCATAGACGAACGGACCGGACTGTATGGATATTGTCACTGACAGGCTCAGTAGGGTGTCAGGATGAGTTCGCTCATCGACGTCCTTTTTGGTCAATACCTGGTAGCCCGTTACGTATGGCTACTACCTCTGACGTGCTAGTGGTTAAATCCGCAGCCAAAGTATTGACGAGTCTTTAAAGTCCCCCACAGACAGTTTCTCAAGTTTCGGGCGAAACGCTGTAGTGGCCGTATAGATATATGGCATGGGTCGATCATGTACGTGCGGTATTGCACGGATCATGATCGGATGGATAATACTAGCGGGATTTGGTTTAAGCCGGATCCTAGTATTGTACAGTGTAGATTTTGTCTCATTGCATTTGTATTCGGTCGGAATACAAATGCGGGTATGTATATACATTCGCGGGGTTTTCCTGTAATTTATTACGGGATCGTTTTTCTGAAGTTGCCAGTTTGCTTTCCATTTCGGCCATTTTCCTTTCTATCTTTCTTTGGCTGAAAATTGGTGTGGAGGGGCTTATTTGCAAGTGTGCAAATTAGCAATATGGAGGGTTGTTTTTGTGATGATAGGTTCATGATGGTTCTAGCTTCCATTGACTTCTTATGTTCATCATTGCTTGATTGAGATGTGATGAGGGATGGGTTTTTTGACTTGACTTGATTATGATCATTGTTTCTCATCATTACCCACCTTTTTCTTAAGCTCACCCCCCTTGACCTTTTTCCCTCTCCATGATTGGTGGCCGGCCATATTGGGTGAGTGAGGGGATTCATTTTTGATGGAAGGAAAAATATTGTTCTCATTCTTGGCTTGCAACACAAAAACTCCTTAGCTCCTTCTCCAAATGGTTTCTTTCTTTTCACCTCCATAAAATGGCAACTTTTCTAACCCCTTGAGACAAAGAGTACTACACTTAGCCTACAGCATTCTTGGACACGTCGGCTCGCCAACTTCGTGCCCGAGTTGCCTCGGTCCAGAGGTGGGTGCCCGTAAAAAGACCCAGCGATGTGGTGCCCTTTCCGACGAGGAGATGACGACCGGAGATTCCGCGAGGAGATCGGGATGGAGGCCGAAGACCGAAGGACACAGATCGCTCGGTATAGCATTCTACCCTTTCTCTAGTTTGCTAGCATTAGGTTAATGGTCCGATCCGGGTTTATAGTCCGCGGTAGCGCCGGTTTCTGTTTAAAGAAAAGTTTTTGTTTCCGTATTTTGGCCTCGTTTAGACGGCCGGGGCGCTGCCGTGCACTTACATTGGTATCAGAGCCACGCCATTAACCTTTACTAGCTTGCTCTAACGTGTTTAGAACTTCGATCGAACGAAAATTCCGAAAACCGCATTTCCAAGCTCTGTGTTTCTGTCGATTTTTTAAACTGCCCTAAAAATATTTTTGTGCATCCCAGAAAATCGAGCAGGGTTTTTTGAGAATTCTGTAAAAATTTGGTTCGCTGATTTTACTGTAGCGCGGTGGCTCCGCGGCCAAAACCACATTTTGGCGGCGGATTAGCATCCGTACTGTAGCAATAGTGCACCAAATTTCTTCAGTAGGTCTCTGTGTTGGAATTGGGGTTTTTGGTATATTCTGTTTGGGCCCAGATTTATTTTGAATGCTACAGTTGTGCTTGGGGCCCACTTCGGGAAATTTAGTCGATCGAAAATTTTAAACATATTAGTTCACAGTATTTACATTATATCTGCGACCGTGAATGTCACGTGATCGGTAAATCCTGTCTAACTGCTATAGCCCTTTTAGACGGATTTGCGAACGTGGCATTCACGTTGATGTTCTATGTTGTGCTGTGATATTGCGGATTTGTCGTGGTGGATAGCCTGGATGCAATGTTAGTATAGATTTGGTATTTTATGTACATTTGATATTGCGGGGCGAGCGTCCGACATGTGGACTGCCGTTACTGCCTGTTTGTATATTATTCTTTTGGGGCACGACCGGGCTGAGGTCGATGTACCCGTTGTATGTATATTTTACTTTCTGTACTAGGATTACCCTACATAGGGGTGCACGGGTAGCCGGGTTCTAGAGGGCAACGGGCCCGCATCTCATGGCGTTGAGACGGAGGGGGCTTCACTCTAGAATTGGCGGGCTATTCGCCGCACTCGTAGGGGGTATAGGTTGACCCAAGGAGGGGTGCCCAAGTTACCAGATTCCGTGAAGTGTTGGGTGGTCCATTCACGTTGCTGAAGGAGGCTGCCTCGCTTCAGGTTTTGGCGGGTAACTTGCCGTGCCCGTAGGGGTCTAGGATTTCATTGCACAGGCTATCCACACGACCAGAGGAACGTCGGGTTTCAGTAGCGGCTCTATGAAACCCGGGGATACCAGATATCTGTATTGTTCTGTGATGCTTATTACATTTCTGTGATGTTCCATTTTATCACGCCTTGAGCGATTATTATATATTGATATATATACTAGTAGATGTTGTATATGTTTTGCATCCGCGCTAGTCCAGTCCCCGCTCTGTCGTTAGTTAAGTAACCTAACAGGTGATGACGGGACCCTGTGGCAAATGCGGATGGCATATACGTACATCATTATTTTCGTTCTTTATTGGTGTGATCAATTGATGGGACTGCGTTGATTCGAATCAATGCAAGCTAAACAAACCTATTCTGATGTTGTTGGAACAATTTTTCAAAAAGCTGTTTTTGCAAGGACGTTCTCTTTTGTTTTGCACAGTGGTATTCGGTTATGAATATCCAGCACCTCAGTCGACGAGGCAAGGGCCGAGATCCCTTCACCGGGAGTGACCCCTTGGACAGAAGTTTGCATCAGGGCAATAACTTCACTATAGTCGATTACTTTTGCTTTGCATCGTGGAATTCAGTTGGAATATCCTGCACCTCATTCTACGAGGAAAGAGCCGAGATCTCTTCACCGGGAGTGACCTCTTTAGTAAAGGTTTTCGCCACTATATTTTTATAAAAAGCTATCCGGTTCCTTCAACGATATCAAGTTCATTACGTTAAAGGTTTTTCGCCAAAAACCATTCGTAGCCCTCCGTCATTTCAGAAAGGTAGCACTTAGTATTCATGCTATGTATGTTGGCCTTCGTCAAGGTATAGTGTATGGTAGCTATTTGTTACTTTTCTGCAGCATAGATAAATGCGTTGGTTTGGGACAGTCGTACTACTATTTTGGCCTTCGTCAAGGGTATGTACTGGTGGGTTCAAATTAACCTGGATAATGACGGGTAGAACTTGACATGTGACTTATGATATGTTGGCCTTCGTCAAGGTCATAAGAGCATGGGGTAAAAATCGCATCGGGAGTTTCTAAAGAAAATGAAACTTGCCAGATATGAGCATACCTTCTGGAGTGTGATAACGTGAGTGGATTCCATCACGTTATCATGCGATGATAGTTGGATCCCGATTCCCACTGATGAGTTGGTTTACTCCTTGGGTGATCCCGACTAATTCTTCTTTCAGGTTTGGAGGAGAATTTGAGGTTACAGTGGGAGGTTTCCTGATTAGATAAAGTGATAACCATTCTGATCTAGGTTAGAGTGCACGCTGAGTGTTTCTTTTCTCTCTCTCTCTTTGGCAGCGACCATGACCCGACCCTTGACTATGACTCAGTGACCAAGTTGACCGAACCTTCTTATAACACTGGCTTTGGATTGTTAGAGTTGCATACCTCATTGCCACTCCTACTTTTACCCTTTTCTCCAGGACACCCCGTATTACTACGAATGTCCACTTCCATTGGATAAAACCATCGTATGGTTATATACGAACTCGAATGAACTTGTTCCAGATTCGAGGATGGTTTCCGGTTCTGGAGAAAACGAATAGGACTATTCAGTTGTCTTTTCCTTTTACCTTCTCTCAGGTTGCGAGTGCCCCTTGGATTAGGGGATAGTACACCTATTATGCAAATTGGATAGTCTTCTTCCAAACCATAGGCAGATGCCGAACGGTAGGAAATGAAGAAAGCCGATTAGCCTAAGTATGGTGTACAGAAGGTATTAAGTAAAGACAAATAAAGGGATTAGAAGGAGGGAAAAGTAAACTGCGACTGCTATTCACGACCAAACCAAGTATTTCATTACCACTCCCACTTCACCTTTGTATTTCTCCAGGACACTCCGTATCAATACGAAGATCTACAGTTATTTGGATACTCCATCGTATGGCTATATACGAACTCGAAAGGAACTTATTCCAGTTCGGGGATGGATTCTGGTTCAAGAGAAATAGGAATAAGGTTTATTCGGTTGTCTTTTATCTTCACCTTCTCTCGCATTGCGAGTGCTCTTAGGATTAGGACAGTACACCCATTATGCTTATTGGATAGTCTTCTTCTAAACCATAGGCTGGTGCCGAACGGTAGGGAAAGAAGAAAACCATTTAGCATAAAGGGGTGTACAGAAGGTAATGACTAAAGACATATAAAGGGATTTGGAGAGATGGCACAGAAATATATGGTTACAGTTGTGAATCTGATAATGAAAGAGGCATTACTTAGAATACCTGGATACCCCTTCGAAACATTTATATGTTTCAGTTTCACTGTGTATTGTTAAAAGAAAACAGATTTCCCAAATTAGTCCTTGCTCCAGGGTATGTATTTACCAGGTTTGATTCTCATATCTGTATGGTTTTACAGATGATGAGTGGGAGTAAGTTATTGGGAATTGGGTGATCATCCTCATTATATTAGGATTCGTTGTAATTGGTGATATTTGAGGAAATCACCTGGGTTGTTTGCCGGACGGCAAATATTTGGTTTTGAATATCCGTTGTAATTCACCAATTTCAAATTGATATATATGTATGTCTATTTTTATAGAGTGAGATATAACTTTTTGAAATTATGTCGATGACATTTACCTATATCAGTTGATGGTTAGGTAAGGAGCATTAAAACATCGGTGTAATTCTTCTTAACCATAAGTACAGTTTTCAACTTACGACACACAGGGAATGAGTTATTAGACTCAAGGGACTTATACAGAGTATTGTATGTTGTCCAGTGTCCGTGAGGACAGAGGGGTAGGTACTCGTACTATATTCTGTAAACTTATGACTTATCTAGTTCTTAGACATGTCTTTCGTAGAAATGCAAGGTCTGAGTTTTGAGAAGTTATAAATATAAGAATAAAGTAGAGAACCAGGTGTCGCAAGTATCAGGATTCTTTGAGGTGATCGAAGATGTAGATACTTGTGTATGGTATTCAGTTAATAGTAATGATTAAAAGAACTTGCTTCTCTTTCAGGTTACTCATAATTGGAAGCACTCCTAAGTTGAGTAATGCTGATCGGCCTCTCTCTATTTAGATGACATGCTCTGGAGATAGCTGCATGATTTGAATCTGGTTCAATTAAATCAGTGCCTCTGTTTCTGTATTGGATATAGAACAGTTCATATCTCGACATTGTTAAGGTACGGGGAGTTGTCTAGCTTATGCTTAAAACCAGACATTGGACAACTCAAGGCACGTTTCTGTAATGGCTGTTTGTGGGTTGACCCGGGCTATGACAAGGGTTCACTCTCTACTATCTGGAAGATCAATAGTGATATTGCTCTTGACTCGCCACAGTTTTAAAAGAAATGGATTTTTTCAGAAAACAGTAGTGGGAGTATGGTAGAACTGGAAGTGATTCCAGAACCGTAAACTATTACTGAAAATTTGATAAGAACCTAAAGATTCAATTTGATTTGACATTCCATTGGACACTCCGCAGACATGATGGGTAACCTCAGGCACCCGAGAGGTACTCCGGTAGCCTCAAGGACGGTGACAGGGAGGTTCTTGTTGACCCAGACTTTCCATTGCTGTTGTTCCAGACTGTGAGACCCGGCAGGAGGATGAGTATAGCGTCATTCTAAACAAGCTTTAGAAGTGCACGCGTATATGATTCTGCCAGAGGGTTGTCGTAGTCAGTGGGAGCAGCGGAAGTATAGTGGACAAGTGGCTTATGTCTATTATAGACTAAAGCAGATATAGCGGAGATAGATCATCTATTTCTGATGTGACAGTCATAGGTTTGGCTTCATCAGAATAGGGGATGGATCTGTTAAGAAGGTAGTAGGGTGTAATGTCCTGGTATTTGGATGACATACACAGAGTAGGAAGTGAAATTCCTATACTACAATCGGTTATACTTTGGTTGTCACACAGTGGTTTCTCCATATAGGACTTGGATATTATATCAGATATTCTGGTTACTAGGTCTATGGTTTTAGATCTAGATTTGGAAAGTGTCCCAATCTGGGTACTTATATAGCATTCTAAGAGTATTTAGAATGGACGACTTCTGGCAGGGTAGTGTACCTGCAGGTGATGGAGTCACCCTCTCTAAAGGTGTCTTACAGACTAAAGGGGAGAGGGATGTGCATGATTGGCAGATCACTTGCTTAGGAAATTGAGTCAATCATGAGATGTCAAGTACCACACCAGATGTTGTTTTTACACAAGATGCAGTAAGTTAATATTGATCCAATCCTGGAGAAACATTCGGAAGCAGTTTTAGAACATAAGTGAATGTTCTAGGGATATGATAACGGCATGCTCCTTCGGAAGACAGTTATCATTCCAGGCTTCCAAGGTAACCTGGATGACAGACAGACTGTCAGAGTTGTAGTTTTCCCTCTGACGAGGGGAAGTATTTTGGACAGGTGATCCAAGAAGATACTGAGGGAGGCATGGCGCAGGATACTGATTAAGTTCAGTTGACGATACAGTCTAAGAAGTTTGGATTTGGAGTTCATTTATGAACTAGGTCCCATCAGACATCCAAACATATTCTAAGACGGGTATTGCTAATTTTGGGAGATGACTTTCTCCGCGAACTTGAGATAAAGAGAGACATAGAAAGAATCATCATGGCGGATCCACTCACTGAGGCTATTCCTCGAACACAATACTTTCGCAAACGAGCTTTGTGAGACTGACTAGTAAAGGAGTTGGGTGTTCGGTATCACACGAGCTATGAGTATGCGACATCGCAATAATTAGCCTTGAGTGCAAGTGGGAGATTGTTGGATATAGTGCCCTCAGAGTCAATTATTGGATCACAGGCACGTGATTGCAATGATTGAGGGAGGACCTATACCGGTAGGACAGTCTTACTCAAGATGATAGTATGCTATCTGGTTTGTCTTTATCATCGTGTACTGCTTTAGGTGACATTACTGATCACTACTGCACGTTGATAGAGCCCCTAGGATTCTTGCTTGACTGCCAGCAGTATGATGGCGATCATATACGTGGGAGCTGGGGTCTATAAGCACATCCTTAAAAGGTCCCTAGTCGTGGAAGTTTCGAGACATGGCATCGATACTCCAGAGTAGACTAGTGTATACAGTCGAGACCTCGACGAGGGGCGGTGGCCGGTCTCACAAGCCACTGGTGCCAGTTGGTTCACCTAAGATGTATACAGGTGCTCATTGGGTTATGAGTACACCGGACAGGACTCGCCGGGAACATGCTAGTTGGTATTATACCTAGCGTCAGATAGCAGTTCCCTGGTGACATGTGTACAGGTTAGTTCATCGACCTGAGATCGTCATTTGTCTCGTGTGAGTTCCCACTGTACTTTGATTACTACCCAACCACGGCTCAAAGGAATCGTGCAAACATGTTTTAGTTGGGTACAGTCCCGAGCCACATAGAGGCAGTGAGCGGATCGGCAGGGGTTCGTCACTCCCGGTATTGGGTGTGAAGTCGCGCTGTGTCTAGGAGAGCCATTACAGGAAGTCCTTGGCCAAGACAGGAGATTTACTGGTAGGTATTCCAGTAGTATCTCAGGGCGTTCTGTACTACACTCCGACACGACTTGTACCGCTTTTGGGGGTCTGACTTTTACCAACCCCCTACACGTAAAAGTCAGACCCCCAAAAGCGGTACAAGTCGTGTCGGAGTGTAGTACAGAACGCCCTGAGATACTACTGGAATACCTACCAGTAAATCTCCTGTCTTGGCCAAGGACTTCCTGTAATGGCTCTCCTAGACACAGCGTGACCTCACCCCCAATACCGGGAGAGACGAACCCCTTCCGATCCGCTCACTGCCTCCATGTGGCTCGGGACTGTACCCAAATAAAACCTGTTTGCACGAATCCTTTGAGCCGTGGTAGGGTAGTAATCAAAGCACAGTGGGAACTCACACGAGACAAATGACGATCTCAGGTCGATGAACTAACATGTACACATGTCAGCAGGGCACTGCTATCTGACGCTAGGTATAATACCAACTAGCATGTTCCCGGCGAGTCCTGTCCGGTGTACTCATAACCCAATGAGCACCTGTATACATACTAGGTGAACCAACTGACACCAGTAGCTTGTGAGACCGGCCACCTCCCCTCGTCGGGGTCTCGACTGTATACACTAGTCTACTCTGGAGTATCGATGCCCTGTCTCGAAACTCCCTCGACTAGGGACCTTTTAAGGATGTGCTTATAGACCCCGGCTCCCACGTATATGATCGCCATCATACTGCTGTCCGTCAAGCAAGAATCCTAAGGGCTCTATCAACGCGCAATAGTGACCTATAAGGTCACCTAAAGCAGTACATGATGATAAAGATAAACCAGATAGCATACTATCATCTTGAGTAAGACTGTCCTACCGGTATAGGTCCTCCCTCAATCATTGCAATCACGTGCCTGTGATCCAATAATTGACTCTGAGGGCACTATGTCCAACAATCTCCCACTTGTACTCAAGGCTAATTATTGCGATGTCGCATACTCACAGCCCGTGTGATACCGAACACCCAACTCCTCTACTAATCAGTCTCACAAAGCTCGTTTGCGAAACTATTGCGTTCGAGGAATAGCCTCAGTGAGTGGATCCGCCCTGATGTTTCTTTCTATGTCTCTCTTTATCTCAAGTTCGCGGAGAAAATTATCTCCCGAAATGAGCAATACCTGTCTTAGAATATGTATGGATGTCTGATGGGACCTAGTTCATAAATGAACTCCAAATCCAAACTTCTTTGACTGTATCGTCTACTGAACTTAATCAGTATTCTGCGCCATGCCTCCCTCGATATCTGCTTGGATCACCTGTCCAAAATACTGCCTCTCGTCAGAGGGAAAACTACAACTCTGACAGTCACTCTATCATTCAGGTCACCTTGGAAGCCTGGAATGATAACTGTCTCCCGAATGAGGCTGTCGTTATCATATCCCTAGAACATCCACTTATGTTCTAAAACTGCTTCCGAACGTTTCTCCAGGATTGTATCAATATCAACTTATTACAGCTCGTGCAAAAACAATATCTGGTGTGGTACTTGACATCTCATGATTGACTCAATTGCCTAAGCAAGTGATCTGCCAATCATGCACATCCCTCTCCCCTTTAGTCTATAAGACACCTTTAGAGAGGGTGACTCCATCACTTGCAGGTACACTACCGTACCAGGAGTCGTCCATTCTAAAACACCTTTAGAATGCTGTCTAAGTACCCTGATTGGGAAACTACCCAAATCTAGATCTAAAACCATAGATCCAGTAACCAGAATGTCTGATATAATATCCATGTCCCATGTGGAGAAACCACTGTGTGACAACCAAAGTATAACCGATCGTAGTATAGGAACTTCACTTCCTAATCTGTGTATGTCATCCAAATACCAGGACATCACACCCTACTACCTTTTTAACAGATCTATCCCCTATTTTAATGAAGTCAAACCTATGACTGTCACATCAGAAATAGATGATCTATCTTCGCTATATCTGCTTTAGTCTATAAATAGACATAAGCCACTTGTCCACTATGCTTCCGCTGCTCCCACTGATTACGACAACCCTCTAGCAGAATCATATACACGTACACTTCTAAAGCTTGTTTAGAACGACGCTATACTCATCCTTCTGCTGGGTCTCATAGCCTGGAACAACAGTAGTGTCAAGTCTGGGTAAACAAGAACCTTCTTGTCACCGTCTTTGAGCATACCGAAGTACCTCTCGAGTGCCTGAGGTTACCCATCTTATCTGCGGAGTGGCCAATGGAATATCAAATCAGATTGAATCTTTAGGTTCTTATCAAATTTTCAGTAATCGTTTGCGATTCTGGAATCACTTCCAGTTCTACCATACCCCCACTACTGTTTTCTGAAAAAATCCATTTCTTTTAAAACTGTGGCGAGTCAAGAGCAATATCACTATTGATCTTCCAGATGGTAGAGAGTCAACCCTCGTCATAACCCGGGTCAACCCACAAACAGCCATTACAGAAACGTGCCTTGAGTTATCCAGAGTCTAGTTTTAAGCATAAGCTGGACAACTCCCCGTACCTTAACATCGTCAAGATACGAACTGTTCTATATCCAATACAGAATTAGAGGCACTGATTTAATTGGAACCATATTCAAATCATGCAGCTGTCTCTAGTGCATGTCAACTAAATGGAAGGAGGCCGATCAGCATTACTCAACTTTGGAGTACTTCCAATTATGAGTAACCTGAAAGAGAAGCAAGTTCTCTTAATCATTACTATCAACTGAATACCATACACAAGTATCTACATCTTCGATCACCTTGAAGAATCCCGATACTTGCAACATCTGGTTCTCTACTTTACTCTTATACCTATAACTTCTCAAAACTCAGACCTTGTGTTTCTACGAAACACTTATCTAAAAACTAGAGAAGTCATAAGTAAACTGAATATAGTACGAGGACCATCCCCTCTGTCCTAATGGACACTGGACAATATACAATACTCTGTACAAGTCCCTTGAGTCTAATAACTCACTCCATGTGTGTCGTAGGTTGAAAACGGTACTTATGGTTAAGAAAAATTACACCGCTGTTTAATTTTCCTTACCTAGCCATCCACTGATATAGGTAAATGTCATGGACATAATTTCAAAAATGTATATCTCACTCTATAAAAATAGACGTACAGATATATCAATTTGAAATTGGTGCACAACGACGAATATTCAAAACCAAATATTTGCCGTCTGGCAAACAACACAGGCGATTTCCTCAAATATCACCAATTACAACGAATTCCGATATAATGAGGATGATCACCTAATTCCCAATAACTTACTCCCACTCATCATCTGTAAAACCATACAGATGTGAGAATCATACCTGGTAAATACATATCCTGGAGCAAGTGTCTAATTGGGAAATCAGTTTTCTTTTAACAGTACACAGTGAAACTGAAATATTAAAATGTTTCGTAGGGGTATCCGGGTATTCCTAGTAATGCCTCTTCCATTATCAGATTCACAACTGTAACCGTATATTTCTTTATCGTCTCTCCAAATCCCTTTATATGTCTTTAGTCATTACCTTCTGTACACCTTCTTAGGCTAATTGGTTTTCTTCCTTCCCGACCGTTCGGCACCAGCCTATGGTTTGGAAGAAGACTATCTAATAAGCATAATGGGTGTACTGTCCTAATCCTAGGAGCACTCGCAACCCGAGAGAAGGTAAAGATGAAAGACACCTGAATAAACCTTATTCCTATTTCTCCTGAACCAGAATCCATCCCCGAACTGGAACAAGTTCCTTCGAGTTCGTATATAACCATACGATGGAATATCCAATAAACTGTGGATCTTCGTAGTGATACGGAGTGTTCTGGAGAAATACAAAGGTGATGTAGGATTGGCGAAGAAATACTTGGTTTGGTCGTGAATAGCAGTCGCAATTTACTTTGCCCTCTTACTAATCCCTTTATTTGTCTTAACTTATTACCTTCTGTACACCATCGTTAGGCTAATTGGTTTTCTTCATTCCCCACCGTTCGGCACCTGCCAATGGTTTGGAAGAAGACTATCCAATAAGTGTAATAGGTGTGCTGTCCTAATCCAAGGAACGCTCGCAACCTGAGAGAAGGTAAAAGGAGAAGACAATTGAATAGTCCTATTTATTTTCTCCAGAACCGAAAACCATCCTCAAATAAATTCCTTCGAGTTCGTATATAACCATACAATGGTTTTATCCAATGGAAGTGGACGTTCGTAGTAATACGGGGTGTTCTGGAAAAAAGGGTAAAAGTAGGAGTGGCAATGAGGTATGCAACTCTGACAATCTAAAAGCTAGTGTTTAAGAAGGTTCGGTTAATTTTGGTCACTGAGTCATAGTCAAGGGTCGGGCCATGGTCGCCGCCAAAGAGAGAGAGAAAAGAAACACTCAGCGTGCACTCTAACCTAGATCATAATGATTATCACTTTATCTAATCAGGAAACCTCCCACTGTAACGTCAAATTCTTCTCCAAACCTGAAACAAGAATTAGTCGGGATCACCCGAGGAGTAAACCAACTCATCAGTGGGAATCGGGATCCAACTATCATCGCATGATAACGTGATGGAATCCACTCACGTTATCACACTCCAGAAGGTATGCGCATATCTGGCAAGTTTCAGTTTCTTTAGAAACCCCCGATGTGATTTTTACCCCATTCTCTTATGACCTTGACGAAGGCCAACATATCATAAGTCACATGTCAAGTTCTACCCGTCATTATCTAGGTTAATTTGAACCCACCAGTACATACCCTTGACGAAGGCCAAAATAGTAGTACGACTGTCCCAAACCAACGCATCTATCTATGTTGCAGAAAAGTAACAAATAGCTACCATACACTATGCCTTGACGAAGGCCAACATACATAGAATGAATACTAAGTGCTACCTTTCTGAAATGACGGAGGGCTACGAATGGTTGTTGGCGAAAAACTTTTAACGTAATGAACTTGATATCGTTGAAGGAACCGAATAGCTTTTTATAAAAATATAGTGACGAAAACCTTTGCTAAAGAGGTCACTCCGGTGAAGGGATCTCGGCTCTTTCCCCGTAGAATGAGGTGCAGGATATTCCAAGTGAATACCACGATGCAAAGCAAAAGTAATCGACTATAGTGAAGTTATAGCCCTGACGCAAACTTCTGTCCAAGGGGTCACTCCCGGTGAAGGGATCTCGGCCCTTGCCTCGTCGACTGAGGTGCTGGATATTCATAACCGAATACCACTGTGCAAAACAAAAGAGAACGTCCTTGCAATAACAGCTTTTTGAAAAATGTTCCAACAACATCAGAATAGGTTTGTTTATCTTGCATTGATCCAAATCATGGCAGTCCCATCAATTGATCACACCACAAAGAACGAAAATAATGATATACGTATATGCCATCCGCATTGGCTACTGGGTCCCGTCATCACCCGTTAGGTTACTTAACTAACGACATAGCGGGGACTGGACTAGCGCGGATGCAAAACATATACAACATCTACTAGTATATATATCAATATATAATATTCGCTCAAGGCGTGATAAAAATGCAACATCACAGAAATGTAATAAGCATCACAGAACAATACAGATATCTGGGATCCCCGGGTTTCATAGAGCCGCTACCGAAACCCGACGTTTCCCTGGTCGTGTGGATAGCCTGTGCAATGAAATCCTAGACCCCTACGGGCGCGGCAAGTTACCCGCCAAAACCTAAAGCGAGGCAGCCCCTTCAGCAACGTGAATGGACTACCCAGCACTTCACGGAATCCGGTAACTTGGGCACCCCTCCTTGGGTCAACCTGTACCACCTACGAGTGCGGCGAATAGCCCGCCAATTCTAGAGTGAAGCCCCCTCCGTCTCAAAGCCATGAGATGCGGGCCCATTGCCCTCTAGAGCCCGGCTACCCGTGCACCCCTCCGCGGGGTAATCCTAGTACAGAAAGTAAAATATACGTACAACGGGTACATCGACCTCAGCCCGGTCGTGCCCCAAAAGAATAATATACAAACAGGAAGTGACGGCAGTCCACATGTCGGACGCTCGTCCCGCAATATCAAATGTACATATACAACCAAACTGTACTAACACTGCATCCAGGCTATCCACCACGACAAATCCGCAACATCACAGCACAACACAGAACATCAACATGAATGTCACGTTCGCAAATCCGTCTAAAAGGGCTATAGCAGTTAGACAGGATTTACCGATCAAATGACATTCACGGTCGTAGATATAATGTAAATACTGTGAACTGACATGTTTAAAATTTTCGATCGACTAAATTTCCCGAAGTGGGCCACAAGCACAACTGTAGCACTCAAAATAAATCTGGGCCCAAACAGATTATACCAAAAACCCTATTTCCAAGTCAGATAGCTACTGTAGAAATTTGGTGAAGCAAGGAGTTAAAATGGAGGCGGAACCGCGGCCAATGCATGGGTTTGGCCGCAGTTCCGCGGCGGAACAGTGCCATCGAACTACCAAATTTTCACAGAATGCTTAAAAAACCCTGCATGATTTTTTGACATGCTCACAAAATAAAATCGACAGAAACTCGAATTGAAAACGCGGTTTTTTAGAAAATCCGTTCGATCAAACTTGTAAACACATTAGAGCAAGCTAGAATAGCTTAATGGCCTGTCTCTGATACCAATGTAAGTGCACGGCAGCGCCCCGGCCGTCTGAACGAGGCCAAAATGCAGAAACGATACTTTTCTTTAACTTTATAAACGGCGCTACCGCGTAATTTAAACCCGGATCGGGCCATTAACCTAATGCTAGCAAACAAGAGAAAGGGTAGAATGCGATACCAAGCGATCCGTGTCCTTTGGTCTTCGGCCTCCATCCCGATCTCCTCGCGGAATCTCCGGTCTTCATCTCCTCGTCGGAAAGGGAACCACATCGCCGAGTCTTTTTACGGGCTCCCACCTCTGGACCGAGGCAACTCGGACACGAAGTTGGCAAGCCGACGTGTCCAAGAATGCTGTAGACTAAGTGTAGAATCAGTTTGCCTCAAGGGTTTATGAAGTTGCCATTGAAGGAGGTGAAGGTGGGAATGAACTTTTAAATGGGGCTATCTTTTTAGCATGAAAATGAAAATGAGATACCAAAAACCTCACACTAAAAATGAATTTTTCCTCTCCCTCCCAATAGTGTGTGTAACACCCGAGCCCAATACTACTATTTTCAGTTACTGTTTGAGCATTATGTGGTACTCATTTTATTTATCTTGCTGGTTTGTGGCTTACTGTAAAATTTTACTTGGCAAAGTCATTTCTGCATATAACAAATTTTAGTATCTAAAATAAAATTAAAAATATCCATCTTGGCCTACTCGACACCCCTAGCCATGTGGTAGCGTCCATATACTGTGTTCTCGTCCCGTTCAGTGAAACGGGCGAGTTTGGACGGCTACGTGCACGTACAGGTGTCCGTTTTGGGGGTATGCTTTTTAATCATAAAACACTTAATTTTAAAATTTGGAACCCGCTTAAAATCCTATTATTTCAATTTCGAATTTTTGGACCCGACCCGGGCGCGATTTGGAAATGTTTTATTTAGCACCAAAATCCCAAATTTAATATATATTTAAAACCATCGCATAATTAAAGTGTAGCCAATTTCAAATATTTTTTAAACCGAATATAAGATTTCTGAACAGTATAAATCTTTGCAAATTTTTTTCCTTCAGCCAATCTCTTCTCTTGAGCTGGGCCCCACACCTTTTCCCCACCTCCTCAATCTCTCTCTCTATCTCCCATATCTCTTTCTCTCTCCCTCACCGTCTCTCTCTCTCTCCCTCACCGTCTCTCTCTCTCTCAATCTCTCTCTCTTTATAAATCTATTCTCTCTCTCTCTCTTATATAAATTCCCCTCTCCTTTATTTTTTTCAAAACGCAGCAACAGAAACCATCCGAGCCTCGAACCCTAGCCACCGCCTCGTCCCCCGTCGCCGCCACAGCCCCACACCGGCACCACCGTCACCCTCGCCCGCACCTCCTCACCTCACCAAGCCCCTCGTCCTCCTTCCCCGCGCGCCTGCACCCTCACCGCGGCCTTGCCCTCGCCGCTGCAGCCACCTGCTCGCCACCCGCGACCACCTGCGCCGCCCCTGGTCGTCGCCGATGATCACCAGACCCCCTGTGATCGCCTCTGTAAGTCTTCCTTTTCTCTCCTCCTCTCCTTCTTCCTTTCTTCTCCCTTTTCTGTTCTGTCCCGATTCTTAATGGTCGTAGTTCATCGCAGGCAAAGCACCGGAGCTCCGTCGACGTGGTCGGCAGTCACCATCCCTCCACAGATCCTCGTGAGCCCCCTCGTCTCTATCTTTCTACTCTTCCCTCTTCTTGAGTCTCTATTTGGTCGTTTATCGAATTCTTGAATTTGTAGTTCGCTGTTCGCCGGAATCCGGCCGTGCCGGTGACGTGTCCCGACGATCCAGCGTGGTACCTCGACCCGCGTGGTTCCATTGTTCGTTATTTGGGTTCAATCCGTGAACCGTGCGTCCGTCGCGAGTTTCCCCCGCCGACGTTACGTTCCGTTTTTCCCGGTTCGCGACCCGTCAAGGCAAGTACCCATTGCTACATGCTATACAATATTTACATATATGTATTGACCCACTAAACCTGTAAAATTTAACTTGGTTTCCCATTTCGGTTACAATGTTGCATTATATTATTTTACTATTAAACATGGAATTTACAGTTTGCCAATTTGAACCCAATAATCAAATCTACCTGTTCAATCACATTTTACTGTTAAAATAACTGGTAGCAATTATCCCTATAGTTCTGTTACATTCGGACACTCGCATGCATTAACCTGAAATAACTGTATTGAACCGTTACATAAATTATTGCACCGCTAAGGGTGCTTAAACCTGTTAACATGACTAAACGGCTATATCGTTTTACTGCACTCTTGTAATTTGAATGAAACTGTAAGTGTATATGCCCTTGAGGCCGTTACTGTATCATACTAGCTTGTATATTACTTGATGGAAGCTTGGGATATTCACAGTTGTATATACAATCTTGCTCGAAATGGTAATATGCTACTTGGTTTGTCTTTGCTTTAATATGTGCATGTGTTTCTTTTAGCATATCGCTGATATACATATTAGTAGAGCCCTTAGGATCTTTGCTTGATTACCAGCGTTGTGATGGCGCTCACACTCGTGGGAGCTGGGTGATCTATAAGCACATCCTTATACAGGTCCCTAGTCGTTGGACTATCGAGACAGGGCATCGATACTCCGGAGTAGACTAGCGTATGCGCTTCTCATCCCAGGGTGGAAGACGGTCTGTCCCACAGCCGTCAGTACGTCGTACTTGAGATAGTATGCGGGTGCTCGTTAGGTTACGAGTACACTGGACAGGACTCGTCGGGAACTGTTGGATGGTATTATACCTATCGTCGGTTATCAGTTCCCAGGTGACATGAGTACAGCTTAGTCCGCTGACTTGATACTGTCACTTCGCCTCGAGTGTGTTCCCACTGCACTTTGATTACTACCCTACCACGGCTCAAAGGAGTCGTGCAAACAAGTAGTTTTTGGGTGCAGTCCCGAAGCACTTGGAGGCAGTGACGGTTAGACAGGATTCGTCTCTCCCGGTATTGGGGGTTGACATCGCGCTGTGTCCAGGAGAGCCATTACACGAGTAGTCCCTGGCCAGGGCAATCGAGATACACTGGTAGGTTTCCAGTGTTATCTCAGGGTGTTCTGGGCTACACTCCGACACGACTTGTACCGCTATTAGGGGACTGAAGTTCACCGCCCCCCTAGGCCCGCCATGCGATGTATCAGACGAATAGACCGGACTGTACAGAGATTGTCACATACAGGCTCAGTAGGAGTTCAGATGGGGTTCACCTCGTCAGTCTTCTTATCGACATCTACCTGGGGACCGTTACGTACAGCTAGTGCCGCTTGCGGTCTGTGGTTAAACCCACTGCCAGCGTAGTGTCGAGTCTTTAGAGTCCCACACAGAGAGCTATTCGCCTTTAGGCAAAATGAGTAGAGGTCGCATGGTTTTGCGACAGGGTTTGTTCACATCCGCGCACTTGTGCACGTTTGCTGTCCGGACAGCTTATACTAGCGGGCTTTGGTTTAAGCCGGATCCTAGTATATGATTTGGGATTGGTTTTTCTCATTGTATTCGTATTCCTCGGATCACGAATACGGGTGCGTATGCACAGTTGCTTGAGACAGAGGGAGAGGACCTTGATTAGGGTTAATGACTATTGTCATTTTATTAACCCTAATGCTTATGTGTGTATTATGGTTAATTGATATTAGTTTAATAATTGTGCATGGTTATGGTTGTTGACCATTCGACCTTCTTGACTTATTGACCTTGGTTGACACTTTGACCATAATCATTTCATTTGGAAGATGCTTTTTGATCCTTGCAATTTGCATTAAAAATGAAATGATAATGGTCATGTCTTGATTAAGCCATGACAATTATCTTACTAATTATCTAATTAAAATAATACACACATATATGTGAGAATGGTTCATATTATTCTCATTCTATCATTCATTTTCTCTCTCTTGTTCTTCCTCTTCCTCAAGCTTTCCCCTCTCATGTGTTGAGAAACACTTGAGCTTGAGAAAAACCCTTTCTTGATAATCTCTACTCTCATCTAGGGTTCAAGGATTAGCACTTCTTGCACCCTAGTTACTTCTAGCTTGGAGTTGAAGCCAAAGGTCGAGGCTTTCGGGTGGATCTTTCTTCGACGTGAGTAGACGACAAAGGTGACCTCTTTCCACCACTCCAAGGAGCAAGGAGAGAAGGACATAAAGCCCAAGGTATAACCTTTCTAGCACTTAGCTAGTTTCTAGTTAGCTTTAGCTTGTTTTTGTTTAGCAAAGATCCTTCATAGTCTAGTCCATGTTGCCTAAGTTCATAAAAATTCGTTTTTTATTCCGTTTTCCGCCTCCCCATAACCACCGGGGTGGGCAACGTGGACTTACAGTGGTATCAGAGCCTAACTAAATATAAACTAGCTAGGTAGTAGAGTGTATCGAAGTTCGAATCGGAAAAATCGAAAAAATGAGTTTTCTAAACCCTAAGTTTCTGTTAAAATTTTTTCTGTTCAAAACAAAATAAATCATACTCCAAAAATCATCTCAGGGTTTTGTGAAGAAAGCCACCAAAAACGATCCAGTGATTCGACCAAAGTGCCGCGGTTCCGCGGCAATAGCAAGCTATTGCCGCGCAACCGCGGCCGTCTTAGCTCTTCACTGGGTCGAGTTTGGTGCAGTGTATTTCTGGCTTGGTTTTGGGATTTTTAAGATGGTTTATATGTGCCCAGGTTTTCCAGAATAGAAATTTGTTTTTGGGGGCCTATAAATTCGTATTTTTTTTATCGAACTTCAATACACTTTGACTAAAAGGTTATATCTGTGATGTTTATATGTATTGAACGTCGGCTAATCGCTATATGTCGATTAGTCGGGGTTATACATATCTGTGATCTGTGATTGATGATGGTATGTGTATATGAATGGATTGGATTGTCGCGGATGAATAGCCGGGGTGGATGTGAGATGAGTGTTGCTTTTTCTTTCATTCATTGTAATATGTAAATTGATGTAATAATATTATTTGTATGGCCGCGCAACCGGGTCGGGGTTGTAGCCGTCATTGTATAATTCTTTTTACTGTTTTTGCTCCTAGGATAGACCCATGGAGGGGGTGCACAAACTACCGGGTATCTCGAAGTGCCGAGTGGCCTACTCACGGTGTTGAGGGAGGTTGCTTCGCTTCGGGTACTTGGCGGGTAGTTTGCCGCACCCGTAGGGGTCTTGGGTGGGGTATTGGCTATTCACCGCGACCGTGTAATCCGCTTTTCATTGCAGGCTCGAACGGATTGCGGATTCCTAGTATATCCAATGTATTCATCTGTGATCTGTAATGTCTATCATTGCTATATATTTATATATGATAACTATTTAGGCGTTGCTTATGTTTTACAGCCGCGCTGGCCCAGCCCCCGCTCAGTCGTTAGTTAAGTAACCTAACGGGTGATGACGGGGCCCCGTGGCGAATGCGAATGGCATAAGCGTATGTCATATTTTGGTTGTTTTCTGCAATGGTAGGATTAAATGATGGGACGCATTAAAAGAACTAATGCAAGAAAATAAACCAAGTAAAAGTCGATTGGAACACTTTGAAAACCACTCGGTTCTTTTCAAAACTAAACTTTTAAACGCGGAGCTTGAACCACTCCTTTTGAAAGCTATCTCGTTCCATCGATTATATCAAGTTCACTACGTTCACGGTTTCGCCAAAATCATTCGTAGACCTCCGTCATTCCACATGAATGGTCAAAAATTATTCAAGCTATGTATTTTGGCCAAAGTCAAGGCATAGTGATTGGTAGCTATTGGGTATTCATGTGCAGCATAGATAGATGCGTTGGTTTGGGACAGTCGTACTGCCATTTTGGCCAAAGTCAAGGGTAGGTACGGGTGGGTCCAAATTAACCAGGAGAATGACGGGTAGAACTTGACATGTGACTTATGATATTTTGGCCAAAGTCAAGGTCATAAGAGCATGGGGCAAAAATCCACATCGGGAGTTTCATAAGTACTGAAACTTGCTAGCGCTGCATACCATTTGGAGTGTGATAATTCTGGTAGGATTCCTTCGGTTTTATCATGCGATGATATTTGGATCCCGATCCTACTGTGAGTATATGCTACTCCTCGGGAAAACTCTCACTTAACGATCAATGCTATAAACTTAGTAGGTGTCTAGAAAGGTGTTAGGGGGCTACGCCCACAGGGAAAAGAGGTTACTTAATTAGGGAACTTCGCGAAAGCGTTGGAAAACCTCCCTCGAAGTACCGACACTGGCCTGGCTAAACGGTTAAGCAAGTATTGTACGGTGAGATTGATCCTGACTAATCTTTTCTTTACGGTTTGAGAAGGGATTCGAGAGACAGTGGGAGCCATCCTGTTTAGACAAACAAAAAACCACTCTAAACTTGCAAGAGCATCATGCTAAAGTGTTTCTTTTCTCTCTCCTAATTGCAGCGACCATTCAACATGACCGGACTTAAGTTATTACTAGATAAAAACATATTGACAGGGCCAAACTACAAAGATTGGCTCAGGAATATCAAGATGGCAATCACTTACGACAAGCTGGGGTATGTCCTTACCACCAAAGCTCCCCCTGTCCTAGGTCCCAAAACCAGTGTCGTAGATAAGGAAATCTACAAGACCTGGGAAATAGATTGCGCGAAGGCCAAATGCCTCGTACTAGCCTCGATGGGCAACGAACATCAGAGGAGGCACGAGAATATGTACCTAGAGTCCATATTTCTTCATACAAAAGAACTGTATGGAGAGCAGTCTCGTATCGCAAGATACGAAGTGTCGAAGAAGTTGTTTTCGGCAAGGTTGGCCGTCGGATCATCGGTAGCGGAACACGTGCTTAAGATGATTGGCTACATAGAGGAGCTCGCGGACCTTGGGACCACGTTGGAGAATGAACTCTATACTGATTTGATTCTCCTGTCCCTTCCTTCCACTTACGCCTAGTTTATCCTTAACTTCAACATGCAAGGAAAGGAGGTTGAACTTTCCGAACTTCTGAACATGTTGAGGAGTACTGAGGGCACCCTACAGAAAAGTAGGGAGACATCCACTTTGTTTGTAGGAGGATCTTCCTCTTCTAGATCCAGGGCGAAAGCCAAGGGTAAGAAGAAGAAAGCCCCCGCCAAACCAAGAGGCGGTGTCGGTAAAGTGGATCCGAAGGGAAAAGGAAAAGCAACAAAGATAGCGGGAAAGCTGGTGGGGATGGAAGAATGCTTCTATTGTCACAAAAGTGGTCACTGGAAACAGGATTGCAAGGCTTGGAAGGCCAGAACACAGGATTTGAAGCGAGTTGCGGCTTCAGCTTCAGGTGTGTATGTTATTGAAAACTGTCTATCAATAAACTCTATATCCTGGGTATTGGATACCGGATCAGGATCTCATATTTGTAATTCTTTGCAGGCGTTGAGAAAGCGTAGAGTTTTGAAGGCAGGTGACATGACCCTCAGAGTTGCAAACGGTGCTAGCATGGATGCTAAGGCCGTGGGGGACTATCATCTGGGATTGTCGGGTGGACACTTTTTGGTTTTGCGTAGTTGTTATTATGTACCAAATGCAACCTGTAATATCATTTCTGTATCTTTATTATCTAAAGAAGGTTATGAATTTGCATTTGTAAGTAATGTAGTGAACATTCACCTTAATCAAGTTTTGATTGGGTCAGGTACATTGAACAACGGTATATACGTATTAAACCAACCACAGATTTTCAATGTCCAGAATACACACAAAAGAAAGTCTCCAGAAATCAATAGAACTTTCTTATGGCATTGTAGACTGGGTCACATCAATGAGAGAAGGTTGACTAAGTTACATGCAGAAGGATATTTGGATTCGTTCGAATATCAATCGTATGCAACTTGTCAATCCTGTCTCAAGGGAAAGATGACAAAGACTCCGTTCACTGGACACGGAGTAAGAGCGAGCGAGCTCTTGGGACTCGTACACAGCGACGTGTGCGGTCCAATGTCTACACATGCACGAAGCAGTTATTCTTACTTCATTACTTTTACGGATGACTTTTCAAGGTACGGTTATGTCTTCTTAATGAAACATAAATCATAGGCTTTTGAAAAATTCCAGGAATATAAGAATGAAGTAGAAAAACAAACAGGCAAAAGTATCAAGGCACTGAGATCTGATCGAGGTGGTGAATACTTGAGTGCCGAGTTCCTGGGTTACTTAAAAGAGAATGGAATTCTCTCTCAGCTTACTCCTCCATACACTCCGCAACATAACGGTGTATCGGAGAGACGGAACCGAACCCTATTGGATATGGTACGATCCATGATGAGTAACGCTGAGTTGCCGCGATCGTTTTGGGGATATGCGCTAGAATCAGCTGCATACCTTTTGAACCGGGTTCCAACTAAGACTGTGCCCACTACACCATATCAGATGTGGTGTGGGAAGAGACCCTATCTTAATCACATTAAGACATGGGGATGTCCAGCTTTTGTAAAAAAGCAGCATGCGGACAAGCTCGAGGCACGCTCAGTACAGTGCAAGTTTGTGGGATATCCAAAGAACTCCAAAGGATATTTCTTCTATTGCGAAGAGGAACAAAAGGTGTTTATTTCTCGCCATGCCCACTTTCTAGAACACCAGTTCATAGAAAAAGAATTAAGTTGGAGCGCAATAGAACTGGAAGAAATTCCAGAACCACGAGCTATTACTGAAAGCTTAGTAGAACCAGAGGGTTTGAAAGATCAGGACATTCCCACACCGCTCCGCAGAAGTAGTAGGCAGTCTCATCCGCCCGAGAGATACTACGGTTTTCTCGTTGACGTGGATAGAGAGGATTGCATCATAGATTTTGATGAGCCTACTAGCTTCCAGCAAGCCATTCGGAGCGTCGACTCGGTAAAATGGCTGGATGCAATGCGGACCGAAATGGAGTCTATGTACACCAACAAAGTATGGACGTTGGACATTGCTCCAGATGGGGTAAAACCCGTAGGATGCAAGTGGATCTTTAAAAGGAAGATTGGTGTAGATGGACAGGTTGAGACCTATAAAGCTAGACTGGTAGCAAAGGGTTTTCGTCAACAACCTGGTTTGGACTATGACGAAACCTTTTCTCCAGTAGCTATGCTGAAATCCATTCGGATCCTTCTTGCCATTGCTGCCTTCCACGATTATGAGATTTGGCAGATGGACGTAAAGACAGCTTTTCTAAATGGACATTTAGAGGAGTATGTCTATATAGACCAGGCAGAGGGTTTCATTCAGAGTGGGAGCAGCGGAAAGGTGTGCAAGTTGCTTAAGTCCATTTATGGACTAAAGCAGGCATCGCGGAGTTGGAACATCTGTTTTGATGAGACGGTCAAGGAATTTGGCTTTATCAAAAATCCAGATGAACCATGCATCTATTGTAGATTTGTAGCGAGAACTGTAGTATTTCTCGTTTTATACGTGGATGACATTCTCTTAATAGGAAATGATATTCCTATGCTACAATCTGTCAAGGGGTTCTTGTCACACAGGTTCTCCATGAAAGACCTGGGTGATGCCTCATACATTCTGGGTATCCGGATCTACCGTGACAGATCCAAGAGGATATTAGGACTTTCGCGGTCCAGGTACATCGACACCATATTGAAGAGATTCAGTATGGAAGATTCCAAGCGCGGTAATCTACCGGCTTGTCACGGGATCACCCTCTCTAAAAAGATGTCTCCCAAGACTGATTTGGAGAGGGATCACATGTCTATTATACCCTACGCTTCTGCGGTAGGCTCTATAATGTATGCGATGTTGTGTACCAGACCGGATGTGGCTTATGCACTGAGTGTGGTAAGCAGGTATCAGTCAAACCCTGGGGAGAAACATTGGATAGCAGTAAAGAACATTCTCAAGTACCTAAGAAGGACTAAGGAGATGTTCTTGGTGTATGGCGGAAAAGACCTCCAGATTGAGGCCTTTGCTGACTCCAGCTTCCAGAGTGACAAGGATGATTCCAAGTCCATGTCGGGTTTTGTCTTTACCCTCAATGGAGGGGCGGTGTGTTGGAAGAGCTCCAAACAGGAAACCGTTGCTGACTCGACTATGGAAGCGGAAAACATCGCTGCATCTGATGCCGCAAAAGAAGCTGTCTGGATAAGGAAGTTCTTGAGAGAACTTCAGCTGGTTCCGTCCATTGTTTACCCAATACCTCTGTATTGCGACAACAACGGGGCTATAGTTTTAGCGAAGGAACCCAGGTCCCATCAGAAATCCAGACACATCTTAAGGCGGTATCACCTGATCAGGGAGATCGTGGATCGCCACGAGATCAAGGTTCGGAGGGTTGCTTCAGAAGATAACACAGCAGATCCATTCACCAAGGCCTTGCCACAGACTCAGTTCGAGCGGCTGATCGAGATGATAGGTCTTCGATACGCCAGTACATGGCCTTAGTGCAAGTGGGAGATTGTTAGTGTATATGCCCTAGAGGCCATTACTGTATCATACTAGCTTGTATATTACTTGATGGAAGCTTGGGATATTCATAGTTGTATATACAATCTTGCTCGAAATGGTAGTATGCTACTTGGTTTGTCTCTGCTTTAATATGTGCATGTGTTTCTTTTAGCATATCGCCGATATACATATTAGTAGAGCCCTTAGGATCTTTGCTTGATTACCAGCGTTGTGATGGCGCTCACACTCGTGGGAGCTGGGTGATCTATAAGCACATTCTTATACAGGTCCCTAGTCGTTGGACTATCGAGACAGGGCATCGATACTCCGGAGTAGACTAGCGTGTGCGCTTCTCATCCCAGCGTGGGAGACGGTCTGTCCCACAGCCGTCAGTATGTCGTACTTGAGATAGTATGCGGGTGCTCGTTAGGTTACGAGTACACTGGACAGGACTCGTCGGGAACTGTTGGATGGTATTATACCTATCGTCAGTTATCAGTTCCCAGGTGACATGAGTACAGCTTAGTCCGCTGACTTGACACTGTCACTTCGCCTCGAGTGCGTTCCCACTGCACTTTGATTACTACCCTACCACGCCTCAAAGGAGTCGTGCAAACAGGTAGTTTTTGGGTGCAGTCCCGAAGCACTTGGAGGCAGTGACGGTTAGACAGGATTGGTCTCTCCCGGTATTGGGGGTTGACATCGCGCTGTGTCCAGGAGAGCCATTACACGAGTAGTCCCTGGTCAGGGCAAGCGAGATACACTGGTAGGTTTCCAGTGTTATCTCAGGATGTTCTGGGCTACACTCCTACACGACTTGTACCGCTATTAGGGGACTGACGTTCACCGCCCCCCTAGGCCCCCCATGCGATGTATCAGACGAACAGACCGGATTGTACGGAGATTGTCATATACAGGCTCAGTAGGAGTTCAGATGGGGTTCACCTCGTCAGTCTTCTTATCGACATCTACCTGGGGACCGTTACGTACAGCAAGTGCCGCTTGCCGTCTGTGGTTAAACCCACTGCCAGCGTAGTGTCGAGTCTTTAGAGTCCCACACAGAAAGCTATTTGCCTTTAGGCAAAATGAGTAGAGGTCGCATGGTTTTGCGACAGGGTTCGTTCACATCGGCGCACTTGTGCACGTTTGCTGTCCGGACAGCTTATACTAGCGGGCTTTGGTTTAAGCCGGATCCTAGTATATGATTTGGGATTGGTTTTTCTCATTGTATTCGTATTCCTCGGATCACGAATACGGGTGCGTATGCACAGTTGCTTGAGACAGAGGGAGAGGACCTTGATTAGGGTTAATGACTATTGTCATTTTATTAACCCTAATGCTTATGTGTGTATTATGGTTAATTGATATTAGTTTAATAATTGTGCATGGTTATGGTTGTTGACCATTTGACCTTCTTGACTTATTGACCTTGGTTGACACTTTGACCATCATCATTTCATTTGGAAGATGCTTTTTGATCCTTGCAATTTGCATTAAAAATGAAATGATAATGGTCATGTCTTGATTAAGCCATGACAATTATCTTACTAATTATCTAATTAAAATAATACACACATATATGTGAGAATGGTTCATATTATTCTCATTCTATCATTCATTTTCTCTCTCTTGTTCTTCCTCTCCCTCATGCTTTCCCCTCTCATGTGTTGAGAAACACTTGAGCTTGAGAAAAACCCTTTCTTGATAATCTCTACTCTCATCCAGGGTTCAAGGATTAGCACTTCTTGCACTCTAGTTACTTCTAGCTTGGAGTTGAAGCCAAAGGTCGAGGCTTTCGGGTGGATCTTTCTTCGACGTGAGTAGACGACAAAGGTGACCTCCTTCCACCACTCCAAGGAGCAAGGAGAGAAGGACATAAAGCCCAAGGTATAACCTTTCTAGCACTTAGCTAGTTTCTAGTTAGCTTTAGCTTGTTTTTGTTTAGCAAAGATCCTTCATAGTCTAGTCCATGTTGCCTAAGTTCATAAAAATTCGTTTTTTATTCCGTTTTCCGCCTCCCCGTAATAACCGGGGTGGGCAACGTGGACTTACAGAAACTGCTTATTATGTAATTCATTGCTTATGTCATATTGTTAATACCCATGTTTGATTATATATCTGATTGTGAGCACACCCACGATATTGTTTACATCTTGACCTGACATTGCTACACATGCATATATTGATACACCTGATATGGTACCGTATACTGTTGACTTGACCTGATGTACCATGACTCGACCCGTTAACTGATCTTGTGTCTAATGCCAACAAACCTGACATGTAGTCGTCATGGACCATTCCTATTGTCTATCCAGACAAACCTACTTTTACCTGATCCTGTGTTGGCATTAGTTCTTGATTACTGAATACCTGACTCGACATACATAACTTGGGGGTATGGGGAAATCAAAGGTGAAACCGACTTGTAACTCAGCAGTTCGATACCTGTTCTGATCAGTCTTACGGGCTAGGCCAGCCCCGGAGTGATGATGCTGACATCACTCACCCATCCTGCTACCTGTTACTGCCTAGCGGCACGTCTCGGATTCAGCCCCGAGGATCTTGACCGTGGTCCCGGGCATGCATGGGATACTATTGAGTTACATCGATGATTCATCAATTGATTTCAAAGACTTAGAATAGAAAACCTGATAGAACAGTTTAGTTACCCACTGCACACTACCCTGTACTGCGTGATTCACATTATTGCTACTCTCGTTTTATTCCTGTTCATTTTTGCATTGCATGTTACACTGTTCATATTATATTACTTGTTGACATGACGCGCTGACGTCTGGGTTTTGCATGGCCCAGATTCTATACCGCTGTCGCAGTCCGAGCAGGAGTACTTCAGCCAGCAGGCTGAGCTGTGAGTTCAGTAGTAGTTAGTTTTATTTCCTGCATTTATTTCCTGATGTGAGCTCGCATTATGGGACATACTTCTCAGTTATTTGTATTCGATCATTTGATTCCGCATTTATTTATTATTGACTCCTGTTATTCTGGATTCTGGACATGATTTAGATAGTTTTATCTTGTTCTTGATATCTCTACAGCCGTAATGTGACTGTGGATGGATAATTTCTACCCACAGGTAGCATGGTTGGCTATGTCACGTGCTCAATCTAGCGTACTCTGAGAAGCGGGGCGTGACATGGTTCTCTTAGTATCAGAGCCATAGGTTAGCTGGGTTGATTCTTTTGTAGTTGGGTATTGTACCCAATATACGAATCAGAATGCCCGTGTTTAGGAAACATGTCCTGCCACTTTGCCGTTTACCATTCTTGAATCACATTCTTCCTGATTATATCTTTTACGACGTGCAAACTTACTTTGCATGTCGACTCGAAAAACAGGATTTCTTGTTTTCTCTAGGACTTAGGCGACTTGGGTGGAGTTAAGTAATTGTGGCTATGATACCGCGGCATAGTTACAATGCGGTACTCTATTTAAGTATCTTGGAGTTCTAGCCTTGATCTATATATTGAATCTATCATCATGGTAATGTTGGGTGTTTTTGATTTCAGGAATATGGCAGATAAGAATTTCAAGACGTATCAGAGGCGTGTGGACGAAGCCGCCATGCTTGGAGTGATAAGAGGAATGCTGGAGAATCAAAAAAGACAGACCGAGCTGATCCAGCAGCAAGCAGAATCATTTCAGGAAGGTTTGCGGACCGTTCAGCAGTCCGTAGATAAGGTTGAAGCTAAACCAGTTGATCGAGTTGGGACCGTGGCAGATTTCAGACGTTTGGGTCCGTCTACATTCACTGGTTTGGAGGAGCCGTTGCCAGCCGAGCAGTGGCTAGTTGACACGGAGAATTTGCTGATTGCGCCACAAATTCTTGATGACAAAAGAGTTTATGTGGTACGCATTCAGTTAGTGGACTACGCTCGAGAATGGTGGCTTGTGGAGGAGACCCGTTTGCCCAAGCCGATCAAGTGGGCGGATTTTTCTAAGAGTTTCCTGGAGAAGTTCTTCCCGCGGACTACACGGGAGGAAATGGAAGAGAAATTTATTGGGCTAAGGCAGAATGGAGCACCCGTGGACGTGCATGCAGCAGAGTGGACGAGACTCAGCAGATTCGCTGGACCTTTAGTCGCCAACGATGCAGACAGGGAACGAAGGTTTTTGCGCAGCTTGGATGTGGACATCCAGAGGCAGATTGTCTCCCTGGGTTTGACCACTTTCTCACAGGTTCTTACGGCAGCTCTGGAACAGCAGAGTTTATCTGGGATGAAGGGGAGCTTGCAGCAGACAGCGGTTGCGGCAAGGAAGCCCGCATTTGTACCTAACCGAGCTCATGGTTGCTGGGGTATTCCAGTGGACCGTCGTGGTGTAGCACCCATGAAGAAGCCTGTAATTGTTGATCGAAGAAGGAGCGTGATTTGTGACTACTGCCGTTTACCTGGGCACGTGCAGAAGGATTGTCGAAGGATGCTGGGACTCTGTTTGGTTTGTGGAGCGGCAGATCACACCGTTGGTGCTTGTCTGTCGAAGCTTCGTACGAGGGATGATACTCAGAAGCCACCGTAGAAACCGTTCCAAGGGCAGAAACAGCTGACTCAAGGACCTAATCAGGCTCGAGCTTTTACCTTGACAGCCGAGGGAGCCAAGGCGTCAGGAGAAGTAGTTTCAGGTACTTTTCTCGTTCATGGTTTCCCCACATTGGTATTATTTGATTCTGGTGCATCACACTGTTTTATGTCATCCAAATTTATAACTACACACTCGATTACCTGCACGACCCTGTCTAGTTTCTGGGACATACACACTAGGAATGGGAAAATCATATCTAGTAGGGAGTGTAAAGATTGTATGGTTGTTATGTGCGGACGGGAACTCTTTGCAGATTTCTTGGTGATTGATACGGGCAGCTATGAGGTCGTCTTGGGAATGGATTTTCTTGGAACTTTCCACGCTCACATTGACTGTAGAGCAAAGAAAGTAATTTTCCAGATTCCCGGACATCCCAAGTTTACCTTCACTGGAGGAAGCAGTTCTGTCGGGCCAGTCGAGTTTAGGGCTAGGCCGACAAACAATATTCTTGCAGCAATGGAAGTTGATAGTGGTGAAGAGCCGGCGGTTGTTCGCGATTTTATGGATGTATTTGAAGATATATCGGGTTTACCGCCGAAGCGAGACGTGGAGTTCGCAATTGATCTTATTCCTGGTGCAGCGCCAGTATCTAAAGCGTATTATCCAATGGCACCAGTAGAGTTGGAAGAAGTTAAGAAACAGATTGCTGAATTACTTGAGAAGGGTTGGATTCGAAGCAGTAACTCGCCTTGGGGAGCTCCAGTTCTTCTAGTAAAGAAGAAGGATGGCACAAGAAGAATGTGCATCGACTATCGAGAATTAAACCGGGTGACTATTAAGAACAAGTACCCGATCCCTCGCATTGGAGAACTTTTTGAACAGCTTAGTGGCGCGAGGGTATTCTCGAAGCTGGATTTGCGATCCGGATATCATCAGGTCCGAGTGAAAACAGAAAACATTTGCAAGACGGCGTTCCGAACTCGGTATGGACATTACGAGTACTTAGTGATGCCCTTCGGAGTAACGAATGCGCCGGCAGTATTCATGGACTTGATGAACCGAATCTTTTCACCGTTCTTGGACCCGTTTATTATGGTGTTCATTGACGATATTCTGGTTTACTCGAAGAGTTTTGAGGAGCATGCTGAGCATTTAAAGATCGCACTGCAGACGTTGAGACAGGAGAAATTGTATGCGAAGATGAGTAAGTGCGAGTTTTGGCTGGAGGAAGTGAAGTTTTTGGGGCATGTTGTGTCGGGCGATGGAATCGCCGTCGATCCAGAAAAAATTGCAGCAGTTCGAGATTGGCCTATTCCAAAGAATGTTGCTGAGATAAGAAGTTTCCTTGGATTAGCCGGATACTACAGGAGATTTGTGGAGAACTTTGCTCATCTGGCAGAGCCGTTGACCAAGCTTACGCGCAAGGAGGTACCTTTTGTATGGACGGATAAATGTGCGTTAGCTTTTGAGACGTTGAAGCAGAAGTTGATAACCGCCCATATTCTAACCGTGCCAGACAATTCCGGAGGATTGGTGATTCACAGCGACGCATCTGGGAAAGGATTGGGATGTGTTTTGATGCAGCATGGGAAGGTTGTAGCGTACGCATCGAGACAATTGAAGACCCATGAGAAGAATTATCCGACTCATGACTTGGAGCTTGCGGCTGTGATTTTCGCTTTGAAGATTTGGAGACACTACCTTTTGGGCGAAAGAGTCGAAGTCTTTACAGATCATAAGAGCTTGAAGTATGTGTTCACTCAGAAGGAGCTTAACATGAGACAGCATAGATGGTTGGAGCTGATGGCTGACTACGATCTTGATCTTAAGTACCATCCGGGGAAGGTTAATGTTGTGCCGGATGCGCTTAGTCGGTTACCAGCAATTCAGGTGTTAACTACGCAGAAGGAGATTGTTGCAGATTTTCGAAGATTTGACTTGGAGGTTGTGCTACCGCGTTCTACGGGACAGTTAATGCAGCTACAAGTGCAGTCGTCTTTGATTGAGAAGATTAAAGCAGCACAATCGCAGGATCCTAGACTGCAAAAGTTTCGAGAGCAAGTTGAAGCCAGACTACGAACAGATTTACTGGTCCACGAAGATGGTTCGTTGAGGTATGGTAGCCGTTTATGTATGCCAAAGGGAGATGTTCGTGAAGAGCTTATGAAAGAGGCACACAGTTCAGCTTATTCTGTACATCCAGGAGGCACAAAGATGTACCGAGATATTCGACAGCATTTCTGGTGGGAAGGCATGAAACGGGAGATTGCTCGCTTTGTGGCTAAGTGCTTGGTGTGTCAGCAAGTTAAGGCTGAACATCAAAGGGTTGCTGGTTTATTGCAACCACTTCCGATTCCTCAGTGGAAGTGGGAACATATAACCATGGATTTCGTGACGGCTTTACCGCGGAGTCCAAAAGGCAACAATGCAATATGGGTGATTGTTGATCGGTTGACCAAGGCAGCTCACTTTATTCCTTTCCGGGTCGGTCAATCAACGGAGACTTTGGCAGAGCGGTACATGCAGGAGATTGTAAGATTGCATGGGGTACCGGTGAGCATCGTGTCCGATCGGGACACTCGGTTCTTATCACACTTCTGGAGGAGTTTACAGGAAAGTTTGGGGACCCGATTGAAGTTTAGCACAGCCTATCATCCTCAAACTGATGGTCAGTCGGAGAGAACGATCCAAACTCATAAAGACATGTTGAGAGCATGCATGTTGGACTTCAAGGATTCCTCAGTGGAAGTGGGAACATATAACCATGGATTTCGTGACGGCTTTACCGCGGAGTCTAAAAGGCAACAATGCAGTATGGGTGATTGTTGATCGGTTGACCAAGGCAGCTCACTTTATTCCTTTCCGGATCGGTCAATCAACGGAGACTTTGGCAGAGCGGTACATGCAGGTGATTGTAAGATTGCATGGGGTACCGGTGAGCATCGTGTCCGATTGGGACACTCGGTTCTTATCACACATCTGGAGGAGTTTACAGGAAAGTTTGGGGACCCGATTGAAGTTTAGCACAGCCTATCATCCTCAAACTAATGGTCAGTCGGAAAGAACGATCCAAACTCTTGAAGACATGTTTAGAGCATGCATGTTGGACTTCAAGGGTTCGTGGGAGGATCATCTACACTTGGTGGAGTTTTCTTACAACAACAGTTTTCAAGCAACTATCTAGATGGCTCCGTTTGAAGCTTTGTATGGTCGTAAATGCCGTTCACCTGTTTGTTGGGATGATGTCGGTGAACGAAGATTGTTGGGACCAGATTTGGTGGTGAAGACAGTTGAAAAGGTTAACACTATCAGGAATCATATGAAGGCAGCTCCAGACAGACAGAAGAGTTGGGCTGACACGTTAAGAAGACCTCTAGAGTTCGCCGTGGGTGATTTGGTGTTCTTAAAGATATCACCGACTAGAGGGGTGATTCGTTTTGGGAGTCGAGGAAAGCTTAGTCCTCGATTTGTTGGACCCTTTGAGATCTTGGAGCGTGTTGGTGAGGTAGCGTACCGTTTGGCGTTACCGCAGACCTTGGCAAATGTGCACGACGTGTTTCACGTATCTCAACTACGAAGGTATGTTCGAGATGAAACGCACGTATTGGATCATTCGGAATTAACAGTACGAGAAGACTTGACTTTTGAGGAGCGACCGGTTGAAATCATGGATCGAAGGGAAAAGGTTCTCAAGAACAAGGTTATCCCCCTTGTGCTTGTTTCTTGGGGTAATCGATCGCATGGAGAGTCCACTTGGGAATGAGAAGATGAAATCCGACAGGAGTTTCCTCACCTTTTCCTGTAGTTTTCTATCTTTGTATTCTTGGAATTTCGAGGACGAAATTCTTTTTGTAGTTGGGTATGATGTAACACCCGAGCCCAATACTACTATTTTCAGTTACTGTTTGAGCATTAGGTGGTACTCATTTCATTTATCTTGCTTGTTTGTGGCTTACTGTAAAATTTTACCTAGCAAAGTCATTTCTGCATATAACAAATTTTAGCATCTAAAATAAAATTAAAAATATCCATCTTGGCCTACTCGACACCCCTAGCCTTGTGGTAGCGTCCATGTACTGTGTTCTCGTCCCGTTCAGTGAAACGGGCGAGTTTGGACGGCTACGCATGCGTACAAGTGTCCATTTTGGGGTTATGCTTTTTAATCATAAAACACTTAATTTTAAAATTTGGAACCCACTTAAAATCCTATTATTTCAATTTCAAATTTTTGGACCCGACCCGGGCGCGATTTGGAAATGTTTTATTTAGCGCCAAAATCCCAAATTTAATATATATTTTAAACCATCGCATAATTAAAGTGTAGCCAATCTCAAATATTTTTTAAACCGAATATAAGATTTCTGAACAGTATAAATCTTTGCAAATTTTTTTCCTTCAGCCAATCTCTTCTCTTGAGCTGGGCCCCACACCTTTTCCCCACATCCTTAATCTCTCTCTCTATCTCTCACCGTCTCTCTCTCTCTCCCTCACCGTCTCTCTCTCTCTCTCTCTTTCTCAATCTCTCTCTCTTTATAAATCTATTCTCTCTCTCTCTCTTATATAAATTTCCCTCTCCTTTATTTTTTTCAAAACGCAGCAACAGAAACCATTCGAGCCTCGAACCCTAGCCACCGCCTCGTCCCCCGTCGCCGCCGCAGCTCCATGCCGGCACCACCGTCACCCTCGCCCGCACCTCCTCACCTCACCAAGCCCCTCGTCCTCCATCCCCGCGCGCCTGCACCCTCACCGCGGCCTTGCCCTCGCCGCTGCAGCCACCTGCTCGCCACCCGCGACCACCTGCGCCGCCCCTGGTCGTCGCCGACGATCACCAGACCCCCTGTGATCGCCTCTGTAAGTCTTCCTAGTCTCTCCTCCTCTCCTTCTTCCTTTCTTCTCCCTTTTCTGTTCTGTCCCAATTCTTGATGGCTGTAGTTCATCGCAGGCAAAGCACCGGAGCTCCGTCGACGTGGTCGGCAGTCACCATCTCTCCACAGATCCTCGTGAGCCCCCTCGTCTCTATCCTTCTTCTCTTCCCTCTTCTTGAGTCTCTATTTGGTCGTTCATCGAATTCTTGAATTTGTAGTTCGCTGTTCGCCGGAATCCGGCCATGCCGGTGACGTGTCCCGATGATCCAGCATGGTACCCCGACCCGCGTGGTTCCATTGTTCGTTGTTTGGGTTCAATCCGTGAACCGTGCGTCCGTCGCGAGTTTCCCCCGCCGACGTTACGTTCCGTTTTTCCCGGTTCGCGACCCGTCGAGGAAAGTACCCCTTGCTACATGCTATACAATATTTACATATATGTATTGACCCCCTAAACCTGTAAAAATTAACTTGGTTTCCCATTTCGGTTACAATGTTGCATTATATCATTTTACTACTAAACATGGAATTTACAGTTTGCCAATTTGAACCCAATAATCAAATCTACCTCTTCAATCACATTTTACTGTTAAAATAACTGGTAGCAATTATCCCTGTAGTTCTGTTACATTCGGACACTCGCATGCATTAACCTAAAATAACTGTATTGAACCGTTACATAAATTATTGCACCGCTAAGGGTGCTTAAACCTGTTAACATGACTAAACGGCTATATCGTTTTACTGCACTCTTGTAATTTGAATGAAACTGCTTATTATGTAATTCATTGCTTATGTCATATTGTTAATACCCATGTTTGATTATATATCTGATTGTGAGCACACCCATGATATTGTTTACATCTTGACCTGACATTGCTACACATGTATATATTGATACACCTGATATGGTACAGTATACTATTGACTTGACTTGATGTACCATGACTCGACCCGTTAACTGATCTTGTGTCTAATGCCAACAAACCTAACATGTAGTACTCATAGACCGTTCCTGTTGTCTATCCAGACAAACCTGCTTTTACCTGATCCTGTGTTGGCATTAGTTCTTGATTACTGAATACCGGACTCGACATACATAACTTGGGCGTATGGGGAAATCAAAGGTGAAACCGACTTGTAACTCAGCAGTTCGATACCTGTTCTGATCAGTCTTACGGGCTAGGCCAGCCCCGGAGTGATGATGCTGACATCATTCGCCCATCCTGCTACCTGTTACTGCCTAGCGGCACGTCTCGGATTCAGCCCTGAGGATCTTGACCGTGGTCCCGGGCATGCACGGGATACTATTGAGTTACATCGACGATTCATCAATTGATTTCAAAGACTTAGAATAGAAAACCTGATAGAACAGTTTAGTTACCCATTGCAGACTACCCTGTACTGCGTGATTCACATTATTGCTACTCTCGTTTTATTCATGTTCATTTGTACATTGCATGTTACACTGTTCATATTATATTACTTGTTGACATGACGCGCTGACGTCTGGGTTTTGCATGGCCCAGATTCTGTACCGCTGTCGCAGTCCGAGCAGGAGTACTTCAGCCAGCAGGCTGAGCTGTGAGTTCAGTAGTAGTTAGTTTTATTTCCTGCATTTATTTCCTGATGTGAGCCCGCATTATGGGACATACTTCTCAGTTATTTGTATTCGATCATTTGCTTCCGCATTTATTTATTATTGACTCCTGTTATTCTGGATTATGGACATGATTTAGATAGTTTTATCTTGTTCTTGATATCTCTACAGCCGTAATGTGACTGTGGATGGATACTTTCTACCCACAGGTAGCATGGTTGGCTATGTCAGGTGCCCAATCTAGCGTACTCTGAGAAGCGGGGCGTGACAGTGTGGCCATCCAATGATCATGGTAGAGGGAAAATAGTCAAGGGGGGTGAACAAAAGAGAAAAGAATGGGTGATGATGAGGAATCATGATCACACCAAAAAAGTCTCATCCTAATCATATCCCATCACAATCAATCAAGCAATGATGAACAAAAGAATGTCAATGGAAGCTAGAACCATTATGAAGCAACCATTTACAAAAAGCACCCTCTACTTTGCTAATTTGCACATTTACAAATTAGCCCCTCCATCACAAAAGTTCGGCCATGAAGGAACAACGGAAAACTGGCTGAAACGGAATGCAAACTGGCAACTTCAAAAAGTGATCCGGTAATAAATTACAGGAAAACCCCGCGACTGTATATACATACCCGCATTTGTATTTCGACCGAATACAAATGCAATGATACAAAATCTACACTGTACAATACTAGGATCCGGCTTAAACCAAAGCCCGCTAGTATTATCCGTCCGATCATGATCCTTGTAATACCGCACGTATATGATCGAACCCTGCCATATATCCATACGGCCTCTACAGCGTTTCGCTCGAAACTTGAGAAACTGTCTGTGGGGGACTCTAAAGACTCGTCAATACTTTGGCTGTGGATTTAACCACTAGCACGTCAGAGGTATTAGCCATACGTAACGGGCTACCAGGTATTGACCAAAACGGACGTCAATGAGCGAACTCATCCTAACACCCTACTGAGCCTGTCAGTGAAAATATCCATACAGTCTGGTCCGTTCGTCTATGAGCATCGCATGGCGGACCTAGGGGGTTGGTAAAAGTCTGACCCCCAAAAGCGGTACAAGTCGTGTTGGAGTATAGTCCAGAACATCCTGAGATACTACTGGAATACCTACCAGTAAATCTCCGTCCTTGGCCAAGGACTTCGTGTAATTGCTCTCCTAGACACAGCGCGACCTCACCCCCAATACCGGGAGAGACGAACCCCTGCCGATCCGCTCACTGCCTCCATGTGGCTCGGGGCTATACCCAACTAAAATCTGTTTGCACGACTCCTTTGAGCCGTGGTAGGGTAGTAATCAAAGCACAGTGGGAACTCACACGAGACAAATGACGATCTCAGGTCGATGAACTAGCCTGTACACATGTCACCAGGGAACTGCTATCTGACGCTAGGTATAATACCAACTAGCATGTTCCCGGCGAGTCCTGTCCGGTGTACTTATAACCCAATGAGCTCCTGTATACATCTTAGGTGAACCAACTGACACCAATAGCTTGTGAGACCGGACACCGCCCCTCGTCGGGGTCTCGACTGTATACACTAGTCTACTCTGGAGTATCGATGCCCTGTCTCGAAACTCCCTTGACTAGGGACCTTTTAAGGATGTGCTTATAGACCCCAGCTCCCACGTATATGATCGCCATCATACTGCTGGCCATCAAGCAAGAATCCTAAGGGCTCTATCAACGCGCAATAGTGACCTGTAAGGTCACCTAAAGCAGTATACGATGATAAAGATAAACCAGATAACATACTATCATCTTTAGTAAGACTGTCCTACCGGTATAGGTCCTCCCTCAATCATTGCAATCACGTGCCTATGATCCAATAATTGACACTGAGGGCACTATGTCTAACAGTATCATGGCAATTACCGATAGTGTGTGTGTAGCATATCATTGGTGCTCGTGAAACATGGACTGTCAATAATAGTGCAGTGTACAGGATACAGTATCAGGCACAACAAGTAACTATATGCAATGTAAATCATGCAATATCTCTATATAAGCACATAAACATACGGCTAATAACATATTATATTTAGCCCTGATGCTTAGCGCCATACGGGCGATTTCCCCGTAGATGTTAAATCTACTCACCAATGATCTCCAGCTATGAAAATCCGACTACCTGCTTCCCTTAGTTCGCAGTGTCTGAAGTCCCCGCTTGCGACGCTATATTTCCACAAACACAAGAAATAGTGCAAACATCTCAGAAATCGACCAATATAACGTAAAATTACGTATTAAATAACGCATCAACACTAAACTAACTCACGAGTGTATGTCTAGTGGCTAACGTGCGTAACGACACTACTAAACCAAACTGAGTATAGCAGCAGCAGCAGATCACGATTCGTGTCGGATTACGTAACACGCGGACTCAAAACACTAGAATATAGGTAAACGATCCCAGATTTTGCATACTGCAATTACTAAAAAAGTAAACAGTACCAAACACCCCTAACCAACAGCAGACAACTACCCATAAAAGCCAAACCCCAGCACCTTCCTACCAAGCCGGCGTCGCCAGAATTTGCCAAAGGGGTCGCCGGCCCCGGCCGGTGGGATGGGACTCGTGTCTCAGGTCGTGCTCCATGGTCACTAGTACATGACTACAATTTTTTTTGGTCACTCACAAAAAATTCCAGGTCACAGCAGATACAAAGGCTCAAAAACGACACTAAATACACGATATTTCACAAATCGATATACAAAGTGTTCTACGCTACAACCAACGAGATAAACAAAATAAAAACTTCTAATTATCAGATTAGGGATTATACCTAACAATCTTGCTCACAAGATCCAAGCTTTCCTAGCTCCAAGTGATCCAAGATGCAAAAACTCAAGACTTGGTGTGTATTTTGTGATAAATTTTGGAGAATTTTGAGTTTTGATTGATGTAAATTGAAAAGAGAATGATCAAGAGCAGAAGGGGAGAAAAGGATCTCGGCCAAGTGATAAGGGTGGGGTTTTGTGAGGAATTTCCTAGCTATTTCCCATGATTAATGCTCATAAATGCATTCACACACACACACACATACACACATGCATGCACCTCTTAGATTCTTTTCTTTTCTTTTTCTTTAAACCTTAAACCCAAGTCAACACAACGATCTAGATATAGTGGGAAAGTTTTGGTTAACTCAAGTTGATTTATGGAAAAGATTACAAAAAGAGAAATTTCCCAAAATGTGAATACCGCATTAAAATAATATTAAAATTGGGAAAAATTCTATCTGAACCAAAACGTCCCATATACCCCCAATGCTTGCGCACTAGCTTTAGTTTAGCTAAACTAGGTGCTGCCAAGTCTATATGGTCGTTTGATCACAGTCGGGTTAAGACGGGAAAAACCGACAATTTTACCCAAAAACGGAAAAATTCGCATAACGATTTCTAAAACGTTACATTCCGAGGCAACGGAGCGTGGCGTCATCGAATTCGGCAGGCGAAGACCAAGGTGAGTGGATCTATATCCTCGGGGGAAGTTGGATGGATTGCGTATAGCACCCCCGCAAGTCTTTGATGGAAACCGATTCATAGTAAATGGTTAATGAAACCTTTATTAGAAAACTAGATAGAGTTAAAAGGTAGTTAAAGAACCATAATTGAAACTAAAGGATAGTTAGAAATGATATGATACGACTAGTATGTGATGACGGGACTTGAGGATGAGATTTGATGAAATTGTCGTTTAGGGTACTATAGGACTAGATAGTCGACGTAGATCTGTCATCCGAACCATATCTATTTCCAAACTGAAGTATCGTATGCATCTTTTAAACAGATACCTTGCGGGACATTACGGATTTTCAAATGATATCCTTTCTTTAAAAACACCGTAGCCCTACTTTCAAAAACTATGATTCGCATATTTCAAAAACTGTTTGTATGGTTCGGGTGTGTATGTTAGATTAGATACGTATGCTTATAGTAAAGGTAGAATGTATTTGTAACATTGACTTGATGTGGGATATAAATGCGATGAAAAGAATTTATGACGCAATATGATGATTTGATGATATGATGGTATACGGATGCGAGTCGATTGAGATGATTTATACCCTGCCGGTCCCCTGATATGAGATTATTGCGGATGTGACCTGGAACATAGGTATATAGGGATATTTATATGTGTTATGAATCGTGAGTGTTAGCCATAAGTGACGTTAGTTCCGTACCCTCCTCGTCTTATAGGTTTATAGGATCCCTGATAGCTTAATGCCGCCGTACGATGATTTTCCGTGCGTGATGAGTTTGACTTGATGATTGATCCATACCCTTGACTAGAGGTTGCCGTACGATGATTGTGCCATACATGATGTTGTGTGGCTAGATGCCGATTCATAGATTCACCGACTTGGTCATGTTAGATACATATACCCGTCAGCATTTGTATATGATTTACCTTATGCTGCATTCATGTTATTCGCATTGCATTACTTATACCTGTGCTAGTACACCTGCACCATTATCGATGATGCGTATGTTACACGTACACAGATTTGCCGTCTCACACACTTCATCATCGATAATTGCCATATCACTACACAGTAGGATTGCTGCATCATGATATGACTCCTTGCATGCTATACTTGCGTACATACATATTATACACTCATGCTTGCATATATACCACTTGTACATCCATATTGGCGTACATACATATTGTACACCCAAACTTACGGACACATACATATTGTACATCCATACTTGCGTACATGCACATATGCACCTTTATACGATGTTGTATTTGATTTTGGGGATTGGGAACCGCAGGATATATTTAAAAACTGGATTTATTTAAAAGAGCGGTTTTCCCCTAATATGTGCATATTACCGTTCCATGTTGCATGATACACGGATATTCTTGCATTCCTATCATATGTCGCATACATCATACTTTATGATTTTACGCATTGAGATATGTCGTTTTCATGAGATTTCTGGATTTGAGAACCATGGTCATTTTAAAAGAAAGTATGTATCGTTTTAAAAACCAGGTTTCTCTTGATATGATATTTCAGTGCATCCACCATACGTTTTCTCGGTTCTGAGACATGTAACAGTGATACCCGATCGAGAAGCTAGAAGAGGCCGATTGCGGGTAGATGGTGGACCTGGTATGGTACCCCGGGGTATGAAAGGGATGTTGCGCAGTAGACGGTGAGCCTGGCAGAGGGACTACTACCTACTGGTGATAGTATTTGGGCTTGGTGGATATCCGGAGGATACCGACCAAAGTCGAGAGATGATATGGGCCGATCCGGACTGACGGAGCCCGTGGGCCGATCCGGACTGACGGAGCCCGAGATATGAGGATTTACGTGTCGATGCTAGACACGAGTTTCATGATGTTTTCGGGTGTCGATGTTGGATACCCAGGTTCCATGATTTTGATGTGTCTTAGTGTATATGCCCTAGGGGCCATTATTGTATCATACTAGTTTGTATATTACTAAATGGAAGCTTGGGATATTCACATGTATATAACAGTCTTGCTAAACATGGTAGTATGCTACTTAGTTTTTCTATCTTAATATGTGAGTATACGTATTGATAGAGCTCTTAGGATCTTTCTTGACTACCAGCGTTGTGATGGCAGTCACACTCATGGGGGCTGGGTAGTCTACAAGCACATCCTTATTCAGGTCCCTAGTCGTAGGATTATCGAGACAGGGCATCGATACTCCGGAGTAGACTAGTGTGTACGCTTCTCATCCCAGTTGGGGAGATGGTCTGTCCCATAGCCGTCAGTACGTCGTACTGGAGATAGTATGCAGGTGCTCGTTGGGTTACGGGTACACCGGACAGGACTCACAGGGAACTGTTGGTTGGTTTTATACCAGTCGTCAGTTAATAGTTCCCAGGTGACATGAGTACAGCATAGTCCATAGACTTGACACTGCTACTTCGCCTCGTGTGTGTCCCACTGTTCTTAGATTGCTACCCTACCACGGCTCAAAGGAGTCGTGCAAACAGGTAGCAGTTGGGTGCAGTCCCGAGCACTTGGAGGCAGTGGCGGTTAGACAGGATTCGTCTCTCCCGGTATTGGGGGTTGATATCGCGTTGTGTCAGAGAGCCATTACGCAAAGTCCCTGGCCAGGGCAAGCGAGATTTGCTGGTAGGTTCCAGTAGTTTCTCAGGGTGTAATGGGCTTCGCTCTGACATGACTTATACCGCTATTTGGGGACAGACGCTTGCCGCCCCCTAGGCCCGATATGCGATAGTCTTAGACGAATGGACCGGACTGTACGGAGATTGTCACATCAGACTCAGTAGGAGTTCGGATGGGTTTCCTCATCGGCCTTCTTATCGATATCTACCTGGGGGCCGTTACGTACAGCTAGTGCCGCTTGCGGTCTGTGGTTAAACCCACTGCAAGCGTAGTAGTCGAGTCTCTAGATTCCCACACAGAGAGTTTCCTACTCCAGGCGAAACGATATAGAGGTCGTATGGTTTTACGACAAAGGGTTCGGACGCATACGTGTGTTTACACACGTATGTCGTTCGGACAGTTTTTACTAGTCGGCTTTGGTTTAAGCCAGTTACTAGTATCCGGTTATTGGATTTATACAGTCTAAAGTTTTTCCATGTTTTCACAGATAGGAGGGGCGTTCTCGTAATTGCGCGAGAAGCTTCTAGAAGATGGTGACTAAGGAGGTTTAGGTGGCATATACATTGAATGAGATTAGTGAGTCATATGGATGATTCATCCATGTCATTAATGCATCATAAATGCTTAATGACTCATGGAGATGAATCACCATTAGATATTTATCAAGCATGATTGTAAATCATTTTATTTTCTTTTCTTGAAAAACAATAATGCTTGATATATATTATGATAGCTCATTCTCTCGTTTCATTATTATGTTCATCTTCTCTCTCCTCAAGCTCTCTCTCTTCAAACCCTAATCCTCCCCTCTCATGTGTTGAGTACAAGGATTGGTTAGACTAATTAAACCATAACCCTCTCTCTATATCATCTAGGTACTTTGATTAGCACTTAAAGAAACCTAGTTACCTCTAGTTTGAGGTGAAGCTTGTAGTAAAGCTCTCGGGTGGATCTTCTACTACTTAGAGAAGGCCGGAGAGGACGTGGAGAACGACAAGACGAAGGACTCGGATCTTTAGGTATAATCACTTTTCATAGTAGTTGTTAACTCCTATGTTTGATGTTAGTTATTGTTTATGCAAAGATTCTCGATTAGTCGATGTTTACGCTTTAAACAAGATTGTTTTTCATTATTCCGCCTCCCCGCAAGTCGTGGGGTGTTGTACATCGACTTACAGTGGTATCAGAGCCTTGCTAAACAATAAATAACTCATTAGCAAAGTCGTAAGATATTCAAACGCAAAACGAACCAAAAAATGACATCGATATCACTACTTTCTGTCGAATTTTAAATAGGCTCTAAAAATTTTTCAGGGTGCTTCAGAATAACCTACTGAGAATTGTAAGAAAATTGGTGAAAAATGGGTTCCTGAATCGGCCAAACGACCGCGGAACCGCGGCGGATCCCACCGATCCGCCGCTGAACCGCGGCCGAGTTGGGGCCGATTCAACCCATTTTCCACCAATAATTCTTCTGTGATATTTTTGTTTTTTCTGGGATGTTTATTTTTCTGCTCAAGTCTCAGGTGCACATAGAAATATTGCAGTAGAATCTAATGTGTTTGCACGATCGAAATTTTGCGATGTTTGCTAATTTGATTATATCTATGTTTGTATAATGTGGTCGTAAACCTCCCCTAACTGCTAGTATGTCGGTTGGCAGGGGGTTGCACATTTCTGTAATGGATTTTATCTGTTTGTGTATATGAACTGTGTTGGACTGTTGTGATGTATAGACGGGGTTTTGTGATGGGTTATTATTTAATTCATTTGATGTAAATGTAATTTGTTGTAATATTATTTTGCGGGGCACATCCAGGTTGCGGTTGTAACCACCGTTGTATTATTTCACTTTACTGTTTTGCTCCTAGGACAGACCCAAGGTGGGGTGCACAAACTACCGGGCGGGTAGTTTGCCGTACCCGTAGGGGTCTAGGGTGGGGTAATGGCTATTCATCACAATTGTGTAATCCGTCTTTTGTTGCAGGATCTAAACAAACGTGGATTGCTTGCAAATCCAATAAAGTTCATATGAGATCTGGAATGCCTATTATTACGTGTGACGAATGTACAATATCTATATATGGTAGCTATTTAGACGTCACTTATGTTTTACACCCGCGCTAGCCCAGCCCCCGCTCTGTCGTTAGTTAAGTAACCTAACGGGTGATGACGGGACCCAGAGGCGAATGCGGATGGCATAAGAGGACGTTGTATTTTCGTTGTTTTCTGCAATGATAGGTTAATGACGGGACACGTTATTTATAATGCAAAGAAAATAAACCAAAAGTTTAATCGTTGGAACAATTTAAAAGAAACCACTCGGTTATTTTTAAACAGATGATATTTTTAATTGCGGAGCTTTAACCACTCCTTTTAAAAAGCTATCAGGTTCCTTCGGTTATATCAAGTTCACTACGTTCACGGTTTCGCCAAAACCATTCGTAGCCCTCCGTTATTTCATTTAGGTATTCAGTAGTATTCAAGCTATGTATTTTGACCAACGCCAAGGCATAGTGTTTGGTAGCTGCTGGGTATTCATTTGTTGCATAGATAGATGAGTTAGTTTGGGACAGTCGTATGATCATTTTGGCCAACGTCAAGGATATGTATGGATGGGCTCAAATTAACAAGATAATGATGGGTAGAACTTGACATGTGACTTATGACATTTTGACCAACGCCAAGGTCATAAGAGCATGGGGCAAAAATATATATCGGGAATTTCTAAAGAAACTAAAATTTGCAAAGAGTTGCATACCATTTGGAGTTTGATGAATGTTGGTAGGATTCTTTCAACATTATCATACAATGATATTTGGATCCCGATCCTACTGTGAGTATATGCTACTCATCAGGATATTCGTCACTTAACGATCAATGCTATAAACCAAGTAGGTGTCAAGAAAGGTGTCAGCGGGGTTACGCCCCCAGAGAAAAGAGGTTATTTAATTAAGGAACTTCGCGAAAGCGTTGGAAAACCTCCCTCGAAGTATCGACACTAGCCTGGCTGAACGGTTAAGCAAGTATTGTACGGTGAGAATAGTCCTGGCTAATTCTTCTTTTATGGTTTGGGGAAGGATTTGAGAAACAGTGGGAGCCATCCAGTTTAGATAAACTAAAAACCACTCTAAACTTGCAAGAGCATCATGCTAAAGAATTTTCTTCTCTCTCTCCTAATTGCAGCAACCCTAAAAATGACTGGACTTAAGTTACTTTTAGAGAAAAATATACTGACAGGGCCAAACTATAAAGATTGGCTGCGGAATGTCAAAATGGCTTTGACCTATGACAAATTGGGGTACATCCTCACCGCTACGGCACCTGCCGTCCCTGGTCCCAAATCCAGTAATGCGGATAAGGAAATCCGCAAAACCTGGGATTTCGATTGCGCGAAAGCCAAGTGCATCATGCTTGCCTCAATGAACAATGAACATCAGAGGAGGCACGAGGATATGGAACTAGATGCCATATTTCTCCATACAAAGGAACTTTATGGAGAGCAATCTCGTATAGCAAGATACGAGACCTCTAAGAACTTGTTTCGAGCGAGGTTGGCTGTCGGGTCATCGGTAAGAGAACGTGTCCTAAAGATGATCGTCTATATAGAAGAGCTCGCAGACCTTGGGACGACTTTAGATAATGAGCTCTATACAGACCTTATTCTCCAGTCCCTTCCTTCCACCTACGCCCAGTTTATCCTGAACTTCAACATTCGAAGAAAAGAAGTTGAACTTCCAGAACTCCTGAACATGTTAAGGAGTGCAGAGGGCACCTTGCAGAAAGCAAGGGAAACACCCGCTATGTTTGTTAGCGGTGCATCTTCTTCCGGGTCCAAGGCTAGGGCCAAAGGAAGGAAGAAGAAGGCCGCCACCAAACCTAGAGGAGATGTTAGTAAGGTGGGAGGGAAGGGTAAGAAAAAGTTTGTAGTACCGGTAGTGGGCCAGGATGAGTGCTTGCATTGTCACAGGAAAGGGTACTGGAAGAAAAATTGCAAGGCGTGGAACGCCAAGAACCCGGAACCTAAGCAAGCTGTGGCTTCGACTTCAGGTGTGTTTGTAATTGAGAATTGTCTGTCAATCAACTCTACTTCCTGGGTATTGGATACCGGATCAGGATCTCATATTTGCAATTCATTGCAGGCACTGAGAAACCGTAGAGTGCTGAAGGAAGGTGATATGACCCTGATGGTTGCTAACGGAGCTAGCGTGGGAGATGTGTCCGTAGGGGATTATCACCTGGGATTGACGAGTGGACACATTTTGGTTTTACATAACTGTTTTTGTGTACCCAGCTTAACGTGTAATATCATATCTGTTTCCTTGTTATCAAATAAAGGTTATGATTTCACGTTTGGAAGTGGTGTTGTTAACATCCACCTTAATCATATTTTGATTGGGTCCGGTACACTGTGTGTTAAACCAACTCCAAATTTTCAATGTCCAGAACACACTAAAAAGAAAGTCTCCAGATTTAAATAAAGCTTTCTTATGGCATTGTAGACTGGGTCACATCAATGAGAGAAGGTTGACTAAGTTGCATAGAGAAGGATATTTGGACTCGTTCGAATATCAATCTTATGACACTTGTCAATCTTGTCTCAAAGGAAAGATGACAAAGACTCCATTTACTGGTCATAGAGTAAGAGCGACGAGCTCTTAGGACTGATACACAGCGATGTATGTGGTCCAATTTCTACACATGCAAGAGGTGGTTTTTCCTATTTCATTACTTTCACGGATGATTACTCAAGGTACGGATTCATTTATCTGATGAAACATAAATCCGAGGCTTTTGAGAAATTCCAAGAGTATAAGAATGAAGTAGAAAACCAAACCGGCAAAAGTATCAAGACACTAAGATCTGATCGAGGTAGTGAATACTTGAGTGCCGAGTTCCTAGGTTACCTAAAAGAGAAAGGAATTCTCTCTCAGCTTACTCCTCCATACACTCCACAGCATAATGGTGTATCGGAGAGACGGAATCGAACCCTATTGGATATGGTACGATCCATGATGAGTAATGCTGAGTTGCCGCGATCTTTCTGGGGTTATGCGCTAGAGTCAGCGGCATATCTTTTGAACATGGTTCCTACCAAGACTGTGCCTACCACGCCATATCAGATGTGGAGTGGGAAGAAACCCTATCTTCAGTATCTAAAAGTATGGGGATGTCCAGCTTTTGTTAAAAAGCAGCATGCGGACAAGCTCGAGGCACGATCAGTAAAGTGTAAGTTTGTGGGATATCCAAAGAACTCCAAGGGGTATCTATTCTATTAGGCAGAGGAACAAAAGGTGTTTGTTTCTCGTAATGCCCATTTTCTAGAATATCAGTTTTTAGAAAAAGAAATAAATGGGAGCAAAATAGAACTGGAAGAAATTCCAGAACCACAAACTAATACTGAAAGTTTGGTAGAACCGGTAGTTCAAGAAGAACAGGACATTCCCGCACCCCTCCGTAGGAGTAGTAGGCCGTCTCATCCGCCTGAGAGATACTACGGTTTTCTCATAGATGGGGATAGAGAGGATTGCATCATAGATGATGATGAACCTACTGGCTTCCAGCAGGCCATCCAGAGCGGCGACTCGGTACGATGGCTAGATGCAATGCGGACCGAAATGGAGTCTATGTACACCAACAAAGTATGGACTTTGGACTTTGCTCTGTTGGGTTCCTATGCACACTAATGAGGTCTTACAAGGCATCAACCATGCTAAATTCAAAAAATTCCGGTGCCTACAAACCGTAATACGGATCGTTAACTAGAGGATAAGGCGAAACATATGGGAATAAACAACTTTACTCTAAAGTGAAAGAGACTACAACCTTTGTAGATCCGGTCCTCCACCTCCATAGCTCCGTGATGACGTCCCTCCGCTGTACCTATCGGAATCCGGACTCTGGCGATGGTTTCATCGGAGAAATGATCGGGCTAGGTCGTCGACTTCGATGCCGAAGATGATTTACGTCGAGGCAACTCAAGATCAAGCTCCAACTTCACTGTAACGTTTTGGAAATCGTTACGGTGAAATTTCGAAAAAACGGTAAAATAAGGGGGTTTTCTGTAAAAAGTCAAAATACAAATATCTTATTATAAAAATTAAATATACATATTCTAGCTATGTAATTGCTAGTATTTGGTGTTTATTGAGCCACTGGTGAAATTTCAAATTTTCTGAAAAAAATTATTTTATTATTATTTTAAGCCGTCACTAATACATTTAATTAGGAAAAATTACAAACTGGAATGGGTTGAAACGAATTTTGTGTATCATAACACATTAAACAAAATTTTAACATGTTGTTTTTGAAATAAAATGAAACTGTCAAACGGTGTTAGAAAATATTGAAGAAAAATTGCTTGTTTTGTGAAAATAAATTAGATATTTGAGGTATGGTGGTATTTTCTTCACTTGGAACTTGCTACACACACACCCACACTCACACACCCCATTTTTCCTCCCCTCTAGTGCTAAAATTCAGCAGCCCCTCCCCACTCTCCCCTCCAATTAAACAAATCAAATGAAAGAAAAATGATGAAATGGAAAATGAAAACATTAAAGAAATAAAGTATGGAACTAGATAATTAGAGTATGGTTTTGTGTTGACTTTGAGACCCCCCATCTCTCTCTCTCCCTCACCAAATCTGGCCGAGCCCCCCTTTTGTGCAGCCCCCCATTTTCCCCCCTCTCATTTCATCACAAAATTCCATCAAAAATCCACAAATTTACTCACAAATTCAAAGCAAACTCCAAATCCAAGCTTTACCCATTATTCTTTAGCCAAATTAGTATGGATCTTGGGGGATGGAAGCAAGTTTGGGAGGCTAAGCTTCATGTTTGATCTCTTGATCATGAGGTAAAAAGTTTCATTTGAATTTGTTAATTGTTAATTGTATGTTTGAATCTAGTTGTAATTAGATGTTATATTATGGAATTAATTAAAATTTAACTTTCAAGAGAAGGGTTTGAAATTCAAGTTAAGTTTTTGTTTTAGAGTTGGGTTGTGATCAATTGTGCATGGTTGTGTGATATGGGCTAGCATCTTAAAACTTGTTAAAACTAATCTAATTGCTAGTTTGCAAATTGTTAGTTTAAAATTGTAATAATTGTACAAATATTGCAAACTAGGTTTTTTAGAATTGATGGAAATGAGTGTTTTTAACATCTAATTAACATTGGCATGACATAATTAAGATGTTTAATGAACATTATAGCCACTAGAACTGTTAAAATATTTAGATTGGTTAAAACACCAAGTTTTGAACTAAAAAGGTAACTTTTGCTAACTAGATTTTGGTTTAATATAATTTAGCAAGATTAAAAATCTAGTAAATGTTTATGTGGCCTAATTAAGATAATTAGTGAGTATTGTGACCACTAGTTTGCTAAAACATCAAGACTTGTAGTAAAACGGTTAACGACCCCTTTACTAGGCTTTTTGGAAATAAACCGATTTGATCAATTTATTGGTTTTGATGATTTGCATCCTATTTCATATATTTTTAGTGACTTAGAAAACAACGATTGGTACGTTTGGTGTTTTTCTCGATCAATCGGCGTGTGTACACCGATGTCGAGGGTTTTGGAGTTGATTTGAGAAAGCAAACCATAGGTTTTGACCTATGTGGGATTCGTGAGTAGTTTTGGTCATGAGTCGGATTTTAATGCGATACGGTGCGTTATGCTATGTAGGTACCCCATGTGGACTTCGAGACGACAAGCAAGCGCGAGGCGACGTCGGCACCGGCGAGCGAGGACCAGGTGAATAGATTTATATCTACGGGGAGAAGTCGGGTGGATGCGTATAGCACCCCCGCAGTTCGTGGTGATGTATACGAATACGTATACACACATATATATATTGTTTATATATTGTTTGAGTGCATTGATGATAATATAGATATTTGGTGTTCTTGGATATTTAGTGTCGCGAACCTTAAAGTAGTGGTCGCACAACGTATGCACACACCCACCCATACTTGCATACTTTCTTTTTTCATTTGTGCTTATTCAGGAATACATAGTTATGTGTTCACATGGGTATGGGACTATGTGTTCACATACGGATTTGAGGATGATACTTGGGTTTGAGATGAGTCGATGAGAATTGTATTGAGGTTGTGAATTCGGTGATATGGCAGGATTCGTATTTGAGATACGACATGACGTTGTAGCGGGTCCTTTGACGTGGTGTTTCACACACGTGCATGCATACGTAGGTGGTATCAGTATTGTACTAGACATAGATCCGTACCCGAATTATGATCTTTGATAAAGGGGATACCAGATGAATAGTGTGATGAATGTGATATTGACCCGTACCCAGATGTGGGGATGCCGTACGACGGATTTACGTACGAGCTATATATTGATGATAGATCCGCACTCTTGACTTGGGAATATCTGATTATAGATATGGTATCGGATGGGATATTATCGAGGCGGGATCACCGACTAATATATATATATATATGTTTATATATATATCGACTCAGATGTTAGGCGGTTTCCTTACCTGTTAGTTCAGCCGTATAGTTTAGTGTAGTTGTTAGACTAGATTAGACTCCTACCTATTTCAAAACAAACGAATCGTGGGTATTTTAAAAGACAGGTCAAGGGATTCTACGGATATTTCAAAAGACGTGTCTTTTCTTAAAAACACCGTAGCCCTTATTTTCAAAACACCGCGATTCGTGTTATTTCAAAAGGCGCTATTGTAGGACTTATATTAGGGTAATGCAGTTTAGTTACCGTTGTGTCTAATATTCAGCTCCTGCATATTATTGTTGTTGCTTCACATCGCATACTTATTGCAATTCATATTTCATTATTGATATCATTCTGTTAGGACACCAGCACCATTACCGATGACGCGTATGTACCACGTACACTTACTTGCCGGCTCACACACATCTTCATCGGTAATTGCCATGTCACGAACACTTTAGAAAATACTATTTCATTTGACATAGGTTGTTAGCTAATAGTTTAGACATGATATTAGTGTACTTGCCTTATATGCTAGTTGGACATTGTAGTTATTGCCTACTAGTTCATGCATGCTATTATTCACTGTTGTGTCGCATTCATGGATTCTCATGCCTATATTCACTGTTTACATGCTATTGATGACTTGGATTCGGATTTCATGAGATTTCTTGGATTTGGAGGAAAACCGCAAAAACATAAATAAACCTTTTCTCTCTTTTAAAATAAAAAGTGCGGTTTTCCCATGATGTATGAGTCGTCCACCATGAGTTTGCTGATGGATTTCGAGACCCGATTCGAGGAGTGGAGGAACCGTTTCGGCTACATGGTGGGCCCGGTGCGGTACCCCGGGGCAAAAGGAATGTGTTGTTGACGTTTAGCCCGGCAGGGGAGCAATACCGACCGGTGATATTACCCGACGCGTCGGATATCCGGAGGATACCGTCGTGGTCTTGAGATGGATGGTAGGGGCCGGTCTGGATTGACGGCGTCCTAGATATTCTGATTTGAGATATTGAGATACAGCGATTGTGATAAAGAGATATCGAGATATTTGGACACTTGTTTTGTGTCGATGCCGGGCACTGTTTATGCTAATTTCATTTGTGGTACCTCACTTTTAAAATACAGAAATCTCACTGATTTATGAAAGCAGTTTTCGTCAGTACATGCATTCTGTTCCATGCATTCATACCTCATTCATATGATATATTGCTACCTGAGGCACTGACACGGGCACATGAGATCACACTCGGGTTAGATATTACCCTAGCCATTGCTATAGGCTGCATGTCATATATATATAATTGAGGATATATTATGATCATTGACCTAGGTTGCGTTATTTATGCGATTTCCGTGCTTAGATGTTTTCTACTCACGAGTTGGCAACTCACCCCCGTTGTGCCACAGTTCTTGCAGGTTTCGCCGTACAGGTTTCATTACGGCTTGCTGGCACTCTTTCTATTTCCGGGTGACTTGCTAGTAGGTGGGTTTATTTGTATCGCACCCATCATTATATCTTGTATATCATTATTCTGTTGTATCTAGATGTTCCATCAACCAAACATGTATTTATTTTGAGATAGAGACCAGTAATGTTATTCCTTCGACCTTAGAGTCGCGCGTTATATTTCTGCGGATTTCTTGTGGTTTTGAGTTTCCTTTTGAGTTTTTGATCCTCGCCGTTGGCGTTGTATATTATATTGCTTGTGTGGTTGTGACCGTCGTTTGACGAAGAGCTAGCTCCCGCTTGGGGATGCCTTTTTATTGATTTCGTATACTATTCATGTTGTATCCCGTTTGGGATCCAGTTTTTACAAAGGAGACTCTGCCGAAATTTTCAGGAAATTTTTGATGTTTTTTTAAAAACCACATAATTTCAACTTATGCTATTGAAACTACTTGCTTTAAGTTGGTTTTTCCTGCACTCTACATCTTTTCTTGGTTTGGATTTCTGGGTTTTCGGTTTACTTAGATTACGTACGCCTCGAGACGTTCGTAGTTTAAGTGCCGGTCATGTTCCGTACTTCGGGTCGTGACAAAGTTGGTATCAGAGCGTTAGGTTTTACCTTCGGAGCGTAGGATGACCCTTGGTTGATGGAATATGTGACTAAAGTAGAGTGACGTACCGTGGGTATGTTCCGCGGCATACTTACGATACGCTACTCCACTTAAGAAGCCTTAGGATGTACATTTCTTTGTTCAGTATTATATTCATTCCTGATCTAGCTTCATCAGTACCAGTTATGGTTTTGCTGCCACGATTACGGGCAGGGAGAGCTACAGCTAGAGTTGCGGTCAGCACGAGCTCGTCATGAACGAGGACTGACCAGGGCGAAATTTCGGCAACACACGATTGCAGAGATGTGTCTTTTTACTGTGTTTCCACGCCACGAGCGTTTGGCGGATCGCCTTTATGAGGTTACTCGGATGTGCTGATCGACATTAGAGGATTGAGCCAATGATAGAGGCCGGCCAGATCTTGATGACCGTTGGTGTGTTGCTTATTCATGACGATCGAGGCACTGTTCAGCGTGCAGACGAGCGAGCCAGTTATTGCTGCGAACGACGAGATATTGCCCCAGATGCTGGAATTAGTGCAGGACGAGTTGTACTAAAAGATGATAGGAGGTCGCTAGTCATCGAGGATGAATGACTAGGACATGTGGATCGTTCGCCTACCCCGATGCGAGGTCATCAGATAGATTGATTCCAGCTAGAGACGACTTCACGCGGAGACGTTGGGAGTCGACAGAGACGATCGAATGTCAGAAACCTATTATTCCAAGTTTAAGGTAGTCGGAAAGACATGCAGGCAATTCTATGGTCCCTCTAGAAGAATGAAACCCTAACTCGACTTAATGACCGTGTGAAAGCCTTTGAACCTTCGGGTTTGCGGCAGTTCTACGGCGCCATTAGTGAGGCTTGGGTTTGCCCTTCTACGGCTGGACCACCGATGCTGTGGTATGTACTCGATACTATTAAACTGTGCCCAAGAGGTTGAGCTCTTGGGGGATTATGAGGTTTTGACGACTCGATCGGATGGCTCGACTTAATTCGGATGCTAGGTGGTGAGATGCATTTCTTGGGAGACTCCCGATACGAGGATAGCCGTTGGAGCTCAGTCCAGGTAGCCACGATGAGACGAGTCCGAAGCAGTCGACATTTGAGAAAGTGGAATAAAGAAGTCCGTACAAGATCTGGATAAGACGACGTTCGACTCCGCCGACATCAGAGATGCGATACGCATGCCGAGGCAGAGTACTGGATATACCTTCCAAAAGGAGTCGCGATGGGTATGCAGCCGTTTCGGAGCAAGATGCAGATATAGGAAAGGACGATGACTTCCGGACAGTTGGCAGAGACGAGACATGGAAGAGACCGTGAGCAGGATTCCTTCCAGGACACTGCTGCAATGATACTTGCACCCAGGATCAGATGTGTCACGTACATTCAGAGAGCCAGAGGCCGACGCCAGTGATATGCTATCTTACGAGTGGTCGCGATGATTGACCGGGAGATGACAAGAGGCGTGCCAGAACGGGATCATCCCCGTTAGCACACCTGACAAGGCCGATGAGCCGATGGACCGAGAGATTGGTAATTCCCAATGAAGACCTTGACCCAGGAGTGGTCATTGTTACGCACACCAGCAGGCCAGAGTTCATGATCATCGATGAGACGTCCCATTAGTGACCGCGCCAGTTGGCCCGAGATTCTTAGAGGATGTGCTTGAGCGGTACTATGCCGCCATTATTGATTTTGATGTTTTGGGTGATTTATTCGAATGATTTGATTTTGATGATTGAGGATTTATGATCTTTGCACAGTGTTGCACTTGATATCGTTTTCGTGCTTGGGTTTCACATATTTGTGATTTTACGGTTTTAGACATTTGAGTCAATTTTGTGCGTATGCACGCACACGATTTGGTTCCTGCACTCTGTATAGTTTATATATGCTTGCAGTGCAGTGATACGCCTTTTGTGCACTTAGATGCATTGGACTTTGATTTCGATGGTGTTGTTCGATATTTGTTTTGTGCACCTTGTGCCCCTGATTTGATTTTGCGCATGTTCGGCACTTGATATTGGATTTCATGATTTCGTGCACGATGGATGCACCTGATTTGGATTTTCACGCATGTTGGGCGCATGTTTTGAAGTGTGATTTTGGTGCACACCAGATTCACTAAATCAAGATTTTTCGTGCATGTCAGATGCACCTGATTTTGCTGTCAGGCACACATGTTGCCTACGACAGATGTTTCGTGCACACCCGATGCACTTAGATGTTGTTTCTGTGCATATGTATGGCACATATTTGGATTTTGATTTCCGTGCGCACAAGACGCACGTAGTATGCATACGCGTATTTTGGGATTGATTTTTCTGTAGATGATTCCGCATGATATTGCTATGTGTTTTCGTACTGAGCAGGACTAGTCAGAGGACAGTACCTGAATATATTTTACATGTATAGTTTCGAGTTATATCATATTGATTTTCATTTTGGATTTGGACATTGTGTCTTCACCATGACTCCGATGATTGCGGGATGCTGGATGGAGTTTTGATTCGAGTTATATGCTTATTTTTCATGCGTATGCGCTGCGCTACGATTTGTTTTATGTATTTATGATTTCGGAGCCCCGACGACTTGATGGTTTTGCTTAGATGTTTTAGTATTTGGGGGGAGTTTTAATTTAAATTCGGGGACCGAATTTCTTTAAGGGGGGAAGATTGTAACGTTTTGGAAATCGTTTCGGTGAAATTTCGAAAAAACGGTAAAATAAGGGGGTTTTCTGTAAAAAGTCAAAATACAAATATCTTATTATAAAAATTAAATATACATATTCTAGCTATGTAATTGCTAGTATTTGGTGTTTATTGAGCCACTGGTGAAATTTCAAATTTTCTGAAAAAAAAATTATTTTATTATTATTTTAAGCCGTCACTAATACATTTAATTAGGAAAAATTACAAACTGGAATGGGTTGAAACGAATTTTGTGTATCATAACACATTAAACAAAATTTTGACATGTTGTTTTTGAAATAAAATGAAACTGTCAAACGGTGTTAGAAAATATTGAAGAAAAATTGCTTGTTTTGTGAAAATAAATTAGGTATTTGAGGTATGGGGGTATTTTCTTCACTTGGAACTTGCTACACACACACCCACACTCACACCCCCCATTTTTCCTCCCTTCTAGTGCTGAAATTCAGCAGCCCCTCCCTACTCTCCCCTCCAATTAAACAAATCAAATGAAAGAAAAATGATGAAATGGAAAATGAAAACATTAAAGAAATAAAGTATGGAACTAGATAATTAGAGTATGGTTTTGTGTTGACTTTGAGACCCCCCATTTCTCTCTCTCCCTCGCCAAATCTGGCCGAGCCCCCCTTTTGTGCAGCCCTCCATTTTTTCCCCCTCTCATTTCATCACGAAATTCCATCAAAAATCCACAAATTTACTCACAAATTCAAAGCAAACTCCAAATCCAAGCTTTACCCATTATTCTTTAGCCAAATTAGTATGGATCTTGGAGGATGGAAGCAAGTTTGGGAGGCTAAGCTTCATGTTTGATCTCTTGATCATGAGGTATAAAGTTTCATTTGAATTTGTTAATTGTTAATTGTATGTTTGAATCTAGTTGTAATTAGATGTTTTATTATGGAATTAATTAAAATTTAACTTTCAATAGAAGGGTTTGAAATTCAAGTTAGGTTTTTGCTTTGGAGTTGGGTTGTGATCAATTGTGCATGGTTGTGTGATATGGGCTAGCATCTTAAAACTTGTTAAAACTAATCTAATTGCTAGTTTGCAAATTGTTAGTTTAAAATTGTAATAATTGTACAAATATTGCAAACTAGGTTTTTTAGAATTGATGGAAATGAGTGTTTTTAACATCTAATTAACATTGGTATGACATAATTAAGATGTTTAATGAACATTATAGCCACTAGAATTGTTAAAATATTTAGATTGGTTAAAACACCAAGTTTTGAACTAAAAAGGTAACTTTTGCTAACTAGATTTTGGTTTAATATAATTTAGCAAGATTAAAAATCTAGTAAATGTTTATGTGGCCTAATTAAGATAATTAGTGAGTATTGTGACCACTAGTTTGCTAAAACATCAAGACTTGTAGTAAAACGGTTAACGACCCCTTTACTAGGCTTTTTGGAAATAAACCGATTTGATCAATTTATTGGTTTTGATGATTTGCATCCTATTTCATATATTTTTAGTGACTTATAAAACAACGATTGGTACGTTTGGTGTTTTTCTCGATCAATCGGCGTGTGTACACCGATGTCGAGGGTTTTGGGGTTGATTTGAGAAAGCAAACCATAGGTTTTGACCTATGTGGGATTCGTGAGTAGTTTTGGTCATGAGTCGGATTTTAATGCGATACGGTACGTTATGATATGTAGGTACCCCATGTGGACTTCGAGACGACAAGCAAGCGCGAGGCGACGTCGGCACCGGCGAGCGAGGACCAGGTGAGTAGATTTATATCTACGGGGAGAAGTCGGGTGGATGGAGTATAGCACCCCCGCAGTTCGTGGTGATGTATACGAATACGTATACACACATATATATATTGTTTATATATTGTTTGAGTGCATTGATGATAATATGGATATTTGGTGTTCTTGGATATTTAGTGTCGCGAACCCCTAGAGTAGTGGTCGCACCACGTATGCACACACCCACCCATACTTGCATACTTTCTTCTTTCATTTGTGCTTATTCAGGAATACATAGTTATGTGTTCACATGGGTATGGGACTATGTGTTCACATACGGATTTGAGGATGATACTTGGGTTTGAGATGAGTCGATGAGAATTGTATTGAGGTTATGAATTCGGTGATATGGCAGGATTCGTATTTGAGATACGACATGACGTTGTAGCGGGTCCTTTGACGTAGTGTTTCACACACGTGCATGCATACGTAGGTGGTATCAGTATTGTACTAGACATAGATCCGTACCCGGATTATGATCTTTGATAAAGGGGATACCAGATGAATAATGTGATGAATGTGATATTGACCCGTACCCAGATGTGGGGATGCCGTACGACGGATTTACGTACGAGCTATATATTGATGATAGATCCGCACTCTTGACTTGGGAATATCTGATTATAGATATGGTATCGGATGGGATATTATCGAGGCGGGATCACCGACTAATATATATATATATATATATGTTTATATATATATCGACTCAGATGTTAGGCGGTTTCCTTACCTGTTAGTTCAGCCGTATAGTTTAGTGTAGTTGTTAGACTAGATTAGACTCCTACCTATTTCAAAACTAACGAATCGTGGGTATTTTAAAAGACAGGTCAAGAGATTCTACGGATATTTCAAAAGACGTGTCTTTTCTTAAAAACACCGTAGCCCTTATTTTCAAAACACCGCGATTCGTGTTATTTCAAAAGGCGCTATTGTAGGACTTATATTAGGGTAATGCAGTTTAGTTACCGTTGTGTCTAATATTCAGCTCCTGCATATTATTGTTGTTGCTTCACATCGCATACTTATTGCAATTCATATTTCATTATTGATATCATTCTGTTAGGACACCAGCACCATTACCGATGACGCGTATGTACCACGTACACTTACTTGCCGGCTCACACACATCTTCATCGGTAATTGCCATGTCACGAACACTTTAGAAAATACTATTTCATTTGACATAGGTTGTTAGCTAATAGTTTAGACATGATATTAGTGTACTTGCCTTATATGCTAGTTGGACATTGTAGTTATTGCCTACTAGTTCATGCATGCTATTATTCACTGTTGTGTCGCATTCATGGATTCTCATGCCTATATTCACTGTTTACATGCTATTGATGACTTGGATTCGGATTTCATGAGATTTCTTGGATTTGGAGGAAAACCGCAAAAACATAAATAAACCTTTTCTCTCTTTTAAAATAAAAAGTGCGGTTTTCCCATGATGTATGAGTCGTCCACCATGAGTTTGCTGATGGATTTCGAGACCCGATTCGAGGAGTGGAGGAACCGTTTCGGGTACATGGTGGGCCCGGTGCGGTATCCCGGGACAAGAGGAATGTGTTGTTGACGTTGAGCCCGGCAGGGGAGCACTACCGACCGGTGATTTTACCCGACGCGTCAGATATCTGGAGGATACCGTCGTGGTCTTGAGATGGATGGTAGGGGCCGGTCTGGATTGACGGCGCCCTAGATATTGTGATTTGAGATATTGAGATACAGCGATTGTGATAAAGAGATATCGAGATATTTGGACACTTGTTTTGTGTCGATGCCGGGCACTGTTTATGCTAATTTCATTTGTGGTACCTCACTTTTAAAATACAGAAATCTCACTGATTTATGAAAGCTGTTTTCGTCAGTACATGCATTCTGTTCCATGCATTCATACCTCATTCATATGATATATTGCTACCTGAGGCACTGACACGGGCACATGAGATCATACTCGGGTTAGATATTACCCTAGCCATTGCTATAGGCTGCATGTCATATATATATAATTGAGGATATATTATGATCATTGAGCTAGGTTGCGTTATTTATGCGATTTCTGTGCGTAGATGTTTTTCTACTCACGAGTTGGCAACTCACCCCCGTTGTGCCACAGTTCTTGCAGGTTTCGCCGTACAGGTTTCATTACGGCTTGCTGGCACTCTTTCCATTTCCGGGTGACTTGCTAGTAGGTGGGTTTATTTGTATCGCACCCATCATTATATCTTGTATATCATTATTCTGTTGTATCTAGATGTTCCATCAACCAAACATGTATTTATTTTGAGATAGAGACCAGTAATGTTATTCCTTCGACCTTAGAGTCGCGCGTTATATTTCTGCGGATTTCTTGTGGTTTTGAGTTTCTTTTTGAGTGTTTGATCCTCGCCGTTGGCGTTGTATATTATATTTGCTTGTGTGGTTGTGACCGTCGTTTAACGAAGAGCTAGCTCCCGCTTGGGGATGCCTTTTTATTGATTTCGTATACTATTCATGTTGTATCCCGTTTGGGAGCCAGTTTTTACAAAGGAGACTCTGCCGAAATTTTCAGGAAATTTTTGATGTTTTTTTAAAAACCGCATAATTTCGGCTTATGCTATTGAAACTACTTGCTTTATGTTGGTTTTTCCTGCACTCTACATCTTTTCTTGGTTTGGATTTCTGGGTTTTCGGTTTACTTAGATTACGTACGCCTCGAGACGTTCGTAGTTTAAGTGCCGGTCATGTTCCGTACTTCGGGTCGTGACATTCACCAAGTCATGAAACTTGTGAAGAAAACACCCTATACTACTTGGCAAGTGGTAGAGAATGAAGAAATAGGAAGTGGGTTCACTTTAGAATTGGATTTCTCACTCTTTTTCTCATGTTGCCATTAATGGTAGCAAGCTTTCTTCTTGTTGAAGAAGAAGAAGAAGAAGAAAAAGAATATGATAAGAATATCAATAATAGAAAATAAAATGATTCTTATCATATTAGCAACCATGGTTAAGTGTAGAGAATAAACTAGGGTTAGGTGAATGGTTAGGGTTAAAGAAAGAAACAAAATGGTCAAGCTTTCAATGCTTCATGAAGCTTCAACAAAATCCAAAGTTAGCCACCATTTTATTTCTTTCTCAAATGAATAAATAAATGAATAAGTAAATAAAGCATATGAAACCCTAACCATTTAACTAACCATGGTTTAATTGAAACATACACCCAAGTTTGCATGTATCATCAAACATGATACAAACTTGTGCACAAAATTATATCACATATACTATGTGCACATCAAGTGAGAAAATCCATCTTAAGTGAACCAATATTAGTTAATGCAAAGTAATATATCAAATATATAATTATACATTAAATCATTAAATCAACACTAGATTTAATGATCCGGTCATTTCGCATATAACCGACTAATATCAAGTGTATCAATGTATCGAATCAACACTTGATTCGGTAACCCGGCTATACCATATATAACCGTCCAATGATACAAATCGCGAGAATAGAATACAGTATCACATACTGGTATTATTCTCGGTCCCGTACATATCTCATATGCACTCCTATTTCGTTTCGCTTGAGCCAGGAAACCTCTGTGTAGGACTCTAAAGACTCGTCAATACGCCGGCAGCAGGTGATGATCATATTAAACACCCACAAGCCGCAAGCGGTCTGCTAAACGTAACGGGTATTGAACGATCAGAAGATCGACAAGCAAGCCCGCTCACACTCCTGTAAATCCAACCAGTAACACTTACCGTACAGTCCGGTCTGTTCGTCTGATATGTCGCATATCTTGCCTAGGGGTGGTAAACGTCAGACCCTAGTAGCTCGATAAGTCGTGTCGATATGAGGTCTATAACAGTTCGAGAAACTACTGGTAACACTTACCAGTAAATCTCAACAACCCTGGCCAGGGATTTCCGGTTATAGCCAATCGAACTCAGCGCAACATCAACTCCCTATACCGGGAGTGATGAATCCCCTCCTATCGCTCATTGCCTCCATGTGATTCGGGACTGTACCCAAAAACCACCGTTTTGCACGCCCTCTTAGACGTGGTAAGGTGGAAATCAAAGCATAGTGGGAATCACACAAGACTCTATGACGATCTCGGGTCTACAGACTAACCTGTACCAGTGTCACCAGAGAACTGCCATCTGACATAAGGTATAATACCATCTGGGAGTTCTCGGCGAGTCCGTCCAGTGTACCCAGTCTCCACTGAGCACCCGTATATCATCTCTGATGTCAAACACCAATGGATATGGGATCATCCATCGCCTATCTGTATGGGTCGAGAAGGTATACGCTAGTCTACTCTGGTATATCGATGCCCCGTCTCGATACACCTACGACTAGGGACCTTGAAGGATGTACTTATGGACTACCATGTCCCCACTAGTATGATCCGCATCATAGTCCAGGTAGTCAAGTACACATCCTAAGGGCTTTACCAACATGTAACAGACAGACAATCAGTGTACACGTTAAGGTAAAGAGCAACCAGATAGCATACTATCATGTCGAGCAAGAAAGTCCTCCCTATATATGTCCAAGCATCCACTACAATATACATCCTATGTATAGTAATGGCCTCTAGGGCATACATATAACTAACAATCTCCCACTTGCACTAAGGCCATCTGATAGCAGTGGTTGTAGTATCTCATACTCAACTATCCCATAAAAGTCTCTCTCTGGGAAAAGGCCTTTGTTTGTGGATCCGCCGTGTTGTCCTCTGAGTCTACTCTCCTAACCTCGATCACCCTGGAGATCAACCATCTCCATGATCAGGTGATACTGCCTTAGAATATGTCTGGATTATGATGGGACGGACGTTCCTTGGCATAAGCCAAAACTCCATTGTCACACAATGGGAGGAACTAAGTTCATCTCATGAACAAATATACTTCCAGACTGTCTCTTTGGTAGCATCTTAAATAGCGATGAATCCAGCCTTTATCGTCTAGTATGTCACGGTATCTAGCTTGGAACTCTTCCAACATATCGTCCCTTTACTAAGGGTAAAGACAATGCCTGTGACTGACATTCAGTCGTCCTTATCACCCTGGAACCTTTCCAGTGATTTTCCCCAGGATCAATTGATACCGTCTCACTACAACTAGTGAGTATCCTAACATCCATTTAGATCTATCTCATAGATCTCAAAACCCAGGATTTTAGGAGGTATCGCTTTGATCCTGTATGGAGAATGCTTGTGATAAGCAGAGATTGACTGAGCGTAGCATAGGAAACTCTTTCCCTATCAAGAGTATGTCATCCACGTACTCTACGAGGATCACCACCATACTCCCTACTACCTTTTTGTTTATACAAGGTTCATCTACCATTTTGATGATGTCAAACTCTTTGACTAATCCATTAAAACAGATGTTCCAACTCCGCGATGCCTGCTTTATCACATAAAACATCTTGCACACGTTTCCGCTACTCCCACTGTCTATGAAACTCTCTGACTGTGTTCTTACAGACTCTCTTTTCTGAAACATCATTTTAGAAAAGCAGTCATAACACCCAACCGCCAGATATCGTATTCATGGTATGTAGCCGTGGCAAGTAGGATCTAGATGGACTTAAGCATAGCTACTGGAAAAAGGTTTCATCATTATCCACGCCTGGTCAATGATGAAAACCTTTAACAAGTCTAGCTTTGAAAGTCTCAACTTTTCCATCTACACCAAATAATCTTCTCAAGATATACTTGCTCCTGATGGGGATTTAACCCTTCAAATATAGCAACTAAAGTCCATACTTTGTTGGTGTACATGGATTCCATCTCAGATCGCTAAGCATCCAGCCATTCTTACAGAGTCCCACTCCTGATGGCCAGCTCGAAACTAGTTGGGTCATCATCTCATGATGCAATCCTCGCTCCCACTGTCATAGAGAAACCGAAGTATCTCTCAGGTGGGTGAGGAACCCTACTAGATCGGCGGAGAGGCTGAGGTTCGTTGGAATCTACTGAATCCTTTGGTTCTATCAAATCATCAGTTGCAGTTTGTATAGCTGAAACATTTCCAGTTCTACATAACAGATCTTGCCTCGGGCTTGTCCGGATTTTGCTTTTAGACATGGTCCGGACAACCCCAAATCTTAACTAGCTTAAGACATGGGTTCTTCCTATACCATATCACATATGGAGTGGTAGGCAACTGATTTGATTTGAACCCTATTCAATAGGTATGCAGCTTCTCAAGTGCATAACTCCTAAAAGGAAATAGGTAACTCAGTAGTACTCATCATAGAGCACACCTTATCACATAGGGTGCTATTGCTCCGCCCCGATATACCATCGTGCTATGGTGTATACGGAGGAGTAATGCTGAGAGAGAATCTCATTCTCCTTCAGAAAAGTCCAAGAATTCCGTGCTCAAGTATTCTCCTCCTTGATCACATCAAAGGACATAATACTTATACCCTTATTTTGGTTCTCTACTTCTAACTTATATTCTGTGAATATCTCAAAAGTTTCGGAGTTGTGTTTCAACAGGACTATATGTCTGAATCTAGAGAGATCATCAGTGAATATAATGAAGTACAAAGAACCAGTCTTGGCATATGTAGACAGGGGACTTTACATACATCAACATGTATCAATCCCAAGAGTTTACTAACTCTTTCTCTGTTTCCAATAAATAGAGCTGTGGTCATCCTATCTCTGTGACATGACTGGCAAGTTTCACAAGATGTATATTCAAACTAATTTAAATATGCATCTAAATGTAACTTCAACCAGTCAGGTCGCATTGATATGACCTAGTCTACAATGCCTCAAGAAGAATTCGTTCATTTTTGAACTCTTCCTCTTGTGTGTATTCCGTATACTAAGAACCGTAGTTTGATTTAGAACATCAATGCTTTTAGATAACGTGCCTGAACCGATCAACTTTTGATATAGGAAATGTTCAAAACATTATCCAACAATACAAAATTATATCCTTTCTTTACTAATAAAGAGACTGATATGATTTTGTATATCAGGTTCGGTATCTAATAACATTCGTTCAGAATCAATATATTGGTAATACAGAGTGACAGTGACCAACAGACTTGGCTGCAACACTCGCCCCATTTTCTGTCTCATGAAACTTATCACCCGTTCTCAGTTCTTTACCTATCTGTAGCCCATGTAACAAATTACATATGCGGGATCCTGATCCGGTATCTTATACCCAGGACGTAAAGGATACAGAGAAACAGTTCTTTGTAATGAACACACCCGAAGATGATGCATCAACATGCACTTTCATGCACTTTCTTGGTTTGGGCGGCACGGGAAATCTGGTATTCCCCAATTCCTGCTCGGTCTTATAACAATTATAAGTTGGAGCGGGACCAACGTTCCCCAGCTCAGTATAACAAGCGGGTTCGGTCAATACATCCATATTATTATCTTGATTAAGGCGTGACTTGGTCGCTACCTGGAGAGAGAGAGAAGAAAACACTATGCGTGCGCTCTTGCAAGAATAGATTGGTTATTATTTTATCTAATCAGGATGGCTCCCACTGTTTTTATCAAATCTTCCTTCAAACCCTAAAAGGAAAGACTAGCTGGGATTAATTACACACTACAAGTTCGCCAATCTTTCAGCCAGGCCAGTGTCGGTACTTTGAGAGAGGTCCCCCGTGCTTTCGCACGAACCTAATTAATGTAAACCTCGTTTTCCCAGAGGCGTAACCTCGTTAACACCTTTCTAGACACCTACTTGATCGGCTAATTGTAATGTGTAAAACTCTCCCAGGAGTAACTCTTACTCGCAGTGGGTATCGGGATCCAACTATCTCATAGAAGGTATGCAATCTCATTGCAAATTTCAACACTTGAAACTCCCGATAATTTTGCCCCTAGCGTCCTATGACCTTGACGGAGGCCAAACTACCTATAGTCCGCTAGTCAAGTTCAACCCGTCATTTCTTGATTGCCCGCACGACCCTTGACGGAGGCCAAACAACGCCGTACGAATACCCTAATCCAATCGCATCATATGCTAGCAGATAAGCACTAGTTAGCTACCGTACACTACGCCTTGACGGAGGCCAAACTACCGCAGCACAAATACTAACTAGTACTTATCTGAAATGACGGAGGGCTACGACAGGTTTTTCTGAAAACCTATTGCGTAATGAACTTGATATCGTTGTAGGATCGAATGAATTTTGAAATGGAGTGTTTTTGAGGCTTTTCTAGTTTTGCTAAAGGGGTCACTCCCGGTGAAGGGATCGTCGGCCCTTTCCTCGTCGAATGAGGTGCGGGATATATCATATATATCACTGTGCAAAGCAGAAACTATAGAAGCTATCAAAAGACAAACCGAGTGTGTAGCATCTGCCAGTTATTGCTAAAGGGGTCACTCCGGGTGAAGGGATCGTCGGCCCTTTCCTCATCGAATAAGGTGCAGGATATATCATATATACCGCTGTGCAAAGCAAGAACTGTAGCTACTTGTTTTATTTTTGAAATTCGATTCTACAACATCTTTAGGTTCCTTTTTCTTTCATTAATCATATTAATGAAGTCCCATCATTTAAAGTACCTAAACATCACAGATAAATACGACGTACACTTATGCCATCCGCATTCGCCTCGATGTCCCCTCGTGCACCGTTAGGTTAGGTAACTAACGGCAGAGCGGGACAGGGCTAGCACGGGTGTAAAACATAAGTAACGCCTATATAATATATCATATATACTATATACAGTATCCATCACAGAACATATCACATGATCACATCACAGATAACGCAGCAGAAAAATCATATGAAACATTAGATATACTAGGACGTCCGTTTTTTCAATACGAGCCAGTACAAAACACGAATTCCACGGTCGCGATGAATAGCCAAACCCACACCCCTAGACCCCTACGAGAGCGGCAAGCAACCCTACCAATTCTAGAGTTAGGAGACCCGGACTCGACTCCTCGAGTTGGTCTCCCACTGGACTCCAGAACCCGGTTACTTATGCCCTCCTCCTTGGGTCTATCCTAGTGCGGAAAAGTAAATAATATACAAAAGGTGACATCTTCCGCAACCTGGAAGTGCCCCAATAAAAGAATATTACATACAAGTTTTTACATGAATGAAAATGAAAAACACTCATCTTACATAAAAAAAACCCCGGTTATTCAAACACGACGATCCAATATAATATATCCAGCAACACATAACATCACATGTCATCAACGTAAGTAAATATGCGCATCCCAATTGTCGTTGACATATAGCAACGAAACCGGCGATATCTCATATTACACTTACGGTCACAGAAAAGAAAGTGTAAAACTACAATAGTTGGAATCCGCAAACTCTTTAGACATCGCATGCCTAATCAAATGAATTCCTTAGACATCGCATGCCTAACAATTATAAACCCCGCATTTTAGTCTCATTATCGAAAACTCTTTTCAATATCAAGTCGGGCAATTCAACAAGATTCCCGACAAACTGATCGAATGCTCGTCGCAAACTTTAGTAGACGGCCGCACCCCCGATACCGTCGACGAAGTGCACCAAGGCGGAACACCGCTACCGCGAGCACCTGAACGGATGCTTTCGGTGACGGGGTTCTCCTACAGTCACTTGGTTGGGGCTATGGGGTGTAGCTGTCTATTAAGTTTATCCGGCGAGTATCCGCGTACGCTATGTGATTGTGACGGACTTTTGATCGCATCAAAATTCCATGGCAACCGATCAAGTGAGACTAAACCGCTAGATTTATAACATTCATTCAGTTATCTCATAACAACTTGTGGATTCCAAGTGTTGTATCCCATTCCAGATAAATAGAAAATGTTAAACTTTCCGATCGAACATTCAAACACCCAAGTTTTTCCGAAACAGCTCAACACATGAAATAGGTTTAAAAACATCCAGTTCATGCCTCAGTACCAACGGTCCAGCCGTAGAAGGGTCAAGCCAACGCCTCACATGTGGCACGCCGTACTGCCCCAAACCCGGAGGTTCAAAGGGCAGTTCAAGACGGTCACACAATCGAGTTAAGGTTTGTTTTCTTCTAGAGGGTCCATTGCGTTACTTGCACTACTTAGAACGTTATTAAACCACGGAAAGATCCAACACTTGGAAATTTCTCGACAGGGGAAAAAGTGGGTATTTATATCCGGTCGAACTTTTCAACATATTCTAAATATCCGGAAAACATTACGAAATTAAAAATTCCGATCGAAACAACGACTACAAAATAAACCCCAAAATACTCAACACTTGAGTCGGATAAAAATACCCATAAAAAATCAGGGAATTAAAAGTAAACATTACTGTGCAAATTTAAGAGGGTGACGTCACAAAATGGTAGCGGAACCGCCGCACGAGCCATGCTCGTGCCGCGGTTCCGCGGCGGTTTGAGCTCCAAACAGTGTCGATTTTGCACAGTAATTCTTACAATTTCCTGCTCATTTTTTAGGCATTTTTAATTCGGAAAAATCCCAGATTTTAAAAATGGACCAGAGAGGGGTGTATTTCGTCGTATTTGGGTTTGATCGGGGTTTTAACCTCATTAATGCATCGCCTAAGGCTCTAGCTAGGCTCTGATACCATTGTAGGGTTCCTAGGCACACTAATGAGGTCTCACAAGGTATCAACCATGCCAAATTCAAAAAATTCTGGTGCCTACAAACCCTAATACGGATCGTTAACTAGAGGATAAGGCGAAACATATGCGAATAAACAACTTTACTCTAATGTGAAAGAGACTACAACCTTTGTAGATCCGGTCCTCCACCTCCATAGCTCCGTGATGACGTCCCTCCGCTGTACCTATCGGAATCCGGACTCTGGCGATAGTTTCGTCGGAGAAATGATCGGGCTAGGTCGTCGACTTCGATGCCGAAGATGATTTACGTCGTGGCAACTCAAGATCAAGCTCCAACTTCACCAAGTCATGAAACTTGTGAAGAAAACACTCTATGCTACTTGGCAAGTGGTAGAGGATGAAGAAATAGGAAGTGGGTTCACTTTAGAATTGGATTTCTCACTCTTTTTCTCATGTTGTTATTAATAGTAGCAAGCTTTCTTCTTGTTGAAGAAGAAAAAGAAGAAGAAGAAGAAGAAAAAGAATATGATAAGAATATCAATAATAGAAAATAAAATGATTCTTATCATTTTACCAACCATGGTTAAGTGTAGAGAATAAACTAGGGTTAGGTGAATGGTTAGGGTTAAAGAAAGAAACAAAATGGTCAAGCTTTCAATGCTTCATGAAACTTCAACAAAATCCAAAGTTAGCCACCATTTTATTTCTTTCTCAAATGAATAAATAAATGAATAAGTAAATAAATCATATGAAACCCTAACCATTTAACTAACCATGGTTTAATTGAAACATACACCCAAGTTTGCATGTATCATCAAACATGATACAAACTTGTGCACAAAATTATATCACATATACTATGAGCACATCCAGTGAGAAAATCCATCTTAAGTGAACCAATATTAGTTAATGCAAAGTAATATATCAAATATATAATTATACATTAAATCATTAAATCAACACTTGATTTAATGATCCGGTCATATCGCATATAACCGACTAATATCAAGTGTATCAATATATCGAATCAACACTTGATTCGGTAACCCGGCTATATCATATATAACCGTCCAATGATACAAATTGCGAGAATAGAATACAGTATCACATACTAGTATTATTCTCGGTCCCGTACATATCTCATATGCACTCCTATTTCGTTTCTCTTGAGCCAGGAAACCTCTGTGTAGGACTCTAAAGACTCGTCAATACGCCGGCAGCAGGTGATGATCATATGAAACACCCAGAAGCCGCAAGCGGTCTGCTAAACATAACGGCCACCCGGGTATTGAACGATCAGAAGATCGACGAGTAAGCCCGCTCACACTCCTGTGAATCCAACCAGTAACACTTACCGTATAGTCCGGTCTGTTCGTCTGATATGTCGCATATCTTGCCTAGGGCTGGTAAACATCAGACCCCAGTAGCTCGATAAGTCGTGTCGATATGAGGTCTATAACAGTTCGAGAAACTACTGGTAACACTTACCAGTAAATCTCAGCAACCCTGGCCAGGGATTTCCGGTTATAGCCAATCGAACACAGCGCAACATCAACTCCCTATACCGGGAGAGACGAATCCCCTCCTATCGCTCATTGCCTCCATGTGATTCGGGACTGTACCCAAAAACCACCGTTTTGCACTCCCTCTTGGACGTGGTAAGGTGGAAATCAAAGCACAGTGGGAATCACACAAGACTCTATGACGATCTCGGGTCTACAGACTAGCTTGTACCAGTGTCACCGGAGAACTGCCATCTGACGTAAGGTATAATACCATCTGGGAGTTCTCGGCGAGTCCGTCCAGTGTACCCAGTCTCCACTGAGCACCCGTATATCATCTCTGATGTCAAACACCAATGGATATGGGATCATCCATGGCCCATCTGTATGGGTCGAGAAGGTATACGCTAGTCTACTCTGGTATATCGATGCCCCGTCTCGATACACCTACGACTAGGGACCTTGAAGAATGTACTTATGGACTACCATGTCCCCACTAGAATGATCCGCATCATAGTCCAGGTAGACAAGTACACATCCTAAGGGCTTTACCAACATGTAACAGAGAGACAATCAGTGTACACGTTAAGGTAAAGAGCAACCAGATAGCATACTATCATGTCAAGCAAGAAAATCCTCCCTATATATGTCCAAGCATCCACTACAATATACATCCTATGTATAGTAATGGCCTCTAGGGCATACATATAACTAACATGCTCCAGATGGGGTAAAACCCATAGGATGCAAATGGATCTTCAAGAAAAAGATTGGTATAGATGGACAGGTGGAAACCTATAAGGCTAGACTGTAAGTCCGCGGCGGCGCCCCGTCCGTCGATCCGACGCCGGAAACGCGGAAACAAAAACTTTGCAAACTAGCAAACCGGCACCACCGTGCACTTTTCACCCGGATCGGGCCATTAACCTAGCTACTAGCAAACTAGAAAAGAGTAGAGAAGATATACTAAGCGATCTGTGTCCTTCGGTCTTCGTCTCCACTCCGATCTCCCGCGGAAACTCCGTTCATCTCCTCCTCGTCGGAAAGGGCACCACATAGCCGGAATCATTTACGGGCTCCCACCACTTGACCGAGGCAACTCGGGCATGAAGTTGGCTAGCCGACGCGTCCAAGATTTGCTGTAGAATAGTGTAGTGGGTTGTCTCTTTAGGGTTAGAAGTTGCCATGGAATGTGGAGGAATAATATGACATGAAGATGAGCAAAGGAATTTTGAAGCAAGCTCGAGCCAAAATGAGAAAGAATCATTTTTCCTCACTAAAATGAAACCTCTCTCTTTCTCTTGCAAAATGTGGCCGGCCCCTAAGATAGAATGGTGGAGGAGATTAAAAAGAATCTTAATCAAGGGAAGAAAAAGAGAATAAACAATATAGAAAATGGTCACACCAAAATCACACTCATTTCCCTTTTCAATCCATCACATGAAAGCAAAGGAATGGACAAGAAAAGAATCTCATGATGAATGAAGCCACACATATGCAAGAAACCCCTCCACAAAAAGTAATTTGCACAATTGCAAATTACCCACTCAATCGGAAAGTCCGGCCGCGAAAGAACAAAGGAAAACCGGCCAGAACGGAATGCAAACTGGCAACTCCAGAAAACCGATCCCGTAATAAATTACAGGAAAACCCCGCTACTGCATATACATGCCCGCATTTGTATTCCCACTGAACACAAATGCAAAGAGATAAAACTACACTATCTAATACTAGGATCCGGCTTAAACCAAAGTCGGCTAGTAAAAACCGTCCGATCACGATCCGTGCAATACCGCACGTATCTGATCGAACCCTGCCATATCTCCATACGTCCTCTACAGCGTTTCGCCCGAAACCTGAGTAACTAAGTGTGGTGGACTCTAAAGACTCGTCAATACTATGGCTGTGGATTTAACCACTAGCACGTCAGAGGTATCAGCCATACGTGACGGGCCACCAGCTATTGACCAAAAGGGACGTCGATGAGCGAACTCATCCTGACACCCTACTGAGCCTGTCAGTAACAATATCCGTACAGTCCGGTCCGTTCGTCTATGAGCATCGCATGGCGGGCCTAGGGGGTTGGTAAAAGTCAGACCCCCAATAGCAGTACAAGTCGTGTCAGAGTGTAGCCCAGAACACCCTGAGATACTACTGGAATACCTACCGGCAAATCTCGTGCCTTGGCCAAGGACTTTTCATGTACTGGCTCTCCTAGACACAGCGCGACCTCACCCCCCAATACCGGGAGAGACGAACACCTGCAGATACGCTCACTGCCTCCATGTGGCTCGGGACTGTACCCAACTAAAACCTGTTTGCACGTCTCCTTTGAGCGTGGTAGGGTAGTAATCAAAGCACAGTGGGAACTCACACGAGACAAATGACGATCTCAGGTCGATGAACTAACCTGTACACATGTCACCAGGGAACTGCTATCTGACGTCAGGTATAATACCAACTAGCAGGTTCCCGGCGAGTCCTGTCCGGTGTACTCATAACCCAATGAGCACCTGTATACATCTTAGGTGAACCAATTGACACCAGTGGCTTGTGAGACCGGCCACCGCCCCTCGTCGGGATCTCGACTGTATACACTAGTCTACTCTGGAGATTCGATGCCCTGTCTCAAAACTCCCACGACTAGGGACCTTTTAAGGATGTGCTTATAGACCCCAGCTCTCACGTATATGATCGCCCTCATATTGCTGGTAGTCAAGCAAGAATCCTAGAGGCTCTATCAACGTGTAATAGCGACTCGTAAGGCCACCTAAAGCAGTACATGATGATAAAGATAAACCAGATAGCATACTATCATCTTGAGTAAGACTGTCCTACTGGGACTGGTCCTCCCTCAATCATTGCAATCACGTGCCTGTGATCCAATAATTGACTCTGAGGGCACTATCTCCAATAATCTCCCACTTGCACTCAAGGCTAATTATTGCGATGTCGTATACTCACAGCCCGTGTGATACCGAACACCCAACTCCTCAATTAGTCAGTCTCACAAAGCTCGTTTGCGAAACTATTGCGTTCGAGGAATAGCCTCAGTGAGTGAATCCGCTATGGTGTTTCTTTCTATGTCTCTCTTTATCTCATGTTCGCGGAGAAAACCATCTCCCGAAATGAGCAATACCTGTCATAGAATGTCTGGATGTCTGATGGGACCTAGCTCATAAATGAACTCCAAATTCAAACTTCTTAGACTGTATCGTCAACTGAACTTAATCAGTATCCTGCACCATGCCTTCCCTCAGTATCCACCTGGACCATCTGTCCAAAATACTGCCCCTCGTCAGAGGGAAAACTAAAACTCTGACAGCCACTCTGCCATCCAGGTCACCTTGGAAGCCTGGAATGATAACCGTCTCCAAAAAGCGGCTGTCGTTATCAAATCCCAAGAACATGCACTTATGTTCTAAAACTGCTTCCGACTGTTTCTCCAGGATTGGATGAATATCAACTTATTGCAACTACTGCAAGAACAACATCTGGTGTGGTACTTGACTTCTCATGATTGACTCAATTGCCTAAGCAAGTGATCTGCCAATCATACACATCCCTCTCCCTTTTAGTCTGTAAGACACCTTTAGAGAGGGTGACTCCATCACCTGCAGGTACACTACCGTGCCAGGAGTCGTCCATTCTAAATACTATTAGAATGCTGTCCAAGTACCCTGATTGGGAAACTACCCAAATCTAGATCTAAAACCATAGATCTAGTAACCAGAATGTCCGATATAAGATCCAAGTCCTTTGTGGAGAAACCACTGTGTGACGACCAAAGTATAACCGATCGTAGTATAGGAATATCACTTCCTACTCTGTGTATGTCATCAAATACCAGGACATCACACCCTACTACCTTCTTAACAGATCCATCCCTTATTCTGATGAAGTCAAACCTATGACTGTCACATCAGAAATAGATGATCTATCTCCGCTATATCTGCTTTAGTCTATAAATAGACATAAGCCTGATATCCACCAATGCTTCCGCTGCTCCCACAGACCACGACAACCCTCTGGCAGAGTCATATACACGCACGCTTCTAAAGCTAGTTTAGAACGATGCTATACTCATCCTCCTGCCGGGTCTCACAGTCTGGAGCAACAGCAATGGCAAGTCTGGGTAAACAAGAACCTCCCTGCCACCGTCCTTGAGCATACCGAAGTACCTCTCGGGTGCCTGAGGTTACCCACCATATCTACGGAGTGGCCAATGGAATGTCAAACCAGATTGAATCTTTAGGTTCTTATCAAATCTTCAGCAATCGTTTGCGGTTCTGGAATCACGTCCAGTTCTACCATACTCCCACTACTGTTTTCTGAAAAAATCCATTTTTATTAAAACTGTGGCGAGTTAAGAACAATATCACTATTGATCTTCCAGATGGTAGAAAGTCAACCCTCGTCATAGCCCGGGTCAACCCACAAACAGCCACTACTGAAACGTGCCTTGAGTTATCCGGAGTCTGGTTTTAAGCATAAGCCGGACAACTCCCCGTATCTTAACAATGTCAAGATATGAACCGTTCTATATCCAAGAAACAGAGGCACTGATTTAATTTAACCATATTCAAATCATGCAGCTGTCTCCAGTGCATGTCAACTAAATAGAAGGAGGCCGATCAGCGTTACTCAACTTAGGAATAATTCCAATTATGAGTAACCTGAAAGAGAAGCAAGTTCTCATTACTATCAACTGAATACGATACACAAGTATCTACATCTTCGATCACCTTGAAGAATCCCGATACTTGCAATACCTGGTTCTCTACTTTATTCTTATACCAATAACTTCTAAAAACTCAGACCCTGTGTTTCTACGAAACACCTGTCTAAGAACTAGAGAAGTCACAAGTAAACAGAATATAGTACGAGGACCAACCCCTCTGTCCTAATGGACACTGGACAACATACAATACTCTGTATAAGTCCCCTGAGTCTAATAACTCATTCACTGTGTGTCGTAGGTTGAAAACTGTATTTATGGTTAAGAAGAATTATACCGCTGTTCAATGCTCCTTACCTAACCATCCACTGATATAGGTAAATGTCATAGACATAATTTCAAAAAGGTATATCTCACTCTATGAAAATAGACGTACAGATATATCAATTTGAAGTTGGTGCATAACAACGGATATTTAAAACCAAATATTTGCCGACCGGCAAACTACCCAGGCGACTTCCTCAAATATCACCAATTACAACGAATTCCGATATAATAAGGATGATCACCTAATTCCCAATAACTTACTCCCACTCATTATCTGTAAAACCATACAGATGTGAGAACCAAACCTGGTAAATACATACCCTGGAGCAAGTGTCTAATTGGGAAATCAGTTTTCTTTTAACAGTACACAGTGAAACTGAAACATTGAAATGTTTCGATGGGGTATCCCGGTATTCCTAGTAATGCCTCTTCCATTATCCAGATTCATAACTTTAACCGTATATCTCTTTACCATCTCTCCAAATCCCTTTATATGTCTTTAGTCATTACCTTCTGTACACCCCTTTAGGCCAAATGGTTTTCTCCCTTCCCTACCGTTCAGAACCAGCCTATGGTTTGGAAGAAGACTATCCAATAAGCATAATGGGTATGCTGTCCTAATCCTAGGAGCACTCGCAATGCGAGAGAAGGTGAAAATAAAAGACAACCGAATGAACCATATTCCTATTTCTCCTGAACGAGAATCCATCCCCGAACTGGAACAAGTTCCTTTCGAGTTCGTATATATATCATACGATGGAGTATCCAATAAACTGGGATCTTCGTAGTGATACGGAGTGTCCTGGAGAAATACAAAGGTGATTTAGGATTGGCGAAGAAATACTTGGTTTGGTCGTGAATATTAGTCACAATTTACTTTGCCCTCTTACTAATCCCTTACTTTGTCTGAACTTAATACCTTCTGTACACCGTTTAGGCTAATTGGTTTTCTTCATTCCCTACCGGTCGGCACCTGCCTATGGTTTGGAAGAAGACTATCCAATTTGCGTAATGGGTGTACTACCTCCTAAACCAAAGAGTACTCGCAACCTGAGAGAAGGTAAAAGAAAAAGACAACTGAATAGTCTTATTCGTTTTCTCCAGAACCGGAAACCATCCTCGAATTCCTTCGAGTTCGTATATAACCATACAACGGTTTTGTCCAATGGAAGTAGACGTTCGTAGAAATACGGGGTGTCCCGGAAAAAAGGGTAAAAGTAGGAGCGGCAATGAGGTCTGCAACTCTGACAATCCAAAAGCCAATGTTTAAGAAGGTTCGGTCAACTTGGCCACTGAATCATAGTCTAGGGTCGGGTCAATGGTCGCAGCCAAAGAGAGAGAGAGAAAAGAAACACTCACCGTGCACTCTAACCTAGATCAGAATGGTTATCACTTTATCTAATCTGGAAACCTCCCACTGTAACATCAAATTCTTCCCCAAACCTGAAAGAAGAATTAGCCGGGATCACCCGAGGAGTAAACCAACTCATCAGTGGGAATCGGGATCCAATTATCATCTCATGATAACGTGACGGAATTCGCTCACGTTATCACACTCCAGAAGGTATGCGCATATCTGGCAAGTTTCAGTTCTTTTGAAACTCCCGATGTGGATTTTTGCCCCATGCTCTTATGACCTTGACTTTGGCCAACATATCATAAGTCACATGTCAAGTTCTACCCGTCATTGTCCAGGTTAATTTGAACCCACCCGTACATACCCTTGACTTTGGCCAAAATAGTAGTACGACTGTCCCAAACCAATGCATCTATCTATGCTGCATATGAATACCCAACTGCTACCAAACACTGTGCCTTCACTTTGGCCAACATACACAGCTTGAATACTATTGACTATCCATATGAAATGACGGAGGGCTACGAATGGTTTCTGGCGAAAACCTTTAACGTAATGAACTTGATATCGTTGAAGGAACTGATAGCTTTATAAAAATATAGTGACGAAAACCTTTGCTAAAGAGGTCACTCCCGGTGAAGGGATCTCGGCTCTTTCCCCGTGGAATGAGGTGCAGGATATTCCAACTGAATACCACTATGCAAAACAAAAGTAATCGGCTATAGTGAAGTTATTGCCCTGACGCAAACTTCTGTCCAAGGGGTCACTCCCAGTGAAGGGATCTCGGCCCTTGCCTCGTCGACTGAGGAGCTGGATATTCAAAACCGAATACCACTGTGCAAAACAAAAGAGAACGCCCTAGCAATAACAGTTTTTTGAAAAGTGTTCCAACAACATCAAATAGGTTTGTCTATCTTGCATTGATCCGAATCAACGCAGTCCCATCAATTGATCACACCACAAAGAACGAAAATAATGACGTACGTATATGCCATCCGCATTCGCCACTCGGTCCCGTCATCACCCGTTAGTTAGCTAACTAACGACAGAGCGGGGACTGGACTAGCGCGGATGCAAAACATATACAACATCTACTAGTATATATATTAATATATAATATTTCGTTCAAGGCGTGATAAAATGCAACATCACAGAAATGTACAGCATCACAGAACAATACAGATATCTGGGATCCCCGGGTTTCACAGAGCCGCTACTGAAACCCGACGTTCCGCTGGTCGTGTGGATAGCCTGTGCAATGAAAATCCTAGACCCCTACGGGTGCGGCAAGTCACCCGCCAAAACCTGAAGCGAGGCAGCCCCCTTCAGCAACGTGAATGGACCACCCAGCACTTCACGGAATCCGGTAACTTGGACACCCCTCCTGGGCCAACCTGTACCCCATATGAGTGCGGCGAATAGCCCGCCAATTCTAGAGTGAAGCCCCCTCCGTCTCAATGCCATGAGAAGCGGGCTTGTTGCCCTCTAGAACCCGGCTACCCGTGCACCCCTCCGTGGGGTAATCCTAGTACAGAAAGTAAAATATACATACAACGGGTACATCGACCGCAACCTGATTGTGCCCCAAAAGAATAATACAAACAGGCAGTGACGGCAGTCCACATGTCGGACGCTCGCCCCGCAATATCAAATGTACATATAAAACAAAACTGTACTACCATTGCATCCAGGCTATCCCCCACGACCGATCCGCAACATCACAGCAATACACAGAACATCAACGTGAATGTCACGTTCGCAAATCCGTCTAACCGGGCTATAGCAGTTAGACAGGATTTACCGATCAAGTGACATTCACGGTCGCAGATATAATGTAAATACAGTGAACTAGCATGTTTAAAATATCCGATTGATCAAATTTATCGAAGTGGGCCCCAAGCAGTACTGTAGCACTTACAGAAAATCTGGGCCCAAAAATAATATCCCAAAACCCCTATTTCCATGTATAAGACAATCTGGAAAAATTTGGTGCAGTGAGGAGCCTAAGTGGCGGCGGAACCGCGGCCCAAGCATGGCTATGGCCGCGGTTCCGCGGTGGGATGATGGATTCAGGCGACCAAATTTTACCAGAATTCTTATACTTCCCTGCACATCATTCTGCAACTACCTGAAAAATTTTTGGAGCAGAAAAAATTTCGACAGAAATACGATGCATTGGAAAATACAGTTTTTGGGGATTTTTGTTCGATCGAGTTCTAAACATATTAGAGCAAGCTAGGCATGGTTAATGGCGTGGCTCTGATACCAATGTAAGTCCGCGACGGCGCCCCGTCCGTCGATCCGACGCCGGAAACGCGGAAACAAAAACTTTGCAAACTAACAAACCGGCACCACCGCGCACTTTTCACCCGGATAGGGCCATTAACCTAGCTACTAGCAAACTAGAAAAGAGTAGAGAAGCTATACCAAGCGATCCGTGTCCTTCGGTCTTCGTCTCCACTCCGATCTCCCGCGGAAACTCCGTTCATCTCCTCCTCGTCTGAAAGGGAACCACGTAGCCGGAATCTTTTATGGGCTCCCATCTCTTGACCGAGGCAACTCGGGTGCGAAGTTGGCTAGCCGACGCGTCCAAGATTTGCTGTAGAATAATGTAGTGGGTTGTCTCTTTAGGGTTAGAAGTTGCCATGGTATGTGGAGGAATAATATGACATGAAGATGAGCAAAGGAATTTTGAAGCAAGCTCAAGCCAAAATGAGAATGAATCATTTTTCCTCACTAAAATGAAAACTCTCTCTTTCTCTTGCAAAATGTGGCTGGCCCCTAAGATAGAATGTTGGAGGAGATTAAAAAAGAATCTTAATCAAGGGAAGAAAAAGAGAATAAACAATATAGAAAATGATCACACCAAAATCACACTCATTTCCCTTTTCAATCCATCACATGAAAGCAAAGGAATGGACAAGAAAAGAATCTCATGATGAATGAAGCCACACATATGCAAGAAACCCCTCCACAAAAAGTAATTTGCACAATTGCAAATTACCCCCTCCATCGGAAAGTCCGGCCACGAAAGAACAAAGGAAAACCGGCCGGAACGGAATGCAAACTGGCCACTCCAGAAAACCGATCCCGTAATAAATTACAGGAAAACCCCGCTACTGCATATAATGCCCGCATTTGTATTCCCACTGAACACAAATGCAAAGAGACAAAACTACACTATCTAATACTAGGATCCGGCTTAAACCAAAGCCGGCTAGTAAAAACCGTCCGATCACGATTCGTGCAATACCGCACGTATCTGATCGAACCCTGCCATATCTCCATACGGCCTCTACAGCGTTTCGCCGGAAACCTGAGTAACTAAGTGTGGTGGACTCTAAAGACTCGTCAATACTATGGCTGTGGATTTAACCACTAGCACGTCAGAGGTATCAGCCATACGTGACGGGCCACCAGCTATTGACCAAAAGGGACGTCGATAAGCGAACTCATCCTGACACCCTACTGAGCCTGTCAGTGACAATATCCGTACAGTCCGGTCCGTTCGTCTATGAGCATCGCATGGCGGGCCTAGGGGGTTGGTAAATGTCAGACCCCCAATAGCGGTACAAGTCGTGTCGGAGTGTAGCCAAGAACACCCTGAGTTACTACTGGAATACCTACCGGCAAATCTCCTGCCTTGGCCAAGGACTTTTCATGTACTGGCTCTCCTAGACACAGCGCGACCTCACCCCCAATACCGGGAGAGACGAACCCCTGCAGATACGCTCACTGCCTCCATGTGGCTCGGGACTGTACCCAACTAAAACCTGTTTGTACGTCTCTTTTGAGCGTGGTAGGGTAGTAATCAAAGTACAGTGGGAACTCACACGAGACAAATGATGATCTCAGGTCGATGAACTAACCTGTACACATGTCACCAGGGAACTGCTATCTGACGTCAGGTATAATACCAACTAGCAGGTTCCCGGCGAGTCCTGTCCGGTGTACTCATAACCCAATAAGCACCTGTATACATCTTAGGTGAACCAACTGACACCAGTGGCTTATGAGACCGGCCACCGCCCCTCGTCGGGGTCTCGACTGTATACACTAGTCTACTCTGGAGATTCGATGCCCTGTCTCGAAACTCCCACGACTAGGGATCTTTTAAGGATGTGCTTATAGACCCCATCTCTCACGTATATGATCGTCCTCATACTGCTGGTAGTCAAGCAAGAATCCTAGGGGCTCTATCAACGTGTAATAGTGACTCGAAAGGTCACCTAAAGCAGTACACGATGATAAAGATAAACCAGATAACATACTATCATCTTGAGTAAGACTGTCCTACTGGGACAGGTCCTCCCTCAATCATTGCAATCACGTGCCTGTGATCCAATAATTGACTCAGAGGGCACTATCTCCAACATAGACTTGTTGCAAAGGGTTTTCGTCAAAGACCTGGTTTGGACTATGACGAAACATTTTCTCCAGTGGCTATGCTCAAATCCATTCGGGTCCTTCTTGCTATTTCTGCCTTCCATGATTATGAAATCTTGCAGATGGACGTAAAGACGGCTTTTCTGAATGGTAATTTAGAAGAGTGCGTCTATATGGATCAGCCAGAGGGTTTCAATCAGAGTGGGAGCAGCGGGAAAGTATGCAAGTTGCTTAAGTCCATTTATGGACTAAAGCAGGCATCGCGGAGTTGGAACATCTGTTTTGATGAGACTGTCAAAGAATATGACTTTATTAAAAATCCAGATGAACCATGCATATATAGTAAAGTTGTAGCCAGAAGTGTCGTATTCCTCGTCTTGTACGTGGATGACATTCTATTGATAGGAAATGACATTCCTATGCTACAATCTGTCAAAGGATTCTTGTCACACAGGTTCTCCATGAAAGACCTGGGTGATGCCTCTTACATTCTGGGGATCCGGATCTATCGTGATAGATCCAAGAGGATGTTGGGACTTTCGCAGTCCAGGTATATGACACTATACTGAAAAGATTCAGTATGGAAGATTCCAAGCGCGGTAATCTACCGGCTTGTCACGGAATCACCCTATCCAAAGAGATGTCTCCCAAGACTGATTTGGAAAGGGATCGCATGTCTATTATACCCTACGCTTCTGCGGTAGGCTCTATAATGTATGCGATGCTGTGCACCAGACCAGATGTAGCTTACGCACTGAGCGTGGTAAGCCGGTATCAGTCAGACCCAGGGGAGAAGCACTGGATAGCAGTAAAGAACATTCTCAAGTACTTAAGGAGGACTAAGGAGATGTTCTCGGTTTACGGCGCAAAAGACCTCAGGTTGGAGGCCTATGCTGATTCCGGCTTCCAGAGTGATAAGGACAATTCCAAGTCCATGTCAGGTTATGTCTTCACCCTCAATGGAGGGGCGGTGTGCTGGAAGAGCTCCAAGCAGGACACCGTTGCTGACTCGACGATGGAAGCGGAGTATATAGCTGCTTGCGATGCCGCAAAAGAAGCAGTCTGGATGAAGAAGTTCCTAACAGAACTTCAGGTGGTTCCTACCAGTGTTGATCCAATACCTCTGTATTGCGACAACAACGGAGCTATAGCTTTAGCGAAGGAACCAAGGTCCCATCAGAAGTCCAGACACATCTTGAGGCGGTATCACCTGATCAGGGAGATCATTGATCATCGGGAGATCGAGGTTCGGAGAGTTGCTACTGAAGAGAACATTGCTGATCCATTCATGAAGGCCCTACCTCAGATTCAGTTCGAAAGGCTACTCGAGATCATCGGTCTTCGATACGCCAGTACATGGCCCTAGTGCAAGTGGGAGATTGTTAGTGTATATGCCCTAGGGGCCATTATTGTATCATACTAGTTTGTATATTACTAAATGGAAGCTTGGGATATTCACATGTATATAACAGTCTTTCTAAACATGGTAGTATGCTACTTAGTTTTTCTATCTTAATATGTGAGTATACATATTGATAGAGCTCTTAGGATCTTGCTTGACTACCAGCGTTGTGATGGCAGTCACACTCGTGGGGGCTGGGTAGTCTACAAGCACATCCTTATTCAGGTCTCTAGTCGTAGGATTATCGAGACAGGGCATCGATACTCCGGAGTAGACTAGTGTGTACGCTTCTCATCCCAGTTGGGGAGATGGTCTGTCCCACAGCCGTCAGTACGTCGTACTGGAGATAGTATGCAGGTGCTCATTGGATTACGGGTACACCGGACAGGACTCACAGGGAACTGTTGGTTGGTTTTATACCAGTCGTCAGTTAACAGTTCCCAGGTGACATGAGTACAGCATAGTCCGCAGACTTGACACTCTACTTCGCCTCGTGTGTGTCCCACTGTTCTTAAATTGCTACCCTACCACGGCTCAAAGAAGTCGTGCAAACAGGTAGCAGTTGGGTGCAGTCCCGAGCACTTGGAGGCAGTAGCGGTTAGACAGGGTTGATATCGCGCTGTGTCAGAGAGCCATTACGCAAAGTCCCTGGCCAGGGCAAGCGAGATTTGCTGGTAGGTTCCAGTAGTTTCTCAGGGTGTAATGGGCTTCGCTCCGACACGACTTATACCGCTATTAGGAGACTGACGCTTGCCGCCCCCCTAGGCCCGATATGCGATAGTCTTAGACGAACGGACCAGACTGTACGGAGATTGTCACATCAGACTCAGTAGGAGTTCGGATGGGTTTCCTCATCGGCCTTCTTATCGACATCTACCTGGGGGCCGTTACGTACAGCTAGTGCCGCTTGTGGTCTGTGGTTAAACCCACTGCCAGCGTATTAATCGAGTCTCTAAAGTCCAACACAGAGAGTTTCCTACTCCAGGCGAAACGATATAGAGGTCGTATGGTTTTACGACAAAGGGTTCGGACGCATACGTGTGTTTACACACGTACGTCGTTCGGACAGTTTTTACTAGTCGGCTTTGGTTTAAGCCAGTTACTTGTATCCGGTTATTGGATTTATACAGTCTAAAGTTTTTCCGTGTTTTCACGGATAGGAGGGGCGTTCTCATAATTGCGCGAGAAGCTTCTAGATGATGGTGACTAAGGAGGTTTAGGTGGCATATACATTGAATGAGATTAGTGAATCATATAGATGATTCATCCATGTCATTAATGCATCATAAATTCTTAATGACTCATGGAGATGAATCACCATTAGATATTTATCAAGCATGGTTATTAATCATTTTATTTTCTTTTCTTGAAAAACAATAATGCTTGATATATATTATGATAGCTCATTCTCTCATTTCATTATTATGTTCATCTTCTCTCTCCTCAAGCTCTCTCTCTTCAAACCCTAATCCTCCCCTCTCATGTGTTGAGTACAAGGATTAGTTAGACTAATTAAACCATAACCCTCTCTCTATATCATCTAGGTACTTTGATTAGCACTTAAAGAAACCTAGTTATCTCTAGTTTGAGGTGAAACTTGTAGTAAAGCTCTCGGGTGGATCTTGTACTACTTAGAGAAGGCCGGAGAGGACGTGGAGAACGACAAGACGAAGAACTCGGATCTTTAGGTATAATCACTTTTCATAGTAGTTGTTAACTCCTATGTTTGATATTAGTTATTGTTTATGCAAAGATTCTCGGTTAGTCGATGTTTACGCTTTAAACAAGATTGTTTTTCATTATTCCGCCTCCCCGCAAGTCGTGGGGTGTTGTACATCGACTTACATGATTTATATCCTCATACTTACTTGCATACAGACATTGATTATATGGTTGGACGAGATCCGCATGCATACATACATTGATTATGGTAGGACGAGATCCGCATGCATACATACATTGATTATATGGTTGGATGATATCCGCATGCATATAGGTATTGATTACATTGTTGGCACATATGATGACCCGGTCACCCTAGATATCATAGTATTACCTTTATGATATAGTTGACCTAGAAGTCGTTGTTTATTCGATTTCTGCTTGTAGATGTTTTTCTACTCACGAGTTGGCAACTCACCTCCATTGTGCCACAGTCCTTGAAGGTTGACCGCATGGATCCGTAGCGGCATCGTTGGCACATAGATTCATTTGGGTGTTTTGTACTGGTAGGTGGGGTATTTGTATCGTACCCACTCTTTTATTTATATTTCGTATTGTATCTAGTCAACTCCATCAATCAAAATTAGTAAATTGTATAAGTAATGAGACTTAGTGAGATTGTGGTTGCGAGACTTAGAGCGAGGGGTTTTCCGCTACTTGTGGTTTTGATGTCTTGCTTATTTCTTTTATCTTTTGTGGTGAACTTCGCCGTTGGGCGTCGTATACTTACATATACTGTCTTGCGTGGTTTTGATCCGCCGTTTGGCGAAGAGCTAGCTCCCGCTTGGGGATGCCATTATTCTTGTTATGTATTTGTGGTTTTGGATCAAAATATACAAAGAAGGTGCTGCCCAAATTTCTAAAAGATGAAACACGTTTTCAAATTAGTAACTTTCACTTGCATTTTTATTGTCATGACCCAATATTTGGCCCGTAACCGGCACTTAAACTACGTAACATCTACAGGCGTACGCAACTTAAGTAAGCTGAAACTCAGAAATCTAAACCACCCAAAACTGGATCAACGGAGAAAAACATAGTTTTAAACATTTGGAAAATCACAGGTAAAATCTCTAAATTTAGTTTTCTTTCTTGAAAAATTCAGCAGCACCTCCTTTGTAAAAACTAGCCCCGAAAATGGGTACAACATAGATAAAATATAAAGCATCCCAAATGGGAGCAAAATCACGCCCAACGGCGGAAACAATCACCACAACATGAATACGACGGCGAAGTGAAGAAATATCAAAGAAAAGATTGTACAAGAAGTAAACTTTTCACAAAAACCGGCTCCCACGAGCACGGCACCCAAAGTCACCAAAATAATACAATACTGAATCCTCACAAGTCGTCTCTAAGTCATATACAAATAGTGGTAGATGGAGAATACTAGATCCAACAAAAAGATATACAATGTACAAACAGATAACCGCAACCCACCTAAAAGCAACGGCCTCACAGCCAAACGTAGCGGTATCCGCAAAAGTAGAGATGATAAGACGCCCTGCCGCGACTACTCTGAGGGTAAGTCCTGCAAAACACTGTGGCACAATGAGGATGAGTTGCCAACTCGTGAATAGCAAATAACATCATACTGTAATCATGAGTATGCACGAACAGCGATTAATCTATCAATGGAATCCGATAGCATAAGTATGACAAAGTGTATATGCAACATTCTTGTAAGGGGGGTACATCAGAGTACTACCACTACATGAAGCAATGCATAACAATATAATCCTGAATGTGGGATGATATAATATAAAATCTCATGCAAAATCATCAGCATGGGAAAACACCAGTGTCCCTCACTGACACGTCAAATCCCAACATCCTCAGGCACTGCATCCTCAGATCGGACCTCACATGTAAGTCCCATGGAACCTGAGTGTCTAACATCGACACCCGAAACATCATGAAAACATATACCTGTATGTGTGTGTGTGTATATATATATATATATATATATATATATATATAAGTATGAGGATATCCATCCCGTACCGACGATACGTAAAAATCATGGAAAAACCCGAGTGTCTAACACCGACACCCAAATATCATGAAACCCATGTCTAGCATCGACACGTAAATCCCCATAACTCAGGCACAGTCATGACGACTGGCCCTGATGATATGTCATACATCACTCCGGTCGGTATCCCCACGATAACCGCCGGGTCCAAATACAATCATCGGTAGGTAGTGGTCCCACCGCCAGGCTTATCGTCTACACCACGAAATCACCACTCGCCCCGGGGTACCATACCGGGTCCACCATGTACCCGCAGACGGTGCCTCCCGCTCCTCGAATCGGGTATCACAAGCCAAATCTCAGAACCGAGAAATCACATGGTGGACGCACTGAAATATCATATCAAGAGAAACCGGGTTTTTAAACAATACTTAGTTTTCTTGAAATAACCCCACGGTTCTCAAATCCATAAATCATATGAAATCCATATCTCAATGCGTAAATCCATGAAAACAGATATATACATCATAAAACAACAATATGAGTATATCTAGGGAAAACCATTCTTTTAAATGAATCCAGCTTTAAAATATATCTTGCGCTTCCCAAAATCCTCCGAAAAACAAGTGCAGCATTATATGAAGAGTACATGTAAGTGTAGCAAGGTTTAAGTATCTACATGTAAGCAAGTAGGTATGATGCATTTCATAAGCGCAATGATGAACAACTCAATATCATATATCAAAACAATACCACTTAGGGTATATACAACTATAGCAAAAATATGCGGTATACATGCCAGTATGTGTGCATGGTATACATGTAACTGTAATCGAGTATGTGGGTGTACATGTTAATATGTATGCATGATGTACAAGTAGCTATAGTAGGGTACACGTGATATGGATTAAGGTTCACTACCTCAACTATTCCAACCCAATGCAATATCACGTACGAATGTGTCCACAATATTTCATATACACAATGGAATAAGAGTAACTACCTCCACTATCCCTATCCACTACCATATCACGTATGTAGGTGGTTTGTGTGTGTCATGGTAATTACTAATGATGTGGGTGTAGCATATAATTTAGTGCTCGTGCAACATGAACCGTCAGTAATGTGTTATATCTAAAGGTACAAGCCAAGGTACAACAAATAATACAATCCAATGACATTCATATGAATTTAACCAATATGCAATAACATGCAGCTATCCTATCATATCAGCCCTGACGCATAACGCCATACGGGCGATTTCCCCGTAGATGTTAAATATACCCACCAATGATCTCCAGCTATGAAAATCCGACCACCTTCTTCCCCTTGTTCTTAGCGTCAGAAGTCCCCGCTTGCGACGCTATAATTTCACAAACACATAAACAGAGCAAAACTCAGAAATCGGCCAATATAACGTAAAACTACGTTTTAAAACAACGCACCAACACTAAACTAACTCACGAGTGTCCGTCTAGTGGCTAACGTGCGTAACGATACCACAAAACCAAACTGAGTACAGCAGCTGCGCAAGATCACGATTCGTGTCGGATTACGTAACACAAAGATTCAAAATACTATTTTATAGGAAAATGATTCCCGATTTTTCATACTGTTATTACTAAATAAGTAAATAGTACCAAACGCCCCTAAACCACAGAAGACAACTACCCACAAAAACCAAACCCCAACACCTCCCTACATTGCCGGCGTCGCCGGAATTTGCCAAGGGGTCGCCGGCCGAGGCCGGTGGGTTGGGTCACGTGTCTCAGGTGGAGTCTTAGGTTAACTAGTACATCACTACAATATTGTTTAGTTACCCAGTAAAAATTCCAGGTCGGAGCAGATCCCAGAAACTCAACAAGACAAAAAAGAATACGATATTGCACTAATCGATATCTAACTTGTTCTAAACAATAACCAACGAGCTACCCATCATAAAAATTCTAAATTAACAGATTAGGGATTATACCTAACAATTCTTGCTCCCAAGATCCAAGCTTTCCTAGCCCCAAGTGATGAAGAAGCAAAACCCAAGACTTGTTGAATTTTTGTGATATATTTTGGAATTTTGGAGATTTATGAGCTTTGAAATTGTTGCAAATGGAGAAAGAAAGATCAAAGGCAGAAGAAGGAGGAGGATTTGGCCAATAATGAAGGAGGTGAGGAAATTGTGTGGAGTTTCTAGCTAATTCTAGCAATAAATGCAATAAATGCATTCACATGCACATTCATGCACCTCTTGAAATTCTTTTCTTTTCTTTAAACCTTTTAATCCTTTAGTCAACACAAAGATCTAGATATTATGTGGAGGTTATATTAACTCAACTTAATTGTTGAAAAGATCACCTAAGAGAAATTTCCCAAAAAGAGAATACCGCATTAAAATAATATTAAAATTGGGAAAAATTCTAATTGAACCAAAACGTCCCATATACCCCCAAAGCTTGCGCACTAGTTTTATTTTAGCTAAACTAGGTGCTGGCAAGTCTATATGGTCGTTTGAACACAGTCGGGTTAAAACGGAAAATACCGACAATTTTACCCTAAAACGGAAAATTTCGCATAACGATTTCTAAAACGTTACAATCTCCTGCCTTTATAGAAATTCGGTCCACGAATTAAAATTTCATACTAAGCGTACCTTCAAAGAGATGAGGGAATTTCTTCCGCATCTCGTTGTCGGCCTCCCAAGTGATCTCCTCACTAGTCGGGCTACGCCAAAGAACCTTCACAGACGGCAAGACCTTTGACCGAAGTTTCTTCACCTGACGATCCAAAATAACTACCGGCTGCTCGGTGAACGAAAGATCGTGCTCAAGCTGAACGGTCTCATGCTGAATCATGTGAGAAGGATCATGAAGGTATCTACGATGCATTGACACATGGAAAACAGGGTGAACATCCGGAAAACTAGGCGGGTGCGCTAAACGATAAGTAATGAAACCCACTTGCTCAAGGATCTCGAAAGGACCAATAAATCTGGGACTGAGCTTCCCCCTCTTCCCAAATCGCATAACGCCCTTCATCAGAGAAATCCTCAGGAATACATGATCCCCCACTGCGAACTCAAGTCTGCGACGACGACGGTCGGCATAAGACTTCTGCCTGCACTGGGCTGCTCTCATCCTGTCCTGAATCAGCTGGATCTTCTCCATGGTCTCCTGAACTAGATGGGGTCCCAAAACTCTACTCTCGCTGAGTTCGGTCCAGCAGACTGGCGATCGACACTTTCTACCATATAAAGCCTCAAAAGGTGCAATCTGAATAGTCTCCTGAAAGCTATTGTTGTAGGAGAATTCAATCAACGGCAAGTGACGATCCCAACTGCCAGCAAAATCAAGCACACGTGCATGGAGCATATCCTTCAGAGTCTGAATAGTCTGCTCCGACTGACTATCGGTCTGTGGATGAAAAGCGGTGCTATAACTCAACCGGGTACCCAAAGCTTCCTGAAGCTTGTGCCATAGACGACTAGTAAACTGGGTGCTTCCGTCGGATACTATGTATGTGGGAACACCGTGAAAACGCATAATCTCATCTATGTACAACAGCATACTGAGCATAACCGAAAGTGGCCTTCACTAGAAGGAAGTGAGACGCTTTCGTCAACTGGTCAACAATCACCCAAATGGAGTCATACCCCCTACTGGTCCTGGGTAGACCCACAATGAAGTCCACGGAAATCTGTTCCCATTTTCACTCCGGAATGGGTAAAGGCTGCAACTCTCCAGCCGGTCTCTAATGCTCAGCCTTGACTTGCTGACAAGTCAGGCACCTCGAAACGAAGTCCGAAATATCGCGTTTCATCCCTTCCCATCAGTAAAAGTCTCTTAAATCACGGTACATCTTGGTGGAACCTGGGTGAACGCTAAAGGTCGACTGATGTGCCTGCTCTAGGCTCTCGCGTCTTAACCCATCAGCATCTGGTATACACAAGCGAGTCCCGCATCGTAGCACACCCTGGTCATCAATCATGAACTCCGAAACTGTACCCTGTCGAACAAGCTCAAGAATCTCGGACAAACGGGCATCACTGGGTTGCGCCTCACGGATACGATCGAGTAGGAGTGGACGGGCGCGGACATGAGCAAATTTTCCCCCAGTGGAGGTGAATTCGAACTGCACTCTACCATCACACAAGAGCTGCCAATCTGCAGAAGACTGATGCTGAACTGCGCTCAACTGGGACAAGCTACCTCCGGGCTTACGACTCAAAGCATCAGCTAACACATTCGCCTTACCCGGGTGATAAAGGATCTCACAATAATAATCTTTCACTATCTCCATCCAACGGCGCTGTCTCAGATTCAGATCCCACTACTGGAAGATGTACTTCAAGCTCTTGTGATCCGTGAAGATCTGACACGACTCTCCGTACAAGTAGTGTCTCCAAATCTTCAACGCAAAGACCACCGCGGCCATCTCAAGATCATGAGTAGGGTAATTCTGCTCGTGCTTCTTCAGCTGCCTAGAAGCGTAAGCAATCACTCTATCGTGCTGCATCAAAACATAGCTGAGACCCACTCGAGAAGCATCACAATAAAAAACATAGCTGCCCGATCTAGAAGGTAAAGAAAGAACTGATGCTGTCGTCAACCGAGTCTTCAACTGCTGAAAACTCTGCTCGCACACATCAGTCCAAAGAAAAGGAACTCCCTTCCGGGACAGTCCAGTCAGCGGTGCAGCGATACTCGAGAAATCCTGCACAAAACGGCGATAATAACCAGCTAAGCCCAAAAAGCTGCGGACCTCAGTCACCGATACAGGTCTGGGCCAAAGCTGTACAGCCTCGATCTTCCTCGGGTCTACAAGAATACCATAACCGGTCACCACATGACCCAGGAAGTCAACTCTATCAAGCTAAAATGCGCACTTTGAGAATTTAGCATACAGCTGGTGCTCTCTCAAAATCTGCAAAGTTATCCTCAAGTGCTGCTCATGCTCCTCACGACTCCTAGAGTAGACCAATATGTCATCAATAAACACTATAATAAACTGCTCGAGGAATGCCCTGAAAATCCGGTTCATCAGATCCATGAACGCTGCTGGCGCATTGGTGAGTCCGAATGACATCACCAAAAACTCATAGTGCCCATAGTGCGTACGAAAAGCAGTCTTCGGAATGTCATCATTCCGAACCCGCAACTGATGATAACCCAAACGCAAATCAATCTTTGAAAAATGTTTCGCACCTTAGAGATGATCAAATAAATTTTCAATGCGAGGTAAAGGATACTTGTTCCGCACCGTAACTCGGTTCAATTGACGATAATCCACACACAGCCTCAAACTGCCGTCCTTCTTCTTGACGAACAGAACAAGAGCTCCCCACGGCGAAACACTCGGACGCACAAGTCCCATATCAAGCAACTCTTGCAATTGATCTTTAAGCTCTTTAAGCTCTGCCAGAGCCATCCGATAAGGCGGTATAGAAATAGGCTCCGTGACAGGAAACAGATCAATGCAGAACTCAATATCGCGCTCTGGCGGCATCCCAGGTAACTCATCGGGAAAGATGTCGGGAAACTCTCGCACGGTAGGAACCTGGTCTAACGACTCCACTGTGGTTCCAGTATCATGAATGAAAGCCAAGAATCCCCAACATCCCCTCTTCAAAAGCCGACTAGCGCACAGGACAGAAAATCAAACTGTGAGGGGCGGCACCACGGTCCCCCTGCACAACAAACATCGACTCGCCGGGAAAACAAAACCTACCTGTCTTCTCTCGGCAGTCCACGGGTGCGTAGCAAGTAGCTAACCAGTCCATGCCCAACAGAACATCGAAGTCCAACATCTCAAGAAGGATCAAGTCGATGGACAGATCTCTGTCACCAATACGGACAGCACAAGACTGGAACACGTGTCGTGCAGCAAACGACTCTCCCACAGGAGTAGTCACGACAAGCGGCTGATCTAGCAAATGCGACTCCCAGCCTAACCTCGACACGATGTGCGTAGAAACATACGAATGCGTAGATCCCGGATCGAAAAGAACATGTGCATCAAAAGAACATACAGAAAGGATACCTGAAACCACAACATTGGATGCCTGAGCGTCCTGGTGAGTCAAGGTAAAAACCCGAGTCTGTCTTCTACCGGCTACTGGCTGTCCCCTGCCTCTGCCACCTCGTCTTCTCGGCACAAAACCACCGCGACCACAACCACTCTGAACAGGAGTCTGACGCGGTGCAACAGCAGGAACAAGAGGCAACGCTCTCTGAGGCGGAGAAGATAGTAAGGTAACTTAGGGTACTGCTGGCCCTCTCTGATGCACCACGGTGCAATCCAGAACAAGGTGATGTAGACTGCCACACCCAAAACACCCATAAGACGGTCGCTGGCCCTCCTGGGAGTAAGAGTTGAATAACTGGCCCCGTCCCATAACTCTGCTACTCCCCGAGTCTGAAGGAACTCTACCTCTACATGCAAACCTCATTCTCCGTACTGGTACATCCGTACGAGTCCTCTTCGGTTCCAAAACAACTGATGACTCAGCTAGACCCTCCTCCACCAATAGGGCTACATCCACAGCTGCCGCATACGTGTCGCAATGCTGAATGCTGATGGCTAGGAACAACTGGGTAAGCAGGCCTCGAAAAAACCTCTTTACCCTCATCTCCTCTGTCGCCACCAAGTACGGAGCATACACAGACAGCTCGGTAAACAGTACATCATACTCAGACACCGTCATCCCTGGAGTCTGACGTAACGACTCAAATTTGCGCGCTCGCGCATCCCTGATGCTCGATGGAAGGAAACAGGTGAGAAACACAATCACAAACTCAGCCCAGGTCATAGGAGCAAGACCAGCGGCTCTGCCCCTCTCCAACGACTCAAACCACTTCTGGGCCAGACCCTCTAGCCGGAAACTCGCAAACTCCACCCATCTCTCATCTGAGCAACGGAGCGAACGACAAATTCTGGCCATCCGGTTGACAAACGACTGCGGATCCTCAGTAGCATCTGTGCCAGTGAACACCGGAGGTCTCAGCCTCATGAACTCTGTCAGTGACACAGTAATAACCTCCGGAGCTGTAGCTGCGACTGCCGGAACGGTAGGTACCATCGTGGTCCCTGCAACGGGTGGAACAACTGCCTGCCCCTGTGCTAGAATGGTCTCTACTAAAGCCCCCACCATCTGGTGCAGGTCCTGCATACCAGCTCCAATCATAGCAATATGCTCCGGTACAACACGCGTACCGCCCTGGTCAGTCCTCGCTTCAGACGAGTCAACTCTGACCTCGGCCCTTGAGGCCGCTCTCTATGCCCTCGTAGTCTTCGGCGGCATATAGGCTGGAAATTGAAACAAGATTCGATAAGGAAACAGGAATTGAATCACAAGGATGTATACCATTACTGAGGAAAATAATCAATAATTTCTAAGGTCACTTAAGAGGAGTACCGTGTCGTAAGTATGCCGTGGAACATACACACGCTATGTCACTCTGCTTAAGCTACCTACTCCATCATACCAAGGCATCCTACACTCCGAAAGGTAGAACCTAGCGCTCTGATACCAACTTTGTCACGACCCAACATTTGGCCCGTAACCGGCACATAAACTACGTAACGTCTACAGGCGTACGCAACTTAAGTAAGCCGAAACCCAAAAATCTAAACCACCCAAAACTGGATCAACAGAGAAAAACATAGTTTTAAACATTTGGAAAATCACAAGTAAAATCTCTGACTCTAGTTTTCTTTCTTGAAAAATTCGGCAGCATCTCCTTTGTAAAAACTAGCCCCGAAAACGGGTACAACATAGATAAAATATAAAGCATCCCAAATGGGAGCAAAATCATGCCCAATGGCGGAGACAATCACCACAACATGAATACGACGCCGAAGCGAAGAAATATCAGAGAAAAGATTGTACAAGAAGTAAACTTTTCACAAAAACCGGCTCCCACGAGCACGGCACCCAAAATCACCAAAATAATACAATACTGAATCCTCACAAGTCGTCTCTAAGTCATATACAAATAGTGGTGGATGGAGAATACTAGATCCAACAAAAAGATATACAATGTACAAACAGATAACCGCAACCCACCTAAAACCAACGGCCTCACAGCCAAACATAGCGGTATCCGCAAAAGTATAGATGATAAGACGCCCTGCCGCGACTACTCTGAGGGTATGTCTTGCAAAACACTATGGCACAACGGGGGTGAGTTTCCAACTCGTGAATAGCAAATAACATCATACTGTAATCGCGAGTATGCACGAACATCGATTAATCTATCAATGGAATCCGATAGCATAAGTATGACAATGTGTATATGCAACATTCCTGTAAGGGTACAGCATCAGAGTACTACCACTACATGAAGCAATGCATAACAACATAATCCTGAATGTGGGATGATGTAATATAAAATTTCATGCAAAATCATCAGCAAGGGAAAACACCGGTGTCCCTCACTGACACGTCAAATCCCAACATCCTCAGGCACCGCATCCTCAGATCGGCCCTCATATATAAGTCTCATGGAACCTGAGTGTCTAACATCGACACCCGAAATATCATGAAAACATATACCTCTATGTATATGTATATATATATATATATAAGTATGAGGATATCCATCCCGTATGTCCACCGACGATACGTAAAAATCATGGAAAAACCTGAGTGTCTAACACCGACACCCAAACATCATGAAACCCGTGTCTAGCATCGACACGTAAATCCCAATAACTCAGGCACTGTCACCACGACTGGCCCTAACGATATGTCTTACATCACTCCGGTCGGTATCCCCACGATAACCACCGAGTCCAAATACAATCACCGGTAGATAGTGGTCCCACCGCCAGGCTTATCGTCTACACCACGAAATCACCACTCGCCCCGGGTTACCATACCGGGTCTACCATGTACCCGCAGACGGTGCCTCCCGTTCCTCGAATCGGGTATCACAAGCCAAATCTCAGAATCGAGAAATCGCATGGTGGACGCACTGAAATATCATATCAAGAGAAACCGGGTTTTCTAACAATATATAGTTTTCATGAAATACCCCCACGGTTCTCAAATCCATAAATCTTATGAAATCCATATCTCAATGCGTAAATCCATGAAAACTGATATATACATCATAAAACAACAATATAAGTATATCAAGGGAAAACCGCTCTTTTAAATGAATCCAGCTTTAAAATATACCCTGCGGTTCCCAAAATCCTCCGAAAAATAAGTGCAGCATCATATGAAGAGTACATGTAAGTGTAGCGAGGTTTAAGTATCTACATGTAAGCAAGTAGGTATGATGCATTTCATAAGCGCAATGATCAACAACTCAATATCACATATCAAAACAATACCACTTAGGGTATATACAACTATAGCAAAAATATGCGGTATACATGTCAGTATGTGTGCATGGTGTACATGCAACTGTAATCGAGTATGTGGGTGTACATGTCAATATGTATGCATGATGTACAAGTAGCTATAGTAGGGTACACGTGATATGGATTAAGGTTCACTACCTCAACTATTCCTACCCAATGCAATATCACGTATGAATGTGTACACAATATTTCATATGCACAATAGAATAAGAGTTACTACCTCCACTATCCCTATCCACTACCATATCATGTATGTAGGTGGTTTGTGCGTGTCATGGCAATTACTGACGATGTGGGTGTAGCATACAATTTAGTGCTCGTGCAACATGAACCGTTAGTAATGTGTTATATCTAAAGGTAAGAGCCAAGGGACAACAGATAATACTATGCAATGACATTCATATGAATTTAACCAATATGCAATAACATGCAGCTATCCTATCATATCAGCCCCGACGTATAACGCCATATGGGCGATTTCCCCATAGATGTTAAATTTACTCACCAATGGTCTCCAGCTATGAAAATCCGACCACCTGCTTCCCCTTGTTCGCAGCGTCAGAAGTCCCCGCTTGCGACGCTATAATTTCACAAACACATAAACAGAGCAAAACTCAGAAATCGACCAATATAACGTAAAACTACGTTTTAAAACAACGCACCAATACTAAACTAACTCACGAGTGTCCGTCTAGTGGCTAACGTGCGTAACGATACCACAAAACCAAACTGAGTACATCAGCTGTGAAAGATCCCGATTCGTGTCGGATTACATAACACATGGATTCAAAACGCTATTTTATAGGAAAATGATTCCAGATTTTTCATACTGCTATTACTAAAAAAGTAAACAGTACCAAACACCCCTAAACCACAGTAGACAACTACCCACAAAAACCAAACCCCAACACCTCCCTACATAGTCGGCGTCGCCGGAATTTGCCAAAGGGTAGCCGGCCGAGGCCGGTGGGTAGGGTCACTTGTCTCAGGTGGAGTCTTAGGTTAACTAGTACATCACTACAATATTGTTTAGTTACCCAATAAAAATTCCAGGTCGGAGCAGATCACAGAAACTCAACAAGACGCAAAAGAATACGATATTGCACTAATCGATATCTAACTTGTTCTAAACAATAACCAACGAGCTACCCATCATAAAAACTCTAAATTAACAGATTAAGGATTATACCTAACAATCCTTGCTCCCAAGATCCAAGCTTTCCTAGCCCCAAGTGATCAAGAAGCAAAACTCAAGACTTGTTGCATTTTTGTGATATATTTTGGAAGTTTGGAGATTTATGAGCTTTGAAATTGTTGCAAATGGAGAAAGAAAGATCAAAAGCAGAAAGAGGAGGAGGATTCGGCCAATAATGAAGGAGGTGAGGAAATTGTGTGGAGTTTCTAGCTAATTCTAGCAATAAATGCAATAAAAGCATTCACTTGCACATTCATGCACCTCTTGAAATTCTTTTCTTTTCTTTAAACCTTTTAATCCTTTAGTCAACACAAAGATCTAGATATTATGTGGAGGTTATATTAACTCAACTTAATTGTTGAAAAGATCACCTAAGAGAAATTTCCCAAAAAATGAATACCGTATTAAAATAATATTAAAATTGGGAAAAATTCTAATTGAACCAAAACGTCCCATATACCCCCAAAGCTTGCGCACTAGCTTTATTTTAGCTAAACTAGGTGCTGGCAAGTCTATATGGTCGTTTGAATATAGTCGGGTTAAAACGGAAAATACCGACAATTTTACCCTAAAACGGAAAAATTCGCATAACGATTTCTAAAACGTTACATTTATGTTCCTTTTCTATGCATTAAAAAAACTTGATTTCATTTTACCTTTATTTTAAAACTTCACCTCCTTTATTTTCTTAGAAAGGTTTAGATTTCTGGGTTTCAGCTTACTTGAATTACATTACGCCTCTAGACGTTGCGTGATTTAAGTGTGCTGGTCATGAGCTAATATTTTGGGTCGTGACAGAAATGTTCTTGGTGTATGGTAACGGTGAACTCCTGGAGGAGTCTTTTACCGATTCGAGCTTCTAGAGTGCTAAGGACGACAGTAAGTCGATCTCGGATTTTGTCTTCACCCTCAATGGAGGGACAATATGTTGGAAGAGTTCCGTACGGTAGAAGACTCAACGATGGAGGCTGAATACATCGCTGCCAACGATGCTGCCAAAATGGTTGTCTGGATGAAGTTCATTGCTGAACTTGGTGTGGTTCCATCCATTGAGCATCCAATACCTGTGTATTGTGATAACAATGGAGCTGTGGCTTTGGCCAACGAACCTCATCCTATCAGTGATCCAGGCATATTCTTAGGCAGTATCACCTAATCCGGGAGATAGTAGATCGACGGGAGATCGAGGTCAGGAGAGTTGACACGAAGGACAACGTAGCGGATCCACTCACGAAGGCCCTCCCCAGACGCAGTTTAAGAGACTTTTTGGGATGTTGGGTTTGAGATACTACAACAACTGGCCTTCGTGCAAGTGGGAGATTGTTAGGAATATGTATGCCCTAGAGGCCATTATTGTATGATATAGTGGACGCTTGGACATGCTGGGTTTCGCCGGCGCCCCGGCCATCAAACCGTGGCCAAATGCGGAAAAAACAGCGTTTAAAATTTTTGGCGCAAACAAAACCCGCACAAGATCGAACCAAAAACCTATACTAGCAAACTAACAAAGAGCTAAACTAAAGGGTTGGAAAGTAATACCAAATGAACCAAGTCCTTCGGTCTTCTTCCATCATCCAAGCTCCTAAAGGTCGTGGATCGAATTTGGTTACCGGTCTTCCTCCATCTACGATGATCCACCCGAGGGAAATGGCGCAAGTTTCAGCCTTTCCTAGCAAGGCAACCGACGCTCTAAGGTTGCTAGCAATGGAGAATGGAGGCATAGGATTATCTCACTATAATTTTTCTCTCATCAAAATACTCCAAAGAGCAACTCAAGAAGAAGGATGAGGGATGAGAAAAACAATAGCATGAGCCACCATGGAAAATGGCCGAGTCTCTCAAGAGAGAAGAGAATGAGAAAATCAAGTGAATTTTTTTAAGTGTAGAAAAACAAGCATGGCATGTAAAGAAATATCTCTTTTCATTTATCAAATAAACTAATGTGGTGCCATATTTCTGTCACGCCCCGCTTCCCAGTGTACGGCGAAGTGGACGCGACGAGGCCCGCTACGTATATACTCAGAAGTATATACGCTAAGCGTATCTAAGCAATATAAAACTAAATCACAAGAGATATAGAAATAACAGCAACTTTATTAATAACATTCTTTTGTACAATGCATGAAAAGTAAATACAACTGAAATGGAAAGCGATGCCTAAACAGTGGCATAACAGGAAATGAAAATACTGAAAAGAACAAGGTACAATATCTAGAGCTCGGGGTCTTCGTGAAACTGCTCCAAGTCTTCACCGGTGGGCTCGATCTCTGCTGGGTCCAAAGCACTTGACGACATACAAAGAAGAAAGAAATAGAATGTCGTCAGCGAACAAGTCGCTCGGTAAGTCCCAATGATAAGGGAGAAATAGACAGAAATTAAGAGAGAAAAAGAGAGAGAGAGAGCTTTTAATGTTGTATTATAATATTGTAATATTGTATTAACGTTGTTGTTTGTAGCCTGGTACAGAAGGTGCCAGTGTATACGAGGGGAGTCCCACTTACACCGGGGACTTTGATAACCTGTAGTATAAGGCTCCGTCGATAATACCACGGAACAACGGCATGGATGTAATTACGTCTTAAGTGACCACCTCGTGCCACCTTTAACATATTCCGTACCAGTCTACCCCTTAAACCCCGTAGTGTTTTGATTGTATTGTAGTATTGTATTGTGTAAGTTGGATGACTGACCAAACCATGATATCAGTAATAGATTGTAACTGCATAATCAGTTAAATAGAATAATGGAATAATGGATGTATATCCATGGTTTGATTCAGTCAAGTTGTATAGATTGTTAACTGGATTCAGGGATTCATGTGTTCATATTGAGTTGGAATATTAAAGAATATAGATTGACTTGAATCGTATTCAAGTCAGAAATAATCAGACTCAGACCCGTGTCAGACTAAAAGAAAAGTAATTTGAAGTTCTATAATTGTTAAGGTCCGTATTGTAATTTATAAAACTTGAGGGGGTTTTATGTAAAAATACTTTTGTATAGTTTTCAAGATACACCTCAAGTATTTATTATTCGTGTTTATTGTTATAATGAATTTAATTTTATTTGTGTTATTTATAGTGAATATATCCTAATAAAGGTATTAATTTGTAATATCGATTTATTTGAAATTCATGGTATTTTAATGTAACTTTTAATCTTGTAATTTTTTAGGAAAAGGTGGAAACTTTATCTTATAATAAAATAGGTGTTTAAATGATAAACATATATATGTTAATACAAGAATAATTTTAAATAAATATTTCATATTCCAAAATCTCATTTTTCTTAAATGTCGTATTTTAAACCTTTCGAGACCGAATGCTCCTTGCGGAGGTCTGAATCTCGCACTACTAAGCTCGAGGGTGCACGATAAACCGTACTATCCCTAACGAGTTTCCCAAAGGTGGGTTGTAGTGGCGCTTTGCAAAGATTGAATAAATACTAATCATTTAGAAAACGGTTTTATAAAAATAAGGTATTTATTTGTAAAAAGTGTAAATTTCCGTATTTTAGATTCTAGGGTTTCCTAAGCCAACGAGCCTATTTCTAAATGGTCTAAACGACAAGTCATTAGAAGCCTCAAATCTCCTCTTCACCGCCAATTGTGGCCAGGTAAGTACAAGTGAGGAGGGAGGGATCCGCTCACGAATCGTGAGGCGGGCCTTTTAAAGTTACCCAAGCTCACTTGCCTAGCCTAGACACCACAAAGTCAGTTTAGATAAACGATCGATGTCCATGACATATCGTATTTTCCTATTAAAAGGTTTTGTTTTAAAATTGTAAACAACTTAGGACTTTTAGAAAAGGTTTATAAAGAAAATGGTATTTTAATGCAAAGTCTTGTATTATCGTATTTTAAGTTTTGATGATACCAATTAGGGTTGTAATTGCGTGTGTGAGGAGGTAGGTCATTACCTCGTGATCTACGTTAAGGTATAGCAATTGTTCAGGGTTAAATGTGATAACTAAACATTGTGGTATTTAATTTTGGAGATAGTGCCCTCAGAGTCAATTATTGGATCACAGGCACGTGATTGCAATGATTGAGGGAGGACCTGTCCCAGTAGGACAGTCTTACTCAAGATGATAGTATGCTATCTGGTTTATCTTTATCATCGTGTACTTCTTTAGGTGACCTTACGAGTCGCTATTACAAGTTGATAGAGCCCCTAGGATTCTTGCTTGACTACCAGCAGTATGAGGGCGATCATATACGTGAGAGCTGGAGTCTATAAGCACATCCTTAAAAGGTCCCTAGTCGTGGGAGTTTCGAGACAGGGCATCGATACTCCGGAGTAGACTAGTGTATACAGTCGAGACCCCGACGAGGGGCGGTGGCCGGTCTCACAAGCCACTGGTGTCAGTTGGTTCACCTAAGATATATACAGGTGCTCATTGGGTTATGAGTACACCGGACAGGACTCGCCGGGAACCTGCTAGTTGATATTATACCTGACGTCAGATAGCAGTTCCCTGGTGACATGTGTACAGGTTAGTTCATCGACCTGAGATCGTCATTTGTTTCGTGTGAGTTCCCACTGTGCTTTGATTACTACCCTACCACGGCTCAAAGGAGTCGTGCAAACAGGTTTTAGTTGGGTACAGTCCCGAGCCACATGGAGGCAGTGAGCGGATCTGCAGGGGTTCGTCTCTCCCGGTATTGGGGGTGAGGTCGCGCTGTGTCTAGGAGAGCCAGTACATGAAAATTCCTTGGCCAAGGTAGGAGATTTACTGGTAGGTATTCCAGTAATATCTCAGGGTGTTCTGGGCTACACTCCGACATGACTTGTACCGCCTTTGGGGGTCTTACTTTTACCAACCCCCTAGGCCCGCCATGCGATGCTCATAGACGAACGGACCGGACTGTACGGATATTGTCACTGACAGGCTCAGTAGGGTGTCAGGATGAGTTCTCTCATCGACGTCCCTTTGGTCAATAGCTGGTGGCCCGTCACGTATACCTAATACCTCTGACGTGCTAGTGGTTAAATCCACAGCCATAGTATTGACGAGTCTTTAGAGTCCACCACACACACAGTTACTCAGGTTTCGGGCAAAACGCTGTAGAGGCCATATGGAGATATGGCAGGGTTCGATCAGATACGTGCGGTATTGCACGGATCGTGATCGGACGGTTTTTACTAGCCGGCTTTGGTTAGCCGGATCCTAGTATTTGACAGTGTAGATTTTGTCTCATTGCATTTGTGTTCAGCGGGAATACAAATGAGGGCATGTATATGCAGTCGTGGGGTTTTCCTGTAATTTATTACGGGATCAGTTTTCTGAAGTTGCTAGTTTGCATTCCGTTCCGGCCGGTTTTCCTTTGTTCCTTCACGGCCGGACTTTATCGTTGGAGGGTGTTATTTGCAGTTTGCAAATAACATTTTGTGGAGGGGTTTTATTGTATTTGTGGCTTCATTATGATAGATTTCTCATGATGAGATTCCCTTTGAATCAATCCTTTGCATTTATGAGATTGGATGAGATTAGAAATGGTGTGACCATTTTTCTTCTCATGTTCATACTAATTCTTTCTTGCTTTATTCCATTTTTCCTCTCTCCAATTATTCTTGTTGAAGAGGGGCCGGCCACTAAAAGAGAGGGATGAGAGAGGTTCTTTGGTGTGAGGATATATTGATCATCTCATTTGCTTGCAAATATATATACATCACCATTTTTCCTATGTCTTTTTTCCTCCACCTCCATCCTTACAAAGCATCTTCAAACCCCAAAGAGACATAGATTCTACACTAGTCTACAGCATTTCTTGGACGCGTCGGCTAGCCAACTTCGCGCCCGAGTTGCCTCGGTCTAGAGGTGGGAGCCCGTAAAAGAAATCGGCTACGTGGTGCCCTTTCCGACGAGGACGTGACGGACGGAGATTCCGCGGGAGATCGGAGTGGAGATGAAGACCGAAGGACACGGATCGCTTGGTATACTTCTCTACCCATCTTGTATTTTGCTAGTAGCTAGGTTAATGGCCCGATCCGGGATTTTTGTGCGCGGTGGTGCCGGTTTGCTAGTTTGCAAAGTTTTTCGTTTCCGCGTTTCCGGCGTCGGATCGACGGCCGGGGCGGCGCCGCGGACTTACATTGGTATTAGAGCTACGCCATTAACCTAGTCTAGTTTGCTCTAGTATGTTTAGAACTCGATCGAACAAAAATCCCGAAAACCAGATTTCAAGTTGCATAGTTTCTGTTGAAATTTTTTTGGAGTCTAAAATTTTTTCAGGTTGTTGCAGAATACTGTGCAGGGAATTCTAAGCACTCTGTGAAAAATTGGTCACGTGATCTCACCATACCACCGCGGAACCGCGACCAAACCTATGATTGGGCCGCGGTTCCGCCGCGCCTTTAACTGTTCATTTGACCAAATTTTTGCAGAGAGCTTTTGAGTTGAAAATGGGGGTTTTGGGATATTCTTTTTGGGCCCAGATTTTCTGTGAGATCTACAGTAGTGCTTGGGGCCCACTTTGATAAATTTGTTCGATCGGATATTTTAAACACATTAGTTCACAGTATTTACATTATATCTGCGACCGTGAATGTCACTCGATCGGTAAATCCAGTCTATCTGCTATAGCCCTTTTAGACGGATTTGCGAACGTGACATTCACGTTGATGTTCTATGTTGTGCTGTGATGTTGCGGATCGGTCGTGGGGATAGCCTGGATGCAATGGTAGTACAGTTTCTTTTTATATGTACATTTGATATTGCGGGGCGAGCGTCCGACATGTGGACTGCTGTCACTGCCTGTTTGTATTATTCTTTTTGGGCACGACCGGGTCGAGGTCGATGTACCCGTTGTATGTATATTTTACTTTTTGTACTAGAATTACCCCGCAGAGGGGTGCACGGATAGCCGGGTTCTAGAGGGCAACAAGCCCGCATCTCATGGCATTGAGACGGAGGGGGCTTTACTCTAGAATTGGCGGGCTATTCGCCGCACTCGTAGGGGGTATAGGTTGACCCAGGAAGGGTGCCTAAGTTACCGAATTCTGTGGAGTGCCGGGTGGTCCATTCACGTTGCTGAAGGGGGCTGCCTCGCTTCAGGTTTTGGCGGGTAACTTGCCACGCCCGTAGGGGTCTAGGATCTCATTGCACAGGCTATCCACATGACCAGGGGAACGCCGGGTTTCAGTAGCGGCTCTATGAAACCCGGGGATCCCAGATATCTGTATTGTTCTGTGATGCTGGTTACATTTCTGTGATGTTGCATTTTATCACGCCTTGAGCGAAAATTATATATTATATATATACTAGTAGATGTTGTATATGTTTTGCATCCGCGCTAGTCCAGTCCCCGCTCTGTCGTTAGTTAGCTAACCTAACGGGTGATGACGGGACCCAGTGGCGAATGCGGATGGCATATACGTACGTCATTATTTTCGTTCTTTATTGGTGTGATCAATTGATGGGACTGCGTTGATTCGGATCAATGCAAGCTAAACAAACCTAATCTGATGTTGTTGGAACATTTTTCAAAAAGTTGTTATTGCAAGGGCGTTCACTTTTGTTTTGCATCGTGGTATTCAGTTGGAATATCCCGCTCCTCAGTCGATGAGGCAAGGGCCGAGATCCCTTCACCGGGAGTGACCCCTTGGACAAAAGTTTGCGTCAGGGCAATAACTTCACTATAGCCGATTGCTTTTGCTTTGCATCATGGTATTCAGCTGGAATATCCTGCACCCCATCCTACGGGGAAAGAGCCGAGATCCCTTTACCGGGAGTGACCTCTTTAGCAAAGGTTTTCGTTACTTTATTTTTTATAAAGCTATCCGTTCCTTCAACGATATCAAGTTCATTACGTTAATGGTTTTCGCCAGAAACCATTCATAGCCCTCCGTCGTTTCATATGGATAGTCAATAGTATTCAAGTTGTGTTTGTTGGCCATAGTCAAGGCACAGTGTTTGGTAGCTATTGGGTGTTCATATGCTGCATAGATAGATGCGTTGGTTTGGGACAGTCGTATAGCCTTGTTGGCCCTAGTCAAGGGCTTGTACGGGTGGGTTCAAATCAACCTGGACAATGACGGGTAGAACTTGACATGTGACTTATGATTTGTTGGCCTTAGTCAAGGTCATAAGAGCATGGGGAAAAAATCATATCGGGAGTTTCTAAAGAAACTGAAACTTTCCAGATATGCGCATACCTTCTGGAGTGTGATAATGTGAGCGGATTCCGTCACGTTGTCATGCGATGAAAGTTGGATCCCGATTCCTTCTGATGAGTTGGTTTACTCCTCGGGTGATCCCGGCTAATTCTTCTTTCAGGTTTGGGGAAGAATTTGACGTTACAGTGGGAGGTTTCCAGATTAGATAAAGTGATAACCATTCTGATCTAGGTTAGAGTGCACGCTGAGTGTTTCTTTTCTCTCTCTCTCTTTGGCAGCGACCATTGACCCGACCCTAGACTATGACTCAGTGACCAAGTTGACCGAACCTTCTTAACACTGGCTTTTGGATTGTCAGAGTTGCAGACCTCATTGCCACTCCTACTTTTACCCTTTTCTCCAGGACACCCCGTATTACTACGAACGTCCAATTCCATTGGACAAAACCATCGTATGGTTATATACAAACTCGAAGGAATTTATTCGAGGATGGTTTCCGGTTCTGGAGAAAACGAACAGGACTATTCAGTTGTCTTTTCCTTTTACCTTCTCTCACGTTGCGAGTGCTCCTTGGTTTAGGAGACAGTACACTTATTACGCAAATTGGATAAGTCTTCTTCCAAACCTTAGGCTGGTGCCGAACTGTGGGGAATGAAGAAAACCAATTAGCCTAAACGGTGTACAGAAGGTATTAAGTTAAGACAAAGAAATGGATTAGTAAGAGGGCAAAGTAAATTGCGACTACTATTCACGACCAAACCAAATATTTCTTCGCCAATCCTAAATCACCTTTGTATTTCTTCAGGACACTCCGTATCACTACGAAGATCCACAGTATATTGGATAATCCATCGTATGGTTATATACGAACTCGAAAGGAACTTGTTCCAGTTCGGGGATGGATCCTGGTTCAGGAGAAATAGGAATAAGGTTTATTCGGTTGTCTTTTATCTTCACCTTCTCTCGCATTGCGAGTGCTCCTAGGATTAGGACAGTACACCCGTTATGCTTATTGGATAGTCTTCTTCCAAACCATAGGCTGGTGCCGAAAGGTAGGGAAGGAAGAAAACCATTTGGCTTAAAGGGGTATGCAGAAGGTAATGACTAAAGACATATAAAGGGATTTGGAGAGATGGCAAAGAATTATACGGTTACAGTTGTGAATCTGGATAATGGAAGAGGCATTATTATGAATACCAGGATACCTCATCGAAATATTTCAATGTTTCAGTTTCACTGTGTACTGTTAAAAGAAAACTGATTTCCCAATTAGACACTTGCTCCAGGGTATGTATTTACCAGGTTTGATTCTCTCATCTGTATGGTTTTACAGATGATGAGTGGGAGTAAATTATTGGGAATTAGGTGATCATCCTCATTATATCGGGATTCGTTGTAATTGGTGATGTTTGAGGAAGTCACCTGGGTTGTTTGCCGGATGGCAAATATTTGGTTTTGAATATCCTTTGTTATGCACCAATTTCAAATTGATATATCTGTACGTCTATTTTTATAGAGTGAGATATACCTTTTTGAAATTATGTCTATGACATTTACCTATATCAGTGGATGGTTAGGTAAGGAGCATTGAACAGCGGTGTAATTCTTCTTAACCATAAGTACAGTTTTCAACCTACGACACACAGTGAATGAGTCATTTGACTCAAGGGACTTATACAGAGTTATGTGTATTGTTCAGTGTCCATTAGGACAGAGGGGTAGGTACTCGTACTATATTCGGTTTACTTATGACTTCTCTAGTTTTAGACAGGTGTTTCGTAGAAACACAGGGTCTGAGTTTTAAGAAGTTATAGGTATAAGAATAGAGTAGAGAACCAGGTATTGCAAGTATCGGGATTCTTCAAGGTGATCGAAGATGTAGATACTTATGTATGGTATTCAGTTGATAGTAATGAGTAATGAGAACTTGCTTCTCTTTCAGGTTACTTATAATTGGAAGCATTCCTAAGTTGAGTAACGCCGATCGGCCTCTTTCCATTTAGTTAACATGCACTGGAGACAGCTGCATGATTTGAATCTGGTTCAATTAAATCAGTGCCTCTGTTCCTGTATTGGATATAGAACAGTTCATATCTTGACATTGTTAAGATACGGGGAGTTGTCCAGCTTATGCTTAAAACCAGACTCTGGATGACTCAAGGCACGTTTCTGTAATGGCTGTTTGTGGGTTGACCCGGGCTATGACGAGGGTTGACTTTCTACCATCTGGAAGATCAATAGTGATATTGTTCTTAACTCGCCACAGTTTTAACAAAAATGGATTTTTTCAGAAAATAGTAGTGGGAGTATGGTAGAACTGGAAGTGATTCCAGAACCGCAAACGATTACTGAAGATTTGATAAGAACCTAAAGATTCAATCTGGTTTGACATTCCATTGGCCACTCCGCAGATATGCTGGGTAACCTCAGGCACCCGAGAGGTACTTCGGTATGCTCAAGAACGGTAGCAGGTGTTGGAGATAGTGCCCTCAGAGTCAATTATTGGATCACAGGCACGTGATTGCAATGATTGAGGGAGGACCTATCCCGGTAGGAAAGTCTTACTCAAGATGATAGTATGCTATCTGGTTTATCTTTATCATCGTGTACTGCTTTAGGTGACCTGACAGGTCGCTATTGCACGTTGATAGAGCCACTAGGATTCTTTCTTGACTGCCAGCAGTATGAGGGCGATCATATACGTGGGAGCTGGTAGTCTATAAGCACATCCTTAAAAGGTCCCTAGTCGTGGGAGTTTCGAGACAGGGCATCGATACTCCAGAGTAAACTAGTGTATACAGTCGAGACCCCGACGAGGGGCGGTGGCCGGTCTCATAAGCCACTGGTGTCAGTTGGTTCACCTAAGATGTATACAGGTGCTCATTGGGTTATGAGTACACCGAACAGGACTCGCCGGGAACATGCAAGTTGGTCTTATACCTGACGTCAGATAGCAGTTCCCTGGTGACATGTGTACAGGTTAGTTCATCGACCTGAGGATCGTCATTTGTCTCGTCTGAGTTCCCACTGTACTTTGATTACTACCCTACCACGCTCAAAGAAGACGTGCAAACAGGTTTTAGTTGGGTACAGTCCAGAGCCACATGGAGGCAGTGAGCGGATCTTCAGGGGTTCGTCTCTCCCGGTATTGGGGGTGAGGCCGCGCTGTGTCTAGGAGAGCCATTACACAAAGTATTTGGCCAAGGCAGGAGATTTACTGGTAGGTATTCCAGTAGTATCTCAGGGTGTTCTGGGCTACACTCCGACACGACTTGTACCGCTTTTGGGGGTCTGACTTTTACCAACCCCCTAGGCCCGCCATGCGATGCTCATAGACGAACGGACCGGACTGTACGGATATTGTGACTGACGGGCTCAGTAGGGTGTCAGGATGAGTTCGCTCACAGACGTCCCTTTTGTTCAATACCTGGTAGCCCGTTACGTATAGGCTAATACCTCTGACGTGCTAGTGGTTAAATCCATAACCAAGGTGTTGTCGAGTCTTTAGAGTCCCCTACAGTTCAGTTGCTCAAGTTTTCGAGCGAAACGCTGTAGAGGCCGTATGGAGATATGGCAGGGTTCGATCAGATGCGTGCGGTATTGCACGGATCACGATCGGACGGTTTATACTAGCGGGCTTTAGTTTAAGCCGGATCCTAGTATAGTACTGTGTAGATTTTGTCTCAGTGCATTTGTATTCGGTCGGAATACAAATGCGGGTATGTGTATACTGTAGCGGGGTTTCCTATAATTTATTATGGGATCAGTTTTTTGGAGTTGCCAGTTTATTTTCCGTTTCGGCCAATTTTCTTTGTATCTTTCATTGGCTGAAGATTGGTGAAGGAGGGCTTATTTGCATTTGTGCAAATAAGCATTTTGGAGGGTTATCTTTGCATATTGATGCTTCATGATAGATCTTGTTTGACCTTGACTTTTATCTTCATCATGTCTTGACTTTTGTGGGACATGGTTTTCATGATGGCTTGACCTTTTGGAGTTATGATTGGTTGGTTGAGTATTGGACTTTCCTTGTGATGATTTCTTCTCATAATCTCATTGGACCCTCCCTTGCATTATTGTTCCCTCTCTCCTTTTTCATTCTCCCTACACCATATGCATGGCCGGCCAAGGGAGTAAAGGGGCTGCCTATTTTTTTGGTGGGGAATTTTTGTTCTCTTGATGCTCCAAAAAGTCCCCAAGTTCATGACAAAATTCCATAGTTCATCTCCTCCACTAAATGGGCAACTTCTAGTAACCCCAAATGAGACATAGCACTACACTTGTTCTACAGCAAATCTTGGGCACGTCGACTCACCAACTTCGTGCCCGAGTTGTCTCGGACCACAAGCGGGAGCCCGTAAAAGAAGCCGACGACATGGTGCTCTTCCGGCAAGGAGGTGGAGACCGGACATTCCGCGGGAGATCGGGACGGCGACGAGAATACCGAAGGACACGGATCGCTCAGTATATCTCTCTTTACCCGTTCTTTAGTTAGCTAGGACTAGTTTAATGGCCCGATCCGGGTTTTAGTGCGCGGTGGTGCCGGTTTTAAAAGTTAAAGTAAATCATCGCTTCCGCATTCTGGCGTCGGATTGATGGCCGGGGCGCCGCCGTGCACTTACAGTGGTATCAGAGCCTCACCATTAACCTAGTCTAGCTTGGTCTAATGTGTTTACACTTCCGATCGAACGAATGTTCCAAAACCGCGTTTTTCAAAACATCAGTTTTCTGTCGAAATTTTTTTAGCTCGAAAATTTTTTTAGTGCGTTGCAGAATGATGTGCAGGGAATCATAAGAACAGTGTAAAATTTTGGTGACATGATCACTCCATAAGACCGCGGAACCGCGGCCGTAACCCCTATTTGGCCGCGGTTCCACCGCAGGAATTTAGCTTCACTTCACCATTTTTTTGCAGTGGGCTTTTGGGCTGAAAATAGGGGTTTTGGTATACTTTGTTTGGGCCCAGAATTTCTTTATGTGCTACAGTAGTGCTTGGGGGCCCACTTGGTAAAATTTTGATCGATCAGAAAATTTTAAACACATTAGTTCACAGTATTTACATTATATCTGCGACCGTGAATGTCACTTGATCGGTAAATCCTGTCTAACTGCTATAGCCCGGTTAGACGGATTTGCGAACGTGACATTCACGTTGATGTTCTGTGATTGTGCTGTGATGTTGCGGATTGGTCGTGGGGGATAGCCTGGATGCAATGCTAGTACAGATTTTGGTTGTATTATGTACATTTGATATTGCAGGGCGAGCGTCCAACATGTGGACTGCCGTCACTGCCTGTTTGTATTATTCTTTTGGGGCACGACCAGGTTGCGGTTGATGTACCCGTTGTATGTATATTTTACTTTCTGTACTAGGATTGCCCCGCGGAGGGGTGCACGGATAGCCGGGTTCTAGAGGGCAACAAGCCCGCATATCATGGCGTTGAGACGGAGGGGGCTTCACTCTAGAATTGGCGGGCTATTCGCCGTACTCGTAGGGGGTACAGGTTGACCCAGGAGGGGTGCCCAAGTTACCGGATTCCGTGAAGTGCTGGGTGGTCCATTCACGTTGCTGAAGGGGGCTGCCTCGCTTCAGGTTTTGGCGGGTAACTCGCCGCGCCCGTAGGGGTCTAGGATTTCATTGCACAGTCTATCCACACGACCAGGGGAATGTCGGGTTTCAGTGGCGGCTCTGTGAAACCCGGGGATCCCAGATATCTGTATTGTTCTGTGATGCTGTACATTTCTGTGATGTTGCATTTTATCACGCCTTGAGCGAAATATTATATATTGATATATATACTAGTAGATGTTGTATATGTTTTGCATCCACGCTAGTCCAGTCCCTGCTCTGTCGTTAGTTAGCTAACCTAACGGGTAATGATAGGACCCAGTGGCGAATGCGGATGGCATATACGTACGTCATTATTTTCGTTCTTTATTGGTGTGATCTATTGATGGGACTGTGTTGATTCGGATCAATGCAAGTTAAAAACAAACCTAATCTGATGTTGTTGGAACATTTTTTTTAAAAATGCTGTTATTGCATGTACGTTCACTTTTGTTTAGCACAGTGGTATTCAGTTGGAATATCCTGCTCCTCAGTCGACGAGGCAAGGGCCGAGATCCTTTCACCGGGAGTGACCCCTTGGACAAAAGTTTGAGTCAAGGCAATAAATTCACTATAGCCGATTACTTTTGCTTTACATCGTGGTATTCAATTAGAATATCCTGCACCTCATTCTACGGGGAAAGAGCCGAGATCCCTTCACCGGGAGTGACCTCTTTAGCAAAGGTTTTCGTCACTATATTTTTATAAAGCTATCCAGTTCCTTCAAGGATATCAAGTTCATTACATTAAAGGTTTTCGCCAGAAACCATTCGTAGCCCTCCGTCATTTCATATGGATAGTCAATAGTATTCAAGCTGTGTTTGTTGGCCAAAGTCAAGGCACAGTGTTTGGTAGCTATTGGGTGTTCATATGCAGCATAGATAGATGTGTTGGTTTGGGACAGTCGTACTGCCTTGTTGGCCAAAGTCAAGGGTAGGTACGGGTGGGTTCAAATTAACCTGGAGAATGACGGGTAGAACTTGACATGTGACTTATGATATGTTGGCCAAAGTCAAAGTCATAAGAGCATGGGGCAAAAATCACATCGGGAGTTTCTAAAGAAACTGAAACTTGCCAGATATGCACATACCTTCTGGAGTGTGATGACGTGAGCGGATTCCGTCACGTTATCACGCGATGATAGTTGGATCGCGATTCCCACTGATGAGTTGGTTTACTCCTCGGGTGATCCCGACTAATTCTTCTTTCAGGTTTGGAGGAGAATTTGACGGTACAGTGGGAGGTTTCCAGATTAAATAAATTGGTAACCATTTTGATCTAGGTTAGAGTGCACGCTGAGTGTTTCTTTTCCCTCTCTCTTTGGCAGCGACCATTGACCCGACCCTAAGACTATGACTCAGTGACAAAATTAACCGAACCTTCTTAACACTGGCTTTTGGATTGTCAGAGTTGCAGAACTCATTGCCACTCCTACTTTTACCCTTTTCTCCAGGACACCCCGTATTACTACGAACGTCCACTTCCATTGGACAAAACCATCGTATGGTTATATACGAACTCGAAGGGATTTATTCGAGGGTGGTTTCCGGTTTTGGAGAAAACGAATAGGATTATTCAGTTGTCTTTTCCTTTTACCTTCTCTCAGGTTGCGAGTGCCCCTTAGATTAGGGGATAGTATACCTATTACGCAAATTGGATATTCTTCTTCCAAACCATAGGCAAGTACCGACTGTTAGGGAATGAAGAAAACCAATTATCCTAAACGGTGTACAGAAGGTATTATGTAAAGACAAAGAAAGGGATTAGAAAGAGGGCAAAGTAAATTGCGACTGCTATTCACGACCAAACCAAGTATTTCATTACCAATCCTACATCACATTTGTATTTTTCTAGGACACTCCGTATCACTACGAAGATCCACAGTTTATTGGATATTCCATCGTATGGTTATATACGAACTTGAAAGGAACTTGTTCCAGTTCGGGGATGGATTCTGGTTCAGGAGAAATAGGAATAAGGTTTATTCAGGTGTCTTTTATCTTCACCTTCTCTCGCATTGCGAGTGCTCCTAGGATTAGGACAGTACACCCATTATGCTTATTGGATAGTCTTCTTCCAAACCATAGGCTGGTGCCGAACGGTAGGGAAGGAAGAAAACCATTTGGCCTATAGGGTGTGCAGATGGTAATGATTAAAGACATATAAGGGATTTGGAGAAGTGGCAAAGAATTATACGGTTACAGTTGTGAATCTGAATAATGGAAGAGGCATTACTAGGAATACCAGGATACCCCATCGAAACATTCAATGTTTCAGTTTCACTCTGTACTGTTGAAGGAAAACTGATTTCCCAATTAGACACTTGCTCCAGGGTATGTATTTACCAAGTTTGATTCTCACATCTGTATGGTTTTACAGATGATGAGTGGGAGTAAGTTATTGGGAATTGGGTGATCATCGGGATTCGTTGTAATCGGTAATATTTGGGGAAGTCACCTGGGTTGTTTGCCAGACGGAAAATATTTGGTTTTGAATATCTGCTGTTATGAACCAATTTCAAATTGATATATCTGTACGTCTATTTTCATAGAGTGAGATATACCTTTTTGAAATTATGTCTATGACATTTACCTATATCAGTGGATGGTTAGGTAAGGAGTATTAAACAGCCGTGTAATTCTTCATAACCATAATACAGTTTTCAACCTACGAAACACTGGGAGTGAGTTATTAGACTCAAGGGACTTATACAGAGTATTGTATGTTGTCCAGTGTCCATTAGGACAAAGGGGTTGGTTCTCGTACTATATTCGGTTTACTTATGACTTCTCTAGTTTTTAGACAAGTGTTTCGTAGAAATACAGGGTCCGAATTTTGAGAAGTTATGGGTATATGAATAAAGTAGAGAACCAGGTGTTGCAAGTATCTTGATTCTTCAAGGTGATCGAAGATGTAGATACTTGTGTGTGGTATTCAGTTGATAGTAATGATTAAGAGAACTTGCTTCTCTTTCAGGTTGCTCATAATTGGAAGCGTTCCTAAGTTGAGTAACGCTGATCGGCCTCCTTCCATTTAGTTGACATGCACTGGAGACAGCTACATGATTTGAATCTGGTTCAATTAATTCGGTGCCTTTGTTTCTGTATTGGATATAGAACAGTTCATATCTTAACGATGTTAAGGTACGAGGAGTTGTCCGGCTTATGCTTAAAAACAGACTCTGGATAACTCGAAGCACGTTTCTGTAATGGCTGTTTGTGGGTTGACCCAGGCTATGACGAGGGTTGACTTTCTACCATCTGGAAGATCAATAGTGATATTGTTCTTGACTCGCCACAGTTTTAACAAAAATGGATTTTTTCAGAAAACAGTAGTGGGAGTATGGTACAACTGGAAGTGATTCCAGAACCATAAACGATTACTGAAGATTTGATAGGAACTTAAAGATTCAATCTGGTTTGACATTCCATTGGCCACTCCGTAGATAAGGTGGGTAACTTCAGGCACCCGAGAGGTACTCCGGTAGCCTCAAGGACGGTGACAGGGAAGTTCTTGTTTACTCAGACTTGCCATTACTGTTGTTCCAGACTGTGAGACCCGGTGGGAGGATGAGTATAGCGTCGTTCTAAACTAGCTTTAGAAGTGTACGTCTATATCACTCTGCCAGAGGGTTGTCGTGGTCAGTGGGACCAGTGGAAGCATGGTGGAAAAGTGGCTTATGTCTATTTATAGACTAAAGCAAATATAGCGGAGATAGATCATCAATTTCTGATGTGACAGTCATAGGTTTGACTTCATCAGAATAGGGGATGGATCTGTTGAGAAGGTAGTAGGGTGTGATGTCATGGTATTTGGATGACATACACAGAATAGGAAGTGATATTCCTATACTACGATCGGTTATACTTTGTTCGTCACACAGTGGTTTCTCCACATGGGACTTGGACATTATATCAGACATTCTGGTTACTGGATCTATGGTTTTAGATCTAGATTTGGGTAGTTTCCCAATATGGGTACTTTGACAGAATTCTAAAGGTGTTTTAGGATGGACGACTCCATGCTCGGTAGCGTACCTGCAGGTGGTGGAGTCACCCTCTCTGAAGGTGTCTTACAGACTAAAGGGGAGAGGGATGTGCATGATTGGCAGATCACTTGCTTAGGCAATTGAGTCAATCATGAGATATCAAGTACCACACCAGATGTTGTTCTTGCAGTAGATGCAATAAGTTGATATTGATCCTATCCTGGAGAAGCAATCGGAAGCAGTTTTCGAACATAAGTGGATGTTCTAGGGATATGATAACGACAGCCTCATTCGGGAGACAGTTATCATTCCAGGCTTCCAAGGTGACATGGACGACAGGGAGGTTGTCAGAGTTATAGTTTTCCCTCTGACGAGGGGCGGTATTTTGGACAGGTGGTCCAAGGGGATACTGAGGGAGGCATGGCACAGGATACTGATTAAGTTCAGTTGACGATACAGTCTAAGAAGTTTGGATTTGGAGTTCATTTATGAGCAAGGTCCCATCAGACATCCAGACACATTCTAAGACAGGTATAGCTCATTTCGGGAGATGGCTTTCTTCGCGAACTTGAGATATAAAAAGTCATAGAAAGAAACATCAAAGCGGATCCACTCACTGAGGCTATTCCTCGAACGCAATAGTTTCGCAAACGAGCTTTGTGAGACTGACTAGTAGAGGAGTTGGGTGTTCGGTATCACACAGGCTGTGAGTATGCGACATCACAATAATTAGCCTTGAGTGCAAGTGGGAGATTGTTGGAGATAGTGCCCTCAGAGTCAATTATTGGATCACAGGCACATGATTGCAATGATTGAGGGAGGACCTATCCCGGTAGGACAGTCTTACTCAAGATGATAGTATGCTATCTGGTTTATCTTTATCATCGTGTACTGCTTTAGGTGACCTGACAGGTCGCTATTGCACGTTGATAGAGCCCCTAGGATTCTTGCTTGACTGCCAGCAGTATGAGAGCGATCATATACGTAGGAGCTGGTAGTCTATAAGCACATCCTTAAAAGGTCCCTAGTCGTGGGAGTTTCGAGATAGGGCATCGATACTCCAGAGTAGACTAGTGTATACAGTCGAGACCCCGAAGAGGGGCAGTGGCCGGTCTCACAAGCCACTGGTGTCAGTTGGTTCACCTAAGATGTATACAGGTGCTCATTGGGTTATGAGTACACCGGACAGGACTTGCCGGGAACATGCTAGTTGGTCTTATACCTGACGTCAGATAGCAGTTCCCTGGTGACATGTGTACAGGTTAGTTCATCGACCTGAGGATCGTCATTTGTCTCGTGTGAGTTCCCACTGTACTTTGATTACTACCCTACCATGCTCAAAGGAGACGTGCAAACAGGTTTTAGTTGGGTACAGTCCCGAGCCACATGGAGGCAGTGAGCGGATCTTCAGGGGTTCGTCTCTCCCGGTATTGGGGGTGAGGTCGCGCTGTGTCTAGGAGAGCCATTACACGAAGTCCTTGGCCAAGGCAGGAGATTTACTGGTAGGTATTTCTGTAGTATCTCAGGGTGTTCTGGGCTACACTTCGACATGACTTGTACCGCTTTTGGGGGTCTGACTTTTACCAACCCTCTAGGCCCGCCATGCGATGCTCATAGACGAACGGACCGGACTGTACGGATATTGTCACTGACAGGCTCAGTAGGGTGTCAGGATGAGTGCGCTCACAGACGTCCCTTTTGTTCAATACCTGGTAGCCCGTTACGTATAGGCTAATATCTCTGACGTGCTAGTGGTTAAATCCACAACCAAGGTGTTGACGAGTCTTTAGAGTCCCCCACAGTTCAGTTGCTCAAGTTTTCGGGCGAAACGTTGTAGAGGCCGTATGGAGATATGGCAGGGTTCGATCAGATACGTGCGGTATTGCATGGATCATGATCGTACGGTTTATACTAGCGAGCTTTGGTTTAAGCCGGATCCTAGTATAGTACTGTGTAGATTTTGTCTCAGTGCATTTGTATTTGGTCGGAATACAAATGCGGGTATGTGTATACTGTAGCGGGGTTTCCTGTAATTTATTACGGGATCAGTTTTTTGAAGTTGCCAGTTTGTTTTCCGTTTCAGCCAATTTTCTTTGTATCTTTCATTGGCTGAAGATTGGTGGAGGAGGGCTTATTTGCATTTGTGCAAATAAGCATTTTGGAGGGTTGTCTTTGCATATTGATGCTTCATGATAGATCTTGTTTGACCTTGACTTCTATCTTCATCATGTCTTGACTTTTGTGGGACATGGTTTTCATGATGGCTTGACCTTTTGGAGTTATGATTGGTTGGTTGAGTGTTGGACTTTCCTTGTGATGATTTCTTCTCATAATCTCATTGGACTCTCCCTTGCATTATTGTTCCCTCTCTCCTTTTTCATTCTCCCTACACCATATGCATGGCCGGCCAAGGGAGTAAAGGGGCTGCCCATTTTTTTGGTGGGGAATTTTTGTTCTCTTGATGCTCCAAAAACATCCCAAGTTCATGACAAAATTCCATAGTTCATCTCCTCCACTAAATGGGCAACTTCTAGTAACCCCAAATGAGACATAGCACTACACTTGTTCTACAGCAAATCTTGGGCACGTCGACTCGCCAACTTCATGCCCGAGTTGCCTCGGACCAGAGGCGGGAGCCCGTAAAAGAAGCCGGCGACGTGGTGCTCTTCCGGCGAGGAGATGGAGACCGGACATTCCGCGGGAGATCGGGACGGCGACGAGAAGACCGAAGGACACGGATCGCTCGGTATATCTCTCTTTACCCGTTCTTTAGTTAGCTAGGACTAGTTTAATGGCCCGATCTGGGTTTTAGTGCGCGGTGGTGCCGGTTTTAAAAGTTAAAGTAAATCATCGCTTCCGCATTCCAGCGTCGGATTGACGGCCGGGGCGCCGCCGTGCACTTACAGCAGGGAGGTTCTTGTTTACCCAGACTTACCATTGCTGTTATTCCAGACTGTGAGACCCGGCAGGAGGAAGACTATAGCGTCGTTCTAAACTAGCTTTAGAAGTGTACGTCTATATGACTTTACCAGAGGGTTGTCGTAGTCAGTGGGAGCAGCGGAAGCATTGGTGGACAGGTGGCTTATGTCTATTTATAGACTAAAGCAGATATAGCGGAGATAGATCATCTATTTCTGATGCGACAGTCATAGGTTTGACTTCATCAGAATAGGGGATGGATCTGTTAAGAAGGTAGTAGGGTGTGATGTCCTGGTATTTGGATGACATACACAGAGTAGGAAGTGAAATTCCTATACTACGGTCGGTTATACTTTGGTTGTCACACAGTGTTTTCTCCACATAGGACTTGGATATTATATCAGACATTCTGGTTACTAGATCTATGTTTTAGATCTAGATTTGGGTAGTTTCCCAATCGGGTACTTTGACTGCATTCTATGAGTATTTAAAATGGACGACTCCTGGCACGGTAGTGTACCTGCAGGTAATGGAGTCACCCTCTCTAAAGGTGTCTTATAGACTAAAGTAGAGAGGGATGTGCAAGATTGGCAGATCACTTGCTTTGGCAAATGAGTCAATCATGAGACGTCAAGTACCACACCAGATGTTGTTCTTGCAGTAGATGCAATAAGTTGATATTGATCCAATCCTGGAGAAACAGTCGGAAGCAGTTTTAGAACATAAGTGGATGTTCTAGGGATATGATAACGACAGCCTCATTCTGGAGACGGTTATCATTCCAGGCTTCCAAGGTGACATGGACGGCAGGGTGGTCGTCAGAGTTATAGTTTTCCCTCTGACGAGGGGCAGTATTTTGGACAGGTGGTCCAAGTGGATACTGAGGGAAGGATGGCGCAGGATACTGATTAAGTTCAGTTGACGATACAGTCTAAGAAGTTTGGATTTGGAGTTCATTTATGAGCTAGGTCCAATCAGACATCCAGACATTCTAAGACAGGTATTGCTCATTTCGGGAGATGGCTTTCTCCGCGAACTTGAGATATAGAGAGACATAGAAAGAAAAATCAAAACGGATCCACTCATTGAGGCTATTCCTCAAACGCAATAGTTTCGCAAACGAGCTTTGTGAGACAGACTAGTAGAGGAGTTGGGTGTTCGGTATCACACGGGCTGTGAGTATGCGACATCGCAATAATTAGCCTTGAGTGCAAGTGGGAGATTGTTGGAGATAGTGCCCTCAGAGTCAATTATTGGATCACAGGCACTTGATTGCAATGATTGAGGGAGGACCTGTCCCAGTAGGACAGTCTTACTCAAGATGATAGTATGCTATCTGGTTTATCTTTATCATCGTGTACTGCTTTAGGTGACCTTACGAGTCGCTATTACACGTTGATAGAGCTCCTAGGATTCTTGCTTGACTACCAGCAGTATGAGGGCGATCATATACGTGAGAGCTGGAGTCTATAAGCACATCCTTAAAAGGTCCCTAGTCGTAGGAGTTTCGAGACAGGGCATCGATACTCCGGAGTAGACTAGTGTATACAGTCGAGACCCCGACAAGGGGCGGTGGCCGGTCTCACAAGCCATTGGTGTCAGTTGGTTCACCTAAGATGTATACAGGTGCTTATTGGGTTATGAGTACACCGGACAGGACTCGCCGGGAACCTGCTAGTTGGTATTATACCTGACGTCAGATAGCAGTTCCCTGGTGACATGTGTACAGGTTAGTTCATCGACCTGAGATCGTCATTTGTCTCGTGTGAGTTCCCACTGTGCTTTGATTACTACCCTACCACGGTTCAATGGAGTCGTGCAAACAGGTTTTAGTTGGGTACAGTCCCGAGCCACATGGAGGCAGTGAGCGGATCTGCAGGGGTTCGTCTCTCCCGGTATTGGGGGTGAGGTCGCGCTGTGTCTAGGAGAGCCAATACATGAAAAGTCCTTGGCCAAGGCAGGAGATTTACTGGTAGGTATTCCAGTAGTATCTCAGGGTGTTCTGGGCTACACTCCGACACGACTTGTACCGCTTTTGGGGGTCTGACTTTTACCAACCCACTAGGCCTGCCATGCGATGCTTATAGACGAACGGACCGGACTGTACGGATATTGTCACTGACAGGCTCAGTAGGGAGTCAGCATGAGTTCGCTCATCGATGTCCCTTTGGTCAATAGATGGTTGCCCGTCACGTATGGCTAATACCTCTGACGTGCTAGTGGTTAAATCCACAGCCATAGTATTGACGAGTCTTTAGAGTTCACCACACACACAGTTACTCAGGTTTCGGGCGAAACGCTATAGAGGCCGTATGGAGATATGGCAGGGTTCGATCAGATACGTGCGGTATTGCACGGATCGTGATCGGACGGTTTTTACTAGCCGGCTTTGGTTTAAGCCGGATCCTAGTATTTGACAGTGTAGATTTTGTCTCATTGCATTTGTGTTCAGTGGGAATACAAATGCGGGCATGTATATGCAGTCGTGGGGTTTTCCTATAATTTATTACGGGATCAGTTTTCTGAAGTTGCCAGTTTGCATTCCGTTCCGGCCGGTTTTCCGTTATTCCTTCACTGCCGGACTCTATCGTTGGAGGATGTTATTTGCTGTTTGCAAATAACATTTTATGGAGGGGTTTTATTGTATTTGTGGCTTCATTATGATAGATTTCTCATGATAAGATTCCCTTTGAATCAATCCTTTGCATTTATGAGATTGGATGATATTAGAAATGGCATGACCATTTTTCTTCTTATGTTCATACTAATTCTTTCTTGCCTTATTCCATTTTTCCTCTATCCAATTATTCTTGTTGAAGAGGGACCGGCCACTAAAAGAGAGGGATGAGAGAGGTTCTTTGGTGTGAGGATATATTGATCATCTCATTTGCTTGCAAATATATATACATCACCATTTTTCCTAAGTCTTTTTTCCTCCACCTCCATCCATACAAAGCATCTTCAAACCCCAAAAAGACATAGATTCTACACTAGTCTACAGCACTCCTTGGACGCGTCAGCTAGCCAACTTCGCGCCCGAGTTGCCTCGGTCCAGAGGTGGGAGCCCGTAAAAGAGATCGGCTACGTGGTGCCCTTTCCGACGAGGACGTGACGGACGAAGATTCAGCGGGAGATCGGAGTGGAGACGAAGACCGAAGGACACGGATCGCTTAGTATACTTCTCTACCCATCTTGTATTTTGCTAGTAGCTAGGTTAATGACCCGATCCGGGATTTTTGTGCGCGGTGGTGCCGGTTTGCTAGTTTGCAAAGTTTTCCGTTTCCGCATTTCCGGCGTCGGATCGACGGCCGGGACGCCCCGCGGACTTACCTTTAAGTGAAAGAAATACGATAAATAGAAACGTTATCATTTCATGTGAAAAACTTTATCCAAATTTATTTTTAAGTGATTAATAGTCAACATGAATATGTTTAAGCATTATGTAATTTGTGACAAGTGAGTTTTGATAGAAAACCGAATCGGAAATCGGTTTGTTCCGATTTCCGTCGGGTTTTAAAAAGTCGTATTTTTCTTAAAAGAAAAGGAAGATAGAAAGAGGGGGGACTTACGGGTTTGGACAAGTTAGAGAGTGCTAGGAAGGTAGTGGGTTGTCGGGCGTCGAAACGTCGCGATGGGTCCTACTACGATCGCCGGAATTTGTCGTCGATTTCGGCAGCGCTTCGCCTTTAGCTCTTTTTCTAATGTACCGAGTTCTCTTGAGATTTTTAGAGAGTGGACTTAGAAATGTAAGGTGAAAGGGTAGAGGGTAGGGGTGTTTATATAGGGCTAGGCTAGGGTTAGGGTTTTAATAAAAAAATATAAAAATATATTAAAAAAACATTAAAAATCATTAAATTTGGAATAAAAGTGAGTTATTGGGAATCTGATAACCGATCATGAGAATTAAAGTATGCAGGGGGAATGACCAGGTCAACATGGAGAAATTCCGTGTTGACGACTCGGCCGGTCCGCCGGCCGACTCGGCCGAGTCGGGCCGAGTCGGGGGCTCGTTGGGTGGGGTTTCACATGGGGGAATTTTAGTATATTTAACTTTTTATGTGCGGTATAAATTTTGAGAGTTATGACGGTTTGACTGTTGACTTTCCAAAAATTTAAAACAAAATAATTATCAAAATAATGTGGGGCAGGGGATTTGAACTCTGGTGGCTTGGTTCAGTAGTGCAAGGTATTACCAATGAGCTACAAGCTCCTTCTTGTAATTATTGTGGTATTTAATTACTTAAACTGATAGCAGTAAGAATAAATACTCCTAGTATACATTAAATTTAAAGTAATTTCTTGTACACTAAAAATGGAGTTATTATATTCTTGTAGCTTGTAATTAAAAATAAAATAATTACCTATATCTTGTGCTCATGCTAAAATACCCCTTTGTGGATTTTTGAAAAAATATTTGAAAAATTTTGGTATAGAAAAATTAGGGTTGTTACATTCTACCCTCCTTATAAACATATCGTCCTCGAAATTTTAAAAGGAAAGTGTAACAGTCTGGTGACAGAACTAAAGATTGTAAAGAAGTTTTGGTCAAAGTTGTGAGAGAGTTACCTGGGTTACCTTGGTTGACAGTTTCAGGTTCTATGGCTGCTAAGGTGAAAGCATGTCGCCATGGCACGTTCCTCCTAGCTGGAGGAATATTCCCCTGTACTCGAGGCATGTTTCTCAGTGCCTGATGGAATTGGCGATTTGGCTGAACTGGGAATCTATGTGGAGGTGGTGCTGGGAGTGCAGGACGAGTTGCAGGAGCTTGGATAGCTGGCTGTTGCGGGTAGTTGGCGGGTGTCTGTGCTGAGTTGTGTCTATAAGGACAATTTCCAATTCCATGATTGGACGCTCCACAAACTAAGCATAGGCCTTTTGCGCGCCTACAGTCCTTCCACAAGTGTCCTTCCCTCTTGCAATAAAAGCAAAAATCGGGTGTTGACCGATCCTTAACTTCTCCCAGTCTTCTGAGTTCAACAGCTGGCCTTGAAGAGGCCCCTCCTGCCATTTGAGTGGCAGGATGTTTCACTCCTGCAGACTGCGGTCTGCCCCTTGCCTTTATCACTGCTTCATAACTGTGGGCAGCTTCCAGAGCATCCTCATGAGTCAAAAATTTTCCCGTGGCTAGGGCAGCCTGAATCTCCGTGTCCAGTCCTTGTTGAAAGCGACGGGCTCTGATATCGTCCGTCGGTATCAAGTGTGCCGCGAATCGGCTTAACACGGTGAATTCAGCGTCGTATTCATCTACTGATTTATCCCACATCGATCCTTATTGTAGATGAATGAACTGCTGCTCCATTGCAAACCTGGCAGTCGCTGGAAAGTATTTCGCATCGAACTTCTCGCAAAAAGTCTTCCATTCAATTGGCTGTACCAAACGGCTTTCTTCCGCCTTCCACCAGTTGCGAGCATTATTCGTGAGCTGTAGTTTTGCTACACGGACCCAAGCGATGTCGGGCACTTGAGCTGCTGCCAGATCGTCCTCGATGCTTTGTGCCCATTCTTCCGCTTCAAGAGGGCTTCCTTTACCAGAGAATTGCTTGGGGTGCAAAGCCCTGAATTGCTTTACTCCCGGTGCATCGGTCTCAGGCCGGTTCAGAAGTTGTTGCTATCCCTCGAGAAGGCTGCGGATCGCCTCAAATAGCACTGTTTGCTCAGTGGGTGGTGCAGGAACAGCTGGTGTAAGAGGTAGTGCTGAAGGGGTGTTGTTGACGTTTGTGCTGGTGTTGTTCGGGGAATCCATAACCTTGAAGAAAAATTTGGGTTAGGACAGATTCAAATACATGAAATGATAAGATTCAAGGAATAGAAATTTTCAAGATTCAAGGAACATGAATTGTAAAGAATGTTTTAGTTGCTGGTTCTTGTGTTATATTGCTTAGGTTGTTCACGCAGACCAGAACTGCATGACAGGGATTCATACAGCTCAGACCTGCATGGGCCACCAACAAAACCTGTCACGCCCCACTTCCCAGTGTACGGCGAAGTGGACGCGACGAGGCCCGCTACGTATATACTCAGAAGTACATACACTAAGCGTATCAAAGCAATATAAAAGTAAATCATAAGAGATAAGAGATATAGAAATAACAACAACTTTATTAATAACATTCTTTTGTACAATGCATGAAAAGTAAATACAACTGAAATGGAAAGCGATACCTAAACAGTGGCATAACAGGAAATGAAAATACTGAAAAGAACAAGGTACAATATCTAGAGCTCGGGGTCTTCGTGAAACTGCTCCAAGTCTTCACCGGTGGGCTCGATCTCTACTGGGTCCATAGCACCTGACGACATTCAAAAAAGAAAGAAAGAGAATGTCGTCAGCGAACAGGTCGCTCGGTAAGTCCCAAAGATAAGGGAGAAATAGACAGAAAGTAAGAGAGAAAAAATGAGAGAGAGAGAGCTTTTAATGTTGTATTATAATATTGTAATATTGTATTAACGTTGTTGTTTGTAGCCTGGTACAGAAGATGCCAGTGTATACGAGGGGAGTCCTACTTACACCGGGGACTTTGGTAACCTGTAGTACAAGGCTCTGTCGATAATACCACGGAACAACGGCATGGATGTAATTACTTCTTAAGTGACCACCTCGTGCCACCTTTAACATATTCCGTACCAGTCTACCCCTTAAACCCCGTAGTGTTTTGATTGTATTGTAGTATTGTATTGTGTAAGTTGGATGACTGACCAAACCATGATATCAGTAATAGATTGTAACTGCATAATCAGGTAAATGGAATAACGGAATAATGGATGTATATCCATGGTTTGATTCAGTCAAGTTGTATAGATTGTTAACTGGATTCAGGGATTCATGTGTTCATATTGAGTTGGAATATTAAAGAATATAGATTGACTTGAATCGTATTCAAGTCAGAAATAATCAGACTCAGACCCGAGTCAGACTAAAAGAAAAGTAATTTGAAGTTCTATAATTGTTAGGGTCCTTATTGTAATTTATAAAACTTGAGGGGGTTTTATGTAAAAATACTTTTGTGTAGTTTTCAAGATACACCTCAAGTATTTATTATTCGTGTTTATTGTTATAATGAATTTAATTTTATTTGTGTTATTTATAGTGAATATATCCTAATAAAGGTATTAATTTGTAATATCGATTTATTTGAAATTCATGGTATTTTAATGTAACTTTTAATCTTATAATTTTTTAGGAAAAGGTGGAAACTTTATCTTATAATAAAATAGGTTTTTAAATGATAAACATATATATGTTAATACAAGAATAATGTTAAATAAATATTTCATTTTCCAAAATCTCATTTTTTTTAAATGTCGTATTTTAAACCTTTTGAGACCGAATGCTCCTTGCGGAGGTCTGAATCTCGCACTACTAAGCTCGAGGGTGCACGATAAACCGTACTATCCCTAACAAGCTCCCCAAAGGTGGGTTGTAGTGGCGCTTTGCAAAGATTGAATAAATACTAATCATTTAGAAAACGGTTTTATAAAAATAAGGTATTTATTTGTAAAAGGTGTAAATTTCCGTATTTTAGATTCTAGGGTTTCCTAAGCCAACTAGCCTATTTCTAAATGGTCTAAACGACAAGTCATTAGAAGCCTCAAATCGCCTCTTCACCGCCAATTGTGGCCAGGTAAGTACAAGTGAGGAGGGAGGGATCCGTTCACGAATCGTGAGGCGGGCCTTTTAAAGTTACCCAAGCTCACTTGCATAGCCTAGACACCACAAAGTCAGTTTAGATAAACGATCGATGTCCATGACATATCATATTTTCCTATTAAAAGGTTTTGTTTTAAAATTGTAAACAACTTAGGACTTTTAGAAAAGGTTTATAAAGAAAATGGTATTTTAATGCAAAGTCTTGTATTATCGTATTTTAAGTTTTGATGATATCAATTAGGGTTGTAATTGCGTGTGTGAGGAGGTAGGTCATTACCTCGTGATCTACGTTAAGGTATAGCAATTGTTCAGGGTTAAATGTGATAACTAAACATTATGGTATTTAAGTGAAAGAAATACGATAAATAGAAACGTTATCATTTCATGTGAAAAACATTATTCAAATTGATTTTTAAGTGATTAATAGTTAACATGAATATGTTTAAGTATTATGTAATTTGTGACAAGTGAGTTTTGATAGAAAACCGAATCGGAAATCGGTTTGTTCCGATTTCCGTCGGGTTTTAAAAAGTCGTATTTTTCTTAAAAGAAAAGGAAGATAGAAAGAGGGGGGACTTACGGGTTTGGACAAGTTAGAGAGTGCTAGGAAGGTAGTGGGTTGTCGGGCGTCGAAACGTCGCGAAGGGTCCTACTACGATCGCCGGAATTCGTCGTCGATTTCGCCAGCGCTTCGCCTTTAGCTCTTTTTCTAATGTACCGAGTTCTCTTGAGATTTTTAGAGAGTGGTCTTAGGAATGTAAGGTGAAAGGGTAGAGGGTAGGGTTGTTTATATAGGGCTAGGCTAGGGTTAGGGTTTTAATAAAAAATATATAAAAATATATTAAAAAAAACATTAAAAATCATTAAATTTTGGAATAAAAGTGAGTTATTGGGAATCTGATAACCGATCATGAGAATTAAAGTATGCAGGGGGAATGACCAGGTCAACACGGAGAAATTCCGTGTTGACGACTCGGCCGTCCGGCCGAGTCGGGGGCTCGTTGGGTGGGGTTTCATCTGGGGGGAATTTTGGTATATTTAACTTTTTATGTGCAGTATAAATTTTGAGAGTTATGACGGTTTGACTGTTGACTTTCCAAAATTTTAAAACAAAATAATTATAAAAATAATGTGGGGCAGAGGATTTGAACTCTGGTGGCTTGGTTCAGTAGTGCAAGGTATTACCAATGAGCTACAAGCTCCTTCTTGTAATTATTGTGGTATTTAATTACTTAAACTGATAGCAGCAAGAATAAATACTCCTAGTATACATTAAATTTAAAGTAATTTCTTGTACACTAAAAATGGAGTTATTATATTCTTGTAGCTTGTAATTAAAAACAAAATAATTACCTATATCTTGTGCTCATGCTAAAATACCCCTTTATGGATTTTTGAAAAAATATTTGAAAAATTTTGGTATAGAAAAATTAGGGTTGTTACAACCTCTCTACATGCCTTCAAGCCATGCTTATGCCAACTCACCCCTCCACCTCATTTGCAAAACAAATGAATTTCTAAAGAAGAAAATCATACGAATGAGGTGTCCATCATCTAGAAGCTATTCCGTATAAATACTGAATACAACCCAGTATACATATCGAAATACATATACGCGTATTTATAAAAAAATATGGATAGCCAAGAGAGAAAATGAATAGTGAACAATAATAGTAGAATACATATATATATATATATATATATATATATATAAATACATATATATATATATATATAAATACATATATAAATTATTAAATCAAAACCTGATTTAATAATCCGGCTTAATCCTAAGCCGCTAATATTATCAACCGTCCGATTAAAATCTGTGCAGCCCGTACACATTATTTAATCGGATACCTGTATGTACCAACATACGTCATCTACATCATATCGCTTGAACCGTGAAAAACCCTCTGTGTGGGACTCTAAAGACTCGTCAATACGCTAGCAGTGGGTTTAACCACAAGCACGTCAGCGGCACTAGCTGTACGTAACGGCTACCTAGGTATTGAGCGAAAGGAAGGCCGATGAGCAAACTCATCTGTACCCCTACTTAGACTGACAGTGAAAATCTATGTACAGTCCGGTCTGTTGGTCTAAGAGTATCACATATCTAGTCTTGGGGGTGGATAACGTCAGACCCTTAATAACGCGATAACTCGTGACGGTATGAAACCCATGTTGGATATGTATGTCCTAGAGGCTATTATTGTATAATACTAGTTTGTATATTACATTTTGGAAGCTTGGGATATATATATGGATTGACGACAGTCTTGCTCGATATTGTAGTATGCTACTTGGTTTGTATCTATCTTAATATGTGTATATGTTTCTTTTAACATATCGCTAATACATATTGATGGAGCCCTTAGGATCTTTGCTTGACTACCAGCGTTGTGATGACGATCACACTAGTGGGGGCTGGGTAGTCTATAAGCACATCCTTATACAGGTCCCTAGTCATAGGATTATCGAGACAGGGCATCGATACTCCAGAGTAGACTGGTGCATACGCTTCTCATCCCAGCAGGGGAGATGGTCTGTCCCACAGCCATCAATAAATCGTACTGGAGATAGTATGCAGGTGCTCGTTAGGTTACGAGTACACTGGACAGGACTCGTCGGGAACTGTTGGTTGGTATTATACCTATCGTCAGTTAGCAGTTCCCAGGTGATATGAGTACAGCTTAGTCCGTTGACTTGACATTGCTACTTCGCCTCAAGTGTGTTCCAACTGTTCTTTGATTGCTACCCTACTACGGCTCTATTAAGTCGTGCAAACAGGTAGTAGTTGGGTGCAATCCCGAAACACTTGGAGGCAGTGGCGGTTAGACAGGATTCGTCTCTCCCGGTATTGGGGGTTGATATCGCGCTGTGTCTAGGAGAGCTATTACACAAAGTCCCTAGCCAGGGCAAGTGAGATTTACTGGTAGGTGTTCCAGTAGTTTCTCAGGGTGTTCTGGGCTACACTCCGACACGACTTATACCGCTATTAGGGGTCTGACGTTTACTACCCCTAGGCCCGATATGCGATACTCTTAGTCGAACAGACCGGACTGTACGGAGATTGTCACAGATCGGTAGGAGTTCGGATGAGTTTTACTCATCGGCCTTCTTATCGACAGATACCTGGGTAGCCGTTACGCACAGCTAGTGCCGCTGACGTGCTTGTGCTTAAACCCACTGTGAGAGTACTGTCGAGTCTTTAGAGTCCCATACAGAGAGTTGTTCACCTTTGGGCGAAACGTAGTAGAAGTCGTATGGTTTTACTACAGGGTCCGTTCACATACGCGCACTTGTGCGTGTTTGGTGTTCGGGCAGTTGATACTAATGGGCTTTGGTTTAAGCCAGATCCTAGTATTTGGTTTTGGGTTGGTTTAGTCTCATTGTATTCGTGTTTCTTTAGAACACGGATGCGGGTATGTATGTACAGTTGACAGAGGCAGAGAGGGAGACACCTCATTAGGGTTTTGACCATTGACTTGATTATTACCCTAATGAGAAAGAGGAATTTTTTAATAATTATTATTATGGATAATTTTCATGGTTAATTGGTTTGACCATTTGACCAAGTTGACCATTGTTGACTTAGATATTTTCTTGAGCATGCTTAGCATTTAATGTGATATGATAATGATCAAATCAAGTGAACCATCAGAATTATCTTAATAATTCTAATTATTCTTTTATTCCTCATATGAGAGCTTCATCCTCTCATTATCTCATTATCTTTCTCTCTCATGGTTAGCTCTCTCCTCTTCCTCTCTCAAGGCTCTCTTGTTTCATGAGTTGAAAATCAAGAGCCTTTGAGATAAAACCACCAAAACACTTCTCTACTTACTCTAGGGTTCTTAGTCTAGCAAGCCAAGCACTCTAGTTACTTCATTGTTGAAGTTGGAGCTCAAGGTAGAGGCCTTCGGGTGGATCTTCTATGATATAGAGAAGCCGGTGAGGAGGAGCCATCCACACAATTCCAAGGAGCTCACAACAAGGAGAAGAATGAGTTCAAGACTTAGGTATAACTTTCTATCATAGTAGATAGAACTCTTTTGTGCTAACAAGGTTTATGGTAAAGATCCGGTTTAGTGTTATCCTAGCGCCAAGTTTTGTATCGCTATAAAAATTTTGTTCCGCATTTGGCCACGGAAGTTGGCCGGGGCGCTAGTGTAACCCTTCATGGTATCAGAGACTACCCATAAACCCTACCAGCTAGTTTGCACAAGGTTAAAATCACGATTGACAAATTTTTCCGAATCACGAATCTATGTTCATGAGCTTGTTGTCGATTTTCAAAGTTGTCCTAAAATTTTTCTGGGTATCTTAGAATTATGTGCAGGCGAAACTATAGCTACAGAAAAAATTTGGGGGCCTAACTCCAAAATTCCGCAGCGGAAAGTGAGCAAAATGTCGCATTTTGCAGCCCTTCCGCGGCGCCTTTTGGGCTACAGTACCCCAAAATTTTTCTGTGCTCCAGTTCATGAAAATATAATATTTGTGATATATAGTTTTGGCCCAGGTTTATTTGAGTGCTGGATTTGCATTTGGTGCCTATTTGGAAATGTTTAGTCGATCGAAATTTTAAATGTGTATTTTACAGTACATTCACTTTTATCTGCGACCGGGAATGTCACTCGATCGGTAAAACTTGTTTGATTGCTATATGTTCTTTTAGGCGGGTTTTGCGAACGTGACATTCGCGTTGATGTTTTGTGCTTGTGCTGTGATTATGGTTGGATAGTCGTGATGGATAGCATGTGGTGCAATGTTAGTAGTACAGTTTATATTCATTTGTACATTTGTTATTGCGGGGTGAGCGTCTGACATGTGGACCGCCGTCTTTGCCGTGTTGTATATTATTTTGGGGCACGACCGGGTTGATGTCGATATCACCGTTCGGACATATTATTTTCTTTTTCTGTACTCGGATTACCCCGCGGTGGAGTGCACGAATAGCCGGGTTCTAGAAGGCAACAAGCCCGCATCTCATGGTGTTGAGACGGAGGGGGCTTCATTTTAGAATTGGCGGGATATTCGCCGCACTCGTGGGGGGTATAGGATGACCCACGGAGGGGCGCCCAAGTTACCGGATTCCATGAAGTACTAGGTGGCCCATTCACTTTGTTGAAGGGGGCTGCCTCGCTTCTGGGATTGACGGGTAACTTGCCGCGCTCGTAGGGGTCTAGGTTTTCATTGCACAGGCTATCCATACAACAAGGAACGTCGGGTTTTATTTGCGGCTCAAATGAAACCCGGGGCTCCAAGATTATCCACCATTCTGTATTGTTGGCTGGGATTCTGTGATGTTGATTATTATCATACCTGGGACGAATGTTGTATATACTTATATATATATATATATACTAGTAGATGTTGTATATGTTTTGCACCCGCGCTAGTTCAGCCCCCACTCCGTCGTTAGTTAAGTAACCTAATGGATGATGACGGGGCCCAGCGGCGAATGCGGATGGCATATACGTACATCATATTTTCGTTCTTTTCTGGTGTGATAGGTTATATTGATGGGACCGCATTAATTTTGATTAATGCAAGAAAATAAACCTAAAAGATGTTGTTGGAACCAATTTTTAAAAACTGACATTACAGACGTTCTTTTTTGCTTTGCACAGTGGTATTCGGTTATGAATATCCAGCACCTCATTCGACGAGGCAAGGGCCGAGATCCCTTCATCGGGAGTGACCCCTTGAGTTAATGTTTGCGTCAACGTAATAACTTCACTATAGTCGATTATTTTTGCTTTGCATTGTGGTATTTAGTTTGGAATATCATGTACCTCATTCGACGAGGAAAGAGCCGAGATCTCTTCACAGAGAGTGACCTCTTTAGCAAAAGTTTTCGCCACTATATATTTGTAAAACCACTCAGGTTCCTTCAACGATATCAAGTTCATTACGTTAACGGGTATTTCGCCAAAATCCCAGCCGTAGCCCTCTGTCATTTCCTACAAGTACTACTTAGTATTCGAGCTACGTATTTTGGCATTGTCAAGGCGTAGTGATCGGTAGCTGAGTATTGCTTGTTTGCAGCTTTATTTTTAGATTATTTAGGACAGTCGCATAGCTATGTTGGCATTGTCAAGGGATATGCGGGTGTGTCTAAGTTAATCAAGATAATGACGGGCCGAACTTGACTAGCGGTTTATGATATGTTGGCATTGTCAAGGTCATAAACCGTTAGGGGCAAAAACCACATCGGGAGTTTCAAACATACAGGAAACTTACAGATTTAGCATACCTTCTGGAGTGTAGTGACTAGAGTGGATTCCATCTAGGTCATTACACGATGATAGTTGGATCCCGATCCTACTGATGAGTTGGATTACTCTCGGGAGATTATTTCACTTAACAATCAATGGTATAAACCAAGTAGGTGTCTAGAACGGTGTTAGCGAGCCTACGCCTCTAGGGAAAAGGGGTTATATAATTAAGGAACTTCGCGAAAGCGTTGGAAAACCTTCCTCGAAGTACCAACACTAGCCTGGCTGAAAGGTTAAGCAAGTATTGTGACGTGCGATTAATCCTGAATAGTTCTTCTTTTAGGGTTTGAAGAAGAATTTGAGGAAATAGTGGGAGCCATCCTGGTTAGGTAAATTAATAACCAATCTAATCTTGCAAGAGCGCACGCTGAGTGTTTCTTTTCTCTCTCTCCAGGTAGCAACCATCTCATGCCCTAATCAAGATAATAAAATGTATCGCTTGACTGATCCGAATTCTTATTCTGGGCTGGGGAACGTCGGTTCGGCTCTAACTTACAACAACAGTCATAAGTGTGAGCAAAGGAAAGAGGATTGTATGGATTCCAAGGAGACCCATGTGAAGAAGAAGCATACTATTCCATCTACTTCAGGTGTTCTTGTAGTTGAGAACTGCTTTTCGGTCAGTCCTACCTCCTGGATACTAGATACCGGATCAGGATCTCATATCTGTAATTTATTGCAGGGACTGAGAAAAAGTAGGATCGTTGGACCTGGTGATATGTCCCTCAGGATAGGGAACGGAGCACAAGTTAATGCTGCAGCCGTCGGTGAATATCACCTAGTGTTGCCAAATGGAAATACTATGATTTGGAACAATTGCTACTATGTACCTTCCATGGTTTGCAACATCATATCAGTTTCATTACTTGATAAATATGGATATAACTTTGTTCTTGATAGAAATATCATGAACATTTACCTTGATAAAGTACTGGTTGCAGAAGGTACACTGTGTAATGGTATCTATGTTCTAAATCAGAATACAGTTCTCAATGTACAAAACACATGCAAGAGGAAGAGTTCAGATACGAACGAATCCTACTTGTGGCATTGTAGACTTTGTCATATCAGAGAGAAAAGACTAAGTAAGTTACATAAAGATGGACTCTTGAATACGTTCGAATTTTCATCTTATGAAACTTGTCAGTCTTGTCTCAAAGGAAAGATGACCAAATCTCCTTTCACCGGACATGAAGAAAGAGCAACAGAGCTCTTGGGACTCATACACAGTGATATGTGTGGTCCGATGTCTATACATGCAAGGGGTGGGTTCTCGTACTTCATCACATTCACTGACGACCTCTCTAGATTCGGATATGTGTATCTTATGAAACACAAATATGAAGCTTTTGAGAAATTCAAGGAATTCAAAAACGAAGTAGAGAACCAGACTGGCAAAAGTATCAAGATCCTCCGATCGGATAGGAGAGGGGAGTACTTAAGCACGGAATTCCTAGATTACTTAAAAGAGAATGGAATTCTCTCTCAGCTTACTCCTCCGTACGCACCACAACACAACGGCGTATCGGAGCGGAGGAACCGTACCCTATTGGATATGGTTCACTCCATGATGAGTAATGTTGAGTTGCCTCTTTCATTCTAGGGACTTGCGCTAGAATCAGCAGCGTACTTGCTGAATCAGGTTCCGTCTAAATCTGTGCCTAAGACTCCATATGAAATATGGAGTGGTAAAATACCATATCTTGAACGTATTAAGATATGGGGTTGTCCAGCCTATGTAAAGGTAGAGAATCTAGACAAGCTTAAGGCACGATCAGTTTTGTGCAAGTTTGTGGGATATCCTAGAAATTCTCTGGGATATTTGTTCTAACACACTGAGGAACAGAAGGTGTTCGTTACTCGTCGCGCCACTTTTTTAGAGTGGCAATTTCTTACAAAAGAAATAAGTGGGAGCACGGTAGAACTGGATGAAATATCAGATACACAAACTCAAACTAAGGATTTAATAGAACCAGAAAATTCAATAGTCCCAGACGAAGCTCAGCCACTCCGTAGATCTGGTAGGATTTCTCATCCGCCCGAGAAATACTACGGTTTTCTCATAGACGGGGTTCGAGAGGATTGCATCTTGGAAGAAGATGACTCTACCAGTTTTAGGCAGGCCTGTAAGGTTACAAGGCACTCTAACAAGGTTCTACAAGGCATCAACCATGGCCGATTAAAATTTTATCCGTGCCGAATAACTCTAAACAAGATCTTTGCTAGATAATTAGGGTTACACATGCAAGTAAATAACATTTACAACTAAGTGAATACGAAATACAACCTTTGTAGATCGGTCCTTCACTTCTAAAGCTCCTTGTTGTAGTCCCTTCGCTGCGATCATCAAACTCCCGGACTCTCGGACGGTTCCATGAGAAGAGGGCAACGGTTTTTCTTGAAGTCTTCGAGGACGAAGATGATCTACGTCGAGGGAATACCAACTCAAGCTACTACTTCACTAACTTGAGAATCAGTGAAGCAAACACCCTAAACTAAAGTGCTAGTCTAGTAGAGGATGGAAAAATAGGAAGTAGGTTCACTTTAGAATTTATTTTCTTACAATGTTTCTTACTTTGGATCAAACCCTAGCAAGCTTTTCTTTTGAACAAAGAAGAAGATGATGAACAAAAGAAAAGACAAGGATAATTATCAAGTTAAGTAAGCTAGCCATGGTGAGTGAGTATCATATACTAACACATGTAGAGACATAACCCTGGCTAATCCAAAATGGTTAGGTTAACAAGAATCTAAAGTAAAGACAAAGTTAGTGGACTTTGTCAAAGCAAAGCAAGCTTCTACAAGCTTCATACTCTTTCCAAATCTCCACTAATTTTGTAATTACCTTAAATAATTATAACCCACCATAATAAATAGAATGGTATATGTCTTACACACCCATGATAGATGTATCATCAACCATGATACAAAAAGAAAACACATTTTTAATATATATCACATATATATTAAAGTTGTGCACATGTGAGAAAAATCCTTAAGTGAACAAATGTTAGTTAATGTAAATTAGTATATCATATATACAATTATACACTAAATTATTAAATCAACACTTGACTTAATAATCCGGTTATATCTCATATAACCGACTAACATCCAATGTATCGACTTATCGAATCAACACTTGATTCGATAACCCGGCTATATCACATATAACCGACCGATACAAAAAGTCGCGAGAATAGAATACGGTATCACATACACGCATTATTCTCGGTCCCGCACATATCACATATGCTCTCCTATTTCGTTTTGCCTGAGCCAGTAAAACCTCTATGTATGACTCCAAAGACTCGTCAATACGCCGGCAGTAGGTGATGATCATATCAAGCACCCACAAGCCGTCAGCGGTACTAGCTGGACGTAACGGCTACCCAGGTATTGAGCGATCAGAAGATCAGCAAGCAAGCCCGCTCTAACTCCTGCAAAAAGCCTGACAGTGACACTACTGTACAGTCCGGTCTCCTCGTCTGATATGTCGCATATCAAGTCTAGGGGTGGTAAACGTCAGACCCCAATAACCGATAAGTCGTGTCGATATGAGGCGCATAACGAGTCGAGAAACTACGGGTAACACTTACCAGAAAATCTCTAAACCAGCCCTGGCCAGGGACTTCCCTGTTATGGCCAATCGAGCACAGCGCAGCAACAACCCCCAACACCGGGAGAGACGAAACCCTTCCTATCGCTCATTGCCACCAAGTGACTCGGGACTGTACCCAAAAACCACCGTTTTGCATGCCCTCTTGGACGTGGTAAGGTGGAAATCAAAGCACAGTGGGGATCACATAAGACTCTATGGCGATCTCGGGTCTACAGACTAACCTATACCAGTGTCACTAGAGAACTGCCATCTGACGTGAGGTATAATACCATCTGGGAGTTCTCGGCAAGTCCGTCCAGTGTACCCAGTCTCCATTGAGCACCCGAATATCATCTCTGATGTCAAACACCAATGGATATGGGATCATCCATCGCCCATCTATATGGGTCGAGAAGTTATACACTAGTCTACTCTTGTATATCGATGCCCCGTCTCGATACACCCACGACTAGGGACCTTGAAGTAAGTACTTATGGACTACCATGTCCCCACTAGTATGATCCGCATCATAGTCCAGGTAGTCAAGTACACATCCTAAGGGCTTTACAAACATGTAACAGAGAGACAATCAGTGTACACGTTAAGGTAAAGAGTAACCAGATAGCATACTATCATGTCGAGCAAGAAAGTCCTCCCTATATATGTCCAAGCATCAACTACAATATACATCTCATGTATAGTAATTGCCTCTAGGGCATACATATAACTAACAATCTCCCACTTGCACTAGGGCCATCTGATAACAGTGGTTGTAGTATCTCATACTCAACCATCCCTTAATAGTCTCTCTCTAGGAAAAGGCCTTTGTGAGTGGATCCGCTATGTTGCCCTCTAAGTCTACTCTCCTGACCTCGATCCCCTAGAGATTAACCATCTCCATGATCAGGTGACACTGCCTTAGAATATGTCTGGATCACTGATGGGACAGGCGTTCCTAGGCATAAGCCACAACTCCATTGTCACACAATGGTAGGAACGAAGTTCATCTCATGAACTAATATACACCCAGACTGCCTCTTTGGTAGCATGCTTGGTAACGTTGTATCTTGCCTTTAATCGTCTAGTAAGTCACGGTATCTAGCTTGGAACTCTTCCAACATACCGTCCCTCCACTGAGGGTAAAGACAATGCCTGCGACTGACATTCAGTCGTCCTTATCACCCTGGAACCTTTCCAGTGATTCACCCCAGGATCGATTGATACCATCTCACTACAACTAGTGAGTATCCTAACATCCAATTTGATCTATCTCATAGATCCAAAACCCAGGATTTAGGAGGTATCACTTTGATCTTATATGGAGAATCCTTGTGATAAGCGGAGATTGACCGAGCGTAGCATAGGAAACTACTTCCCTATCAAGAGTATGTCATCCACGTACTCTACGAGGATCACCACCATACTCTCTACTACGTTTTTGTATATGCAAGGTTCATCTACCATTTTGATGAAATCAAACTCTTTGACTACTATATCAAAACAGACGTTCCAACTCCGCGATGCCTGCTTTATCACATAAAACATCTTGCACACGTTTCTGCTGCTCCCACTGTCTACGAAGCTTTCTGGCTGTGTACTTATAGACGCTCTCTTCTAAAACATCATTTAGAAAAGCAGTCATGACACCCAACCGCCAGATATCGTAGTCATGGTATGTAGCAATGGCAAGTAGGATCTGGATGGACTTAAGCATAGGCCCCAGAAAAGGTTTCATCATTAGCCACAACTGGTCTATGATGCAAACCTTTAACAAGTCTAATTTTGAAAGTCTCAACTTTTCCACGTACACTAAGTAATCTTCTCAAGATATACTTGCTCCTAATGGGAATTTAACCCTTCAGATAAAGCAACCAAAGTCCATACTTTGTTGGTGTATAAGGATTCCATCTCAGATCGCTAAGCATCTAGGCATTCTTACAGAGTCCCGCTCCTGATGTCCACCTCGAAAATAGTTGGGTCATCATCTCATGATGCAATCCTCTCTCCCACTGTCATAAAGAAATCGAAGTATCTCTCAGGTGGATGAGGAACCCTACTAGATTGTCGGAGAGGCTGAGGTTCGTTGGTTACTATTGAATCCTTCGGTTCTACCAAATCATCAGCTGCGGTTTGTATAGCTGGAACTCTTTCCAGTTCTACCTTATGACCATTAATTTCTTCACAAGAAATTCCCTTTCAAAAAGGTGGCATATTGAGAAACAAAACATCTTTTGTCCCTCGGTTAGGTAGAAGATATTCCCTTGCATATGCTTAGGATATCCAACAAACTTCCACAGATCTGACTTTGCCTCGAGCTTGTCTGGATTATGCTTTTAGACATAGGTTGGACAACCCCATATGAAGTGGTAGGCAACAGATTTGATTTGAACCCTTTGCAATAGGTATGCAGCTTCTCAAGTGCATAACTCCTAAAAGGAAATAGGAAACTCAGTAGTACTCATCATAGAGCACACCATATCACATAGGGTGCTATTGCTCCACCCCGATATACCATCGTTCTATGGTGTATACGGAGGAGTAATGCTGAGAGAGAATCTCATTCTCCTTTAGAATAGTCCAGGAATTCCATGGTCAAGTATTCTCCTCCTTGATCTCATCAAAGGACATAATACTTATACCCGTATTTTGGTTCTCTACTTCTAACTTATATTCTGTGAATATCTCAAAAGTTTCAGACTTGTGTTTCAACAGGAACATATGTCTTAATCTTAAGAGATCATCAGAGAATGTAATGAAGTACAAAGAACCGGTCTTGGCATGTGTAGACAGGGGACTTTCATACATCAGCATGTAACAATCCCAAGAGTTCACTAACTCTTTCTCTGTTTCCAATAAACAGAGCTATGGTCATCTTATCTTTGTGACATGACCGGCAAGTTTCACAAGATGTAAATTCAAACTAATTTAAATATGCATCTAAATGTAACTTCGCTAGTCGGGTCGCATTGATATGACCTAGTCTACAATGCTTCAAGAAGGATCTATTCATTTCTGAACTCTTCCTCTTGTGTGTGTTCTGTATACTAAGAACTGTAGTTTGATTTAGAACGTCAATGCTTTTAGATAACGTGCCTGAACCGATCAACTCTTGATATAGGAAATGTTCAAAACATTATCCAACAATATAAAATTATATCCTTCTTTACTAATAAAGATACTGATATGATGTTGTATATCAGGTTCGGTATCTAATAACATTCGTTCAGAATCAATGTATTCTGGTAATACAGGGTGATAGTGACCAACAGACTTGGCTGCAACACTTGCACCGTTTTCTGTCTCATGAAACTTATCACCCGTTCTCAGTTCTCTACCTTTCTGTAGCCCATGTAACAAATTACATATGTGCGATCCTGATCCGGTATCACATACCCAGGACGTAAAGGATACTGAGAAACAGTTCTCTGTAATGAACACACTCAAAGAAGATGCATCATCATGCATTTTCTTCGTTTGGGCGGCACGGGAATCCTGGCAATCCCCTATTTCCTGCTCGGTCTTATAACAGTTATAAGTTAGAGTGGGACCAACGTTTCCCAGCGTAGTAAAACAAGCAGGTTCGGTCAATACATCCGTATTATTATCTTGATTAAGGCATGATATGGTCGCTACCTGGAGAGAGAGAGAAGAAAACACTCAGCGTATGCTCTTGCTAGATTAGATTGGTTATTATTTTATCTAATCAGGATGGCTCCCACTGTTTTTATCAAATCTTCCTTCAAACCCTAAAAGGGAAGACTAGCCGGGATTAATTATATCCTACAATTTCGCCAATCTTTCAGCCAGGCCAGTGTCGGTACTTGAGGGAGGTTCCCCGTGCTTTCGCACGGACCTAATTAAAATAAACCTCGTTTTCCCAGAGGCGTAACCCCGTTGACACCTTTCTAGACACCTACTTGATCGGCTAATTGTAATGTGTAAAACTCTCCCAGGAGTAACAATTACTCGCAGTGGGTATCGGGATCCAACTATCTCATAGAAGTTATGCAATCTCATTGCAAATTTCAACACTTGAAATCCCCGATAATATTTTGCCCCAAATGATCTATGACCTTGACAAGGTCAACAAACCATAGACCGTAAGTCAAGTTCAACCCGTCATTTCTTGATTGAATTAAACCCACCCGTACGACCCTTGACAAGGTCAATAAGGCCGTACGACTACTCTAATCCAATCTGCATCATATGCATAAGCAGATAAATATTGGTCAGCTACCGCACACTGCGCCTTGACAAGGTCAACAAACGCAGCACGAATACTAAGCAGGACTTATCTGAAATGATGGAGGGCTACGACAGGTTTTTCTGAAAACCTACTGCGTAATGAACTTGATATCGTTGTAGAATCAAATAATTTTAAAATGGAGTGTTTTTTAGGCTTTTGCTAGTTTCGCTAAAGAGGTCACTCCCGGTGAAGGGATCTCGGCTCTTTCCTCGTCGAATGAGGTGCATGATATATTATATATATCACTGTGCAAAGTAATAACTAGAAAAGCAATCAAAAAGACAAAACCGAGGGTTGTAGCAACTGCCAGTCATTGCTAAAGGGGTCACTCCCGGTGAAGGGATCTCGGCCCTTTCCTTATCGAATAAGGTGCAGGATGTTCTACAAGGAACATCGCGATGCAAAGCAAGAACTGTAGCTACCTTTTTTTTTGAAAATTCGATTCCACAACATCTTTTAGGTTTCTTTTCTTTCATTAATCACATTAATGAAGTCCCATCATTTAAGTCACCTAAACATCACAGATAAATACGACGTACATGTATGCCATCCACATTCGCCTCGATGTCCCCTCATGCACCGTTAGGTTAGGTAACTAACGGCAGAGCGGGGCAGGGCTAGCGCGGGTGTAAAACATAAGTAACGTCTATATAATATATCATATATACTATATACAGTATCTATCACAACATATCAAATGATCACATCACAGATATCGCAGCAGAAGAATCATATGAAATAATGGATATACTAGGAGGTCCGTGTTTTATTTTGAGCCTCTATAAAACACGGATTTCATGGTCGCGATGAATAGACAAAACCCACATCCCCAGACCCCTACGAGAGCGGCAAGCAACCCTACCAATTCTAGAGTTAGGAGACCCAGACTCGACTCCTCGAGTTGGTCTCCCACTGGACTCTAGAACCCGGTTACATGTGCTACCCTCCTTGGGTCTACCTAATGCGGAAAAGTAAATAATATACAAATGGTGACATCGACCTTATCCCGGAAGTACCCCAATAAAAGAATATTACATACATTTAATTTTACATGAATGAAAATAAAAACTCTCATCTCACATAAAATCCCCGGCTATTCAAAACGCGACGATCCAGTATAACATATCCAGCAACACATAACATCATATGTCATCAACGTAAGTAAATATGCGCATCCCAATTGTCGTTGTCATATAGCAACGAAACTGGCGATATCACATATTACACTTACGGTCGCAGAAAAGAAAGTGTAAAACTACAACAGTTGGAATCCGCAACCTTCTTAGACATCTCATGCCTAACCAAATGATTTCTTTAGACATCGCATGCCTAACAATTATAAACCCCGCATTTTAGTCTCATTATCGAAAACATTTTTCAATATCTAGTCGGGCAATTCAACAAGATTCCCGAAAACCTGATCGAATGCTCGTCGCAAACTTTAGTAGACGGCCGCAATCCCGATGCCGTCGACGAAGTGCACTAAGACGGAACACCGCTGCCGCGAGCACCCGAACGATGCTTTTGGCGATGGGGTTCTCCTACAGTCACTTGGTCGGGGCTATGGGGAATGGTTGTCTATTAAGTTTACCCGACGAGTATCCGCGTATGCTACGTGATTGCGACGGACTTTTGATCGCATCAAACTTCCGTGGCAACCGATCAACTGAGACTAAACTGCTATGTTTATAAAATTCAAATGTTGTTGATTCCAATTATTGTATCACATTCCAGATAAATAGACAATGTTAAACTTTCCGATCGAATAAACAAGCACCCAAGATTTCCCAAATAGTTCTCAACACTTGAAATTAGTTTAAAAACATCCATGACATGCCACAGTACCAATGGTCCAGCCGTAGAAGGGTCCAGCCAACGCCTCACATGTGGCACGCCGTATTGCCCCAAACCCTAAGGTTCAAAAGGCAGTTCAAGACGGTCACATAATCGAGTTAAGGTTTGTTGTCTTCTAGAGGGTCCATCGCATTACTTGCATGACTTAGAACATTCTTAAACTACGGAAAAATCCAACACTTGGAAATTTTCCGGGTCGGGAAAAAGCAAGTTAATGATATCCGTTCGAACTTTTTAACAGTTTCTAAATATCCGGAAAACATAAAGAAATTAAATATTTCGATCGAATCTACGATTACAAAATAAACCCCAGAACACTCAAAACTGGAGTCAGATTAAAAATACCCAGAAATTAGCAATTTTGCCTACGGATGTTACTGTGCCAAACGAGGCAGTAAGACTTCTGTACGGCCGCGGATCCGCGGCACGAGCAGGGTATTGCCGCGATTCCACGGCCATTTGTACGGCTTACTGTCTCATTTTTCACAGTGTTGCTTATATTTCCCTGCTGATTTTTTTAGGTATTTTTAATATAGAAAATATCACAGTTTTGAAAATTTTCCAGAGAGGGGGTCTACTTTGGCGTATCGGGGTTCGATCGGAGTTTTAACTTCGTAAACACGTCGCCTAATACTCTAGCTAGGCTCTGATACCACTGTAGGGTTACTATGCACTCTAACAAGGTTCTACAAGGCATCAACCATACCCGATTAAAATTTTAGCCGTGCCGAATAACTCAAAATAAGATCTTTGCTAGATAATTAGGGTTACACATGCAAGTAAATAACATTTACAACTAAGTGAATACGAAATACAACCTTTGTAGATCGGTCCTTCACTTCTATAGCTCCTTGTTGTAGTCCCTTCGCTGTGATCATCGAACTCCCGGACTCTCGGACGGCTCCATGAGAAGAGGGCAACGGTTTTGCTTGAAGTCTTCGAGGCCGAAGATGATCTACGTCGAGGGAATACCAACTCAAGCTTCTACTTCACTAACTTGAGAATTAGTGAAGCAAATACCCTAAACTAAAGTGCTAGTCTAGTAGAGGATGGAGAAATAGGAAGTGGGTTCACTTTAGAATTTATTTTCTCACAATGTTTCTCACTTTGGATCAAACCCTAGCAAGCTTTTCTCTTGAACAAAGAAGAAGATGATGAACAAAAGAAAAGATGAGGATAATTATCATGTTAAGTGAGCTAACCATGGTGAGTGAGTATCATATACTAACTCATGTAGAGACATAACCATGGCTAATCCAAAATGGTTAGGTTAACAAGAATCTAAAGTAAAGACAAAGTTAGTGGACTTTGTCAATGCAAAGCAAGCTTCTACAAGCTTCATGCTCTTTCCAAATCTCCACTAATTTTGTAATTACCTTAAATAATTATAACCCACCATAATAAATAGAATGGTGTATGTCTTACATACCCATGATAGATGTATCATCAACCATGATACAAAAAGAAAACACATTTTTAATATATATCACATATATATTAAAGTTGTGCACATGTGAGAAAAATCCTTATGTGAACAAATTTTAGTTAATGTAAATTAGTATATCATATATACAATTATACAGTAAATTATTAAATCAACACTTGACTTAATAATCTGGTTATATCTCATATAACCGACTAACATCCAATGTATCGACTTATCGAATCAACACTTGATTCGATAACCCGGCTATATCACATATAACTGACCGATACAAAAATTCGCGAGAATAGAATACGGTATCGCATACATGCATTATTCTCGGTCCCGCACATATCACATATGCGCTCTTATTTCGTTTTGCCTGAGCCAGTAAAACCTCTATGTAGGACTCTAAAGACTCGTCAATACGCCGGCAGTAGGTGATGATCATATCAAGCACCCACAAGCCGTCAGCGGTACTAGCTGGACGTAACGGCTTCCCGGGTATTGAGCGATCAGAAGATCAGCAAGCAAGCCCGCTCGAACTCCTGCAAAAAGCCTGACAGTGACACTACCGTACAGTCTGGTCTCCTCGTCTGATATGTCGCATATCAAGTCTAGGGGTGGTAAACGTCAGACCCCAATAACCGATAAGTCGTGCCGATATGAGGAGCATAACGAGTCGAGAAACTACGGGTAACACTTACCAGTAAATCTCTAAACCAGCCCTGGCCAGGGACTTCCCTGTTATGGCCAATCGAGCACATCGCAACGTCAACCCCCAATAACGGGAGAGACGAAACCCCTCCTATCGCTCATTGCCTCCATGTGACTCGGGACTGTAACCAAAAACCACCGTTTTGCATGCCCTCTTGGACGTGGTAAGGTGGAAATCAAAGCACAGTGGGAATCACACAAGACTCTATGGTGATCTCGGGTCTACAAACTAACCTATACCAGTGTCACCAGAGAACTGCCATCTGACGTGAGGTATAATACCATCTGGGAGTTCTTGGTGAGTCCGTCCAGTGTACCCAGTCTCCACTGAGCACCCAAATATTATCTCTGATGTCAAACACCAATGGATATGGGATCATCCATCGCCCATCTATATGGGTCGAGAAGCTATACGCTAGTCTACTCTGGTATATCGATGCCCCGTCTCGATACACCCACGACTAGGGACCTTGAAGTATGTACTTATGGACTACCATGTCCCCACTAGTATGATCCGCATCATAGTACAGGTAGTCAAGTACACATCCTAAGGGCTTTACCAACATGTAACAGAGAGACAATCAATGTACACGTTAAGGTAAAGAGTAACCAGATAGCATACTATCATGTCGAGCAAGAAAGTCCTCCCTATATATGTCCAAGCATCCACTACAATATATATCTCATGTATTGTAATGGCCTCTAGGGCATACATATAACTAACAAGGCCATTATAAGTAGGGACTTTGATAAGTGGCCGGATGCTATGCGATCCGAAATGGAGTCCATATACACCAATAAAGTGTGGACCTTGGATATTGCTCCACCTGGGGTAAATCCCATTAGATGCAAATGGATCTACAAAAGGAAACTTGGTGTAGATGGGCAGGTGGAAACCTATAAGACTAGACTCGTTGCAAAAGGTTTTCGTCAATGACCTGGTGTGGACTATGACGAAACTTTTTCTCCAGTGGCTATGCTTAAATCCATTCAGATTCTACTTGCCATTTCTGCCTTCCATGACTATGGATCTGGCAGATGGACATAAAAACGGCTTTTCTAAACGGCAGTTTGGAAGAGTGCATTTATATGGATCAGCCAGAAGGTTTTGTAGACAGTGGGAGCAGCGGGAAGGTGTGCAGGTTGCTTAAATCTATTTATGGATTAAAGTAGGCATTGCGGAGCTGGAATATCTATTTTGATGAAGCAATCATGAAATTTGACTTCATCAAAAACGAAGATGAGCCTTGTATTTATAAGAAGATTGTAGGACGAACTGTCGTATTCCTAGTCTTGTACGTGGATGACATTCTTTTGATAGGAAATGACATTCATATGCTACAATCGGTCAAGCTATTCTTGTCACAATGGTTCTCCATGAAAGACCTGGGTGATGCCTCGTGCATTCTGGGGATCAAGATCTACAAAGATAGATCTAATAGATTACTGGGACTTTCGCAGTCCAGGTACATAAAGACCGTACTAAAGAGATTTAGTATGGAAGATTCCAAGCGCAGTAATATACCCGCATTGCATGGAATCACCCTCTCCAAGAAGATGTCTCCCAAGTCTGACGAGGAGAGGGTTCGCATGAGCACTATACCCTACGCTTCGGCGGTAGGATCTATAATGTATGTGATGCTATGTACAAGACCAGATGTAGCTTACGCGCTAAGCGTGGTGAGCCGGTATCAGTCAGACCCAGGTGGGAACCACTGGACGGCAGTGAAGAACATTCTCAAGTACCTGAGAAGGACTAAGGAGATGTTCCTGGTTTACGGTAATGGAGACCTCAGGGTCGAGTCCTTTACCGATTCAAGCTTCTAGAGTGACAACGATGACAGTAAGTCTGTCTCGGGTTTTGTGTTTACCCTTAATGGAGGGGCAGTATGTTGGAGGAGTTCCAAACAGGATACCGTCGTAGACTCGACGATGGAGGCTGAATACATTGCTGCAAGCGATGCCGCAAAAGAGACGGTCTGGATGAAGAAGTTCATTAGTGAACTTCAGGTGGTTCCGTCCATTGTTGATCCAATACTTTTGTATTGCGATAACAATGGGTCTATAGCTTTAGCGCAGGAACCAAGGTCCCATCAGAAATCCAGACACATCTTAAGGCGGTATCACCTGATCAGGGAGATCATTGATCGCCAGGAGATCGATGTACGGAGAGTGGACACTAAAGAAAACACGGCGGATCCATTCACAAAGGCCCTCCCTCAAACACAGTTTGAGCAACTTTTTGAGCTATTGGGTATGCGGTACGCCAGCAGTTGGCCTTAGTGCAGACGTTGGGTATGCGGTACACCAATTACTGGCCTTTAGTGCAAGTGGGAGATTGTTGGATATGTATGCCCTAGAGGCCATTTTTGTATAATACTAGTTTGTATATTACATTTTGGAAGCTTGGGATATATACATAGATTGACAACAGTCTTGCTCGATATTGTAGTATGCTACTTGGTTTGTATCTATCTTAATAAGTGTATATGTTTCTTTTAACATATCACTAATACATATTGATGGAGCCCTTAGGATCTTTGCTTGACTACCGCGTTGTGATGGCGATCACACTAGTAGGGGCTGGGTAGTCTATAACCACATCCTTATACAGGTCCCTAGTTGTAGGATTATCGAGACAGGGCATCGATACTCCAGAGTAGACTGGTGCATACGCTTCTCATCCCAGCAGGGGAGATGGTCTGTCCCACAGCCAACAGGATATATATAGAGGACTTTCTTGCTCGACATAATTGTATACTATCCGGTTGCTCTTAATCTTAACATGTACACTTGTATTATTATACTGTCTCTCTAATACAAGTTGATAAAGCCCTTAGGATGTTTTCTTGACTACCAGGACTATGATGCGGATCATACTACTGGGACTTGTGTAGTGTACAAGCGCATCCTTTAAACTGTTCCTTGTCGAGGGAGTATCGAGACAGGGCATGATATTCCAGAGTAGACTAGTGTGTACATTTCTTGACCCTATAGGGGGTGATGGTTGATCCCATAACCATTGGTGTTTGATATCAAAGATTGTACATATGTGCTCATTAGAGAATGGGTATACCGAACAGGACTCATCGAGAACTCCTAGATGGTACCATACCTATCGTCAGATAGCAGTTCTCTGGTGACACTGGTACAGGTTAGTCTGTAGACCCGAGATCATCATAGATTCTTGTGTGATTCCCACTGTGCTTTGATTTCCTCCCTACCATGGCTCAAAGGAGTCGTGCAAACAGGTGGATTTTGGGTACATTCCCGAGTCACATGGAGGCAGTGAGCGATAGGAGGGGTTTCGTCTCTCCCGATATTGGGAGTTGATGTTGCGCTATGCTCGATTGGCTATAATAGTAAGTCCCTGGAGAGGGCTGATGAGATTTTCTGGTAAGAGTTATCAGTAGTTTCTCGAACCGTTATGAGCCATACATCAGCATGACTTATCAAGTTACTAGGGTCTGACGATTTCACCCCTAGACTCGATATGCGACATATCATACGAAGAGACCGGACTGTAAGTCTACGGTAGCACCCTGGCCGTCAATCCGAGGCCAAACGCAGAAACAAAAACTTTTTACGAAACTGGCGCTAACGCAGACTTTTACCCAGATCGTACCATTAATACTAAATTAGCTAACTATAAGAAGTTAGAATGGCTATACCGATCGATCCGTGTCCTTCGGTCTTTAGCCACCATCCCTAGCTCCTCGCTGCGTCTCTGATCTCACTCGATCTCCGGTCTCCTCGACGAAAATGGCACCACATCAAGAAGTCATTTTACGGGCTCTCGCTTCAAACCGAAGCAACTCGGACATGAAGTTTGCTAGCCGACATGTCCAAGGTGATGTAGAGAATGTGTGTGATAAGTTTATCTCATGACACTCTAGGATTCTCAACACATGAGATGGATAGAGTGGATGTAGAAGAAGAAGCCATGGAGGAGGAACTTGTGAGCACAAGAGAAGAAGAAGATGGCTTATCTTATTGTAAGATCTTTTGAGAGAGAGAGAGAGAGAGATCTCAATAATGCAAAGCCCCCAAGCCAATACTTGGCTGCCCTCTCTCTCCAAAATATCCCACAAAAACATCATGGCCACTAGGAATCAATCCATGTCACAATAAATGGCCACACAAACAAATACCATGAGTCACCTGTACATGTGGCATGAAAAGATGCTTGTGGACAAAACTTGCACTCACATTTTCCTCCATCAAACATTTAAACCAAAATGTTTAATCCAAAAAAAAGATATGGCATCAACTAAAGTAAACTCGTGACGGATCACAAGAATACCCCTCATCTGTATATACATACCTGCATCCGCATTCCGACTGAATGGGAATGCAATGAGACTAAAGTAATCCAACAAATTTAATACTAGGATCCGGCTTAAACCAAAGCCCACTAGTATGATCCGTCCGATCATGATCCGTGCATAAGTGCACGTATATGATAGAACCTTGCCATAATACCATATGGCCTCTAAAACATTTCGCCCGAACTTGGGAAAACTTTCTGTGGGGGACTCTAAAGACTCATCAATACGCTGGCAGTGGATTTAACCACAAGCACGTCAGTGGTACCAGCTGTACGTAACTGCTACCCTTGTATTGACCAAAAGGGATGCTGATGAGCGAACTCATCCTGAAACCCTACTGAGCCTGTCAGTGACAATATCCGTACAGTCCGGTCTGTCCGTCTATGAGTATCGCATGTCGAGCCTAGGAGGATGGTAAACATCAGACCCCCAAAAGCGGTACAAGTTGTGTCGGAGTGTAGCCCAAAACACCATGAGATACTACTGGAATACCTACCGGTAAATCTCACTTTCCTTGGCCAAAGAATTCGTGTAATGGCTCTTGTTCATATCAGATTTTTGCATTTTCATACCGCCCATTTTTGATCACATTGCTTATAGGTAAGTACTCTTGATCCGTGTTTGCTAGATAAATTGCAGGTTACAGGTTCTCAGCTCTAAGCAGTGAAATTCATGGAAAAGCGCGACAAATTCTGGATTACTGCCAACCACAGATAAAATACGGGTCTCCGCTCTCTATCCGTATGTTGCTGCACACCAGTTTAAGGGACAAAATGGCAAATCGATGGTCATTTTCATGCACAAAGCACAATGTCAACACAAGATCCAAGATATCAACGCGGAGCTCAAGAAAATCATGGCAAAAGATCCACATCAAATCACCTTTTGATCTGCTGAAAATCTGGAAGAAATGTGAAGAGCTTCTGAGAAACTAAGTACACCACACTGAAGAGAACAGAAACACAGGGAAACCCACCAAATCTGAGGAGCTAACTCCCCTAAATGGCCGCGGATCCACGGCCCACATGGCGACTCGGCCGCGGATCCGCGGCCGAGTTGACTCGGCAATTGAAGATTTTTTGGGGGCATTTTAGTAACTTCATCTGGGGCCAGAATGTTGCCCTACGGTTTCAGTTTCCTGCCTATAAATAGCCCAGAACAATGCTAAGTGAGGGGTGCTTATTCTTGTGTGAGATTTTAGGATATATTTTGTAGTTCTTCTTCCTCTTTTCATCTTTCTCCCTTAAAACCTTGTAGTGAGCTTTTATGAGTGAAGTGATGAATAAAAGAGTTCTTTTCTTTATCATGCTTGTCTTGTTATTTTGTTAATTATATTAGCTTGTAATTTTCATTTGCTAATCTAGTTGTTGTTATTTGTTGTTTGTTTGTTTGTTTCTTCTTCTATTTTTCTTTATCCTTAACAACAATGATGCTTAAGCTTGATTCTTGCCAAAGTGAGGTCTCAAATAGCTAGTTGTAATCTTCTAACCTCTTTCTTTCTATCTTCCTCCTTTTGTTGTATTTTCCTTTTTTTTTGTAATGGGTGAGTAGTTTCTCACTTGTTAGGGTAGGATAAGGAAAGTTTGAGAGAAGGAAATCTCTCTCACTTTTTTCTTGCCCAACATCTTAATTCGGACACCCGTTAATTGAACCACAATCCGTTCCCTACGGCACCCTATCCTACATGATAGCGGTGATTCCTTAGTGAGACCGGTTGTGGTTGAATTAACCGAAGGTTAAGGCTAAGAGCCAAGAACGGACGGACAAGGACCAAAAGGAAGAAACTAAGCGTTGGAAAGCCTAGCTTATACTCGCAAGTTCCTTCCTAGTCGTGCTAATCCCCGTTGTTGCCGATTACCGTAACACCGATATTAAGAGTGGCAACGAAAAAAGTGAGCGATTCCTATCTCAAACTAACCTAATCCTAACCCTAACAGCCTCTCTTTATATACATTTTAGCATATAGTTAATCTCAAACAAACCTGGACATTTGGACTTAACTCTTTAAAGCACATAGAAAAAGATTCCCATCTCCCTGCGGACGACCCGTACTCAACCGGCTAGCTACCAAGCGAAACCATCTTGATTGCGGTAATTAACTAAGCACGTAAAAAGACTAACAATCAAATGGCGCCGTTGCCGGGGAGACGGTAGTTTATTTCTTTGTGTAATTTCGGGTTAATTTGTGAATATAACCGAAAAATAAAACAAAAAAATATATTGTAAAAATCATCTTGTTATTTTTTATTAGTTTTTTTGCAAGTGTGCAGGATAAAAAGAAGGTCGTGTTTAGTGCCAAAGACGTGGGAAGTTAGACCCATATCTCGCGTCTACACCGCGGGTGATCAAGACGGAATCAACGGTCTATTGTAAAATTCTGGAGCAAACCCAGTGAGCAAATCAAGATTCAGGGGCTCCAAACAAGAAGAGGACACCCAACCCAGCACAGGCAAGAAAACTGAAAGTCCAAGTCCACTTTGTAGCCGCGGAACCGTGGCCATAGTGCTTGTTTGGCCGCGGAACCGCGGCCATTTGCTGACATCAGCAAATAAAAATCCCTGTGAGTATTTTTACCCTCTTCCCCACTCCTCTGAACTCCACTGAACTGTTTTTTCTGCAGCATTCTTTGCTCAAACTCTCTTCCCCTCTCCAATAAAATTGATCTTGTGCAGGATTCTTTGCGCCGCTCTAAAAAATAAAAAAATAATTGTTACTGCTTTGCATATTTTTAATCAGACTTTAAGGGGCTTGAAATCAATCTAGATTGGGTGGGGATTTCATCACCCTTCCCAGGACCCCAGAAATCACATAAGGCATATGCATTGACCATTATTTAATTAAAAAATACTAGACTCAGCCCTAAGGACGTCGCGCTCAATATGACAAAGGACTAGTTGTAGGCATCGGCCGTTTATCCTAACCTGACTTTGCGGTGTCTAGGCAAGTGTGTCTAAGGCAAGTGGTTACTTAATTAGGTCCACTACTTTTAGTGGAGAGCCTTCCACTTACCTGGCACTTACCTGGTCGCAATTGGCGGTGAAGAGGCGGTTTGAGGTCCTATTTCTAGCCCTTTGGAACAGTTAGGAGCTGTCTAGCTGGCCTAGGTGACCCTAGATCTAGGTGTGATTGTGCATATTTTGTCTGTGATTGTTTGAAGCCGTAAGTCCGTACATATTTCTGCAAAGCTCTTTCTAAAAAAAAAGAAAAAAAACACAAAACAAAAACTTTTATAAAAACTTGCCCTTTGTCGCCAGAATCCCATTTTTTCACCCACCTCCCATCGTATTTCTCCATTGACGTTTTCTTACCCTCACCTTCTCCTCTTTGACTACACTAAACTCGTTTAGTGTATGTCCGGTTGGACTCGGGACACTAGTGCCCGCCTAGTCCGCGTTACGTTAGTCGCTACCGACTACGCGATCGACTCAGACTTCGAAACTCCTTCCACGCCTCTTTCACCCTTACCTTTGCCGGCCAACTCCGACGTTGACTGGGATTCTGTTCATACATCCTCACCTTTACTATCACCAACCTCTTCTTCTGTGATGTCAGGATTTAATCCAAACATCCCTTTGACTCCCCCGGGATTGATTCCACCTCCTATGGATGCGAATAACCCACAACCACCACCTGTTGTAGCGCCATAGCGAATCGCGCTCCAGGATCGTTTCTATCCCACCCGCTCTGCACTTCCCACCTGTCTTTCCCTTCCACCGGCCAATGGGGATAATTTCGAAATTAAGCCCCACTTCATTAACATGCTTCCGAAATTTCATGGGCTTGAATCTGAAGATGCCTATATCTTTATCAACAAGTTCTAGAATGTTTGTGCCATGATGAAAACGACCCAGCTGTTAGACGATGCTATACGGCTACGGGTCATTCCGTTCACTTTGTGCGATCTTGCTGAAAAGTGGCTGTATAGCACTGCTTCCCACTCCATAACCAGTTGGGACGAGTTTGTGAAAGCGTTTCTCAAGAAATTCTATCCAAACCACAAAACCGCGAGGATCCGTAACGAGATCAACCAATTTTCCGAGCTTCCTACTGAACCTTTTTGGAAGTGTTTTGACCGATATAAAGACCTTCTTGTTCAGTGCCCTCATCACGTATTGAGAAATGGCAACTTTGCAAAACTTTATACGAGGGCCTGAATCCAGCAACCAAGCAGTTGTTGGAAACTATTTATCAAGGCCACTTCCTATCCAAATCTTACGAGGAAACATGGCAATTCTTCGACGACCTTGCGGAACAAATGCTTCAATGGGAGAGCACCAGACCAAGTACTTCTTCTTCTTCCTCTACTTTTACTGGTCAGTTTAGGGTAGGAATTCACCAACTCGATGTCTCTATTGCAATGAAAGCCGAAATGGCTGCAATAACGAGAAAACTTGAAGCGATAGAGCGCAAATTTTCATCTCTTGCTCCTGCCCCTGTTCTTCCTCTTCGTACCATTTGTGCTTGTTGTTTCGATCCATCTCACCTAACCGAAGAGTGTCGTTACAATCCACCATCTCAAGGACAGGATCAGGTTAATGCTGCATTTCAGCAAAGACCAAGAAACGATCCATACTGTTCCACCTACAATCCCGGTTGGAGGAACACCCCAACTTCGCCTGGAATCAGAACTAGCATCAATTCCAAGGCAACAATTTCCAAAGGCCCCCTCCTCCGCAACAACAAGCTCAGCAACAAACTCAACATCAATTTCAGCAGCCCTTCCAACCCCAACCTTTCCAAAATCAGACGAACAACTTTGCACCCAACAATTCTTTTCCTCTAAACAACTTTGTTCCGTCAAACAACGATAAGGTTTCCTCGCTAGAACGAAATCTGGAGGCGTTTGTAAAGCAATCAACTCAATCCACCGCCAATATCCAGTCTTCCATTCAGTCTTTGGTGCAACACACTGCTGCTCATGGGCAAAGCATCAAAACCATCGAAGCCCAGATAGCACAACTGAATGCGGCCTTAAATGAGCGAGAGAAGGGGAAGATTCCATCTCAACCACTCCCAAACCCTGGTCACCCACATAACGTACATGTTGCTCTTGAACAATAGAACCATAATGTGAGTGCCGTGACTACATTGAGATCTGGAAGGATGCTGCAAAACAACATTAGGACACGGAACGATGATGACACCCCGGCCGCTTCTTCTTCCTCTTCTTCTTCGTCTTCTGAGCCTATTCTCCCTTCTTCAAAAGGCTCTTCTTCTTCTGCTGCTCTAAACGGACCCACTTCTCACTCCACGAAAACTCCAGCTCTGGGGTCCGTTCCAACTCCACAATCTCCTCCACAAGCATTAGACTCAACCAATTTTTAAAACGTTCCATTTCCAAACCGGTTGAGGTCCAATAAACAAAATCCACAAATGGAGAAGATTCTGGAGTTGTTTAAGCAGGTTAACATCAACATTCCCCTTTTAGATTGTAAGTCCACGTTGCCTACCCCGGTGCTTACGGGGAGGCGGAAAACATAATAAAAATCGGATTTTTATCAACTATAGGCAACATGGACTATGCTTTAATGATCTTTACTAAACAAAAACTTGCTAAAGCTAACTTGAAAGTAGCTAAGTGGTAGAAAAGTTATACCTTTGGTCTCTTAGTCCTTCTCTCCTTGCTCCTTGGAGTAGTGGAAGGAGGTCACCTTGCTCGTCTTCTCACGCCGAAGAAAGATCCACCCGAAAGTCTCGACCTTTGGCTTCAACTCCAAGCTAGAAGTAACTAGGGTTCAAGAAGTGCTAGTCCTTCAACCCTAGATGAGAGTAGAGAAGATCAAGAGAGGGTTTTTCTCAAGCTCAAGTGTTTCTCAACACATGAGAGGGAGAGAGCTTGAGGGAGAGGAAGAACAAGAGAGAGAAAGGATATGATAGAATGAGAAATAATTGAGCCATTCTCACTAATATGTGTGAATTATTTTAATTGAATAATTAGCTAGATAATTGTCATGGTTAATCATGACATGACCATTATCATTTCAATTTGCAAAGATCAAAAAGCATCTTCCAAAAGAAATGATGATGGTCAAAGTGTCAACCTAGGTCAACAAGTTAAAGAAGTCAAATGGTCAACAACCATAACCATGGACAATTATTAAACTAATTATTAATTAACAATAATACACACATAAACATTAGGGTTAATAAAATGACAACAGCCATTAACCCTAATCAAGGTCCTCTCCCTCAATCTCAAGCAACTGTGCATACGCACCCGCATTCGTGATCCGAGGAACACGAATACACAGAGAAAAACCAATCTCAAATCATATACTAGGATCCGGCTTAAACCAAAGCCCGCTAGTATAAACTGTCCGGACAGCAAACGTGCACAAGTGCGCGAATGTGAACGAACCCTGTCGCAAAACCATGCGACCTCTACTCATTTTGCCTAAAGGCGAATAGCTCTCTGTGTGGGACTCTAAAGACTCGACACTACGCTGGCAGTGGGTTTAACAACAGACCGCAAGCGTCACTAGCTGTACGTAACGGTCCCTAGGTAGATGTCGATAAGAAGACTGACGAGGTGAACCCCATCCGAACTCCTACTGAGCCTGTATGTGACAATCTCCGTACAGTCCGGTCTGTTCGTCTGATACATCGCATGGCGGGCCTAGGGGGGCGGTGAACGTCAGTCCCCTAATAGCGGTACAAGTCGTGTCGGAGTGTAGCCCAGAACACCCAGAGATAACACTGGAAACCTACCAGTATATCTCGCTTGCCCTGGCCAGGGACTACTCGTGTAATGGCTCTCCTGGACACAGTGCGATGTCAACCCCCAATACCGGGAGAGACGAATCCTGTCTAACAGTCACTGCCTCCAAGTGCTTCGGGACTGCACCCAAAAACTACCTGTTTGCACGACTCCTTTGAGCCGTGGTAGGGTAGTAATCAAAGTGCAGTGGGAACACACTCGAGGCGAAGTGACAGTGTCAAGTCAACGGACTAAGCTGTACTCATGTAACCTGGGAACTGATAATTGACGATAGGTATAATACCAACCAACAGTTCCCGACGAGTCCTGTCCAGTGTACTCGTAACCTAACGAGCACCCGTATACTATCTCAAGTACGACGTACTGACGGCTGTGGGACAGACCGTCTGCCACGCTGGGATGAGAAGCGCATACGCTAGTCTACTCCGGAGTATCGATGCCCTGTCTCGATAGTCCAACGACTAGGGACCTGTATAAGGATGTGCTTATAGATCACCCAGCTCCTACGAGTGCGAGCGCCATCACAACGCTGGTAATCAAGCAAAGATCCTAAGGGCTCTACTAATATGTATATCAGCAATATGCTAAAAGAAACACATGCACATATTAAAGCAGAAAGAAACCAAGTAGCATACTACCATTTCGAGCAAGATTGTATATACAACTGTGAATATCCCAAGCTTCCATCAAGTAATATACAAACTAGTATGATACAGTAATGGCCTCTAGGGCATATACACTAACAATCTCCCACTTGCACTAAGGCCATGTACTGGCGTATCGAAGACCTATCATCTCGATCAGCCGCTAGAACTGAGTCTGGGGCAAGGCCTTGGTGAATGGATCTGCAGTGTTATCCTCTGATGCAACTCTCCGGACCTCGATCTCCTGGCGATCCACGATCTCCCTGATCAGGTGATACCGCCTTAAGATGTGTCTGGATTTATGATGGGATCTGGGTTCCTTCGCTAAAGCTATAGCCCCGTTGTTGTCGCAATACAGAGGTATTGGGTCAACAATGGACGGAACCACCTGAAGTTCTCTCAAGAACTTCCTCATCCAGACAGCTTCTTTTGCGGCATCAGATGCAGCGATGTATTCCGCTTCCATCGTCGAGTCAGCAACGGTTTCCTGTTTGGAGCTCTTCCAACACACCGCCCCTCCATTGAGGGTGAAGACAAAACCCGACATGGACTTGGAATCATCCTTGTCACTCTGGAAGCTGGAGTCAGCAAAGGCCTCAATCTGCAGGTCTTTTCCGCCATACGCCAAGAACATCTCCTTAGTCCTTCTCAGGTACTTGAGAATGTTCTTTACTGCTATCCAATGTTTCTCCCCTGGGTTTGACTGATACCTGCTTACCACACTCAGTGCATAAGCTACATCTGGTCTGGTACACAACATCGCATACATAATAGAGCCTACCGCAGAAGCGTAGGGTATAATACACATGCGATCCCTCTCCAAATCATTCTTGGGAGACATCTCTTTGGAGAGGGTGATCCCGTGACAAGCTGGTAGATTACCGTGCTTGGAATCTTCCATACTGAATCTCTTCAGTATGGCGTCGATGTACCTGGACTGCGAAAGTCCTAATATCCTCTTGGATCTGTCACGGTAGATCCGGATACCCAGAATGTATGAGGCATCACCCAGGTCTTTCATGGAGAACCTGTGTGACAAGAACCCCTTGACAGATTGTAGCATAAGAATGTCATTTCCTATTAAGAGAATGTCATCCACGTATAAAACGAGGAATACTACAGTTCTCACTACAAATCTACAATAGATGCATGGTTCATCTGCATTTTTGATAAAGCCAAATTCCTTGACCGTCTCATCAAAACAGATGTTCCAACTCCGCGATTCCTGCTTTAGTCCATAAATGGACTTAAGCAACTTGCACACCTTTCCGCTGCTCCCATTCTGAATGAAACCCTCTGGCTGATCCATATAGACACACTCCTCTAAATGTCCATTTAGAAAAGCTGTCTACGTCCATCTGCCAAATCTCATAATCGTGGAAGGCAGCAATGGCAAGAAGGATCCGAATGGATTTTAGCATAGCTACTGGAGAAAAGGTTTCGTCGTAGTCCAAACCAGGTCGCTGACGAAAACCCTTTGCAACCAGTCTAGCTTTATAGGTCTCAACCTGTCCATCTACACCAATCTTCCTTTTGAAGATCCACTTGCATCCTACGGGTTTTAACCCGTCTGGAGCAATGTCCAATGTCCATACTTTGTTGGTGTACATGGACTCCATCTCGGTCCGCATTGCATCCAGCCATTTTACCGAGTCGATGCTCTGAATGGCTTGCTGGAAGCTAGTAGGCTCATCACAATCTATGATGCAATCCTCTCTATCCCCGTCAATGAGAAAACCGTAGTATCTCTCGGGCGGATGAGACTGCCTACTACTCCTGCGGAGTGGCGTGGGAATGTCCTGATCTTTCGAACCCTCTGGTTCAATCAAGCTTTCAGTAATAGCTCGTGGTTCTGGAATTTCTTCCAGTTCTATTGTGCTCCCACTTAATTCTTTTTCTATGAACTGGTGTTCTAGAAAGTGGGCATGGCGAGAAACAAGGACTTTTTGTTCCTCTTCGCAATAGAAGTAATATCCCTTGGAGTTCTTTGGATATCCCACAAACTTGCACTGTACTGAGCATGCCTCGAGCTTGTCCGCATGCTGCTGTTTTACAAAAGCTGGACATCCCCATGTCTTAATATGATTAAGATAGGGTTTCTTCCCACACCACATCTGATATGGTGTAGTAGGCACAGTCTTAGTTGGAACCCGGTTCAAAAGGTATGCAGCTGATTCTAGCGCATATCCCCAAAACGATCGCGGAAACTCAGCGTTACTCATCATGGACCGTACCATATCCAATAGGGTTCGGTTCCGTCTCTCCGATACACCATTATGTTGCGGAGTGTATGGAGGAGTAAGCTGGGAGAGAATTCCATTCTCTTTTAAGTAACCCAGGAACTCGGCACTCAAGTATTCACCACCTCGATCAGATCTCAGTGTCTTTATACTTTTGCCTGTTTGTTTTTCTACTTCATTCTTATATTCCTGGAATTTTTCAAAAGCCTCGGATTTATGTTTCATTAAGAAGACATAACCGTACCTTGAAAAGTCATCCGTAAAAGTAATGAAGTAAGAATAACCGCTTCGCGCATGTGTAGATATTGGACCGCACACGTCGCTGTGTACGAGTCCCAAGAGCTCGCTCGCTCTTTCTCCGTGTCCAGTAAACGGAGTCTTTGTCATCTTTCCCTTGAGACAGGATTGACAAGTTGCATACGATTGATATTCGAACGAATCCAAATATCCTTCTGTGTGTAACTTAGTCAACCTTCTCTCATTGATGTGACCTAGTCTACAATGCCATAAGAAAGTTTTATTGATTTCTGGAGACTTTCTTTTGTGTGTATTCTGGACATTGAAAATCTGTGGTTGGTTTAATACGTATATACCGTTGTTCAATGTACCTGACCCAATCAAAACTTGATTAAGGTGAATGTTCACTACATTACTTACAAATGCAAATTCATAACCTTCTTTAGATAATAAAGATACAGAAATGATATTACAGGTTGCATTTGGTACATAATAACAACTACGCAAAACCAAAAAATGTCCATCCGACAATCCCAGGTGATAGTCCCCCACGGCCTCAGCATCCATGCTAGCACCGTTCGCAACTCTGAGGGTCATGTCACCTGCCTTCAAAACTCTACGCTTTCTCAACGCCTGCAAAGAATTACAGATATGAGATCCTGATCCGGTATCCAATACCCAGGAAGTAGAGTTTATTGATAGACAGTTTTCAATAACATACACACCTGAAGCTGAAGCTGCAACTCGCTTCAAATCCTGTGTTCTGGCTTTCCAAGCCTTGCAATCCTGTTTCCAGTGACCACTTTTGTGACAATAGAAGCATTCTTCCTTACCCACCAGCTTTCCCGCTATCTTTGTTGCTTTACCTTTTCCCTTTGTATCCACTTTACCGACACCGCCTCTTGGTTTGGCGGGGGCTTTCTTCTTCTTGCCCTTGGCTTTCGCCCTGGACCTAGAAGAGGAAGATCCTCCTACAAACAAAGTGGATGTCTCCCTACCCTTCTGTAGGGTGCCCTCAGCAGTCCTCAACATGTTCAGAAGTTTGAAAAGTTCAACCTCCTTTCCTTGCATGTTGAAGTTAAGAATGAACTGGGCGTAAGTGGAAGGAAGGGACTGGAGAATCAAATCAGTATAGAGTTCATTCTCCAACGTGGTCCCAAGGTCCGCGAGCTCCTCAATGTAGCCAATCATCTTAAGCACGTGTTCCGCTACCGATGATCCGACGGCCAACCTTGCCGAAAAAAGCTTCTTCGACACTTCGTATCTTGCGATACGAGACTGCTCTCCATACAGTTCTTTTGTATGGAGAAATATGGACTCTAGGTCCATATTCTCGTGCCTCCTCTGATGTTCGTTGTCCATCGAGGGAAGTACGAGGCATCTGGCCTTCGCGCAATCTATTTCCCAGGTCTTGTAGATTTCCCTATCTACGACACTGGTTTTGGGACCTGGGACAGGGGGAGCTTTGGTAGTAAGGACATACCCCAACTTGTCGTAAGTGATTGCCATCTTGATATTCCTGAGCCAATCTTTGTAGTTTGGCCCTGTCAATATGTTTTTATCTAATAATAATTTAAGTCCGGTCATCTTGAATGGTCACTGCAATTAGGAGAGAGAAAAGAAACACTTTAGCATGATGCTCTTGCAAGTTTAGAGTGGTTTTTAATTTGTCTAAACTGGATGGCTCCCACTGTCTCTCGAATCCCTTCTCAAACCGTAAAGAAAGGATTACTCAGGATTACTCTCACCGTACAATACTTGCTTAACCGTTCAGCCAGGCCAGTGTCGGTACTTCGAGGGAGGTTTTCCAACGCTTTTGCGAAGTTCCTTAATTAAGTAACCTCTTTTCCCTGTGGGCATAGCCCCGCTAACACCTTTCTAGACACCTACTAAGTTTATAGCATTGATCGTTAAGTGAGAGTTTTTCCCGAGGAGTAGCATATACTCACAGTAGGATCGGGATCCAAATATCATCGCGTGATAAAACCGAAGGAATCCTACCAGAATCATCACACTCCAAATGGTATGCAAAGCTAGCAAGTTTCAGTACTTATGAAACTCCCGATGTGGATTTTTGCCCCATGCTCTTATGACCTTGACTTTGGCCAAAATATCATAAGTCACATGTCAAGTTCTACCCGTCATTCTCCTGGTTAATTTGGACCCACCCGTACCTACCCTTGACTTTGGCCAAAATGGCAGCACGACTGTCCCAAACCAACGCATCTATCTATGCTGCACATGAATACCCAATAGCTACCAATCACTATGCCTTGACTTTGGCCAAAATACATAGCTTGAATACTTTTTGACCATTCATGTGGAATGACGGAGGGCTACGGATGGTTTTGGCGAAACCGTGAACGTAGTGAACTTGATCTAATCGATGGAACGAGATAGCTTTTAAAAGGAGTGGTTCAAGCTCCGCGTTTAAAAGTTTGGTTCTGAAAAGAACCGAGTGGTTTTCAAAGTGTTCCAATCGACTTTTACTTGGTTTATTTTCTTGCATTAGTTCTTTTAATGCATCCCATCATTTAATCCTACCATTGCAGAAAACAACCAAAATATGACGTACGCTTATGCCATTCGCATTCGCCACGGGGCCCCGTCATCACCCGTTAGGTTACTTAACTAACGACAGAGCGGGGGCTGGGCTAGCGCGGCTGTGAAACATAAGCAACGCCTAAATAGTTATCATATATAAATATATAGCAATGATAGACATTACAGATCACAGATGAATACATTGGATATACTAGGAACCCGTAATCCGTTCGAGCCTGCAACGAAAAGCGGATTACACGATCGCTGTGAATAGCCAAATACCCCACCCAAGACCCCTACGGGTGCGGCAAACTACTCGCCAAGTACCCGAAGCGAAGCAACCTCCCTCACCACCGTGATTAGGCCACTCGGCACTTCGAGATACCCGGTAGTTTGTGCACCCCCTCCATGGGTCTATCCTAGGAGCAAAAACAGTAAAAAGAATTATACAATGACGGATACAACCCCGACCCGGTTGTGCGGCCAAACAAATAATAATATTACATCAATTTACATATTACAAATGAATGAAAGAAAAGCAACACTCATCTCACATCCACCCCGGCTATTCACCCGTGACGATCCAACCCATTCATATACACAAACCAATATCAAACACAGATCACAGATATGTATAACCCCGACTAATCGACATATAGCGATTAGCCGACGTTCAATACATACAAACATCACAGATATAACCATCATAGTCAAAGTGTAGTGAAGTTCGGAAAAAATACGGATTTATAGGCCCCCAAAAATAAATTTCTATTCTGGAAAATCTGGGCACATATAACATATCTTAAAAATCCTAAAACCAAGCCAGAGATACACTGCACCAAACTCGACCCAGTGAGGAGTCCAAATGGCGGCGGTTCCGCGGCAATAGCTTGCTATTGCCGCGGAAACACGGCGGTTTAGTCGACTCACTGGACCGGGTTTTGTGGTTATCTTTAAAAAACCCTGAGATGATTTTTGGTGTATGACAAATTTTGTTTTGACCAGAAAAATTTTTAACAGAAACTAGGGTTTTTGAAAACTCGGTTTTTGGATTTTTCGGTTTCGAACTTCGTTACACTTCACTACCTAGCTAGTTTATGTTTAGTTAGGCTCTGATACCACTGTAAGTCCACGTTGCCCACCCCGGTGCTTACGGGGAGGCGGAAAACATAATAAAAATCGGATTTTTATCAACTATAGGCAACATGGACTATGCTTTAAGGATCTTTACTAAACAAAAACTTGCTAAAGCTAACTTGAAAGTAGCTAAGTGGTAGAAAAGTTATACCTTTGGTCTCTTAGTCCTTCTCTCCTTGCTCCTTGGAGTAGTGGAAGGAGGTCACCTTGCTCGTCTTCTCACGCCGAAGAAAGATCCACCCGAAAGCCTCGACTTTTGGCTTCAACTCCAAGCTAGAAGTAACTAGGGTTCAAGAAATGCTAGTCCTTCAACCCTAGATGAGAGTAGAGAAGATCAAGAGAGGGTTTTTCTCAAGCTCAAGTGTTTCTCAACACATGAGAGGGAGAGAGCTTGAGGGAGAGGAAGAACAAGAGAGAGAAAGGATATGATAGAATGAGAAATAATTGAGCCATTCTCACTAATATGTGTGAATTATTTTAATTGAATAATTAGCTAGATAATTGCCATGGTTAATCATGACATGACCATTATCATTTCAATTTGCAAAGATCAAAAAGCATCTTCCAAAAGAAATGATGATGGTCAAAGTGTCAACCTAGGTCAACAAGTCAAAGAAGTCAAATGGTCAATAACCATAACCATGGACAATTATTAAACTAATTATTAATTAACAATAATACACACATAAACATTAGGGTTAATAAAATGACAACAGCCATTAACCCAAATCAAGGTCCTCTCCCTCAATCTCAAGCAACTGTGCATACGCATGTTCATAACAGAATACTGCATTTTATACCGCCCATTCTTATGCTCGTGTGTTTATCGGTAGGTGCTTTTAATCAGTGTTTGCTACATAATTGCAGAATACAGGTTCTCGGCTCTGAACAATGAATATCATGGAAAAGTACGACAAATTCCGGATTACTGCCAACAACAGATAAAACACGGTCTCCGCTCTCTATCCGTGTGTTGCCACATACCAGTTAAGGGACAAGATGGCAAATCAATTGTCATGTCATGCACAAAGCTCTAGGTCAACACAAGATCCAAGAAATCTACGCGGAGCTCGAGGAAATCATGGCAAAAGATCCACATCACATCACCTTTTTGTTCTACTAAAATTCTGGAATAATTGTGAAGAGTTTCTGAGAAAATTCATATACCACATAGCAGACAAATACAAACCAGGAAACCACCCAAAATACGACGACCCAAGTCATCTATATGGCCGCGGATCCGCGGCCAAAGGGTGGTCTTGGCCGCGGATCCGCGGCCATGTGGTCTCCTCTCTGCGTCAAATTTCAGGGGTAGTTTGGTACTTTTGTTTATGTGCAGATGGTTGCCCTAGGTTTCCCTTTACCCGCCTATAAATACTCAAGATCTGAGCCCAACCAAGTGTCATTCTTTTGTTCTTCTTTCTTTTTAGGATTTAGTCTTTTTCTTCTTCTTCTTCATTCTTTTTCCATGAAAATTGTAGTGAGAGCTTTTTGAGTGGGAGATCAATGAAGATGAGGGCCTTTTGTATCATTCTCTCTTGTTTCTTCTTCCCCTTGAGATTCTTGCTTTCTCTTGATCATTCAACCTCTTCATTGAGCTTGAATGGTTAAGGGTTAGTTATTGATCTCAAGGGTCGTATTCTTTCATGGAATTAGCACTTCATTTCACATGCGTTCTCTACCCTTCCCTTGATCTTGCAACCTCTTGATTGAGCTTGCAAGTTTAAGGGTTGGCTATTGATCACATGCTTGTCTTGAGTCCTAGTTTCTTGTTCTTGTAATTTCTTTCTTGCTTATTTATTACTTGCTTTTTATTCTTTCTTGCTTTTTTCATTCTTGTCTTTTATTAATTGAAATTTTATTCATGCACTTAATTACTTGTAATCTTTTCTTTTCTTTGTTCTTTTCTTTTAGTTCTCTCTTTTTGGTTCTTTCTTGTGAATGAATGTAATTATTCTTGTTAAGAAAAAAAATGCGGTATTATAAGTTAACGTTTCTTTGCCCATTTCCTTTTCCCGTATTTTCCATTGAACTCCGCCCAAACCATATGCAAGCGCTCCGTTAGGCACCCTACCCTAACAAGGTAACGGTGATTCCTAACCGCGACTGGTTGCGTTCGGTTTGGCCGGAGGCGAAAGCAAGAGACAAGAACGGAAGGACAAGGGTAAATAAGCCGTATTCCACGAATACCGCGCTTAAATCCCCTAATCCACGTTGTTGCCGATTGCTCTAGCTTCAATTGGTCAAGATTCGGCTCAAAGGTTTTGAGTACGGATTTCTTTAGCTTATAATCTCGTATCTTTTTCTTAACAACTTTATACTTGCAAATAATACACTTAGGATAGAATCGAACAACTCATACACAAATTCTTTATCGACTCGTCTAAAAAAAGAACGGAAATACAACCATCTCCCTGTGGATCGACCCGTGCTCAACCGGCTAGCTGCATAGCGACACCGTCTTGATTGCGGTTAACTTCAATTCTATCAATCAAATGGCGCCGTTGCCGGGGAGACGGTAACGTATTTCTTTCTTTTTATTCGGGTTAATATTCGTTTTGTATATATTTAAAAAAAATAATATTCTTTTTGTTTTTTTTTTGATCATTTTTGTGGGCAAGAGTGCAGATTTTTGCAGATTTGCAAACTGCGATTGTGGGAAGCAAAGTGTACATTCAAGGTTAAGGTGATTACGAAGTACAGTGCCAAAGATCCGGGTAGTTTGACCCGCGCAAGCGAACTTTCCAAGCTTACCGGATTTGATTCAACGGGGGTTTCCTAACCCAAAACTTAACGGTACGTACTTTACTAACACCTTCTTCTCAAATCCGACGCTTCCAATATACTATTCTTTGCAGGATTCTTTGCAAGTTCGCTAGCAAACGCTAAAAAAATTGACTAACCCGTATTTGTTGCAGTGCCGTGCTTAAACTAAAAAACGATTGTTTGATTCTTTATAGAATTTTTTGAATTGCGCATTGCATACATTAATACGGACTTAAGGGCAAGCGAACCCCACAACATACGGTAAAGGATTTCATCACCTTTTCCGTGGCCCACAAATCACGAACTTGAGCATAACGTTTACCCGCACAAAATTTAAAAGAAACTAGACTTTAAGCCTTAAGGACTTCGCGCTCACTAGGAGAAGTTAACTGTGTTTAGAACCTTCCTTAACGGTATATTGTTTACGGGGTGTCTAGGAAAGTGTTAATGGCGAAACCGCCAAAAGAGAAAGGGTTATTTAATTAAGGAACTTCGCGAAAGCGTTGGAAAACCTCCCCTTATCTCTGCACTTACCTGGCCTCGTGATCAGTGTATCTTGAGCCTGTTTCTCGACACAGTTTTACTTTGACAATCAAGTTCTGGAGCAGGTCTAGTTGACCTAGGTGAACCCTAGAACGATTAGGTGTGTGGTATTTTTGTGTCGTGATTGTTTTTATCAATATTCTTTTTGTGTGTATATTTCATTCTTCTGTTAATATATAAACTAAAAAAAAATAATATCACATTCTTTTTCCCCTCCTTTTCTCTGCCTTTCTTTCTTTCTCTTTTCATATCATGGGTACTCCACCTCGCAAAACTCTTGCCGAACTTTGGTACCCACAACCAGACATTACTTCTTACGGTTCTTGCTTTGGCCGAACTTCGAACGACCCCTCCATGCCCAAAATTTCATTGAGAGATCGGATAGACGCGTCTAGGACAAACAATTTGACTCCGCAATCCACTTCGTATCAACCATTTCATACATTCACCCCTTCTTACGTTGATACCCCTTCTTCGAGTCATGTTGCAACTCCAAGACATATGTCTATTGCAGAATGTATTGAATAATCTCGTAGCCGATCTTTCACTCCTTTCACCACTTCAAATTCTTGGGATCAACAATTCCATTCACCTTCCTATCCAAATGTTGATCCTGCTCCTGTCCAGCCATTCAATTCCTACCAATCCTACCCTAATTTTTCACCTTCCCTAGACATTGCTTCAGAACCACCATTTGGGAGTTTTCAGTATCCAAACAACTTTGAATCTTTTACTGAAACCCATTCACTACCCATGTCTAGTCTGGAACAGTCGTTGGAAGACTTTAGGGTAGCGTCAAGCCAACAGATGATGGATTTGAATGCGTCCATAGCCGCTCTCATACAACCTACTGACCCGGTAGCTAGTTTCCAACTAGCTCCAAATTTTCCAATGTATGAAGAGGCGGTAGGACAGGCTGAGAATTTGAGTGGAGAGAGTGAGATATACCCCCTTCCAAATCAAACCTACCCGTCCCAAATTGAATCCCACAACTCCTGTTTTGAAAGTCTATCGAGTATCCCACATGCTTTATCAATTGAAGATAGAATGATTAATGATTTGTGCGACTTTGTAGTATTTGATTTACCAGATTGTGAAGGGTCCCTTCCAAGTGAAACAATTCCTAACCCTTTTGACCTCTACACCTCCACTTTAGAACCTGAATTGATTGATATCCATGCTTTTGTTAAGGTGTCTGAGAATATTGATTGTCACTTGATTAAGGATATTGACGCCGGGAATATTTTGGATGATGAACCCGCAGATTTGACTGAGTTTTTCTCTCCAATTCATCATCCCGAGTTATTAAATGTTTTTCCCGAACAACATATGCGTCTGGACTTTGATGAAATATGCATGGATGAGCTTAACTTTGAGGAGAATTTTGAGGATATTTTTGAGGATGAAACAGTTCTAGATGATGAGTCGGATTTTCCAATTCATCCTGTTCCTTTCACTGACTGTGTACACCCTCCAGAACCCTTAACCGATACCCTTCTTCAACCACTTCCCTCCATCCTTTCCATCGTTCCAACCTTGCAAGAACCCGTACCATTTTCACTTCCTGTGTCTGGTTTACTAAGTTCGGCGTACCCATGGGTTCTTATGAATCTTGAGGGATTTGACCCAATCTCTCGCCGGGTTAATAGATTAGCACAATCGCTGTTTACACATCTCTCATCACAAATTGTGCTAATCTATTCACTCCATTTCCTCCCTCAAGTTCGTATTCCACTTCTTTTTCCCTTCCGCCATTCTTCTTCCTCTCATATACCGAGACCGTATCCCGCTTCTCTCCGCATACGGTCTCGCGTATTTTCCATTTCTTTCCTCTTCACCTTCTTTCACCAGCCACTGCTTTATCACGATAAGATCTTTGATTGGTTGGTGCTAACTTTTGGCCTGTGTAAGGCCTTGTATAGCTTGATACTGTTCTTTCCCCCTCTCGATCCTGAACTTCGACGCTTAACAGTGGAAACACTGTTTTACTTAAGTTTGGGGGGGAACCTTTTTTGTATATATTTTTTGTTTTTTGTTTTGTATATAATTTGTTTTTAGGAAGCGCCGACAATTTTGACCCTCTTGGTGTAGCCTGACAGTGAGGGCACTGTCAAGTTTAAGTTTGGGGGTGTGCTCGGTAAGCTTTCTTCCTTCGCATTCATTTGTATATTTTGCATTTGCATACCTTATTAAAAACCCGCAAAAATTGAAAATTTTCCAAAAAATATAAAAACTTTGTCGTCAAGTTAGCTAATAGGGTAACTTAGATCTTTATTCCGAAAGTTTAGTTGATATGATAGAAATAACTAAATTCTAGGCTTAGGGATTGAAAACCCTAAAAATAACCCTTATTCTGTCTAACTTTGGTAAGTATACGTCCTTACAGTTTTTTTGAGAAATAGGTAATCTTGAGTTCAGTTCTTGAGTTAAGTCAAGATAAAGGGAAAGTATTGATGCTTTACTGAAGGATAAGTATGAAAAATAGTTTCTTTTCTTGAGTTCAAATTTAGAAAGTATATACCCTACAAACTGCACTTACACGCACCTTGAAACTTGGGATAGTAGAGGATACCTTGAAATACTCTTGCCTGAAAGCCTAGTATGAAAGAAAAAACGGTATTTAAAGCTAAACACCAAAAGAGCATGTTGAAAAATATATCCGGTCTTGAAAAAGAAAAAGAAAAAGAAAAAAAAAATAGAATAAAGTCAAGACCTGGAAACTGCTATTTACGCTTTAAAGTTCACACATTCAGTAATCGGTCGTTAGTGCCTCAAGAAGCATTAATAGTCGCATGAAAGGTGTGTGAGCAAATCCGTCCATCCTTAATGAAAAGAAGTAGTATTAGGTATTAAGGCAAGGGTATTATAGCTTGAATTGAATTCTTGAGTGTAGGGGTGCAAATATACACACACGTAGGGGTATACAATTGATGTTTGGATAAGAGATAGAAATAAAGAATAAGACTTGTGTTTTCTGTAAAGTTGATAAAAATCCCTGATTTGAGGCCGCACTTTAGAAGGAAAACTCAGGAGAACCAACATCTTTCTAAACTTTTTTTGGAACATATAGGATCTAAAGTTAAAACAGATAGGAGGTGTGAAAAATAAGGGTTGGATATTTCTAACTTAGGATGATAGAATTTCTAATGTAAATACTAAACTATAGGAGTAGAATCGATGTTAACTTATGACACTAGCTTAACGGGATTTTGTGGGTGTAATCCGCTGAAAACCCTCAGGAGACAACACTCCTCCTACTAGGGACACCTAGAGGTTTAACGGCTTGTTGCACACGCTCAGTGCAATCGCGTTCCCTGTGAAAGTGCGGTTAGGATTTTATTTTTGTGAATAATTGGTTTTGCTCGGGACGAGCAAAAGTTACGTTTGGGGGTATTTGTTCATAACAGAATACTGCATTTTATACCGCCCATTCTTATGCTCGTGTGTTTATAGGTAGGTGCTTTTAATCAGTGTTTGCTACATAATTGCAGAATACAGGTTCTCGGCTCTGAACAATGAATATCATGGAAAAGTACGACAAATTCCGGATTACTGCCAACAACAGATAAAACACGGTCTCCGCTCTCTATCCGTGTGTTGCCACATACCAGTTAAGGGACAAGATGGCAAATCAATTGTCATGTCATGCACAAAGCTCTAGGTCAACACAAGATCCAAGAAATCTACGCGGAGCTCGAGGAAATCATGGCAAAAGATCCACATCACATCACCTTTTTGTTCTACTAAAATTCTGGAATAATTGTGAAGAGTTTCTGAGAAAATTCATATACCACATAGCAGACAAATACAAACCAGGAAACCACCCAAAATACGACGACCCAAGTCATCTATATGGCCGCGGATCCACGGCCAAAGGGGGGTCTTGGCCGCGGATCCGCGGCCATGTGGTCTCCTCTCTGCGTCAAATTTCAGGGGTAGTTTGGTACTTTTGTTTATGTGCAGATGGTTGCCCTAGGTTTCCTTTTACCCGCCTATAAATACTCCAGATCTGAGCCCAACCAAGTGTCATTCTTTTGTTCTTCTTTCTTTTTAGGATTTAGTCTTTTTCTTCTTCTTCTTCATTCTTTTTCCATGAAAATTGTATTGAGAGCTTTTTGAGTGGGAGATCAATGAAGATGAGGGCCTTTTGTATCATTCTCTCTTGTTTCTTCTTCCCCTTGAGATTCTTGCTTTCTCTTGATCATTCAACCTCTTCATTGAGCTTGAATGGTTAAGGGTTAGTTATTGATCTCAAGGGTCGTATTCTTTCATGGAATTAGCACTTCATTTCACATGCGTTCTCTACCCTTCCCTTAATCTTGCAACCTCTTGATTGAGCTTGCAAGTTTAAGGGTTGGCTATTGATCACATGCTTGTCTTGAGTCCTAGTTTCTTGTTCTTGTAATTTCTTTCTTGCTTATTTATTACTTGCTTTTTATTCTTTCTTGCTTTTTTCATTCTTGTCTTTTATTAATTGCAATTTTATTCATGCACTTAATTACTTGTAATCTTTTCTTTTCTTTGTTCTTTTCTTTTTGTTCTCTCTTTTTGGTTCTTTCTTGTGAATGAATGTAATTATTCTTGTTAAGAAAAAAAATACGGTATTATAAGTTAACGTTTCTTTGCCCATTTCCGTTTCCCGTATTTTCCATTGAACTCCGCCCAAACCATACGCAAGCGCTCCGTTAGGCAACCTACCCTAACAAGGTAACGGTGATTCCTAACCGCGACCGGTTGCGTTCGGTTTGGCCGGAGGCGAAAGCAAGAGACAAGAACGGAAGGACAAGGGTCAATAAGCCGTATTCCACGAATACCGCGCTTAAATCCCCTAATCCACGTTGTTGCCGATTGCTCTAGCTTCAATTGGTCAAGATTCGGCTCAAAGGTTTTGAGTACGGATTTCTTTAGCTTATAATCTCGTATCTTTTTCTTAACAACTTTATACTTGCAAATAATACACTTAGGATAGAATCGAACAACTCATACACAAATTCTTTATCGACTCGTCCAAAACAAGAACGGAAATACAACCATCTCCCTGTGGATCGACCCGTGCTCAACCGGCTAGCTGCATAGCGACACCGTCTTGATTGCGGTTAACTTCAATTCTATCAATCAATGCACCCGCATTCGTGATCCGAGGAACACGAATACACAGAGAAAAACCAATCTCAGATCATATACTAGGATCCGGATTAAACCAAAGCCCACTAGTATAAACTGTCCGGACAGCAAACGTGCACAAGTGCGCGAATGTGAACGAACCCTGTCGCAAAACCATGCGACCTCTACTCATTTTGCCTAAAGGCGAATAGCTCTCTGTGTGGGACTCTAAAGACTCGACACTACGCTGGAAGTGGGTTTAACCACAGACCGCAAGCGGCACTAGCTGTACGTAACGGTCCCAGGTAGATGTCGATAAGAAGACTGACGAGGTGAACCCCATCCGAACTCCTACTGAGCCTGTATGTGACAATCTCCATACAGTCCGGTCTGTTCGTCTGATACATCGCATGGCGGGCCTAGGGGGCGGTGAACGTCAGTCCCCTAATAGCGGTACAAGTCGTGTCGGAGTGTAGCCCAGAACACCCTGAGATAACACTGGAAACCTACCAGTATATCTCGCTTGCCCTGGCCAGGGACTACTCGTGTAATGGCTCTCCTGGACACAGTGCGATGTCAACCCCCAATACCGGGAGAGACGAATCCTGGTGCTTCGGGACTGCACCCAAAAACTACCTGTTTGCACGACTCCTTTGAGCCGTGGTAGGGTAGTAATCAAAGTGCAGTGGGAACACACTCGAGGCGAAGTGACAGTGTCAAGTCAACGGACTAAGCTGTACTCATGTCACCTGGGAACTGATAACTGACGATAGGTATAATACCAACCAACAGTTCCCGACGAGTCCTGTCCAGTGTACTCGTAACCTAACGAGCACCCATATACTATCTCAAGTACGACGTACTGACGGCTGTGGGACAGACCGTCTCCCACGCTGGGATGAGAAGCGCATACGCTAGTCTACTCCGGAGTATCGATGCCCTGTCTCGATAGTCCAACGACTAGGGACCTGTATAAGGATGTGCTTATAGATCACCCAGCTCCTACGAGTGCGAGCGCCATCACAACGCTGGTAATCAAGCAAAGATCCTAAGGGCTCTACTAATATGTATATCAGCAATATGCTAAAAGAAACACATGCACATATTAAAGCAGAGACAAACCAAGTAGCATACTACCATTTCGAGCAAGATTGTATATACAACTGTGAATATCCCAAGCTTCCATCAAGTAATATACAAACTAGTATGATACAGTAATGGCCTCTATGGCATATACACTAACATAGATACTGTCCAACAAGTCCCTTCCTACGCAAAAATCTTAAAGGACTTGTGCACGAAAAAGAGGAAATCTCAGGTACCCAAGAAAGTTTTCTTAGCTAGTGCTGTGAGTGATGCTCTTACCCAATCTTTACCTCAAAAACGGAAGGATCCTGGCTGTCCTACGATTTCTATTACCATTGAGGATAAGAACATCAACCGCGTACTTTTGGATCTTGGTGCCAGTGTTAACCTGCTTCCGTACTCAGTATATGAGCAAATAGGTGTAGGAGAGCTGAAACCCACACACTGTACTTTCCAAATGGCCGACCGATCGATCACCCATCCTAGGGGTGAGCTAGAGGATGTGTTAATCAAGGTTGGGGACTTCATATTCCCCGTTGACTTCATTGCTTTAGACACACAGCCTGTAGCTAACCCCCGGAATCAAATTCCGGTGATACTCGGTCGCCCATTCCTTGCAACCTCAAATGCTGTGATCAATTGTTGAAATGGTTTGATGAACCTATCTTTTGGAAACATGACAATTGAACTCAACATTTTTAGGTTGGGGAATCAGCCCTCCGAACCTAATGCTCATATACTAGACGTTTGTTCAATCCAGGAGATCACCCTGGAGGACTGTGAATTCGAGGAGTTTTTGTTCGATCACGACAACCTTAACGCCACTAGTGCGTTCCTCTGCGAACCTGCTGGTGCTTCTGCACCCGACAATGACTACGAGTGTTTCACTTTCTCGAACGATCTTAGCCAGTCACCACCCGAGTTTGAATCCTTTGTTTTTCCGGATGAGTTAGCTGAACTATCTAACTCGGTCGCTTACATTCGTTTTGAACCTCTGCTGGAATCCTTTGAGTTCGAGACCTTTTCACCAATCTTGCCTTCAATCGTTTCACCTCCAACGCTCGAACTCAAGCCATTGCCGTCTCACCTTAAGTACGCTTACTTGGGTGAGAACGAGACCCTTCATGTTATCATCTCGGCTTCTCTAGCTCCAGAACAAGAGAAAGCCCTTCTGACGGTCTTGCACAGCAATAAGCAAGCTTTTGGTTGGTCAATGGTGGACATCAAGGGGATTAGTCCCCTGATCGTTGAACATCACATTCATCTGATGGATGATGCCAAACCATCCAGGGATCCACAAAGGCGACTCAACCCAGTCATGAAGGAGGCTGTAAAAAAAGAGATAGTAAAGTGTCTAGATAGTGGTATCATTTACCCTATCTCTGATAGCCAGTGGGTTAGCCCATTCACGTTGTCCCTAAGAAATCAGGCATAACGGTCATAACCAACGAGGCGAACGAGTTAATCCCTACTCGCACCCAGACTGGGTGGTGAGTATGCATCGATTACAAAAAACTCAACACCGCAACGCGGAAGGACCACTTTCCGCTACCTTTCATTGACCAGATGCTTGAACGATTGGCTGGACACGGGTACTACTGCTTTCTTGATGGCTACTCCGGCTATAATCAGATTCCCATCGCCGAAAAAGACCAAGACAAGACCACATTCACTTGTCCTTTCGGCACGTTTGCATATCGTCGCATGCCCTTTGGGTTATGCAATGCGCCCGCTACCTTCCAGCGGTGTATGATGGGAATCTTCTCAGACATGGTGGAAAAATTCTTGGAGATCTTCATGGACGATTTCTCCATTTTCGGCGATTCCTTTGATGAGTGTTTGCTGCATCTCGACACTGTCCTTACCCGGTGCAAGGACAAGAACCTCACTTTGAATTGGGAGAAGTGCCACTTCATGGTGCGCGAAGGTATTGTCTTAGGACATATCATCTCGCAAAATGGCATTGAGGTAGATAAACCAAAGATTGAAGTCATTTCCAATCTCCCTCCTCCCAGATGCGTCAGAGATATCCGAGCCTTCCTTGGCCATGACGGTTTCTATAGACGGTTCATTAAGGACTTTAGCAAGATTGCTAGGCCCTTGACTTTTTTGCTGGCCAAGGACACGACATTCGACTTCAACTCGAGCTGTGTGACTGCGTTCGAGTCATTAAAAAGCTCACTCACTTCTGCTCCCGTTCTTTCTTCTCCTGACTGGGCGTACCCATTTGAGATTATGTGTGATGCATCCGACTTTGCCATCGGTGCTGTCCTTGGACAACACATCAACAAGATGCCGCACGTAATATATTATGCTAGCCGAACCCTGAACGACGCCCAACTGAACTATACAACAACCGAGAAGGAATTCTTAGCTGTTGTATTTGCTTTAGAAAAGTTCAGGCCCTACCTCATCAGCTCTCCAGTCATCGTCTACACGGACCATTCTGCTCTACGCCATCTTTTTGCGAAGAAAGATGCAAAATCTCGGCTGATACATTGGATCCTCTTACTTCAAGAATTTGACCTTGTCATCAAGGACAAAAGAGGATGTGAAAACATAGTCGCCGACCATCTCTCACGACTTCTTTCTTCGCAGTCGCTTCAAATTCCAATCAACGATGTTTTTCCGGATGAATAGATCTTGTCAGTATCTTGCGAACCCTGGTTCACATATATTGTGAACTATTTGGCCACAGGATTACTACCGACTGAATGGTCAAGTCAGGACAGACTTCGATTCTTATCCCAAGTAAAATACTTTTACTGGGACGAACCCTATCTGTTCAAGTACTATCTCGACCAGATTATTCGTCGGTGTGTCCCTGATGATGAATTCAAGAGTGTGTTGTCGTTTTGCCACGATCAAGCATGTGGCGGGCATTTTGGCCCCAGAAAGACAGCCGAGAAGATCTTGCAGTGTGGTTTCTACTGGCCACGACTCTTCAAAGACGCTCATGACCACTGCAAGACTTGCTCCCGGTGCCAACACTTGGGCCGGATATCCAGGAGAAACGAGATGCCTCTCCAACCAATCTTGGTTGTAGAGATTTTCGATGTTTGGGGGATTGATTTCATGGGGACGTTTCCCAGCTCTTTTAGGAACTTGTACATCCTTCTCGCTGTTGATTATGTCTCTAAGTGGGTTGAGGCTGTGCCCAGCCGGACTAACGACAACAAGGTTGCCGTTAGATTTCTTAAGGAAAACATTTTCTCCCGGTTTGGGCACCCCCCGAGCGATCATTAGCGACAATGGAACTCATTTCTGTAATAAGACTTTAGAGGCCTTGATGCTGAAATATTCCATTGATCTTAAGCTATCTACGCCCTACCACCCCCAAACCTATGGGCAAGCCGAAGTTTCAAATCGGCAAATCAAGCAGATACTGGAGAAGACGGTTTCCAAGAACCGTAAAGATTGGTCGTTAAAACTCATTGATGCCCTTTGGGCATTTCGAACTGCTTATAAGACCGATCTTGGCATGTCTCCCTATCGGCTTGTTTACGGAAAGGCTTGCCACCTTCCTGTGGAAATAGAGCATCCCGCATTTTGGGCGATAAAGGAGCTGAATCTGTCTCTCGAAGATGCGGGCAGCCATCGGAAGCTGTAGTTGAACGAATTGAGCGAGCTTCGGGATGAGGCTTACGAAAACGCGGTTGTCGTTAAGAACAGAATGAAGGTGTTTCAAGATAAACACCTTTTGCGCAAAACATTCTCACCTGGTCAACAAGTGCTGCTTTACGACGCCCGGCTACATTTCCATCCAGGTAAGCTCAGATCTCGCTGGAAAGGGCCATTTTTTATGCGGAATGTCTATCCGCAAGGCACTGTGGATTTGGAGAATCTAAAGGACGGATCATTTTTCAAAGTAAACGGACACAGACTAAAACCGTATATTAGCGCCGAACCAACAGAGGAGCTCCTGGCCTTACAGGAGCCGGTTTACCATGCATAATTTTCCTCTGCCTACCACCAAACTTCGGTTATCCAGCCAAAACAGTGGACACTGTTTCAAATAAGTTTGGGGGTATGTATATACCATTTTGTATATATATGTGGATATTCTTTTCCGGTGCATATCCATTTTTAATATTTTCTTTTCTTTAAAAAAAATGTGTATATCTAACCGACAATTTTGACCCTTCAATAATTTTTCATGCAATGACAGCGAGGACACTGTCCAGTTTAAGTTTGGGGGTACGCTCGGTATGCATTTCTAACCTTCGCATTCATATGTATATTTTGCATCTGCATAGTAAAATCCATAAAATCCATAAAAATCAGAAAATTTTCTAAAAACATAAAAACTGTTTCGTCAAGTTAGCTAGTGGGAGAACTCAGATTCAACATTTCAACGGTTTTGTTTGATAAAATAAGAATAACTCAATCTTATTTTTAGATTTTGAAAACCTGAGAGATAACTCTCCTTTGAAATTAACTATAACTGATATACGTCTTTACATCACACTACACTGTCGTGAGTTTTGAAAATTAGATGACAAGTCTATTATGTCTGAAAACTTTTAAATGGATAAATTATTTTCTGAGGATCAAATAGGTTTGTTCTGAAATAAGTAATATCAAGAATAGTTTATGAAGTGAAGCGGATATAAAGAGATGTTATTGATGCCTTAATTGGAACTAATTCTGAAAAATAACCCATCTGGAACTTGATTGGAATAATTACACACCGAACCCATTAAACACGTCTTTTATCTAAAAAAATAATTGAACTGCCAGTTATATCTCCGTCCGCATTTAATCATCATGATTTTCACGCTAAATTGTCTTTTGTTTTTGGGCCTAGGTAACTTGAGTAATTAAGTCCGCTGGGGTGTCTCTACACCTAATTCCCTAAAGCCAACTGGCTTGGGAGCATTGGCCCAAAGCTCGTTAAGAAGCCTAGAAAGTCCATATTAAAACAAAGTCAAGCAAGTGTTCTCTCCGAGTTAAAATTCCTAACGGTTCTTTGTGTGAGAATAATCTTGACAAAAGATAGGTTTTTATAAAAAAATATTTCTAGCGGAGATATGAAGGTTTTATTCTATGATAAAGACTATTGCACGTTCACAAGGTGTGTATGAAATGAAAACAAGAAAAAGGTGGAGTGAAAAATAAGACCTAGTTTCCTGTTAAGGAAGATAGAAATTCTGAAATTGAAACTTTACTGAAAAATGAAACTTGAAAAATACTTAACTCTTTATAAAACTTATGTGATCCTTTTTAAATTTTTATCTGGGCTTTATTTTGTGACATGATCGATCCTTCTGAAACTTAACGACATTATTTGCACTGCACGTAAAGACATATAAAATCTTAAGTTAAATAAGAAACGAGGTGTGAAAAATAAAGGTTCGATAGTCTAGAATCAGGATAATAGAATTGTTATTTTTTTAAAAACAAAACCTTAGGGTTTGAATCATAGTTATTTCGCAAAGCTAGCTTGACGGGATTTTGTGGGTAGTATCCGCTGAAAACCCTCAGGAGACAACACTCCTCCTACTAGGGACACCTAGAGGTTTAACGGCTTGTTGCACACGCTCAGTGGAATCGCGTTCCCTGCGAAAGTGAGGTTAGGAATTTTTGTGAACAAATTGGCTTTGCTCGGGAAGAGCAAATGATAAGTTTGGGGGTATTTGTTCATATCAGATTTTTGCATTTTCATACCGCCCATTTTTTATCACATTGCTTATAGGTAGGTACTCTTGATCCGTGTTTGCTAAATAAATTGCAGGTTACAGGTTCTCAGCTCTAAGCAGTGAAATTCATGGAAAAGCGTGACAAATTCTGGATTACTGCCAACCACAGATAAAATACGGGTCTCCGCTCTCTATCCGTATGTTGCTGCACACCAGTTTAAGGAACAAAATAGCAAATCGATGGTCATTTTCATGCACAAAGTGTAGGGTTACTAGGCACACATCAAGAGGTTCCACAAGGCATCAACCATGCCTAATTCAAAAATTTATGTGCCGAGAAACCCTAATGCAAGATCGTTAACTAGAGGATAGGCGAAACTTCAAGCTAGCAAACAACTTTACTAAAAAGAGAAAGGGATTACAACCTTTGTAGATCCGGTCCTCCACTTCCAAAGCTCCGTGTTGACGTCCCTTCGCTGCGATCATCGGGATCCATGACCCTAGCGTTGATTTCATCAGAGAAATGAGCGGGCTAGGTCATTGACTTCGGTGCCAAAGATGATCTACGTCGAGACGACTCAAACTCAAGCTCCATCTTCACTTGGTCATGAACCTTGTGAAGAAAACACCCTATACAACATGGCAAGTGGTAGAGGATGAAGAAATAGGAAGTGGGTTCACTTTGGATTTAGATTTCTCACTTGATTTCATCACTTAGAATTTTTTAGCAAGCTTTTCTTTTCTTCATGAAGAAGAAGAAGAAGAAGAAAGACAAAGAATTATTGCAAAAAGAAAATTCAAGTGATGTCTATCATATTGCAACCATGGGTAAATTTAACTCATGTAAAGAGCAAACCATAGTTTAGGTAATGGTTAGGATTAAGAACAAAACAAAATGGCTAGACTTTTCAAAGATGCTAAAAGCTTCATGAAGCTTCAAGTATAATACAAGAAAAGCCACCATTTTGTTTAATCAAAATAAATAAAGAAAATAAAACCCTAACCATTAACTAAACATGGTGTACATCAAACACATACCCAAGTTTGCATGTATCATTCAACATGATACAATCTAGTGCACAAACATATATCAAATATACAATGTGCACAATCTAGTGAGAAAAATAATCTTAAGTGAACCAATATTAGTTAATGTAAAGTAATATATCAAATATATAATTATACATTAAATCATTAAATCAACACTTGATTTAATGATCCGGTCATACTGCATATAACCGACTAATATCAATAGTAACAACTTATCGAATCAACACTTGATCCGATAACCCGGCTATATCGCATATAACCGATCAATGTCACAAATCGCGAGAATCGAATACAGTATCACATACTGGTATTATTCTCGGTCCCGCACATATCTCATATGCGCTCCTATCTCGTTTCGCTTGAGACAGGAAACCTCTGTGTAGGACTCTAAAGACTCGTCAATACGCCGGCAGTAGGTGATGATCATATCAAACACCCACAAGCCGCAAGCGGTGTGCTAAACGTAATGGCCACCTGGGTTTTGAGCGATCAGAAGATCAACAAGCAAGCCTGTGAATCCAACCAGTAACACTCCCGTACAGTCCGGTCTCCTCGTCTGATATGTCGCATATCTCGCCTAGGGGTGGTAAACGTCAGACCCCAGTAGCTCGATAAGTCGTGTCGATATGAGGTCTATAACAGTTTGAGAAACTACTTGTAACACTTACCAGTAAATCTCAGCAACCCTAGCCTGGGATTTCCGGTTATAGCCAATCGACCACAGCGCAACATCAACTCCCTATACCGGGAAAGACGAATCCCTTCCTATCGCTCATTGCCTCCATGTGATTCGGGACTGTACCCAAAAACCACCGTTTTGCACGCTCTCTTGGACGTGGAAAGGTGGAAATCAAAGCACAGTGGGAATCACACAAGACTCCATGACGATCTTGGGTCTACAGACTAACCTGTACCGGTGTCACCAGAGAACTGCCATCTGACATGAGGTATAATACCATCTGGGAGTTCTCGGCGAGTCCGTCCAGTGTACCCAATCTCTACTGAGCACCCGTACACCATCCTTGATGTCAAACACCGATGGATACGGGATCATCTATCGCCCATTATATGGGTCAAGATGCGTATACGCTAGTCTACTCTGGTGCATCGATGCCCTGTCTCGATACACCCTCGACTAGGAACAGTTATAGGATGTACTCGTCGACCACCGTGGCCCCACTAGTATGATCTCATCATAGTCCCAGTAGTCGAGTACATATCCTAAGGGCTTTATCAACATGTATTAGAGACAATCAGAGTACATGTTAAGATAAAGTACAACCAGATAGCATACTATCATGTCGAGCAAGAAAGTCCTCCCTATATACGTCCCAGCATCCACTATAATATACATAGTATGTACAGTAATGGCCTCTAGGGCATACATATAACTAACAATCTCCCACTTGCACTAGGTCCATCTGTTGTGGTATCACATACCCAACAATTAGCTATGGTTGAAGTATCTCATACTCAACCATCCCATAAAAGGCTCTACTGGGGAAAAGGCCTTTGTGAGTGGATTCGCGCTGTTGTCCTCTACGTCTGCTCTCCTAACCTCGATCACCCTGGAGATTAACTATCTTCATGATCAGGTGATGCTGCCTTAGAATATGTCTGGATCACTGATGAGACGGACGTTCCTTGGCATAAGCGACAACTCCATTGTCACACAATGGGAGGAACTAAGTTCATCTCATGAACTAATATACACCCTGACAGCCTCTTTGGTAGCATCTTAAGTAGCGATGTATCTTGCCTTTAATCGTCTAGTAAGTCACGGTATTTAGCTTGGAACTCTTCCAACATACCGTCCCTTTACTGAGGGTAAAGACAATACCTGTGACTGACATTCAGTCGTCCTTATCACCCTGGAACCCTTCCAGTGATTCTTCCCAGGATCGATTGATACCATCTCACTACATCTAGTGAGTATCCTAACATCCAATTAGATCTATCTCATAGATCCAAAATCCAGGATTTAGTAGGTATCATTTTGATCCTTTATGGAGAATCATTGTGATAAGCGGAGATTGACCGAGCGTAGCATAGGAAACTCCTTCCCTATCAAGAGTATGTCATCCACGTACTCTATGAGGATCACCACCATACTCCCTACTACCTTTTTGTATATACAAGGTTCATCTACCATTTTTATGAAGTCAAACTCTTTGACTACCATATCAAAACAGACGTTCCAACTCCGTGATGCCTGCTTTATCACATAAAATATCTTGCACACGTTTCCGCTGCTCCCACTTTCTACGAAGCCCTCTGGTTGTGTACTTATAGACGCTTTATTCTAAAACATCATTTAGAAAAGCTGTCATGACACCCAACCACCAGATATCGTAGTCATGGTATATAGCCATGGCAAGTAGGATCTGGATGGACTTAAGCATAGCTTCATAGAAAAGGTTTCATCAGAATCCATACCTGGTCAATGATGCAAACCTTTAACAAGTCTAGCTTTGAAAGTCTCAACTTTTCCATGTACACCAAGTAATCTTCTCAAGATATACTTGCTCTTGATGGAGATTTAACCCTTCAGATAAAGCAACCAAAGTCCATACCTTGTTGGTGTATAAGGATTCCATCTCAGATCACTAAGCATCCAGCCATTCTTACAGAGTCCCACTCCTGATGGCCAGCTCGAAACTAGTTGGGTCATCATCGCATGATGTAATCCTCGCTCCCACTGTCATAGAGAAACCAAAGTATCTCTCAGGTGGGTGAGGAACCCTATTAGATCGGCGGAGAGGCTGAGGTTCGTTGGTTACTATTGAATCCTTCGGTTCTACCAAATCATCTGCTGTAGTTTGCATAGTTGGAACAGCTTCCAGTTCTACCTCATGACCACTAATTTTTGTTTCTCGGTTTGGTAGAAGATATCCCTTGCGAATGCTTAGGATATCCAACAAACTTCCACAGATCTGACTTTGCCTCGAGCTTGTCCGGATTTTTCTTTTTAGACATAGGTCGGACAACCCCAAATCTTAACTAATTTAAGAAAATGGGCTCTTCCCTTTCCATATCACATATGAAGTGGTAGGTAACTGATTTGATTTGAACCCAGTTCAATAGGTATGCAGCTTCTCAAGTGCATAACTCCCAAAAGGAAATAGGAAACTCAGTAGTACTCATCATAGAGCACACCATATCACATAGGGAGCTTTTGCTCCGCCCCGATATACCATCGTGCTATGGTGTATTCGGAGGAGTAATGCCGAGAGAGAATCTCATTCTCCTTTAGAATAGTCTAGGATTTCCGTGCTCAAGTATTCTCCTCCTTGATCTCATCAAAGGACATAATACTTATACCCGTATTTTGGTTCTCTACTTCTGACTTATATTCTGTGAATATCTCAAAAGGTTCGGACTTGTGTTTCAACAGGAACATATATTTGAATCTTGAGAGATCATCAGTGAATGTAATGAAGTACAAAGAACTGGTCTTGGCATGTATAGACAGGGGACCTTCATACATCAGCATGTATCAATCCTAAGAGTTCAGTAACTCTTTCTCTGTTTCCAATAAATAGAGCTGTGGTCATTATATCTTTGTGACATAACTGGCAAGTTTCATAAGATGTAAATTTAAAATGATTTAAATATGCATCTAAATGTAACTTCAGCTAGTCGGGTCGCATTGATATGACCTAGTCTACAATACCTCAAGAAGGATTCGTTCATTTCTGAACTCTTCCTCTTGTGTGTGTTCTGTATACTAAGAACTGTAGTTTGATTTAGAACGTCAATGCTTTTAGATAACGTGCCTGAACCGATCAACTCTTGATATAGGAAATGTTCGAAACATTATCCAACAATACAAAATTATATCCTTTCTTTATTAATAAAGAGACTGATATGATGTTGTATATCAGGTTCGGTATCTAATAACATTTGTTCAGAATCAATGTATTCTGGTAATACAGGGTGATAGTGACCAACAGTCTTGGCTGCAACACTTGCACCGTTTTCTGTCTCATGAAACTTATCACCCGTCCTCAGTTCTCTACCTTTCTATAGCCCATGTAATAGATTACATATGCGGGATCCTGATCCGGTATCACATACCCAGGACGTAAAGGATACTGAGAAACAGTTCTTTGTAATGAAAACACCCGAAGATGATGAATCAACATGCACTCTCTTCGTTTGGGCTGCACGGGAATTCTGGTAATCCCCTATATCCTGCTCTGTCTTATAACAATTATAAGTTGGAGCGGGACCAACGTTCCCCAGCTCAGTATAACAAGCGGGTTCGGTCAATACATCCGTATTATTATCTTGATTAAGGCGTGATATGGTCGCTACCTGGAGAGAGAGAGAAGAAAACACTCAGTGTATGCTCTTACAAGATTAGATTGGTTATTTATTTTATCTAATCAGGATGGCTCCCACTGTTTTTATCAAATCTTCTTTCAAACCCTAAAAGGAAAGACTAGCCGCGATTAATTACACACTACAAGTTCGCCAATCTTTCAACCAGGCCAGTGTTGGTACTTTGAGGGAGGTCCCCCGTGCTTTCGCACGAACCTAATTAATGTAAACCTCGTTTTCCTAGAGACATAATCTCGTTAACACCTTTCTAGACACCTACTTGATCGGCTAATTGTAATGTGTAAAACTCTCCTAGGAGTAACTCTTACTCGCAGCGGGTATCGGGATCCAACTATCTCATAGAAGGTATGCAATCTCATTGCAAATTTCAACACTTGAAATTCCCGATAATCTTTTGCCCCAAGCCTCCTATGACCTTGACAAAGGCCAACAAATCATAATCTGCTAGTCAAGTTCAACCCGTTATTTCTTGATTGAAATAAACCCACCCGCACGGCCCTTGACAAAGGCCAACAAGGTCGCACGACTACTCTAATCCAATCTGCATCATATGCATAAGTAGATAAGTACTATTCAGCTACTATACACTACGCCTTGACAAAGACCAACAAACGCAGCACGAATACTAAACAGTCCTTATCTGAAATGACGGAGGGCTACGACAGATTTTTCTGAAAACCTATTGCGTAATGAACTTGATATCGTTGTAGAATCAAATAGTTTTAAAATGGAGTGTTTTTTAGGCTTTTCTAGTTTTGCTAAAGGGGTCACTCCCGGTGAAGGGATCGTCGGCCCTTTCCTCGTCGAATGAGGTGCGGGATATATCATATATATCACTGTGCAAAGCAGAAACTATAGAAGCAATCAAAAGACAGACCGAGTGTGTAGTATCTGCCAGTTATTGCTAAAGGGGTCACTCCCGGTGAAGGGATCTCGGCCCTTTCCTCATCGAATAAGGTGCAGGATGTTCTACAAGGAATACCGCGATGCAAAGCAAGAACTATAGCTACCTGTTTTTGAAAATTCGATTCCTCAACATCTTTAGGTTTCTTTTTCTTTCATTAATCACATTAATGAAGTCCCATCATATTTATCACCTAAACATCACAGATAAATACGACGTACACTTATGCCATCAGCATTCGCCTCGATGTCCCGTCTGCACCGTTAGGTTAGGTGACTAACGGCAGAGCGGGGCAGGGCTAGCGCGGGCGTAAAACATAAGTAACGTCTATATAATATTTCATATATACTATATACAGCATTTATCACAGCTCATCAAATGATCACATCACAGATATCGCAGCAGAAGAAACATATGAAATATTGGATATACTAGGACGTCCGTGTCTTATTTTGAGCCTCTATAAAACATGGATTCCACGGTCGCGATGAATAGCCTAACCCACACCCCTAGACCCCTATGAGAGCGGCAAGCAACCCTACCAATTCTAAAGTTAGAAGACCCGGACTCGACTCCTCGAGTTAGTCTCCCTCTGGACCCTAGAACCGAGTTACTTGTGCTCCCCTCCTTGGGTCTATCCTAGTGCGGAAAAGTAAATAATATACATCAACGGTGTCATCTTCCGCAACCTGGAAGTACCCCAATAAAAGAATATTACATACAAGTTTTTACATGAATGAAAATGAAAAACAATCATCTCACATAAAAACCCCCGGCTATTCAAACACGACGATCCAATATAGCATATCCAGCAACACATAACATCACATGTCATCAACGTAAGTAAATATGCCCATCCCAATTGTCGTTGTCATATAGCAACGAAACCGGCGATATCACATATTACACTTACGGTCACAGATAAAAAAGTGTAAAACTACAACAGTTGGAATCCGCAAACTCATTAGACATCGCATGCCTAACCAAATGAATTCCTTAGACATCGCATGCCTAACAATTATAAACCCCGCATTTTAGTCTCATTATCGAAAACTCTTTTCAATATCAAGTGGGGCAATTCAACAAGATTTCCGACATCCTAATCGAATGCTCGTCGCAAACTTTATTAGGCGGCCGCACCCCCGATACCGTCGACGAAGTGCACTAAGGCGGAACACCGCTGCCGCGAGCACCCGAACGGATGCTTTCGGCGACGGGGTTCTCCTACAGTCACTTGGTCGGGGCTATGGGGTATAGCTGTCTATTAAGTTTACCCGGCGAGTATCCGCATACACTACATGATTGCAACGGACTTTTGATCGCATCAAAATTCCGTGGCAACGGATCATTTGAGACTAAACTGCTATGTTTATAACATCTATTCAGTTATCTCATAACTACTTGTGGTTCCAAATATTGTATCACATTCCAAATAAATAGAAAATGTTAAAATTTCCGATCGAACAATCAAACACCCAAGTTTTCCCGAAACAGCTCAACACATGAAATAAGTTTAAAAACATCCGTTTCATGCCACAGTACCAACGGTCCAGCCGTAGAAGGGTCAAGCCAACGCCTCACATGTGGCATGCCGTACTGCCCCAAACCCTAAGGTTCAAAGGGCAATTCAAGATGGTCACATAATCGAGTTAAGGTTTGTTGTCTTTTAGAGGGTCCATCGCGTTACTTGCACTACTTAGAACGTCTCTAAACTACAGAAAGATCCAACACTTGGAAATTTCCCGACAGGGGAAAAAGTGGGTATTTATATCCGGTCGAACCTTTTAACATATTCTAAAATTACCCGGAAAAACACATAGACAAAATTAAACAATCCGATCGAATCATCGAGTCCCCAAAACAACCCAGAAAACTCAACTCTTGAGTGCAAATTAAAATTTCCCAAAAAACAAAGGAATAACTGAAGGACATTACTGTGCAAACCACGTGCAGTGATTGACCATTATGGCCGCGGAACCGCCGCCCAAGCCAGGGTGGGGCCGCGGTTCCGCGGCGCGTTGAACGATTTGGGTGCACGTGCTGCACAGTATTTCCTAAAAATCCCTGCTGATTTTTTTGAGAATTTTTAATCTAGAAAAATCCACAGTTACAGAAAATGTACAGAGAAGGGTTTCGGATTAGGGTTTCGGGCTCGATCGGACATCTAACAACGTCTACACTTCACCTAAGGCTCTAGCTAGGCTCTGATACCACTGTAGAGTTACTAGGCACACATCAAGAGGTTCCACAATTCATCAACCATGCCAAATTCAAAAATTTATGTACCGAGAAACCTTAATGCAAGATCGTTAACTAGAGGATATGCGAAACTTCAAGCTAGCAAACAACTTTACTAAAAAGAGAAAGGGATTACAACCTTTATAGATCCGGTCCTCCACTTCCAAAGCTCCGTGTTGATGTCCCTTCACTGCGATCATCGGGATCCAGGACCCTAGCATTGGTTTCATCGGAGAAATGAGTGGGCTAGGTCGTTGACTTCGGTGCCGAAGATGATCTACGTCGAGGCGACTCAAACTCAAGCTCCATCTTCACTTGGTCATGAACCTTGTGAAGAAAACACCCTATACAACATGGCAAGTGGTAGAGGATGAAGAAATAGGAAGTGGGTTCACTTTGGATTTGGATTTCTCACTTGATTTCATCACTTAGAATTTTCTAGCAAGCTTTTCTTTTCTTCATTAAGAAGAAGAAGAAGAAGAAGAAAGAAAAAGAATTATTGCAAAAAGAAAATTCAAGTGATGTCTATCATATTGCAACCATGGGTAAGTTTAACTCATGTAGAGAGCAAACCATAGTTTAGGTAATGGTCAGGATTAAGAACAAAACAAAATGGCTAGACTTTTCAAAGATGCTAAAAGCTTCATGAAGCTTCAAGTATAATACAAGAAAAGCCACCATTTTGTTTAATCAAAATAAATAAAGAAAATAAAACCCTAACCATTAACTAAACATGGTGTACATCAAACACATACCCAAGTTTGCATGTATCATTCAACATGATACAATCTAGTGCACAAACATATATCAAATATACAATGTGCACAATCTAGTGAGAAAAATAATCTTAAGTGAACCAATATTAGTTAATGTAAAGTAATATATCAAATATATAATTATACATTAAATCATTAAATCAACACTTGATTTAATGATCCGGTCATACTGCATATAACCGACTAATATCAATAGTAACAACTTATTGAATCAACACTTGATCCGATAACCCGGCTATATCGCATATAACCGATCAATGTCACAAATCGCGAGAATCGAATACAATATCACATACTGGTATTATTTTCGGTCCCGCACATATCTCATATGCGCTCCTATCTCGTTTCGCTTGAGCCAGGAAACCTCTGTGTAGGACTCTGAAGACTCGTCAATACGCCGGCAGTAGGTGATGATCATATCAAACACCCACAAGACGCAAGCGGTGTGCTAAACGTAACGGCCACCCGGGTATTGAGCGATCAGAAGATCAATAAGCAAGCCTGCTCACACTCTTGTGAATCCAACCAGTAACACTCCCGTACAGTCCGGTCTCGTCGTTTGATATGTCACATATCTCGCCTAGGGGTGGTAAACGTCAAACCCCAGTAGCTCGATAAGTCGTGTCGATATGAGGTCTATAACAGTTCGAGAAACTACTGGTAACACTTACCAGTAAATCTCAGCAACCCTGGCCAGGGATTTCCGGTTATAGCCAATCGAACACAGCGCAACATCAACTCCCAATACCGGGAGAGACGAATCCCCTCTTATCGCTCATTGCCTCCATGTGATTCGGGACTGTACCCAAAAACCACCGTTTTGCACGCCCTCTTGGACGTGGTAAGGTGGAAATTAAAGAACAGTGGGAATCACACAAGACTCCATGACGATCTCGGGTCTACAGACTAACCTGTACCAGTGTCACCAGAGAACTGCCATCTGACGTGAGGTATAATACTATCCGGGAGTTCTAGGCGAGTCCGTCCAGTGTACCCAGTCTCCACTGAGCACCCGTACACCATCCTTGATGTGAAACACCAATGGATATGGGATCATCCATCGCCCATCATATGGGTCAATATGCGTATACGCTAGTCTACTCTGGTGCATCGATGCCTTGTCTCGATACACCCTCGACAAGGAACAGTTATAGGATGTACTCGTCGACCACCATGGCCCCACTAGTATGATCCCATCATAGTCCCAGTAGTCGAGTACATATCCTAAGGGCTTTATCAACATGTATTAGAGACAATCAGAGTACATGTTAAGATAAAGTACAACCAGATAGCATACTATCATGTCGAGCAAGAAAGTCCTCCCTATATACGTCTCAGCATCCACTACAATATACATCGTATGTACAGTAATGGCCTCTAGGGCATACATATAACTAACACAAAGCACAATGTCAACACAAGATCAAAGATATCTACGCGGAGCTCAAGAAAATCATGGCAAAAGATCCACATCAAATCACCTTTTGATCTGCTGAAAATCTGGAAGAAATGTGAAGAGCTTCTGAGAAACCAAGTACACCACACTGAAGAGAACAGAAACATAGGGAAACCCACCAAATCTGTGGAGCTAACTCCCCTAAATGGCCGTGGATCCGCGGCCAACATGGCGACTCAGCAGCGGATCCGCGACCGAGTTGACTCGGCAATTGAAGATTTTTTGGGGGCATTTTAGTAACTTCATCTGGGGCCAGAATGTTGCTCTACGGTTTCAGTTTCCTGCCTATAAATAGCCCAGAACAATGCCAAGTGAGGGGTGCTTATTCTTGTGTGAGATTTTAGGATATATTTTGTAGTTCTTCTTCCTCTTTTCATCTTTCTCCATTAAAACCTTGTAGTGAGCTTTTATGAGTGAAGTGATGAATAAAAGAGTTCTTTTCTTTATCATGCTTGTCTTGTTATTTTGTTAATTATATTTTCTTGTAATTTTCATTTGCTAATCTAGTTTTTGTTATTTGTTGTTTTTTTGTTTCTTCTTCTATTTTTCTTTATCCTTAACAACAATGAAGCTTAAGCTTGATCCTTGCCAAAGTGAGGTCGCAAATAGCTAGTTGTAATCTTCTAATCTCTTTCTTTCTATCTTCATCCTTTTGTTGTATTTTCGTTTTTTTTTGTAATGGGTGAGTAGTTTCTCACTTGTTAGGGTAGGGTAAGGAAAGTTTGAGAGAAGGAAATCTCTCTCACTTTTTTCTTGCCCAACATCTTAATTCGGACTTCCGTTAATTGAACCACAATCCGCTCCCTACGACACCCTATCCTACATGATAGCGGTGATTCCTTAGTGAGACCGGTCGTGGTTGAATTAATCGGAGGTTAAGGCTAAGAGCCAAGAACGGACGGACAAGGACCAAAAGGAAGAAACTAAGCGTTGGAAAGCCTAGCTTATACTCGCAAGTTCCTTCCTAGTCGTGCTAATCCCCGTTGTTGCCGATTACCTTAACACCGATATTAAGAGTGGCAACGAAAGAAGTGAGTGATTCCTATCTCAAACTAACCTAATTCTAACCCTAACAAGCTCTCTTTATATACATTTTAGCACATCGTTAATCTCAAACAAACCTGGACATTTGGACTTAACTCGTTAAAGCACATAGAAAAAGATTCCCATCTCCCTGCGGACGACCCGTACTCAACCGGCTAGCTACCAAGCAAAACCGTCTTGATTGCGGTAATTAACTAAGCACGTAAAAAGACTAACAATCAGCTCTCCTAGAAACAGCGCGATCTCACCCCCAATACTGGGAAAGAAGAAACCCCTGCCGATCCGCTCACTGCCTCCATATGGCTCGGGACTGTACCCAACTAAAACCTGTTTGCACGACTCCATTGAGTTGTGGTAGGGTAGTAATCAAAGCACAGTGGGAACTCACATGAGACAAATGAAGATCTCAGGTCGATGAACAAACCTGTACACATGTCACCAGGGAACTGCTATCTGACGCTAGGTATAATATCAACTAGAAGGTTCCCGGCGAGTCCTGTCCGGTGTACTCATAACCCAAGGAGCACCTATATACATCTTAGGTGAACCAACTGACACCAATGGCTTGTTAGACCGGCCACCACCCGTCATCAGGGTCTCGACTGTATACACTAGTATACTAATGGAGTATCGATGCCCAGTCTCGAAAGCACCACGACTAGGGACCACTTTAAGGATGTGATTATAGACTACCCAACTCTCACGTATATGATCGCCATCATACTGCTGGTATTCAAGAAAGAATCCTAATGGCTCTATCAACGTGTAATAGTGATCTGTAATATCACCTGAAGCATGTAAACGATGATAAAGATAAACCGGATAGCATACTATCATCTTGAGTAAGACTGTCCTACCGGCATAGGTCCTCCTTTAATCATTGCAATCACGTGCATGCGATCCAATAATTGACTTTGAGGGCACTTTATCCAAAATTCTCCCACTTGCCCTCAAGGTTAATTATTGCGATGTCGCATACTCACAGCCCGTGTGATACCGAACATCCAACTCCTCTACTGATTAGTCTCACAAAGCCCGTTTGTGAAACTATTGCGTTCGAGAAATAGCCTTAGTGAGTGGATCCGCCCTGATGTTTCTTTCTATGTCTCTCTTAATCTCAAATTCGCGGAAAAATCCATCTCCCAAAATGAGCAATACCTATTTTAGAATATGTCTGGATATCTGATGGGACCTAGTTCACAAATGAACTCCAAATCCAGAAAACTTCTTAGACTGTATCGTCAACTGAATTTAATCAGTATCCTGAGCCATGCCTCCCTCAGTATCCGCTTGGACCACCTGTCCAAACTACTGCCCCTCTTTAGAGGGAAAACTATAACTCTGACAGTCACTCTGTCATCCAGGTCACCTTGGAAGCCTGTAATGATAACCGTCTCCCGAAAGAGGCTGTCGTTATCATATCCCTAGAACATCAACGTATGTTCTAAAACTGCTTCCGAATGTTTCTCTAGGATTGGATTAATATAAACTTATTGCAGCTAGTGCAAAACAACATCTGGTGTGGTACTTGACATCTCATGATTGACTAAATTGCCTAAGCAAGTGATATGCCAATCATGCACATCTCTCTTCCCTTTAGTCTCTAAGACGCCTTTAGAGAGGGAGACTCCATCACCTGTAGGTACACTACCATGCCAGGAGTCGTCCATTCTAAAACACCTTTAGAATACTGTCTGAGTACCCAGATTGGGAAACTACCCAAATCTAGATCTAAAATTATAGATCTAGTAACCAGAATGTCTGATATAATATCCAAGTCCTATATGGAGAAACCACCGTGTGACAACCATAGTATAACCGATCGTAGTGCAGGAATTTTACTTCCTGCTCTGCGTATGTCATCTAAATACCAGGACATCACACCCTACTGCCTTCTTAACAGATCCATCCCCTATTCTGATGAAGTCAAAGCCTATGACTGTCACATCAAATATAGATGGTATATCTCCGCTATATCTGCTTTTGTCTATAAATAGACACAAATTACTTGTCCACTATGCTTCCTCTGCTCCCACTAACCACAACAACCCTCTGGCAGAATCATATACACGTGCACTTCTAAAGCTAGTTTAGAACGACGCTATACTCATCTTCCTGTCAGGTCTCATAGTCCAGAACAGCAACAATAGCAAGTCTAGGTGAACAAGAACCTCCCTGTCACCATCCTTGAGGCTACCGGAGTACCTCTCTGGTGTTTGAGGTTACCCACCATATCTGCGGAGTGGCTAATGGAATGTTAGACCTGATTGAATCTTTAGGTACTATTAAATTTTCAGTATTCGTTTGCGGTTTTGGAATCTCTTCCAGTTCTACCAAACTCCCACTACTGTTTTCTGAAAAAGTCTATTTTACTAAAACTGTGGCAAGTCAAGAACAATATCATTATTGATCTTCTAGATGGTAGAAAGTTAACCCTCGTCATAGCCTGGGTTAACCCACAAACTGCCATTACAGAAACGTGCCTTGAGTTATCCAGAGTCTGGTTTCAAGCAAAAGCCGGACAACTCCATATACCTTAACATCGTTAAGATATGAGCCATTCTATATACAATATAGAAACAGAGGCACTTATTTAATTGGAACCAGATTGAAATCATGCAGCTGTCTCCAGTGCATGTAATTAAATGGAGAGAGGCTAATCAGCATTACTCAAATTAGGAGTTCATCCATGTAGGGTTACAAGGCACTCTCACAAGGGCCTATTAGGCATCAACCATGCCTGATTCAAAAATTAGACGTGCCGAACAACCCTAACCAAGATCTTTAAACTGGAGATTAGGAGAAACAAAGCATGTTAAACACTTTAACATCTAAGAGTTTGGGATTACAATCTTTGTAGTCTGGTCCTTCACTTCATAAGCTCCGTGTTGAGGTCCCCTTGCTGCGATCATCATTTACCCGGACTCTAGAGAGACTCCACGAAGAGAATGATGCAAACTTTCTTCCGATCTTCGATAACTAAGATAATCTACCTTGAAATTTCTTTAACACAAGCTCTTACTAACAAACGAAGTGAACACTCTAATCTAAATGGCTAGGATAGATTAGGATGATGAAGTAGGATTTTAGCTCTCATCTATTTTCTTAATCTCACTCAAAATCATCACTAATGAAAAAGCTAGAAAGCTTTTCCATTGAAAAAGAGAAGGAATAAGAAGAACCATTTCCTTTGTGATGAATAATGAAAGTGTGTCGAGGTTAGAAATGCAACCATGGGTTAAGTATGATAACTTAACCCATGTAGAGACTTAACCATGGTCATGGGTTGGGTTGGGTTAACAAATATCATAACAAATATCTTTACAAAATATCTTTGCAAAAACAAAAAACAAAGCTTCTAGAAACTTCTAGAAAAACTTAACCCAAATCAAACCCTAACCATGTTTAATCTCCACTAAACATGTTGCATTAATAACCCTAACATGTTACAATATTATATATCACATATACAATATTTATTGTAACAAAATAAAATAATACAATTAATAAATATCGCATATGTATCAATGTATTACCCGAGCGAGAAAAAGAATCTTTTAGTGAGCTTATATTAGTTAATGTAATTTAATATATCAAATATATAATTATACATTAAATTATCGAATCAACACTTGATCCGATAATCCGGCTATTTCACAAATAACCGACTAATATAATCTGTATCAGTTCATCAAATCAACACTTGATCCGATGACCCGGCTATATCACATATACCAGGCCGATATCTCATATCGCGAGAATCTAATACGGTATCACATACACGTATTGTTCTCGGTCCCGCACATATCATATATGTGCTCCTACTTCGTTTTTCCTGAGCCAGGAAACCTCTATGTAGGACTCTAAAGAATCGTCAATACGCCGGCAGTAGGTGATGATCATATCAAACACCCACAAGCTGCAAGCGGTCAGCTAAACGTAACAGCCACCCTGGTATTGAGCGATCAGAAGATCAACAAGCAAGCCTGTACATTCTCCTGCGAATCCAATCAGTAAAACTCCAGTACAGTCCGGTCTCTTCGTCTGATATGTCGCGTATCTCAACTAGGGGTGGAAAACGACAGACCCCAGTAGCTTGATAAGTCGTGTCGATATTTGGTCTATAACAGTTCGAGAAACTACTGGTAACACTTACCAGTAAATCTCAGCAACCCTGGACAGGGATTTCCAGTTATAGCCAATCGAACACAGCGCAACATCAACTCCCTATACCGGGAGAGACGAATCCCCTCCTATCGCTCATTGCCTCCATGTGATTCGGGACTGTACCCAAAAGCCACCTTTTTGCATGCCCACTTGGACGTGGTATGATGGAAATCAAAGCACAGTGGGAATCACACAAGACTCTATGACGATCTCGGGTCTACAGCCTAACCTGTACCAGTGTCACCAGAGAACTGCCATTTGACGTGAGGTATAATACCCTCTGGGAGTTCTCGGAGAATTCGTCCAGTGTACCCAGTCTCTACTGAGCACCCGTACATCATCTGTGATGTCAAACACCGATGGATATGGGATCATCCATCGTCCATCATAAGGTCAAGATGCATATACGCTAGTCTACTCTGGTGTATCGATGCCCTGTCTCGATACACCCTCGACTAAGAACAGTTATAGGATGTACTCGTCGACTACCGTGGCCCCACTAGTATGATCTCATCATAGTCCCAGTAATCGAGTACATATCCTAAGGCCTTTATCAACATGTAACACAGAGACAATCAGAGTACATGTTAAGATAAAGTGCAACCAAATAGCATACTATCATGTCGAGCAAGAAAGTCCTCCCTATAGATGTCCAAGAAACCACTACAATATACATCGTATGTACAGTAATGGCCTCTAAGGCATACATATAACTAACAATCTCCCAATTGCACTAGGGCCATCTGTTGTGGTATCACATACCCAACAATTAGCTGTGGTTGAAGTATCTCATACTCAACCATCCCATAAAAGTCTCTACTGGGAAAAAGGCCTTTGTGAGTGGATCCGCGCTGTCGTCCTCTGTGTCTACTCTCTTAACCTTGATCTCCCTGGAGATCAACCATCATCATGATCAGGTGATACTGCCTAAGAATTATATCTGGATTTCTGATGTGACGGGGATTCCTAGGCCGAAGCCATAACTCCATTGTCACACAATGGCAGGAACAAAGTTCATCTCATGAACTTATATATATCCAGACTGCCTCTTTAGTAGCATCCTTGGTAACGATGTATCTTGCCTTTAATCGTCTAGTATGTCACGGTATCTAGCTTGGAACTCTTCCAACATACCGTCCCTCCACTGAGGGTAAATACAATACCTGCGACTGACATTCAGTCGTCCTTATCACCCTGGAACCTCTTCCAGTGATTCTCCCCAGGATCGATTGATACCGTCTCACTACAACTAGTGAGAATACTAACATCCAATTAAATCTATCTCATAGATCCAAAACCCAGGATTCAGGAGGTATCACTTTGATCCTATATGGAGAATCTTTGTGATAAGTGGAGATTGACCGAGCGTAGCATAGGAAAATCCTTCCCTATCAAGAGTATGTCATCCACGTACTCTACGAGAATCACCACCATACTCCCTACTACCTTTTTGTGCATACAAGGTTCATCTAACATTTTGATGAAGTTAAACTCTTTGACTACCACATCAAAACAGATGTTCCAACTCCGCGATGCCTAATTTATCGCATAAAACAACTTGCACAAGTTTCCGCTGCTCCCACTATCTACGAAGCCCTCTGGTTGTGTACTTATAGACGCTCTCTTCCAAATCAACATTTAAAAAAAGCAGTCATGACACCCAACCGCCAGATATCGTAGTCATGGTAGGTAGCCGTGGAAAGTAGGATCTGGATGGACTTAAGCATAGCTTTGAAAGTCTCAACTTTTCCATGTACACCAAGTAATCTTCTCAAGATATACTTGCTCCTGATAGGGATTTAACCCTTCAGATAAAGCAACCAAAGTCCATACTCTGTTGGTGTATAAGGATTCCATCTCAGATCGCTAAGCATCCAGCCATTCTTACAGAGTCCCACTCTTGATGGCCTGCTTGAAACTAGTTAGGTCATCATCTCATGATGCAATCCTCGCTCCCACTGTCATAGAGAAAACCGAAGTATCTCTCAGGTGGGTGAGGAACCCTACTAGATCGGCGGAGTGGCTGAGGTTCGTTGGAAACTACTGAATCATTTGTTTCTACTAAATCATCAGCTGCAGTTTTGTATAGCTGGAACTCTTTCCAGTTCTACCTCATGACCAATAATTTCTTCACAAGAAATTTTCCTTTCACAAAGGTGGCATGCTGAGAAACAAAACATATTTTGTTCTTCTATTAGGTAAAAGATATTCCCTTGCGTATGCTAGGGATATCCAACAAACTTCTACAGATCTGACTTTGCCTCGAGCTTGTCCGGATTATGCTTGTAGACATAGGCTGGACAACCCCAAATCTTAACAAACTTAAGATATGGGCTCTTCCCATTCCATATCACATATGAAATGGTAGGCAACTGATTTGATTTGAACCCTATTCAATAGGTATGCAGCTTTTCAAGTGCATAACTCCCAAAAAGGAAATAGTAACTCAGTAGTACTCATCATAGAGCACACCATATCACATAGGGTGTAAATGCTCCGCCCCGATACACCGACGTGCTGTGGTGTATACGGAGGAGTAATGCTGAGAGAGAATCTCATTCTCCTTTAGAATAGTCCAGGAATTTCGTGCTCTAGTATTCTCCTCCTTGATCTCATCAAAGGACATAATACTTATACCCGTTTTTGGTTCTCTACTTCTAACTTATATTCTGTGAATATCTCAAAAGGTTCAGACTTGTGTTTCAACAGGAACATATGTCCGAATCTTGAGAGATAAACAGTGAATGTAATGAAGTATAAAGAACCGGTCTTGGCATGTGTAGACATAGGACTTCATACATCATCATGTATAAATCCCAAGAGTTCACTAACTCTTCCTCTGTTTCGAATAAACAGAGCTATGGTCAGCTTATCTTTGTGACATGACCGGCAAGTTCCACAAGATGTAAATTCATACTAATTTAAATATGCATCTAAATATAACTTAGCTAGTCAGGTCATATTGATATGACCTAGTCTACAATGCATCAAGAAGGATTCGTTCATTTCTGAACTCTTCCTCTTGTGTGTGTTCTGTATACTAAGAACTGTAGTTTGATTTAGAACGTCAATGCTTTTAGATAACGTGCCTGAACCGATCAACTCTTAATATAGGAAATGTTCGAAACATTATCCAACAATACAAAATTATATCCTTCTTTACTAATAAAGAGACTGATATGATGTTGTATATCAGGTTCGGTATCTAATAACATTCGTTCAGAATCAATGTATTTGCTAATACAGGGTGATAACTACCAACAGACTTGGTTGCAACACTTGCACCGTTTTTATCTCATGAAACTTATCACCCATTCTCAGTCCTCTACCTTTCTGTAGCCTATGTAACAGATTACATTTGCGCGATCCTGATCCGGTATCACATATCCAGGACGTAAAGGATATTGAGAAACAGTTATGTGTAATGAATACACTCGAAGAAGATGCATCAGCATGCACTTTCTTCGTTTGGGCGGCACGGGAATTCTGGTAATCCCTTATTTCCTGCTCGGTCTTATAACATTTATATGTTGGAGCGGGACCAGCGTTCCCCAGCTCAATATAACAAGCGGGTTCAGTCAATACATCCGTATTATTATCTTGATTAAGGCGTGACATGGTCGCAACCTGGAGAGAGAGAGAGAAGAAAACACTCAGCGTATGCTCTTGCAAGATTAGATTGGTTATCTAATATATCTAATCAGGATGTCTCCCACTGTTTTAGTCAAATCTTCCTTCAAACCCTAAAAGGAAAGACTAGCCGGGATTAATTACACCCTATAAGTTCGCCAATCTTTCAGCCAGGCCAGTGTCGGTACTTTGAGGGAGGTTCCCCGTGCTTTCGCACGGACCTAATTAAAGTAAACCTCGGTTTCCCAGGGGCATAACCTCGTTGACACCTTTCTAGACACCTACTTGATCGGCTAATTGTAATGTGTAAAACTCTCCCAGGAGTAACTCTGTAAGTGCACGGCGGCGCCCCGGCCGTCAATCCGACGCCGGAATGCGGAAGCGGTGAAAAACTTTAATTTTGCGGACTTAGCAAACCGGCACCACCGCGCACTAAACACCCGGATCGTAACCATTAACAAGTCTAAGCTAACTAGAAGATGGGAAAGAGATATACCGACGATTCAAGTCCTCCGGTCTTCATCTCCAATCCGATCTCCTCGCGGGATCTCCGTCCGTCTCCTCCTCGTCGCCGGAAGTGCACCACGTTGCCTACATCGTTTACGGGCTCCCACCTCAATGCCGAGGCAACTCGGGCACGAAGCCGGCTACTCGACGTGCCCAAGGTTCGTTGTAGAATGTAGTGTAGAGATCTCATTTGGGGTTGTGGAGTTGTGCCATTTTGTGGAGGAAAAGAGAGGAACTCCTTTTGCAAAAGAACTAGAGAGCTTTTCTAGCAAGCATCAGAAAACAAATATGCCACACCTAAAATGAATCAATCAAAAACCCCCCATCCTAAAGAATGGCCGGCCACACTCTTGTGAGGGAGGGATGGAGTGAGAAGTCAAGGGGGAGTGGTGGAACCATCATACAAGGGAGTGTCAAGTTATGATGTGAAGAAATGATAGCTAGGAAAGTCCAACACTCAAACAACCATCAACATATCCAAAGTCAATCCATCATGAGAAGGAGAAGTCAATGATGGTGCTCATCATGAAAACCATCATGATACAAAAAGATGCAAAGAACCCCTCCACAAATGCCTATTTGCAACAATGCAAATAAACCCTCCTCCACCAATCTTCGGCCAATGAACGGAACAATGGAAATCGGCCGAAACGGAAAGCAAACTGGCAACTCCAGAAAACTGGTCCCGTAATAAATTACAGGAAAACCCCGATACTGTGCATACACACCCGCATTTGTATTCCGACCGAAATACAAATGCAATGAGACAAAATCTACACTGTACTATACTAGAATCCGGCTTATACCAAAACCGGATAGTAATATCTGTTCGATCCTGATCCGTGCAATACCGCACGTATCTGATCGAACCCTGCCATATAACCATACGGCCTATAGTACAGACTGTCCGATCCTGATCCGTGCAATACCGCACGTATCTGATCCGACCTTGCCATATCTCCATACGGCCTCTACAACCTTTCGCCCGAAAGCTGAGTAACTGAATGTGGGGGACTCTAAAGACTCGTCAATACCTTGGTTGTGGATTTAACCACTAGCACGTCAGAGGTATAAGCCAATACGTGACGGGCTACCAGGTACTGACCAAATGGGACGTCGATGAGGAAGCTCACCCCGACACCCAACTGAGCCTGTCAGTGACAATATCCGTGCAGTCCGGTCCGTTCGTCTATGAGTATCGCATGGCGGGCCTAGGGGGTTGGTAAAAGTCAGACCCCCAAAAGCGGTACAAGTCGTGTCGGAGTGTAGCCCAGAACACCCTGAGATACTACTGGAATACCTACCAGTAAATCTCCTTGCCTTGGCCAAGGACTTTGTGTAATGGCTCTCCTAGACACAGCACGACCTCACCCCCAATACCGGGAGAGACGAACCCCTGAAGATACGCTCACTGCCTCCATGTGGCTCGGGACTGTACCCAACTAAAACCTGTTTGCACGACTCCTTTGAGCCGTGGTAGGGTAGTAATCAAAGTACAGTGGGAACTCACACGAGACAAATGACGATCCCCAGGTCGATGAACTAACCTGCACACATGTCACCAGGGAACTGCCATCTGACGTCTGGTATATGACCAACTAGCATGTTCCCGGCGAGTCCTGTCCGGTGTACTCATAACCCAATGAGCACCTGTATACATCTTAGGTGATCCAACTGACACCAGTGGCTTGTGAGACCGGCCACCGCCCCTCTTCGGGGTCTCGACTGTATACACTAGTCTACTAATGGAGTATCGATGCCCAGTCTCGAAACTCCCACGACTAGGGACCTTTTAAGGATAAGCTTATAGACCCCCAGCTCCCACTTATATGATCGCCCTCATACTGCTGGTGGTCAAGCAAGAATCCTAGGGGCTCTATCAACGTTTAATAGCGACGTGTCAGGTCACCTAAAGCAGTACACGATGATAAAGGTAAACCAGATAGCATACTATCATCTCGAGTAAGACTGTCCTACCGGGATAGGTCCTCCCTCAATCATTACAATCACGTACCTGTGACCTAATAATTGACTCTGAGGGCACTATCTCCAACAATCTCCCACTTGCACTCAAGGCTAATTATTGCGATGTCGCCTACTCACAGCCCGTGTGATACCGAACATCCAACTCCTCTACTAGTCAGTCTCACAAAGCTCGTTTGCGGAACTATTGCGTTCGAGGAATAGCCTCAGTGAGTGGATCCGCTTAGTTGTTTCTTTCTATGTCTCTCTCAAAATCTCAAGTTCGCGGAGAAAGCCATCTCCCGAAAAGAGCAATACCTGTCTCAGAATATGTCTGGATGTCTGATGGGACCTAGCTCATAAATGAACTTCAAATCCAAACTTCTTAGACTGTATCGTCAGCTGAACTTAATCAGTATCCTGCGCCATGCCACCCTCAGTATTGCCTTGGACCACCTGTCCAAAATACTGCCCCTCATCAGAAGGAAAACTATAACTCTGACAACCTTCTTGTCGTCCATGTCACCTTGGAAGCCTGGAATGATAACTGTCTCCTGAATGAGGCTGTCGTTATCATCTCCCTAGAACATCCACTTATGTTCTAAAACTGCTTCCGACTGTTTCTCCAGGATTGGATTAATGTCAACTTATTGCATCTAGTGCAAGAACAACATCTGGTGTGGTACTTGACATCTCACGATTGACTCAATTGCCTGAGCAAGTGATCTGCCAATCATGCCCGTCCCTCTCCCCTTTAGTCTGTAAGACACCTTTGGAGAGGGTGACTCCATTACCTGCAGGTACACTACCGTGCCAGGAGTCGTCCATCCTAAATACTCTTAGAACGCTGTCAAGTACCCTGATTGGGAAACCACCCAAATCTAGATCTAAGACCATAGATCTAGTAACCAGTATGACTGATATAAAATCCATTTCCTTTGTGGAGAAACCACTGTGTGACGACCAAAGTATAACCGATCGTAGTGTAGGAGTTTCTTTTCCTACTCTGTGTATATCATCCAAATACCAGGATATCACACCCTACTACCTTCTCAACAGATCCATCTCCTATTCTGATGAAGTCAAACCTATGACTGTCACGTCAGAAATAGATGATCTATCTCCGCTACATCTGCTTTAGTCTATAAATAGACATAAGCTACCTGTCCACCAATGCTTCCGCTGCTCCCACTGACTACGACAACCCTCTGGCAGAGTCATATACACGTACACTTCTAAAACTAGTTTAGAACGACGCTATACTCATCCTCCCGCCGGGTCTCGCACCCTGGAACAACAGCAATGGTAATTGTGGGTAAACAAGAACTTCCCTGTCACCGTCCTTGAGGCTACCGTAGTACCTCTCGGGTGCCTGAAGTTACCCACCTTATCTGCGGAGTATCCAATGGAATGTCAATCCAGATTGAATCTTTAGGTTCCTGTCAAATCTTCAGTAATCGTTTGTGGTTCTGGAATCACTTCCAGTTCTACCACACTCCCACTACTGTTTTCTGAAAAATCCATTTTTATAAAAACTGTGGCGAGTCTAGAACGATATTGCTATTGTCCATCCAGATGGTAGAAAGTCAACCCGCGTCATAGCCTGGGTCAACCCACAAACAGTCATTACTGAAACGTGCCTTGAGTTGTCCAGTGTCTGGTTTTAAGCATAAGCCGGACAACTCCCCGTACCTTAACATCGTTAAGATATGAACTGTTCTATATCCAATATAGAACCAGAGGCACTGATTTAATTGAACCAGATTCAAATCATGCAACTGTCTCCAGTGCATGTCAACTAAATGGAAGGAGGCCGATCAGCGTTACTCAACTTAGGAATACTTCCAATTATGAGTAACCTGAAAGAGAAGCAAGATCTCTTTATCATTACTATCAACTGAATACCATACACAAGTATCTACATCTTCGATCTGTTTGAAGAATCCCGATACTTGCTATACCTGGTTCTCTACTCTATTCAAATACCTATAACTCCTCAAAACTTAGACTCTGTGTTTCTACGAAACACATGTCTAAGAACTAGAGAAGTTAAAAGTAAACAGAATATAGTATGAGGACCAACCCCTCTGTCCTAATGGACACTGGACAACATACAATACTCTGTATAAGTCCCTTGAGTCTGATAACTCTTTCACTGTGTGCCGTAGGTTGAAAACTGTACTTATGGTTAAGAAGAATTACACCGCTGTTTAATGCTCCTTACCTAACCATCCACTGATATAGGTAAATGTCGTAGACATAATTTCAGAAAGGTATATCTCACTCTATGAAAATAGACGTACAGATATATCAATTTGAAATTGGTGCATAACAGCGGATATTCAAAACCAAATATTTGCCGACCGGCAAACAACCCAGGTGATTTCCTCAAATATCACCGATTACAACGAATCCCGATATAATGAGGATAATCACCCAATTCCCAATAACTTACTCCCACTCATCATCTGTAAAACCATACAGATGTGAGAATCGTATCTGGTAAATACATACCCTGGAGTAAGTATCTAATCGGGAAATCAGTTTTCTATTAACAGTACACAGTGAAACTGAAACATTGAAATGTTTCGATGGGGTATCCTGGTATTCCTAGTAATGCCTCTTCCAGATTCACGACTGTAACCGTATAGTTCTTTGCCACCTCTCCAAATCCCTTCATATGTCTTTAGTCTTTACCTTCTGCACACCCCTTTAGGCCAAATGGTTTTCTTCCTTCCCTACCGTTCGGCACCAGCCTATGGTTTGGAAGAAGACTATCCAATAAGCATAATGGGTGTACTGTCCCAATCCTAGGAACACTCGCAACACGAGAGAAGGTGAAGATAAAAGACACCTGAATGTACTTTATTCCTATTTCTCCTGAACCAGGATCCATCCCCGAACTGGAACAAGTTCCTTTCGAGTTCGTATATAACCATACGATGGAATATCCAAATAAACTGTGGATCTTCGTAGTGATACGGAGTGTCCTGGAGAAATACAAAGATGATGTGGGAGTGGTAACGAAATATTTGGTTTGGTCGTGAATATCTGTTGCAATTTACTTTGCCCTCCTACTAATCCCTTGCTTTGTCTGAACTTAATACCTTCTGCACACCATCGTTATGCTAATTGGTTTTCTTCATTCCCTACCGGTCGGCACCAGCCTAAGGTTTGGAAGAAGACAATCCAATTTGCGTAATAGGTGTACTACCCCTAAACCAAGGAGTACTCGTAACCTGAGAGAGGGTAAAAGGAAAAGACAACTGAATAATCCTATCCGTTTTCTCCAGAACCGGAAACCATGCTCGAATAATTCTTTCGAGTTCGTATCTAACCATACGATGGTTTTGTCCAATGGAAGTGGACGTTCGTAGTAATACGGGGTGTCCTGGAGAAAAGGGTAAAAGTAGGAGTGGCAATGAGGTCTGCAACTCTGACAATCCAAAAGCCAGTGTTAAGTAAGTTCGGTCAACTTGGTCACGGAGTCATAGTCTAGGGTCGGGTCAATGGTCGCTGCCAGAGAGAGAGAGAGAAGAAACACTCAGCGTGCACTCTATCCTAGATCAGAATGGTTACCAATTTATCTAATCTGGAAACCTCCCACTGTACCTCAAATTCTCCTCCAAACCTGAAAGAAGAATTAGTCGGGGTCACCCGAGGAGTAAACTAACTCATCAGTGGGAATCGGGATCCAACTATCATCGCATGATAACGTGACGGAATCCGCTCACGGTATCACACTCCAGAAGGTATGCGCATATCTGGCAAGTTTCAGTTCTTTTGAAACTCCCGATGTGATTTCTGCCCCATGCTCTTATGACCTTGGCGTGAGGTCAAAATATCATAAGTCACATGTCAAGTTCTGCCCGTCATTATTCAGGTTAATTTGAATCCACCCGTACAAGCCCTTGACTAGGGCCAACAAGGCTATACGACTGTCCCAAACCAACGCATCTATCTATGCAGCATATGAATACCCAATAGCTACCAAACACTGTGCCTTGACTAAGGCCAACAAACACAGCTTGAATACTATTGACTACCCATATGAAACGACGGAGGGCTACGAATGGTTTCTGGCGAAAACCTTTAACGTAATGAACTTGATATCGTCGAAGGAACGGATAGCTTTTTGAAAATATAGTGACGAAAACCGTTGCTAAAGAGGTCACTCCCGGTGAAGGGATCTCGGCTCTTTCCCCGTAGAATGGGGTGCAGGATATTTCAACTGAATACCACGGTGCAAAGCAAAAGTAATCGGCTATAGTGAAGTCATTGCCCTGACGCAAACTTTTGTCCAAGGGGTCACTCCCGGTGAAGGGATCTCGGCCCTTGCCTCGTCGACTGAGGAGCAGGATATTCCAATGAATACCACGATGCAAAACAAAAGTAAACGTCCTTGCAATAACAGCTTTTTGAAAAGTGTTCCAACAACATCAGATTAGGTTTGTTTTTAACTTTGCATTGATCCGAATCAATGCAGTCCCATCAATTGATCACACCAAAAAGAACGAAAATATACTGATGTACGTATATGCCATCCGCATTCGCCACTGGGTCCCGTCATTACCCGTTAGGTTAGCTTACTAACGACAGAGCGGGGACTGGACTAGCGCGGATGCAAAACATAGACGACATCTACTAATATATATACCAATATATTATATTTCGCTCAAGGCGTGAAAGAAATGCAACATCACAGAGAATGAACAGCATCACAGAAACAATACAGATATCTGGGATCCCCGGGTTTCACAGAGCCACTACTGAAACCCGACGTTCCCCTGGTCGTGTGGATAGCCTGTGCAATGAAATCCTAGACCCCTACGGGCGCGGCAAGTCACCCGCCAAAACCTGAAGCGAGGCAGCCCCCTTCAGCCCCGTGAATGGACCACCCAGCACTTCACGGAATCCGGCAACTTGGGCACCCCTCCTGGGTCAACCTGTACCCCCTACGAGTGCGGCGAATAGCCCGCCAATCCTAGAGTGAAGCCCCCTCCGTCTCAATGCCATGAGATGCGGGCTTGTTGCCCTCCAGAACCCGGCTATCCGTGCACCCCTCCGCGGGGCAATCCTAGTACAGAAAGTAAAATATACATACAACGGGTACATCGACCGCAACCAGGTCGTGCCCCAAAATAATAATACAATCAGGCAGTGACGGCAGTCCACATGTCGGACGCTCGCCCCGCAATATCAAATGTACATAATACAACAAAACTGTACTAGCATTGCATCCAGGCTATCCCCCACGACCGATCCGCAACATCACAGCAAATACATAGAACATCAACGTGAAAGTCACGTTCGCAAATCCGTCTAACCGGGCTATAGCAGTTAGACCGGATTTACCGATCGAGTGACATTCACGGTCGCAGATATAATGTAAATACTGTGAAAAATGTGTTTAAAAAATTTCCGATTGATCAAACAATTAACAAGTGGGCCCCAAAGAAAACTGTAGCACTCACAGAAACAATTGGCCCAACTTTAATATTCCAAAACCCCTAAAAATAGCCCATAAGACTACAGAGAAAATTTGATGCATTGGAGAGTTCAATGTGCGGCGGAACCGCGGCCCGAGGGGGGTTTTGGCCGTGGTTCCGCGCTCCAAACATTGACTGAACGCATCGAATTTTTCCAGTAGTCTTATAATCGCCTGCACATAATTCTGAGATCACCAGAAAAATTTTTAGACACCAAAAATTCTTAACAGAAAACTGATGTGCACTAAAACATAGATTTTGGAATTTTGGTCGATCGGAAATGCAAAACACATCAAACGAAAGCTAGACGAAGTTAATGGCGAGGCTCTGATACCACTGTAAGTGCACGGCGGCGCCCCGGCCGTCAATCCGACGCCGGAATGCGGAAGCGGTGAAAAACTTTAATTTTGCGGACTTAGCAAACCGGCACCACCGCGCACTAAACACCCGGATCGTAACCATTAACAAGTCTAAGCTAACTAGAAGATGGGAAAGAGATATACCGACGATTCAAGTCCTCCGGTCTTCATCTCCAATCCGATCTCCTCGCGGGATCTCCGTCCGTCTCCTCCTCGTCGCCGGAAGTGCACCACGTTGCCTACATCGTTTACGGGCTCCCACCTCAATGCCGAGGCAACTCGGGCACGAAGCCGGCTACTCGACGTGCCCAAGGTTCGTTGTAGAATGTAGTGTAGAGATCTCATTTGGGGTTGTGGAGTTGTGCCATTTTGTGGAGGAAAAGAGAGGAACTCCTTTTGCAAAAGAACTAGAGAGCTTTTCTAGCAAGCATCAGAAAACAAATATGCCACACCTAAAATGAATCAATCAAAAACCCCCCATCCTAAAGAATGGCCGGCCACACTCTTGTGAGGGAGGGATGGAGTGAGAAGTCAAGGGGGAGTGGTGGAACCATCATACAAGGGAGTGTCAAGTTATGATGTGAAGAAATGATAGCTAGGAAAGTCCAACACTCAAACAACCATCAACATATCCAAAGTCAATCCATCATGAGAAGGAGAAGTCAATGATGGTGCTCATCATGAAAACCATCATGATACAAAAAGATGCAAAGAACCCCTCCACAAATGCCTATTTGCAACAATGCAAATAAACCCTCCTCCACCAATCTTCGTCCAATGAACGGAACAATGGAAATCGGCCGAAACGGAAAGCAAACTGGCAACTCCAGAAAACTGGTCCCGTAATAAATTACAGGAAAACCCCGATACTGTGCATACACACCCGCATTTGTATTCCGACCGAAATACAAATGCAATGAGACAAAATCTATACTGTACTATACTAGAATCCGGCTTATACCAAAACCGGATAGTAATATCTGTTCGATCCTGATCCGTGCAATACCGCACGTATCTGATCGAACCCTGCCATATAACCATACGGCCTATAGTACAGACTGTCCGATCCTGATCCGTGCAATACCGCACGTATCTGATCCGACCTTGCCATATCTCCATACGGCCTCTACAACCTTTCGCCCGAAAGCTGAGTAACTGAATGTGGGGGACTCTAAAGACTCGTCAATACCTTGGTTGTGGATTTAACCACTAGCACGTCAGAGGTATAAGCCAATACGTGACGGGCTACCAGGTACTGACCAAATGGGACGTCGATGAGGAAGCTCACCCCGACACCCAACTGAGCCTGTCAGTGACAATATCCGTGCAGTCCGGTCCGTTCGTCTATGAGTATCGCATGGCGGGCCTAGGGGGTTGGTAAAAGTCAGACCCCCAAAAGCGGTACAAGTCGTGTCGGAGTGTAGCCCAGAACACCCTGAGATACTACTGGAATACCTACCAGTAAATCTCCTTGCCTTGGCCAAGGACTTTGTGTAATGGCTCTCCTAGACACAGCACGACCTCACCCCCAATACCGGGAGAGACGAACCCCTGAAGATACGCTCACTGCCTCCATGTGGCTCGGGACTGTACCCAACTAAAACCTGTTTGCACGACTCCTTTGAGCCGTGGTAGGGTAGTAATCAAAGTACAGTGGGAACTCACACGAGACAAATGACGATCCCCAGGTCGATGAACTAACCTGCACACATGTCACCAGGGAACTGCCATCTGACGTCTGGTATATGACCAACTAGCATGTTCCCGGCGAGTCCTGTCCGGTGTACTCATAACCCAATGAGCACCTGTATACATCTTAGGTGATCCAACTGACACCAGTGGCTTGTGAGACCGGCCACCGCCCCTCTTCGGGGTCTCGACTGTATACACTAGTCTACTAATGGAGTATCGATGCCCAGTCTCGAAACTCCCACGACTAGGGACCTTTTAAGGATAAGCTTATAGACCCCCAGCTCCCACTTATATGATCGCCCTCATACTGCTGGTGGTCAAGCAAGAATCCTAGGGGCTCTATCAACGTGTAATAGCGACGTGTCACGTCACCTAAAGCAGTACACGATGATAAAGGTAAACCAGATAGCATACTATCATCTCGAGTAAGACTGTCCTACCGGGATAGGTCCTCCCTCAATCATTACAATCACGTACCTGTGACCTAATAATTGACTCTGAGGGCACTATCTCCAACAAACTCTTACTTGCAGCGGGTATCGGGACCCAACTATCTCATAGAAGGTATGCAATCTCATTGCAAATTTCGACACTTGAAATTTCCAATAATATTTTACCCCTAGCGTCCTATGACCATGACGAAGGTCAACAAAGCTTAGGCTGCTAGTCAAGTTCTACCCGTCATTTCCTGATTGAATTAAACCTACCCGTACGACCCTTGATGGAGGTCAACAAGGCCGCACGACTATCCTAAAACAATCTGCATCATATGCATAAGCATATAAATACTAGTTAGTTACCGCACACTACGCCTTGACGGAGGCCAACAAACGCAGCACGAATACTATTACTTATCTGAAATGACGGAGGGCTACGAAAGGTTTTTAAGAAAACCCTTTGCGTAATGAACTTGATATCGTTGTAGAATTGAGTGATTTTTTAAAAGGAATGTTTTTGAGGCTTTTTCTAGTTTTGCTAAAGAGGTCACTCCCGGTGAAGGGATCGTCGGCTCTTTCCTCATCGAATAAGGTGCAGGATATTTCACAAATACCGCTGTGCAAAGCAAGAACTATAGAAGCAATCAAAAGACAAACTGAGTTTGTAGCATTTGCTAGTTTCACTAAAGAGGTCACTCCCGGTGAAGGGATCTCGGCTCTTTCCTTATCGAATAAGGTGCTGGATGTTCTACAAGGAACACCGCTATGCAAAGCAAGAACTAGAGCTACCAGTTTTTAAACAAGTTTCTACAACATCTTTAGGTTTCTTTTATTTCATTAATCTCATTAATGAAGTCCCATTTTATTATGCTTCACAAGCATCAGATTTGAAACGAAATCAACAATATATAATATATATCTCATATATATAATATAAACATCGTCTCAGGCAGTAATATGATCTCATCACAGAACATTGTAGCAGAAGAACATATATGAAATATTGGATATACTAGGACATCCGGGTTTTTAATACGAGCATGTATAAAACACGGATTCCACGGTCGTAATGAATAGCCAAACCCACATCCCTAGACCCCTACGAGAGCGGCAAGCAACACTGCCAATTTTAGGGTTAGGAGACCCAGTCTTGACTCTTCGAGATGGTCTCACACTGGACCCTAGAACCCGGTTAATTGTGCTCCCCGCCTTGGGTCTACCTAATGCAGAAAAGTAAATAATATACAATGGTGACATCATCCTCAGCCCGAAAGTGCCCCAATAAAAGAATATTACATATAATGAATTTTACATGAATGAAAATGAAAAAACTCTCATCTCACATAAAACCCCCGGCTACTCAAACACGACGATCCAACTATAACATATCACAGTAACACATAATATCTCATATCATCAACGTAAGTAAGTATGCATACACCGAATGTCGTTGATGTATAGCAACAAAACCGGCGATACAACTACATACTACACTTACGGTCATAGAAAAGAAAGTGTAAAATTACAACAGTTGGAATCCGCAACCTCCTTAGACATCGCATGCCTAACCAAATAAATTCCTTAGACATCGCATGCCTAACAATTATAAAATCCGCATTTTAGTCTCTTTATCGAAAACACTTTTCAATATCTAGTCGGGCAATTCAACAAGATTCCCGAAAAACTGATCGAATGCTCGTCGCAAACTTTCGTAGACGGCCGCACCCCCGATGCCGTCGACGAAGTGCACTAAGGAGGAACACCGCTGCCGCGAGCACCAGAACGGATGCTTTTAGCGACGGGGTTCTCCTACAGTCACTTGGTCGGGGCTATGGGGTGTGGCTGTCTATTAAGTTTACTCGGCGAGTATCCGCGTACGCTACGTGATTGCGACGGACGGCAACCGATCAACTGAGACAGAAGTGCTAGATTTATAACATTCAAATTAGTTATCTCATAACTACTTGTGGATTCTAAATATTCTATCACATTCCAGATAAATAGACAATGTAAAACTTTCCGATTGAATAATCAAACATCCAAGTTTTCCCAAATTGTTCTCAACACTTGAAATTAGTTTTAAAACATCCATCACATGCCACAGTACCAATGGTCCAGCCGTAGAAGGATCAAGCCAACGCCTCACATGTGGCAATGCCGTACTACCACAAACCCTAAGGTTTAGAGACAGTTCAGACGGTCACATAACCGATTTAAGGTTTGTGTTCTTCTAGAGGGTCCACCGCGTTACTTGCATGACATAGAACGTTCTTAAACTACGGAAAAATCCAACGCTTGGAAATTTTCCGACAGGGTAAAAAGTGAGTTATTGATATCCGTTCGAACTTTTTAACACGTTCTAAAAATTACCCGGACAAACTAAACGAAGTTATACTTTCCGATCGAATCAACGAGTTCCCAATACAACTCAGAAAACTCAACATTTGAGTACAATTAAAAATTCCCAAAAGCAACAGGAAATAAGTGTGGATGTTACTATGTAAAACCCCAACCGCAGTACTACTGTTTGGCCGCAGAACCGCCGCGCAAGCAAGGGTATTGCCGCGGTTCCGCGGCGCAATGAATGTATTTTGGGCTCGTTTTGCACAGTAATCCATAAAATCATCTGCTGAATTTTCTGAGCATTTTTAATATGAAAAAATCAACTTTTTGAAAAATTTCCAGAAACTAGGGTTTTACGGGTATTCGGAGTTCGATCGGACTTTAAACTTCGTCTAGACTTCGCCTAAAACTCTAGCTTGGCTCTGATACCACTGTAGGGTTATAAGGCACTCTCACAAGGGTCTATTAGGCATCAACCATACCCGATTAAAAAATTAGACGTGCCGTACAACCCTAACCAAGATCTTTAAACTATAGATTAGGCGAAACAAAGCATGTTAAAAACTTTAACATCTAAGAGTTTGGGATTACAACCTTTGTAGTCCGGTCTTTCACTTCATAAGCTCCGTATTGAGGTCCCTTCGCTGCGATCATCCTTTACCCGGTCTCTAGAGAGACTCCACGAAGAGAATGATGCAAACTTGCTTCCGATCTTCGATAACTAAGACGATCTACCTTGAAGTTTCTTTAACACAAGCTCTCACTCACAAATGAAGTGAACACCCTAATCTAAATGGCTAGGATAGATTAGGATGATGAAGTAGGATTTTAGCTCTCATCTATTTTCTTAATCTCACTCAAAATCATCACTAATGAAAAAGCGAGAAAGCTTTTCCAATGAAAAAGAGAAGGAAGAAAAAGAACCATTTCTTTTGTGATGAATAATGAAAGTGTGTTGAGGTTAGAAATGCAACCATGGGTTAAGTATGATAACTTAACCCATGTAGAGACTTAACCATGGCCATGGGTTGGGTTGGGTTAACAAATATCATAATAATTATCTTTACAAAATATCTTTGCAAAAACAAAAACAAAGCATCTAGAAACTTCTAGAAAAGAATAACCCAAATCAAACCCTAACCATGTTTAATCTCCACTAAACATGTTGCATTAATAGCCCTAACATGTTACAATATTATATATCACATATACAATATTTATTGTAACAAAATAAAATAATACAATTAACATATATCGCATATATATCAATGTATTACCCGAGTGATAAAAAGAATCTTTTAGTGAGCTTACATTAGTTAATGTAATTTAATATATAAAATATATAATTATACAAGAAATTATCGAATCAACACTTGATCCGATAATCTGGCTATTTCACAAATAACTGACTAATATAATCTGTATCAGTTCATCGAATCAACACTTGATCCGATGACCCGGCTATATCACATATACACGGCCGATATCTCATATCGCGAGAATCTAATACGGTATCACATACGCGTATTGTTCTCGGTCTCGCACATATCATATATGTGCTCCTACTCCGTTTTGCCTGAGCCAGGAAACCTCTATGTAGGACTCTAAAGAATCGTCAATACGCCGGCAGTAGGTGATGATCATATCAAACACCCACAAGCTGCAAGCGGTCAGCTAAACGTAACAGCCACGTAGGTATTGAGCGATCAGAAGATCAACAAGCAAGCCTGTACATTCTCCTGCGAATCCAATCAGTAACACTCCCGTACAGTCCGGTCTCTTCGTCTGATACGTCGCATATCCCACCTAGGGGTGGAAAACGTCAGACCCTAGTAGCTTGATAAGTCATGTCGATATAAGGTCTATAACAGTTCGAGAAACTACTGGTAACACTTACCAGTAAATCTCAGCAACCCTGGCCAGGGATTTCCAGTTATAGCCAATCGAACACAGCGCACCATCAACTCCCTATACCGGGAGAGACGAATCCCCTCCTATCGCTCATTGCCTCCATGTGATTCGGGACTGTACCCAAAAGCCACCTTTTTACACGCCCTCTTGGATGTGGTATGATGGAAATCAAAGCACAGTGGGAATCATACAAGACTCAATGACGATCTCGGGTCTACAGACTAACCTGTACCAGTGTCACCAGAGAACTGCCATCTGACGTGAGGTATAATACCATCTGGGAGTTCTCGGCGAGTCCGTCCAGTGTACCCAGTCTCTAATGAGCACCCGTACACCATCTTTGATGTCAAACACCGATGGATAAGAGATCATCCATCGCTCATCATATGGGTCAAGCTGCGTATACGCTAGTCTACTCTGGTGTATCGATGCCCTTTCTCAATACACCCTCGATTAGGAACAGTTATAGGATGTACTCGTCGACTACCGTGGCCCCACTAGTATGATCTCATCATAGTCCCAGTAGTCGAGTACATATCCTAAGGGCTTTATCAACATGTAACATAGAGACAATCAGAGTACATGTTAAGATAAAGTGCAACCAGATAGCATACTATTATGTCGAGCAAGAAAGTCCTCCCTATATATGTCCAAGCATCCACTACAATATACATCGTATGTACAGTAATGGCCTCTAGGGCATACATATAACTAACAATCCAATTATGAGTAACCTGAAAGAGAAACAAGTTTCTCAAAACCATTACTATCAACTGAATACCAATCACAAGTATCTACATCTTCGATCTCCTTGAAGAATCCCGATACTTGCGACACCTGGTTCTCTACTTTATTCTTGTACCTATAACTTCTCAAAACTTAGACCTTGTATTTCTACGAAACACATGTCTAAAACTGGAAAAGTCACAAGTAAACAGAATAAAATACGAGTACCAACCCCTTTGTCCGAATGGACACTAGACAACAAACAATACTCTGTATGAGTCTCCTGAGTCGAATAACTCAAACCCTCTGTGTCGTTGGTTGAAAACTGTACTATGGTTAAGAAGAATTACACCGCTGTTGAATGCTCCTTACCTAACCATCAACTGATATAGTTAAATGTCATCGACATAATTTCAAAAAGTTATATCTCACTTTATAAAATAAACGTACAGATGTATCAGTTTGAAATTGGTGCATAACAATGGATATTCAAAACCAAATATTTGCCGTCCGGCAAAAACCCAGGCGATTTTCTCAAATATCACTAATTACAACGAATTCCGATATAATGAGGATAATCACCTAATTCCCAATAACTTACTCCCACTCATCATCTGTAAGACCATACAGATGTGAGAATCAAACCTGGTAAATACATACCCTGGAGTAAGGATCTAATTGGGAAATCAATTTTCTATTAACAATGCACAGTGAAACTGAAACATGAAAATATTTCATAGGGGTATCCGGGTATTCCTAGTAATTCCTCTTCCATTATCAGATTCACGACTGTAACCGTATATTTCTTTGCTGTCTCTCTAAATCCCTTTATTTGTCTTTAGTTGTTACCTTCTGTACACCACCATTCTGTTAAATGGTTTTCTTCCTACCCTACCGTTCGGCACCAGCCTATGGTTCGAAAGAAGACTATCCAATAAGCATTATAGGTGTACTCTCCTAATCCTAGGAGTACTCGCAACGCGAGAGAAGGTAAAGATAAAAGACAACTGAATAAACCTTACTCTTATTTTTCCTGAACCAGAATCCATTCCCGAACTAGAACAAGTCCCTTCGAGTTCGTATATAACCACACGATGGAGCATCCAATAAACTGTGGATCTTCGTAGTGACACAGGGTGTTCTGAAGAAATACAAAGGTGAAGTAGAAGTAGCGATGAAATACGTGGTTTGGTCATGAATGATAGCAGTTGCAATTTACTTTGCCCTCTTTCTGATCCCTTTATTTGTCTTTACTTAATACCTTCTGTACACTACACTTAGGCTAGTTGGTTTTCTTCATTCCCTACATTTCGGCACCTGGCTATGGTTTGGAAGAAGACTATCCAATAAGCGTAATAGGTGTACCCTTCTCCTAATCCTAGGAGCCATCACAACCTGAGAGAAGGTAAAAAGAAAAGACAACTGAATAGTCATAATCAATCTCTCCCGAACCAGAATCCATCCTCGAATCTGGAACAAGTTCCTTCGAGTTCGTATATAACAATATGATGGATTTATCCAATGAAAGTGGATATTCGTAGTAATACGGGGTGTTCTGGAGAAATGCAAAGGGTAAAAGAAGGAGTGGCAATGATGTATGCAACTGAGACAATCCAAAATCCAGTGTTTTAAGAAAATTCGGTTAACTTGGTCACTGAGTCAAGGTCAAGGTTCAGGTCATGTTCGCTGCCAAAGAGAGAGAGAAAAGAAACACTCTGCGTGCACTCTTACCTAGATCAGAATGGTTATCAATTTATCTAATCAAGATGTCTCCCACTGTATCCTCAAATTCTCCTCCAAACCTGAAAGAAGAATTAGTCGGGATCACCCAAGGAGTAAACCAACTCATCAGTGGGAATCGGGATCCAACTATCATCGCAAGATAACATGATGGAATCCACTCACGTTATCACACTCCAGAAGGTATGCGCATGCTTGGCAAGTTTCATGTATGTTTGAAACTCCCGATGTGATTTTTACCCCATGCTCTTATGACCTTGATGAAGGTCAACAAATCATAAGTCACATGTCAAGTTCTACCCGTCATTGTCCAGGTTAATTTGAACCCACCCATACAAGCCTTTGACGAAGATCAACAAGGATGTACGACTGTCCCAAACCAACACATCTATCTATGCAACAGAAAGGTAATAAGCAGCTACCATACACTATGCCTTGATGAAGGTCAACAAACATAGCATGAATACTAAGTGCTACCCGTCTGAAATGACAGAGGGCTACAAATGGTTTTTGGCGAAAAACCTTTAACGTAATGAACTTGAAATAGTTGAAAGAACGGGATAGCTTTTTATAAATATAGTAGCGAAAACCTTTGCTAAAGAGGTCACTCCCGGTGAAGGGATCTCGGCTCTTTCCCCGTAGAATGAGGTGCAGGATATTCAAACTGAATACCGTGATGCAAAGCAAAAAGCAATCGACTATAGTGAAGTTATTACCCTGATGTAAACTTCTGCCCAAGGAGTCACTCCCAATGAAGGGATCTCGGCCCTTACCCCTTAGAATGAGGTGCTGAATATTCATAACCGAATACCACTATGCAAAACAAAAGAAAACGTCCTTGCAATAACAGCTTTTTGAAAAATGTTCCAACAACATCATACAGGTTTGTTTTCCTTGCATTGATCCGAATCAACGCAGTCCCATCAATTAATCACACCACAAAAGAACGAAAATAAAATGTACGTATATGTCATCCGCGTTCGCCACTGGGTCCCGTCATCACCCGTTAGGTTACTTAACTAACGACAGAACGTGGACTGGACTAGCACGGGTGTAAAACATATACAACATCTACTAGTATATATATAACAATATATAATAATCTCTCCAGGCGTGATAAATGCAACATCACAGAAAAGTAATAATCATTACAGAACAATACAGATAATCTGGGAGCCCCGGGTTTCCTTTTGAGCCGCAAATGAAATCCGACGTTCCCCTGGTCGTGTGGATAGCCTGTGCAATAAAAACCTAAACCCCTACAGGCGCGGGAAGTTACCCGCCAAAACCAGAAGCGAGGCATCTCCCTTCAGCAAAGTGAATGGACCACCTAGCATTTCACGGAATCCGGTAACTTGAGCACCCCACCTTGGGTAAACATATACCCCCTACGAGTGCGGCGAATAGCCCGCCAATTCTAGAGTGAAGCCCCCTCCATCTCAAAGCCATTAGATGTGGGACCATTTCCCTCTAGAACCCGGCTATCCGTGCACCCCGCCGCGGGGTAATCCTAGTACAGAAAAGAAAATATATACAACGGTGACATCAACCTCAACCTGGTCGTGCTCCAAAAGAATAATATACAAACAGGAAGTGACGGCAGTCCACATGTCGGACGCTCCCCCGCGATATCAAATGTACAAATAAATCTAAACTGCACTACCATTGCACGCAAGCTATCCACCACGACAAATCCGCAACATCATAGCACAACACAGAACATCAACGTGAACGTCACGTTCGCAAACCCGTCTAAAAGAGCTATAGCAATTAGACAAGATTTACCGCTCGAATGATATTCACGGTCACAGATAGCAATGTAATGTACTGCAAACTTTAAAAAATATTAGAAAATATCGAATTCGAAATAACCCCCGAATAGCCCAAACAACCTGATAAAACTTTATCCAAACTGGGCTACACAAACAACACCACTGAACCAACTTCCCAGATAGCAGACCACACCGAAAACATCAACCCTAAAAGCCTCCAATTGGCCGGCGACCTCGGATTTTGGGAGCATGGGCTCGGCCAAAATCCGAGGGGTGGGGGTCATCTTTGGGGTGTGGTCATGTGGTCTTCTGAATAGTCTTCTGCACATGTTTAAATAATTTTTCGAGAACATTTCAAAAACAACAGAAACTGTAAATTCAGTAGCAGTGTTTGGGTTTTGTTTCGGTTTCGATACTTTAATATTGTCTAAACAAGCTAGCAAAGGGTTAATGGCGTGGCTCTGATACCATGTAAGTCTACGGTAGCGCCTCGGCCGTCAATCCGAGGCCAAACGCGGAAACAAAAACTTTTTACGAAACTGGCGCTAACGCAGACTTTTACCCGGATCGTACCATTAACACTAAACTAGATATCTACAAGAAGTTAGAATGGTTATACCGATCGATCCATGTCCTTCAGTCTTTAGCCACCATCCTTAACTCCCCGCGGCGTCTCCGATCTCGCTCGATCTCCGGTCTCCTCGTCGAAAAGGGCACCACATCAAGAAGTCTTTTTACGGGCTCCCGCTTCAAACCGAAGCAACTCGGATATGAAGTTTGCTAGCTGACATGTCCAAGGTGATGTAGAAAATGTGTGTGATAACTTTGTCTCATGACACTCTAGGATTCTCAACACATGAGATGGATAGAGTGGAGGTAGAAGAAGAAGCCATGGAGGAGGAACTTGTGAGCACAAGAGAAGAAGAAGATGGCTTATCTTATTGTGAGATCTTTTGAGAGAGAGAGAGATCTCAATAATGCAAAGCCCCCAAGCCAATACTTGGCTGTCCTCTCTCTCCAAAATATCCCACAAAAACCTCATGGCTACTAGGAATCAATCCATGTCACAATAAATGGCCACACAAACCAATATCATGAGTCACCATGTACATGTGGCATGAAAAGATGCTTGTGGATAAAACTTGCACTCACATTTTCGTCCATCAAATATTTAAACCAAAATGTTTAATCCAACAAAAAGATATGGCATCAACTTGTAAGTGCACGGCGGCGCCCCGGCCTCCATCCCGAGGCCAAATGCGGAAGCGATGATAAACTTTAATTTTGCAAACTAGCAAACCGGCACCACCGTGCACTAAACACCCGGATCGAACCATTAACTAGTCCTAACTAACTACAAGATAGGGAATAGAGATATACCGACTGATCCGAGTCCTCCGGTCTTCTCGTCGTCGTCCCAATCTCCTGCGGAATGTCCTATCTCCACCTCGTCGCCGGAAGTGCACCACATCGCCTACATCTTTTACGGGCTCCCACCTCAATGCCGAGGCAACTCGGGCACGAAGCTGGCTAGTCGACGTGCCCAAGGTTTGCTGTAGAATATAGTGTAGAGGCTTGTGTCTCATTTGGGGTTCATGGAGGTGCCATTTTGGTGGAGGGATGATATGAACTTTTTGGAGATGGTGTTGTGGGAATTTTTCAAAGCCAAAAGAGAACAAATCCCACTCTTACAAATTTGGACAGCCCCCCTCATAGCTTGGCCGGCCATCTTGGTGAGGGGAGAGTGAGAATGAGGGAGTGACCAAAAGAAATGAGTGGAGAACTCTATCATGCTAGTGAGAGGAATCAAAAAGATATCATGAAAGAACATGGTCACCAAAACAAAAACCACACTCAACCACCTGCCATCATCAACAACCATGATTGCTCACAAAGTCAAGCAATCATGAAATCAAGAAAGGTTAAGGGATGGGGCTTCATCATGAAACCATCATGATACAAATATATGCAAAGAACACCCTCCACAAATGCCTATTTGCAACAATGCAAATAAGCCCTCCTCCACCAATCATCGGCCAATGAACGAAATAAAGAAATATGCCGAAACGGAAAGCAAACTGGCAACTCCAGAAAACTGGTCCCGTAATAAATTACAAGAAAACCCCGATATTGTGCATACACACCCGCATTTGTATTCCGACCGAAATACAAATGCAATAAGACAAAATCTACACTGTACTATACTAGGATCCGGCTTAAACCAAAGCCGGCTAGTAATATCCGTTCGATCCTGATCCGTGCAATATCGCACGTATCTGATCTAACCCTGCCATATATCCATACGGCCTGTAGTACAAACTGTCCGATCCTGATCCGTGCAATACCGCACGTATCTGATCGGACCTTGCCATATCTCCATACGGCCTCTACAGCTTTTCGCCCGAAAGCTGGAGCAACTGAATGTGGGGGACTCTAAAGACTTGTCAACACCTTGGTTGTGGATTTAACCACTAGCACGTCAGAGGTATAAGCCAATACGTAACGGGCTACCAGGTATTGACCAAAAGGGACATCGATGAGCGAACTCATCCTGACACCCTACTGAGCCTGTCAGTGACAATATCCGTACAGTCCGGTCCGTTCGTCTATGAGCATCGCATGGCGGGCCTAGGGGGTTGGTAAAAGTCAGACCCCCAAAAGCGGTACAAGTCGTGTCGGAGTGTAGCCCAGAACATCCTGAGATACTACCGGAATACCTACCAGTAAATCTCCTTGCCTCGGCCGAGGGCTTCGTGTAATGGCTCTCCTAGACACAGCGTGACCTCACCCCCAATACCGGGAGAGACGAACCCCTGAAGATAAGCTCACTGCCTCCATGTGGCTCGGGACTGTACCCAACTAAAACCTGTTTGCACGTCTCCTTTGAGCGTGGTAGGGTAGTAATCAAAGTACAGTGGGAACTCACACGAGACAAATGACGATCATCAGGTCGATGAACTAACCTGTACACATGTCACCAGGGAACTGCCATCTGACGTCTGGTATATGACCAACTAGCATGTTCCCGGCGAGTCCTGTCCGGTGTACTCATAACCCAATGAGCACCTGTATACATCTTAGGTGATCCAACTGACACCAATGGCTTGTGAGACCGGTCACCGCCCCTCGTCGGGGTCTCGACTGTATACACTAGTCTACTCTGGAGTATCGATGCCCTGTCTCGAAACTCGCACGACTAGGGACCTTTTAAGGATGTGCTTATAGACCCCAGCTCCCACTTATATGATCGCCCTCATACTGCTGGTGGTCAAGCAAGAATCCTAGGGGCTCTATCAACATGTAATAGCGACCTGTCAGGTCACTTAAGCAGTACACGATGATAAAGATAAACCAGATAGCATACTATCATCTCGAGTAAGACTGTCTTACCGGGATAGGTCCTCCCTCAATCATTGCAATCACGTGCCTGTGATCCAATAATTGACTCTGAGGGCACTATCTCCAACAATCTCCCACTTGCACTCAAGGCTAATTATTGCGATGTCGCATACTCACAGCCTGTGTGATACCGAACACCCAACTCCTCTACTTGTCAGTCTCACAAAGCTCGTTTGCGAAACTATTGCATTCGAGGAATAGCCTCAGTGAGTGGATCCGCTTTGATGTTTCTTTCTATGTCTCTCTATATCTCAAGTTCGCGGAGAAAACCATCTCCTGAAATGAGCAATACCTGTCTCAGAATATGTCTGGATGTCTGATGGGACCTAGCTCATAAATGAACTCCAAATCCAAACTTCTTAGACAGTACCGACTACTGAACTTAATCAGTGTCCTGCGCCAAGCCACCCTCAGTATTGCCTTGGATCACCTGTCCAAAATACTGCTCCTCGTCAGAAGGAAAAACTATAACTCTGACAACCTCCTTGTCGTCCATGTCACGTTGGAAGCCTGGAATGATAACTGTCTTCCGAAAGAGGCTGTCGTTATCATATCCGTAGAACATCCACTTATGTTCTAAAACTGCTTCCAACTGTTTCTCCAGGATTGGATTAATGTCAACTTATTGCATCTGGTGCAAGAGCAACATCTGGTGTGGTACTTGACATCTCATGATTGACTCAATTGCCTAAGCAAGTGATCTGCCAATCATGCACATCCCTCTCTACTTTAGTCTATAAGACACCTTTAGAGAGGCTGACTCCATCACCTGCAGGTACACTACCGTGCCAGGAGTCGTCCATTCTAAATACTCTTAGAATGCTGTCTATGTACCCTGATTGGGAAACTACCCAAATCTAGATCTAAGACCATAGATCTAGTAACCAGTATGTTTGATATAATGTCCAAGTCCCATGTGGAGAAACCACTGTGTGACGACCAAAGTATAACCGATTGTAGTATAGGAATATCACATTCTACTCTGTGTATGTCATCCAAATACCATGACATCACACCCTACTACCTTTTCAACAGATCCATCCCCTATTCTGATGAAGTCAAACCTATGACTGTCACATCAGAAATGGATGATCTATCTCCGCTATATCTGCTTTAGTCTATAAATAGAGATAAGCCACTTGTCTACCAATGCTTCCGCTGCTCCCACTGACCACGACAACCCTCTGGCAGAGTCATATAGACGTACACTTCTAAAGCTAGTTTAGAACGACGCTATACTCATCCTCCTGCCGGGTCTCACGGTCTGGAACAACAGCAATGGCAAGTGTGGGTAAACAAGAACCTCCCTGCCACCGTCCTTGAGCATACCGAAGTACCTCTCGGGTGCCTGAGGTTACCCACCTTATCTGCGGAGTGGCCAATGGAATGTCAAACCAGATTGAATCTTTAGGTTCCTTATCAAAACTTCAGTAATCGTTTGCGGTTCTGGAATCACTTCCAGTTCTACCATACTCCCACTACTGTTTTCTGAAAAAATACATTTTTAATAAAACTGTGGCGAGTCTAGAACAATATCGCTATTGTTCATCCAGATGGTAGAAAGTCAACCCTCGTCATAGCCTGGGTCAACCCACAAACTGCCATTACAGAAACATGCCTTGAGTTGTCCAGTGTCTGGTTTTAATCATAAGCCGGACAACTCCCCGTACCTTAACATCGTTAAGATACGAACTGTTCTATATCCAATATAGGACCAGAGGCACTGATTTAATTGAACCAGATTCAAATCATGCAGCTGTCTCCAGTGCATGTCAACTAAATGGAAAGAGGCCGATCAGCGTTACTCAACTTAGGAATACTTCCAATTATGAGTAACTTGAAAGAGAAGCAAGTTCTCTTAACCATTACTATCAACTGAATACCATATACAAGTATCTACATCTTCGATCACTTTGAAGAATCCCGATACTTGCTACACCTGGTTCTCTACGCTATTCAAATACCTAAAACTTCTCAAAATTCGGACCCTGTGTTTCCATGAAACACCTGTCTAAAAACTAAAGAAGTTATAAGTAAACCGAATATAGTACGAGGACCAACCCCTCTGTCCTGATGGACCCTGGACAACATACAATACTCTGTATAAGTCCCTTGAGTCTGATAACTCATTCACTGTGTGTCGTAGGTTGAAAACTGTACTTATGGTTAAGAAGAATTACACCGCTGTTTAATGCTCCTTACCTAACCATCCACTGATATAGGTAAATGTCATAGACATAATTTCAAAAGGTATATCTCACTCAATGAAAATAGACGTACAGATATATCAATTTGAAATTGGTGCACAACAACGGATATTCAAAACCAAATATTTGCCGTCCGGCAAACAACCCAGGTGACTTCCTTAAATATCACCGATTACAACGAATCCCGATATAATGAGGACAATCACCTAATTCCCAATAGCTTACTCCCACTCATCATCTGTAAAACCATACAGATGTGAGAATCATACCTGGTAAATACATACCCTGAAGCAAGTGTCTAATTGGGAAATCAGTTTTCCATTAACAGTACATAGTGAAACTGAAACATTGAAATGTTTCGATGGGGTATCCCGGTATTCCTAGTATTGCCTTTTTCAGATTCACGACTGTAACCGTATAATTCTTTTCCACCTCTCCAAATCCCTTTATATGTCTTTAGTCATTACCTTCTGTACACCCCTTCAGGCCAAATGGTTTTCTTCCTTCCCTACCGTTCGGCACCAGCCTATGGTTTGGAGGAAGACTATCCAATAAGCATAATGGGTGTACTGTCCTAATCCTAGGAACACTCGCAATGCGAGAGAAGGTGAAGATAAAAGACACCTGAATAAACCTTATTCCTATTTCTCCTGAACCAGAATCCATCGCCGAACTGGAACAAGTTCCTTTCGAGTTCGTATATAACCATACGATGGAGTATCCAAATAACCGTGGATCTTCGTAGTGATACGGAGTGTCCTGGAGAAATACAAAGGTGATGTGGGAGTGGTAATGAAATACTTGGTTTGGTCGTGAATATCAGTCGCAATTTACTTTGCCCTCCTTCTAAACCCTTTCTTTGTCTTTACATAATACCTTCTGTACACCATCGTTATGCTAATTGGTTTTCTTCATCCCTTACCGGTCGGCACCTGCCTATGGTTTGGAAGAAGACTATCCAATTTGCGTAATAGGTGTACTATCTTCTAAACCAAGGAGTACTCGCAACCTGAGAGAATGTGAAAGGAAAAGACAACTGAATAATTCTATCCGTTTTCTCCAGAACCGGAAACCATCCTCGAACAAATCCCTTCGAGTTCGTATATAACCATACGATGGTTTTGTCCAATGGAAGTGGACGTTCGTAGTAATACGGGGTGTCCTGGAGAGAAGGGTAAAAGTAGGAGTGGCAATGAGGTCTGCAACTCTGACAATCCAAAAGCCAGTGTTTAAGAAGGTTCGGTCAACTTGGTCTCTGAATCATAGTCTTAGGGTCGGGTCAATGGTCGCTGCCGAAGAGAGAGAGAAAAGAAACACTCAGCGTACACTCTATCCTAGATCAGAATGGTTACCAATTTATCTAATCTGGAAACCTCCCACTGTCATCTCAAATTCTCCTCCAAACCTGAAAGAAGAATTAGTCGGGATCACCCGAGGAGTAAACTAACTCATCAGTGGGAATCGGGATCCAACTATCATCGCATGATAACGTGACGGAATCCGCTCACGCAATCACACTCCAGAAGGTATGTGCATATCTGGCAAGTTTTAGTTCTTTTGAAACTCCCGATGTGATTTTTTGCCCCATGCACTTATGACCTTGGCGTGAGGTCAAAATATCATAAGTCACATGTCAAGTCCTACCCATCATTGTCCAGGTTAATTTGAATCCACCCGTACATACCCTTGACGTAGGCCAAAATAGTAGTACGACTGTCCCAAACCAACGCATCTATCTATGCAACAGATAAATACCCGGCAGCTACCAAACACTATGCCTTGGCGTGAGGTCAAAATACATAGCTTGAATACTACCGAATATTTAACTGAAATGATGGAGGGCTACGAATGGTTTCTGGCGAAAACCTTTAACGTAAAGAACTTGATATCGTTGAAGGAACCGGATAGCTTTTTGAAAATATAGTGACGAAAACCGTAGCTAAAGAGGTCACTCCCGGTGAAGGGATCTCGGCTCTTTCCCCGCAGAATGAGGTGCAGGATATTCCAACTGAATACCGCGGTGCAAAGCAAAAGTAATCGGCTATAGTGAAGTTATTGCCCTGACGCAAACTTCTGTCCAAGGGGTCACTCCCGGTGAAGGGATCTCGGCCCTTGCCTCGTCGACTGAGGAGCAGGATATTCCAACTGAATACCACGATGCAAAACAAAAGTGAACGCCCTTGCAATAACAGCCTTTTGAAAAGTGTTCCAACAACATCAGATTAGGTTTGTTTTTAACTTGCATTGATCCGAATCAACGCAGTCCTATCAATTGATCACACAACAAAGAACGAAAATAATATGACGTACGTATATGCCATCCGCATTCGCCACTGGGTCCCGTCATTACCCGTTAGGTTAGCTAACTAACGACAGAGCGGGGACTGGACTAGCGCGGATGCAAAACATATACAACATCTACTAATATATATACCAATATATTATATTCGCTCAAGGCGTGATAAAAAAAATGCAACATCACAGAAATGTACAGCATCACAGAATAAAACAGATATCTGGGATCCCCGGGTTTCACAGAGCCGCTGAAACCCGACGTTCCCCTGGTCGTGTAGATAGCCTGTGCAATGAAATCCTAGACCCCTACGGGCGCGGCAAGTCACCCGCCAAAACCTGAAGCGAGGCAGCCCCCTTCAGTAACGTGAATGGACCATCCAGCACTTCACGGAATCCGGTAACTTGGGCACCTCTCCTGGGTCAACCTATACCCCCTACGAGTGCGGCGAATAGCCCGCCAATTCTAGAGTAAAGCCCCCTCCGTCTCAATTCCATGAGATGCGGGCTTGTTGCCCTCCAGAACCCGGCTATCCGTGCACCCCTCCGCGGGGCAATCCTAGTACAGAAAGTAAAATATTCATACAATGGGTACATCGACCGCAACCTGGCCGTGCCCCAAAATAATAATACAAACAGGCAGTGACGGAAGTCCACATGTCGGACGCTCGCCCCGCAATCTCAAATGTACATAATACAACCACAACTGTACTAGCATTGCATCCAGGCTATCCCCCACGACCGATCCGCAACATCACAGCAAAATCACAAAACATCAACGTGAATGTCAAGTTTGCAAATCCGTCTAACCGGGCTATAGCAGTTAGACAGGATTTACCGATCGAGTGACATTCACGGTCGCAGATATAATGTAAATACTGTGAAATAATGTGTTTAAAATATCCGATCGATTAAATTTTAACAAGTGGGCCCCAAGTACTACTGTAGCACATCAAGAAATTCCGGGCCCAAAAATAATATTCCATAAACCCTATTTTAAACCCAGAAAGCAACTGTAGAAATTTGACACAGCGATCTCAACATTGTGCGGCGGAACCGCGGCCCAAAGGGGTGTTTGGCCGCGGTTCCGCGCTCCCGTAGTCGAGTTAGTGTATCGAATTTTTACAGAACTCTTATAACTTCCAGTACATCACTTTTCTGCAACCTGAAAAATTTTTCGAGCAAGAAAAAATTCAACAGAAAACTGATGTGAAGAAAACGCGGATTTTTGGAATTTTGGTCGATCGGAAATGTAAACACATTAAACAAAGCTAGGCTAAGTTAATGGCGAGGCTCTGATACCACTGTAAGTGCACGGCGGCGCCCCGGCCTCCATCCCGAGGCCAAATGCGGAAGCGATGATAAACTTTAATTTTGCAAACTAGCAAACCGGCACCACCGCGCACTAAACACCCGGATCGAACCATTAACTAGTCCTAGCTAACTACAAGATAGGGAATAGAGATATACCGACTGATCCGAGTCCTCTGGTCTTCTCGTCGTCATCCCGATCTCCTGCGGAATGTCCTGTCTCCACCTCGTCGCCGGAAGTGCACCACATCGCCTACATCTTTTACGGGCTCCCACCTCAATGCCGAGGCAACTCGGGCACGAAGCTGGCTAGTCGACGTGCCCAAGGTTTGCTGTAGAATATAGTGTAGAGGCTTGTGTCTCATTTGGGATTCATGGAGGTGCCATTTTGGTGGAGGGATGATATGAACTTTTTGGAGATGGTGTTGTGGGAATTTTTCAAAGCCAAAAGAGAACAAATCCCACTCTTACAAATTTGGACAGCCCCCCTCATAGCTTGGCCGGCCATCTTGGTGAGGGGAGAGTGAGAATGAGGGAGTGACCGAAAGAAATGAGTGGAGAACTCTATCATGCTAGTGAGAGGAATCAAAAAGATATCATGAAAGAACATGATCACCAAAACAAAAACCACACTCAACCACCTACCATCATCAACAACCATGATTGCTCACAAAGTCAAGCAATCATGAACTCAAGAAAGGTCAAGGGATGGGGCTTCATCATGAAACCATCATGATACAAATATATGCAAAGAACACCCTCCACAAATGCCTATTTGCAACAATGCAAATAAGCCCTCCTCCACCAATCTTCGGCCAATGAACGAAACAAAGAAATATGGCCGAAACGGAAAGCAAACTGGCAACTCCAGAAAACTGGTCCCGTAATAAATTACAGGAAAACCCCGATATTGTGCATACACACCCGCATTTGTATTCCAACCGAAATACAAATGCAATGGGACAAAATCTACACTGTACTATACTAGGATCCGGCTTAAACCAAAGCCGGCTAGTAATATCCGTTCGATCCTGATCCGTGCAATACCGCACGTATCTGATCGAACCCTGCCATATATCCATACGGCCTGTAGTACAAACTGTCCGATCCCTATCGGTGCAATACCGCACGTATCTGATCGGACCTTGCCATATCTCCATACGGCCTCTACAGCTTTTCGCCCCAAAGCTTGAGCAACTGAATGTGGGGGACTCTAAAGACTCGTCAACACCTTAGTTGTGGATTTAACCACTAGCACGTCAGAGGTATAAGCCAATACGTAACGGGCTACCAGGTATTGACCAAAAGGGACGTCGATGAGCGAACTCATCCTGACACCCTACTGAGCCTGTCAGTGACAATATCCGTACAGTCCGGTCCGTTCGTCTATGAGCATCGCATGGCGGGCCTAGAGGGTTGGTAAAAGTCAGACCCCCAAAAGCGGTACAAGTTGTGTCGGAGTGTAGCCCAGAACACCCTGAGATACTACTGGAATACCTACCAGTAAATCTCCTTGCCTCGGCCGAGGGCTTCGTGTAATGGCTCTCCTAGACACAGCGCGACCTCACCCCCAATACCTGGAGAGACGAACCCCTGAAGATACGCTCACTGCCTCCATGTGGCTCGGGACTGTACCTAACTAAAACCTGTTTGTACGTCTCCTTTGAGCGTGGTAGGGTAGTAATCAAAGTACAGTGGGAACTCACACGAGACAAATGACGATCATCAGGTCGATGAACTAACCTGTACACATGTCACCAGGGAACTGCCATCTGACGTCTGGTATATGACCAACTTGCATGTTCCCGGCGAGTCCTGTCCGGTGTACTCATAACCCAATGAGCACCTGTATACATCTTAGGTGATCCAACTGACACCAATGGATTGTAAGACCGGCCACCGCCCCTCGTCGGGGTCTCGACTGTATACACTAGTCTACTCTGGAGTATCGATGCCCTGTCTCGAAACTCGCACGACTAGGGACCTTTTAAGGATGTGCTTATAGACCCCAGCTCCCACTTATATGATCGCCCTCATACTGCTGGTGGTCAAGCAAGAATCCTAGGGGCTCTATCAACATGTAATAGCGACCTGTCAGGTCACCTAAGCAGTACACGATGATAAAGATAAACCAGATAGCATACTATCATCTCGAGTAAGACTGTCCTACCGGGATAGGTCCTCCCTCAATCATTGCAATCATGTGCCTGTGATCCAATAATTGACTCTGAGGGCACTATCTCCAACACAACTAAAGTAAACTCATGACGGATCACAAGAATACCCCTCATCTGTATATACATACCTGCATCCGCATTCCGACTGAATGCGAATGCAATGAGACTAAAGTAATCCAACAAATCTAATACTAGGATCCGGTTTAAACCAAAGCCTACTAGTATGATCCGTCCGATCATGATCCATGCACAAGTGCACGTATATGATTGAACCCTGCCATAATACCATACGACCTCTACAACGTTTCGCCCAAACATGGGAAAACTTTCTGTAGGGGACTCTAAAGACTCGTCAATACGCTGGCAGTGGGTTTAACCATAAGCACGTCGGTGGTACTAGCTGTACATAACGGCTACCCTTGTATTGACCAAAAAGGAAGCTGATGAGCGAACTCATCCTGAAACCCTACTGAGCCTGTCAGTGACAATATCTGTACAGTTCGGTCCGTTCGTCTATGAGTATCGCATGTCGGGCCAAGGGGCTGGTAAACATCAGACCCCCAAAAGCGGTACAAGTCGTGTCGGAGTGTAGCCCAAAACACCCTGAGATACTAATGGAATACCTACCAGTAAATCTCACTTGCCTAGGCCGAGGAATTCGTGTAATGGCTCTCCTAGACACAGTACGATCTCACCCCCAATACCGGGAAAGACGAAACCCCTGCTGATCCGCTTACTGGCTCCATGTGGCTCGAGACTGTACCCAACTAAAACCTGTTTGCACGACTCCTTTGAGCCATGGTAGGGTAGTAATCAAAGCACAGTAGGAACTCACATGAGAAAAATGACGATCTCAGGTCGATGAACTAACCTGTACACATTTCACCAGGGAACTGCTATCTGACGCTAGGTATAATACCAACTAGTAGGTTCCCGGCGAGTCCTGTCCGGTGTACTCATAACCCAATGAGCACCTGTATACATCTTAGGTGAACCAACTGACACCAATGGCTTGTGAGACCGGCCACCACCCCTCGTCGGGGTCTCGACTGTATACACTGGTCTAATAATGGAGTATCAATGCCAAGTCTCGAAACTCCCACGACTAGGGACCACTTTAAGGATGTGCTTATAGACTACCCAACTCTCACGTATATGATCGCCATCATACTGCTGGTAGTCAAGCAAGAATCCTAAGGGCTCTATCAACGTGTAATAGTGATCTGTAATATCACCTAAAGCATGTACATGATGATCAAGATAAACCAGATAGCATGCTATCATCTTGAGTAAGACTGTCCTACCGGCATAGGTCATCCCTCAATCATTGCAATCACGTGCCTGCGATCCAATAATTGACTTTGAGGGCACTATATCCAACACGGACTGTACGGTAAGTGTTACTTATAGGCTTCATGGGAGTTTGGACATGCTTTCTTGTTGATCTTCTATTCGCTCAATACCTGGGTAGCCGTTACGTCCAGTTAGTACCGCTGATAGCTTAGGTAACTGATGTGATCATTACCTACTGCTGGCGTATTGACGAGTTTTTAGAGTCCCACATATAGGTTTCATAGTTGAAGCAAAACGAAGTAGAGCACATATGCCGATATGTGCATGGGCTTGATTAAATACGAGTATGTGATACTGTATTCTAATCTGGCGATAAATGTTGTCGGTCAGGTTATATGTGATATAACCGGATTATTGAATTATGTGTTGATTTGATAATTTGATATACAAATAAATGATATTAGTCGGTTATATATGATATAACCGGATTATTAAATCAAGTGTTGACTTAATAATATGATATATATTTATATTTGATATAATTATATATTAACTAATATTATTGCTCACTAATTATTTACTTATCTTTATATATATTTATATATATTTATATGTGTGTGTGTGTGTGTATGATATATATATTATATTATATGAAGCATGGTTGGATTTTCTATTTTGTGAAAATAGAAATGAGGTGGAAAATAGGAGATTTTTTAGCATGAGGTGAAGCATGGCATTTATCATTTCTTTATTAGTCTTGACTCACTATTGAAACATGGTTGGAATTATTTATTTATAAATAATCCATGCTTTATAAGTGAGTTATATGATAGCCATTCATCACTAGCTTTTGTACACTTGAGTTATTTTTTCTTAGCTTATCTCCTTCAATCTGTCTCATTTTCCATCATCTTCTTCCTCTGGCTTCAAGCTCTAACCATCACATGTGTTGTGAATCCTAGAGCTTGAGATCCTTAGTGAGCAAACAAAACCCCTACTTCATCATCCTAGTTTAGATTAGCACTTTAAACTAGTGTGTTTCCTTCACTATTGAGAGTTTAGTGAAGAGGTAGCTTGGATTAAAGAAACTTCGGATGGATCGTCTTTGACACGAAGACCGCGAAGCAAGTTCGTGCACTTCTTCAAGTGGAACCTAAAGGAGTCTTAGGGACTACTACCCGAAGCTTTAAAAGAGAAGGACTTGGTCTACAAAAATTGTAATCTCCATCTCTTAGATTAGTTCTTGTGATATCATATGTTAAACCCTAATAATCTAGTTAGATCCTAAGTTAGTCTAGCTTAGCATCCCAAATTTTTGAAAATTGCATGCATGATGCCGATTTAAACATAGTGGTGGTGCTAAGGTAGACTTTCAACTATTATGAGGTTTATCTACTCGGAGGAAAGTTATACCTCCTAGTATCAAGTCTTTCGGGTCTTCTTGTTCTCCTCCTTGGCTCCTCGAAGTGTACGGATTGCGCTTGATCGTCGGCCTCCTCAAGTCAACGACGTTCCATCCGAAAGTCTACAGTTCGAGCTCCAACCTCAATACCGAGGTAACTAGGATACCTAGTTTGCTAAACTAGATAGCCTAGAGGATGTAGAAAGTGATGATGGATTGATTTGTCTCAAAATACCCTAGGTTTCTCAACACATGAGACTTTTAAGGTTAAGGAAGAATAAGAGAGTGTTGAAGATCATAATGATATGAAGATGGCTAAGGGTTTGTGATAATGATTCATACGAATAATTCACAAGTGAATCAAGCATGCTTCAATAGTCACAAAAACCATGAGTCGCCTAAGTAGCTATGCTTCATTTAATGCCAAGTAACACCTCATACCTCCACCTCATTAACCATTTAATAAAATGATTTAATCCACAAATGATGTGTCTTCTTTTAGAAGCACTCTTGCACAATTACAAGAATACCCCTCACGTATATACATACCCATATCCGTATTCCGAAAAATACAAATAAAATGAGACAAAAATAATCCAATAATCTAATACTAGGATCCGGCTTAAACCAAAACCCACTAGTATTGTCCGTCCGAATCAAGATCCATGTACAAGTACACGTATATGATTGAACCCTGCAGTAAAACCATATGGCCTCTACATCGTTTCACCCGAAGCAGGGAAACTCTCTGTGTGGGACTCTAAAGACTCGACTGTACACTGGCAGTGGGTTTAACTACAAGCACATCAGCGGTACTAGCTGCACGTAATGGCTACCTAGGTATCTGTCGATAAGAAGGCCGATGAGTAAACTCATCCGAACTCCTACTGAGCCTATCTGTGACAATCTCGTCCGGTTTGTTCGTCTAAGAGTATCGCATATCGGGCTTAGGGGGTGGTAGCCGTCAGACCCCTAATAGCGCAATAAGTCATGCCGGAGTAGAGCCCAAAACACCCTGAGAAACTACTGGAGTACCTACCAGTAAATCTCGCTTGCCCTGGCCAGGGACTTTGTGTAATGGATTTCTGAACACAGCGCGATATCAACCCCCAATACCGGAATAGACGAATCCTATCTAACCGCTACTGCCTCCAAGTGCTTCAGGACTGCACCCAACAACAATGTCACGACCCGAAAGAGCACGTGACTGGCCCTTGAATCATATGAAGTCTATAGGACTCCATCTAATCCAAGTAAGCCAAAAGCCTAGAAATCTAAAACCATTTTAAATAATAAATGAAGGAAAATTAGTTTTTAGAAGTGAAGAAAACATGTTTTAAATACAAGGTTTTTAAATAAGTAAGCCGAATGTGCATCTTAAAAATGTATAGTCTTTTATGAAAAATTCGGCAGAGTTTCCTTTGTAAAAACTGGCCCCGAATGGGGTACAACAAGAATAATATATATGCAATGATAAAAGGCGTCCTCAAACGGGAGCTAGCTCTTCATCAATCGACGGTCATAACCACGCAAGCAATATAATATACAACGCCGAAGGGCGAGGATCAAAACTCAAAAAGAAACTCAAAATAACATGGAAACCGTAATACTACTATACGCGACTCGAAGGTCGAAATAATACATAACTAGTGTCTAAGTCTGAAACAATATACAAGTTTTGGTTGATGGAATTTCTAGATACAAATAAATAATACATGTAAAATGGTGGTTCTAATACAAACGAACCCACCTACCAAGGCAAATCACCCGCAAAGGAAGCAGTGTGCCAGAAATGCCGCTATGGAACCTGTACGGCAAAAACCTGCAAGAACTGTGGCACAACGGGGGTGAGTTGCCAACTCGTGAATAGAAAATATCTACAAGCAGAAATCGAATGCACGACATAATCCTAGGTCAATACGATCAGATATAATATAAACCTCAAAAGAATAAGGCTGAAGTATGATAAGGTGGCAATGTAACATCCAAACATGTAGGTAGTGCTAAGTGCTCGTGCCAGTGCCTCAGGTAATACATATCAAGAATATGAGGTATGTATTCGGTCAAATGAAAACAGAAGGTATCATGAATGAAATCATCAGAAAATCAGTGTCAATCATCGACACAAAATATATAACTCAATATCAAGTAAATCCCATATATCATGTATCCGATATGTATGCAACATTCATGAAGGTACTCTATCAGGTACTACTAATACATGAAGCAATAAATGGTGATGTATATATGCAATTGTCATGAAAGGTACTCTATCAGGTACTACTAGTACATGAAGCAATGCATATAAAATAAAATGTGGGGTAGGGGAGATATGATATGCCATCGACCAGAAAGGCCCCTCATAACGAGCACATAGGCCCCACTCATATGGACCATAAAGGCCCCTCACATCGACCACATAGGGCCCCTCATAACGAGCACATAGGCCCCACTCATATGGACCATAAAGGCCCCTCACATCGACCACATAGGGCCCCTCATAACGAGCACATAGGCCCCACTCATATGGACCATAAAGGCCCCTCACATATCATAATGCATAAGTAAATTTGCATAGATCATCATGATGATATATTAAGTAGGTGTATATATATATCAGCGTCCCATACCACTAATATATATATACTATGGGTATACGTATATATTTCAGCGTCCCATACCACTGATATATATAGACGCAGGAGTAAAACAATCCAGAATCATCATATGCAACCATATTACAGTGCGAAATTCATGAATTATAATACATGCAACGTGAAACACTAATATAAGCATGCAACTATGTAAAGGCATATGCACAAAGGTGTTGGAGATAGTGCCCTCAGAGTCAATTATTGGATCACAGGCACGTGATTGCAATGATTGAGGGGGACCTATCCCGGTAGGACAGTCTTACTCGAGATGATAATATGCTATCTGGTTTACCTTTATCATCGTGTACTGCTTCAGGTGACCTTACAGGTCGCTATTACACGCTGATAGAGCCCTTAGGATTATTGCTTGACTGCCACCAGTATGATGGCGATCATATACGTGAGAGCTGGTGGTCTATAAGCACATCCTTAAAAGGTCCCTAGTCGTGGGAGTTTCGAGACAGGGCATCGATTCTCCAGAGTAGACTAGTGTATACAGTCGAGACCCCGACGAGGGGCGGTGGCCGGTCTCACAAGCCACTGGTGTCAGTTGGTTCACCTAAGATGTATACAGGTGCTCATTGGGTTATGAGTACACCGGACAGGACTCGCCGGGAACATGCTAGTTGGTCTTATACCTGACGTCGGATAGCAGTTCCCTGGTGACATGTGTACAGGTTAGTTCATCGACTTGAGATTGTCATTTGTCTCGTGTGAGTTCCCACTGTACTTTGATTACTACCATACCACGGCTCAAAGGAGTCGTGCAAACAGGTTTTAGTTGGGTACAGTCCCGAGCCACATGGAGGCAGTGAGCGGATCTGCAGGGGTTCGTCTCTCCCGGTATTGGGGGTGAGGTCGCGCTGTGTCTAGGAGAGCCATTACGCAAAGACCTCGGCCGAGGCAGGAGATTTACTGGTAGGTATTCCAGTAGTTGTTGGAGATAGTGCCCTCAGAGTCAATTATTAGGTCACAGGTACGTGATTGTAATGATTGAGGGAGGACCTATCCCGGTAGGACAGTCTTACTCGAGATGATAGTATGCTATCTGGTTCACCTTTATCATCGTGTACTGTTTTAGGTGACCTGACACGTCGCTATTACACGTTGATAGAGCCCCTAGGATTCTTGCTTGACCACCAGCAGTATGAGGGCGATCATATAAGTGGGAGCTGGGGGTCTATAAGCATATCCTTAAAAGGTCCCTAGTCGTGTGAGTTTCGAGACAGGGCATCGATACTCCATAGTAGACTAGTGTGTACAGTCGAGACCCCGACGAGGGGCGGTGGCCGGTCTCACAAGCCACTGGTGTCAGTTGGATCACCTAAGATGTATACAGGTGCTCATTGGGTTATGAGTACACCGGACAGGACTCGCCGGGAACATGCTAGTTGGTCATATACCAGACGTCAGATGGCAGTTCCCTGGTGACATGTGTGCAGGTTAGTTCATCGACCTGGGGATCGTCATTTGTCTCGTGTGAGTTCCCACTGTACTTTGATTACTACCCTACCACGGCTCAAAGGAGTCGTGCAAACAGGTTTTAGTTGGGTACAGTCCCGAGCCACATGGAGGAAGTGAGCGTATCTTCAGGGGTTCGTCTCTCCCGGTATTGGGGGTGAGGTCGTGCTGTGTCTAGGAGAGCCATTACACAAAGTCCTTGGCCAAGGCAAGGAGATTTACTGGTAGGTATTCCAGTAGTATCTCAGGGTGTTCTGGGCTACACTCCGACACGACTTGTACCGCTTTTGGGGGTCTGACTTTTACCAACCCCCTAGGCCCGCCATGCGATACTCATAGATGAACGGACCGGACTGCACGGATATTGTCACTGACAGGCTCAGTAGGGTTGTCAGGCTGAGTTCACTCACAGACGTCCCTTTTAGTCAATACTTAGTAGCCCGTTACGTATTGGCTTATACCTCTGACGTGCTAGTGGTTAAATCCACAACCGAGGTGTTGACGAGTCTTTAGAGTCCCCCACATTCAGTTACTCAGCTTTCGGGCGAAAGGTTGTAGAGGCCGTATGGAGATATGGCAAGGTCCGATCAGATACGTGCGGTATTCCACGGATCGGGATCGGACAGTCTGTACTATGGGCCGTATGGTTATATGGCAGGGTTCGATCAGATACGTGCGGTATTGCACAGATCAGGATCGAACGGATATTACTAGCCGGCTTTGGTTTAAGCCGGATCCTAGTATAGTACAGTGTAGACTTTGTCTCATTGCACTTGTATTTCGGTCGAAATACAGATGCGGGTGTGTATGCACAGTATCGGGGTTTTCCTGTAATTTATTACGGGACTAGACTTCTGGAGTTGCCAGTTTGCTTTCCGTTTCGGCCAATTTCCTTTGTTCCGTTCATTGGCCGAAGATTGGTGGAGGAGGGCTTATTTGCATTGTTGCAAATAGGCTTTGTGGAAGGGGGTCTTTGCATTTTGTTGTATCATGATAGCACCATCCTTTGACTTGATTTTTTCATGATGTGCACCATCATTGACTTCTCCTTCTCATGATGGCTTGACTTATAGTGGGCATAATGGTTGATGATGATGAGGGGTGAGGTTGGTTGAGTGTGGGTTTTTTGCTTGTGATCATATTCTTTCATGATGCCCTCTTGCATGATTGATCCACTCACTCCCTCATTGTGTTGCTCTCTCATTCACTCCCTCCCTCACAAGATAGTGGCCGGCCACATTTTGAGGTGGGCTGTCCAAAATTCTTAGTGGGGATATGTTGTTCATTTGTTGCACCAAAAACCCCCAAGCTCCTCCACATTTTGTTCTTGTTTCATCCCTCCACCAAATGGCACCTCCTTAACCCAAAAATGAGACATGGATCTCTACACCACTCATTCTACAGTAAATCTTGGGCACGTCGAGTAGCCGGCTTCGTACCCGAGTTGCCTCGGCATTGAGGTGGGAGCCCGTAAACGATGTAGGCGATGTGGTGCACTTCCGGCGACGAGGAGGAGACGGGACATTCCGCAGGAGATCGGGACGATGACGAGAAGACCGGAGGACTTGGATCGTCGGTATATCTCTATTCCCTTTCTTGTAGATAGCTAGGACTAGTTAGTGGTTCGATCCGGGTATTAGTGCGCGGCAGTTTGCCAGTTCAAGTAAAATTTAAAGTTTATCACCGCTTCCGCATTTGGCCGTCGGATTGACGGCCGGGGCGCCGCCGTGCACTTACAGTTGTATCAGAGCCTCGCCATTAACATAGTCTAGCTTGGTGTAATGTGTTTTTCTATTTCGATCGATCGAATGTTCCAAAACTGCATTTTAGTTCGCATCAGTTTCTGTTGAAAATTTTTGGTCTCGGAAAATTTTTCAGGTTGTAAAATATTGATGTACTGGAAAATCTAAGAGCTCTGTAAAAATTCGACGAAGTAACTCCACAGTGGGAGCGCGGAACCGCCGCGAAAACCCCCTTCCCGCCGCCCTTCCGCCGCACACTGTGGAGATCACTTCACCAATTTTTTACAGAGGCCTTCTGGGCTTAAAATATGGGTTTTGGAATATTAAAATTGGGCCCAGGATTTCTGTGAGTGCTACAGTTTTGATTGGGGGCCCACTTGTTAATTTTTGATCGATCGGATATTTTAAACACATTTTTCACAGTATTTACATTATATCTGCGACCGTGAATGTCACTTGATCGGTAAATCCAGTCTAACTGCTATAGCCCGGTTAGACGGATTTGCGAACGTGACTTTCACGTTGATGTTTTGTTTTTGCTATGATGTTGCGGATCGGTCGTGGGGGATAGCCTGGATGCAATGCTAGTACAGTTTTGTTGTATTATGTACATTTGATATTGCGGGGCGAGCGTCCGACATGTGGACTGCCGTCACTGCCTGTTTGTATTATTATTTTGGGGCACGACCTGGTTGCGGTCGATGTACCCGTTGTATGTATATTTTACTTTCTGTACTAGGATTGCCCCGCGGAGGGGTGCATGGATAGCCGGATTCTAGAGGGCAACAAGCCCGCATCTCATGGCATTGAGACGGAGGGGGCTTCACTCTAGGATTGGCGGGCTATTCGCCGCACTCGTAGGGGGTACAGGTTGACCCAGGAGGGGTGCCCAAGTTACCGGATTCCGTGAAGTGCTGGGTGGTCCATTCACGGCGCTGAAGGGGACTGCCTCGCTTCAGGTTTTGGCGGGTGACTTGCCGCGCCCGTAGGGGTCTAGGATTTCATTACGCAGGCTATCCACACGACCAGGGGAACGTCGGGTTTCAGCGGCTCTGTGAAACCCGGGGATCCCAGATATCTGTATTGTTTCTGTGATGCTGTTCATTCTCTGTGATGTTGCATTTTATTCACGCCTTGAGCGAATATAATATATTGGTATATATATTAGTAGATGTTGTATATGTTTTGCATCCGCGCTAGTCCAGTCCCCGCTCTGTCGTTAGTTAGCTAACCTAACGGGTAATGACGGGACCCAGTGGCGAATGCGGATGGCATATACGTACATCAGTATATTTTCGTTCTTTTTGGTGTGATCAATTGATGGGACTGCATTGATTTGGATCAATGCAAGTTAAAAACAAACCTAATCTGATGTTGTTGGAACACTTTTTCAAAAAGCTGTTATTGCAAGGACGTTCACTTTTGTTTTGCATCGCGGTATTCATTTAGAATATCCTGCCCCTCAGTCGACGAGGCAAGGGCCGAGATCCCTTCACCGGGAGTGACCCCTTGGACAAAAAGTTTGCGTCAGGGCATTAACTTCACTATAGCCGATTACTTTTGCTTTGCATCGTGGTATTCAGTGGGAATATCCTGCACCCCATTCTACGGGGAAAGAGCCGAGATCCCTTCACCGGGAGTGACCTCTTTAGCGGAAGTTGTCGTCACTATATTTTCAAAAAGCTATCAGTTCCTTCAACGATATCAAGTTCATTACGTTAAAGGTTTTCGCCAGAAACCATTCGTAGCCCTCCGTCGTTTCATATGGATAGTCAATAGTATTCAAGCTGTGTATGTTGGCCAAAGTCAAGGCACAGTGTTTGGTAGCTGTTGGTTATTCATATGCAGCATAGATAGATGCGTTGGTTTGGAACAGTCGTACTGCCATGTTGGCCAAAGTCAAGGGTATGTACGGGTGGATTCAAATTAACCTGGAGAATGACGGGTAGAACTTGACATGTGACTTATGATATGTTGGCCAAAGTCAAGGTCATAAGAGCATGGGGCAGAAATCACATCGGGAGTTTCAAAAGAACTGAAACTTGCCAGATTTGCGCATACCTTCTGGAGTGTGACACCGTGAGCGGATTCCGTCACGTTGTCATGCGATGAGAGTTGGATCCCGATTCCCACTGATGAGTTAGTTTACTCCTCGGGTAACCCCGACTAATTCTTCTTTCAGGTTTGGAGGAGAATTTGACGGTGCAGTGGGAGGTTTCCAGATTAGATAAATTGGTAACCATTCTGATCTAGGTTAGAGTGCACGCTGAGTGTTTCTTTTCTCTCTCTCTTTGGCAGCGACCATTGACCCGACCCTAAGACTTTGACTCAGTGACCAAGTTGACCGAACCTTCTTTAACACTGGCTTTTGGATTGTCAGAGTTGCAAACCTCATTGCCACTCCTACTTTTACCCTTTTCTCCAGGACACCCCGTTTTACTACGAACGTCCACTTCCATTGGACAAAACCATCGTATGGTTAGATACGAACTCGAAAGAATTTATTCGAGGATGGTTTCCAGTTCTGGAGAAAACGGATAGGATTATTCAGTTGTCTTTTCCTTTTACCTTCTCTCAAGTTGTGAGTACTCCTTGGTTTAGGAGATAGTACACCTATTACGCAAATTGGATAGTCTTCTTCCAAACCATAGGCAGGTGCCGACCGGTAGGGAATGAAGAAAACCAATTAGCCTAACGATGGTGTACAGAAGGTATTAAGTTCAGACAAAGCAAGGGATTAGTAAGAGGGCAAAGTAAATTGCAACAGATATTCACGACCAAACCAAGTATTCCTTCGCCAATCCTAAAATCACCTTTGTATTTCTCCAGGACACTCCGTATCACTACGAAGATCCACAGTTTATTGGATACTCCATCGTATGGTTATATACGAACTCGAAAGGAACTTGTTCCAGTTCGGGGATGGATTCTGGTCCAGGAGAAATAGGAATAAGGTTTGTTCAGTTGTCTTTTATCCTCACCTTCTCTCGCATTGCGAGTGCTCCTAGGATTAGGACAGTACACCCATTATGCTTATTGGATAGTCTTCTTCCAAACCATAGGCTGGTGCCGAACGGTAGGGAAGGAAGAAAACCATTTGGCCTAAAGGGGTGTGCAGAAGGTAAAGACTAAAGACAGAAGAAGGGATTTGGAGAGGTGGCAAAGAAATACACGGTTACAGTTGTGAATCTGGATAATGGAAGAGGCATTACTAGGAATACTAGGATACCCCATCGGAACATTTCAATGTTTCAGTCTCACTGTGTACTGTTAAAAGAAAACTGATTTCCCGATTAGGTACTTACTCCACGGTATGTATTTACCAGGTACGATTCTCACATCTGTATGGTTTTACAGATGATGAGTGGGAGTAAGTTATTGGGAATCGGGTGATCATCATCATTATATCGGGATTCGTTGTAATCAGTGATATTTGAGGAAATCACCTGGGCTGTTTGCCGGTCGGCAAATATTTGGTTTTGAATATCCGCTGTTATGCACCAATTTCAAATTGATATATCTGTACGTCTATTTTCATAGAGTGAGATATACCTTTCTGAAATTATGTCTACGACATTTACCTATATCAGTGGATGGTTAGGTAAGGAGCATTAAACAGCGGTGTAATTCTTCTTAACCATAAGTACAGTTTTCAACCTACGACACACAGTGAATGAGTTATCAGACTCAAGGGACTTATACAAAGGATTGTATGTTGTCCAGGGTCCATCAGGACAGAGAGCTTGGTCCTCGTACTATATTCGGTTTACTTATGACTTCTCTAGTTTTTAGACAGGTGTTTCGCGGAAACACAGGGTCCAAATTTTGAGAAGTTATAGGTATTTGAATAGAGTAGAGAACCAGGTATAGCAAGTATCGGGATTCTTCAAAGAGATCGAAGATGTAGATACTTGTGTATGGTATTCAGTTGATAGTAATGATAAAGAGATCTTGCTTCTCTTTCAGGTTACTCATAATTGGAAGTATTCCTAAGTTGAGTAACGCTGATCGGCCTCCTTCCATTTAGTTGACATGCGCTGGGGACAGCTGCATGATTTGAATCTGGTTCAATTAAATCAGTGCCTCTGTTTCTATATTGGATATAGAACAGGTCATATCTTAACGATGTTAAGGTACGGGGAGTTGTCCGGTTTATGATTAAAACCAGACACTGGACAACTCAAGGCACGTTTCTGTAATGGCTGTTTGTGGGTTGACCCAGGCTATGACGAGGGTTGACTTTCTACCATCTGGATGAACAATAGCGATATTGTTCTAGACTCGCCACAGTTTTATTAAAAATGGATTTTTTCAGAAAACAGTAGTGGGAGTATGGTAGAACTGGAAGTGATTCCAGAACCACAAACGATTACTGAAGATTTGATAAGGAACCTAAAGATTCAATCTGGATTGACATTCCATTGGCCACTCCGCAGATAAGGTGGGTAACTTCAGGCACCCGAGAGGTACTACGGTAGCCTCAAGGACGGTGACAGGGAAGTTCTTGTTTACCCACAATTACCATTGCTGTTGTTCCAGGGTGCGAGACCCGGTGGGAGGATGAGTATAGCGTCGTTCTAAACTAGTTTTAGAAGTGTACGTGTATATGACTCTGCCAGAGGGTTGTCCGTAGTCAGTGGAGCAGCGGAAGCATTGGTGGACAGGTAGGCTTATGTCTATATTATAGACTAAAGCAGATGTAGCGGAGATAGATCATCTGTTTCTGACGTGACAGTCATGGGTTTGACTTCATCAGAATAGGGGATGGATCTGTTGAGAAGGTAGTAGGGTGTGATGTCCTGGTATTTGGATGACATGCACAAAGTAGGAAAGGAAACTCCTATACTACGATCGTTATACTTTGGTCGTCACGCAGTGATTTCTCCACATAGGACTTGGACATTATATCAGACATTCTGGTACTAGATCTATGCTTTTAGATCTAGATTTGGGTGGTTCCCAATCAGGGTACTTGACAGCATTCTAAGAGTATTTAGGATGGACGACTCCTGGCACGTAGTGTACCTGCAGGTAATGGAGTCACCCTCTCCAAAGGTGTCTTACTGACTAAAGGGGAGAGGGACGTGCATGATTGGCAGATCACTTGCTCAGACAATTGAGTCAATCATAAGATGTCAAGTACCACACCAGATGTTGTTCTTTCACTAAATGCAATAAGTTGATATTGATCCTATTCTGGAGAAACAGTCGGAAGCAGTTTTAGAACATAAGTGGATGTTCTAGGGATATGATAACGACAGCCTCATTCAGGAGACAGTTATCATTCCAGGCTTCCAAGGTGACATTGGACGACAAGGAGGTTGTCAGAGTTATAGTTTTCCTCTGATGAGGGGCAGTATTTTGGACAGGTGGTCCAAGGCAATACTGAGGGAGGCATGGCGCGCAGGATACTGATTAAGTTCAGTTGACGATACAGTCTAAGAAGTTTGGATTTGGAGTTCATTTATGAGCTAGGTCCATCAGACATCCAGACATATTCTGAGACAGGTATTGCTCTTTTCGTGAGATGGCTTTCTCCGCGAACTTGAGATATAGAGAGACATAGAAAGAAACAACTAAGCGGATCCACTCACTGAGGCTATTCCTCGAACGCAATAGTTCCGCAAACGAGCTTTGTGAGACTGACTAGTAGAGGAGTTGGATGTTCGGTATCACACGGGCTGTGAGTATGCGACATCGCAATAATTAGCCTTGAGTGCAAGTGGGAGATTGTTGGAGATAGTGCCCTCAGAGTCAATTATTAGGTCACAGGTACGTGATTGTAATGATTGAGGGAGGACCTATCCCGGTAGGACAGTCTTACTCGAGATGATAGTATGCTATCTGGTTCACCTTTATCATCGTGTACTGTTTTAGGTGACCTGACACGTCGCTATTACACGTTGATAGAGCCCCTAGGATTCTTGCTTGACCACCAGCAGTATGAGGGCGATCATATAAGTGGGAGCTGGGGGTCTATAAGCATATCCTTAAAAGGTCCCTAGTCGTGTGAGTTTCGAGACAGGGCATCGATACTCCATAGTAGACTAGTGTGTACAGTCGAGACCCCGACGAGGGGCGGTGGCCGGTCTCACAAGCCACTGGTGTCAGTTGGATCACCTAAGATGTATACAGGTGCTCATTGGGTTATGAGTACACCGGACAGGACTCGCCGGGAACATGCTAGTTGGTCATATACCAGACGTCAGATGGCAGTTCCCTGGTGACATGTGTGCAGGTTAGTTCATCGACCTGGGGATCGTCATTTGTCTCGTGTGAGTTCCCACTGTACTTTGATTACTACCCTACCACGGCTCAAAGGAGTCGTGCAAACAGGTTTTAGTTGGGTACAGTCCCGAGCCACATGGAGGAAGTGAGCGTATCTTCAGGGGTTCGTCTCTCCCGGTATTGGGGGTGAGGTCGTGCTGTGTCTAGGAGAGCCATTACACAAAGTCCTTGGCCAAGGCAAGGAAATTTACTGGTAGGTATTCCAGTAGTATCTCAGGGTGTTCTGGGCTACACTCCGACACGACTTGTACCGCTTTTGGGGGTCTGACTTTTACCAACCCCCTAGGCCCGCCATGCGATACTCATAGACGAACGGACCGGACTGCACGGATATTGTCACTGACAGGCTCAGTAGGGTTGTCAGGCTGAGTTCACTCACAGACGTCCCTTTTAGTCAATACTTGGTAGCCCGTTACGTATTGGCTTATACCTCTGACGTGCTAGTGGTTAAATCCACAACCGAGGTGTTGACGAGTCTTTAGAGTCCCCCACATTCAGTTACTCAGCTTTCGGGCGAAAGGTTGTAGAGGCCGTATGGAGATATGGCAAGGTCCGATCAGATACGTGCGGTATTGCACGGATCGGGATCGGACAGTCTGTACTATGGGCCGTATGGTTATATGGCAGGGTTCGATCAGATACGTGCGGTATTGCACAGATCAAGATCGAACGGATATTACTAGCCGGCTTTGGTTTAAGCCGGATCCTAGTATAGTACAGTGTAGACTTTGTCTCATTGCACTTGTATTTCGGTCGAAATACAGATGCGGGTGTGTATGCACAGTATCGGGGTTTTCCTGTAATTTATTACTGGACCAGTCTTCTGGAGTTGCCAGTTTGCTTTCCGTTTCGGCCAATTTCCTTTGTTCCGTTCATTGGCCGAAGATTGGTGGAGGAGGGCTTATTTGCATTGTTGCAAATAGGCTTTTGTGGAAGGGGGTCTTTGCATTTTGTTGTATCATGATAGCACCATCCTTTGACTTGATTTTTTCATGATGTGCACCATCATTGACTTCTCCTTCTCATGATGGCTTGACTTATAGTGGGCATAATGGTTGATGATGATGAGGGATGAGGTTGGTTGAGTGTGGGTTTTTTGCTTGTGATCATATTCTTTCATGATGCCCTCTTGCATGATTGATCCACTCACTCCCTCATTGTGTTGCTCTCTCATTCACTCCCTCCCTCACAAGATAGTGGCCGGCCACATTTTGAGGTGGGCTGTCCAAAATTCTTAGTGGGGATATGTTGTTCATTTGATGCACCAAAAACCCCCAAGCTCCTCCACATTTTGTTCTTGTTTCATCCCTCCACCAAATGGCACCTCCTTAACCCCAAAATGAGACATGGATCTCTACACCACTCATTCTACAGTAAATCTTGGGCACGTCGAGTAGCCGGCTTCGTACCCGAGTTGCCTCGGCATTGAGGTGGGAGCCCGTAAACGATGTAGGCGATGTGGTGCACTTCCGGCGACGAGGAGGAGACGGGACATTCCGCAGGAGATCGGGACGATGACGAGAAGACCGGAGGACTTGGATCGTCGGTATATCTCTATTCCCTTTCTTGTAGATAGCTAGGACTAGTTAGTGGTTCGATCCGGGTATTAGTGCGCGGCGGTTTGCCAGTTCAAGTAAAATTTAAAGTTTATCACCGCTTCCGCATTTGGCCGTCGGATTGACGGCCGGGGCGCCGCCGTGCACTTACAGTAGTATCTCAGGGCGTTCTGGGCTACACTCCGACATGACTTGTACCGCTTTTGGGGGTCTGACTTTTACCAACCCCCTAGGCCCGACATGCGATGCTCATAGACGAACGGACCGGACTGTACGGATATTGTCACTGACAGGCTCAGTAGGGTGTCAGGATGAGTTCGCTCATCGACGTCCCTTTTGGTCAATAGCTGGTGTCCCGTCACGTATTGGCTTATACCTCTGACGTGCTAGTGGTTAAATCCACAACCATAGTATTGACGAGTCTTTAGAGTCCACCACACTTTCAGTTACTCAAGCTTTCGGGCGAAACGCTGTAGAGGCTGTATGGAGATATGGTAGGGTCCGATCAGATACGTGCGGTATTGCACGGATCAGGATCGGACGGTTTGTACTAGTGGCCGTATGGATATATGGCAGGGTTCGATCTGATACGTGCGGTATTGCACGGATCAGGATCGGAAGGATTTTACTAGCCAGCTTTGGTTTAAGCCGGATCCTAGTTTAGTACAGTGTAGATTTTGTCTCATTGCATTTGTATCCGGTCGGAATACAGATGCGGGTGTGTATGCACAATATCGGGGTTTTCCTGTAATTTATTACGGGACCAGTTTTCTGGAGTTGCCAGTTTGCATTCCGTTCCGGCCGGTTTTCCTTTGTTCTTTCCCGGCCGGACTGAGGGTGTTATTTGCAAGTTTGCAAATAACACATTGTGGAGGATTTTCTTGCAAATGTATTAATTATGAAAGCATCTTTTGATACCATTCTTTTCTATCATCATCACTTGCTTTTTGTTGATTTGAGGTGATTAGTAGTTGATGTGAGTTAGTTATGATGATGTTTGGATATGGTCACCCTCTCTCTTTTCCTACACTCACCTCCCTCTTGCTTATGTATTCTTTCCTCCACCATTCTAATATGAGAAGGTTTTCATTTTGAGAAAAGAGAAGAAGAGGTTTTCATTCTTGAGAGTGTGGCATTCTTGATCTCATTTTCATGCTAGAAAAATGCAAGCACCATTTTTCTCATCTTGATTCCTCCATCATCTTCAAAGGCAACAAACCCCAAATGAGACATAGCTTCAACCCTACACATTCTACAGCATATCTTGGGCATGTCAACTTGCCGGCTTCATGCCCGAGTTGCCTCGGTATTGAGGCGGGAGCCCGTAAAAGACGCAGGCGATGTGGTGCCCTTCCGGCGAGGAGGCGACGATATGGAGACAAGACTTTCCGTGGGAGATCGGGACGATGATGAGAAGACCGGAGGACTCGGATCACTCGGTATACTTCTCTTCCCATCTCTTGTTTGCTAGTATAGGTTAATGGTTAACGATCCGGGTTTTATTGTCCGCGGTAGCGCCAATTTCCAAGTAAGGAAAATTTTTGATTCCGCATTTTGGCCTCGGTAAGACGGCCGGGGCGCTGCCGTGGCGCAACATGGTATCAGAGCCACGCCATTAACCTTGTCTAGCTTCGTTTGATGTGTTTTGCATTTCCGATCGACCAAAATTCCAAAATCTACATTTTCACTCACATCAGTTTTCTGTCGAATTTTTTCTGGCTCTAAAAATTTTTCAGGTTGTCTCAGAATGATGTGCAGGGAGTTCTAAGACTGCTGTAAAAATTCGACGCAGTGAGTCGATCAGTGAAGCGCGGAACCGCGGCCAAACCCCCCTTGGGCCGCGGTTCCGCCGCACATTGGTGTCCTCACTGTGTCCAATTTCTCCAGTGGGCTTCTGGGCTTATTTTAGGGGTTTTGGAATATTAATATTGGGCCCAGATTTTCTGTGAGTGCTACAGTATTGCTTGGGGGCCCACTTGTTAATTTTTGATCGATCGGATATTTTAAACACATTATTTCACAGTATTTACATTATATCTGCGACCCGTGAATGTCACTCGATCGGTAAATCCGGTCTAACTGCTATAGCCCGGTTAGACGGATTTGCGAACGTGACTTTCACCGTTGATGTTTTGTGATTTTGCTGTGTTGTTGCGGATCGGTCGTGGGGATAGCCTGGATGCAATGCTAGTACAGTTTCTGTTGTATTATGTACATTTGATATTGCGGGGCGAGCGTCCGACATGTGGACTGCCGTCACTGCCTGTTTGTATTATTCTTTTGGGGCACGACCTGGTTGCGGTCGATATAACCCGGTGTATGTATATTTTACTTTCTGTACTAGGATTGGCCCCGCGGTGGGGGGTGCACGGATAGCCGGTTTCTGGAGGGCAACAAGCCCGCATCTCATGGCATTGGGACGGAGGGGGCTTCACTCCAGGATTGGCGGGCTATTCGCCGCACTCGTAGGGGGTACAGGTTGACCCAGGAGGGGTGCCCGAGTTACCGGATTCCGTGAAGTGCTGGGTGGTCCATTCACGTTGCTGAAGGGGGATGCCTCGCTTCAGGTTTTTGGCGGGTGACTTGCCGCGCCCGTAGGGGTCCTAGGTTTTCATTGCACAGGCTATCCACACGACCAGGGGAACGTCGGGTTTCAGCAGCGGCTCTGTGAAACCCGGGGCTTCCAGATATCTGTATTGTTCTGTGATGCTGCATATTTCTGTGATGTTGCATTTCTTATCACGTCTTGAGCGAAATATAATATATTGGTATATATTTAGTAGATGTTGTATATGTTTTTTCATCCGCGCTAGTCCAGTCCCCGCTCTGCCGTTAGTTAGCTAACCTAACGGGTGATGACAGGACCCAGTGGCGAATGCGGATGGCATATACGTACGTCAGTATATTTTCGTTCTTTGTGGTGTGATCAATTGATGGGACTGCGTTGATTCGGATCAATGCATGATAAACAAAACCTATTCTGATGTTTTTGGAACACTTTTCAAAAAGCTGTTATTGCAAGGACGTTCACTTTTGTTTTGCATCGTGGTATTCATTTGGAATATCCTGCTCCTCAGTCGACGAGGCAAGGGCCGAGATCCCTTCATCGGGAGTGACCCCTTGGACAGAAGTTTGCGTCAGGGCCATTAACTTCACTATAGCCGATTACTTGTGCTTTGCATCGTGGTATTCAGTTGGAATATCCTGCACCTCATTCTACGGGGAAAGAGCCGAGATCCCTTCACCGGGAGTGACCTCTTTAGTAAAGGTTTTCGTCACTATATTTTTTATAAAAGGCTATGCAGTTCCTTCAACGATATCAAGTTCATTACGTTAAAGGTTTTTTCGCCAAAAAACCAGTCGTAAGCCCTCCGTCATTTCAGATTAGTATTACTTAGTATTCGTGCTGCGTATGTCGTGCTTAGCCGAGGCGTAGTGTTCGGTAGCTATGTAGTGCTTTTCTGTTGCATGGATATGAGATTGGTTAGGACAGTCGTGCGGTCATTTTGGCTCAGTCAAGGATTCGTGCGGGTGGGTCTAATGCAATCAAGATAATGACGGGTTGAACTTGACTAGGATCCTTTGATATGTTGGCTCAGTCAAGGTCACTTGGGTCCTAGGGGAAAAATTCACATCGGGAGTTTCAAAAGAACTGAAACTTGCCAGATATGCGCATACCTTCTGGAGTGTGGTGACGTGAGTGGATTCCGTCATGTTATCATGCGATGATAGTTGGATCACGATTCCCACTGATGAGTTGGTTTACTCCTCGGGTGATCCCGACTAATTCTTCTTTCAGGTTTAGGGAAGAATTTGAGGTTACAGTGGGAGGTTTCCAGATTAGACAAAGTGATAACCATTCTGATCTAGGTTAGAGTGCACGCTGAGTGTTTCTTTTCTCTCTCTCTTTGGCAGCGACCTTTGACCCGACCCTGGACTATGACTCAGTGACCAAGTTGACCGAACCTTCTTAACACTGGCTTTTGGATTGTCAGAGTTGCAAACCTCATTGCCACTCCTACTTTTACCCTTTTCTCCAGGACACCCCGTATTACTACGAACGTCCACTTCCATTGGACAAAACCATCGTATGGTTATATATGAACTCGAAGGACTTCGAGGATGGTTTCTGGTTCTGGAGAAAACGAATAGGATTATTCAGTTGTCTTTTCTTTTCACCTTCTCTCATTGCGAGTACTCCTTGGTTTAGGAGATAGTACACCTATTACGCAAATTGGATAGTCTTCTTCCAAACCTTAGGCAGGTGCCGAACGGTGGGGAATGAAGAAAACCAATTAGCATAACGATGGTGTGCAGAAGGTATTAAGTTAAGACAAAGAAAAGGATTAGTATGAGGGCAAAGTAAATTGCGACTGCTATTCACGACCAAACCGAGTATTTCTTCGCCAATCCTAAATCACCTTTGTATTTCTCCAGGACACTCCGTATCACTACGAAGATCCCAAGTTTTTGGATACTCCATCGTATGGTTATATACGAACTCGAAAGGAACTTGTTCCAGTTCGGGGATGGATTCTGGTCCAGGAGAAATAGGAATACGGTTTATTCGGTTGTCTTTTCTCTTCACCTTCTCTCGCATTGCGAGTGCTCCTAGGATTAGGACAGTACACCCATTATTCTTATTGGATAGTCTTCTTCCAAACCATAGGCTGGTGCCGAACGGTAGGGAGGAAAGAAAACCAATTGGCCTAAAGGGGTGTACAGAAGGTAATGACTAAAGACATATAAAGGGATTTGGAGAGGTGGCAAAGAATTATACGGTTATAGTTGTGAATCTGGATAATGGAAGAGGCATTACTAAGAATACCGGAATACCCCACCGAAACATTTCAATGTTTCAGTTTCACTGTGTAATGTTAAAAGAAAACTGATTTCCCGATTAGATACTTACTCCATGGTATGTATTTACCAGGTATGATTCTCACATCTGTATGGTTTTACAGATGATGAGTGGGAGTAAGTTATTGGGAATTAGGTGACCATCCTCATTATATCGGGATTCGTTGTAATTGGTGATATTTGAGGAAACCACCTGGGTTGTTTGCCGGTCGGCAAATATTTGGTTTTGAATATCCGTTGTTATGCACCAATCTCAAATTGATATATCTGTACGTCTATTTTCATAGAGTGAGATATACCGTTTGATATTATGTCGATGACATTTACTTATATCAGTGGATGGTTAGGTAAGGAGCATTAAACAGCGGTGTAATTCTTCTTAACCATAAGTACAGTTTTCAACCTATGACACACAGTGAAAGAGTTGTTAGACTCGGCGGACTTATACAGAGTATTGTATGTTGTCCAGTGTCCATTAGGACAGAGGGGATGGTCCTCATACTATATTCTGTTTACTTTTAACTTCTCTAGTTCTTAGACATGTGTTTCGTAGAAACACAGGGTCTAAGTTTTGAGGAGTTATAGGTATTTGAATAGAGTAGAGAACCAGGTGTAGCAAGTATCGGGATTCTTCAAGGTGATCGAAGATGTAGATACTTGTGTATGGTATTCAGTTGATAGTAATGATAAAGAGAAATTGCTTCTCTTTCAGGTTACTCATAATTGGAAGCATTCCTAAGTTGAGTAACGCTGATCGGCCTCTCTCCATTTAGCTGACATGCACTGGAGACAGCTGCTTGACTTGAATCTGGTTCAATTAAATCAGTGCCTCTGGTTCTATATTGGATATAGTACAGTTCATATCTTAACATTGTTAAGGTACGGGGAGTTGTCCGGCTTATGATTAAAACCAGACTCTGGATAACTCAAGGCACGTTTCTGTAATGGCTGTTTGTGGGTTGACCCAGGCTATAACGAGGGTTGATTTTCAACCATAAGAAAGATCAATAGTGATATTGTTCTTGACTCGCCACAGTTTTAATAAAAATGGATTTTTTCAAAAACAGTAGTGGGAGTATGGTAGAACTGGAAGTGATTCCAGAACCGCAAACGATTACTGAAGATTTGATAAGGAACCTAAAGATTCAATCTGATTTGACATTCCATTAGCCACTCTGCAGATATGGTGGGTAAACTCAGGCACTCGAGAGGTACTTCGGTATGCTCAAGGACGGTGGCAGGGAGGTTCTTGTTTACCCAGACTTACCATTGCTGTTGTTCCTGTAAGTGCACGGCGGCGCCCCGGCCGTCAAACCGACGGCCAAATGCGGAAGCGGTGATAAACTTTAATTTTTCTTGAACTGGCAAACCGCCGCGCACTAATACCCGGATCGAACCACTAACTAGTCCTAGCTATCTACAAGAAAGGGATGAGAAGTATACCGACAGATCCGAGTCCTCCGGTCTTCTCGTCGTCGTCCCGATCTCTTGCGGAATGTCCCGTCTTCTCCTCGTCGCCGGAAGTGCACCACATCGCCTACTTCTTTTACGGGCTCCCACCTCAATGCCGAGGCAACTCGGGCACGATGCTGGCTAGTCAACGTGCCCAAGATATGCTGTAGAAATGTGTAGTGAGCTATTGTCTCTATGGGGTTTTGTATAGTTGCCATGATGGAGGAATTTTGCAAATGAAGAAACCATGGAGGCTTGCAGGAAGAATGGAGCACTCTCTGTAAAATGGCTCGGCCAAGAAAAGAACATTTGGTGCTCTGCCCAAAAAACCAATCAGCCCTCTCCAATCCTTTTAAGCTCTCAGCTTCCTAACATAAATTAATCCCCCATTTCAACAGAATCTCCTGCACCTCAATCCTCACAATGCAATCAATTAATATTAATTAATGCATCAACCTCCACACCCACTCAAGTATGACTCAATCCTCACATGAATAAATTAATCCACACTCTCAAAATAAACCTCACTCCATGCCCAAACAGTGGCCGGCCCCACTCAAATTGTGGGTGGAAAAAAGATCAATTCTTTTTCGAGCAAGAGGTGAAAAAGGAAATGATAAACAACAAAGCCATACTCCACCAACCTCATCATCAACAACCATGATGAGCCAAAGTCAAGCCATGATGGATAAGAAAGAGTCAAAGGATGGGCTCCATCATGATACAAATAAAATGTAAAGACCCCCTTCCACAATTGCTTATTTGCAACAATGCAAATAAGCCCTCCTCCACCATTCTTCGGCCAATGAACGGAACAAAGGAAATCGGCCGAAACTAAAAGCAAACTGGCAACTCCAGAAAACTGGTCCCGTAATAAATTACAGGAAAACCCCGATACTGTGCATACACACCCGCATCTGCATTTCGACCGAAATACAAATGCAATGAGACAAAATCTACACTGTACTATACTAGGATCCGGCTTATACCAAAGCCGGCTCGTAATATCTGTTCGATCCTGATCCGTGCAATACCGCACGTATCTGATCGAACCCTGCCATATAACCATACGGCCTATAGTACAAACTGTCCGATCCTGATCCGTGCAATACCGCACGTATCTGATCGGACCTTGCCATATCTCCATACGGCCTCTACAACCTTTCGCCCGAAAGCTGAGTAACTGAATGTGGGGGACTCTAAAGACTCGTCAACACCTTGGTTGTGGATTTAACCACTAGCACGTCAGAGGTATAAGCCAATACGTAACGGGCTACCAGGTATTGACTAAAAGGGACGTCTGTGAGCGAACTCAGCCTGACAACCCTACTGAGCCTGTCAGTGACAATATCCGTACAGTCCGGTCCGTTCGTCTATGAGTATCGCATGGCGGGCCTAGGGGGTTGGTAAAAGTCAGACCCCCAAAAGCGGTACAAGTCGTGTCGGAGTGTAGCCCAGAACACCCTGAGATACTACTGGAATACCTACCAGTAAATCTCCTTGCCTTGGCCAAGGACTTTGTGTAATGGCTCTCCTAGACACAGCACGACCTCACCCCCAATACCGGGAGAGACGAACCCCTGAAGATACGCTCACTGCCTCCATGTGGCTCGGGACTGTACCCAACTAAAACCTGTTTGCACGACTCCTTTGAGCCGTGGTAGGGTAGTAATCAAAGTACAGTGGGAACTCACACGAGACAAATGACGATCCCCAGGTCGATGAACTAACCTGCACACATGTCACCAGGGAACAGCCATCTGACGTCTGGTATATGACCAACTAGCATGTTCCCGGCGAGTCCTGTCCGTTGTACTCATAACCCAATGAGCACCTGTATACATCTTAGGTGATCCAACTGACACCAGTGGCTTGTGAGACCGGCCACCGCCCCTCGTCGGGGTCTCGACTGTATACACTAGTCTACTAATAGAGTATCGATGCCCGGTCTCGAAACTCCCACGACTAGGAACCTTTTAAGGATATGCTTGTAGACCCCCAGCTCCCACTTATATGATCGCCCTCATACTGCTGGTGGTCAAGCAAGAATCCTAGGGGCTCTATCAACGTGTAATAGCGACGTGTCAGGTCACCTAAAACAGTACACGATGATAAAGGTAAACCAGATAGCATACTATCATCTCGAGTAAGACTGTCCTACCGGGATAGGTCCTCCCTCAATCATTACAATCACGTACCTGTGACCTAATAATTGACTCTGAGGGCACTATCTCCAACAATCTCCCACTTGCACTCAAGGCTAATTATTGCGATGTCGCATACTCACAGCCCGTGTGATACCGAACATCCAACTCCTCTACTAGTCAGTCTCACAAAGCTCGTTTGCGGAACTATTGCGTTCGAGGAATAGCCTCAGTGAGTGGATCCGCTTAGTTGTTTCTTTCTATGTCTCTCTATATCTCAAGTTCGCGGAGAAAGCCATCTCCCGAAATGAGCAATACCTGTCTTAGAATGTGTCTGGATGTCTGATGGGACATAGCTCATAAATGAACTCCAAATCCAAACTTCTTAGACTGTATCGTCAACTGAACTTAATCAGTATCCTGCGCGCCATGCCTCCCTCAGTATTGCCTTGGACCACCTGTCCAAAATACTGCCCCTCATCAGAAGGAAAACTATAACTCTGACAACCTCCTTGTCGTCCATGTCACCTTGGAAGCCTGGAATGATAACTGTCTCCTGAATGAGGCTGTCGTTATCATCTCCCTAGAACATCCACTTATGTTCTAAAACTGCTTCCGACTGTTTCTCCAGGATTGGATTAATGTCAACTTATTGCATCTAGTGCAAGAACAACATCTGGTGTGGTACTTGACATCTCACGATTGACTCAATTGCCTGAGCAAGTGATCTGCCAATCATGCCCGTCCCTCTCCCCTTTAGTCTGTAAGACACCTTTGGAAAGGGTGACTCCATTACCTGCAGGTACACTACCGTGCCAGGAGTCGTCCATCCTAAATACTCTTAGAATGCTGTCAAGTACCCTGATTGGGAAACCACCCAAATCTAGATCTAAGACCATAGATCCAGTAACCAGTATGTCTGATATAAAATCCATGTCCTTTGTGGAGAAATCTACTGTGTGACGACCAAAGTATAACCGATCGTAGTATAGGAGTTTCTTTTCCTACTCTGTGTATGTCATCCAAATACCAGGATATCACACCCTACTACCTTCTTAACAGATCCATCCTCTATTCTGATGAAGTCAAACCCATGACTGTCACGTCAGAAATAGATGATCTATCTCCGCTACATCTGCTTTAGTCTATAAATAGACATAAGCTACCTGACCACCAATGCTTCCGCTGCTCCCACTGACTACGACAACCCCTTGGCAGAGTCATATACACGTACACTTCTGAAGCGAGTTCAGAACGACGCTATACTCATCCTCCCGTCGGGTCTCGCAGCCTGGAACAACAGCAATGGTAATTGTGGGTAAACAAGAACTTCCCTGTCACCGTCCTTGAGGCTACCGTAGTCCCTCTCGGGTGTCTGAAGTTACCCACCTTATCTGCGGAGTGGCCAATGGAATGTCAAACCAGATTCAAATCATGCAGCTGTCTCCAGTGCATGTCAACTAAATGGAAAGAGGCCGATCAGCGTTACTCAACTTAGGAATGCTTCCAATTATGAGTAACCTGAAAGAGAAACAAGATCTCTTAATCACTACTATCAACTGAATACCATACACAAGTATCTACATCCTCGATCACTTTGAAGAATCCCGATACTTGCTACACCTGGTTCTCTACTCTATTCAAATACCTATAACTTCTCAAAATTTGGACCCTGTGTTTCCGCGAAACACCTGTCTAAAAACTAGAGAAGTCATAAGTAAACCGAATATAGTACGAGGACCAAGCCCTCTGTCCTGATGGACCCTGGACAACATACAATCCTTTGTATAAGTCCCTTGAGTCTGATAACTCATTCACTGTGTGTCGTAGGTTGAAAACTGTACTTATGGTTAAGAAGAATTACACCGCTGTTTAATGCTCCTTACCTAACCATCCACTGATATAGGTAAATGTCGTAGACATAATTTCAGAAAGGTATATCTCACTCTATGAAAATAGACGTACAGATATATCAATTTGAAATTGGTGCATAACAGCGGATATTCAAAACCAAATATTTGCCGACCGGCAAACAGCCCAGGTGATTTCCTCAAATATCACTGATTACAACGAATCCCGATATAATGAGGATAATCACCCAATTCCCAATAACTTACTCCCACTCATCATCTGTAAAACCATACAGATGTGAGAATCGTACCTGGTAAATACATACCCTGGAGTAAGTATCTAATCGGGAAATCAGTTTTCCTTTAACATTACACAGTGAAACTGAAACATTGAAATGTTTCGATGTGGTATCCTGGTATTCCTAGTAATGCCTCTTCCAGATTCACGACTGTAACCGTATAATTCTTTGCCACCTCTCCAAATCCCTTCATATGTCTTTAGTCTTTACCTTCTGCACACCCCTTTAGGCCAAATGGTTTTCTTCCTTCCCTACCGTTCGGCACCAGCCTATGGTTTGGAAGAAGACTATCCAATAAGCATAATGGGTGTACTGTCCCAATCCTAGGAACACTCGCAATGAGAGAGGGTGAAGATAAAAGACAACCGAATAAACCTTATTCCTATTTCTCCTGAACCAGAATCCATCCCCGAACTGGAACCAGTTCCATTCGAGTTCGTATATAACCATACGATGGAGTATCCAAATAAACTGTGGACCTTCGTAGTGATACGGAGTGTCCTGGAGAAATACAAAGGTGATGTGGGAGTGCTAACGAAATATTTGGTTTGGTCGTGAAAATCTGTTGCAATTTACTTTGCCCTCTTACTAATCCCTTGCTTTGTCTGAACTTAATACCTTCTGCACACCATCGTTATGCTAATTGGTTTTCTTCATTCCCTACCGGTCGGCACCAGCCTAAGGTTTGGAAGAAGACAATCCAATTTGCGTAATAGGTGTACTACCCCTAAACCAAGGAGTACTCGTAACCTGAGAGAGGGTAAAAGGAAAAGACAACTGAATAATCCTATCCGTTTTCTCCAGAACCGGAAACCATCCTCGAATAAATTCTTTCGAGTTCGTATCTAACCATACGATGGTTTTATCCAATGGAAGTGGACGTTCGTAGTAAAACGGGGTGTCCTGGAGAAAAGGGTAAAAGTAGGAGTGGCAATGAGGTTTGCAACTCTGACAATCCAAAAATCCAGTGTTTAAGAAGGTTCGGTCAACTTGGTCACTGAGTCATAGTCTTAGGGTCGGGTCAATGGTCGCTGCCAAAGAGAGAGAGAAAAGAAACACTCAGCGTGCACTCTAACCTAGTTCAGAATGGTTACCAATTTATCTAATCTGGAATCCTCCCACTGTACCTCAAATTCTCCTCCAAACCTGAAAGAAGAATTAGTCGGGATCACCCGAGGAGTAAACTAACTCATCAGTGGGAATCGGGATCCAACTATCATCGCATGACAACGTGACGGAATCCGCTCACGGTGTCACACTCCAGAAGGTATGCGCATATCTGGCAAGTTTTAGTTCTTTTGAAACTCCCGATGTAATTTCTGCCCCATGCTCTTATGACCTTGGCGTGAGGTCAAAATATCATAAGTCACATGTCAAGTTCTGCCCGTCATTATCCAGGTTAATCTGAACCCACCCGTACATACCCTTGACGTAGGCCAAAATAGTAGTACGACTGTCCCAAACCAACGCATCTATCTATGCAACAGATAAATACCCGGCAGCTACCAATCACTATGCCTTGGCGTGAGGTCAAAATACATAGCTTGAATACTACCGAATATTTAACTGAAATGACGGAGGGCTACGAATGGTTTCTGGCGAAAACCTTTAACGTAATGAACTTGATATCGTCGAAGGAACGGATAGCTTTTTGAAAATATAGTGACGAAAACCGTTGCTAAAGAGGTCACTCCCGGTGAAGGGATCTCGGCTCTTTCCCCGTAGAATGGGGTGCAGGATATTCCAACTGAATACCACGGTGCAAAGCAAAAGTAATCGGCTATAGTGAAGTTAATGCCCTGACGCAAACTTTTTGTCCAAGGGGTCACTCCCGGTGAAGGGATCTCGGCCCTTGCCTCGTCGACTGAGGAGCAGGATATTCCAAATGAATACCGCGATGCAAAACAAAAGTGAACGTCCTTGCAATAACAGCTTTTTGAAAAGTGTTCCAACAACATCAGATTAGGTTTGTTTTTAACTTGCATTGATCCGAATCAACGCAGTCCCATCAATTGATCACACCAAAAAGAACGAAAATATACTGATGTACGTATATGCCATCCGCATTCGCCACTGGGTCCCGTCATTACCCGTTAGGTTAGCTTACTAACGACAGAGCGGGGACTGGACTAGCGCGGATGCAAAACATATACAGCATCTACTAATATATATACCAATATATTATATTTCGCTCAAGGCGTGAAAGAAATGCAACATCACAGAGAATGAACAGCATCACAGAAACAATACAGATATCTGGGATCCCCGGGTTTCACAGAGCCACTGCTGAAACCCGACGTTCCCCTGGTCGTGTGGATAGCCTGCGCAATGAAATCCTAGACCCCTACGGGCGCGGCAAGTCACCCGCCAAAACCTGAAGCAAGGCAGCCCCCTTCAGCACCGTGAATGGACCACCCAGCACTTCACGGAATCCGGTAACTTGGGCACCCCTCCTGGGTCAACCTGTACCCCCTACGAGTGCGGCGAATAGCCTGCCAATCCTAGAGTGAATCCCCCTCCGTCTCAATGCCATGAGATGCGGGCTTGTTGCCCTCCAGAACCCGGCTATCCGTGCACCCCTCCGCGGGGCAATCCTAGTACAGAAAGTAAAATATACATACAACGGGTACATCGACCGCAACCAGGTCGTGCCCCAAAATAATAATACAATCAGGCAGTGACGGCAGTCCACATGTCGGACGCTCGCCCCGCAATATCAAATGTACATAATACAACAAAACTGTACTAGCATTGCATCCAGGCTATCCCCCACGACCGATCCGCAACATCACAGCAAAAACAGAACATCAACGTGAAAGTCACGTTCGCAAATCCGTCTAACCGGGCTATAGCAGTTAGACCGGATTTACCGATCAAGTGACATTCACGGTCGCAGATATAATGTAAATACTGTGAAAAATGTGTTTAAAATATCCGATCGATCAAAAATTAACAAGTGGGCCCCCAATCAAAACTGTAGCAGATCAAGAAATCCTGGGCCCAAAATTAATATTCCAAAACCCATATTATAAGCCCAGAAAGCAACTGAAGAAGTTCGATACAGTAAGGCCACCATTGCGCGGCGGAACCGCGGCCCAAAGGGGGTAGTTGCCGCGGTTCCGCGCTCTGGTGACTGAATTACGGCGTCGAATTTCTACAGTGAGCTTGTTACCTCCAGTACATCAATGTTTTACAACCTGAAAAATTTTTCGAGACCAAAAATTTTCAACAGAAACTGATGCGAAGGTAAAATGCAGTTTTGGAACTTTTTGATCGATCGGAAATGCAAACACATTAAACCAAGCTAGACTAAGTTAATGGCGAGGCTCTGATACCACTGTAAGTGCACGGCGGCGCCCCGGCCGTCAAACCGACGGCCAAATGCGGAAGCGGTGATAAACTTTAATTTTTCTTGAACTGGCAAACCGCCGCGCACTAATACCCGGATCGAACCACTAACTAGTCCTAGCTATCTACAAGAAAGGGATGAGAAGTATACCGACAGATCCGAGTCCTCCGGTCTTCTCGTCGTCGTCCCGATCTCTTGCGGAATGTCCCGTCTCCTCCTCGTCGCCGGAAGTGCACCACATCGCCTACTTCTTTTACGGGCTCCCACCTCAATGCCGAGGCAACTCGGGCACGATGCTGGCTAGTCAACGTGCCCAAGATATGCTGTAGAAATGTGTAGTGAGCTATTGTCTCTATGGGGTTTTGTATAGTTGCCATGATGGAGGAATTTTGCAAATGAAGAAACCATGGAGGCTTGCAGGAAGAATGGAGCACTCTCTGTAAAATGGCTCGGCCAAGAAAAGAACATTTGGTGCTCTGCCCAAAAAACCAATCAGCCCTCTCCAATCCTTTTAAGCTCTCAGCTTCCTAACATAAATTAATCCCTCATTTCAATAGAACCTCCTGCACCTCAATCCTCACAATGCAATCAATTAATATTAATTAATGCAACAACCTCCACACCCACTCAAGTATGACTCAATCCTCACATGAATAAATTAATCCACACTCTCAAAATAAACCTCACTCCATGCCCAAACAGTGGCCGGCCCCACTCAAATTGTGGGTGGAAAAAAGATCAATTCTTTTTCAAGCAAGAGGTGAAAAAGGAAATGATAAACAACAAAGCCATACTCCACCAACCTCATCATCAACAACCATGATGAGCCAAAGTCAAGCCATGATGGATAAGAAAGAGTCAAAGGATGGGCTCCATCATGATACAAATAAAATGTAAAGACCCCCTTCCACAATTGCTTATTTGCAACAATGCAAATAAGCCCTCCTCCACCATTCTTCGGCCAATGAACGGAACAAAGGAAATCGGCCGAAACTAAAAGCAAACTGGCAACTCCAGAAAACTGGTCCCGTAATAAATTACAGGAAAACCCCGATACTGTGCATACACACCCGCATCTGCATTTCGACCGAAATACAAATGCAATGAGACAAAATCTACACTGTACTATACTAGGATCCGGCTTATACCAAAGTCGGCTCGTAATATCTGTTCGATCCTGATCCGTGCAATACCGCACGTATCTGATCGAACCCTGCCATATAACCATACGGCCTATAGTACAAACTGTCCGATCCTGATCCGTGCAATACCGCACGTATCTGATCGGACCTTGCCATATCTCCATACGGCCTCTACAACCTTTCGCCCGAAAGCTGAGTAACTGAATGTGGGGGACTCTAAAGACTCGTCAACACCTCGGTTGTGGATTTAACCACTAGCACGTCAGAGGTATAAGCCAATACGTAACGGGCTACCAGGTATTGACTAAAAGGGACGTCTGCGAGCGAACTCAGCCTGACAACCCTACTGAGCCTGTCAGTGACAATATCCGTACAGTCCGGTCCGTTCGTCTATGAGTATCGCATGGCGGGCCTAGGGGGTTGGTAAAAGTCAGACCCCCAAAAGCGGTACAAGTCGTGTCGGAGTGTATCCTAGAACACCCTGAGATACTACTGGAATACCTACCAGTAAATCTCCTTGCCTTGGCCAAGGACTTTGTGTAATGGCTCTCCTAGACACAGCACGACCTCACCCCCAATACCGGGAGAGACGAACCCCTGAAGATACGCTCACTGCCTCCATGTGGCTCGGGACTGTACCCAACTAAAACCTGTTTGCACGACTCCTTTGAGCCGTGGTAGGGTAGTAATCAAAGTACAGTGGGAACTCACACGAGACAAATGACGATCCCCAGGTCGATGAACTAACCTGCACACATGTCACCAGGGAACTGCCATCTGACGTCTGGTATATGACCAACTAGCATGTTCCCGGCGAGTCCTGTCCGGTGTACTCATAACCCAATGAGCACCTGTATACATCTTAGGTGATCCAACTGACACCAGTGGCTTGTGAGACCGGCCATCGCCCCTCGTCGGGGTCTCGACTGTATACACTAGTCTACTAATGGAGTATCGATGCCCGGTCTCGAAACTCCCACGAATTGGGACCTTTTAAGGATATGCTTGTAGACCCCCAGCTCCCACTTATATGATCGCTCTCATACTGCTGGTGGTCAAGCAAGAATCCTAGGGGCTCTATCAATGTGTAATAGCGACGTGTCAGGTCACCTAAAACAGTACACGATGATAAAGGTAAACCAGATAGCATACTATCATCTCGAGTAAGACTGTCCTACCGGGATAGGTCCTCCCTCAATCATTACAATCACGTACCTGTGACCTAATAATTGACTCTGAGGGCACTATCTCCAACAGTTCCAGACTGTGAGACCCGGCAGGAGGATGAGTATAGCGTCGTTCTAAACTAGCTTTAGAAGTGTACGTCTATATGACTCTGCCAGAGGGTTGTCGTAGTCAGTGGGAGCAGCGGAAGCATTGGTGGACAGTTGGCTTATGTCTATTTATGGACTAAAGCAGATATAGCGGAGATAGATCATCTATTTCTGATGTGAAGTCATAGGTTTGACTTCATCAGAATAGGGGATGGATCTGTTAAGAAGGTAGTAGGGTGTGATGTCCTGGTATTTGATGACATACACAGAGTAGGAAGTGACATTCCTATACTACGATCGGTTATACTTTGGTCGTCACACAGTGGTTTCTCCACAAGGGACTTGGACACAATATCAGACATACTGGTTACTAGATCTATGGTTTTAGATCTAGATTTGGGTGGTTTCCCAATCAGGGTACTTTGACAGCATTCTAAGAATATTTAGAATGGACGACTCCTGGCACGGTAGTGTACCTGCAGGTGATGGAGTCACCCTCTCTAAAGGTGTCTCATAGACTAAAGTAGAGAGGGATGTGCATGATTGGCAGATCACTTGCTTAGGCAATTGAGTCAATCATGAGATGTCAAGTACCACACCAAATGTTGTTCTTGCACTAGATGCAATAAGTTGATATTGAATCCAATCCTGGAGAAACAATCGGAAGCAGTTTTAGAACATAAGTTAATGTTCTAGGGAATTGATAACGGCAGCCTCCTTTATGAGACGGTTATCATTCCAGGCTTCCAAGGTGACCTGGACGACAAGGAGGTTGTCAGAGTTATAGTTTTCCCTCTGACGAGGGGCAGTATTTTGGACAGGTGATCCAAGGCAATACTGAGGGAGGCATGGCGCAGGATACTGATTAAGTTCAGTTGACGATACAGTCTAAGAAGTTTGGATTTCGAGTTCATTTATGAGCTAGGTCCCATCAGACATCCAGACATTCTAAGACAGGTATTGCTCATTTCGGGAGATGGTTTTCTCTGCGAACTTGAGATATAGAGAGACATAGAAAAAAACATCACAGCGGATCCACTCACTGAGGCTATTCCTCGAACGCAAAAGTTTCGCAAACGAGCTTTGTGAGACTGACTAGTAGAGGAGTTGGGTGTTCGGTATCACACGGGCTGTGAGTATGCGACATCGCAATAATTAGCCTTGAGTGCAAGTGGGAGATTGTTGGAGATAGTGCCCTCAGAGTCAATTATTGGATCACAGGAACGTGATTGCAATGATTGAGGGAGGACCTATCCCGGTAGGACAGTCTTACTCGAGATGATAGTATGCTATCTGGTTTACCTTTATCATCATGTACTGCTTCAGGTGACCTTACAGGTCGCTATTACACACTGATAGAGCCCCTAGGATTATTGCTTGACTGCCACCAGTATGATGGCGATCATATACGTGAGAGCTGGTGGTCTATAAGCACATCCTTAAAAGGTCCCTAGTCGTGGGAGTTTCGAGACAGGGCATCGATTCTCCAGACTAGACTAGTGTATACAGTCGAGACCCCGACGAGGGGCGGTGGCCGGTCTCACAAGCCACTGGTATCATTTGGTTCACCTAAGATGTATACAGGTGCTCATTGGGTTATGAGTACACCGGACAGGACTCGCCGGGAACATGCTAGTTGGTCTTATACCTGACGTCGGATAGCAGTTCCCTGGTGACATGTGTACAGGTTAGTTCATCGACCTGAGATCGTCATTTGTCTCGTATGAGTTCCCACTGTACTTTGATTACTACCCTACCACGGCTCAAAGGAGTCGTGCAAACAGGTTTTAGTTGGGTACAGTCCCGAGCCACATGGAGGCAGTGAGCGGATCTGCAGGGGTTCGTCTCTCCCGGTATTGGGGGTGAGGTCGCGCTGTGTCTAGGAGAGCCATTACGCAAAGCCCTCGGCCGAGGCAGGAGATTTACTGGTAGGTATTCCAGTAGTATCTCAGGGCGTTCTGGGCTACACTCCGACACGACTTGTACCGCTTTTAGGGGTCTGACTTTTACCAACCCCCTAGGCCGGACATGCGATGCTCATAGACGAACGGACCGGACTGTACGGATATTGTCACTGACAGGCTCAGTAGGGTGTCAGGATGAGTTCGCTCATCGACGTCCCTTTTGGTCAATAGCTGGTGGCCCGTCACGTATTGGCTTATACCTCTGACGTGCTAGTGGTTAAATCCACAACCATAGTATTGACGAGTCTTTAGAGTCCACCACACTTTCAGTTACTCAAGCTTTCGGGCGAAACGCTGTAGAGGCTGTATGGAGATATGGCAGGGTCCGATCAGATACGTGCGGTATTGCACGGATCAGGATCGGACGGTTTGTACTAGTGGCCGTATGGATATATGGCAGGGTTCGATCTGATACGTGCGGTATTGCACGGATCAGGATCGGATGGATTTTACTAGCCAGCTTTGGTTTAAGCCGGATCCTAGTTTAGTACAGTGTAGATTTTGTCTCATTGCATTTGTATCCGGTCGGAATACAGATGCGGGTGTGTATGCACAATATCGGGGTTTTCCTGTAATTTATTACGGGACCAATTTTCTGGAGTTGCCAGTTTGCATTCCGTTCCGGCCGGTTTTCCTTTGTTCTTTCCCGGCCGGACTTTTTCGATGGAGGGTGTTATTTGCAAGTTTGCAAATAACACATTATGGAGGATTTTCTTGCAAATGTATTAATTATGAAAGCATCTTTTGATACCATTCTTTTCTATCATCATCACTTGCTTTTTGTTGATTTGAGGTGATTAGTAGTTTATGTGAGTTAGTTATGATGATGTTTGGATATGGTCACCCTCTCTCTTTTCCTACACTCACCTCCCTCTTGCTTATGTATTCTTTCCTCCACCATTCTAATATGAGAAGGTTTTCAGTTTGAGAAAAGAGAAGAAGAGGTTTTCATTCTTGAGAGTGTGGCATTCTTGATCTCATTTTCATGCTAGAAAAATGCAAGCACCATTTTTCTCATCTTGATTCCTCCATCATCTTCAAAGGCAACAAACCCCAAATGAGACATAGCTTCAACCCTACACATTCTACAGCATATCTTGGGCATGTCGACTTGCCGGCTTCATGCCCGAGTTGCCTCGGTATTGAGGCGGGAGCCCGTAAAAGACGCAGGCGATGTGGTGCCCTTCCGGCGAGGAGGCGACGATATGGAGACAAGACTTTCCGCGGGAGATCGGGACGACGATGAGAAGACCGGAGGACTCGGATCACTCGGTATACTTCTCTTCCCATCTCTTGTTTGCTAGTATAGGTTAATGGTTAACGATCCAGGTTTTATTGTCCGCGGTAGCGCCAGTTTCCAAGTAAGGAAAATTTTTGATTCCGCATTTTGGCCTCGGTAAGACGGCCGGGGCGCTGCCGTGGCGCAACAAAAGGAATATGAATCAATAACATATAAGCATGCAATGCAATGTGAGCCGTAGAATAAATGGTAAATGAATAATAATGCAGCTTGCCATTTGAAATAAGACGAATCGGGGTTTTTAGTAAAATAAGGGATACGGTGTTTTTAAGAAAAGATGTGTCTTTTGAAGTTATCCGTAGATTCTCTTTTCTTGTCTTTAAAATACTCCCGATGCGTTAGTTTTTGAAATAGGTATGACTCGGGTCTAGTCTAACATCTACTATGCAAACTACGGATCTAACTATCAAGTCAATCGGGAGGGGTGTGGAAACTACCTAAATCTGAGTCGATATATATATATATATATAATAGTCGTTGATCCTGCCTCAATAGTACCGCGTACGATACAGTATATCATATGACAATCCTCAAGTCATGAGTGTAGATCTATCATCAATATAAAGCTCGTACGGTAAATCGTCGTACGGCATCCCAATAGCTGGGTACGAGTCAATATCACATTATCTCATCAATTATCTGGTATCCTTATCATCATATCACATAATCTGGAGTACTGATCTAAGTCTAGTATGACTGATACCATTTATATAAGTATGAATGCGTGTGTGAAGTACACGTCCAAAAGCCCGCTAAGAATCACATGTCGTATTCCAAATACGAATCACATCATATCACCGATCTCCCGGTACTATGCCCAATATCATCGACTCATCTCCAATGTCATCCACTATCATCATCACAGTATAAGTATAGCAAATAAGCATGTGTGTACGTGTGGGTGTAAACCTATTCTAGGGTTCGCGACTAGGAACTACACTAGTTTACTTCTAACCCTAATCTATACATAGTACACCTAACACAATATCCACGACACACTATAAACTATCATATATATAATATATACATATATAGTATACCAACTTCGGACTGCGGGGGGTGCTATACGCCATCCACCCGACTTCCCCTGTAGATATAATCTACTCACCTTGCGTTTTCATTTGTTGATGTCGCCACGCGCTTGCTTGTCGTCCCGAAGTCTTCATGGGTACCTACACGTCAAAGTATCGTAAAGGCGCATTAAAACCAAATCAAAACCTAAAACGACATACGAAACCCAAAACGATACGTTAAGGCCTATACGTTAGAACCTATGGAGTACGCTTTCAAAACCATTAACAATCCTCGATACCGTCGTGCAAACGCTAAGTATTCGAGGTAAAACACTGATACACAATTCCAAAATTCAAAATACGAAATACGGAAACACAATTCAAAACAGCAACTACAGAAAAGGGTCCGAGATTTCACCCTAGGTCAAACTAGACAAATTTGCACATGCCAGGGGTCTAATCTACTGATAAGGGGACACCAAAACCAAAACGAGCCAATTCCCCATTGGTCTGTCCGCAATTTTTGGCCAGAATGCATTAATTGGCGGCCGGGTTAAGGAGGTAGGGGCTAGGGTCTTGGTGATAGCTTTCTGGGTGCCTGCACATCTCACTGTCCAACCAAAATAATTTTCAGAGTCTCGGGGTGATAGCAGATCTCATATAACCTTCACAGATTCCACAAATCTTCCGATATCGGTTTCTAAATCTGTATTCCGGGTTTCAAGTCTCAGGTTTGGATCTCAATTCAAGCACTAGGGTGTTTGTACAGCCTCTACTGAGCTCAATTCCACATCAAAACTCTCAAATTCCACTAAACCCTAACTAGGTTTTCCTAATTCCACCAAATCAAACAATATCGGTTCTAAACTAGCATAGGGGTATAAGTAATGCTAACACTAAGCTAATGGTTCAGTATATACCTCATTTGGCAACTCAAGAATTTTCTTGAGTTGCCCCTAGTGGCCAAAATCCTTGCTTTCTTGGTCCAATGTGTTGGTCTTGAGCTTGTGCACACTTTTAGTGAAAATGGAGATAAGGTTTTGGTGTTGTTTTTGAGATGATTTGAGGAGTTGAAGAGGGGGGGAATGGGGAGCAGCAGCAGCAGCAGGGAGTTGAGGGAGAGGGAGAGAAAATGGTGAAGGAAATGGAGGGGGAACCAAGTCAAAGAAGACCAAATACTCTCTCTCATGCCCATGCCTATTATTCTATTCCCTTTTCCTTATCTTTTCTTTTCTTTTCCCTCTAATTTCCTTCTCACACCAATAGTAAACCCAAAGCAACATGGTAGAAATGCACAAGTGTAAAGAAAAATGAATTGTGCATGTTTTGCACAAAAATGCTAAAAAACCGATTAGCAATTTTTAATTGCGATTAGCACTAAATTAGCATATAATTAATCCTAAAAACTTAAAAATGGAATAATTCCATAAAATACCCTATTTAGAATTTTCCATAATTTTTCCAAAACTTTTCCCATTTATCTGTATTTAATAATACCGAAATATTAAAATATTCAATAAAATAATATTAAAATATAAAAATTCCCAAAAATAATATATTATTTTTTTTTGAAATGTTACAATCTTCCCCCCTTAAATAAATTCGGTCACCGAATTTAAATTTTAACCCCCAAATACTAAAACATTTCAGTAAAAATCCAAGTCGTCGGGGCTCTGAAATCATCAATACATAAAACGCATCATAGCGCAATGCATGCGCATAAGTAATAAGCAGATAGCTCAAAATCAAAACTCCGTCAAGCATCCCGCAATCATCGGAGTCATCATAAAGACACAAATGTCAAATCCAAAACAAAACCAATATGGTGTACAACAAAACTATATATGTAGACATCAAATCTATACATGTAATTAGCTGAAGTAAATGCATGCAAAAATATCTAGGTACTGTCCTCTGACTAGTCCTGCTCAGTACGAAAACACATAGCAAATATCATAAAAACGTGATGCTCCATAAGGAATCAGTCTCAAAATGTATATAAGAATACCCTGTGCGTCTGGTGCGCACGGAAATCAAAATCCATATATGTGCACAGAAACATCATCTAAGTGCAACGGGTCTGCACGAATCATCTGTCATAGGCAACGTGTGTGCCCAACAGTAAAATCAGGTGCATCTGACATGCACGAAGTGAGACTAAAATGCGGGGTTTATAATTGTTAGGCATGCGATGTCTAAGAAATTCATTTGGTCAGGCATGCGATGTCTGAGGTGGTTGCGGATTCCAACTGTTGTAGTTTTACACTTTCTTTTCTGTGACCGTGAAACTTGTGAAGAAAACAATATTCAATGTATCGGCTTATCGAATCAATCCTTGATTCGATAACTAGGTTATATCGCATACAACCATTCGATACATTCATCGCGAGAATGAAATGCGGTATCACATACACGCATTATTCTCGGTCCCGCACATATCTCATATGCGCTCCTATTTCGTTTCGCTTGAGCCAGGAGACCTCTGTGTAGGACTCTAAAGACTCGTCAATACGCCGGCAGCAGGTGATGATCATATCAAACACCCACAAGCCGCAAGCGGTCTGCTAAACGTAACGGCCACCCGGGTATTGAGCGATCAGAAGATCGACGAGCAAGCCCGCTCATACTCCTGTGAATCCAACCAGTAACACTTATCGTACAGTCCGGTCTCGTCGTCTGATATGTCGTATATCTCGCCTAGGGGTGGTAAACGTCAGACCCCAATAGCTCGATAAGTCGTGTCGATATGAGGTCTATAACATTTCGAGAAACTACTGATAACACTTACCAGTAAATCTCAGCAACCCTGGCCAGGGATTTCCGGTTATAGCCAAACGAACACAGCGCAACATCAACTCCCTATACCGGGAGAGACGAATCCCCTCCTATCGCTCATTGCCTCCATGTGATTCGGGACTGTACCCAAAAACCACCGTTTTGCATGCCCACTTGGACGTGGTAAGGTGGAAATCAAAGCACAGTGGGAACCACACAAAACTCTATGACGATCTCGGGTCAACAGACTACTCTGTACCAGTGTCACCAGAGAACTGCCATCTGACGTAAGGTATAATACCATCTGGGAGTTCTCGGCGAGTCCTTCCAGTGTACCCAGTCTCCACTGAGCACCCGTATATCATCTCTGATGTCAAACACCAATGGATATGGGATCATCCATTGCCCATCTGTATGGGTCGAGAAGGTATACGCTAGTCTACTCTGGTATATCGATGCCCCGTCTCGATACACCCACGACTAGGGACCTTGAAGGATGTACTTGTGGACTACCATGTCCCCACTAGTATGATCCGCATCATAGTCCAGGTAGTCAAGTACACATCCTGAGGGCTTTACCAACATGTAACAGAGAGACAAACGGTATACACGTTAAGGTAAAGAGTAACCAGATTGCGTACTATCATGTCGAGCAAGAAAGTCCTCCCTATATATGTCCCAGCATCCACTACAATATACATCCAATGTACAGTAATGGCCTCTAGGGCATACATATAACTAACACGAAGAATCCCGATTTAGTGCATCTGGTGTGCACCAAAATCGTATATCAAAACATGCGCTCAACACGCGCGAGAATCCAAATCAAAAGCATGGAGTGCAAGAAATCAACATCAATATCAGAATCAAAGTCGACGATATACAATACGGCTCAATCAAGATCAGGTATACCACGTGTATAAGCTCACAACCGTGTGCATCAGCGTGCACAAATCAAATCAAAATACTAAAAGTGCATGAAAACTATACTGGAAGCGTAAATCAAATCACCGGTATAAAATAGGCATGAAGTCACAATCAATACCTCAAGAGAAATAACTATGCGCAGAGTATAAATACCCAGTAGGTGTAACCATGGTGCATGAAAACAAATATCATGGAACCCGGTCATCAAGACTAAATCATGCAAATAGAACGCCCAAAATACCGAAATCCAAAGTGACGGATACGTGATAATCGAATCACAAAATCACAAATCATAATTACCGTCGTCGGTATATCCTCCTTCAAAGTCGAGAAGGTGTCGGTGCATCAACGGCTAGCAGCGCAAGATATCTACTTGCCTTATGCTCACGTCTGGCGTCCTCTGTCTCTGGGTCCTTATCTCCTCTGTGGATTACCAATTTCGTGATCCACCGGCTCATCGGCCCTGTCAGATGTGCTAAAGGGGACGATTCCGTTCTGGCACTTCTCTGGTCATTTCTCGGTCAATCATCACGACCACTCGTAGAGCAGCAGTGTCTTGGAAGGAATCCTGCTCAAGGTCCTTTCCAATCTCGCCTAAGCTGAACTGTACGGAGGCTGGTACTCTTACACAATCTTCTCTCGCTCGATGGAATCTGCGTCTTCGGTACACATTTACTCGGAAGCTGGTCGCATCCTAACGCCTTTGTAGACATATCCGACCAAAATCTCAACGGGGAGTAACAACAGCTCATCAGTGTCTCGCACGTACCTCTTTTCCCGCTTGTCTGTATCATCGTCCACTTTGACGTCACGTCTCTATCTGCGCACTTGCAATGTTCTCGACCACGGTCAATCCGAAGTCTCTCGCACGGACTCGAAATCGCGTACTCTATAGCTTCATCACTCTGTAGAAGATATCTGGCCAAACAGGTCCTCGGGAACTCGTCCCAACCATCGGAGGAATACTCAATACTTATCCATCCTCGATCAACTCACAACGCATCTGGGTGAGGTCCTTATCCGAATCTGGTCAACTATCTCGTCGACGATGCCGAACTCTGGCCTGCTGGGTGTGCGCAATATGACCACTCCTGGGTCCAGGTCTTCCCATATAGTATTCCAGAAAGATCCTGTCAAGGACTTTCTCGAATCTCTTACTCCACTTTTCTCTGATGTCGACTGCTTCGGACTCATCTCATCGTGGCTGCATGGACGGCGCTCGAATGGCTATACTCATATCTGGAGTCTCCCAAGCAATGTGTCCCATCACATGATATCCGAAAGATGTCGAACCATCCGATTGATTTGTCAAAACCTTATAATCCCCCAAGAGATCAACATCTTGGGTACAGTTTAATAGTATCGAGTACATACCACAGCATCAGTGGTCCAGCCGTAGAAGGGCAAACCCAAGCCTCACTAATGGCGCCGCGGAACTGCCGCAAACCCTAAGGTTCAAAGGATTTCACACGGTCATTATGTCGAGTTAGGGTTTTATTCTTCTAGAGGGTCCATAGAATCGCTTGCATGTCTTTCCGAATACTTTAAACTTGGAAAACGGCTCCTGACATTCGATCGTCTCTATCGACTCTCAACGAACCTGCGTGAAGTCGTCTCTAGCTGGAATCAATCTATCTGATGACCTCGTATCGGGGTAAGCGAACGAACCACATGTCCTAGTCCTTCATCCTCAGTGACTAGCGACCTTCCATTATAACTCTAAGTATATATTCATGCTGCAGCAGCTCCAATCATCTAGGCGATATCTCGTCATTTGCAGCAACGACTGGCTCATTTGTCTGTACGCTAAACAGCGCCTCAATCATCATGAATAAGCGATATATCAATGGTCATCACATCTGGCTGGCCTCTAGCAGTAGCCTGATCCTCTAGTACCGATCGGCACATCCGAGAAATCTCGTAAAGGCGATCCACCAAACGCTCATGACGCGAACACAATAAGACGACACCTCTAAATGCAATTTTATGTCTCTAGAATCACGCCCTGGTCATCCCTCATCTGCGACGAGCTCAAGCTGACGCAACTCTAGCCGTAGCTCTCTCTGCCCGTGCAATCGTGGCAGCAAAATCATAACCAGTATCGATGAGGATAGATCATAGAAATGAATATAATACTGTGCAAGGAAATGCACATTCTAAGGCTCCTTAAGCGGAGTGGCGTGTCATAAGTATGCTGCGGAACATACACACGGTATGTCACTCTACTGAAGTCACCTACTCCACCAACCAAGGGTCATCCTACGCGACGAAAGTTCAGGTCTAATACCCCATCGACTAAGTCTAAGTTCCGTAAGGTTAAGCCTAAGTTCCGTATATATATAGACGCCCTAGGCTCCACATAGTTAAACTTAGACTCGAACCAAGGTTAACCTAGCGCTCTGATACCAACTTTGTCACGACCCGAAAGAGCACGTGACTGGCCTTTGAATCATATGAAGTCTATAGGACTCCATCTAATCCAAGTAAGCCAAAAGCCCCGAAATCTAAAACCATTTTAAATAATAAATGGAGGAAAAATAGTTTTTAGAAGTGAAGAAAACATGTTTTAAATACAAGTTTTTTAAATAAGTAAGACGAATGTGCATCTTTAAAATGTATAGTCTTTTATGAAAATTTCGGCAAAGTTTCCTTTGTAAAAACTGGCCCCGAACGGGGTACAACAAGAATAATATATATGCAATGATAAAAGGCGTCCCCAAGCGGGAGCTAGCTCTTCGTCAATCGACGGTCATAACCACGCAAGCAATATAATATACAACGCCGAAGGGCGAGGATCAAAACTCAAAAGGAAACTCAAAATAACATGGAAACCGTAATACTACTATACACGACTCTAAGGTCGAAATAATACATAACTAGTGTCTAAGTCTGAAACAATATACGAGTTTTGGTTGATGGAATTTCTAGATACAAATGAATAATACATGTACAATGGTGGTTCTGATACAAACGAACCCACCTACCAAGGCAAATCACCCGCAAAGGAAGCAGTGTGCCAGAAATGCCGCTATGGAACCTGTACGGCAAAAACCTGTAAGAACAGTGGTACAACGGGGGTGAGTTGCCAACTCGTGAATAGAAAATATCTACAAGCAGAAATAGAATGCACGACATAATCCTAGGTCAATACGATCAGATATAATATAAATCTCAAAAGAATAAGTCTGAAACATGATAAGGTGGCAATGTAACATCCAAACATGTATGTAGGGCTAAGTGCTCGTGCCAGTGCCTCAGGTAATACATATCATGAATATGAGGTATGTATTCGGTAAAATGAAAACAGAAGGTATCATGAATGAAATCATCAGAAAATCAGGGTCAAGCATCGACACAAAATATATAACTCAATATCAAGTAAATCCCATATATCATGTATCCGATATGTATGCAACATTCATGAAGGTACTCTATCAGGTACTACTAATACATGAAGTAATAAATGGTGATGTGTATATGTAATAGTCATGAAAGGTACTCTATCAGGTACTACTAGTACATGAAGCAATGCATATAAAATAAAATATGGGGTAGGGGAGATATAATATGCCATCGACCATAAAAGCCCCTCATAACGAGCACATAAGCCCCACTCATATGGACCATAAAGGCCCCTCACATCGACCACATAGGGCCCCTCATAACGAGCACATATGCCCCACTCATATGGACCATAAAGGCCCCTCACATCGACCACATAGGGCCCCTCATAACGAGCACATAGGCCCCACTCATATGGACCATAAAGGCCCCTCACATCGACCACATAGGGCCCCTCATAACGAGCACATAGGCCCCACTCATATGGACCATAAAGGCCCCTCACATATCATAATGCATAAGTAAATTTGCATAGATCATCATGATGATATATTAAGTAGGTGTATATATATATATCAGGGTCCCATACCACTAAAATATATATACTATGGGTATACGTATATATTTCAGCGTCCCATACCACTGATATATATATACGCAGGAGTAAAACAATCCAGAATCATCATATGCAACCATATCACAGTGCGAAATTCATGAATTATAATACATGCAACGTGAAACACTAATATGAGCATGCAACTATATAAAGGCATATGCACAAAGGAATATGAATCAATAACATAAAAGCATGCAATGCAATGCGAGCCGTAGAATAAATGGTAAATGAATAATAATGCAGCTTGCCATTTGAAATAAGACGAATCGGGGTTTTTAGTAAAATAAGGGCCACAGTGTTTTTAAGAAAAGATGCGTCTTTTGAAGTTATCTGTAGATTCCCTTTTCTTGTCTTTAAAATACCCCCGATGCATTAATTTTTGAAATAGGTATGACTCGGGTCTAGTCTAACATCTACTATGCAAATTAAAGATCTAACTATCAAGTCAATCGGAACGGGTATGGAAACCACCTAAATCTGAGCCGATATATATATATATATATATATATATATATATAAATATAATAGTCGTTGATCCCGCCTCAATAGTACCGCGTACGATACAGTATATCATATGACAATCCTCAAGTCATGAGTGCGGATCTATCATCAATATAATGCTCGTACGGTAAATCGTCGTACGGCATCCCAATAGCTGGGTACGGGTCAATATCACATTATCTCATCAATTATCTGGTATCCTTATCATCATATCACATAATCTGGGGTACTGATCTAAGTCTAGTACGACTGATACCATCTATATAAGTATGAATGCATGTGTGAAGTACACGTCCAAAAGCCCGCTAAGAATCACATGTCGTATCCCAAATACGAATCACATCATATCACCGATCTCCCGGTACTATGCCCAATATCATCGACTCATCTCCAATGTCATCCACTATCATCATCACAGTATAAGTATAGCAAATAAGCATGTGTGTGCGTGTGGGTGTAAACCTATTCTAGGGTTCGCGACTAGGAACTACACTAGTTTACTTCTAACCCTAATCTATACATAGTACACCTAACACAATATCCACGACACATTATAAACTATCATATATATAATATATACATATATAGTATACCAACTTCGAACTGCAGGGGTGCTATACGCCATCCACCCGACTTCCCCCGTAGATACAATCTACTCACCTTGCGTCTTCATTTGTCGACGTCGCAACGCGCTTGCTTATCGTCCCGAAGTCTTCATGGGTACCTACACGTCAAAGTATCGTAAAGGCGCATTAAAACCAAATCAAAACCTAAAACGACATACGAAACCCAAAACGATACGTTAAGGCCTATAGATTAGAACCTATGGACTACGCTTTCAAAACCATCAACAATCCTCGATACCATCATGCAAACGCCAAGTATTCGAGGTAAAACACTGATACACAATTCCAGAATTCAAAATACGAAACACGGAAACACAATTCAAAACAGCAACTATAGAAAAGGGTCCCAGATTTCACCCTAGGTCAAATTAGACAAATTTGCACATGCCAGGGGTCTAATCTACTGATAAGGGGGCACCAAAACCAAAACGAGCCAATTCCCCACTGGTCTGGCCGCAATTTACGGCCAGAATGCATTAAGTGGCGGCTGGGTTAAGGAGGTAGGGGCTAGGGTCTTGGTGATAGCTTTCTGGGCGCCTGCACATCTCACTGTCCAACCAATATAATTTTCAGAGTCTCGGGGTGATAGCAGATCTCATATAACCTTCACAGATTCAACAAATCTTCCGATATCGGTTTCTAAATCCATATTCTGGGTTTCAAGTCTCAGGTTTGGGTCTCAATTCAAGCACTAGGGTGTTTGTACAGCCTCTACTGAGCTCAATTCCACATCAAAACTCTCAAATTCCACTAAACCCTAACTAGGTTTTCCTAATTCCACCAAATCAAACAATATCGGTTCTAAACTAGCATAGGGGTATAAGTAATGCTAACACTAAGCTAATGGTTCAGTATATACCTCATTTGGCAACTCAAGAATTTTCTTGAGTTGCCCCTAGTGGCCAAAATCCTTGCTTTCTTGGTCCAATGTGTTGGTCTTGAGCTTGTGCACACTTTTAGTGAAATGGAGATAAGGTTTTGTTGTTGTTTTTGAGATGATTTGAGGAGTTGAAGAGGGGAGGGAATGGGGAGCGGGAGCAGCAGCAGCAGCAGGGAGTTGAGGGAGAGGGAGAGGAAATGGTGAAGGAAATGGAGGGGGAACCAAGTCAAAGAAGACCAAATACTCTCTCTCATGCCCATGCCTATTATTCTATTACCTTTTCCTTTTCTTTTCTTTTCTTTTCTTTTCCTTCTAATTTCCTTCTCACACCAATAGTAAACCCAAAGCAACATGGTAGAAATGCACAAGTGTAAAGAAAAATGAATTGTGCATGTTTTGCAAAAAAATGCTAAAAAACCGATTAGCGATTTTTAATCGCGATTAGCACTAAATTAGCATATAATTAATCATAAAAGCTTAAAAATGGCATAATTCTATAAAATACCCTATTTAGAATTTTCCAAAATTTTTCCAAAATTTTTCCCATTTAACTGTATTTAATAATACCGAAATATTAAAATATTCAATAAAATAATATTAAATTATAAAAATTCCCAAAAATAATATTTTATTTTTTTTAGAAATGTTACATACAACCTGTTTGCACAAATACTTTAAGCCGTGTTAGGATAGTAATCAAAGTACAGTGAACACACTCGAGGCGAAGTGCGATATCAAGTCAACGGACTAAGCTATACTCATGTCACCTAAGAACTGCTGCCTGACGATAGGTATAATAACAACAGCAGTTCCCGACGAGTCCTGTCCAGTGTAACTCATACCCTAATGAGCACCGGCATACTATCTCCAGTACGACATACTAATGGCTGTGGGACAGACCATCTCCCCTGCTGGGATAAGAAGCATATACACTAGTCTACTCTGGAGTATTGATGCCCCGTCTCGATAATCCTATGACTATGGACCTGTATAAGGATGTGCTTATAGACTACCCAGCCCCCACTAGTGTGACTGCCATCACAAAGCTGATAGTCAAGCAAAGATCCTAAGGGCTCTACCAATATGTATAAGCGATATGCTAAAAGAAATATATGCACATATTGTGGTAGAATCAAACCAAGTAGAAAACTACTTTATTGAGCAAGACTGTTATTATATGCGTGTATATCCCAAGCTTCCAAAATACAATATACAAACCAATACTATACAATAATGGCCTCTAAGGCATATATCACTAACAACAGTGACCGTATATTTCCTTGCCCTTACTCCAATCCCTTCATATCTCTTTACTTCTTACCTTCTGTACACCATATTTAGGCTAATTGGTTTTTTTCCTTCCCTACCTTTCAGCGCCAGCCTAAGGTTTGGAAGAAGACTATCCAATAAGCGTAATAGGTGTACTCTCCTAATACCAGGAGCCCTCGCAACCTGAGAGAAGGTAAAGAGAAAATACAACTGAATAATCCTATTCAATTTCTCCCGAATCGGAAACCATCCTCGAACTGAAACAAGTTCCTTCGAGTTCGTATGTAACTATACGATGGCATATCCAAGCAATATGGATCTTCGTAGTGATACGGAGTGTTCTGGAGAAATGCAAAGGGAAAGTAGGAGTGGCAGGGGTATACGCGGTTTCGTCGTGAATGATAGTAGTCGCAATTTCCTTTGCCCTCACTCTAATCACTTTATATGTCTTTATTTCTTACCTTCTGTACACCACTCTTAGGCTAATTGGTTTTCTTCCTTCCCTACCTTTCGGCACCTGCCTATGGTTTGGAAGAAGACTATTCAATAAGCGTAATAGGTGTACTCTCTTAATACTAGGAGCTCTCGCAACCTGAGAGAAGGGAAAAAGAAAAGACAACCGAATAATCTAATTCAATTTCTCCAGACCGGAATCCATCGTCGAATAGAAACAAGTTTCTTCGAGTTCGTATGTAACTATACAGTGGAATATCCAAGAAATATAGATCTTCGTAGTGATATGAAGTGTTCTGGAAAAATGCAAAGGGAAAGTAGGAGCGGCAGGGATATATGCGATTTAATGACAATCCAAAAGCCAAAGTGTTTTAAGAAGGTTCGGTTAACTTGGATCATGAGTTTTAGTTTATGGTCGGGTCATAGTCGCTGCCAAAGAAAGAGAGAAAAGAAACACTTAGCATGCATTCTAACCTAGATTAGATTGGTTAATCATTTTATTTAATCAGGATGGCTCCCACTGTTTCCTCGAATTCTCCTTCAAACCCTAAAAGGAGAATTAGTCGGGTTCATCTGAAAATCACCCGAGGAGTAACACCTACTCATCAGTAGGAATTGGGACCCAACTATCATCGCATGATAACTTGATGGAAGCCACTCAAGTCACTACACTCCTGAAGGTATGTGCATGCCCGGCAGGTTTCCTGTATATTTGAAACTCCCGATGTGGTTTTTGCCCCTGACGGTTTATGGCCTTAACAAAAGCCAACAAATTATAAACCACTAGTCAAGTTCAACCCGTCATTATCCTGGATTAATCTAGACCCACACGTATAAATCCTTTACAAAGGCCAACAAAGCTATACAACGGTCATAGATAATCGCATCTCTATGCAACAGAAAAGCAATATCTAGCTACCGTACACTACGCCTTGACAAAGGCCAACAAACGCAGCACAAATACTAGGTACTACTCATCCGAAATGACGGCGGGCAACGGCTGGTTTTTGGCGAAAAACCTTTAACGTAATGAACTTGATATCGTTGAAGGAACTCAAGCAGTTTTTGAAAATGAGTAGTTTAAGCTCTGCATTTAAAAACTGGTGATTTTGAAGAAAACCGAGTAATCTGCAGTATCATAAACTTTTGCTCAAGAGGTCACTCCCCGTGAAGGGATCTAGGCTCTTTCCTCCTAGAATGAGGTGCTGGATATTCTTGAACGAACACCACTATGCAAAGGAAAAGAATCGACTATAGTGAAGTTATTACAAAAACGCAAACTTTCGCCTAAGTGGTCACTCCCTATAAAGGGATCTCGGCTCTTGCCTCGTCAAATGAGGTGCTGGATATTCATAACCGAATACTGATGTGCAAAGCATAAAGAAACGTCTGTAATAACAGTTTTCAAAAATTGGTTCCAACAACATCATTTAGGTTTGTTTTTCCTTGCATTAATCAAAATTAACGCAGTCTAATCAATTAAACCATATCACACCAGAAAAGAACGAAAATACAATGTACGTATATGCCATCCGCATTCTCCACGGGACCCCGTCATGCACCATTAGGTTACTTAACTAACGGCAAAGCGGGGGCTGGACTAGAGCGGATGCAAAACATATACAACATCTACTAGTATATATAAATATATATATATAACATTCGTCCCATGCATGATATAAGAAACACCACAGAAAAGCGATAAGCAGCACAGAACAATGGATAATCTAGGAGCCCCGAGTTTCCTTTGAGCTGCAAATGAAACCTGACGTTCTCCGGTCGTGTGGATAGCCTGTGCAATGTATAACCAAGACCCATACGAGTGCGTCATGTTACCCGCCAATCTCAGAAGTGAGGCAACCCCAACCAACAAAGTGAATGGGCCACCCAGCACTTCACGGAATCCGGTAACTTGAGCACTCCACCGTGGGTCATCCTATACCCACTACGAGTGCGGCGAATAGCCCACCAATTCTATAGTAAGTCCCCCTCTGTCTCAACGACATGAGATACAGGCCTGTTTCCCTACCCGGCTATTCGAGCACTCCACCGCGGGATAATCCTAGTACAGAAAAGAGAAGTATATATACAATGGCGATATTGACGTCAACCCGGTCGTGCCCCAATAAAAGAATATACAACCTGGCAGAGACGGCTGTCCACATGTCGGACGCTCGTCCTGTAATAACGAATATACAAATGAATCTGAACTGTACTACTACCATTACACCATAGGCTATCTACCACGACAATCCAACCACAATATCAACACAACACAGAACATCAACGTGAATATCATGTTCGCAAACCCGTCTAGTTGAACATATAGCAACTAGTCGGATTGTACCGCTCTGTGATATTTACGGTCGCAGATATTAACATATGCAGTGATTAACACGTATTCAAAATTTCGATTGACTAAAACTTTTCCACATTGGCCCCAAATGCAAACCAACACTCAAACAAATCTGGGCCAAAAACATACATCCTAAAAATCATATTTCCACACAATAAAGTGCCAGAAGAAATTTGGCGCACAATGGCCACACATCGACCGCGGAACCGCCGCCAATAGGCATGTTATGCGGCGGTTCCGCGGCCATATAGTTGGCTCACATGCCCAAATTTCTTGAGGTACTCTAAAAATGCCTGCATGTATTTTTAAGACAATCTAAAATATTTTTGAAAAAGTTTTAAAATCGACAGCAAGCATATCAAAATGGAATTGTGATTCGGAAAATTTGGTCGATCGATATTTTAACCTTATATAAACTAGCTAGTAAAGGTTTATGGGGTAGCTCTGATACCATGTTGGGGTTTGCTAGCGCCGTGGCCATCTGCCGTGGCCGTTGTGGAATAAAAAATAGTGTTTAAAAATTTTGGTGCTAAACAACCCGTCCTAGAATCGAAACCATAAACTGATACTAGCTACAAAAGGAGATCTTAACTACAGGGTTAGAAGTTGTATACCGAATGATTCATGTCCTTCGGTCTTCTACCCTCTTCTTTGGCTCCTTGAGGTATCCTCGATTGAGCTTGGACGCCGGTCTTCCTCCATCGAAGATGATCCACCTGATAGATTTAGCTTATAGCTCTAGCTCCACACTAAGAATCTAGTGAAACAACTAGGGACTCTATGTTGCTAATCTAGTGTGCCTAAGGATTTAGTGAGTAGCTCTAAGTGTGTATCTGTCTCTCTTCTACCCTTGATTCTCAACACATAAGATGGTAGGGTAGAAGATCAAGAAGGAGGAGGAGGAGCTCAAGAAAGGTAGTGAAGAGAGAAGAAGCAAATGGTGAGAGTGTTTTTAGAAACCAACCATGCCAAACTCAAGTAAAAAACAAGTGAAGAAAAAAACTAGTGAGAGAAAACCCTCAAGCATGGTTTTGTAAAACACAATTTCCAAATATAATATTACAACCATACTTGAATAGTAAGCACAAATGAATTAACAATTCATTTGTCAATACTATTCAAGCATGGGTCTCATCATACTCTCTTCTTTACCTTTACACATCATTTCCATTTAATTTAATAAATGGATAAACCAAAATGAGGTGTTCACCTTCTAGAATGTTTTCCATATAAATACAATTTACACTCAACTATATATATATATATATACATGTATTCATACCAAAATATAAGTACCCAAAGAGATAGAATAACACAAAGAACATAATACTAGAATATACATATCGAAATATATATACGTAAATTATTAAATCAATGTCTGATTTAATAATCCTGCTCAATCCCGAGCCGGCTAGTATTATCAACTGTCCGATCGAAAGTCCGGGTAACTAGTACAATCATTCGATCGGAACCCTGCACGTATAAAAATACGGCTACTACATCATTTCGCTTGAACCAGGGAAACCCCCTGTGTGGGACTCTAAAGACTCGTCAATACACTGGCAGTGGGTTTAACCACAAGCACGTCAGCGGCACTAGCTGTACGTAACGGTTACCCAAGTATTGAGCGAAAGGAAGGCCGACGAGCAAACTCATCCGAATCTCTACTGAGCCTGTATGTGACAATCTCCATACAGTACGGTCTGTTCGTCTAAGAGTATCGCATATCGGGTCTAGGGAGTGGATAAAGTCAGACCCCTAATAACGCGATGTTTCGTGTAGATATGAAGCCCATCACCCACTGAGAAACTACTGATCCAAATCAGTAATTCCCATCTACCTTGGCCAAGGATTTCTAGTGATGGCCACCCGTGCACAGCGCGACATCAACCCCCAATACCGGGAGAGACGAATCCCTGATGATCCTCTTGTAAGTATATGTCGCTCACCCCGCAAGCTAGCAAGGAGGCGGAACAAGTAAAAAATCGAAACTTTCTTACATAGCAATATAGACTAAAGCTAAAGGATCTTTGCCAAACCATTACTAACGAACTACTAGAGGTATAATCTACTGTGATACGAAGATTATACCTTACGAAAACGGTCCTTCGGTTCTTTCCTCAGCTGTCCTCCTCGTCCATGTGCGCTCCGAGTATCTATCCGGATCTTGGTCACCTCCGCGGCCTCCTAGAGTCGAAGACGATCCACCCGAGAATCTATAGTCCGAGCTCCACCTCAAACCGAGGTATCTAGGGCAACAAGTTTGATATGCTTGATGTCCTAGGTGATGTAGAATAAGAAGATGGGTTTGTTTGTCTATTTAGAGCCAAATTTGCTCAACACATGAGACTATTAGGAATTCTTAGTGAGGAGGAAGAAGAAGGAAACCATGGGAGCTCTCATTTGAAGAGAGAGAATGAGCACAAGATAATGATCCATAAGAAAAATATTTAGCAATCTTTTATTATGATAAATTATGATGGCTACACTTGATTTGACCATTATCATCTCAAAGATAAATCCAAATGAATAGGAAGAGTCTAGTGCTTGCAAAATATCTAAGTCAACAATGGTCAACTAGGTCAAATTGTCCAGAAAGGTCAAATGGTCAAACCAATTAGCCAAAACACAATTATCATTAAGAAGATTAATAAACATTTTCCCCACCTCATAATGGTTTTGACCAAGTCAATGGTCGAAACCCTAATGAGGCAACTTCTTCTTCGCTCCTCACAACCGTGCATACACACCCGCATCCGCATTCCGTAGAACACGAATACACAGAAGACAAAACTAATCTATCTGTACAATACTAGGATCCGTCTTAAACCAAAGCCCACTAGTATTGTCTTCCCGAACATCATACGCGCACAAGTGCACGTAAGTGATCGTAGCCCTGCCGTAAAACCATACGGCCTCTACACCTTTTTGCCCAGTGCAGGGAAACTCTCTATGTGGGACTCTAAACACTCGACACTACGCTGGCAGTAGGTTTAACTATAGACCGCAAGCGGCACTAGCTGTACGTAACGGTTCCTAGGTAGATGTCGATAAGAAGGCCGATGAGGTAAACCAATCCGAACTCCTACTGAGCCTGAATGTGACAATCTTCGTACTGTCCGGTCTGTTCGTCTAAGAGTATCGCATGTCGAGCCTAGGGGGCGGTAAACGTCAGACCCCTAATAGCGGTACAAGTCGTGCCGGAGTGTATCCCAGAACACCCTGAGAAACTACTGGAAACACTACCAGTAATTCTTGCTTGCCCTGGCCAGGGACTTTGTGTAAGGCTCTCCTAGACACAACGCGATATCAACCCCCAATGCCGGGAGAGACGAATCCTGTCTAAGCACTACTGCCTCTAAGTGCTTTGGGACTGCACCCAACTACTACCTGTTTGCATGACTCCTTTGAGCCGTGGTAGGGTAGTAATCAAAGTACAGTAGGAACACACTCGAGGCGAAGTAGCAGTGTCAAGTCGATGGACTAAGCTGTACTCCTGTCACCTGAGAACTGTTATCTGACGATAGGTATAGTACCAACCAACAGTTCCCGACGAGTCATGTCCAGTGTACTCGTAACCTAACGAGCACCCGCATACTATCTCCAGTACGACGTACTAATGGCTGTGGGATAGACCATCTCCCTTGCTGGGATGAGAAGCGTATACGCTAGTCTACTCCGGAATATTGATGCCCCGTCTCGATAATCCTACGACTAGGGACATGTATAAGGATGTGCTTGTAGATTACCCAGCCCCCAGTAGTATGACTGCCATCACAACGCTGGTAATCAAGCAAAGATCCTAAGGGCTCCACTAATATGTATAAGCGATATGGTAAAATAAACACATGCATATATTGAAGTAGAATCAAACCAAGTAGTATACTACCATTTTGAGCAAGACTGTCTATACAACTGTGAGTATCCTAAGCTTCCACTAAGTAATATAAAAACTAATATGATACAGTAATGGCCTCTAGGGCATAAACACTAACAATCTCCCACTTGCACTAGGGCCATGTACTGGCGTATCGAAGACCTATCATCTCGATCAGCCGCTCGAACTGAGTCTGGAGTATGGCTTTCATGAGTGGATCTGCAGTGTTATTCTCCGAATCTACTCTCCTTACCTCGATCTCCCGGCGATCTACGATCTCCCTGATCAGGTGGTACCGCCTCAAAATGTGTCTGGACTTCTGATGGGACCTGGGTTCCTTCGCTAAAGTTATAGCGCCATTGTTGTCACAATACAGCGGTATTGGATCAACAATGGTAGGAACCACCTGAAGCTCCGTGAGGAACTTCTTCATCCAGACAGCTTCCTTTGCGGCATCGCAAGCAACTTTGTACTTCGCTTCCATAGTTGAGTCAGCAACGGTTTCCTGCTTGGAGCTCTTCCAACAAACCGCCCCTCTATTGAGGGTAAAGACATAACCCGACATGGACTTGGAGTCATCCTTGTCACTCTGGAAGCTGGAGTCAGCAAAGGCCTCGATCTGGAGGTCTTTTCCGCCATACACGAAGAACATCTCCTTAGTCCTTCTCAAGTACTTGAGAATGTTCTTTACTGCTATCCAGTGTTTCTCCCCTGGGTCAGACTGATACCGGCTTACAACGCTCAGTGCGTATGCTACATCTGGTCTGGTACACAACATCGCATACATTATAGAGCCTACCGCAGATGCATAGGGTATAAATGACATGCGAGCCATTTCCAAATCAGTCTTTGGAGACATCTCTTTAGATAGGGTGATTCCGTGACAAGCCGGTAGGTTACCGCGCTTTGAATCTTCCATACTGAATCGGTTTAGTATAGTGTCGATGTACCTGGACTGCGAAAGTCCCAACATCCTCTTAGATCTATCACGATAGATCTGGATCCCCAGAATGTAGTTGGCATCGCCCAGGTCCTTCATGGAGAACCTCTGTGACAATAATCCTTTGACTGACTGTAGCATAGGAATGTCATTTCCTATTAGGAGAATGTCATCCACGTACAAAACAAGAAATACAACAATTCTCTCTACAATCTTACTGTAAATGCATGGTTCATCTGGATTTTTGATAAAGTCGAATTATTTGACAGTATCATCAAAGCAGATGTTCCAACTCCGCGATGCCTGCTTTAGTCCATAAATGGACTTAAGCAACTTGCACACTTTACCGCTGCTCCTACTCTGAATGAAACCCTCCGGCTGATCCATATAGACGCACTCTTCCAAATTTCCATTTAGAAAAGCCGTCTTTACGTCCATTTGCTAGATCTCATAATCGTGGAAGGCAACAATGGCAAGAAGGATCCGATGGATTTGAGCATAGCCACTGGAGAAAAGGTTTCGTCATAGTCCAAACCAGGTCTTTGACGAAAACCTATTGCAACAAGTCTAGCTTTGTAGGTTTCAACCTGTTCATCTACACCAATCTTCTTTCTGAAGATCCACTTGCAGCCTATGGGTTTTACCCCTTCTGGAGCAATGTCCAAAGTCCAAACTTTGTTGGTGTACATGGACTCCATCTCGGTCCGCATTGCATCCAGCCATTTTACTGAGTCACCGCTCTGAATGGCTTGCTGGAAGTTAGTAGGCTCATCATTTTCAATGATGCAATCCTATCGATCCCCGTCTATGAGAAAACCGTAGTATCTCTCGGGCGGATGAGACTACCTACTACTCCTGCGGAGTGGAGCTGGGATGTCCGGTTCTCTTGAAACTTCTAGTTCTACCAAGCTTTCAGTAATAGCTTGTGGTTCGGGAATTTCTTCCAGTTCTATTGCGCTCCCACTTATCTGATTTTCTAAAAATTCAGTTTCCAAGAAGTGGGGATGCCGAGAAACAAAAACCTTTTGTTCCTCTGCGGAATAGAAAAGATACCCCCTGGAGTTCTTGGGGTATCCCACAAACTTACACAGTACTGAGCGTGCCTCGAGCTTGTCTGCATGCTGCTTCTTTACAAAAGCTAGACATTCCTATGTCTTAAGATACTTAAGACAGGGTTTCTTCCCACTCTACATCTGATATGGTGTGGTAGGCACAGTCTTGGTTGGAACCTTGTTCAAAAGATATGCAACTGTTTCTAGTGCATAACCCCAGAAAGATCGCGGTAACTCATCCTTACTCATCATGGAACGAACCATATCTAGTAGGGTTCGATTCCGCCTTTCCGATACACCATTGTGTTGTGGTGTGTATGGAGGAGTAAGCTGAGAGAGAATTCCATTCTCTTTTAAGTAGCCCAGAAACTCGGCACTCAAGTATTCACCACCTCGATCAGATCTAAGTCTCTTGATACTTTTGCCTGTTTGGTTTTCCACTTCATTCTTATATTTCCGGAATTTCTCAAAGGCCTCGGATTTATGCTTCATCAGGAAGACATGTCCATACCTAGAGAAATCATCTGTAAAAGTAATGAAGTATGAATAACCACTTCGCGCATGTGTAAACATTGGACCACATACGTCACTGTGTATGAGTCTTAAGAGCTCGCTCGCTCTTACTCCGTGTCCAGTGAACGGAGTCTTTGTCATCTTTCCCATGAGACAAGATTCACATGTAGCATAAGACTGATACTCGAAAGGATTCAAATATCCTTCTTTATGTAACTTTGTTAACCGTGTCTCATTGATGTGACCCAGTCTACAATGCTATAAGAAAGCCTGATTTGTTTCCGGAGACTTTCTTTTAAGTATGTTCTGGACACTGAAAACCTGATCTTGATTTAATACGTATATTCCGTTTTCTAATGTACCTGACGCAATCAGAACTTGATTTAGGTGGATGTGGACCACATCGCTTACAAAAGTAAAATCGTATCCTTCCTTAGAAAGTAAGGATACAGATATGATATTACAAGCTAGACTAGGTACATACAAACAGTTATGTAGAATCAATATCTGCCCACTTGTCAATCCAAGGTGATATTCCCCTACGGATTCAGCGTCCACGCTCATTCCGTTAGCAACCCTGAGAGTTATATCACCTAACCTAATAACTCTAAGGTTTCTCAAAGCCTGTAATGAATCACAGATGTGAGATCCTGATCCGGTATCTAGTACCCAGGAAGTAGAGTTAATTGACATACAGTTTTCTATTACAAACACACCCGAAGTCGAAGCCACAACATGCTTCGAATCCTGGCTACTGGCTTTTCTAGCCTTGCAATCCCTCTGCCAATGTCCTTTCCCGTAACAATAGGAACGTCCCTTCTTCACCACATCTAGTCCTGAAACGTTTGCCCTTTTCTTTCCTTCTACTTCCCTGGTTTCCTTCATGGTATAAGTAGAGGGCAAAGACTGTAGAATCAAGTCAGTATTTGACCCGTTCTTCAATGTGGTCTTCAGGTCCGTGAGCTCACCAAAATAGCTAGCCTCTGTAAGGACGTTGTCCCCTACAGATGATCCGACAGCCAACCTCGCTTGAAGCAATTCGTTCGAGGTCTCATATCTTGCGATACGAGATTGCTCTCCATATAAATCTTTGTTATGGAGAAAGACAGAAACTAAGTCCATCTTCTCGTGCTGCCTCTGGTATGTGCCATTAACTGAGGTCAACACGAGGCACTTGGCATTCGCACAATCTTTTTCCGATGTCTTACGGATATCAGTATCCGTGACGATGGAAACTGGTCCTGAGACGGCAGGGGTTTGAATAGTGAAGAGGTGTCCCAGTTTTTCATGGGTAATGGGCATCTGGATAGACCTTTTCTAGTTATTACAGTCAGATTCAGTCATTTTATTATCTAGATGTAACCTATGTCTGGTCACTGGGTCGCTGCAATTAAGAGAGAGAGAAGAAAACACTTAGCATGATGCTCTTGCAAATTTAGATTGGTTTTTAGTTTATCTAAACAGGATGGCTCCCACTGTTTCTCGAATCCTTCCTCAAACCATAAAAGAAGAATTAGTCGGGATTGATCTCATCATACAATACTTACTTAACCGTTCAGCCAGGATGGTGTCGGTACTTCGATGGAGGTTTTACGACGCTTTCGCGAAGTTCCTTAATTAAATAACCTCTTTTCCCTGTGGGCATAGCCCCGCTAACACCTTTCTAGACACCTACGTGGTTTATAGCATTGATCGTTAAGTGAAAAGTCTCGTGAGGTGTAGCAGATACTCACAGTAGGATCGGGATCCAAATATCATTGTTTGATAATGCTGAAGGAATCCTACCAACATTATGAAACTCCAAATGGTATGCAGCACTAGTAAGTTTCAATTTCCTTAGAAACTCCCGATATGGATTTTTGCCCCATGCTCTTATGACCTTGACGAAGGTCAACAAATCATAAGTCACATGTCAAGTTCTACCCATCATTGTCCAGGTTAATTTGAACCCACCCGTATATACCCTTGACGAAGGTCAACAAGGTAATACGACTGTCCCAAACCAACGCATCTATCTATGCTACATATGAACACTCAACAGCTACCAATCACTATGCCTTGACGAAGGTCAACAAACATAGCTTGAATACTATTGAATATACATATGAAATGACGGAGGGCTACGAATGGTTTTGGTGAAACCGTGAACGTAGTGAACTTGATATAATCGAAGGAACCCTAATAGCTTTTAAAAGGAGTGGTTTAAGCTCCGCGTTTTTTTAAAAGTTTTTCTGTTTTGAAAAAACCGAGTGGTTTTGAAATTGTTCCAACGATTCATCTTTGGTTTGTTTTCTTTGCATTAATTTAATGCGTCCCATCAATTAATCCTACCATTGCAGAAAACAATGAAAATATGACGTACGCTTATGCCATCCGCATTCGCCACTGGGCCCCGTCATCACCCGTTAGGTTACTTAACTAACGACAGAGCGGGGGCTGGACTAGCGCGGATGAAAAACATAAGCAACGCCTACTTGATATCATATATAGATATATACATTCGTCAGATGCAATGATAGCCATTCCAGATCACAGATGAACACATTGGATATACTAAGAATCCGCGCTTCGTTTGAGCCTGCAATGAAAGACGGATTACACAGAAGCGATGAATAACCAAACCCCACCCTAGACCCCTACGGGTCCGGCAAGCTACCCGCCAAATACCCGAAGTGAACCAACCTCCCTCAACAATGTGAGTAGGCCACTCGGCACTTCAAAGTACCCAGTAGTTTGTGCACCCCACCTTAGGTCTATCCTAGGAGCAGAAGCAGTAAAAGAAATAATATACAATGGTGGCTACAACCTCAACCCGGATGTGCGACCATAAAATAATATTACATCAAATTACAAATATTACATTGAATGAAAAATGAAAACTCTCATCTCACATCCCCGGCTATTCATCACGACAATCCAACAAGTTCATATCCACAAACCAACATCACAGATCACAGATGTGCACAACCCCCACAAATCGACGTATAGCGATTAGTAGACATTCAGTACATATATCATTTCACAAACACAGAACATTAAACGACTTTAAATCACGACTTCGAAACACCCGCAGTGCTACAGTGAATAATTTTCAGCAAAGTCAAAATCGGCAAAAATAAACAACTCCTACAACCCAAGATATAAGTCGAAAAGTCACACTACAAAAATGATGCACTTCCACCATAGGTGAACCGTCCTGGCCGGAAATACTGGGTGTGTGGTCGGCCCCCTCAGTGTGAAACTGCTCCAATTTTGTTCTGTAGCCTTTTCCCTGCTTAAATGACAATGTGTACTTGTTTAAAAAAATTTCAGAGGCCAATAAAATTTCGACAGAAACTACAATATTGGGTCCGTAGTTTTAACTGTCGTTTAAACTGTTAGTGATGGTTTAGCTAGGCTCTGATACCAATGTAAGTCTATGTCGCTCACCCGCAAGCTAGCGAGGAGGCGGAACAAGTAAAAAATCGAAACTTTCTTACATAGCAATATAGACTAAAGCTAAAGGATCTTTGCCAAACCATTACTAACGAACTACTAGAGGTTTAATCTACCGTGATACGAAGATTATACCTCATGAAAACGGTCATTCGGTTCTTCCCTCTGCTGTCCTCCTCGTCCATGTGAACTCCAAGGATCGATCCGGATCTTGGTTACCTCCGCGGCCTCCTAGAGTCGAAGACGATCCACCCGAGAGTCTATAGTCCGAGCTCCACCTCAAACCGAGGTATCTAGGGCAACAAGTTTGCTATGCTTGATGTCCTAGGTGATGTAGAAGAAGAAGATGGGTTTGTTTGTCTATTTAGAACCTAATTTGCTCAACACATGAGACTATTAGGAATTCTTAGTGAGGAGGAAGAAGAAGGAAACCATGGGAGCTCTCATTTGAAGAGAGAGAATAAGCACAAGATAATGATCCATAAGAAAAATATTTAGCAATCTTTTATCATGATAAATTATTATGGCTACCCTTGATTTGACCATTATTATCTCAAAGATAAATCCAAAAGAATAAGAAGAGTCTACTGCTTGCAAAATATCTAAGTCAACAATGGTCAACTAGGTCAAATTGTCAAGCAAGGTCAAATGGTCAAACCAATTAGCCAAAACACAATTATCATTAAGAAGATTAATAAACATTTTCCCCGCCTCATAATGGTTTTGACCAAGTCGATGGTCGAAACCCTAATGAGGCAACTTCTTCTTCGTTCCTCACAACCGTGCATACACACCCGCATCCGCATTTCGTAGAACACGAATACACAGAAGATAAAACTAATCCATCTGTACAATACTAGGATCCGTCTTAAACCAAAGCCCACCAGTATTGTCTGCCCGAACATCATACACGTACAAGTGCACGTAAGTGATCGTAGCCCTGCCGTAAAACCATATGGCCTCTACACCTTTTTGCCCAATGGACGAACGGACTCGACACTACGCTGGCAGTGGGTTTAACCACAGACCGCAAGCGGCACTAGCTATACATAACGGTCCCCAGGTAGATGTCGATAAGAAGCCCGATGAGGTAAACCCATCCGAACTCCTACTGATCCTGAATATGATAATCTCCGTACAATCCGGTCTGTTCGTCTAATAGTATCGCATGTCGGGCCTAGGGGGCGATAAACGTCAGACCCCTAATAGTGGTACAAGTCGTGCTGGAGTGTAGCCCAGAACACCCTGAGAAACTACTGGAAACACTACCAGTAATTCTTGCTTGCCCTGGCCAGGGACTTTGTGTAATGGCTCTCCTAGACACACGCGATATCAACCCCCAATACCGGGATAGACGAATCATGTCTAACCGTTACTGCCTCTAAGTGCTTCGAGACTGCACCTAACTACTACCTGTTTGCACGACTCCTTTGAGTCGTGGTAGGGTAGTAATCAAAGTACAGTGGGAACACACTCGAGGTGAAGTAGCAGTGTCAAGTCGACGGACTAAGCTGTACTCCTGTCACCTGGGAACTGTTATCTGACGATAGGTATAGTACCAACAAACAGTTCCCGACGAGACCTGTCCAGTGTACTCGTAACCTAACGAGCACCCGCATACTATCTCCAGTACGACGTACTAATGGCTGTGGGACAGACCATCTCCCATGCTGGGATGAGAAGCGTATACGCTAGTCTACTCCGGAGTATCGATGCCCTATCTCGATAATCCTACGACTAGGGACCTGCATAAGGATGTGCTTGTAAATTACCCATCCCCACTAGTGTGAGTGCCATCACAACGCTGGTAATCAAGCAAAGATCTTAAGGGCTCCACTAATATGTATAAGCGATATGCTAAAAGAAACACATGCACATATTGAATTAGAAACAAACCAAGTAGCATATTACCATTTTGAGCAAGACTGTCTATACAACTGTGAATATCCCAAGCTTCCATTAAGTAATATACAAACTAGTATGATACAGTAATGGCCTCTAGGGCATATACACTAACCCCCACTACTACAATATGGGTTTGCCCCTACGGATGATGAAATCCGTAGGGCAGATTTTTCTTGCCCCTACGGACTAAGCCGTAGGGCCAAATGGTTGTCCCTACGGTGCCCGACATTTTAATTTAAAAATATTAAATCTTAATTTGTTGTTTGGCCCTACGGATCCGCAAACCAATAACCTACGGTTATGTCCGTAGGGGCATCTAAATGGGAATTTAATAAAAAATGGCACAGAAATGCCCTATGCCTCGATCTCTTTCCCTCTCGTTCCCAAAATTTTCTCTCGTTCCCGCGTCTCCAATTTTCTCTTCGTCGCCACCGCGCGCCCTCCGTTCTCAGCCCGCCACCGCCTTCCGTTCTCGGCCCACCACCGCCCTCGTTCTTCCTTGTCGAGTTCCTCGTCGCCGATTGCGTGCGTCGTCAACCGCCAAGCGTCTCCGTCGTCTCCTCCACTGTCTACAGGTAAGTAAATCTCCAATTAAACATAATTGTGATGATGTTAGGGCTAGTGTTCAGGGTTCGGGTAGGGATGAGGGTTAAGGTTAGGCATCGGGTTCAGTTTATGTTAGGGTTAGGGTTAGGGTTGGGGTTGGGGCTCGGCTGGGGCTGGGGCTGGGGTTGGGGTTTAGCTGGGGCTGGGTCTGGGGTTAGGGTTAGGTTGGGGCTGGGGTTAGGGTTGGGGTGGGGCTGGGCTGGGCTGGGGCTGGGGTTAGGATTAGGTTGGGGTTGGGGTTTGCTGAATTTGGCAAACCTGAGAAGAATTTCCAGCAATTTTAGCCTAGTTTGATTACTATAATTATTATTGATCGAGAAAATCTTGGGTCCTTCTAATCAAACATTGTTTGTTACTGTATGTCAACGAGTACCGATAAAAGAAAAAACTGATTTCAAGTGGAAATTAGGTATGTACAATGTTCTAATATAAAAATTAAGAAATCCCTTTTATTTAAATATAAAGCATATGTTTCATGTTAACAATAGGAGTTTGGCTTCAAGCATGGTTAATTATATATGGATCTATGTTTATAATTATGAAAAAGAGTATCAACTTAGAACTATCATACTATCATGTTGATCTGCATGGTAATCTGATGAATGTGTCTAAATTTTATATAATCTCCTAGAAATACCTTGATGCCTTGTATCGATAAATTTCTGGTTAATTAGTTAATTAGGCATATGGATTGTTATATTATAGGTGAGCCGAATATCAAGAAATTGTAGAATTATTGGATTTATGAGTTTTGATAAACATTGATTTGATAAAAAAAATGGTAATTTGTAATATCTTAGTTTTTCCTAAGTTAGGGCTTCAAGCCAAGGTTGTTCTCCTCGTCGCCACCGCCGGTTTCGTCGCCACTGCAGTTCTCGTCGCCACCGCGGTTCAGGTCGTCGCCACCACCGTTCAGGTCGTCGCCCCAGCCCCAGCAGCCGTTCAGGTGAGTAAATCTCGAGGTAAGTCAAAGAATTTATTGAATTATTTTGGGCTTAGGGTTCATGGTGTGCGAGTTGGGGTTGGGCTGGGGTCGCGGTCGCGGTCGGGGTCGGGTTAGGGTTGGGGCAGGGGCTGGGCTGCGGGGTCGGGTTCGGGGTCGGGGTACGGTTAGGGTCGGGGTCGGGGTCGGGGAAGGGTCAATTTATCAAATTTTTTATTAGGGGTGCGGCTGGGGCTGCGGGCTGGGGCTAGGGCTGGGCTGTGGCTAGGGCTAGGGTTGGGGCTGGGGATGGGGCTGCGGCTAGGGCTGTGCGTCCTCCAGAGGGCGATCATAGGATCGGTGAAGTGAGGTGGCTGGATATGAGATACGATGGATTTCCATGTGTTCAATGGAATGCTGAGGGTCAGAGTCGGTTATTCATATATCTCCCAAAAAAGAATGAGTTTGTTATCAAAGCTGTATTGACTTCTACATCAAGGAATATCAGTTATATGTCATCCAGTGGGTAAGTCTGTTTCTGGCCCAACCATATTTATGAATCGTTTCTTCTTTTTCCTTCTTACGTATATTTACTAGTTCAGACTGTATGCACCTCTGCAATCAACGCCGAGAACTTGTACATTATAGGTTAATAGGCATATGCTATGAAATCACGGTGCATATCGAATTCATGATATGTTATAGTCCCTCATTATTTTTACTGTGGTGAGAAAGCAGTCGCTGGTGGCGAAAGTTGTTCGGATGAAATTCTAATTCTGGTGGAATTGAAACCGATAACCGGTTCATATGGTGATTTAGGCTGCTTCAGTGATATTTGTGCCTACATTGATGCCTCAAGCAACGAATCAAATGATGTGGATCACAAACTAATTAAATAAATTTTTAATACCAATCTGGACTGGGATTTGAATACCAATCCTAGTTTGCTACATTTTTTTATATATAGTAGATGGTGATACTTCTTTAAGTAAAAACAACCCTACACTTAAGCGAAATCATAAATCGAACACACATATATAGAATACAACTCATACATGGGTATCCTCAAATCTAACTTTCATTGAATTTGCACGCGCACTTAAAATAACAACCTTTATACTAAAAAATTATGTATGTCATTACTTAGTAGTTTATGGTTTTTAGACGCAAAAGCCATTTGAGAAATACTTTTCCTACCCACTATTAATCCATATTCTCAATATAGTCATTGAGTTTGCACGCGCACATAATAAGAAGGAGAAGACAGTAATGTGGCAGAAGAAGAAGGAGAAAACAGTAATGTGGCAGAAGAAGAAAAAAATGGCATTCCTTGTTCTCTGTTTCAGCATCAATCTTCTGATATGAACTAATGATGGCTTTCACATAGGCTTTTCCCTTTAGAGACTTCTTAGTGTCCAATGGAAAGCATACATCAGATTTGTGCAGGTCAGGTTCTTCTATGACTTTCAAGAGTCTCAACTGATTCTGTAAATTACACCCTAGTTGGGTGATACTTTTACCACTTCTCACTGCAGGTGCGCTCTCTAATATCCATTTTGAATGTAATATTATCAATATTCAAAATGGATATTAGAGAGCGCACCTACAGTGAGAAGTGATAAAAGTATCACCCAACAAGAGTGTAATTTACAGAATCAGTTGAGACTCTTGAAAGTCATAGAAGAACCTGACCTGCACAAATCTGATGTATGCTTTCCATTGGACACTAAGAAGTCTGTAAAGGGAAAAGCCTATGTGAAAGCCATCATTAGTTCATATCAGAAGATTGATGCTGAAACAGAGAACAGGGAATGTCATTTTTTTCTTCTTCTGCCACATTACTGTCTTCTCCTTCTGCCACATTACTGTCTTCTCCTTCTTATTATGTGCGCGTGCAAATTTAATGACTATATTGAGAATATGGATTAATAGTGGGTAGGAAAAGTATTTCTCAAATGGCTTTTGCGTCTAAAAACCATAAACTACTAAGTAATGGCATACATAATTTTTTTAGTATAAAGATTGTTATTTTAAGTTTTCCCTTATAGAGATATGATCTAACTGCATCTATAAACTATAAGTGTGCAGAAAATTATGATAAGAAACCATAAGAAAGGGTCGTAGCCATGCATAACCTTGAATCTACATACCAAATCATGCAAAAGCATGCACTTATTGTCACCTTGCCTTGGAATATAAAATATCTTGGAAGACTATAAGCGAGCATTTAAATCTTGATAGCTTTTGACTTCAACATATATTTTTCTCAAGTACCATGAAATATACTTCCTCCGTATAAACCGTTTTCAGGAAGATGGATTAATAATAACAAATTATCCATTGTGGCTCACTAGGTTAGCATTTTCTCTTCTATTGACCATCTTACTAATCTGCTTGGTAAATTTATTCGGAACCGGCTGTGAATCATTAAAAGACATGCATAAGAAAGAAAGTTAAAATACAGATATATAGCATACCGATACATCGAAACTTCAAAGTTGCGATGGCAACCCAGAGATATTTATTTCTACACACGTGGTGCGCGTGCGAATGCGTCAGGCATCATGGACAAATATTTCAGAACATGGATTGTATTATTCGTATAAAGTAATTAAAACTTTTAAACACCTTGGGTAGATATTTTCTTAGTTGATGCAATCATATCATGAGGACTAAATTTAAGCTATTATACATATGCATATGTATTTTTCTAACCTAATATATCACATACACACACACACACACACAGAGAGAACACCAGTTTGGTAGAGAAATCAGCTAGCAGGACCCTGAAGAAATGGAGTCCATAGCATTGCTCATCATCATCATCCATGATCCCTTTGAAAAAATATTATCAAAGGGATCATGGATGATGATGATGAGCAATACTATGGACTCCATTTCTTCAGGATCCTGCTACCTGATTTCTCTACCTACCTGGTGTTCTCTGTGTGTGTGTGTGTGTGTGTGTGTGTGTGATATTAGGTTAGAAAAATACATATGCATATGTATAATAGCTTAAATTTAGTCCTCATGATATGATTGCATCAACTATGAAAATATCTACCCAAGGTGTTTAAAAGTTTTAATTACTTTATACGAATAATACTTTCCATGTTCTGAAATATTTGTCCATGATGCCTGACGCATTCGCACGCGCACCACGTATGTAGAAATAAATATCTCTGGATTGTCATCGCAACTATGAAGTTTCGATGTATCGGTATGCTATATATCTGTATTTTAGCTTTCTTTCTTATGCATGTCTTTTAATGATTCGCAGCCGGTTCCGAATAAATTTACCAAGCAGATTAGTAAGATGGTCAATAGAAGAGAAAATGCTAACCTAGTGAGCCACAATGGATAATTTGTCATTATTAATCCATCTTCCTGAAAACGGTTTATACAGAGAAGTATATTTCATGGTACTTGAGAAAAATATATGTTGAAGTCAAAAGCTATCAAGATTTAATTGCTCGCTTATAGTCTTCCAAGATATTTTATATTCCAAGGCAAGGTGACAATAAGTGCATGCTTTTGCATGATTTGGTATGTAGATTCAAGATTATGCATGGCTACGACCCTTTCTTATGGTTTCTTATCATAATTTTCTGCACACTTATAGTTTATAGATGCAGTTAGATCATATCTCTATAAGGGTAAACTTAAAATAACAACCTTTAGACTAAAAAAATTATGTATGCCATTACTTAGTAGTTTATGGTTTTTAGACGCAAAAGCCATTTGAGAAATACTTTTCCTACCCACTATTAATCCATATTCTCAATATAGTCATTGAATTTGCACGCGCACATAATAAGAAGGAGAAGACAGTAATGTGGCAGAAGGAGAAGACAGTAATGTGGCAGAAGAAGAAAAAAATGACATTCCTTGTTCTCTGTTTCAGCATCAATCTTCTGATATGAACTAATGATGGCTTTCACATAGGCTTTTCCCTTTAGAGACTTCTTAGTGTCCAATGGAAAGCATACATCAGATTTGTGCAGGTCAGGTTCTTCTATGACTTTCAAGAGTCTCAACTGATTCTGTAAATTACACCCTAGTTGGGTGATACTTTTACCACTTCTCATTGCAGGTGCGCTCTTTAATATCCATTTTGAATGTAATATTATAGATATCCATGCCTGTTTATGTCAAAATTACTTATATTGTCAATGTTTGATTGTCTAGTTGTTGGTGATGCGTCCATATCAGGGACAGAGGCCACTCCCGTTCCTCCAGGTATGTTTATATATTATATAGGGCATGTATATTGATTTAGAATGCTATATCATAAATATACACACATTCCTTTTGCTCTTAGTCGTCCAACTCATTATCATGGGCTGCTTGATGAGATTAGATTTGCGCCTGATGATCTACAAGAGCTTGTTCACTCCCTGTCATATGTGTAAGTAGCGCTATATGCGAGTTTACCTTGTTAGTATGTATGTACTGAAATTAATTAATATTATTCAAATTTTGATACATGTAGATACCAGAGAAGCACATCTTCTATCTCTGTAGGTAAGGCTTTGAATTTGTTGATTTTGGTATTTCTTGTCAATTTTATAGACCAGTATGTGCTAAATATAATGTTCTGACAGTTGCTAGGGGGAAGGCAGCATTCGAGGCTGCTGACCCCAGTCCTGGACGCCGCACACGGACGGCACCACGGAGGTTGGGAGAGAGGCCGAGGACTGGGCTCTAGCAGGGCCCATATGAGGTTGGACTCCACCCCGGCGGTTACTTCCTCCGTCTCCAGTGAGCGACGTATCCAGCAGGAACTGGAGAGCTTGAAGGCCACCGTTCAGGAGTTGAATGAGATGCTGGTATGTATACTACTTAATAGTAAAATATAATGTCATATTATAGATATCAACATATCCAATATCAGTACATAGCCTGAGCTTATTTGGTTGTAGACTTATGTTTTATTAATCATACATGTACATATCTAATTAAAATAAACTACAGTTTTCCAAACTAGATATCCAAATGGGGTTTCGAAATAACTCGATAATGATAAGAATTCGAATGTGGGTGTAGGAGCGGGTGGTTGAGCAGGCCCAGGCCTTGGACTCCACCCCGGCGGTTACTTCCTCCATCTCCAGTGACCGGCATGTCCATCATGAACTGGATAGCTTGAGGGCCAGCGTTCAGGAGTTGAAGGAGATGCTGGTATGTATACTACTTTATAGTAAAATATCATTTCATATTATATACATATCAACATATCCATAATTAGTACGTAGCTTGAGCTTATTTGGTTTTAGACTTAAGTTTGATTAATCATACATACATATGTAATTGAAATAAACAACGCTTTTCCAAACTAGATATCCAAACAGGGTTTCGAAATAACTTAATAATGATACGAATTCGAATAATAAACAGTTCTTACACGCTTCTTACACACGTTATATCCAGACGCGACAGGGTAGATCGGCCGAGCCTCCACACGCATCTCCTTCGGCTGCGGCTCCGCAAGCCACTACATCGGCTGCGGTTCCGCAGACAGCTCCTGTAGCTCCACCGCCCACTCAGACTCCCGCAGCCGCGGCTCCGCAAGCGACTACCTCGACGGCGGCTGCGCAGACCACATCGCCGGCTCCACATGCCGCTCAGACTCCCGCTCGCGACGAATTGCAGAGTTTATTGACCGAGGAGCAGGCGCGCGTTATTCTATCGTTATTCAGAGGTGGAGCTGGACCGAGCTAGGGTAGATTTTTGGTTCTTTTTTTTTGAAACATGTATTTATTTATATCATACACATTGTACTACATTTTGAAACGATATTGATATTGGTTTGTATTTATATCATATTCAGTTTTTGTGTTTCTTTTGTATATTATATATATGCGTGAGATGTGATTATGAATACTGCAATATATGATTTGATTGATGTATATATTATTGTGCACAGGGCGGGAAAAAATCAAGCAGCCCATTTTAAAAAAAAATTACAGACAATATGTACCTACGGATTAATCCGTAGGCACACATGTTACCCCTACGGATATGTCCGTAGGGGCAAAATATCAGCAGTAACTGATATTTCCCCCAGATCTCAGTGCCAGGGGGTTGGGAAAGCCCCTACGGATATATCCGTAGGGGCCACTGACTCTCCCCTACGGCGTTATCCGTAGGGGCAAAATATCAGGAATCCTGAATTTGTGCCCCTACGGAAACGTACCTACGCATATATCCGTAGGGGGTAGTAGTGCCCCTACGGGTATATCCGTAGGGCCAAGTAATTTATTAAAATAAACCGTAAATAATATAAAATCTTATACCCTACGGCTTAATCCGTAGGGGCAACCGGACCTACACATATATCCGTAGGGGCAAAAATTTGACCGTAGGGGCAAGTTCAGGGCCTCAACTTGCACCTGCGGCCTTTGCACCTACGGGGTATTTTTTCGCCCCTACGTATATATCCGTAGAGGCAGTGGGTTGCCCCTACGGATAAATCCGTAGGGGCAACCCTTCTTTGTAGTAGTGACCGCTCACTGCCTCCATGTGGCTCGGGACTGTACCCAACTAAAACCTGTTTGCACGACTCTTTTGAGCCGTGGTAGGGTAGTAATCAAAGAACAGTGGGAATTTACACGAGACAAATGACGATCTCAGGTCGACAGACTAACCTGTACCCATGTCACCAGAGGACTGCCATCTGACAATAGGTATAATACCATCTAGTATGTTCCCGGCGAGTCCGTCCAGTGTAACTCATAACTCAATGAGCACCTGTTGTCACGACCCGAAATAGCTGTGACTGGCACTTGAATCTTATGAAGTCTATAGGACCCTATCTAATTCAAGTAAGCCAAAATCCCAGAAATCTAAACCATTTAAAAGAAGAAGGTGAAGGAAAACTTGTTTTAAAGTTTGCGTATAAATCACTTTGAAAGCCATAGTAAACATTTTTAAAACATCAAGTCTTTTCCGAAAGTTTCGGCAGAGTCTCCTTTGTAAATACTGACCCTAAACGGGTACAACATGAATAATATACATAAATGATAAAAGGCATCCTTAAGAGGGAGCTAGCTCTTCGCCAATTGGTGGTCACAACCATACAAGCAATATAATATACAACGCCGAAGGGCGAGGATCAAACTAAAAAGGAAAACCAATATCCACCAGAAAACCATAATAATACAAGCATGACCCTACGGTCGAAAGAATAAATATACTGGTCTTCTAAGTCTAACAAATATACAAGTCTAGGTGATGGAGTTTACTAGATACAACTGAAATATAAGTAAAATACAATCGTGATCACGATGCGAGTGAACCCACCTACCAAAGAAATCACCCGAATGAAAACAGTGTGCCAACAAGACGTAACGAAACCTGTACGGCAAAACCTGCAAGAAACTGTGGCACTGTTGGATATATGTATGCCATAGGGGCCATTATATGTATAGTGGATGCTTGGACATGTATATATGTATAGATGACTTTCTTTCTCAACATGATAGTATGCTATCTGGTTTTACTTTATCTGACATGTTTACTTGATAATGTTCATTTGATACATGTTGATAAAGCCCTGAAGATATTTGCTTAACTTCCATGGCTATGATGGAGATCATAATAGTGGGGCATGTGTGGTCTATAAGCATATCCTTAAAAGTTCCTAGTCGTGGGTATATCGAGACAGGGCATCGATATTCCAGAGTAGACTAGCGTATACATTTCTTGACCCATATGATGGGTGATGGATGATCCCAGATCTATTAGTGTTGTGACATCGAAGATTGTAAACGGGTGCTCAGTGGAGACTGGGTACACTGAACGGACTCACCGAGAATTCCTATATGGTATTATATCTATCATCGGATAGCAGTTCTCTTGTGACACTGGTACAGGTTAGTCTGTAGACCCGAGATCGTCATGGAGTCTTGTGTGTTCTCCCACTGTACTTTGATTTCCACCCTACCACAGCTCTACTGAGTCGTGCTAACAGGTGGCTTTTGGATATAGTCCCGAGACACATGGAGAAAGTGAGCGATAGGAGGGGTTTCGTCTCTCCCGATATTGGGAGTTGATGTTGTGCAATGTGCGATTGGCTCTGACTTGAAGTCCCTGGTCAGGGCTGATGAGATTTACTGATAAGTGTTATCAGTAGTTTCTCGACCGGTCATAGTCCATATCGACATGACTTATTGAGTTATTAAGGATCGACGATTCCATCCCTAGACTTGATATGCAGCATATCAGACAAAGAGACCGGACTGTACGGTAAGTGTTGCCAATGGCTCGACGGGAGTTTTGACGGGTTCACTTGTTTTTCTTCTGATCGCCCAATACCCGGGTGGCCGTTATGTTTAGCTGACCGCTTGCGGCTTGTAGGTGTTTTAATATGATCATCACCTACTGCCGGCGTATTGACGAGTCTTAGAGTCCCACACAGGATTTTTCTAGCTCATGCGAAACAATGTGGTGTGCATTTGAGATATGTGCGGGAGCTCGATTAAATGCAAGTATGTGATACCGTATTTTAATCGGGCGTTTACTATTGGTCGGGTCGTATTTGATATGACCGATTTATTAAATCATGTTGATTTAATATTGACTTTTAGCTCACTTTTAATTAACCTTTTCTTTTGATTGTATGGATGGATGTATGCATATATGTTTATACATGCACATGATGATGTGAATGCACACATACATACATACATACACTTGTATCATGGTTGTTGATATATAGGAGATGGCAATATAAGACTCACATGGTTGACAAATATCTACATATTTGTAATGAATTAAAGAAAAAGGAAATTAGCTAAATGACTCATTTCTTCCATACACTTCTTGTTGAACCTTTGACCTTAACCCTAGTTATATTTCCTTTTGTTCTTTGACTCATCCACAAAATATCTAGACATTATGTTAACCATGGTTATATTTGAGAGTGTCCCATATACATTCTTTTCTTTTTCATTTTGGATTACGTTTTTCACAATATTGACAAAAGCTTTTGCCATCTTCATCTTCCTCCTTCTTCAATCTCTCATGAGTTTTAAAAAGAGTGAGGAAATTAAAAAGAAAGGGTTTTTAAGAGAGTATACAAACCTCATAACCATTCTACACTACCCTATCCCTTTAGTGTTGAGTGTTTGCTCCACCTCATCTAGTTTTTGTGAAGCAAAGAGCTTGACCTAGAAATCTCCGGGTGGATCATCGTAGACGACGAAGGACCTCAAGCGGAGTTGATCGAAGTTTTGAGCAAACCCATAGGAGTCCAAAAGAGTGAAGGAGTTGGCTATAAAGGTTGTATTCCCTTTTTCCTTTAGTTTAGACTTCCTATATTGTTGTTGTTACCCTAAACTCTAGTTACGATTCGTAGTTCGTTTGTAATTGTTAGTTATATGTATGCCCTAGAGGCCATTACTGTACATACGATGTATATTGTAGTGGATGCTGGGACGTATATAGGGAGGACTTTCTTACTCGACATGATAGTATGCTATCTAGTTGTACTTTATCTTAACATGTACTCTGATTGTCTCTAGTACATGTTGATAAAGCCCTTAGGATATGTACTCGACTACTGGGACTATGATGAGATCATACTAGTGGGGCCACGGTAGTCGACGAGTACATCCTATAACTGTTCCTAGTCGAGGGTGTTTCGAGACAGGGCATCGATGCACCAGAGTAGACTAGCGTATACGCATCTTGACCCATAGGATGGGCGATGGATGATCCCATATCCATCGGTGTTTGACATCAAGGATGGTGTACGGGTGCTCAGTGGAGACTGGGTACACTAGACAGACTCGCCGAGAAATCCCAGATGGTATTATACCTTACGTCAGATGGCAGTTCTCTGGTGACACTGGTACAGGTTAGTATGTAGACCCGAGATCGTCATAGAGTCTTGTGTGATTCCCACTGTGCTTTGATTTCCACCTTACCACGTCTAAGAGGGCGTGCAAAACGGTGGTTTTTGGGTACAGTCCCGAATCAAATAGAGGCAATGAGCGATAGGAGGGGATTCGTCTCTCCCGGTATAGGGAGTTGATGTTGCGCTGTGTTCGATTGGCTATAACCGGAAATCCCTGGCCAGGTTTGCTGAGATTTACTGGTAAGTGTTACCAGTAGTTTCTCGAACTGTTATAGACCTCATATCGACACGACTTATCAAGCTACTGGGGTCTGACGTTTACCACCCTTAGGCGAGATATGCGACATATCAGACGACGAGACCGGACTGTACGGGAGTGTTACTGGTTGGATTCACAGGAGTGTGAGCAGGCTTGCTTGTTGATCTTCTGATCGCTCAATACCCGGGTGGCCGTTACGTTTAGTACACCGCTTGCGGCTTGTGGGTGTTTGATATGATCATCACCTACTGCCGGCGTATTGACGAGTCTTTAGAGTCCTACACAGGGGTTTCCTGGCTCAAGAGAAACGAGATAGGAGCGCATATAAGATATGTGCGGGGCCGAGAATAACACCAATATGTGATACTGTATTCTATTCTCGCGATTTGTATCATTGGACGGTTATATGAGATATAGCCGGGTTACCGAATCAAGTGTTGATTCGATATATTGATACACTTGATATTAGTCGGTTATATGATATGACCGGATCATAAAATCAAGTGTTGATTTAATGATTTAATGTATAATTATATATTTGATATATTACTTTACATTAACTAGTATTTGTTCACTTAAGATTGATTTTCTCACTTGATTGTGCACATTGTATATATGATTTATGTTTGTGCACTAGTTTGTATCATGTTTGATGATACATGCAAACTTGGGTGTGTATGCTTTAAACCATAGTTTAGGTTAATGGTTAAGGTTTTATTTATTTATTTATTCATTTTTGGCAAGAAATAAAATGGTGGCTTTCTTTGGATTTTATTTGAAGCTTCATGAAGCTTTGAAATGTTCAACCATTTTGTTTTTTGCTTACCTAACCATTTGCCTAAACCCTAGTTTATTCTCTACATGAGTTTACTAACCCCTGGTTGCTATATGATAAGGCATCACTTGATTTTCTATTTTTTATTCATTCATTTTCTTTTCTTCTTCTTCTTCTTCTTGATGAAGGAAAGAAAAGCTTTCTTGAAAATTCCAAGTGAGAAATCCAAATCCAAAGTGAACCCACTTCCTATTACTTCATCCTCTACCACTTGCCATGTAGTAGAGTGTGTTATCTTCACAAGTTTCATGACCAAGTGAAGATGGAACTTGAGTTAGAGTCGCCTTGACGTAGATCATCTTCGGCATCGAAGTCAACGACCTAGCCTGCCCATTTCTCCGATGAAACCAACGCTAGAGTCCGGGATTCCGATGATCGCAGCGGAGGGACGTCTACACGGAGCTTTGGAAGTGGAAGACCAGATCTACAAAGGTTGTAATCCTTTTCTCCTTTTAGTAAAGTTGTTTGCTAGCTTCTTGTTTTGCCTATCCTCTAGTTAACGATCTTGCATTAGGGTTTCTCAGCACATAAATTTTTGAATTTGGCATGGTAGATGCCTTATGGAACCTCTTGAATGTGCCTAGGAACCCTACAGTAATAGCCCTCTAAAATTTAAAAGTTCACTACTTTATGATGTTGTAACCTAACTAGAGGTGCTACAACACACCAACAGGCACAACGGGGGTAAGTTGCCAACTCGTGAGTAGAAAACATCACTGAGCAGAAATCGCATGTATGACTCTATCCTAGGTCATACGATAGTAATATCCTCAAAATAATATAGCCTGAAGCATATAATAAAGGCAAAGGTAACATCTATACATAAGTGTAATACCAAGTGCTCGTGTCAGTGCCTCAGGTAACAACATATCATAAATGTGATGTATGAATCCATGAAAACAGAATACATCTAAATGAGAAAACTATTTTCTTATCTCGGTGAGATTTCTGTATAAAAATCGAGTATAATCAACAGAGAATCAGTGTCAAGCATCGACACAAAATATATATCTCAATATCTCAATATCTCAGGCTCCGGCTATCCGGACCGGCCTGTATCATCAAATCTCAATATCTCAGGCTCCGGCTATCCGGACTGACCTGTATCATCAAATCTCAAGACCACGTCGTTATCCTCCGGATATCCAGCGCGTCACAATAACCGGTCGGTAGTGCTCACCTGCCGGGCTCAACACCATCATCTGCGACCATCTTGCCCCGGGGTACCGCACCGGGTCCACCATGCACCCACAGGCGGTTCATCCTCCTCCTCGAATCGGGTGTATGATATTGCTCAAGGGCCGTGAAAACTCATGGTGGACACTGTTCATCACAGAAAACTGCATTTTATACCGCCCATTCTTATGCTCGTTTGTTTATAGATTGGTGCTTTTAATCCGTGTTTGCTACATATTTACAGGTTACAGGTTTCCGGTCTAAAATAATACAAATCAAACAAAATCTCTACAGTTATGCCAATATCCAGAACATCTATCACAGACAGATAAAAGCCGGGTTCCAGTCACCTGTATCCGTCCAGTGCCGCGTACCAGCTCTAGAGACAAGACATATGACAGTGGTCATTCATGTTTCGGACAAGCACAAAGCACGAGAGGGACAAGAACAAAGCACGAGAGGGCCAAGCACAAAGCACGAGTGGGTATGGTGCATTCAATGCATAAAGTGTTGATGTGATTCAAAAATTCAGAAATTCAAACTTTCCTCCAAACTTTAGGTTCATTCAAATTCAAATTAAAGAAAAGGTCTTGTTTTGCCTATAAAAGGAAACCATTGGGTAAGTAAGAAGGAGTCCAATTTTGCCATACATTATATCATTCTTTTGCTCAGCTTCCCCTTGAGATCCTTACTTTCTCTTGATCTTTCAACCTCTTCATTGAGCTTGAAGGTTTAAGGGTTGGTTATTGATCTCAAGGGTTGTATCTTCTTGAAGATTAATAAAGTTCTCTTTTTGTGCCTTCATTTACCATGAGCTATTTGCCATCACTTGATCTTGCAACCTCTTAATCGAGCTTGCAAGTTTAAGTGTAGGTTATTGAGTCCATGTCTTGTGTTTTGATCTTTGGTTCTTAGTATTTTCTTTCTTGCACTTTTCTTTCTTGCTCTTTTACATTCATGCAATTTATTACCTTGCTCTACTTTCTTGCACTTTAAATTCCATACACTTACTTACTTGTAATCTTTTCTTTTCTTTGTTCTTTTGTTCTCTCTTTTTTGTTTGTTTTGTGAATGGTTGTTAATATGGTGTTGTTAGGAAGAAATACAATATTGTAAGTTAACGTTTCGTTCCTCATTTCCTTTTCCGGTTATTTTCCTTTGAACTCTGCCCAAACATTACGCAAGCGCTCCGTTATGCATCCTACCCTACCAAGGTAACGGTGATTCCTAACCGCGACCGGTTGCGTTCGGTTTGGCCGGAGGCGAAAGCAAGAGACAAGAACGGAAGGAAAAGTGTCAATAAGCCGGATTCCACGAATATCGTGCTTAAATCCCCTAATCCACGTTGTTGCCGATTGCTCTAGCTTCAATTGGTCAAGACTCGGCTCAAAGGTTTTGAATACGGATTTCCTTAGCTTACACTTTCGTATCTTTTCCTAACAACTTTACTTGTGCATATAACACATAGGGTAGATAAGAACAATTCCACCCTCGCGCATTAACTCGTTACGACAAGAACATAAAACGCTCTGTCTCCCTATGGATCGACCCGTGCTCAACCGGCTAGCTGCAAAGCGACACCTTCTTGATTGCGGTTAACTTTAATTCATATCAATAAAATGGCGCCATTGCCGGGGAGACGGTAACGTTTTTAGTTTTTGTTATTTTGGGTTGATCATTGTACATCTCATTTATACTTCTAACACCATTTTTCGAAAATAAACTAAAAATTTCAAAATTTCAAAACCAAAATAAAAAACTAACTTTGCTAACTCATTTTGCTCTCTGGATTTTGTACCTGCAAGCACTCTGGATCTGAACTGAAAAGGTAAACAATATCAGTGAGATACTAGTAGAACAGTGTGTTCACAGAAGAAAGTTAGAGCCCATTGTCCATAAGGAATCCGGCGACATCATCACCAAATCCGGCGTCGCCGGCCCAAGCACCTCCTTCTGCTTCCAATTTTTCATCTGTGCTCCATTGTTCTATTTTTGCCCCATTGTTATTGTTCGTTTTTTATAATTTTTAGTGTGCAGGTATTTGGCATTCATATCGCTTTTTCGCACTAATATCCGTTTTCCGACATTTTCAGATTTTTTCGGAATTGCGAACGGCGATTGTGGGGAGCAAAGTGTACATTCCAAGCTAAGGTGAATACGACGTATAGTGCTAAAGATCTGGGTAGTTTGACCCGCGCAAGCGAACATTTCAAGCTATTCGGATTTAACTTCAACGGGGGTTTCTAAACCCGAAAACTTATCGGTACATATTTCTAACACCTTCTTCTCAAATCCGACGCATCCAATATACTATTCTTTGCAGGATTCTTTGCAAGTTCGCTTCCAAACGCTCAAAATTAACCAACCCGTATTTGTTGCAGTGCTGAGCTTAAACTAAAAAATAATTGTTTGATTCTTTATAGAATTTTTATTGATTTGCATATTGCATACATTAATACGGACTTAAGGGCAAGCGAACCCCACAATCTACGGTAAGGATTTCATCACCTTTTCCGTGGCCCACAAATCACAAACTTGAGCATAACGTTTACCCGCACAAATTTTAGAAGAAACTAGACTTTAAGCCTTAAGGACTTCGCGCTCACTAGAAGAAGTTAACTTTGTTTAGAACACCGCTTAACGGTATATTGTTTACGGGGTGTCTAGGAAAGTGTTAACGGCGAAACCGCCAAAAGAGAAAGGGTTATTTAATTAAGGACCTTCGCGAAAGCGTCGGAAAACCACCCCTTATCTCTGCACTTACCTGGCCTCGTGATCAGTGTATCTTGAGCCAGCTTCCCGACACAGTTTTAGTTCAACAATTAAGTTCTGGAGCAGGTCTAGTTGACCTAGGTGAACCCTACACCGATTAGGTGTGTGGTATTGTGTGTCGTGATTATTTTGTCCATATTCTTTTTGTGTGTATATTTCATTCTTTTGTTAATAACTAACTAAAAAATAAAAATAAAAATAAAAATCACATTCTTTTTCCCCTCCTTTTCTCTTACTTTTTTCTTTCTCTCTTCATATCATAGGTACCCCACCTCGCAAAACTCTTGCCGAACTTTGGTACCCACAACCAGACATAACTTCATACGGTTCTTGCTTTGGTCGAATTTCGAACGACCCTTCCATACCGAAAATTTCATTGAGAGATCGGATAGACGCGTCTAGGACAAACAATTGGACTCCGCAATCCACTTCATATCAACCGTTTCAAACATTCACCCCTTCTTATGTTGATACCCCTTTTGAGAGTCCGGTTGTAACTCCGAAACCCATGTCTATTGCTGAACATATCGAACAATCCCGTAGCCGATCTTTCACTCCTTTCACCACTGCGAATTCTTTTAATCAACAATTCCATTCACCTTCGTATCCAAATGTTGATCCTACTCCTGTTCAACCATTCAATTTCTATCCATCCTACCCAACTTTTGCACCTTCCCTAGACATTGCTTCTACACAGCCTTTTGGGAGTTTCCAGTATCCAAACGAGTTTGAATCTTTTACCGAAACCCCTTCACAACCCATGTCTAGTCTGGAACGGTCGTTAGAAGACTTTCGGGTAGCGTCATACCAACAGATGATGGACTTGAATGCGTCCATGGCCGCCCTCATACAACTTAGTAACCCGGTAGCTATTTTCAACTAACTCCGCATTTTCTAATGTATGATGAGGTGGTAGGACAGGCTGAGATTTTGAGTGGAGAGAGTGAGTTGTACACCCTTCCAAATCAAACCTACCCATCCCAAATTGAATCGCACAACTCCTGTTTTGAAAGTCTATCGAGTGTCCCAAATGATTTATCAATTGAAGATAGAATGATTAATGAGTTGTGCGACTTTGTAGGTTTGATTTGCCCGATTGTGAAGGGTCCCTTTTGAGTGAAACCACACCCAATCCTTTTGACCTCTACACCTCCATCTTAGAACCAGAATCGATTGAAATCCATGCTTTTGATGAGGTGTCTGAGAAATTAGATTTTCACTTGATCGAGGATATTGACGCTGGGAATATTTTGGTTGATGAACCCGCTGCTTTGGATGAGTTTTTCTCTCTAATTCATCATCCCGAGTCATTAAATGTTTTTCCCGAACCCCATATGCGTCTCAATTTTGATGAAATTTGCATGGATGAAATAATTTTTGAGGAGACTTTTGAGGATAGCTTTGGGGATGAACCAGTTTTAATTGATGAGTCGGATTTTCCAATTCATCCTATCCCTTTCATTGACTGTGTACACCCTCCTGAACCTTTAACCGATAACCTTCCTCAAACACTTCCCTCCATTCTTTCCATCGTTCCGACCTTGCAAGAAACTGTATCACTTTTATTTCCAGTGTCTGGTTTACCAAGTTCGGCATACCCACGATTTCTCACGAATCTTGAGGGATTTGACCCTATTTCTCAGCGGGTTAATAGATTAGCACAAACGCTTCTTACACATCGGTCATCACAGATTGTGCTAATTTATTCACTCCATTTTCACCCTCAAGTTCGTACACCATTTCTTTTTCCCTTCCGCCATTCTTCTCCTCCACCAAGACCGTATCCCGCTTTTATTCGCATACGGTCTCACGTATTCTCCATCTCTTTTCTCTACGCCTTCTTCCACCAACCTGTACATTATAGCGATAAAATCTTTGAATGGTTGGTGTTAACTTTTGGTCTGTGTAAGGCCTTGTATAGATTGATCTCTTTCCCCCATAATCCTGAACTTCAACGCTTAACAGTGGAAACACTGTTTTACTTAACTTTGGGGGGGACTCTTTTTTGTGTATATATTTTTTGTTTTCTTTTTGTCTGTATATAATTTTCTTTTGGGGAGCGCCGATAATTTTGACCCTCTTGGTGTAACCTGACAGTGAGGGCACTGTCAAGTTTAAGTTTGGGGGTGTGCTCGGTAAGCTTTCTTCCTTCGCATTCATTTGTATATTCTGCATTTTCATACCTTATTAAAAACCCACAAAAATCGAAATTTTTTTCAAAAATATAAAAACTTTGTCGTCAAGTTAGCTAATAGGGTAACTTAGATTTTTTCCGAGAGTTTAGTTGATACGTTAGAAATAACTAAATCTTAGGCTTAGGAATTGAAAACCCTAAAAATAACCCTCATTCTGTTTAACTTTGGTAAGTATACATCCTTACAGTTTTTTTGAGAAATAGGTAATTTTGAGTTCAGTTCTTTACTTAAGTCAAGATGAAGGGAAAGTATTGAAACTTTACTGAAGGATAAGTCTGAAAAATAGTTTCTATTCTTGAGTCCAAAATTAGAAAGTATATACCCTACAAGCTGCACTTACACGCACCTTGAAACTTGGGATAGTAGAGGATACCTAGAAATACACTTGCCTGAAAACCTAGTATGAAAGAAAAAATGGTATTTAAAGCCAAACACCAAAAGAGCATCATTGAAAAATATATCTGGTCTTGAAAAAGAAAAATAAAGAAAAGAAAAAAAAAAGAGGAAGAAAAATAAATAAAGTCAAGACCTGGAAACTGCTAATTACGCTTTAAGCTTATACATTCAGTAATCGGCTGTTGGTGCCTCAAGAAGCATTAATAGTCGCATGAAAGGTGTGTGAGCAAATCCGTCCATCATTAAATGAAAAGTAGTATTAGGTATTAGGGCAAGGGTACTATAGCTTGAATTGAATTCTTGAGTGTAGGGGTGCAAATTTACATACACGTAAGGGTATACAATCGATATTTGGAGGAAAGATAGAAATAAAGAATAAGACTTATGTTTTCTGTAAAGTTGATAAAAATCCCTGATTTAAGACCGCATTTTAGAAGGAAAACTCAGGAGATACCAACATCTTTCTAAACTTTTTTGGAACGTATAGGATCTTGGGTTAAATAGATAGGAGGTGTGAAGCATAAGGGTTGGATATTTCTAACTTAGGATGATAGAATTTTTAACCTAGATACTAAACTATAGGAGTAGAATCGATGTTAACTTATGAAACTAGTTTCATGGGATTTTGTGGGTGTAATCCGCTGAAAACCCTCAGGAGACAACACTCCTCCTACTAGGGACACCTAGAGGTTTAACGGCCTATTGCACACGCTCGGTGCAATCGCGTTCCCTACGAAAGTGCGATTAGGATTCTCTTTTGTGAATAAATAGTTTTGCTCAGGACGAGCAAAAGATAAGTTTGGGGGTATTTGTTCATCATAGAAAACTGCATTTTATACCGCCCATTCTTATGCTCGTTTTTTTTATAGATAGGTGCTTTTAATCCGTGTTTGCTACATATTTACAGGTTACAGGTTTCCGGACTAAAATAATACAAATCAGACAAAATCTCTACAGTTATGCCAATATCCAGAACATCTGTCACAGACAGATAAAAGCCGGGTTCCAGTCATCTTTATCCGTCTAGTACCGCGTACCAGCTCCAGAGAAAAGACATATGACAGTGGTCATTCGTGTCTCGGACAAGCACAAAGCACGAGAGGGACAAGCACAAAGCACGAGAGGGGCAAGCACAAAGCACGAGTGGGTATGGTGCATTCAATGCATAAAGTGTTGATGTGATTCAAAAATTCAAAAATTCAAACTTCCCTCCAAACTTTAGGTGCATTCAAATTCAAATTAAAGAAAAGGTCTTGTTTTGCCTATAAAAGGAAACCATTGGGTAAGTAAGAAGGAGTCCAATTTTGCCATACATTGTATCATTCTTTTGCTCAGCTTTCCCTTGAGATCCTTGCCTTCTCTTGATCTTTCAACCTCTTCATTGAGCTTGAAGGTTTAAGGGTTGGTTATTGATCTCAAGGGTTGTATCTTCTTGAAGATTAATAAAGTTCTCTTTTTGTGCCTTCATTCACCATGAGTTCTTTCCCATCACTTGATCTTGCAACCTCTTAATTGAGCTTGCAAGTTTAAGTGTAGGTTATTGAGTCCATGTCTTGTGTTTTGATCTTTGGTTCTTAGTATTTACTTTCTTGCACTTTTCTTTCTTGCTCTTTTACATTCATGCAATTTATTACCTTGCTCTACTTTCTTGCACTTTAAATTCCATGCACTTACTTACTTGTAATCTTTTCTTTTCTTTGTTCTTTTGTTCTCTCTTTTTTGTTTGTTTTGTGAATGGTTGTTAATATGGTGTTGTTAGGAAGAAATACGATATTGCAAGTTAACGTTTCGTTCCTCATTTCCTTTTCCCGTTATTTTCCTTTGAACTTCGCCCAAACGTTACGCAAGTGCTCCGTTAGGCACCCTACCCTACCAAGGTAACGGTGATTCCTAACCGCGACCGGTTACGTTCGGTTTGGCCGGATGCGAAAGCAAGAGACAAGAACGGAAAGACAAGGGTCAATATGCCGGATTCCACGAATATCGTGCTTAAATCCTCTAATCCACGTTGTTGCCGATTGCTCTAGCTTCAATTGGTCAAAACTCGGCTCAAAGGTTTTGAATACGGATTTCCTTAGCTTACACTTTCGTATCTTTTCCTAACAACTTTACTTGTGCATATAACACATAGGGTAGATAAGAACAATTCCACCCTCGCGCATTAACTCGTTACGACAAGAACGTAAAATGCTCCGTCTCCCTGTGGATCGACCCGTGCTCAACCGGCTAGCTGCAAAGCGACACCGTCTTGATTGCGGTTAACTTTAATTCATATCAATCAGACACCTCTCAAATTGTATCAGGAGAAAACCGCAATGTCTATCTTTAAAATTATAATAAGTTTATAAAATCTTTGTTGTTTCTCCAAATCCAGAAATCTCATAGAAATCCCAATCTCAAGAGTAAATAATAATAAATTACCAGCATAAAACTCCATAATATTGCATGACAAATGAATATATGAATGCATTTGATATCAAGCAAGGAATGCAATAATTAAACTAGCATAATAAAGAAATAACATAATGGAACTAGCAACTAGCAAGTTATGTCAATGATGTAATACTTCTGAAGTGTACGTGTCATGGCAATTACTGATGATGATGTGTGTGAGCCGGCAAGCGAGTGTACGTGGAGCATACACATCATCGGTAATAGTGCTGGTGTCCTAACCACAGGTTTCATAACAACTTACGAAAATATATATAAGCATGCAATGCGATGCGAACAGTAAGAATAAATGGCAAATGAATAGTAAATGCAACAATAAAGAAACATACATTCCTATATACGAGTCATACAGTTTTTGGTATCTGAAATCGTACGAATCGTGGTGTTTAGAAAATTGGGGCTACGGTGTTTTTAAGAAAATGTGCGTCCTTTGAAATATCCGTAGTATCCCTTGGTCTGTCTTAAAATACTCACGATTCGTTAGTTTTAGAAATAAGTATGACTCGCCTAGATCTAACCTCTACTAAGTAAACTAGAAGACTAAACTAACAGACTAATCGAAAGGGTATGGAAAATCACCTAAGTCTGAGTCGATATTTATATCTAGTAGTCGGTGATCCCGCCTCAATAGTATCACGTACGATACAATATATAATATGACATCCTCGAGTCAAAGTGCGGATCTATCATCATAATTATATCTCGTACGGTAAATCCATCGTACGGCATCCCAAATCTGGGTACGGGTCGAATATCACATTTATCTCATTATTCATCTGGTATCCTTATCATCATATCCTGAATTAGGAGTACTGATCTAAAGTCTAGTACATTCCGATGCCATCAACATATATATGTGTGTATATGGAAACACATGGCCTAAAGATCCGCTATAATAACATGTCGTATCTCATAATACGAACCAAGTCACATCACCGATCTCGTGGCATCATGCCCAATCACATCGACTCATCTCCAAGTATCATATACTATCCTCATTATCCATGTATATGTATACATACATACATATATATATATATATATATATACATACTCACATACATATATGTGTGTGTGTGTATCCCCATATACGCACAAGTAAAACAAATGTATGTGCGCGTGTGTGTGTGTGTGCAAATTTTAACTCTAGGGTTTCGCGACTAAGAAGCTAAACTAAGTTACTTCTAATTACACTAACTTAGAAGTAAATGAGGATATTCTTATTTTTTTTATAAATAAACAGGTGCTTTTGACGCATGTCTGCTACATATTACAGGTTACAGGTTCTTGGACAGAAAACAGTGAAAACGATGAAAAGACGATGAAAAAGTGGACTTTGACCAGCAGACAGAAGAGCCCACAAAGGAAATTTCAAGGCCCAATACTTCCTTTTAATAACAGACAGAGACATAAAATTTTACCAAAGCTTGGAAGTCTACTTTGACTAGGTCTTCCTAAGGATATTTTGGTAAATGTAGACATTTACTTCTAATACCCACTAACTTAGAAGTAAATGAAATATCCGTATATGTGTGTGTATCCCCATATACGCACAAGTAAAACCTATCTTGAAAATCATGAGTCTCATAACACACACACACACACACACACACACACACACACACACATGTATTCGAATACTACACTATGAAACTGCGGGGTGCTATACGTCATCCACCCAACTTCCCCCGTAGATATATATCTACTCACCTTGATTCTCGCTTGCCGGAGTCGATGACGCCACGCTCTCCTCTTCGTCTCGAAGTCCACGTGGGGGTACTTAGAATTTCCAAAGCATCATATAGTAACAAGAATCGAACGTGAAAACCAAAACGGCATGCGGGACACACATAGGTTAGAACCTACGGCCAACGCATGCAAGATCAACCGAACAACTCTCTATATCGACTTACAAACGTCAAGTGATCGAGGTAAAACACAATACCCAAAATTCAAGATACAGAATTCGCAAAACCCTAACCAGAAACGATGTAAAACACTTCCAGATTTTGATTCAGGTGGAAATAGCAAATTTTGCATATGGAATAGGTCAAATTAACAGATAATGGAGCCATGAACCAAAAATGAGGACCCAAGCTAACACCCTGGCCGCAAATTGCGGCCAGGAAGGATTAATTTGCGGCCAAGAGTAAGGGTTAGGGTCTCGGGTCTCGGGTCTTAGGTATAGGTCCTAGGTTGCCTGCTTGTCTCGCTGTGTCTGCAAAATATTTTTCTGATGCCCCGGGTCATAGCAGATCTCTAATTATCACCATAATTCCCACAATCTTCCGATATCGGGGTTTCTAAGTTCGTGTCTTGGGGCTTTAACCTCTGGTTTTGTCCATAATTCTAACACTAAAGGGGTTATAAGGCCTCTACTAACCTTAATTGCACTATCTCAATTCAAGAATTCCTCAAAGCTCATCTAGGAATTTTCTAAGTTCACTAAACTCCACTAAACTCCACTAAATCACTCCTAAACATGCAAAGATGCTAAAGTGAATGAAATAATAAACTAAGTGTGAAGGAATTACCTTATTTGACAACTCAAGAATTTTCTTGAGTTGCCCCAAGCCTCTAAAATCCAAACTTTCTTGGTCCAAAATGCTTGTAGTGAGCTTGTGCACATTTTTAGTGAAGGGAAGATGATGTTTTGATGTTGATTTAAGGTTGTTTGTGAGGATGTTGTTAGTTATATGTATGCCTTAGAGGCCATTACTGTGCATTAGATGTATATTGTAATGGATGCTGGGACATATATAGGTAGGACTTTCTTGCTCGATATGATAGTACGCTATCTGGTTGCTCTTTATCTTAACATGTATACTTTCAGTCTCTCTGTTACATGTTGATAAAGCCCTTAGGATGTGTACTCGACTTCCAGGACTATGATGCAGATCATACTAGTGGGGCCTGGGTAGTCCATGAGTACATCCTTCAATGTTCCTAGTCGTGGGAATATCGAGACGGGGCATCGATATTCCAGAGTAGACTAGCGTATATCTTCTCGACCCATATGATGGGTGATGGATGATCCCATATCCATTGGTGTTTGACATCAGAGATGGTATGCGGGTGCTCAGTGGAGACTGGGTACACTGAACGGACTCGCCGAGAACTCCTAGATAGTATTATACCTCACGTCAGATGGCAGTTCTCTGGTGACACTGGTACAGCTTAGTCTGTTGACCCGAGATCGTCATAGAGTCTTATGTGTCTCCCACTGTGCTTTGATTTCCACCCTACCACGGCTCTACTGAGTCGTGCAAACAGGTGGTTTTTGGGTACAGTCCCGATTCACATGGAGGCAATGAGCGATAGGAGGGGATTCGTCTCTCCCGGTATTAGGGGTTGATGTTGCGCTATGCTCGACTGGCCATAACAGGAAATCCCTGTCCAGGGTTGCAGTGATCTACTGGTAAGTGTTATCAGTAGTTTCATGCTATGTTATGGACCTTATATCGGCATGACTTATCGAGCTACTGGGGTCTGACGTTTACCACCCCTAGGCGAGATATGCGACATATCAGACGAACTGACCGGACTGTACGGTAAGTGTTACTGGTTGGATTCACAGGAGTATGAGCGGGCTTGCTCGTCGATCTTCTGATCGCTCAATACCTGGGTGGCCGTTACGTTTAGCAGACCACTTGCGGCTTGTGGGTGTTTGATATGATCATCACCTGCTGCCGGCGTATTGACGAGTCTTTAGAGTCCTACACAGAGGTTTTCTGGCTCAAGTGAAACGAAATAGGAGCGCATATGAGATATGTGCGGGACCAAGAATAATGCGTGTATGTGATACCGTATTCTATTCTCGCGATGAATGTATGAAATGGTTGTATGTGATATAACCTAGTTATCGAATCGAGAATTGATTCGATAAGTCGATAAATTGGATATTAGTCGGTCATATGCGATATGACCGGATCGTTAAATCAAGTGTTGATTTAATGATTTAATGTATAATTATATATTAGATATATTACATTGCATTAACTAGTATTTGTTCACTTTAGATGGATTTTCTCACTTGAAGTGCACATTGTATATATGATATAGTATTGTGCACTAGTTTGTATCATGTTTGATGATACATGCAAACTTGGGTGTGTATGATTAAACCATGGTTATGTAATGGTTAGGGTTTTGATTTTATTAACTATTTATTCTTTATTTGGAAAGAAAATGAAATGGTTGCTTTTTTTGTTCTTTTCTTTGAAGCTTCAAGAAGCTTTGACCATTTTGTCTTCATCTCCTAAACCTAACCATTCACCTAACCCTAGTTTATTCTCTACACTTAACCAAGGTTGCATTATGATAAGAATGAATGGGATTTTCTTATTGAAATAATTCCTTTTATTCTTTCATCTTCATCATCTTCATCAAGCTTCAAAAAGCTTGCTAGCTTCATTGGTGAAATGAGAAAAAGAGTGAGAAATCCAATTCTAAAGTGAACCCACTTCCTATTTCTTCATCCTCTACCACTTGCCATGTAGTATAGGGTGTTTTCTTCACAAGTTTCATGGCTTGGTGAAGTTGGAGCTTGATCTTGAGTTGCCTCGATGTAGATCATCTTCGGCATCGAAGTCGACGACCTAGCCCGATCATTTCTTCGACGATACCATCGCTAGAGTCCGGGATCCGATGATCGCAGTGGAGGGACGTCAACGCGGAGCTATGGAGGTGGAGCACCGGATCTACAAAGGTTGTAGTCACTTTCCTTTAGCAATAAAGTTGTTTATTCGCTTGCATCGCTTATCCTCTAGTTAACGATCCGTATTAGGGTTTGTAGGCACATGAAATTTTTTGAATTGGGCATGTTTGATCTGTTGTGAGACCTCATTAGTGTGCCTAGGAACCCTACAGTGGTATCAGAACCTAACTAGAGCCTTAGGCGATGCGTAGACGGAGTTAGAAGTCCGATCGAACCGAAACCATAATCTCAAATTGCTCTCTGTACATTTTTTGAAATCGGGGATTTTTCATGATTGAAAATATGCAGAAAAATAAGCAGGGTCATATATGAATTACTATGAAAAACGACGGCCTAATTCAATTAAACCACCGCGGAACCGCGGCACAAGCCTGGAATGTGCGGCGGTTCCGCGGCCTTACGGTCTCCTTTTTCACTGAATTTTACACAGTAATTCCTATATTATAGTGCTTGTTTTCCTGGGAATTTTTAATCTAAACTCAAGAGTTGAGTTTTCTAGGTTGTATTGGGAGTTCGGAGATTCGATCGGACTGTCTAATTTTGTCTGTGTTTTTTTTTCCAGGTAATTTTAGAATATGTTAAAAGTTCGACCAGATATAAATACCCACTTTTTCCCCTGCCAGGAAATTTCCAATTGTTGGACTTTTCCGTAGTTTAATAACGTTATAAGTAGTGCAAGTAACGCGATGGTCTCTCTAGAAGACAACAAACCTTAACTCGATTATGTGACCGTCTTGAACTGCCCTTTGAACCCTAGGGTTTGGGGCAGTACGGTATGCCACATGTGAGGCGTTGGCTTGACCCTTCTAGGCTGGACCGTTGGTACTGAGGCACGAAATGAATGTTTTTAAACTTATTTCATGTGTTGAACTGTTTCGGGAAAACTTGGGTGTTCGATTGTTCGATCGGAAAGTTTAACATTTTCTATTTACCCGGAATGTGATACAACATTTGGAATTCACAAGTAGTTATGAGATAACTGAATGAATGTTATAAACATAGCAGTTTAGTCTCACTTGATCGGTTGCCACGGAATTTTGATGTGATCAAAAGTCCATCGCAATCACGTAGCGTACGCGGATACTCGCCGGGTAAACTTAATAGATCGCCTCACCCCATAGCCCCGACCAGGTGACTGTAGGAGAACCCCGCCGTCGAAAGCATCCGTTCGGGTGCTCGCGGCAGCGGTGTTCCGCCTTGGTGCACTTCGTCGACGGCGTCGGGGGTGTAGCCGCCTACTAAAGTTTGCGACGAGCATTCGATCAGGATGTCGGGAATCTTGTTGAATTGCCCGACTTGATATTGAAAAGAGTTTTCGATAATGAGACTAAAATGCGGGGTTTATAATTGTTAGGCATATGATGTCTAAGGAATTCATTTGATTAGGCATGCGATGTCTGAAGAGTTTGCGGATTCCAACTGTTGTAGTTTTACACTTTTTTTTCTATGACCGTAAGTATAATATGTGATATCGCCGGTTTCGTTGCTATATGTCAACGACAATTGGGATACGCATGTTTACTTACGTTGATGACATGTGATGTTATGTGTTGCTGGATATGTTATATTGGATCATCGTGTTTGAATAGCCGGGGTTTTTTTATGTGAGATGAGTGTTTTTCATTTTCATTCATGTAAAAACTTGTATGTAATATTCTTTTATTAGGGCACTTCCAGGTTGCGGAAGATGTCACCTTTTGTATATTATTTACTTTTCCGCATTAGGATAGACCCAAGGAGGAGGGCACAAGTAACCGGGTTCTGGAGTCTAGTGGGAGACCAACTCGAGGAGTCGAGTCCAGGTCTCCTAACTCTAGAATTGGTAGGGTTGCTTGCCGCTCTCGTAGGGGTCTAGGGTTGTGGGTTTGGCTATTCATCGCGACCGTGGAATCCGTGTTTTATACTGGCTCGTATTAAAAACACGGACGTCCTAGTATATCCAATATTTCATATGATATTTTCTGCTGCGTTATCTGTGATGTGATCATGTGATTTGTTCAGATAGATATAATATATAGTATATATGATATATTATATAGACGTTGCTTATGTTTTACACCCGCGCTAGCCCTGCCTCGTTCTGGCGTTAGTTACCTAACCTAACGGTGCAGACGGGACATCGAGGCGAATGCGGGTGGCATAAGCGTACGTTATATTTATCTGTGATGTTTAGGTGGACTTATATGATGGGATATTCATTAATGAGATTAATGAAAGAAAATAAACCTAATTGATGTTGTGGAATCAAATTTCAAAATAAAAACAGGTAGCTACAGTTCTTGCTTTGCATCGCGGTGTTCATTATAGAACATCCTGCACCTTATTCGATGAGGAAAGGACCGAGATCCCTTCACCGAGAGTGACTCCTTTAGCAATGACTGGCAGATGCTACAACCCTCGGTTTGTCTTTTGATTGCTTCTATAGTTTCTGCTTTGCACAGTGATAAATATGATATATCCCGCACCTCATTCGACGAGGAAAGGGCCGACGATTCCTTCACCGGGAGTGACCCCTTTAGCAGAACTAGAAAAGCCTCAAAACACTCCATTTAAAACCATTTGATTCCGCAACGAGATCAAGTTCAAAGCGTTAAAGGTTTTCATAAAAACCATTCGCAACCCTCCGTCATTTTAGGAAGTAGAGTACTTAGTATTCGTGCCGTGTTTGTTGACCATAGTCAAGGCACAGTGTACAGTAGCTAAGTGATGTCTTCCTACACCGCATATGATGCGATTAGTTAGGACAGTCGCGTGACTTTGTTGACCTTAGTTGAGGGTCATGTGGGTAGGTCTAATTAATCACGAAATGACGGGTAGAACTTGACTAGTGCTTATGATTTGTTAACCATAGTTAAGGTCATAAGTGCTAGGGGTAAAAAATTTTATCGGGAGTTTCAAGTGTTGAAATTTGCAATGAGATTGCATACCTTCTATATGATAGTTGGATCCCGATACCCACTGCGAGTAATTGTTACTCCTGGGAGAGTTTTGCACTTTACAATTAGCCGATCAAGTAGGTGTCTAGAAAGGTGTCAACGGGATTACGCCTCTGGGAAAACGAGGTTTACTGTAATTAGGTCCGTGCGAAAGCACGGGGAACCTCTCTCAAAGTACCGACACTGGCCTGGCTGAAAGATTGGCGAACTTGTAGAGTGTAATTAATCCCGGCTAGTCTTTCCTTTTAGGGTTTAAAGGAAGATTTGATAAAAACAGTGGGAGCCATCCTGATTAGATAAAATATATAACCAATCTGATCTTGCAAGAGCACACGCAGAGTGTTTTCTTCTCTCTCTCTCCAGGTAGCGACCACATCACGCCTTAATCAAGATAATAATATGGATGAATTGACCGAACCCGCTTGTTATACTGAGCTGGGGAACGTTGGTCCCGCTCCAACTTATAAATGTTATAAGACAGAGCAGGAAATAGGGAATACCAGAATTCCTATGCCGCCCAAACGAAGAAAGTGCATATGATGCATCTCCTTCGGGTGTGTTCATTACAAAGAACTGTTTCTCAGTATCCTCTGCATCCTGGGTATTTGATACCGGATCAGGATCCCAGATATGTAATCTATTACATAGGGCTACAGAAAGGTAGAAAACTGAGAGCGGGTGATAAGTTTCATGAGAAAGAAAACGGGGCAAGTGTTGCAGCCAGGTCTGTTGGTTACTGTCACCTGTATTACAAATACATTGATTCTGAACAAATGCTATTAGATACCAAATCTGATTTACAAAATCATATCAGTCTCTTTATAAGTAAAGAAATGATAAAATTTTGTATTGTTGGATAATGTTTTGAACATTTCCTATATCAAAAGTTGATCGGTTCAGGCACATTATCTAAAAGCATTGATGTTCTAAATCAAACTACAGTTCCTCGTATACAGAACACATACTAGAGGAAGAGTTCAGATATGAACGAATCCTTCTTGAGGCATTGTAGACTAGGTCATATCAATATGACCCGACTAGCTTAAGTTACATTCTAGATGCATATTTAAATCAGTTTGAATTTACATCTTGTGAAACTTGCCAGTCATGTCATAAAGATAAGATGACCATAGCTCTATTTATTAGAAACAGAGAAAGAGTTAGTGAACTCTTGGGACTGATACATGATGATGTATGTAAGGTCTCCTGTCTACACATGCCAGGACCGGTTCTTTATACTTCATTACGTTCTCTAATGATCTCTCAAGATTCAGACATATGTTCCTGTTGAAACACAAGTCCGAACCTTTTGAGATATTCACAGAATATAAGCTAGAAGTAGGGAACCAATACGGGTATAAGTGTTATGTCCTTTGATGTGATCAGGGAGGAGAATACTTGTGCATAGAATTCCTGGATTGTTCTAAAAAAGAATGAGATTCTCTCTCCGTATTACTCCTCTGAATATACCACAGCACAACGGTGTATCAGGACGGAGCAATAACACCCTATATGATATGGTGTGCTCTATGATGAGTATTACTGAGTTACCTGTTTCTTTTAAGGGGGTTATGCACTTGAGAAGCTGCATACCTATTGAATTAGGTTCGAATCAGATCACTGCCTACCACTCCATATGAGATATGGTATGGGAAGAGCCTATCTCTTAAGTAAGTTAAGATTTAGGATTGTCCGGCCTATGTCCAAAGCAAAATTCAGACAAGATCGAGGCAAGGTCAGTTCTGTAGAACTGGAAAGGTTCCAGCTATACAAAACTGCAGCTGATGATTTGACAGGACCAAAGGATTCTATAGTCTCCGACGAACCTCAGCCTCTCCGCCGATCTGGCAGGGTTCCTCACCTGCTTGAGAGATACTTCGGTTTCTCGATGACAGTGGGAGCGAGGATTACATCATGAGATGATGGCCTAACTAGTTTCGAGCAGGCCATCAAGAGTAGGGACTCTGTAAGAATGGCTGGATGCTTAGCGATCTGAGATGGAATCCATGTACACCAGCAAAATATGGACTTTGGCTTCTATATCTGAAGGGTTAAATCCCCATCAGGAGCAAGTATATCTTGAGAAGATTACTTGGTGTAGATAGAAAGGTTGAGACTTTCAAAGCTAGACTTGTTAAAGGTTTTCATCATCGACCAGGCGTGGATAATGATGAAATCTTTTCCAAGGACTATGCTTAAGTCCATCCAGATCCTACTTGCTATTGCTGCATACCATGACTACGATATCAGGTGGTTGGGTGCCATAACTACTTTTCTAAATAATGATTTAGAAGAGAACGTCTATAAGAACACAGCCAGAGGGCTTCGTAAACAGTGGGAGCAGCGGAAACGTGTGCAAGATGTTTTATGTGATGAAGCAGGCATCGCGGAGTTGGAACATCTGTTTTGATGAGTTAGTCAAACAGTTTGACATCATCGAAATGGTAGATGAACCTTGTATATACAAAAAGGTAGTAGGGAGTATGGCAGTGATCCTCGTAGAGTACGTGGATGACATACTCTTGATAGGGAAGGAGTTTCTTCTGCTACGCATAGCCAATCTCCTCTTGTCATAAGGATTCTCCAAATAGGATCAAAGTGATACCTCCTAAATCCTGAGTTTTCATCTATGAGATAGATGTAATTGGATGCTAGGATTCTCACTAGATGTAGTGAGATGGTATCAATCGATCCTGGGAAGAATCACTGGAAGGGTTCCAGGGTAATAAGGACGACTGAATGTCAGTCGCAGGCATTGTCTTTACCCTCGGTAAAGGGACAGTATGTTGGAAGAGTTCCAAGCTAGATACCGTGGCAAACTAGACGATAAAGGCTGGTAACATCGCTATTAAAGATACTACCAAAGAGACAGTTTGGGTGTATATTGGTTCATAAGATGAACTAGGTTCCTACCATTTTATGACAATGGAAGTGTGGCTTTGGCCCAGGAACCCTGGTCCCATCAGTGACCCAGACATATTCTAAGGCAGCATCACCTGATCATGGAGATAGATGATCTCCAGGGTGATCGAGGTTAGGAGAGTAGACTCAGAGGACAACACGGCGGATGCACTCACAAAGGCTTTTTCCCAGAGAGAGACTTGTATGGGATGGTTGAGTATGTGATACTGCAACCACTACAACAGATGGCTCTAGTGCAAGTGGGAGATTGTTCGTTATATGTATGCCCTAGAGGCCATTACTGTGCATTGGATGTATATTGTAATGGATGTTGGGACATATATAGGTATGACTTTCTTGCTCGACATGATAGTACGCTATCTGGTTGCTCTTTATCTTAACATGTATACTTTCAGTCTCTCTGTTACATGTTGATAAAGCCCTTAGGATGTGTACTTGACTTCCAGGACTATGATGCAGATCATACTAGTGGGGCCTGGGTAGTCCATGAGTACATCCTTCAATGTTCCTAGTCGTGGGAATATCGAGACGGGGCATCGATATTCCAGAGTAGACTAGCGTATATCTTCTCGACCCATGTGATGGGCGATGGATGATCCCATATCCATTGGTGTTTGACATCAGAGATGGTATGCGGGTGCTCAGTGGAGACTGGTTACACTGAACGGACTCGCTGAGAACACCCAGATGGTATTATACCACACGTCAGATGGCAGTTCTCTGATGACACTGGTACAGCTTAGCCTGTTGACCCGAGATCGTCATAGAGTCTTGTGTGTCTCCCACTGTGCTTTGATTTCCACTCTACCACGGCTCTACTGAGTCGTGCAAACAGGTGGTTTTTGGGTACAGTCCCGATTCACATGGAGGCAATGAGCGATAGGAGGAGAGTCGTCTCTCCCGGTATTAGGGGTTGATGTTGCGCTATGCTCGACTGGCAATAACAGGAAATCCCTGGCCAGGGTTGCAGTGATCTACTGGTAAGTGTTATCAGTAGTTTCATGCTATGTTATGGACCTTATATCGGCATGACTTATCGAGCTACTGGGGTCTGACGTTTACCACCCCTTGGCGAGATATGCGACATATCAGACGAATAGACCGGACTGTACGGTAAGTGTTACAGGTTGGATTCACAGGAGTATGAATGGGCTTGCTCGTCGATCATCTGATCGCTCAATACCCGGGTGGCCGTTACGTTTAGCAGACCACTTGCGGCTTGTGGGTGTTTGATATGATCATCACCTGCTGCCGGCGTATTGACGTGTCTTTAGAGTCCTATACAGAGGTTTCCTGGCTCAAGCGAAACGAAATAGGAGCGCATATGAGATATGTGCGGGACTGAGAATAATGCGTGTATGTGATACCGTATTCTATTCTCGCGATGAATGTATGAAATGGTTGTATGTGATATAACCTAGTTATCGAATCGAGGATTGATTCGATAAGTCGATACATCGGATATTAGTCGGTCATATGCGATATGACCGGATCGTTAAATCAAGTGTTGATTTAATGATTTAATGTATAATTATATATTAGATATATTACATTGCATTAACTAGTATTTGTTCACTTTAGATGGATTTTCTCACTTGAAGTGCACATTGTATATATGATATAGTATTGTGCACTAGTTTGTATCATGTTTGATGATACATGCAAACTTGGGTGTGTATGATTAAACCATGGTTATGTAATGGTTAGGGTTTTGATTTTATTAACTATTTATTTATTTTTTCTTTATTTGGAAAGAAAATGAAATGGTTGCTTCTTTTGTTCTTTTCTTTGAAGCTTCAAGAAGCTTTGACCATTTTGTCTTCATCTCCTAAACCTAACCATTCACCTAACCCTAGTTTATTCTCTACACTTAACCAAGGTTGCATTATGATAAGAATGAATGGGATTTTCTTATTGAAATAATTCCTTTTATTCTTTCATCTTCATCATCTTCATCAAGCTTCAAAAAGCTTGCTAGCTTCAATGGTGAAATAAGAAAAAGAGTGAGAAATCCAATTCTAAAGTGAACCCACTTTCTATTTCTTCATCCTCTACCACTTTCCATGTAGTATAGGGTGTTTTCTTCACAAGTTTCATGGCTTGGTGAAGTTGGAGCTTGATCTTGAGTTTCCTCGACGTAGATCATTTTCGGTATCGAAGTCGACGACCTAGCCCGATCATTTCTTCGACGATACCATCGTTAGAGTCCGGGATCCGATGATCGCAGCGGAGGGACGTCAACGCGGAGCTATGGAGGTGGAGCACCGGATCTACAAAGGTTGTAGTCACTTTCCTTTAGCAATAAAGTTGTTTATTCGCTTGCATCGCTTATCCTCTAGTTAACGATCCGTATTAGGGTTTGTAGGCACATGAAATTTTTTGAATTGGGCATGTTTAATCTGTTGTTAGACCTTATTAGTGTGCCTAGGAACCCTACAGATGTAGAAGAGGTGGAGAAGAGGGCAGCCATGAAGGAGAAAGAAGAAGAGGAAATGATGAAGAGAATGAAGAATGTGCCAAGTCAAAGACCCCTCACCCCTTCTCTCTCTTCTCTTTCTTGCCCATACCCATTTCTTTAACCTTTTCCCTTTTATTTTCTTTTCTTTTCTTTTCTTTTGTTTCCTTTTCCCTTTCCTTTCATTTTAAAACAAATCCAAGCTTGAAAAAGAAAAGCCATGGTAGAAAAATATAACAATGTGTAATATGACATGGTGCATGTCATGTGCACAAATAAAATTTAATGCACGATTAGTGATATTTATTCGCGATTAGCATTAAATGGAATATAATTAACCATAAGGAATTTATAATTTGCTTTAATCATATATAACACCTTCATTTTAGTAATTCCTATAATTTTCAAAATATTTCCCAATTTATTGGTATTTAATTATACCGTATCATAAAAATATTCATAATATTTATTATTTAATTATATAAATTCCCAAAAATAATACTTTATTTTTCTGAAATGTTATTATCTCCCCCCTTAAATAAATTCGGTCCCCGAATTTAAATTTAAACCCCTCAATTACTAAAATATTTCAGTAAAAAGATCAAGTCGTCGGGGCTCCGAAATCATAAATACATAAAACACATCGTAATGCAATGCATGCGCATGAAAAACGACTATATAAACCAAAATCAAAACTCCGTCAAGTATCCCGCAATCATCGGACTTATGGTGAAGACACCAATGTCAAAGCCCAATACGAAAACCATCATTATATACATCAAACTATACATGTACGCATCGTTAAAACATCTGAAAGAAATGCATGCCAAACTCTTTTCCAATCACTGTACAATGCGCGTATCACGGCACAGTGGCGGACGTCTATTGTGAGAAAATAACTATATATATACACCCTTTGTTTAACATACACGTCCTGCCGTTTTGAAAAATAATTTAGAAGGGTTTCGTTTGTTAAATGTCTCGTGTCATCTCGGACACGTAGGTAAATACTGAGACTATAGCTCCTTTTTAGAAATCCCTTCGATAACTATCAATGCATGCAAAAAATATATTTAGGTACTGTCCTCGGACTAGTCCTGCTCAGTCACTATACCAATAGTAAATATCATAAAACATACTGCTCCAAAAATCAATCCCAAATTGTATATAAGGATGCCACGTGCGTCTGGTGCGCACGGAAATCGAAATCCAGGAATGTGCCATGCATGTGCATAGAAACAAAATCTAAGTGCAACGAGTGTGCACGAAAACACCTGTCAAGGGCAACGGTGTGTGCCTGACAACAATATCAGGTGCATCTGACATGCACGAAGAATCCCGATTTAGTGCATCTGGCGTGCACCAAAATCGCATCAAGCGCGTCAAGTATGCGCAAGAATCCAAACCAAGTGCATAAGGTGCACGAAAACAAATATCGAGTATCACAATCGAAATCGACGGTATACAACACATCTCAATCCAAATCCAAATCAGGTATACCGTAGTATATAATCTCGCAACCATGTGCATCAGCGTGCATAAAATCGAATCAAAATACTAAAAGTGCATGAAAATTATGTTGGGTCTCGGCAGCGCCCCGGCCGTCGAAACACGGCCAAAATGCGGAACAAAATTTTTCTAAACTGGCGCTAGCGCTACCCGATTTACGGATCGACGTTAAACCCTAAACTAGCAAACTAACTAAGAGTTAGAATCATTATACTGAGTTGATCCGTGTCCTTCGGTCTTCATTCCAAGCTCCTAGCGGCTCGTTGATTTGGTTTGGTTGCCGGTCTTCCTTCGTCTCCGATGATCCACCCGAGGGAAACGGCGCAAGCTCCAACCTCGACAAACGAGGTAACCTACGCTCCAAAGTCGGTAGCTATGGAGTGTGGGGGTGTATGAAAATGTCACTACAATTTTCTCTCAACCATGAGCTCAATGGGAAACTCAAGAAGAAGAATGGAAGTGATCAAGCATTTGCATGAACAAAGAATGGCTAAGTGTTTTTTTGAACTAGAGAGAGTGAGAGGGTGCTAGCTTGTAATTAATCATGTAACCATGAAATGAACCCCCACCTCAATAAAGTGGTCGTCCCCCCTCCCTCTCACATTTCCAAAAAGAAAACATTTCCAATTTTCAAATTACAATAAACAAATCAAACTATACCCAAATTCCATGTTCATGCCATGCTTGAAGTCACATCACCTTTTCCACCTCATTAATAAAACAAATGAATTTCCATAAATGGAAAATCAAATAATGAGGTGGCAAAGCTTCTAGAAGTTATCCCGTATAAAATACGGAATAATTCCCGGTACATGTATCGAAATACATATACGCGTATTCGTACAAAAATACGAATAGCCAAGAGAGAAAATGAATAGTGAACAATAATACTAGAATACATATATACAATACATATATAAATTATTAAATCAAAACCCGATTTAATAATCCGGCTTAATCCTAAGCCGCTAGTATTATCAACCGTCCTATTAAAGTCTGCGCAGCAAGTGCACATATTTAATCGGACACCCGTATGTACCAATATACGACATGTACACCATATCGCCTGAACCGTGAAAACCCTCTGTGTGAGACACTGAAGGCTCGTTAATACGCTGGCAGTGGGTTTGAACACAAGCACGTCAGCGGCACTAGCTGTATGTAACGGCTACCCAGGTATTGAGCGAAAGGGAGGCCGACGAGAAAACCCATCCTGAACCCCTACTGAGCCTAACAGTGACAATATCCGTACAATCCGGTATGTTCCTCTAAGAGTATCGCATATCGAGTCTAAGGGGGTGGATAAAGTCAGACCCCTACGCGATATTTAGTGTCGGCATGATACCCATCACCTCCTGAGAAACTATCGATCCTGGATCGGTAATCCTCTTCTACCATGGCCATGGATTTGTGGTGATGGCCACCCGTACACAACGCGACATCAACCCCCAATACCGGGAGAGACGAATCCCCGACGATCCGATCACTGCCTCCATATGGCTAAGGACTGTACCCAACTAAAACCTGTTTGTGCGACTCCTTTGAGCCGTGGTAGGGTAGTAATCAAAGTATAGTGGGAACTCACACGAGACAAATGACGATCTCAGATCGACAGACTAACCTGTACACATGTCACCTGGGAACTGCAATCTGACAATAGGTATAATACCAACTAGCAGGTTCCCGGCAAGTCCGTCCAGTGTACTCATAACCCAATGAGCACCTACATACTATCTTAGGTGAACAAACTAACACCAATGGCTTGTGAGACCTGGCCACCGCCCCTCGTCGGGGTCTCGATCAGTATACACTAGTCTACACTGGAGTATCGATGTCCGGTCTCGATACTCCTACGACTAGGGACATTTAAGGATGTGCTTATAGACCCCAGCTCCCACATATATGATCGCCATCATAATGCTGGCAGTCAAGCAAAAATCATATGGGCTCTATCAACATGATGATAAAGACAAACCAGATAGCATACTATCATCTTGAGTAAGACTATTTTATCGGTATAGGTCCTGCCTCAATCATTATAATCACAAGTCCGCGACTATGATAATTGCCTTGAGGGCACTATAGCCAACAATCTCCCACTTGCACTTAAGGCTAATTATTGCGATGTCGCATACTCACAGCCTGTGTGATACCGAACACCCAACTTCTCTACTAATCAGTTTCGCAAAGCCTGTTTGCGAAAATGATTGCGTTCGAGAAATAGCCTCAGTGAGTGGATCCGCTCCAGTTTTTCTTTCTGTATCTTTCTATATCTCAAATTCGCAGAGAAAACTATCTTCTGAAATGAGCAATACCTGTCTTAGAATTTGTCTGGATATCTAATGGGACCCAGTTCTCAAATGAACTCCAAATCCAGCAAACTACATAGACTGTATCGTCCACTGAATTTAATCAGTATCCTGCGCCATGCCTTTCCTCAGTATTCGCTTGAACCACCTGTCCAATATACCGTCCCTCAAAAGAAGGAAAAACTATAACTCTGATAGTCACTCTGTCATCCAGGTCACCTTGGAAGCCTGAAATGATTACCGTCTCCCGAAGGAGGCTGCCATTACCATATCCATAGAACATCCATTTATGTTCATAAACTGCTTCCCAATGTTTCTCCAGGATTAGAATAATATATCTGCTTATTGCATCTAGTACAAAAGCAATATCTGGTGTGGTACTTGACATTTCATGATTAACTCAATTGCCTAAGCAAGTTATATGCTAATCATGCAGATCCCTCTCCCCTTTAGTCTGTAAGACACCTTTAGAGAGGGTGACTCCATCACCTGCAGGTACTCCACCATGCCAGGAGTCGTCCATTTAATGTCAAAGTACCAAGATTAGGATACTTCCCAAATCTAGATCTAAAACCATACATCTAGTAATCAGAAAACTTGATATTATTTCCACATCCTCTGTGGAGAAACAACTTCGTGACAACCAAAATATAACCGATCGTAGTATAGGAATATCTCTTCCTATTAAGTGCATGTCATACCAATACCTTGACATCACTCTCTACTACCTTCTTACCAGATCTATCTCCTATTCTGATGAGGTCAAAGCCTATGATTGTCATATCAAAATTAGATGATCTAATTCTGCTATACCTGCTTTGGTCTATAAACAGACATAAGCTACCTGCTCACTATGCTTCCGCTGCTCCCACTGACTACAACAACCCTCTGGCAGAGTCATATACACGTGCATTTCTAAAGCTAGTTTAGAATGACGCTATACTCATCCTCCTGCCGGGTCTTATAGTCTAGAAGAGCAGTAATGGCAAGTCTGGGTAAACAAGAACCTCCCTGTCACCATCTCTGAGAAGACCGAAGTACCTCTCGGGTGCCTGAGGTTACCCACCAAATCTGCGGAGTGGCTAATGGAACATCAAATCCAATTGAATCCTTAGGTTCTATTAAATTTCCAGTAATCCTTTGTGGTTCTGGAATCACTTCTAGTTCTACCATACTCGCACTTTTGTTTTTCTAAAAAAAATCCATTTTACTAAAACTGTGGCGAGTCAAGAACAATATAAATATTGATCTTCATAATGGTAGAAAGTTAACTCAAAGCCCGGGATAACCCACAAACAGCCATTACTGAAACGTGCCTTGAGTTTATCCGGATTCTGGTTTTAAGCATCAGCCGGACAACTCCCTATACCTTAACATCGTTAAGATATAAATTGATTCTATATAAATCTAGTATAGAAACAAAAGCACTAAACTAATTTGAACCAGATTCAAAATCATGCATCTGTCTCCAGTGCATATCAACCAAATGAAAAGAGGACAATCAACATTACTCATCTAGGAGTGCATCCATATATGAGTTACCCGAAAGAGAAGCAAGTTCTCAAAACCATCACTATCAACGGAATACCAAACATAAGTATCTACATCTTCGACTTCCTCGAAGAATCCTGATACTTACAACAAATGGTCCTTTACTTTATTCTTATACCTATAACTTCTGAATATCTGGACCTTGCATTTCAACGAAATACATGTCCAGAACTGGAGAAGTCATAAGTAAACAGAATGTAGTACGAGTACCAACCCCTTTGTCCTAATGGACATTGAATAACATACAATACTTTGTATAAGTCCCCTGAGTTCAATAACTCAAACTCTGTGCGTCGTAGGTTGAAAAACTGTACTTTGGTTAAGAAGTGTTACACCACTGTTGAATGCACCTTACCTAATCACCAACTGATACAGGTAAATGTCATAGACACAATATCAAAAAATTATATCTCACTTTATAAAATAAATGTACAGATATATCAGTTTGAAATTGGTGCATAACAACGGATATTCAAAACCAAATATTTACCATCTGGCAAAATCCAGATGATTTTCTCAAATATCACCAATTACAACGAATTCCGATGAGGATCTAATCACCCAATTCCCAATATCTTACTCCCACTCACTATCTATAATATCATACAGATGTGAGAAACTGATCTGGTAAATACATACCCTGGAGTTAGATTCCAATTGGAAAAACAGTTTTTAATTAACATCGCACAGTAAAACTAAAACATGAAAATGTTCCAAAAGGGTTAACTGGTATACCTAGTAACACCTCTTCCATTATCCTGAATCATGACAGTAACCATATACTTATCTGCCCTCACTGCAATCCCTTTATTATGTCTTTACTTATTACCTTCTGTACACCTTCTTTATGCTAATTGGTTTTCTTCATTCCCTACCCTTCGACACCAGTCTAAGGTTTGGAAGAAGACTATCCAATAAACGCAATAGGTGTACTCTCCTAATCCTAGGAGCCCTCGCAACCTGAGAGAAGGTAATGGGAAAAGACATCTGAATAATCCTATTTTATTTCTCCTGAACCAGAATCCATCCTCGAAAAAGTTCCTTCGAGTTCGTATGTAACTATACGATGGATTTATCCAATGGAAGTGGATATCCGTAGTGATACGGAGTGTTCTAGAGAAAATCAAAGTGGATGTAGGAGTGGCAGGGGTATACACGGTCTTTGTCGTGAATGATGGTGATCACAATTTCTTTTGCCATTATTCTAATCCCTTTATATGTCTTTACTTATTACCTTCTTTACACCACAGTTAAGCATGTTGGTTTTCTTCCTTCCTTACCATTCGGCACCTGCCTATGGTCTGGAGGAAGACTATCCAATAAGCTCAATAGGTGTACCCTCTCCTAATCCTAGGAGTCCTCACAACCTGAGAGAAGGTAATGAGATAAGACAACCGAACAATCCTATTCAATCTCTCCAGAACCAGAATCCATCCTCGAAAAAGTTCCTTCGAGTTCGTATATAACCATACGATGGATTTATCCAATGGAAGTGGATGTTCGTAATAATACGGGGTGTTCTGGAGAAATGCAAAGGTGATGTGGCAATGATGTTTGTGACACCGTGACATTCCAAAAACCAAAGTGTTTTAAGAAGGTTCGGTCAACTTGGTTTCATGAGTTTTAGTCAAAGGTCGGGTCATAGTCGCAGCCAGAGAGAGAGAAAAGAAACACTCAGCGTGCACTCTAACCTAGATCAGAATGGTTGATCATTTTATCTAATCTGGATGGCTCCCACTGTATCCTCGAATTCTCCTCCAAACCTGAAAGGAGAATTAGTCGGAATCACCCGAGGAGTATTCCTACTCATCGGTGGGAATCGAGATCCAACTATCATCGCATGATAACTTGATGGAAGCCACTCAAGTCACCACACTCCAGAAGGTATGCGCAAGCCTGGCAAGTTTCCTGTATGTTTGAAACTCCCGATATGATTTTTACCCCTAACGACCTATAACCTTGACGCTTGCCAACAAATTATAGGTCACTAGTCAAGTTCAACCTGTAGGATTCCTAGGCACACTAATGAGGTCTCACAAGGCATCAACCATGCTAATTTCGAATTATTCCGGTGCCGAGAAACCCTAATACGGATCGTTAACTAGAGTTTAGGTGAAACGAAATGCTACTAAACTACTTTAGTGCTAAGTGAATGGAAATACAACCTTTGTAGATCCGGTCCTCCACTTCCTTAGCTCCGTGACGATGTCCCCTCGCTGCGATCATCGGATCTCGGACTCTAGTGTTGATTTCATCGGAGAAATGATCGGCCTAGGTCGTCGACTTCGATGCCGAAGATGATCTACGTCGAGGCAACACAAGATCAAGCTCCAACTTCACCAAGCCATGAAACTTGTGAAGAAAACACCCTATACTACTTGGCAAGTGGTAGAGGATGAAGAAATAGGAAGTGGGTTCACTTTGGATTTGGATTTCTCACTTGGAATCATCACTTGACATTTTTGAAGCAAGCTTTTCTTTTCTTTCTCAAGAGGAAGAAGAAGAAGAAAAGATATATGAATTATCTTCAAAAGGAAAAATGAAGTGATGGTTATCATAATGCAACCATGGGTGAGGCTAACTCATGTAGAGAATAAACTAGGGTTAAGGGAAATTGTTAGGGTTAAGGAAAGAAACAAAATGGTCAAAGCATTTCAAAGCTTCATGAAGCTTCAAGAAAAAACAAAGAATGCCACCATTTTATTTTATCTAAAAGAAATAAATAAATAAATGAATAAATAAATTAAAACCCTAACCATTTACTTAACCAAGGTTTAAATCAAACATACACCCAAGTTTGCATGTATCATCAAACATGATACAAACTTGTGCACAAAAAATATATCACATATACAATGTGCACAAACAAGTGAGAAAAACATCTTAAATGAACCAATATTAGTAAATGTAAAGTAATATATCAAATATATAATTGATCAAGACTTGATTTAACGATCCGGTCACATCACATATGACCGACTAATATCCAATATATCGACTTATCGAATCAATCCTCGATTCGATAACTACGTTATATCGCATACAACCAATCGATACATTCATCGCGAGAATAGAATACGGTATCACATACACGCATTATTCTCGGTCCCGCACATATCTTATATGCGCTCCTATTTTGTTTCGCTTGAGCCAGGAAACCTCTGTGTAGGACTCTAAAGACTCGTCAATACTCCGGCAGCAGGTGATGATCATATCAAACACCCACAAGCCGCAAGCGGTCTGCCAAACGTAACGGCCACCCGGGTATTGAACGATCAGAAGATCGACGAGCAGGACCGCTCACACTCCTGTGAATCCAACCAGTAACACTTACCGTACAGTCCGGTCTCGTCGTCTGATATGTCGCATATCTTGCCTAGGGGTGGTAAACGTCAGACCCCAATAGCTCGATAAGTCGTGTCGATATGAGGTCTATAACAGTTCGAGAAATTACAGGTAACACTTACCAGTAAATCTCAGCAACCCTGGCCAGGGATTTCTGGTTATAGCCAATCGAACACAGCACAACATCAACTCCCTATATCGGGAGAGACGAATCCCCTCCTATCGCTCATTGCCTCCATGTGATTCGGGACTGTACCCAAAAACTACCGTTTTGCACGCCCTCTTGGACGTGGTAAGGTGGAAATCAAAGCACAGTGGGAATCACACAAGACTCTATGACAATCTCGGGTCAACAGACTACTCTGTACCAGTGTCACCAGAGAACTGCCATCTGACGTAAGGTATAATACCATCTGGGAGTTCTCGGCGAGTCCGTCCAGTGTACCCAGTCTCCACTGAGCACCCGTATATCATCTTTGATGTCAAACACCAATGGATATGGGATCATCCATCGCCCATCTGTATGGGTCGAGAAGGTACACGCTAGTCTACTCTGGTATATCGATGCCCCGTCTCGATACACCCACGACTAGGGACCTTGAAGGATGTACTTATGGACTACCATGTCCCCACTAGTATGATCTGCATCATAGTCCAGGTAGTCAAGTACACATCCTAAGGGCTTTACCAACATGTAACAGAGAGACAATCAATATACACGTTAAGGTAAAGAGTAACCAGATAGCATACTATCATGCCGAGCAAGAAAGTCCTCCCTATATATGTCCCAGCATCCACTACAATATACATCCTATGTACAGTAATGGCCTCTAGGGCATACATATAACTAACAATCTCCCACTTACACTAGGGCCATCTGTAGCAGTGGTTGTAGTATCTCATACTCAACCATCCCATAAAAGTCTCTCTCTGGGAAAAGGCCTTTGTGAGTGGATCCGCCGTCTTGTCCTCTGAGTCAACTCACCTAACCTCGATCACCCTGGAGATCAATTATCTCCATGATCAGGTGATGCTGCCTCAGAATGTGTCTGGATCACTGATGGGACGGGCGTTCCTTGGCTTAAGCCACAACTCCATTGTCACACAATGGAAGGAACGAAGTTCATCTAATGAACAAATATATACCCAGACTTCCTCTTTGGTAGCATCTTTGGTAGCGATATATCCAGCCTTTATCGTCTAGTATGCCATGGTATCTAGCTTGGAACTCTTCCAACATACCGTCCCTTTACTGAGGGTAAAGACAATGCCTGCGACTGACATTCAGTCGTCCTTATCACCCTGGAACCTTTCCAGTGATTCTCTCCAGGATCAATTGATGCCATCTCACTACATCTAGTGAGTATCCTAACATCTAATTAGATCTATCTCATAGATCCAAAACCCAGGATTTAGTAGGTATCATTTTGATCCTATATGGAGAAACCTTGCGATAAGCGGTGATTGACCGAGCGCAGCATAGGAAACTTCTTTCTTATCAAGAGTATGTCATCCACGTACTCTACGAGGATTGCCACCATACTCCCTACTACCTTTTTGTATATACAAGGTTCATCTACCATTTTGATGAAGTCAAACTATTTGACTACTACATCAAAACAGATGTTCCAACTCCGCGATGCCTGCTTTATCCTATAAAGCATCTTGTACACGTTTCCTCTGCTCCCACTGTTTACGAAGCCCTCTGACTGTGTACTTATAGACTTTCTCTTCTAAAACATCATTTAGAAAAGCAGTCATGACACCCAACCGCCAGATATCGTAGTCATGGTATGTAGCCGTGGCAAGTAGGATCCGGATGGACTTAAGCATAGCTATTGGAAAAGGTTTCATCATTTTCCACGCCTGGTCGATGACGAAAGCCTTTAACAAGTCTAGCTTCGAAAGTCACATCTTTTCCATGTACACCAAGTAATCTTCTCAAGATATACTTGCTCCTGATGGGGATTTAACCCTTCAGATAATGCATCCAAAGTCCATACTTTGTTGGTGTATAAGGATTCCATCTCAGATCACTAAGCATCCAGCCATTCTTACAGAGTCTCACTCCTGATGGCCAGCTCGAAACTAGTTAGGTCATCATCTCATGATGCAATCCTCGCTCCCACTGTCATAGAGAAACAGAAGTATCTCTCAGGTGGGTGAGAAACCCTACTAGATCGGCGGAGAGGCTGAGGTTCGTTGGTAACTATTGAATCCTTTGGTTTTATCAAATCATCTGATGTAGTTTGTATAGCTGGAACCTTTCCAGATCTACATTACAGACCTTGCCTCGAGCTTGTCCGGATTTTGCTTTTAGACATAGACCGTTCAACCCTAAATTTTAACTAGCTTAAGACATGGGCTCTTCCCATACCATATCTCATATAGAGTGGTAGGCTGTGATCTGATTCGAACCTAATTCAATAGGTATGCAGCTTCTCAAGTGCATAACCCCCAAAAGGAAACAGGTAACTCAGTAGAACTCATCATAGAGCGTACCATATCAAATAAGATGCAATTGCTCCGCCCCGATATACCATCGTGCTATGGTGTATACGGAGGAGTAATGCTGAGAGAGAATCTCATTCTCCTTTAGAATAGTCCAGGAATTCTATGCACAAGTATTCTCCTCCTTGATCTCATCAAAGGACATAATACTTATACCCGTATTGGTTCTCTACTTCTAACTTATATTCTGTGAATATCTCAAAAGGTTCGGACTTGTGTTTCAACAGGAACATATGACTGAAAACTTGAGAGATCATCAGAGAATGTAATGAAGTACAAACAACCGGTCCCGGCATGTGTAGACGGGGGACCTTACATACATCAACATGTATCAATCCCAAGAGTTTACTAACTCTTTCTTTGTTTCCAATAAACAGAGCTATGGTCATCTAATCTTTGTGACATGACTGGAAAGTTTCATAAGATGTAAATTCAAACAGATTTAAATATGCATCTAAATGTAACTTCAGCCAGTCGTGTCGCATTGATATGACTTAGTCTACAATGCCTCAAGAAGGATTCGTTCATTTCTGAACTCTTCCTCTTGTGTGTGTTCTGTATACTAAGAACTATAGTTTGATTTAGAACATCAATGCTTTTAGATAACGTGCCTGAACCGATCAACTTTTGATATAGGAAATGTTCAAAACATTATCCAACAATACAAAATTTTATCATTTCTTTACTAATAAAGAGACTGATATGATTTTGTATATCAGGTTCGGTATCTAATAACATTCGTTCAGAATCAATGTATTTGGAATACAGGGTGACAGTGACCATCAGACTTGGCTGCAACACTTGCACCGTTTTCTTTCTCATGAAACTTATCACCCGTTCTCAGTTCTCTACCTTTTCTGTAGCCCTATGTATCAGATTATATATCTGGGATCCTGATCCGGTATCTAATACCCAGGACGTAGAGGATACAGAGAAACAGTTCTTTGTAATGAACACACCCGAAGATGATGCATCAGCATGCGCTTTCTTCGTTTGGGCGGCATAGGAATTCTGGTATTCCCTATTTCCTGCTCTGTCTTATAACAATTATAAGTTGGAGCGGGACCAACGTTCCCCAGCTCAGTATAACAAGCGGGTTCGGTCAATATTCCGTATTATTATCTTGATTAAGACGTGATATGGTCGCAACCTGGAGAGAGAGAGAAGAAAACACTCAGCGTGCGCTCTTGCAAGAATAGATTGGTTATTATTTTATCTAATCAGGATGGCTCCCACTGTTTTTATCAAATCTTCCTTCAAACCCTAAAAGGAAAGACTAGCCGGGATTAATTACACACTACAAGTTCGCCAATCTTTCAGCCAGGCCAGTGTCGGTACTTTGAGGGAGGTCCCCCATGCTTTCGTATGAACCGAATTAATGTAAACCTCGTTTTCCCAGAGGCGTAACCCCATTGACACCTTTCTAGACACCTACTTGATCGGCTAATTGTAATGTGTAAAACTCTCCCAGGAGTAACTCTTACTCGCAGCGGGTATCAAGATCCAACTATCTCATAGAAGGTATGCAATCTCATTGCAAATTTCAACACTTGAAATTCCCGATAATATTTTGCCCTAAGCGATCTATGACCTTGACTGAGTCAACAAACCATAGACCGCAAGTAAAGTTCAACCCGTCATTTCTCGATTGAATTAAACCCACCCGCACGACCCTTGACTGAGTCAATAAGGCCGCACGACTACCCTAATCCAATCGCATCATATGCTTTGCAGATAAGCACTAATCAGCTACCGCACACTACGTCTTGACTGAGTCAACAAACGCAGCACGAATACTAACTATTACTTATCTAAAATGACGGAAGGCTACGACAGGTTTTTAAGAAAACCTTTTGCGTGATGAACTTTATATCGTTGTAGAATCAAATAATTTTAAAATGGAGTGTTTTTGAGGCTTTTCTAGTTTTGCTAAAGGGGTCACTCCCGGTGAAGGGATCGTCGGCCCTTTCCTCGTCGAATGAGGTGCGGGATATATCATATATATTACTGTGCAAAGCATAAACTATAGAAGCTATCAAAAGACAAACCAAGTGTGTAGCATCTACCAGTTATTGCTAAAGGGGTCACTCCCGGTAAAGGGATCTCGGCCCTTTCCTCATCGAATAAGGTGCATGATATATCATATATACCGCTGTGCAAAGCAAGAACCGTAGCTACCTGTTTTTGAAAATTCGATTCCACAACATCTTTAGGTTTCCTTTCTTTCATTAATCACATTAATGAAGTCCCATCATTTAAATCACCTAAACATCACAGATAAATACGACATACACTTAAGCCATCCGCATTCGTCTCGATGTCCCCTCGTGCACCGTTAGGTTAGGTAACTAACGGCAGAGCGGGACAGGGCTAGCGCGGGTGTAAAACATAAGTAACGTCTATATCATATATCATATATATCATATATAGTATGTTAGTTGTATGTATGCCCTAGAGGCCAGTATTGTACAGATGATGTATATTATATTGGATGCCTGGACATATATAGAGATGACTTTCTTGCTCGACATGATAGTATGCTATCTGGTTGCTCTTTATCTTAACATGTACACTAATCTCTTTATACTGTCTTATAGTTACATGTTGGTAAAGCCCTTAGGATTTGTACTTGACTACCTGGACTATGATGCAGATCATACTAGTGGGGACATGGTAGTCCAGAAGTACATCCTTCATGGTCCCTAGTCGTGGGTGTATCGAGACGGGGCATCGATATACCAGTGTAGACTAGCGTATACGCTTCTCGACCCATGTGATGGGCGATGGATGATCCCATATCCATTGGTGTTTGACATCAGAGATGGTATACGGGTGCTCAGTGGAGACTGAGTACACTGGACGGACTCGCCGAGAACTCCCAGATGGTATTATACCTCACGTCAGATGGCAGTTCTCAGGTGACACTTGTACAGGTTAGTCTGTAGACCCGAGATCGTCATAGAGTCTTGTGTGATTCCCACTGTGATTTGATCTCCACCTTACCACGTCTATGAGGGCGTGCAAAACGGTGGTCTTTGGGCACAGTCCCGAGTCACATGGAGGCAATGAGCGATAGGAGGGGTTTCGTCTCTCCCGGTATTGGGGGTTGATGTTGCGCAGTGCTCGATTGGCCGTAGCAGGGTAGTCCCTGGCCAGGGCTGATCAGAGATTTGCTGGTAAGTGTTACCAGTAGTTTCTCGACCCGTTATGAGCCTCACATCGGCACGACTTATCGGGTTATTGGGGTCTGACGTTTACCACCCCTAGACTTGATATGCGACGTATCAGACGAATAGACCGGACTGTACGGTAAGTGTTACTGGTTGGATTCACAGGAGTGTGAGCGGGCTAGCTCGTCGATCTTCTGATCGCTCAATACCCGTATGGCCGTTACGTTTAGCAGACCGCTTGCGGCTTGTGGGTGCTTGATATGATCATCATCTGCTACCGGCGTATTGACGAGTCTTTAGAGTCCTACACAGAGGTTTCCTGGCTCAAGCGAAACGAAATAGGAGCGCATATGAGATATGTGCAGGACCGAGAATAATGCGTGTATGTGATACCGCATTTCATTCTCGCGATATATGTTTCGATTGGTTATATTCGATATGACCTAGTTATCGAATTATTGATTCGATAAATCGATACATTCGATTCTAGTCGGTTATGTGCGACATGACCGGATCATTGAATCAAATGTTGATTTAATGATTTAATGCATAATTATATATTTGATATATTACTTTACATTAGCTAGTATTGGTTCACTTTATATGGATTTTCTCACTTGATGTGCATGATGTATATGTGATATACTTTTGTGCACTTGTTTCTATCATGTTTGATGATGCATGTTTAAATGGTTAAGTGTAAAGAATAAAACCATGGTTAAGTAGATAATTAGGGTTTTGTTTTTACTCTCTCATTTATTTATCCATTCTTATTTATTTAAATAATTTTATGAAAACAAAATGGTTTTCCTTTTTGTCATGAAGCTTGATGAAGCTTCATGAAGGTTTGACTCAAAGACCATTTTGTCTTCATGCTAAACCCTAACTATTCCCACTTACCATGGTTTGCTCTCTACACTTAACCTTAGTTATATTATGATAAGTATTAATTCTATTTCATTATTTAAAAGAGACTTATCATAATTCTAGCTCATCTTCTTCTTCATCTTCAAGTTTGAAACCTTGAGGCCATCAATGGCAACTTGAGCTTGAGAGTGAGAAATCCAATTCTAAAGAGAACCCACCTCCTATTTCTTCATCATCTACCTCTTGCCAAGTAGTAGAGTGTGTTTTCTTCACAAGTTTCATCACTTTGTGAAGTGGGAGCTTGATCTAGCGATGCCTCGACGTAGATCATCTTCGGCATCGTCGTCGATGACCAAGCCCGTTCATTCTCCGATGAAGCCGACGCTAGAGCCCGGAGTTCGACTTGGAAAGCGAGGAGACTTCGTTGCGGAGCCGTGGAGGTGGATATCCGGATCTACAAAGGTTGTAATTTCCATATTCTAGTAGTTAAGTGTTAACTAGTTTTCTTTTCGCCTAGATTTCTAGCAAAGATCCGTTAACTAGGGTTTCTCGACACCATATTTTTGTAAAATGGCATGGTTGATGCCTTGTGAGACCTCTACTGTGTGCCTAGGAACCCTACAGTGGTATCAGAGCTACTAGGCATTAGATGTCGACCTATGGGGGGTTCTTACTATGTGACAGTGTGGCGAAGCATAGGCTCTTACCCCCAGGGTGTCCCGAGACCGGAAGGTGTTCCGGCGGGTTGTAGTCCTCGCGAGGGGGCATGCGTAAAAAGTAGTTGCTGAGGGACCCGTTGGTGCCACGGCGACCCCATTGGATGGGGTGGCTGCCTGACCTACAGTGGTATCAGAGCCTAGCTAGAGCCTTAGGCGGAGTCTAGACGGAGTTTGAAACCCGGACGAACCGAAAACCCAACCCCAAAATAGCTCTCTGGAAATTTTTCAAATTTGTGGTTTTTTGTCAATTAAAAATGCTTAAAAAATTCAGCAATAAAATCTAAGAATTACTGTGCAAAACGTTTCCAGTGAACAGTACAAAGTGCGGCGGAACCGCGGCAGAAGCTAGGCTTCTGCGGCGGTTCCGCGGCTAAATAGTGACGTCAGCCCTTGGTTTTTGCACAGTAATTCCTGATTAATTGTTTTGAGTTTTCTGGGAATTTTAATTTGACTACAGAGTTGAGTATTCTGGGGTTGTATAGGGAATCGACGATTCGATCGGATTATCGAACTTTGTCTAAGTGTTTTCCGGATATTTTATTGAATATGTTAAAAAGTTCGACCGGATATAAATACCCAATCTTTCCCCTGCCAAAAATATCCAAGTGTTGGATTATTGTGTGGTTTAAGGACGTTCTGAGTAGTGCAAGTAACGCGATGGTCCCTCTAGAAGACAACAAACCTTAACTCGATTATGTGACCGTCTTGAACTGCCCTTTGAACCTTCGGGTTTGGGGCAGTACGGCGTGCCACATGTGAGGCGTTGGCTTGACCCTTCTACGGCTGGACCGTTGGTACTGAGGCATGAAACGAATGTCTTCGAACCTATTTCATGTGTTGGATGGTTTCGGGAAAACTTGGGTGTTCGAATGTTCGATCGGAAAGTTTAATATATTCTATTTATCTGGAATGGGATACAATAATTGGAATTCACAAACAGTTATGAGATAACTGAATGAATGTTATAAATTTAGCAGTTTAGTCCCATATGATATTGAAAAGAGTTTTCGATAATGAGACTAAAATGCGGGATTTATATCTGTTAGGCATGTGATGTCTAAGTATTTCATTTGATTAGGCATGCGATGTCTAAAAGGGTTGCGGATTCCAATTGTTGTAGTTTTACACTTTCTTTTCTGTGACCGTAAGTGTAGTATACAGATATCGCCGGTTTCGTTGCTATACGTCAACGACAATTGGGGTATGCATACTTACTTACGTTGATGACATGTGATGTTATGTGTTGCTGGATATGTTATATTGGATCGTCGTGTTCGAATAGCCGGGTTTTTTTTTGTGAGATGAGTGTTTTTCATTTTCATTCATGTAAAAAAACTTGTATGTAATATTCTTTTATTTGGGGCACTTCCAGGTAGCGGAAGTTGTCACCCTTTGTATATTATTTACTTTTCCGCATTAGGATAGACCCAAGGAGGGGAGCACAAGTAACCGGGTTCTGGGGTCCAGTGAGAGACCAACTCGAGGAGTCGAGTCCGGGTCTCCTAACCCTAGAATTGGCAGGGTTGCTTGCCGCTCTCGTAGGGGTCTAGGGGTGTGGGGTTGGCTATTCATCACGACCGTGGAATCCGTGTTTTATACTGGCTCGTATTGAAAACACGGACGTCCTAGTATATCCAATATTTCATATGTTTATTCTGCTGCGATATCTGTGTTGTGACTCTGTGATGGATATAGTATATAGTATATATGATATATTATATAGACGTTACTTATGTTTTACACCCGCGCTAGCCCTGCCCTGCTCTGTCGTTAGTTACCTAACCTAACGGTGCACGAGGGGACATCGAGGCGAATGCGGATGGCATAAGTGTACGTCATATCTATCTGTGATGTTTAGGTATTTAAATGATGGGACTTCATTAATGTGATTAATGAAAGATAAGAAACCTAAGATGTTGTAGAATCAAATTTTAAAATAAAACAGGTAGCTACAGTTCTTGCTTTGCACAGCGGTATATATGATATATCCTGCACCTTATTCGATGAGGAAAGGACCGAGATCCCTTCACCGGGAGTGACTCCTTTAGCAATAACTGGCAGATGCTACACACTCGGTTTGCTTTTTGATTGCTTCTATAGTTTATGCTTTGCACAGTGATATATATGATATATCCCGCACCTCATTCGACGAGGAAAGGGCCGACGATCCCTTCACCGGGAGTGACCCCTTTAGCAAAACTAGAAAAGCCTCAAAATCACTCCATTTCAAAACTCCATTTGATTCTACAACGATATCAAGTTCATTACGCAATAGGTTTTCAGAAAAACCTGTCGTAGGCCTCCGTCATTTCAGATAAGTACTATTTAGTATTCGTGCTGCGGTTGTTTGGCATGCGTCAAGGCGTAGTGTACGGTAGCTAACTAGTATTTATCTGCTTATGCATATGATGCAGATTGGATTAGGGTATTCGCACGGCGTTGTTTGGCATGCGTCAAGGGTCGTGCGGGCGGCTTTAATTCAATCAGGAAATGACGGGTTGAACTTGACTAGCGGACTATGGGTTGTTTGGCATGCGTCAAGGTCATAGCACGCTAAGGGCAAAAGATTATCGGGAATTTAAAGTGTTGAAATTTGCAATGAGATTGCATACCTTCTATGAGATAGTTGGATCCCGATACCCACTGCGAGTAAGAGTTACTCCTGGGAGAGTTTTACACATTACAATTAGCCGATCAAGTAGGTGTCTAGAAAGGTGTTAACGAGGTTATGCCTCTGGGAAAACGAGGTTTACATTAATTAGGTTCGTGCGAAAGCACGGGGGACCTCCCTCAAAGTACCGACACTGGCCTGGCTGAAAGATTGGCGAACTTGTAGTGTGTAATTAATCCCGGCTAGTCTTTCCTTTTAGGGTTTGAAGGAAGATTTGATAAAAAGCAGTGGGAGCCATCCTGATTAGATAAGATAATAACCAATCTGATCTTGCACGAGCTTACGCTAAAGTGTTTTCTTCTCTCTCTCTCCAGGTAGCGACCATTTCATGCCTTAAACAAGATAATAATATGGATGTATTGACCGAACCCGCATGTTATACTGTGCTGGGGAACGTTGGTTCCGTTCCTTCTTATAAGAGTTATAGGAATGAACAGGAAATAGGGGAATACCAGGATTCCCATGCCACCCGAATGAAGAAAGTACATGTTGATGCATTTTCTTCGGGTGTGTTCGTTACAGAGAACTGTTTCTCCATTTGCTCCACGTCCTGGGTATTAGATACCGGGTCAGGATCCCATATATGTAATCAGTTACATGGGCTTAGGAAAGGTAGAGAACTTGGAGAAGGTGATAAAGACATTAGAGTCGGAAATGGTGCAATTGTTGCAGCTAAGACTGTCGGGGAATATCACCTTACATTACCAACTGGTAATACATTGGTTCTGAACGAATGCTATTACATGCCGAACCTGATATGCAACATTATATCGGTTTCTTTACTGAGTAAAGAGGGATATAATTTTGTATTACAGGATAATGTTATGAACATTTTCCGTAACCAAAAGTTGGTTGGATCAGGCACGTTGTGCAATGGCATTTATGTTCTAAACCAATCAACAGTTCTGAGCATAACAAACACACACAAGAGAAAGAGTTCTGAACTGAACGAATCCATCTTGTGGCATTGTAGACTGGGTCACATCAATGCGACACGACTGGCTAAGTTGCATAAGGATGGATATTTAAATCCGTTTGAATTTTCATCCTATGACACTTGCCAGTCATGTCTTAAAGGCAAGATGACCAAAGCTCCGTTTACGGGACACGGAGAAAGAGTTACCGAACTCTTAGGACTGATACATAGTGATGTATGCGGTCCCATGTCTACACATGCCAGGGATGGTTCTTCGTACTTCATTACATTCACTGACGATCTCTCTAGATTCGGATATGTGTTCCTGATGAAACACAAATCAGAAGCTTTTGAGAAATTTAGAGAATATAAACAAGAAGTCGAGAACCAAACCGGAAAAAGTATTAAAATCCTACGATCTGATCGAGGAGGAGAATACTTAAGCAATGAATTCCTGGAATTCCTAAAAGAGAATGGGATTCTCTCTCAGCTTACTCCTCCTTTTACACCACAGCACAACGGTGTATCTGAACGGAGAAACCGCACCCTATTAGATATGGTGCGCTCAATGATGAGTACAGCTGAGTTACCTATTTCCTTCTGGGGATATGCGCTTGAGACAGCCATGGACCTATTGAATAGAGTTCCTACCAAATCAGTGCCTACCACTTCATATGAGATATGGAAAGGGAAGAGACCACATCTTAATTATATTAAGATATGGGGTTGTCCAGCCTATGTCAAAAGACAAAATCCGGACAAACTCGAGGCAAGATCTGTCTTATGTAAGTTTGTAGGATATCCCAAAAATTCACAAGGGTATATCTTCTACCACCCCGAGGAACAAAAGGTGTTTGTTTCTCGACATGCCACTTTCTTAGAAAAAAGTTTTCTTATGAAACAGATAAGTGGCATTGAGGTAGAACTGGAAGAGGTTCCAGCGACACAGACTACAACAGAAGATTTGGTTGAACCAGAGGATTCCGTAGTTCCCGATGAACCCCAGCCACTCCGCCGATCTAGTAGGGTTCCTCGCCAACCTGAGAAATACTACGGTTTTCTCATGGATGGATGGAGCGAGGATTGCATCATGGAGGATGATGACCCAACTAGCTTCGAGCAGGCCATCACGAGTAGGGACTCAGTGAAATGGCTGGATGCTATGCGGTCCGAGATGGAATCCATGTACACCAACAAAGTATGGACTTTGGAAGTTGCTCCTGAAGGGGTAAAACCCATTGGGAGCAAGTGGATCTTCAAGAAGAAACTTGGTGTAGATGGGAAAGTGGAGACTTTCAAAGCTAGACTTGTAGCAAAGGGTTTTCGTCAAAGACCAGGTGTGGACTATGACGAAATCTTTTCTCCAGTGGCTATGCTTAAATCCATCCGGATCATGCTTGCCATTGCTGCCTTTCATGACTACGAAATCTGGCAAATGGATGTTAAGACCGTCTTTCTAAATGGTGATTTAGAAGAGTGCGTGTACATGACTCAGCCAGAAGGCTTCGTAGACAGTGGGAGCAGCGGGAAGGTGTGCAAGCTGCTTAAATCCATTTATGGATTAAAGCAAGCATCGCGGAGTTGGAACATCTGCTTTGATGTCGTTATCAAAGAGTTTGATTTCTTCAAAAATCCAGATGAACCTTGTATCTACAAGAAGGTGGCAGAGAGTAAGGTTGTCTTCCTCGTATTGTACGTGGACGACATACTCTTGATAGGAAATGATATTCCTATGCTGCAAGCGGTCAAGCTCTTCTTATCACAAAGATTCTCAATGAAAGATCTTGGTGATGCCTCCTGCATATTGGGAATTAGGATCTATAGGGATAGATCCAAACGGATTTTGGGATTGTCCCAATCCAGGTACATTGACACCATACTAAAGAGGTTTAGTATGGAAGAGTCCAAGCGTGGGAACTTGCCCACGATCTCTGGAGTCACTCTCTCTAAAGAGATGTCTCCCAAGACTGATTTGGAGAGAGCTCGCATGCAAGGTATACCCTATGCTTCGGCAGTAGGCTCTATCATGTATGCGATGCTATGTACCAGACCCGATGTAGCATACTCACTAAGTGTAGTGAGCAGGTATCAAGCTGATCCTGGAGAGAGTCACTGGACAGCTGTGAAGAGCATTCTCAAGTACTTACGAAGGACTAGAGATATGTTCTTGGTGTATGGTAACGGAGAGCTCCAAGTGGAGTCCTTTACCGATTCGAGCTTCCAGAGTGATAAGGACGACTCTAAGTCGCAGTCGGGTTTTGTCTTTACCCTTTACGGAAGGGCGGTTAGCTGGAAGAGTTCCAAGCAGGAAACCGTGGCAGACTCGACGATGGAGGCTGAATACATCGCTGCCAACGATGCTGCTAAAGAGGCTGTCTGGATCAAGAAGTTCATTACTGAACTTGGTGTGGTTCCATCCATTGAGCATCCAATACCTTTGTATTGCGATAACAATGGAGTAGTGGCTTTGGCCAAGGAACCCAAGTCCCATCAGCGATCCAGGCATATTCTGAGGCGGTATCACCTGATCCAGGAGATAGTTGATCGCCGGGAGATCGAGGTCAGGAGGGTTGACACGAAGGACAACACTGCGGATCCACTCACGAAGGCCATTCTCCAGATACAGTTTGAGAGACTCTTCGGGATGCTCGGTATGCGATACTACAGCAGCTGGCCCTAGTGCAAGTGGGAGATTGTTAGTTGTATGTATGCCCTAGAGGCCAGTATTGTACAGATGATGTATATTATATTGGATGCTTGGACATATATAGAGATGACTTTCTTGCTCGACATGATAGTATGCTATCTGGTTGCTCTTTATCTTAACATGTACACTAGTCTCTTTATACTGTCTTATAGTTACATGTTGGTAAAGCCCTTAGGATTTGTACTTGACTACCTGGACTATGATGCAGATCATACTAGTGGGGACATGGTAGTCCATAAGTACATCCTTCATGGTCCCTAGTCATGGGTGTATCAAGACGGGGCATCGATATACCAGTGTAGACTAGCGTATACGCTTCTCGACCCATGTGATGGGCGATGGATGATCCCATATCCATTGGTGTTTGACATCAGAGATGGTATACGGGTGCTCAGTGGAGACTGAGTACACTGGACGGACTCGCCGAGAACTCCCAGATGGTATTATACCTCACGTCAGATGGCAGTTCTCAGGTGACACTTGTACAGGTTAGTCTGTAGACCCGAGATCGTCATAGAGTCTTGTGTGATTCCCACTGTGCTTTGATCTCCACCTTACCACGTCCATGAGGTCGTGCAAAACGGTGGTCTTTGGGCACAGTCCCGAGTCACATGGAGGCAATGAGCGATAGGAGGGGTTTCGTCTCTCCCGGTATTGGGGGTTGATGTTGCGCAGTGCTCGATTGGTCGTAGCAGGGAAGTCCCTGGCCAGGGCTGATCAGAGATTTGCTGGTAAGTGTTACCAGTAGTTTCTCGACCTGTTATGAGCCTCACATCGGCACGACTTATCGGGTTATTGGGGTCTGACGTTTACCACCCCTAGACTTGATATGCGACGTATCAGACGAATAGACCGGACTGTACGGTAAGTGTTACTGGTTGGATTCACAGGAGTGTGAGCGGGCTAGCTCGTCGATCTTTTGATCGCTCAATACCCGGATGGCCATTACGTTTAGCAGACCGCTTGCGGCTTGTGGGTGCTTGATATGATCATCATCTGCTACCGGCGTATTGACGAGTCTTTAGAGTCCTACACAGAGGTTTCCTGGCTCAAGCGAAATGAAATAGGAGCGCATATGAGATATGTGCAGGACCGAGAATAATGCGTGTATGTGATACCGCATTTCATTCTCGCGATATATGTTTCGATTGGTTATATTCGATATGACCTAGTTATCGAATCATTGATTCGATAAATCGATACATTCGATTCTAGTCGGTTATGTGCGACATGACCGGATCATTGAATCAAATGTTGATTTAATGATTTAATGCATAATTATATATTTGATATATTAGTTTGCATTAGCTAGTATTGGTTCACTTTATATGGATTTTCTCACTTGATGTGCATGATGTATATGTGATATACTTTTGTGCACTTGTTTGTATCATGTTTGATGATGCATGTTTAAATGGTTAAGTGTAAAGAATAAAACCATGGTTAAGTAGATAATTAGGGTTTTGTTTTTACTCTCTCATTTATTTATCCATTCTTATTTATTTAAATAATTTTATGAAAACAAAATGGTTTTCCTTTTTGTCATGAAGCTTGATGAAGCTTCATGAAGGTTTGACTCAAAGACCATTTTGTCTTCATGCTAAACCCTAACTATTCCCACTTAACATGGTTTGCTCTCTACACTTAACCTTAGTTATATTATGATAAGTATTAATTTTATTTCATTATTTAAAAGAGACTTATCATAATTCTAGCTCATCTTCTTCTTCATCTTCAAGTTTGAAACCTTGAGGCCATCAATGGCAACTTGAGCTTGAGAGTGAGAAATCCAATTCTAAAGAGAACCCACCTCCTATTTCTTCATCCTCTACCTCTTGCCAAGTAGTAGAGTGTGTTTTCTTCATAAGTTTCATCACTTTGTGAAGTGGGAGCTTGATCTAGCGATGCCTCGACGTAGATCATCTTCAGCATCGTCGTCGATGACCAAGCCCGTTCATTCTCCGATGAAGCCGACGCTAGAGCCCGGAGTTCGACTTGGACAGCGAGGAGACTTCGTTGCGGAGCCGTGGAGGTGGATATCCGGATCTACAAAGGTTTTAATTTCCATATTCTAGTAGTTAAGTGTTAACTAGTTTTCTTTTCGCCTAGATTTCTAGCAACGATCCGTTAACTAGGGTTTCTCGGCACCATATTTTTGTAAAATGGCATGGTTGATGCCTTGTAAGACCTCTACTGTGTGCCTAGGAACCCTACATAGTATCTATCACAGAACATATCGCATGATCACATCACAGATATCGCAGCAGAAGAATCATATGGTACATTGGATATACTAGGACGTCCGTGTTTTCAATATGAGCCAGTATAAAACACGGATTCCACAGTCGCGATGAATAGCCAAACCCACAACCCTAGACCCCTACGAGAGCGGCAAGCAACCCTACCAATTCTAGAGTTAGGAGACCCGAACTCGACTCCTCGAGATGGTCTCCCACTGGACCCTAGAACCCGGTTACTTGTGCTCTCCTCCTTGGGTCTATCCTAGTGCGGAAAAGTAAATAATATACAAAAGGTGACATCTTCCGCAACCTGGAAGTGCCCCAATAAAAGAATATTACATACAAGTTTTTACATGAATGAAAATGAAAAACACTCATCTCACATAAAAAAACCCGGCTATTCAAACACGACGATCCAATATAACATATCCAGCAACACATAACATCATACATCATCAACGTAAGTAAACATGCGTATCCCAATTGTCGTTGACATATAGCAACGAAACCGGCGATATCACATATTACACTTACGGTCACAGAAAAAAAAGTGTAAAACTACAACAGTTGGAATCCGCAACTTCTTTAGACATCGCATGCCTAATCAAATGAATTCCTTAGACATCACATGCCTAACAATTATAAACTCCACATTTTAGTCTCAAAATCGAAAACACTTTTCAATACCAAGTCAGGCAATTCAACAAGATTCCTGACATCCTGATCGAATGCTCGTCGTAAACTTCAGTAGACGGCCGCACCCCCGATACCGTCGACGAAGTGCACCGAGGCGGAACACCGCTGCCGCGAGCACCCGAACGGATGCTTTCGGCGACGGGGTTCTCCTACAGTCACTTGGTCGGGGCTTTGGGGTGTAGCTGTCTATTAAGTTTACCCGAAGAGTATCCGCGTACGCTACGTGATTGCGACGGACTTTTGATCACCTCAAAATTCCGTGGCAACCGATCAAGTGAGACTAAACTGCTATGTTTATAACATTCAAATCGGTTATCTCATAACTACGTGTGGATTCCAAATATTGTATCACATTCCAGATAAAATAGAAAATGTTAAACTTTCCGATCGAACATTCAAACACCCAAGTTTTCCCGAAACAGCTCAACACATGAAATAAGTTTAAAAACATCTAGTTCATGACTCAGTACCAACGGTTCAGCCGTAGAAGGGACAAGCCAACGCCTCACATGTGGCACGCCGTACTGCCCTAAACTCGAAGGTTCAAAGGGCAGTTCAAGATGGTCACATAATCGAGTTAAGGTTTGTTGTCTTATAGAGGGTCCATCGTGTTACTTGCACTACTTAGAACGTTCTTAAACCACGGAAAAATCCAACACTTGGAAATTTTCCGGCAGGGGAAAAAGTGGGTATTTATATCCGGTCGAACCTTTTAACATGTTTTAAAATTATCCGGAAAAGCCAAAAAAAACAAAGTTAAATAATCCGATCGAATTATCGAGTCCCCAATACACCCCAGAAAACTCAACTCTTGAGTGAAACATAAAACTTCCCAGAAGAATCAGCAAACAACAACTGAGGTTACTGTGCAAAAAGAATTCCCTGATCATTACATACGGCCGCGGAACCGCCGCTAATACCATGTCATGGCCGTGGTTCCACGGCAGTTTAGACGTATTACAGTCACGTGCTTCACAGTAACTCATGTATTTGCCTGCTGATTTTTTTGAGAATTTTTAATTTGGAAAAATCCACTTTTTCAAAAATTATACAGAGAGGGGTGTCGTATGGGGTTTCGGGGTTCGATCAGGTTTCTAACTTCGTCTACACTTCGCCTAAGGCTCTAGCTAGGCTCTGATACCACTGTAGGGTTCCTAGGCACACTAATGAGGTCTCACAAGGCATAAACCATGCCAATTTCAAATTATTCCGGTGTCGAGAAACCCTAATACGGATCGTTAACTAGAGTTTAGGCGAAACGAAATGCTACTAAACTACTTTAGTGCTAAGTGAATGGAAATACAACCTTTGTAGATCCAGTCCTCCACTTCCTTAGCTCCGTGATGATGTCCCCTCGCTGCGATCATCGGATCTCGGACTCTAGTGTTGATTTCATCAGGGAAATGATCGGGCTAGGTCGTCGACTTCGATGCCGAAGATAATCTACGTCGAGGCAACACAAGATCAAGCTCCAACTTCACCAAGCCATGAAACTTATGAAGAAAACACCCTATACTACTTGGCAAGTGGTAGAGGATGAAGAAATAGGAAGTGGGTTCACTTTGGATTTGGATTTCTCACTTGGAATCATCACTTGACATTTTTGAAGCAAGCTTTACTTTTCTTTCTCAAGAGGAAGAAGAAGAAGAAAAGATATATGAATTATCTTCAAAAGGAAAAATGAAGTGATGGTTATCATAATGCAACCATGGGTGAGGCTAACTCATGTAGAGAATAAACTAGGGTTAAGGGAAATGGTTAGGGTTAACGAAAGAAACAAAATGGTCAAAGCATTTCAAAGCTTCATGAAGCTTCAAGAAAAAACAAAGAATGCCACCATTTTATTTTATCCAAAATAAATAAATAAATTAAAACCTTAACCATTTACTTAACCAAGGTTTAAATCAAACATACACCCAAGTTTGCATGTATCATCAAACATGATACAAACTTGTGCACAAAATATATATCACATATACAATGTGCACAAACAAGTGAGAAAAACATCTTAAGTGAACCAATATTAGTTAATGTAAAGTAATATATCAAATATATAATTATACATTAAATCATTAAATCAACACTTGATTTAACGATCCGGTCACATCGCATATGACCGACTAATATCCAATGTATCGACTTATCGAATCAATCCTCGATTCGATAACTAGGTTATATCGCATACAACCAATCGATACATTCATCGCGAGAATAGAATACGGTATCACATACACGCATTATTCTCGGTCCTGCACATATCTTATATGCGCTCCTATTTCGTTTCGCTTGAGCCAGGAAACCTCTGTGTAGGACTCTAAAGACTCGTCAATACTCCGGCAGCAGGTGATGATCATATCAAACACCCACAAGCCGCAAGCGGTCTGCCAAACGTAACGGCCACCCGGGTATTGAACGATCAGAAGATCGACGAGCAAGCCCGCTCACACTCCTGTGAATCCAACCAGTAACACTTACCGTACAGTCCGGTCTCGTCGTCTGATATATCGCATATCTCGCCTAGGGGTGGTAAACGTCAGACTCCAATAGCTCGATAAGTCGTGTCGATATGAGGTCTATAACAGTTCGAGAAACTACTGGTAACACTTACCAGTAAATCTTAGCAACCCTGGCCAGGGATTTCCGGTTATAGCCAATCGAATACAGCGCAACATCAACTCCCTATACCGGGAGAGACGAATCCCCTCCTATCGCTCATTGCCTCCATGTGATTCGGGACTGTACACAAAAACCACCATTTTGCACGCTCTCTTGGACGTGGTAAGGTGGAAATCAAAGCACAGTGGGAATCACACAAGACTCTATAATGATCTCGGGTCAACAGACTACTCTTTACCAGTGTCACCAGAGAACTGCCATCTGACGTAAGGTATAATACCATCTGGGAGTTCTCGGCGAGTCCGTCCAGTGTACCCAGTCTCCACTGAGCACCCGTATATCATCTCTGATGTCAAACACCAATGGATATGGGATCATCCATCGCCCATCTGTATAGGTCGAGAAGGTACACGCTAGTCTACTCTGGTATATCGATGCCCCGTCTCGATACACCCACGACTAGGGACCTTGAAGGATGTACTTATGGACTACCATGTCCCCACTAGTATGATCTGCATCATAGTCCAAGTAGTCAAGTACACATCCTAAGGGCTTTACCAACATGTAACAGAGAGACAATCAGTATACACGTTAAGGTAAAGTGTAACCAGATAGCATACTATCATTTCGAGCAAGAAAGTCCTCCCTATATATGTCCCAGCATCCACTACAATATACATCCTATGTACAGTAATGGCCTTTAGGGCATACATAAAACTAACACAACCCGTCATTGTCCTGGATTAACTCGAACCCACCCGCACAAGCCCTTGACGCTTGCCAACAAAGCTGTACGACTGTTCCGATCAATCGCATATCCATGCTACAAATAAGTATTATTCAGCTACCGCACACTATGCCTTGACGCTTGCCAACAAACATAGCACGAATACCAAATAGTACTTATAAGAAATGACGGAGGGCTACGGCTGGTATTTGGCGAAAAACCTTTAACGTAATGAACTTGATCCCGTTGAAGGAATCCAAGTGGTTTTATAAATATATATAGCGGCGAAAACTTTTGCTAAAGAGGTCACTCCCGGTGAAGGGATCTCGGCTCTTTCCCCGTCGAATGAGGTGCAGGATATTCCAAACTGAATACCACGATGCAAAGCAAAAGGAAACGACTATAGTGAAGTTATTACGTTGACGCAAACTTTTACTCAAGGGGTCACTCCCGATGAAGGGATCTCGGCCCTTGCCTCGTCGAATGAGGTGCAGGATATTCCAAATGAATACCACGATGCAAAGTAAAAGAAAACGTCTGTAATGTCAGTTTTTAAAAGCTTGGTTCCAACAACATCACAAATAGGTTTGTTTTATCTTTGCATTGATAAGAATCAATGCAGTCCCATCAATTAATCACACCAGAAAAGAACGAAAATAAAATGTACGTATATGCCATCCGCATTCGCCACTGGGTTCCGTCATCACCCGTTAAGTTACTTAACTAACGACAGAGCGGGGAATGGGCTAGCGCGGATGCAAAACATATACAACATCTACTAGTATATATATAAATATATAACAATCGTCCCAGGCATGATATAAATCAACATCACAGAAACATCACAGAAACAACAAAGAATGGTGGATAATCTGGAGCCCCGGGTTTCACTTGAGCCGCAAATGAGACCCGACGTTCCATGTCGTGTGGATAGCATGTGCAATGAAACCTAGACCCCTACGAGTGTGGCAAGTTACCCGCCAAAACCAGAAGTGAGGCAGTCCCCTTCAGCAACGTGAATAGACCACCCAGCACTTCACGGAATCCGATAACTTGGGCACCCCTCCTGGGTCACCTATACCCCCTACGAGTGCGGCGAATAGCCCGCCAATTCTAGAGTAAGGTCCCCTCCATCCCAACATGATGAGATGCAGACCCGTTGCCCTCCAGAATCTGGATATTCGTGCACCCCACCACGGGGTAATCCTAGTACAGAAAATAAAATAATATACAAGGGTGATATCGACCTCAGCCCGGTCGAGCCCCGAAAGAATAATATACAAACTGGCAGTGACGGTAGTCCACATGTCGGACGCTCGCCCCGCAATATCAAATGTACAAATGAAATTAAAACTGTACTACCATTGCACCATTGCCATCCACCATGACGATCCAACCAACATCTCAGCACATCACAGAACATCAACGTGAATGTCACGTTCGCAAACCCGTCTAAAAGACATATAGCAATTAGACGAGTTTACCGATCAAATGACATTAACGGTCGCAGAATATAATGTATGTACTGTCAAACGCATGCTTAAAATATCGATCGACTAATTTCCAAATTGGCCCCAACAGCAAAACAACACTTCACTGAAACCTGGGCCAAAACAGAATATCACAAAAATCACAATTCTAAGTCTCTGAGCTACAGCGAAAACTTGAAGGCCCTTCGCCAATGAATGGCCGCAGATCCCACGCCAAAAGGGGGTTAGTGCGGCGGTTCCGCGGCACTTTAGTGGCATCACGAGCACAAATTTTTTGTGTAGCCTTGTATTTGCCTGCACGGATTTTGAAGCTACTGCAAATAATTTTTTGACCACTTTTGAAAATCGATAGCAAACTGAATAATGAAATCGTGATTTCGGTAAAATCCGTCGTTTGATCTTTTAAGCATGTTTAAACAAGCTAGTAAGGGGTTTAAAGGATGGCTCTGATACTATGTTTGGTCCTGGCAGCGCCCCGGCCGTTGAAACGCGGCAAAAATGCGGAACAAAAATTTTCTAAACTGGCGCTACCGCTACCCGATTTACAGATCGACCTTAAACCCTAAACTAGAAAACTAACTAAGAGTTAGAATCATTATACCGAGTTGATCTGTGTCCTTCGGTCTTCATTCCAAGCTCCTAGCGGCTCGTTGATGTGGTTTGGTTGCCGGTCTTCCTTCGTCTCCGATGATTCACCCGAGGGAAACGGCGCAAGCTCCAACCTCGACAAACGAGGTAACCTACGCTCCAAAGTCGCTAGCTATGGAGTGTGGGGGTGTATGAAAATGTCACTACAATTTTCTCTCAACCATGAGCTCAATGAGAAACTCAAGAAGAAGAATGGAAGTGATCAAGCATTTCCATGAACAAAGAATGGCTAAGTGTTTTTTTGAACTTGAGAAAGTGAGAGAGTGCTAGCTTGTAATTAATCATGTGTCACGACCCGAAAGAGCACGTGACTGGCCCTTGAACCATATGAAGTCTATAGGACCCCATCTGATCCAAGTAAGCCAAGCGCCCAGAAATCTAAAACCATTTTAAGGATTAAATAAAGAAAACTGGTTTTAAGAAGCAAAGAAAACATGTTTTGAAAATCAAAGTTTTTAAATAACTAAACTGAATATGCATTTTTCAAATGTGTAATCTTTCCTGAAAATTTTGGCAGAGTTTCCTTTGTAAATACTGGCCCCGAACGAGGCACAACAAGAATAATATATATATGCAAGGAAAAAGGAATCCCCAAGCGGGAGCTAGCTCTTCGTCAATCGACGGTCACAACCACGCAAGCAATATAATATACAACGCCAAGGGGAGAGGATCAAAACTCAAAAGAACTCAAAACAGCCAGAAAACCATAATACTACAAACGTGACTCTAAGGTCGAAATAATACATCACTATTTTTCTAAGTCTGAAACAATATACAAATTTTTGGTTGATGGAATTACTAGATACAACTGGAAAGTACATGTACAAGGATGGTTCTGATGCAAAAGAACCCACCTACCAAAGCAAGTCACCCATATGGAAGAAGTGTGCCAGAAATGCCGCTATGGAATCTGTACGGCAAAAACCTGCAAGAACTGTGGCACAACGGGGGTGAGTTGCCAACTCGTGAATAGAAAATATCTACAAGCAGAGATCGAATGTATGACCCATCCTAGGTCAATACGATCAGATATATATAAACCTCAATATGAATAAATCCGAAGCATGCTAAACTGGCAATGTAACCTCTATACATAAGTGTAGTGCCAAGTGCTCGTGCCAGTGCCTCAGGTAATAACATATCATGAATATGAGGTAAGATCAATGTAATCAAATCTGCATGTACGCGGATCCCGTCCACTCGTCACCCAATGACAATAACCATCATGCATGAAAATATCATAAGCATATGCATGGAAATATGAGGATATAAACCATTAGTGTCCCTCGCGACACGTCGAAATCATGGAACCGGAGTGTCCAGCATCGACACTCAAAAACATCATGAAAGCTGTGCCCAGCATTGGCACGTAAATCCTCATAAATCGGGCGTCCGTCAGTCCGGGTCAGCCCCCTCTCTCATATATCGGGCATCCGTCAGTCCGGGTCAGCCCCCTCTCTCATATATCACTCTAGCACCGAGAAAACATGTGGTGGACGCACTGAAATATCATATCAAGGGTAACCGGGTTTTTAAAACAATTACATATTCTCTTTTGAAATACCCACGGTTCCCAAATCCAGAAATATCATGGAAACAACATATCTCAATGCGTATAATCAAAAAGCATGATGTATGCGACATGCAAAAGAAAGGCAAGCATAGCAGTATGTCATGCAACACGGAATACACAGTATATAGGTACATAAGTGTTCCATGCAAGGTCATATCCTGAATGCAACAGTACTACAGTGTAGTGACATGGCAATTATCGATGATGAAGTGTGTGAGCCGGCGAGCAGTGTACGTGGAACATATGCATCATCGATAATGGTGCTAGTGTCCTAACAACATGATTTTAATATAGCAATAAACGCAAGCAATGCAATTCAATTAGCATGAATATGAGGAATCAAATAATCGACGCAACAATAAAGAATCTACAACAATAAATATATCATACAGTTGTGACTTTTGAAATAAGACGAATCGGGGTTTTTGGTAAAATAAGGGCTACGGTGTTTTAAGAAAAGAGGTGTCGTTTGGAAATATCCGTAGAATCCCTTTTTTCTATCCTTAAAATATCCCCGATTCGCTGGTTTTGAAATAGGTATGACTCGGGTCTAGTCTAACGCCTACTATGCGAACTACGGATCTAACTATCAAGCCAAACGGGAGGGGTATGGAAACCACCTAAATCTGAGTCGATATATATACATATATATAATAGTCGGTGATCCCGTCTCAATAGTATCACATATGATACAATCTACATCATATAATATCCTCGAGTCATGAGTGCGGATTTATCATCAATATAAAGCTCGTACGGTAAATCGTCGTACGGCCTCCCAATAGCTGGGTACGGGTCAATATCACATTCATCTCATCAATATCTGGTATCCTTATCATCATATCACGTGTGGGTATTGATCTAAGTCTAGTACAATCGATACCATCTAAACAAATATAAGCGCGTGTGTAAAACACACGTCCAAAGGCCCGCTAAAATCTCGTATCGTATCCCAAATACGAATCACATCATATCATATCGCCGACCTCACGGCCTCGTGCCTAAAACTCATTGACTCATCTTAAGTATCATAGACTATCCTCATCATCACGATATAAGTGTAGCAATAAGCATGTGTGTGCGTGTGGGTGTAAACCTATGCTAGGGTTCGCAACTAGGAAAATACACTAGTTCACTTCTAACCCTAAATATCCATAGTACACCTAACACATCTATGATCTCCATGTCACTCAATAAGCTATCATATATATAGTATATATAGTATACCAGACATCGAAATGTGGGGGTGCTATACGCCATCCACCTGATTTCCCCCGTAGATATAATCTACTCACTTGGTCTTCGCTTGCCGAAATCGATGACGCCGCGCTTCTTCGCCTCGGAATCCTTGCGAGGGTACTACAGTAATAAACAGTCGCAATACGTATTAAAATCGAGGCAGAAAACCGATACAGCGCACAGTGTGCTCATAGGTTGGAACCTATGGCCTAAATGTGCAAATCAATCAAACAATCCCTGTTGTCGATGTACGAACACCCGACAATCAAATACAAATCCAAATATCAAGAAAGTGCATTTTAAAATACGGAAAATATAGCCTAAAACACACCAAAATGCTCCCAGATTTTCCCCAGGTGACAATTAGCCAAAACTGCATATAGGAGGGGTCTAATTTAGTGCAAAATGAGCCATGGACCAAATCTGGGACAATTCTACCCTATTCTGGCCGTAAATTACGGCTAGAATGAATATATCTGCGGCCAGGGGTTTGAATTAAGGGCTCAGGTCTCAGTGGTAGCTTCCTAGGTGCCTGCACGACTCCCAGTAATCCCAAAATCAATTCTACTGGCCCCGGGTTGCTCCAGATTCCAAAATACCCTCACGAATCACACATTTATCCGATGTCGGGGTTTCTAAATCCTTATTCCGGGTTTCAAGTCTCTGTTTTGGGTCATAATTCAAGCACTAGGGTTTGGGGTGGCCTCTACTGATCTCAATTTCACAACACAACTTTCAATTCCCTCAAACCCTAACTAGGTCTTCCTTAAGTCCACAACATCACCCGATATCGATTTAATTTTAACATAGGGGTATAAGTAATGCAAAAACTAATCTAATGGTTCAGTAAATACCTCATTTGGCAACTCAAGAAAATTCTTGAGTTGCCCCTAGTGGCCAAAATCCTTGCTTTCTTGGTCCGATGTGTTTGTCTCGAGCTCGTGCACCTTTTAGTGAAAAGGAGATATGGTTTTGGAGTTGTTTTTGAGGTGTTTAGAGGGCTTGAAGAGGGGAGGAAGTGAGGGAAGAGGCGGCAGCAGCTGAAGGTAGAAGGAGGGAGAGGAGAGAAGGAGTTGAAGAAGAATGGCCAAGTCAACACTAACCCCTCTCTTTTCTCTCTCACCCATACCTACTACCACTATTCTATTCTTTTCTTTTCTATTTTCCCCAAACCTTCTCACTCAAATAGTAAACCCAAACAACATGGTAGAAAATAAAACACAAGTGTAGAAAAAAAGATATGTGCATGTTTTGCACAGAACACCCCCAAAATCCGATTAGCGATTTTTAATCGCGATTAGCACTAGATTAGCATATAATTAATCATAAAAACTTAAAAATGGTATAATTCCATAAAATACCCTATTTTAGAATTTTTCATGATTTTTCCAAATTTTTTCCCATTTATTTGTATTTAATTATACCGAAATATTAAAATATTCATTAAAATAATATTAAATTATAAAAACTCCCAAAAATAATATTTTATTATTTTGAAATGTTACAATCTTCCCCCCTTAAATAAATTCGGTCACCGAATTTAAATGTAAACCCCCAAATTCTAAAACATTTCGATAAGAATCCAAGTCGTCGGGTCTCCGAAATCATCAATACATAAAAGGCATCGTAGCGCAATGCATGCAAAATATATCCAGGTACTGTCCTCTGACTAGTCCTGCTCAGTACGAAAACACATAGCAAATATCATAAAACGTACTGCTTCATAAAAATCAATCCCAAAATGTATATAAGAATACCCTATGCGTCTGGTGCGCACGGAATCAAAATCCATGTATGTGCCATACATGTGCACAGAAACAACATCTAGGTGCAATGGGTGTGCACGAAGCATCTGTCATAGGCAACGTGTGTGCCTGACAGCAAAATCAGGTGCATCTGACATGCACGAAGAATCCCGATTTAGTGCATCTGGTGTGCACCAAAATCGTATCTCAAAACATGCGCGAAAGTCCAAATCGGTGCATCCATCATGCACGAATAAAATCTAAACCCAGCGCACTCAACATACACGGAATCACGAAATCCAATAGCAAACGCCGAACATGCGTAAGTCCAATCAAGAGCACGGAGTGCAAGAATCAATCATCAATATCAGGGTCAAAATCGACAATATATAATGCTCCCCAATCCAAATTAGGTGTACCGCGGTAGAAAATCTCACAACCGTGTGCATCAGCGTGCACAAATCCAATCAAAACACTAAAAGTGCATGAAAACTATGCTGGAAGCGTAAATCAAATTACCGGCATAAAATAGGCATGAAATCACAATCAATACCTCAAGTGTAATAACTCTGCACAAAATATGAATACCCAGTAGGTGCAACCATGGTGCAAGAAAACAAATACCATGAAACTCAGTCATCAAAACTAAATCATGCGAATAGATCGCCCAAAATACCGAAATCCAAAGTGACGGATACATGATAATCGAATCACAAAATCACAAATCATAAATACCGTCGTCGGTATATCCAATGCTAGCAGCGCAAGATATCTACTTGCCTCTTGCTCACGGTCTAGCGTCCTCATCTTCTCTGTGGATTACCAATCTCGCAATCCATCGGCTTATCGGCCCTGTCTGGTGTGCTAACGGAAACGATTCCGTCCTGGCACTTTTCTGGTCATCTCTCGATCAATCCTCACGACCACTCTTAAAGCAGCATGTCACTGGCGCCGACCTCTGGTCCTTTGAATACACGTCACACATCTACTCCTGGTGCAAATCTTATTGCAGCAGTGTCCTGGAAGGAATCCTGCTTAAGGTCTCTTCCAATCTCACCTAAGCCGAACTGTACGGAGGCTGGTACTCATACACAATCTCTTTTTGCTCTCTGGACAATATGCATTCTCAGTACAGCATTTCCTCGGAAGCTGGTCACATCCCAATGCCTCTGTAGACACATCGTATCTCTGATGTCAGCGGAGTGGAACGTCATCTCGTCGAAATTTCGTACGAACGCTTTACTCCACTTTGTTCCAATGTTGATTGATTCAGACTCGTCTACTCATGACTGCATGGACTACGCTCCAACGTCCATGCTCGTATGTTAGTTATATGTATTCCCTAGAGGCCATTACTATACATAGGATGTATATTGTAGTGGATGCTTGGACATATATAGGGAGGACTTTCTTGCTCGACATGATAGTATGCTATCTGGTTAATCTTTACCTTAACGTGTATATTGATTGTCTCTCTGTTACATGTTGGTAAAGCCCTTAGGATGTGTACTTGACTACCTGGACTGTGATGCAGATCATACTAGTGGGGACATGGTAGTCTATAAGTACATCCTTCAAGGTCCCTAGTCGTGGGTGTATCGAAACGGGGCATCGATATACCAGAGTAGACTAGCGTATACCTTCTCGACCCATACAGATGGGCGATGGATGATCCCATATCCATTGGTGTTTGACATCAGAGATCATATACGGGTGCTCAGTGGAGACTGGGTACACTGGACGGACTCGCCGAGAACTCCCAGATGGTATTATACCTCACGTCAGATGGCTGTTCTCTGGTGACACTGGTACAGATTAGTCTGTAGACCCAAGATCGTCATAGAGTCTTGTGTGATTCCCACTGTGCTTTGATTTCCACCTTACTGTAAGTCCGCGGCGGCGCCCCGGCCGTCGATCTGACGCCGGAAACGCGGAAACAAAAATTTTGCAAACTAGCAAACCGGCACCACCGCACACTTTTCACCCAGATCGGGCCATTAACCTAGCTACTAGCAAACTAGAAAAAAGTAGAGAAGCTATACCAAGCGATCTGTGTCCTTCGGTCTTCGTCTCCACTCCGATCTCCCATGGATACTTCGTCTGTCACGTCCTCATAGGAAAGGCACCACGTAGCCAAATACTTTTACGGGCTCCCACCTCTGGACCGAGGCAACTCGGGCGTGAAGTTGGCTAGCCGACACGTCCAAGATTTGCTGCAGACTAGTGTAGAAAACTTGTCTCTTTTAGGGTTATGAGGTTGCCATGGTGAAATGGAGATGAAGAAATCAACTATGGAAATGAGCTTAGGAATTTGGTAGCATCAAAGATGAGATGAAACATTTTCCCTCATACCAAAATGAAGCTCTCTTCTCTCACTCAATATGGCCGGCCCCTTTTGGAAATATGGTGGAGAATAAAATCAATAAGGGAGGTGAGTGTAGGATAGCTCAAAGGTGACCATAACCAAAAGCAATGATAACAATATCATATCAACCTTCATCTCATTTCTAATCACAAATAAAGCAAAGAATGGATGGAAAAAGAATCTCATCATGATGCCACATAATGCAAGAAAACCCCTCCACAAAATGTTATTTGCAAACTCCAAATAACACCCTCCATCGGAAAGTCCGGCCGCGAAAGAACAAAGGAAAACCGGCCGGAACGGAATGCAAACTGGCAACTTCAGAAAACTGATCCCGTAATGAATTACAGGAAAACCCCACTACTGCACATACATGCCCGCATTTGTATTCCCACTGAACACAAATGCAAAGAGACAATATCTATACTATCTAATACTAGGATCCGGCTTAAGCCAAAGCCGGCTAGTAAAAACCGTCCGATCACGATCCGTGCAATACCGCACGTATCTGATCGAACCTTGCCATATCTCCATACGGCCTCTACAGCGTTTCGCCCGAAACTTGAGTAACTGTATGTGGTGGACTCTAAAGACTCGTCAATACTATGGCCGTGGATTTAATCACTAGCACGTCAGAGGTATAAGCCAATACGTAACGGGCTACCAGGTATTGACCAAAAGGGACGTCGATGAGCGAACTCATCCTGACACCCTACTGAGCCTGTCAGTGACAATATCCGTACAGTCCGGTCCGTTCGTCTATGAGCATCGCATGGCGCGCCTAGGGGGTTGGTAAAAGTCAGACCCCCAAAAGCGGTACAAGTCGTGTCGGAGTGTAGCCCAGAACACCCTGAGATACTACTGGAATACCTACCAGTAAATCTCCTGCCTCGGCCGAGGGCTTTGTGTAATGGCCCTCCCAGACACAGCGCGACCTCACCCCCACTACCGGGAGAGACGAACCCCTGCAGATCCGCTCACCGCCTCCATGTGGCTCGGGACTGTACCCAACTAAAACCTGTTTGCACGACTCCTTTGAGCCGTGGTAGGGTAGTAATCAAAGTACAGTGGGAACTCACACGAGACAAATGACGATCTTAGGTCGATGAACTAACCTGTACACATGTCACCAGGGAACTGCTATCTGACGTCTGGTATAATCCCAACTAGCAGGTTCCCGGCGAGTCCTGTACGGTGTACTCATAACCCAATGAGCACCTGTATACATCTTAGGTGAACCAATTGACACCAGTGGCTTGTGAGACCGGCCACCGCCCCTCGTCGGGGTCTCGACTGTATATACAAGTCTACTCTGGAGAATCGATGCCCTGTCTCGAAACTCCCACGACTAGGGACCTTTTAAGGATGTGCTTATAGACTCCAGCTCTCACTTATATGATCGCCCTCATACTGCTGGTAGTCAAGCAAGAATCCTAGGGGCTCTATCAACGTGCAATAGCGACTCGTAAGGTCACCTAAAGCAGTACACGATGATAAACGTAAACCAGATAGCATACTATCATCTTGAGTAAGACTGTCCTACTTGGATAGGTCCTCCCTCAATCATTGCAATCACGTGCCTGTGATCCAATAATTGATTCTGAGGGCACTATCTCCAACAATCTCCCACTTGCACTCAAGGCTAATTATTGCGATGTCGTATACTCACAGCCCGTGTGATACCGAACACCCAACTCCTCTACTAGTCAGTCTCACAAAGCTCGTTTGCGAAACTATTGCGTTCGAGAAATAGCCTCAGTGAGTGGATCTGCTATGGTGTTTCTTTCTATGTCTCTCTTTATCTCAAGTTCGCGGAGAAAGCCATCTCCCGAAATGAGCAATACCTGTCTTAGAATGTGTCTGGATGTCTGATGGGACCTAGCTCATAAATGAACTCCAAATCCAAACTTCTTAGACTGTGTCGTCAACTGAACTTAATCAGTATCCCGCGCCATGCCTCCCTCAGTATCCGCCTGGACCACCTGTCCAAAATACTGCGCCTCGTCAGAGGGAAAACTATAACTCTGACAGCCACTCTGCCATCAAGGTCACCTTGGAAGCCTGGAATGATAACTGTCTCCCGAAGGAGAAAGCTGCTATCATATCCCTAGAACATCAACTTATGTTCTAAAACTGCTTCCGACTGTTTCTCCAGGATTGGATCAATATCAACTTATTGCACCTACTGTAAGAACAACATCTGGTGTGGTACTTGACATCTCATGATTGACTCAATTGCCTAAGCAAGTGATCTGTCAATCATGCGTATCCCTCTCCCCTTTAGTCTGTAAGACACCTTTAGAGAGGGTGACTCCATCACCTGCAGGTACACCACCATGCCAGGAGTCGTTCATTCTAAATACTCATAGAATGCTGTCAAGGTACCCAGATTAAGAAACCACCCAAATCTAGATCTAAAACCATAGATCCAGTAACCAGAATGTACGATATAAGATCCAATTCCTATGTGGAGAAACTACTGTGTGACAACCAAAGTATAACCGATCGTAGTATAGGAATTTCACTTCCTACTCTGTGTATGTCATCCAAATACCAGGACATCACACCCTACCACCTTATTAACAGATCTATCCCCTATTCTGATAAAGTCAAACCTATGACTGTCACGTCAGAAATAGATGATCTATCTCCGCTATATCTGCTATAGTCTATAAATAGGCATAAGCTAACTGTCCACTAATGCTTCTGCTGCTCCCACTGACTACGACAACCCTCTGGCAGAGTCATATAGACGTACACTTCTAAATCTAGTTCAGAACGACGCTATACTCATCCTCCTGCCAGGTCTCACAGTCTGGAACAACAGCAATGGCAAGTCTGGGTAAACAAGAACCTCCATGTCACCGTCCTTGAGGCTACCGGAGTACCTCTCGGGTGCCTGAGGTTACCCACCATATCTGCGGAGTGGCTAATGGAATGTCAAACCAGATTGAATCTTTAGGTTCTTATCAAATCTTCAGTAATCGTTTGCGGTTCTGGAATCACTTCCGGTTCTACCATACTCCTACTACTGTTTTCTGAAAAAATCCATTTTTAATAAAACTGTGGCGAGTCTAGAACAATATCACTATTGATCTTCTAGATGGTAGAATATCAACCCTCGTCATAGCCTGCGTCAACCCACAAACAACCATTACAGAAACATGCCTTGAGTTATCCAGAGTCTGGTTTTATGCATAAGCTGGACAACTCCCCGTACCTTAACAATGTCAAGATATGAACTATTCTACATTCAATATAGAAACAGAGGCACTGATTTAATTGAACCAGATTCAAATCATGCAGCTGTCACCAGTGCATGTCTACTAAATGGAAGGAGGCCGATCAGCGTTACTCAACTTAGGAGTGCTTCCAATTATGAGTAACCTGAAAGAGAAGAAAGTTCTCTTAAACATTACTATCATCTAAATGCCATATACAAGTATCTACATCTTCGATCACTTTGAAGAATCCTGATACTTGCAATACCTGGTTCTCTACTTTATTCATATACCTATAACTTCTCAAAATTCGGACCCTGTATTTCTACGAAACACCTGTCTATAAACTAGAAAAGTCATAAGTAAACCGAATATAGTACGAGAACCAACCCCTCTGTCCTCATGGACGCTGGACAACATACAATACTCTGTATTAGTCCCTTGAGTCTAATAACTCATTCACTGTGTGTCGTAGGTTGAAAACTGTACTATGGTTATGAAGAATTACACAGTTGTTCAATACTCCTTACCTAACCATCCACTGATATAGGTAAATGTCATGGACATAATCTTAAAAAGGTATATCTCACTCTATTAAAATAGACGTACAGATATATCAATTTGAAATTGGTGCATAACAACGGATATTCAAAACTAAATATTTGCCGTCCGGCAAACAACCCAGGTAACTTCCTCAAATATCACCAATTACAACGAATTCCGATATAATGAGGATGATCACCTAATTCCCAATAACTTACTCCCACTCATCATCTGTAAAACCATACAGATGTGAGAATCATACCTGGTAAATACATACCCTGGAGCAAGTGTCTAATCGGGAAATTAGTTTTCTATTAACAGTACACAGTGAAACTGAAACATTGAAATGTTTCGATGGGGTATCCTGGTATTCCTAGTAATGCCTCTTCCATTATCCAGATTCACAACTATAACCGTATAATTCTTTGCCACCTCTCCAAATCCCTTTATATGTCTTTAGTCATTACCTTCTGTACACCCCTTTAGGCCAAATGGTTTTCTTCCTTCCCTACCGTTCGGCACCAGCCTATGGTTTGGAAGAAGACTATCCAATAAGCATAATGGGTGTACTATCCTGATCCTAGGAGCACTCGCAATGCGAGAGAAGGTGAAGATAAAAGACAACCGAATAAACTTTATTCATATTTCTCCTGAACCAGGATCCATCCCCGAACTGGAACAAGTTCCTTTCGAGTTCGTATATAACCATACGATGGATTATCCAATAAACTTGGGATCTTCGTAGTGATACGGAGTGTCCTGGAGAAATAGAAAGGTGATTTAGGATTGGCGAAGAAATACTTGGTTTGGTCGTGAATAGCAGTCGCAATTTACTTTGCCCTCTTACTAATCCCTTTCTTTGTCTTTACATAATACCTTCTGTACACCACCGTTAGGCTAATTGGTTTTCTTCATTCCCTACCGGTCGGCACCTGCCTATGGTTTGGAAGAAGACTATCCAATTTGAGTAATAGGTGTACTACTCCTAAACCAAGGAGTACTCGCAACCTGAGAGAAGGAAAAAAAAGGAAAAGACAACTGAATAGTCCTATTCGTTTTCTCCAGAACAGGAAACCATCCTCGAATTCCTTCGAGTTCGTATATAACCATACGATGGTTTTGTCCAATGGAAGTGGACGTTCGTAGTAATACGGGGTGTTCTGGAGAAAAGGGTAAAAGCAGGAGTGGCAATGAGGTTTGCAACTCTGACAATCCAAAAGCCAGTGTTAAGAAGGTTCGGTCAACTTGATTGTGCACATTGTATATATGATATATGTTTGTGCACTAGTTTGTATCATGTTTGATGATACATGCAAACTTGGGTGTGTATGCTTTAAACCATAGTTTAGGTTAATGGTTAAGGTTTTATTTATTTATTTATTTATTTTTGGCAAAATAAAATGGTGGCTTGCTTTGTTTTATTCTTGAAGCTTCATGAAGTTTTGAAAGTCTTAACCATTTTGTTTTTTCCTTAACCTGGCCATTACACCTAACCCTAGTTTATTCTCTACATCTGTTAACTTCACCCATGGTTGCATTATGATAAGCATCACTTGATTTTCTATTTTGGAGATTATTCATTAATTCTTTTTCTTTCTTCTTCTTCTTCTTCATGAAGAAAAGAAAAGCTTTCTTGAAAATTCCAAGTGATGAATCCAAGTGAGAAATCCAAATCCAAAGTGAACCCACTTCCTATTTCTTCATCCTCTACCACTTGCCATGATGTAGTAGAGTGTGCTATCTTCACAAGTTTCATGACCAAGTGAAGATGGAGCTTAAGTTTGAGTCGCCTCGACGTAGATCATCTTCGGCATCGAAGTCAACGACATAGCCCAATCATTTCTCCGATGAAACCAATGCTAGAGTCCGGGATCCAGTTGATCGCAGCGGAGGGACGTCATCACGGAGCTAAGGAAGTGGAGGACCGGATCTACAAAGGTTGTAGTCCCTTTCACTCATAGTTAAGTTGTTAACTTGCTTATAGTTTCGCCTATCCTCTAGTTAACGATATAGCATAGGGTTTCTCGGCACATAATTTTTTTAATTTGGCATGGTTGATGCCTAGTGGAACCTCTCGAGTGTGCCTAGGAACCCTACAGTGGTATCAGAGCCTAGCTAGAGTTTTAGGCGAAGTGTAGACGAAGCTAGAAGTCCAATCGAACCCGATATCCCCTGATTTCAACCCTCTCTGTACAATTTTTCAAACTGTGGATTTTTATGAATTAAAAATGCTCAGAAAATAGTGCAGGTATATATAAGGTTAACTGTAGAAAACGAGACTCTAACTCATTAAAACGGCCGCGGAATCGCGGCAATGACATGCCATTGGCGGCGGTTCCGCGGCGCAATTAAAGAGTTAGGCTTTCAGTTTTGTACAGTTTCCCCCGTATGTGATTCCTGATGTTTCTGGGTGCTTTTAAATATACTCAACAGTTGAGTTTTCGGGGGTGTATTGGGGACTCGTCAATTCGATCGGATATTCTAACCTCGTTTATGGTTTTCCGGGTAATTTTAGAACATGTTAAAAAGCTCGACCGGATATAAATACCCAATTTTTCCCCTGCCGGGAAATTTCCAACTGTTGGATTTTTCCGTAGTTTAAGAATGTTCTAAGTATTGCAAGTAACGCGATGGACCCTCTAGAAGACAACAAACCTTAACTCGATTATGTGACCATCTTGAACTGCTCTTTGAACCTTAGGGTTTGGGGCAGTACGGCGTGCCACATGTGAGGCGTTGGCTTGACCCTTCTACGGCTGGACCGTCGGTACTGTGGCATGAAGTGAATGTTTTAAAACTTATTTCATGTGTTGAGTTGTTTCGGGAAAACTTGGGTGTTTGATTGTTTGATCGGAAAGTTTAACATTTTCTATTTATCTGGAATATGATACAATATTTGGAATCCACAAGTAGTTATGAGATAACTGATTTGAATATTATAAATCTAGTAGTCTAGTCTCAATTGATCGGTTGCCACGGGATTTTGATGTGATCAAAAGTCCGTCGCAATCACGTAGCGTACGCGGATACTCGCCGGTAAACTTAAAAGATAACCACGCCCCATAGCCCCGACCAAGTGACTATAGGAGAACCCCGTCGCCGAAAGCATCCATTCAGGTGCTCGCGGCAGCGGTGTTCCACCTTGGTGCACTTCGTCGACGGTATCGGGGGTGCGGCCGTCTACTGAAGTTTGCGACGAGCATTCGATCAGGATGTCGGGAATCTTGTTGAATTGCCCGACTTGGTATTGAAAAGAGTTTTCGATAATGAGACTAAAATGCGGGGTTTATATTTGTTAGGCATGCGATGTCTAAGGAATTCATATGATTAGGCATGCGATGTCTAAAGAGGTTGCGGATTCCAACTGTTGTAGTTTTACACTTTCTTTTCTGTGACCGTAAGTGTAATATGTGATATCGCCGGTTTCGTTGCTATATGTCAACGACAATTGGGATGGGCATATTTACTTACGTTGATGACATGTGATGTTATGTGTTGCTGGATATGTTATATTGGATCGTCGTGTTTGAATAGCTGGGGGTTTTATGTGAGATGAGAGTTTTTATTTTCATTCATGTAAATTTAAATGTATGTAATATTCTTTTATTGGGGCACTTCCAGGTTGCGGAAGATGTCACCATTTGTATATTATTTACTTTTCCGCACTAGGATAGACCCAAGGAGGGGAGCACAAGTAACCGGGTTCTAGGGTCCAGTGGGAGACCAACTCGAGGAGTCGAGTCCGGGTCTCCTAACTCTAGAATTGGTAGGGTTGCTTGCCGCTCTCGTAGGGGTCTAGGGGTGTGGGTTTGGCTATTCATCGCGACCGTGGAATCCGTGTTTTATTCAGGCTCAAAATAAAACATGGACGTCCTAGTATATCCAATATTTCATATGATATCTTCTGCTGCGATATCTGTGATGTGATCATTTGATGTTCTGTGATAGATACTGTATATAGTATATATGATATATTATATAGACGTTACTTATATTTTACACCCGCGCTAGCCCTGCCCCGCTCTGCCGTTAGTTACCTAACCTAACGGTGCATGAGGGGACATCGAGGCGAATGCGGATGGCATAAGTGTACGTCGTATTTATCTGTGATGTTTAGATACTTAAATGATGGGACTTCATTAATATGATTAATGAAAATAAAAGAAACCTAAAGATGTTGTGGAATCGAATTTTCAAAAACAGGTAGCTACAGTTCTTGCTTTGCATCGCGGTGTTCCTTGTAGAACATCCTGCACCTTATTCGATGAGGAAAGGGCCGAGATCCCTTCACCGGGAGTTACCCTTTAGCAATAACTGGCAGATGCTACACACTCGGTTTGTCTTTTGATTTCTTCTATAGTTTCTGCTTTGCACAGTGATATATATGATATATCCCGCACCTCATTCGATGTGGAAAGGGACGACGATCCCTTCACCGGGAGTGACCCCTTTAGCAAAACTAGAAAAGCCTAGAAAACACTCCATTTTAAAATCATTTGATTCTACAACGATATCAATTTCATTACACAATAGGTTTTCAGAAAAACCTGTCGTAGCCCTACGTCATTTCAGATAAGTCCTACTTAGTATTCATGCTACGTTTGTTGACCTGCGTCAAGGCGTAGTGTGCGGTAGCTAACTAGTATTTATCTGTTTATGCATATGATGCAGATTGGATTAGGGTAGTCGTGCGACTTTGTTGGCCTGCGTCAAGGGTCGTGCGGGTGGGTTTAATTCAATCAAGAAATGACGGGTTGAACTTGACTAGCGGACTATGCTTTGTTGGCCTGCGTCAAGGTCATAGGACGCTAGGGGTAAAATATTATTGAGAATTTCAAGTGTTGAAATTTGCAATGAGATTGCATACCTTCTATGAGATAGTTGGATCCCGATACCCGCTGCGAGTAAGAGTTACTCTTGGGAGAGTTTTACACATTACAATTAGCCGATCAAGTAGGCGTCTAGAAAGGTGTTAACGAGGTTACGACTCTGGGAAAACGAGGTTTACTTTAATTAGGTTCGTGCGAAAGCACGGGGGACCTCCCTCAAAGTACCGACACTGGCCTGGCTGAAAGTTTGGCGAACTTGTAGCGTGTAATTAATCCCGGCTAGTCTTTCCTTTTAGGGTTTTAAGGAAGATTTGATAAAAACAGTGGGAGCCATCCTGATTAGATAAAATAATAACCAATCTGATCTTGCAAGAGCATACGTTGAGTATTTTCTTCTCTCTCTCTCCAGGTAGCGACCATATCACGCCTTAATCAAGATAATAATACGGATATATTGACCGAACCCGCTTTTTATACTGAGCTGGGGAACGTTGGTCCCGCTCCAACTTATAATTGTTATAAGACAGAGCAGGAAATTGGGGATTACCAGAATTCCCGTGCCGCCCAAACAAAGAAAGTGCATACTGATGCATCATCTTCGGGTATGTTCATTACAGAGAACTGTTTCTCATTATCCTTTACGTCCTAGGTATGTGATACCGGATCAGGATCCCACATATGTAATCTGTTACATGGGCTACAGAAAGGTAGAGAACTGAGAACGGGTGATAAGTTTCATGAGACAGAAAACGGGGCAAGTGTTGCAGCCAAGTCTGTTGGTCACTATCACCCTGTTTTACCAGAATACATTGATTCTGAACAAATGTTATTAGATACCGAACCTGATATACAACATCATATCTGTCTCTTTATTAGTAAAGAAATGATATAATTTTGTATTGTTGGATAATGTTTTGAACATTTCCTATATCAAAAGTTGATCGGTTCAGGCACGTTATCTAAAAGCATTGATGTTCTAAATCAAACTACAGTTCTTAGCATACAGAACACACACAAGAGGAAGAGTTAAGAAATGAACGGATCCTTCTTGAGGCATTGTACACTAGGTCATATCAATGCGACCCGGCTAGCTGAAGTTACAGGTAGATGTATATTTAAATTAGTTTCAATTGACATCTTATGAAACTTGCCAGTCATGTCACAACGATATAATGACCACAGCTCTGTTTATTGGAAACACAGAAAGAGTTAGTGAACTCTTGGGATGATACATGTTGATATATGAAGGTCCCCTGTCTACACATGCCAAGACCGGTTCTTTGTACTTCATTAGATTCACTAATGATCTCTCAAGATTCAGACATATGAGCCTGTTGAAACACAAGTCCGATCCTTTTGAGATATTCACAGAATATAAGTTAGAAGTAGAGAACCAAAATACAGGTATAAGTATTATGTCCTTTGATGAGATCAAGGAGGAGAATACTTGAGCACGGAAATCCTGAACTATTCTAAAGGAGAATGAGATTCTCTCTCAGCATTACTCCTCCGTATACACCATAGTACGATGGTATATCGGGGCGGAGCAATAGCACCTTATATGATATAGTGTGCTCTATGATGAGTACTACTGAGTTTCATATTTCCTTTTGGGAGTTATGCACTTGAGAAGTTGCATACCTATTGAATAAGGTTCAAATCAAATCAGTTGCCTACCACTTCATATGTAATATGGAAAGGGAAGAGCCTATTTCTTAAGTTAGTTAAGATTTGGGGTTATCCGGCCTATGTCTAAAAGCAAAATCCGGACAAGCTCGAGGCAAGGTCTGTTATGTAGAACTGGAAAGGTTCCAGCTATACAAACTACAGCTGATGATTTGGTAGAACCAAAGGATTCAATAGATTCCGACAAACCTCAGCCTCTCCGCTGATCTAGCAGGGTTCCTCATCCGCCTGAGAGATACTTCGGTTTCTCGATGACAGTGGGAGCGAGGACTGCATCATGAGATGATGACCCAACTAGTTTCAAGCTGGCCATCAGGGGTGGGACTCTGTAAGAATGGCTGGATGCTTAGCGATCTAAGATGGAATCCTAATACACCAACAAAGTATGGACTTTGGTTGCTTTATCTGAAGGGTTAAATCCCCATCAGGAGCAAGTATATCTTGAGAAGATTACTTTGTGTACATAGAAAAGTTGAGACTTTCAAAGCTAGACTTGTTAAAGGTTTGCATCATTGACCAGGTATGGATTATGATGAAACCTTTTCAAAGGAGCTATGCTTAAGTCCATCCAGATCCTACTTGCCAAGGCTACATACCATGACTACGATATCTGGTGGTTGGGTGTCATGACAGCTTTTCTAAAATGATGTTTTAGAAGAGAGCGTCTATAAGTACACAGCCAGAAGGCTTCGTAGACAGTGGGAGCAGCGGAAACGTGTGCAAGATGTTTTATGTGATAAAGCAGGCATCACGGAGTTGGAACGTCTGTTTTGATGTGGTAGTCAAAGAGTTTGACTTCATCAAAATGGTAGATGAACCTTGTATATACAAAAAGGTAGTAGGGAGTATGGTGGTGATCCTCGTAAAGTACGTGGATGACATACTCTTGATAGGGTAGGTGTTTCCTATGCTACGCTCCGTCAATCTCCGCTTATCACAAGGATTCTCCATATAAGATCAAAGTGATACCTCCTAAAATCCTGTGTTATGATCTATGACATAGGTCTAATTGGATGTAAGGATACTCACTAGTTGTAGTGAGAAGGTATCAATCGATCCTGGGGAGAATCACTGGAAAGGTTCCAGGATGATAAGGACGACTGAATGTCAGTCACAGGCATTGTCTTTACCCTCAGTAGAGGGATGGTATGTTGGAAGTGTTCCAACCTATATACCGTGACTTACTAGACGATTAAAGGAAAGATACATCGTTACTAAGGATGCAACCAAAGAGGCAGTCTGGATATATATATATAAGTTCATGAGATGAACTTCGTTCCTACCATTGTGTGACAATGGAGTTATGGCTTTAGCCAAGGAACTACCGCCCCATCAGAAATCCAGATATAATTCTCAGGCAGTATCACTTGATCATGGAGATGGTTGATCTCCAAGCAGATCGAGGTTAGGAGAGCAGACGTAGAGGACAACAGCGCGGATCCACTCACAAAGGCCCTTTCCCCAGTAGAGACTTTTATGGGATGGTTGTGTTAGTTATATGTATGCCCTAGAGGCCATTACTGTACATAGGATGTATATTGTAGTGGATGCTGGGACATATATAGGGAGGACTTTCTTGCTCGACATGATAATATGCTATCTGGTTGCACTTTATCTTAACGTGTACACAGATTGTCTCTCTGTTACATGTTGGTAAAGCCCTTAGGATGTGTACTTGACTACCTGGACTATGATGTGGATCATACTAGTGGGGACATGATAGTCCATAAGTACATCCTTCAATGTCCCAAGTCGTGGGTGTATCGAGACGGGGCATCGATATACCATAGTAGACTAGCGTATACCTTCTCGACCCATACAGATGGGCGATGGATGATCCCATATCCATTGGTGTTTGACATCAGAGATGATATACGGGTGCTCAGTGGAGACTGGGTACACTGGACAGACTCGCCGAGAACTCCCAGATGGTATTATACTTTACGTCAGAAGGCAGTTCTCTGGTGACACTGGTACAGGTTAGTCTATAGACCCGAGATCGTCATAGAGACTTGTGTGATTCCTACTATGCTTTGATTTCCACCTTACCACGTCCAAGAGGGCATGCAAAACGGTGGTTTTTGGGTACAGTCCCGAATCACATGGAAGCAATGAGCGATATGAGGGGATTCGTCTCTCCCGGTATAGGGAGTTGATGTTGCGCTGTGTTCGATTGGCTATAACCAGAAATCCCTGGCCAAGGTTGCTGAGATTTAATGGTAAGTGTTATCAGTAGTTTCTCGAACTGTTATAGACCTCATATCGACACGACTTATCGAGCTACTGGGGTCTGAAGTTTACCACCCCTAGGCGAGATATGTGACACATCAAACGACGAGACCGGACTGTACGGTAAGTGTTACTGGTTGGATTCACAGGAGTGTGAGCGGGCTTGCTCGTTGATCTTCTGATCGCTCAATACCCGGGTGGCCGTTACGTTTAGCAGACCGCTTGCGGCTTGTGGGTGTTTGATATGATCATCACCTGCTACCGGCGTATTGACGAGTCTTTAGAGTCCTACACAGAGGTTTCCTGGCTCAAGCGAAACGAAATAGGAGCGCATATGAGATATGTACGGGACCGAGAATAATACCAGTATGTGATACTGAGTTCTATTCTCGCGATATGTATCATTGGACGATTATATGAGATATAGCCGGGTTACCGAATCAAAGGTTGATTCGATACATTGATACACTTGATATTAGTCGGTTATATGCAGTATGACCGGCTCATTAAATCAAGTGTTGATTTAATGATTTAATGTATAATTATATATTTGATATATTACTTTGCATTAACTAGTATTGGTTCACTTAAGATGGATTTTCCCACTTGATGTGCACATTGTATATATGATATAATTTTGTGCACTGGTTTGTATCAAGTTTGATGATACATGCAAACTTAGGTGTGTATGATTAAACCATGATTAGGTTAATGGTTAGGGTTTGATTTACTTATTTATTTATTCTTTTCATTTATTTTTGGGCAAGAAATAAAATGGTGGATTCTTTTGTTTTTACTTGAAGCTTCATGAAGCTTTGAAAAGCTTTGACCATTTTGTTTCTTTCCTTAACCCTAACCATTTACTTAAACTCTAGTTTATTCTCTACACTTGTTAACTCACCCATGGTTGCTAAATGATAACCATCACTTGATTTTCTTTTTGAGATAATTCATTATTCATTTTCTCTTCTTCTTCTTCTTCTTCTTCATGAAGTGAAGAAAGCTCTTCTGAAAATTTCCAAGTGATGATTCCAAGTGAGAAATCCAAATCCAAAGTGAACCCACTTCCTATTTCTTCATCCTCTACCACTTGCCATGTAGTAGAGTGTGTTATCTTCACCAGTTTCATGACTTAGTGAAGGTGGAGCTTGAGTTTGAGTTGCCTCGACGTAGATCATCTTCGGCATCGAAGTCAACGACCTAGCCCGATCATTTCTTCGACGAAACCAACGCTAGAGTCCGGGATCCGATTGATCGCAGCGGAGGGACGTCATCATGGAGCTAAGGAAGTGGAGGACTGGAACTACAAAGGTTGTATTTCCATTCACTTAGCAGTAAAATAGTTTACTTGCTTGTTTCGCCTAATCTCTAGTTAACGATCTTCATTAGGGTTTCTCGGCACCTAGAAAAATTTGATTTTGGCATGGTTGATGCTTTGTGGAACCTCATTAGTGTGCCTAGGAACCCTACAGGGGTATCAGAGCTACTAGACATTGGATGTCGATCTATGGGGGGTTCTCACTGTGTGACAGTGTGGCGAAGCATAGGCTCTTACCCCCAGGGTGTCCCGAGACCGGAAGGTGTTCCGACGGGTTGTAGTCCTCACGAGGGGGCATGCGTAAAAAGTAGCCGCTGAGGGACCCGTTGGTGCCACGGCGACCCCATTGGATGGGGTTGCTACCTGACCTACAGTGGTATCAGAGCCTAGCTAGAGCTTTAGGCGATGTGTAGACGAAGTTAGAAACCCGATCGAACCCCGAAACCCTAACTTTGAGCCCTCTCTGTCCTTTTTTCAAAACTGTGGATTTTTTTAGATTAAAAATATGCAGAAAAATCAACAGACTTTTTTAGGAGTTGCTGTGCAAAACGAGTGCCTAATTCAATTAAAGCGCCGCGGAAACGCGGCACGAGCATGGCTCTTGCGGCGGTTCCGCAGCCGTACAGTCACATTGATACTTTATTTCTGCACAGTAACTTCCTTATTAGTTTACTGAATCTTCTGGAAATTTTTAATGTATACTCAAGTGTTGAGTTTTCTGAGTTGTATTGGGGGTTCGACGTTTCGATCGGAATCTTTAACTTTGTCTGTGTTTTTCCGGATAATTTAGAATATGTTAAAAAGTTCGACCGGATATAAATACCGAATTTTTCCCCTGTTGGAAAATTTCCATGTGTTGGATCTTTCCGTAGTTTAAGAACGTTCTAAGTAGTGCAAGTAACGCGATGGACCCTCTAGAAGACAACAAACCTTAACTCGATTATGTGACCGTCTTGAACTGCCCTTTGAACTTTAAGGTTTGGGAAAGTACGGCGTGCCACATGTGAGGCGTTGGCTTGACCCTTCTATGGCTGGACCGTTCGTACTGAGGCATGAAGTGAATGTTTTTAAACTTATTTCATGTGTTGAGCTGTTTTGGGAAAACTTGGGTGTTTGATTGTTCGATCGGAAAGTTTAACATTTTCAATTTATCTGGATGTGATACAATATTTGGAATCCACAAGTAATTATGAGATAACTAATTTGAATATTATAAATCTAGCACTTTAGTCTTACTTGATCGGTTGCCACGGGATTTTGAAGTGATCAAAAGTCCGTCACAATCACGTAGCGTACGCGGATACTCGCCGGATAAACATAATAGATAGCCACGCCCCTTAGCCCCGACCAAGTGACTGTAGGAGAACCCCGTTGCCAAAAGCATCCGTTCGGGTGCTTGCGGCAGCGGTGTTCCGCCTTAGTGCACTTCGTCAACGGCATCGGGGGTGCGGCTATCTACTAAAGTTTGCGACGAGCATTCGATCAGGATGTCGGGAATCTTGTTGAATTGCCCGACTTGATATTGAAAAGAGTTTTCGATAAATGAGACTATAATGCGGGGTTTATAATTGTTAGGCATGCGATGTCTAAGGAATTCATTTGATTAGGCATGCGATGTCTAAAAAGGTTGCGGATTCCAACTGTTGTAGTTTTACACTTTCTTTTCTGTGACCGTAAGTGTAATATGTGATATCGCCGGTTTCGTTGCTATATGTCAACGACAATTGGGATGGGCATATTTACTTACGTTGATGACATATGATGTTATGTGTTGCTGGATATGTTATATCGGATCATCGTGTTTGAAAAGCCGGGGTTTTTAATGTGAGATGAGTGTTTTTCATTTTCATTCATGTAAAAACTTGTATGTAATATTCTTTTATTGGGGCACTTCCAGGTTGCGGAAGATGTCACCGTTGATGTATATTATTTACTTTTCCGCACTACGATAGACCCAAGGAGGAGAGCACAAGTAACCGGGTTCTGAAGTCCAGTGGGAGACCAACTCGAAGAGTCGAGTCCGGGTCTCCTAACTCTAGAATTGGTAGGGTTGCTTGCCGCTCTTGTAGGGGTCTAGGGGTGTGGGTTTGGCTATTCATCACGACCGTGGAATCCGTGTTTTATACTGGCTCGTATTGAAAACACGGACGTCCTAGTATATCCAATGTTTCATATGTTTCTTCTGCTACGATATCTGTGATGTGATCATTTGTTATTCTGTGATAGATACTATATATAGTATATATGATATATTATATAGACGTTACTTATGTTTTACACCCGCGCTAGCCCTGCCCCGCTCTGCCGTTAGTCACCTAACCTAACGGTGCACGAGGGGACATCGAGGCGAATGCGGATGGCATAAGTGTACGTCGTATTTATCTGTGATGTTTATGTGACTTAAATGATGGGACTTCATTAATGTGATTAATGAAAGAAAAGAAGACTAAAGATGTTGTGGAATCGAATTTTCAAAAACAGATAGCTACAGTTCTTGCTTTGCATCGCGGTGTTCCTTGTAGAACATCCTGCACCTTATTCGATGAGGAAAGGGCCGAGATCCCTTCACTGGGAGTGACCCCTTTAGCAATAACTGGCAGATGCTACATACTCAGTTTGTCTTTTGATTTCTTTTATAGTTTCTGCTTTGCACAGTGATATATATGATATATCCCGCACCTCATTCGACGAGGAAAGGGCCGACGATCCCTTCACCGGGAGTGACCCCTTTAGCAAAACCAGAAAAGCCTAAAAAACACTCCATTTCAAAATTCATTCGATTCTACAACGATATCAAGTTCATTACGCAATACGTTTTCAGAAAAACCTGTCGTAGCCCTCCGTCATTTCAGATAAGTCCTACTTAGTATTCGTGCTACGTTTGTTGACCTCCGTCAAGGCGTAGTGTGCGGTAGCTAACTTGTATTTATCTGCTTATGGATATGATGCAGATTGGATTAAGGTAGTCGTGCGGCCTTGTTAACCTCCGTCAAGGGTCGTGCGGGTGGGTTTAATTCAATCAGGAAATGACGGGTTGAACTTGACTAGTAGCCTATGGTTTGTTGACCTCCGTCAAGGTCATAGGACGCTAGGGGCAAAATATTATTAGGAATTTCAAGTGTTGAAATTTGCAATGAGATTGCATACCTTCTATGAGATAGTTGGATCCCGATACCTACTACGAGTAATTGTTACTCCTGGGAGAGTTTTACACATTACAATTAGCCGATCAAGTATGTGTCTAGAAAGGTGTCAACGGGGTTACGCCTCTGGGAAAACGAGGTTTATATTAATTAGGTTCGTGCGAAAGCACGGGGGACCTCCTTCAAAGTACCAACACTGGCCTGGCTGAAAGATTGGCGAACTTGTAGCGTGTAATTAATCCCGGCTAGTCTTTCCTTTTAGGGTTTGAAGGAAGATTTGATAAAAACAGTAGGAGCCATCCTAATTAGATAAAATAATAACCAATCTATTCTTGCAAGAGCGCACGCTGAGTGTTTTCTTCTCTCTCTCTCCAGGTAGCGACCATATCACGCCTTAATCAAGATAATAATACGGATATATTGACCGAACCCGCTTGTTATACTGAGCTGGGGAACGTTGGTCCCGCTCCAACTTATAATTATTATAAGACAGAGCAGGATATTGGGGATTACCAGAATTCCCGTGCCGCCCAAACGAAGAAAGTGCATACTGATGCATCATCTTCGGGTGTGTTCATTTCAGAGAACTGTTTCTCAGTATCCTTTACGTCCTGGGTATATGATGCCGGATCAGGATCCCGCATATGTAATCAGTTACATGGGCTACGGATAGGTAAAGAACTGAGAACGGATGATAAGTTTCATGAGACAGAAAACGGTGCAAGTGTTGCAGCCAAGTCTGTTGGTCACTGTCACCCTGTATTACCAGAATACATTGATTCTGAACAAATGTTATTAGATACCGAACCTGATATACAACTTCATATCAGTCTCTTTATTAGTAAAGAAAGGATATAATTTTGTATTGCTGGATAATGTTTTGAACATTTCCTATATCAAAAGTTGATCGGTTCAGGTACGTTATCTAAAAGCATTGACGTCTAAATCAAACTACAGTTCCTAGTATACAGAACACATACAAGAGGATTATGTCCCATGATAAGATCAGGGAGGAGAATACTTAAGCACGGAAATCCTGGACTATTCTAAAGGAGAATGAGATTCTCTCTCAGCATTATTCATCCGCATACACCACAGCACGTCGGTGTATCGGGGCAGAGCAGTTACACCTTATTTGATATGGTGTGCTCTATGATGAGTACTACGGAGTTTCCTATTTCCTTTTGGGAGTTATGCACTTGAGAAGTTGCATACCTATTCAATAAGGTTCAAATCAAATCAGTTGCCTACCACTTCATATATGATATGGAAAGGGAAGAGCCCATTTCTTAAGTTCGTTAAGATTTAGGGTTGTCCTGCCTATGTCTAAAAGCAAAATCCGGACAAGCTCGAGGCAAGATCTGTTATGTACAACTGGAAAGGTTCCAGCTATACAAACTACAGCAGATGATTTGATAGAACCAAAGGATTCAATAGTCCCCGACGAACCTCAGCCTCTCCGCCGATCTAGTAGGGTTCCTCACCCACCTAAGAGATACTTCGATTTCTCTATGACAGTGGGAACAAGGATTGCATCATCAGATGATGACCCAACTAGTTTCGAGCTGGCCAACAGGAGTGGGACTCTGTAAGAATGGCTGGATGCTTAGCGATCTGAGATGGAATCCTTATACACCAACAAAGTATGGACTTTGGTTGCTATATCTGAAGGGTTAAATCCCCATCAGGAGCAAGTGTATCTTGAGAAGATTACTCGGTGTACATGGAAAAGTTGAGACTTTCAAAGCTAGACTTGTTAAAGGTTTGCATCATTGACCAGGTATGGATTGTGATGAAACCTTTTCTAAGGAGCTATGCTTAAGTCCATCCAGATCCTACTTTCCACGGCTACATACCATGACTATGATATCTGGCGGTTGGATGCCATGACTGCTTTTCTAAATGATGTTTTAGAAGAGTGAGTCTATAAGTACACAGCCAGGGGGCCTCGTAGACAGTGGGAGCAGCGGAAACGTGTGCAAGATGTTTTATGTGATAAAACAGGTATCGCGGAGTTGGAACGTCTGTTTTTGATGTATTAGTCAAAGAGTTTGACATCATCAAAATGGTAGATGAACCTTGTATAAACGAAAAGGTAGTAGGGAGTATGGTGGTGATCCTCATAGAGTACGTGGATAACATACTCTAGATGGGGAAGGAGTTTCCTATGCTACGCTCGGTCAATCTCCGCTTATCACAATGATTCTCCATATAGGATCAAGATGATACCTACTAAATCCTGGATTTTGGATCTATGAGATAGATCTAATTGGATGTTAGGATACTCACTAGATGTAGTGAGATGGTATCAATTGTTCCTGGGGAGAATCACTGGAAGGGTTCCATAGTGATAAGGACGACTGAATGTCAGTCACAGGCATTGTCTTTACCCTCAGTAAAGGGACGGTATGTTGGAAGAGTTCTAAGCTAAATACCGTGACATACTAGACGATTAAAGGCAAGATACATCGTTACCAAGGATGCTACCAAAGAGGCAGTCTGGATCTATATAAGTTCATGAGATGAACTTCGTTCCTACCATTGTGTGACAATGGAGTTGTGGCTTGTGCCAAGGAACCCCCATCCCATCAGAAATCCAGATATAATTCTTAGGCAGTATCACCTGATCATGGAGATGGTTGATCTCCATGGTGATCGAGGTTAGGAGAGTAGACTCGGAGGACAACACGGCGGATCCACTCACAAAGGTTTTTTCCCAGAGAAAGACTTATATGGGATGGTTGAGTATTAGATACTACAACCACTGATACAGATGGCCCTAGTGCAAGTGGGAGATTGTTAGTTATATGTATGCCCTAGAGGCCATTACTGTACATAGGATGTATATTGTAGTGGATGCTGGGACATATATAGGGAGGACTTTCTTGCTCGACATGATAGTATGCTATCTGGTTGCTCTTTATCTTAACGTGTACACTGATTGTCTCTCTGTTACATGTTGGTAAAGCCCTTAGGATGTGTACTTGACTACCTGGACTATGATGCCGATCATACTAGTGGGGACATGGTAGTCCATAAGTACATCCTTCAAGGTCCCTAGTCGTGGGTGTATCGAGACGGGGCATCGATATACCACAGTAGACTAGCGTATACCTTCTCGGCCCATACAGATGGACGATGGATGATCCCATATCAATTGGTATTTGACATCAGAGATGATATACGGGTGCTCAGTGGAGACTGGGTACACTGGACGGACTCGCCGAGAACTCCCAGATGGTATTATACCTTACGTCAGATGGCAGTTCTCTGGTGACACTGGTACAGGTAAGTCTGTAGACCCGAGATTGTCATAGAGTCTTGTGTGATTCCTACTGGGCTTTGATTTCCACCTTACCACGTCCAAGAGGGCGTGCAAAACGGTAGTTTTTTGGTGCAGTCCCAAATCACATGGAGGCAATGAGCGATAGGAGGGGATTCGTCTCTCCCGGTATATGGAGTTGATGTTGCGCTGTGTTCGATTTGCTATAACCGGAAATCCCTGGCCAGGGTTGCTGAGATTACTGGTAAGTGTTATCAGTAGTTTCTCGAACTGTTATAGACCTCATATCAACACGACTTATCGAGCTACTGGGGTCTGACGTTTACCATCCCTAGGCGAGATATGCGACATATCAGACGACGAGACCGGACTGTACGGTAAGTGTTACTGGTTGGATTCACAGGAGTGTGAGCGGGCTTAGTCGTTCTTCTTCTGATCGCTTAATACCCGGGTGGCCATTACGTTTAGCAGACCGCTTGCGGCTTGTGAGTGTTTGATTTGATCATCACCTGCTACCGGCGTATTAACGAGTCTTTAGAGTTCTACAAAGAGGTTTTCTGGCTAAAGCGAAATGAAATAGGAGCGCATATGAGATATGTACGGGACCGAGAATAATACCAGTATGTGATACTGAATTCTATTCTTGCTATATGTATCATTGGACGGTTATATGAGATATAGCCGGGTTACCGAATCAAAGGTTGATTCGATACATTGATACACTTGATATTAGTCGGTTATATGCAGTATGACCGGATCATTAAATCAAGTGTTGATTTAATGATTTAATGTATAAATATATATTTGATATATTACTTTGCATTAACTAGTATTGGTTCACTTAAGATGGATTTTCTCACTTGATGTGCACATTGTATATATGATATAGTTTTGTGCACTGGTTTGTATCATGTTTGATGATACATGTAAACTTGGGTGTGTATGATTAAACCATGATTAGGTTAATGGTTAGGGTTTGATTTACTTATTTATTTATTCTTTTCATTTATTTTTGGGCAGGAAATAAAATGGTGGATTCTTTTGTTTTTACTTGAAGCTTCATGAAGCTTTGAAAATCTTTGACCATTTTGTTTCTTTCCTTAACCCTAACCATTTACTTAAACCCTAGTTTATTCTCTACACTTGTTAACTCATCCATGGTTGCTAAATGATAACCATCACTTGATTTTCTTTTTTAGATAATTCATTATTCATTTTCTCTTCTTCTTCTTCTTCTTCATGAAGAGAAGAAAGCTCTCTTGAAAATTTCCAAGTGATGATTCCAAGTGAGAAATCCAAATCCAAAGTGAACCAACTTTCTATTTTTTCATCCTCTACTACTTGCCATGTAGTAGCATGTGTTATCTTCACAAGTTTCATGACTTAGTGAAGGTAGAGCTTGAGTTTGAGTTGCCTCGACGTAGATCATCTTCGGCATCGAAGTCAACGACCTAGCCCGATCATTTCTTCGACGAAACCAACGCTAGAGTCCGGGATCCGGTTGATCGCAGCGGAGGGACGTCATCACGGAGCTAAGGAAGTGGAGGACCGGATCTACAAAGGTTGTATTTCCATTCACTTAGCAGTAAAGTAGTTTACTTGCATGTTTCGCCTAATCTCTAGTTAACGATCTTCATTAGGGTTTCTCGGCACCTAGAAAAATTTGATTTTGGCATGGTTGATGCTTTGTGGAACCTCATTAGTGTGCCTAGGAACCCTACAGAGGTATCAGAGCTACTAGACATTGGATGTCGACCTATGGGGGGTTCTCACTGTGTGACAGTGTGGCGAAGCATAGGCTCTTACCCCTAGGGTGTCCCGAGACCGGAAGGTGTTCCGGCGGGTTGCAGTCCTTGCGAGGGGGCATGCGTAAAAAGTAGCCGCTGAGGGACCCGTTGGTGCCACGGCGACCCCATTGGATGGGGTTGCTGCCTGACCTACAGTGGTATCAGAGCCTAGCTAGAGCTTTAGGCGATGCGTAGACGAAGTTAGAAACCCGATCGAACCCCGAAACCCTAACTTTGAGCCCTCTCTGTCCTTTTTTCAAAACTGTGGGTTTTTTTAGATTAAAAATATGCAGAAAAATCAGCAGGCTTTTTTAGGAGTTACTGTGCAAAACGAGTGCCTAATTCAATTAAAGCGCCGCGGAAACGCGGCACGAGCATGGCTTGTGCGGCGGTTCCACGGCCGTACAGTCACATTGATACTTTATTTCTGCACAGTAACTTCCTTATTAGTTTACTGAATCTTCTGGAAATTTTTAATGTATACTCAAGTGTTGAGTTTTCTGGGTTGTATTGGGAGTTCGACGATTCGATCGGAATCTTTAACTTTGTCTGTGTTTTTCCGGATAATTTAGAATATGTTCAAAAGTTCGACCGGATATAAATACCCAATTTTTCCCCTGTTGGGAAATTTCCATGTGTTGGGTCTTTCCGTAGTTTAAGAACGTTCTAAGTAGTGCAAGTAACGTGATGGACCCTCTAGAAGACAACAAACCTTAACTCGATTATGTGACCGTCTTGAACTTCCCTTTGAACCTTAGGGTTTGGAAAAGTACGGCGTGCCACATGTGAGGCGTTGGCTTGACCCTTCTACGGCTGGACCGTTGGTACTGAGGCATGAAGTGAATGTTTTTAAATTTATTTCATGTGTTGAGTTGTTTCGGGAAAACATGGGTGTTTGATTGTTCGATCGGAAAGTTTAACATTTTCTATTTATCTGGAATGTGATACAATATTTGGAATCCACAAGTAGTTATGAGATAACTAATTTGAATATTATAAATCTAGCACTTTAGTCTCACTTGATCGGTTGCCACGGGATTTTGATGTGATCAAAAGTCCGTCGCAATCACGTAGCGTACGCGGATACTCGCCGGATAAACTTAATAGATAGCCACGCCCCTTAGCCCCGACCAAGTGAATGTAGGAGAACCCCGTAGCCTAAAGCATCCGTTCAGGTGCTTGCGGCAGCGGTGTTCCGCCTTAGTGCACTTCGTCGACGGCATCGGGGGTGCGGCTATCTACTAAAGTTTGAGACGAGCATTCGATCAGGATGTCGGGAATCTTGTTGAATTGCCCGACTTGATATTGAAAAGAGTTTTCGATAAATGAGACAAAAATGCGGGGTTTATAATTGTTAGGCATGCGATGTCTAAGGAATTCATTTGATTAGGCATGCGATGTCTAAAAAGGTTGCGGATTCCAACTGTTGTAGTTTTAAACTTTCTTTTCTGTGACCGTAAGTGTAATATGTGATCTCGCCGGTTTCGTTGCTATATGTCAACGAAAATTGGGATGGGCATATTTACTTACGTTGATGACATGTGATGTTATGTGTTGCTGGATATGTTATATTGGATCGTCGTGCTTGAATAGCCGGGGTTTTTTATATGAGATGAGTGTTTTTCATTTTCATTCATGTAAAAACTTGTATGTAATATTCTTTTATTGGGGCACTTCCAGGTTGCGGAAGATGTCACCGTTGATGTATATTATTTACTTTTCCGCACTAGGATAGACCCAAGGAGGAGAGCACAAGTAACCGGGTTCTAGAGTCCAGTGGGAGACCAACTCGAGGAGTCGAGTCCGGGTCTCCTAACTCTAGAATTGGTAGGGTTGCTTGCCGCTCTCGTAGGGTTCTAGGGGTGTGGGTTTGGCTATTCATCGCGACCGTGGAATTCGTGTTTTATACTGGCTCGTATTGAAAACACGGACGTCCTAGTATATCCAATGTTTCATATGTTTCTTCTGCTGCGATATCTGTGATGTGATCATTTGATATTCTGTGATAGATACTATATATAGTATATATGATATATTATATAGACGTTACTTATGTTTTACACCCGCGCTAGCCCTACCCCGCTCTGCCGTTAGTCACCTAACCTAACGGTGCTCGAGGGGACATCGAGGCGAATGCGGATGGCATAAGCGTACGTCGTATTTATCTGTGATGTTTATGTGAATTAAATGATGGGACTTCATTAATGTGATTAATGAAAGAAAAGAAACCTAAAGATGTTGTGGAATCGAATTTTCAAAAACAGGTAGCTACAGTTCTTGCTTTGCATCGCGGTGTTCCTTGTAGAACATCCTGCACCTTATTCGATGAGGAAAGGGCCGAGATCCCTTCACCGGGAGTGACCCCTTTAGCAATAACTGGCAGATGCTACACACTCGGTTTGTATTTTGATTGCTTCTATAGTTTCTCCTTTCCACAGTGATATATCCCGCACCTCATTCGACGAGGAAAGGGCCGACGATCCCTTCATCGGGAGTGACCCCTTTAGCAAAACCAGAAAAGCCTAAAAAACACTCCATTTCAAAATTCATTCGATTCTACAACGATATCAAGTTCATTACGCAATAGGTTTTCAGAAAAACCTGTCGTAGCCCTCCGTCATTTTAGATAAGTCCTACTTAGTATTCGTGCTACGTTTGTTGACCTCCGTCAAGGCGTAGTGTGCGGTAGCTAACTAGTATTTATCTGCTTATGCATATGATGCAGATTGGATTAGGGTAGTCGTGCGGCCTTATTGACCTCCGTCAAGGGTCGTGCGGGTGGGTTTAATTCAATCAGGAAATGACGGGTTGAACTTGACTAGTAGCCTATGCTTTGTTGACCTCCGTCAAGGTCATAGGACGCTAGGGGCAAAATATTATTGGGAATTTCAAGTGTTGAAATTTGCAATAAGATTGCATACCTTCTATGAGATAGTTGGATCCCGATACCTACTACGAGTAATTGTTACTCCTGGGAGAGTTTTACACATTATAATTAGCCGATCAAGTAGGTGTCTAGAAAGGTGTCATCGGGGTTACGTCTCTGGGAAAACGAGGTTTACATTAATTAGGTTCGTGCGAAAGCACGGGGGACCTCCCTCAAAGTACCGACACTGGCCTGGCTGAAATATTGGCGAACTTGTAACGTGTAATTAATCTCGGCTAGTCTTTCCTTTTAGGTTTTGAAGGAAGATTTGATAAAAACAGTGGGAGCCATCCTGATTAGATAAAATAATAACCAATCTATTCTTGCAAGAGCGCACGCTGAGTGTTTTCTTCTCTCTCTCTCCAGGTAGCGACCATATCACGCCTTAATCAAGATAATAATACAGATATATTGACCGAACCCGCTTGTTAAATTGAGCTGGGGAACGTTGGTCCCGCTCCAACTTATAATTGTTATAAGACAGAGCAGGATATTTGGGATTACCAGAATTCCCGTGCCGCCCAAACGAAGAGAGTGCATACTGATGCATCATCTTCGGGTGTGTTCATTTCAGAGAACTGTTTCTCAGTATCCTTTACGTCCTGGGTATATGATGCCGGATCAGGATCCCGCATATGTAATCAGTTACATGGACTACGGATAGGTAAAGAACTGAGAACGGATGATAAGTTTCATGAGACAGAAAACGGTGCAAGTGTTGCAGCCAAGTCTGTTGGTCACTGTCACCCTGTATTACCAGAATACATTGATTCTGAACAAATGTTATTAGATACCGAACCTGATATAAAACATCATATCAGTCTCTTTATTAGTAAAGAAAGGATATAATTTTGTATTGCTGGATAATGTTTTGAACATTTCCTATATCAAAAGTTGATCGGTTCAGGTACGTTATCTAAAAGCATTGACGTCTAAATCAAAATACAGTTCCTAGTATACAGAACCCATACAAGAGGAAGAGTTCAGAAATGAACGATTCCTTCTTGAGGTATTGTAGACTAGGTCATATCAATGCGACCCGGCTAGCTGAAGGTACATTTAAGATGAATATTTAAATCAGTTTGAATTTACATCTTATGAAACTTGCCAGTCATGTCACAAAGATTAGATGACCATAGCTCTGTTTATTGGAAACAGAGAAAGAGTTAGTGAGCTTTTGGGATTGATACATGCTGATGTATGAAAGGTCACCTGTCTACACATGCCAAGACCGGTTCTTTGTACTTCATTACATTCTCTGATGATCTCTCAAGATTCAGACATATGTTCCTCTTGAAACACAAGTCCGAACCTTTTGAGATATTCACAGAATATAAGTTAGAAGTAGAGAACCAAAATATGGGTATAAGTATTATGTCGTATGATGAGATCAGGGAGGAGAATACTTAAGCACGGAAATCCTGGACTATTCTAAAGGAGAATGAGATTCTCTCTCAGCATTATTCATCCGCATACACCACAGCACGTCGGTGTATCGGGGCGGAGCAGTTACACCTTATTTGATATGGTGTGCTCTATGATAAGTACTACTGAGTTTCCTATTTCCTTTTGGGAGTTATGCACTTGAGAAGTTGCATACTTATTGAATAAGGTTCAAATCAAATCAGTTGCCTATCACTTCATATGTGATATGGAAAGGGAAGAGCCCATTTCTTAAGTTAGTTAAGATTTGGGGTTGTCTGGCCTATGTCTAAAAGCAAAATCCGGACAAGCTCGAGGCAAGGTCTGTTATGTACAACTGGAAAGGTTCCAGCTATACAAACTACAGCAGATGATTTGATAGAACCAAAGGATTCAATAGTCCCCGACGAACCTCAGCCTCTCCGCCGATCTAGTTGGGTTCCTCACCCACCTGAGAGATACTTCGGTTTCTCTATGACAGTGGGAACGACGATTACATCATGAGATGATGACCCAACTAGTTTCGAGCTGGCCATCAGGAGCGGGACTCTGTAAGAATGGCTGGATGCTTAGCGATCTGAGATGGAATCCTTATACATCAACAAAGTATGGACTTTGGTTGCTATATCTGAAGGGTTAAATCCCCATCAGGAGCAAGTATATCTTGAGAAGATTACTCGGTGTACATGGAAAAGTTGAGACTTGTTAAAGGTTTGCATCATTGACCAGGTATGGATTGTGATGAAACCTTTTCTAAGGAGCTATGCTTAAGTCGATCCAGATCCTACTTGCCATGACTACGATATCTGGCGGTTGGGTGCCATGACTGCTTTTCTAAATGATGTTTTAGAAGAGTGAGTCTATAATTACACAGCCAGAGGGCCTCGTAGACAGTTGGAGCAGCGGAAACGTGTGCAAGATATTTTATGTGATAAAACTGGCATCGCGGAGTTGGAACATCTGTTTTTGATGTATTAGTCAAAGAGTTTGACATCATCAAAATGGTAGATGAACCTTGTATAAACGAAAAGGTAGTAGGGAGTATGGTGGTGATCCTCGTAAAGTACGTGGATGACATACTCTAGATGGGGAAGGAGTTTCCTATGCTACGCTCGGTCAATCTCCGCTTATCACAATGATTCTCCATATAGGATCAAGATGATACCTACTAAATCCTGGATTTTGGATCTATGAGATAGATCTAATTGGATGCTAGGATACTCACTAGATGTAGTGAGATGGTATCAATTGATCCTAGGGAGAATCACTGGAAGGGTTCCAGAGTGATAAGGACGACTGAATGTCAGTCACAGGCATTGTCTTTACCCTCAGTAAAGGGACGGTATGTTGGAAGAGTTCCAAGCTAAATACCGTGACATACTAGACGATTACAGGCAAGATACATTGTTACCAAGGATGCTACCAAAGAGGCAGTCTGGATATATATAAGTTCATGAGATGAACTTCGTTCCTACCATTGTGTGACAATGGAGTTGTGGCTTATGCGAAGGAACCCCCGTCCCATCAGAAATCCAGATATAATTCTTAGGTAGTATCACCTGATCATGGAGATGGTTGATCTCCAGGGTGATCGAGGTTAGGAGAGTAGACTCGGAGGACAACACGGCGGATCCACTCACAAAGGCTTTTTCCCAGAGAGAGACTTATATGGGATGATAGAGTATTAGATACTACAACCACTGATACAGATGGCCCTAGTGCAAGTGGGAGATTGTTAGTTATATGTATGCCCTAGAGGCCATTACTGTACATAGGATGTATATTGTAGTGGATGCTGGGACATATATAGGGAGGACTTTCTTGCTCGACATGATAGTATGCTATCTGGTTGCTCTTTATCTTAACATGTACACTGATTGTCTCTCTGTTACATGTTGGTAAAGCCCTTAGGATGTGTACTTGACTACCTGGACTATGATGCAGATCATACTAGTGGGGACATGGTAGTCCATAAGTACATCGTTCAAGGTCCCTAGTCGTGGGTGTATCGAGACGGGGCATCGATTTACCAGAGTAGACTAGCGTATACCTTCTCGACCCATACAGATGGGCGATGGATGATCCCATATCCATTGGTGTTTGACATCAGAGATGATATACGGGTGCTCAGTGGAGACTGGGTACACTGGATGGACTCACCGAGAACTCCCTGATGGTATTATACCTTACGTCAGATGGCAGTTCTCTGGTGACACTGGTATAGGTTAGTCTGTAGACCCGAGATCGTCATAGAGACTTGTGTGATTCCCACTGTGCTTTGATTTCCACCTTACCACGTCCAAGAGGGCGTGCAAAACGGTGGTTTTTGGGTACAGTCCCGAATCACATGGAGGCAATGAGCGATAGGAGGGGATTCGTCTCTCCCGGTATAGGGAGTTAATGTTGCGCTGTGTTCGATTGGCTATAACCGGAAATCCCTGGCCAGAGTTGCTGAGATTTACTGGTAAATGTTATCAGTAGTTTCTCGAACTGTTATAGAGCTCATATCGACACGACTTATCGAGCTACTGGGGTCTGACGTTAACCACGCCTAGGCCAGATATGCGACAAATCAGACGACGAGACCGGATTGTACGGTAAGTGTTACTGGTTGGATTCACAGGAGTGTGAGTGGGCTTGCTCGTTGATCTTCTGATCGCTCAATACCCGGGTGGCCGTTACGTTTAACAGACCGCTTGCGGCTTGTGGGTGTTTGATATGATCATCACCTGCTACCGGCGTATTGACGAGTCTTTAGAGTCCTACACAGAGGTTTCCTGGCTCAAGCAAAACGAAATAGGAGCGCATATGAGATATGTACGGGACCGAGAATAATACCAGTATGTGATACTGAATTCTATTCTCGCGATATGTATCATTGGACGGTTATATGAGATATAGCCGGGTTACCGAATCAAAGGTTGATTCGATACATTGATACACTTGATATTAGTCGGTTATATGCAGTATGACCGGATCATTAAATCAAGTGTTGATTTAATGATTTAATGTATAATTATATATTTGATATATTACTTTGCATTAACTAGTATTGGTTCACTTAAGATGGATTTTCTCACTTGATGTGCACATTGTATATATGATATAGTTTTGTGCACTAGTTTGTATCATGTTTGATGATACATGCAAACTCGGGTGTGTATGATTAAACCATGATTAGGTTAATGGTTAGGGTTTGATTTACTTATTTATTTATTCTTTTCATTTATTTTTGGGCAAGAAATGAAATGGTTGATTCTTTTGTTTTTACTTGAAGCTTCATGAAGCTTTGAAAAGCTTTGACCATTTTGTTTCTTTCCTTAACCCTAACCATTTACTTAAACCCTAGTTTATTCTCTACACTTGTTAACTCACCCATGGTTGCTAAATGATAACCATCACTTGATTTTCTTTTTGAGATAATTCATTATTCATTTTCTCTTCTTTTTCTTCTTCTTCTTCATGAAGAGAGGAAAGCTCTCTTGAAAATTTTCAAGTGAGAAATCCAAATCCAAAGTGAACCCACTTTCTATTTCTTCATCCTCTACCACTTGCCATGTAGTAGAGTGTGTTATCTTCACAAGTTTCATGACTTAGTGAAGGTGGAGCTTGAGTTTGAGTTGCCTCGACGTAGATCATCTTCGGCATCGAAGTCAACGACCTAGCACGATCATTTCTTCGAAGAAACCAACGCTAGAGTCCGGGATCCGGTTGATCGCAGCGGGGGGGACGTCATCACGGAGCTAAGGAAGTGGAGGACCGGATCTACAAAGGTTGTATTTCCATTCACTTAGCAGTAAAGTAGTTAACTTGCATGTTTCTCCTAATCCCTAGTTAACGATCTTCATTAGGGTTTCTCGGCACCTAGAAAAATTTGATTTTGGCATGGTTGATGCTTTGTGGAACCTCATTAGTGTGCATAGGAACCCTACAGGTTGAGTATGAGATACTTCAACCATAGCTAATTGTTGGGTATGTGATACCACAACAGATGGCCCTAGTGCAAGTGGGAGATTGTTAGTTATATGTATGCCGTAGAGGCCATTACTATACATAGGATGTATATTGTAGGGGATGCTTGGACATATATAGGGAGGACTTTCTTGCTCGACATGATAGTATGCTATCTGGTTAATCTTTACCTTAACGTGTATACTGATTATCTCTCTGTTACATGTTGGTAAAGCCCTTAGGATGTGTACTTGACTACCTGGACTGTGATGCGGATCATACTAGTGGGGACATGGTAGTCCATAAGTACATCCTTCAAGGTCCCTAGTCGTGGGTGTATCGAGACGGGGCATCGATATACCAGAGTAGACTAGCGTATACCTTCTCGACCCATACAGATGGGCGATGGATGATCCCATATCCATTGGTGTTTGACATCAGAGATCATATACGGGTGCTCAGTGGAGACTGGGTACACTGGACAGACTCGCCGAGAACTCCCAGATGGTATTATACCTCACGTCAGATGGCAGTTCTCTGGTGACACTGGTATAGGTTAGTCTGTAGACCCGAGATCGTCATAGAGTCTTGTGTGATTCCCACTGTGCTTTGATTTCCACGTTACCATGTCCAAGAGGGCATGCAAAATGGTGGTTTTTGGGTACAGTCCCGAATCACATGGAGGCAATGAGCGATAGGAGGGGATTCGTCTCTCCCGGTATAGGGAGTTGATGTTGCGCTGTGCTCGATTGGCTATAACCGGAAATCCCTGGCCAGGATTGCTAAGATTTACTGGTAAGTGTTACCAGTAGTTTCTCGAACTGTTATAGACCTCATATCGACACGACTTATCAAGCTACAGGGGTCTGAAGTTTACCACCCCTAGGCGAGATATGCGATATATCTGACGACGAGACCGGACTGTACGGGAGTGTTACTAGTTGGATTCACAGGAGTGTGAGCAGGCTTGCTTGTTGATCTTCTGATCACTCAATATCCGGGTGGCCGTTACGTTTAGCACACCGCTTGCGGCTTGTGGGTGTTTGATATGATCATCACCTACTGCCAGCGTATTGACGAGTCTTTAGAGTCCTACACAGGGGTTTCCTGGCTCAAGCGAAATGAGATAGGAGCGCATATGAGATATGTGCGGGACCGAGAATAATACCAGTATGTGATACTGTATTCTATTCTCATGATTTGTATCATTGGACGGTTATATGAGATATAGCCGGGTTACCGAATCAAGTGTTGATTCGATATATTGATACACTTGATATTAGTCGGTTATATGATATGATCGGATCATTAAATCAAGTGTTGATTTAATGATTTAATGTATAATTATATATTTGATATATCACTTTACATTAACTAGTATTTGTTCACTTAAGATTGATTTTCTCACTTGATTGTGCACATTGTATATATGATATATGTTTGTGCACTAGTTTGTATCATGTTTGATGATACATGCAAACTTGGGTGTGTATGCTTTAAACCATAGTTTAGGTTAATGGTTAAGGTTTTATTTATTTATTTATTTATTTTTGGCAAAATAAAATGGTGGCTTGCTTTGTTTTATTCTTGAAGCTTCATGAAGCTTTGAAAGTCTTAACCATTTTGTTTTTTCCTTAACCTAACCATTACACCTAAACCCTAGTTTATTCTCTACATGTGTTAACTTCACCCATGGTTGCATTATGATAAGCATCACTTGATTTTCTATTTTGGAGATTATTCATTAATTCTTTTTCTTTCTTCTTCTTCTTCTTCATGAAGAAAAGAAAAGCTTTCTTGAAAATTCCAAGTGATGAATCCAAGTGAGAAATCCAAATACAAAGTGAACCCACTTCCTATTTCTTCATCCTTTACCACTTGCCATGTAGTAGAGTGTGTTATCTTCACAAGTTTCCTGACCAAGTGAAGATGGAGCTTGAGTTTGAGTCGCCTCGACGTAGATCATCTACGGCATCGAAGTCAACGACCTAGCCCGATCATTTCTCCGATGAAACCAACGCTAGAGTCCGGGATCCGGTTGATCGCAACGGAAGGACGTCATCACGGAGCTAAGGAAGTAGAGGACCGGATCTACAAAGGTTGTAGTCCCTTTCACTCATAGTTAAGTTGTTAACTTGCTTGTAATTTCACCTATCCTCTAGTTAACGATCTAGCATAGGGTTTCTCGGCACATAATTTTTTTAATTTGGCATGGTTGATGCCTAGTGGAACCTCTCGAGTGTGCCTAGAAACCCTACATCGTATCTGGAGTCTCCCAAGCAACGTATCCCATCACATGATATCCGAAAGATGTCGAACCATCCTATCGACTCGTCAGAACCTCCTAATCCCCTAAGAGCTCAACATCTTGGATACAGTTTAATAGTATCGAATACATACCACAGCATCGGTGGTCCAGCCGTAGAAGGGCAAACCCAAGCCTCACTAATGGCGCCGCGGAACTGCCGTAAACTCTAAGGTTCAAAGGCTTTCACACGGTCATTATGTTGAGTTAGGGTTTCATTCTTCTAGAGGGTCTATAGACTCGCCTGCATGTCTTTCCGAATACTTTAATCTTGGAAAATGGGCTCCTGACATTCGATCGTCTCAATCGACTCTCAATGAATCTGCGTGAAGTCGCCTCTAACTGAAATCAACCTATCTGATGACCTCGGATCGGGGTAAGCGAACGAACCGCATGTCTTAGTCATTCACCCTCGGGTGACTAGCGACTCACCATCATATCTCTAAGTATATGCTCAAGCTGCAGTAGCTCCAATCATCTGGGCGATATCTCGTCACTCGCAGCAACAACTAGCTCATGCGTCTGTACGCTGAACAGCGCCTCAATCATCATGAATAAGTGATATATCAATGGTCATCACATCCTGGCTGGCCTCTATCAGTGGCTCAATCCTCTGGTACCGATCGACACGTCCGAGAAATCTCGTAAAAGCAATTTGTCAAACGCTCAAGGCACGAAAACACAATAAAACGAAGCCTCTATATGCAATCGTATGTCTCTGGAATCACGCCCTGGTCAGTCCTCGTCCACGACGAGCCCATGCTGATGCAACTCGAGCCGTAGCTCACTCTGCCCATGCAATCGTAGCAGCAAAATCATAACCAGAATCGATGAGGATAGATCATAGGAATGAATATAATACTGTGCAAGGAAATGTACATCCTAAGCTTTCTTAAGCGGAGTGGCGTGTCGTAAGTATGCCGCGGAACATACGTACGGTACGACCCTCTACTCAAGCTACCTACTCCATCAACCAAGGGTCATCCTATGCGATGAAAGTTCGGGTATAATACCCCCTCGACTAAGTCTAAGTTCCATAAGGTCAAGCCTAAGTTCCATATATATATAAACGCCCTAGGATCCACATAGTCAAACTTAAACTCGAACCAAGCTTAACCTAGTGCTCTGATACCAACTTTGTCACGACCCGAAAGAGCACGTGACTGGCTCTTGAACCATATGAAGTTTATAGGACCCCATCTGATCCAAGTAAGCCAAAAGCCCAGAAATCTAAAACCATTTTAAGGATTAAATAAAGAAAACTGGTTTTAAGAAGCAAAGAAAACATGTTTTGAAAATCAAAGTTTTTAAATAACTAAGCCGAATATGCATTTTTCAAATGTGTAATCTTTCCTGAAAATTTCGGCAGAGTTTCCTTTGTAAATACTAGCCCCGAACGGGGCACAACAAGAATAATATATATATGCAAGGAAAAAGGCATCCCCAAGCGGGAGCTAGCTCTTCGTCAATCGACGGTCACAACCACGCAAGCAATATAATATACAACGCCAAGGGGCGAGGATCAAAACTCAAAAGAACTCAAAACAGCCAGAAAACCGTAATACTACAAACCCGACTCTAAGGTCAAAATAATACATCACTGTTTTTCTAAGTCTGAAACAATATACAAATTTTTGGTTGATGGAATTACTAGATACAACTGGAAAGTACATGTACAAGGGTGGTTCTGATGCAAAAGAACCCACCTACCAAAGCAAGTCACCCATATGGAAGCAGTGTGCCAGAAATGCCGCTATGGAATCTGTACGGCAAAAACCTGCAAGAACTGTGGAACAACGGGGGTGAGTTGCCAACTCGTGAATAGAAAATATCTACAAGCAGAAATCGAATGTATGACCCATCCTAGGTCAATACGATCAGATATATATAAACCTCAATATGAATAAATCCGAAGCATGCTAAACTGGCAATGTAACCTCTATACATAAGTGTAGTGCCAAGTGCTCGTACCAGTGCCTTAGGTAATAACATATCATGAATATGAGGTAAGATCAATGTAATCAAATCTGCATGTACGTGGATCCCGTCCACTCGTCACCCAATGACAATAACCATCATGCATGAAAATATCATAAGCATATGCATGGAAATATGAGGATATAAACCATTAGTGTCCCTCGCGACACGTCGAAATCATGGAACCGGAGTGTCCAGCATCGACACTCAAAAACATCATGAAAGCTGTGCCCAGCATCGGCACGTAAATCCTCATAAATCGGGCATCCGTCAGTCCGGGTCAGCCACCTCTCTCATATATCGGGCATCCGTCAGTCCGGGTCAGCCCCCTCTCTCATATAGCGGGCATCCGTCAGTCCGGGTCAGCCCCCTCTCTCATATATCGCTCTAGCACCGAGAAAATATATGGTGGACGCACTGAAATATCAGATCAAGGGTAACCGGGTTTTTAAAACAATTACATATTCTCTTTTGAAGTACCCACGGTTCCCAAATCCAGAAATATCATGGAAACAACATATCTCAATGCGTATAATCAGAAAGCATGATGTATGCGACATGCAAAAGAAAGGCAAACATAGCAGTATGTCATGCAACACGGAATACACAGTATATAGGTACATAAGTGTGCCATGCAAGGTCATATCCTGAATGCAACAGTACTACAGTGTAGTGACATGGCAATTATCGATGATGAAGTGTGTGAGCCGGCGAGCAGTGTACGTAGAACATATGCATCATCGATAATGGTGCTAGTGTCCTAACAGCATGATTGTAATATAGCAATAAACGCAAGCAATGCAATGCAATTAGCATGAATATGCGGAATCGAATAATCGACGCAACAGTAAAGAATCTACAACAATAAATATATCATACAGTTGTGACTTTTGAAATAAGACGAATCGGGGTTTTTGGTAAAATAAGGGCTACGGTGTTTTAAGAAAAGAGGTGTCGTTTGGAAATATCCGTAGAATCCCTTTTTGTCTATCCCTGATTCGCTGGTTTTGAAATAGGTATGACTCGGGTGGTCTAGTCTAACGCCTACTATGCAAACTACGGATCTAACTATCAAGCCAAACGGGAGGGGTATAGAAACCACCTAAATCTGAGTCGATATATATACATATATATAATAGTCGGTGATCCCGCCTCAATAGTATCACATACGATACAATCTACATCATATAATATCCTCGAGTCATGAGTGCGGATCTATCATCAATATAAAGCTCGTACGGTAAATCATCGTATGGCCTCCCAATAGCTGGGTACGGGTCAATATCACATTCATCTCATCAATATATGGTATCCTTATCATCATATCACGTGATCTGGGGTACTGATCTAAGTCTAGTACAATCGATACAATCTAAACAAATATAAGCGCGTGTGTAAAACACACGTCCAAAGGCCCGCTAAAATCTCGTATCGTATCCCAAATACGAATCACATCACATCATACTGCCGACCTCACGGCCCCGTGCCTAAAACTCATCGACTCATCTTCAGTATCATACACTATCCTCATCATCATGATATAAGTGTAGCAATAAGCATGTGTGTGCGTGTGGGTGTAAACCTATGCAAGGGTTCGCAAATAGAAAAATACACTAGTTCACTTCTAACTCTAAATATCCATAGTACACCTAACACATCTATGATCTCCATGTCACTCAATAAGCTATCATATATATAGTATATATAGTATATCAGACATCGAAATGCGGGGGTGCTATACGCCATCCACCCGATTTCCCCCGTAGATATAATCTACTCACTTGGTCTTCGCTTGCAGAAATTGATGACGTCGCGCTTCTTCGCCTCGGAATCCTTGCGAGGGTACCTACAGTAATAAACAATCGCAATACGTATTAAAATCGAGGCAGAAAACCGATACAACGCACAGTGTGCTCATAGGTTGGAACCTATGTCCTAAACGTGCAAATCAATCAAAAAATCCCTGTTGTCGATGTACGAACACCCGACAACCAAATACAAATCCAAATATCAAGAAAGTGCATTTTAAAATACGGAAAACATAGCCTAAAACACACCAAAATGCTCCCAGATTTTCCCCAGGTGACAATTAGCCAAAACTGCATATAGGAGGGGTCTAATTTAGTGCAAAATGAGCCATGGACCAAATCTGGGACAATTCTACCCTACTCTGGCCGCAAATTGTGGCCAGAATGAATATATCTGCGGCCAGGGGTTTGAATTAAGGGTCCGGGTCTCAGTGGTAGCTTCCTAGGTGCCTGCACGACTCCTAGTAATCCCAAAATCAGTTCTAGTGGCCCCGGGTTGCTCCAGATTCCAAAATACCCTCACAAATCACACATTTATCCGATGTCGGGGTTTCTAAATCCGTATTCCGGGTTTCAAGTCTCTGTTTTGGGTCATAATTCAAGCACTAGGGTGTTAGGGTGGCCTCTACTGATCTCAATTTCACAACACAACTCTTAATTCCCTCAAACCCTAATTAAGTCTTCCTTAAGTCCACAACATCACCCGATATCGATTCAATTTTAACATAGGGGTATAAGTAATGCAAAAACTAATCTAATGGTTCAGTAAATATCTCATTTGGCAACTCAAGAAAATTCTTGAGTTGCCCCTAGTGGCCAAAATCCTTACTTTCTTGGTCCGATGTGTTTGTCTCGAGCTCGTGCACCTTTTAGTGAAAAGGAGATATGGTTTTGGAGTTGTTTTTGAGGTGTTTAGAGGGCTTGAAGAGGGGAGGAAGTGAGGGAAGAGGCAGCAACAGCTGAAGGGAGAAGGAGGGAGAGGAGAGAAGGAGTTGATGAAGAATGGCCAAGTCAACACTAACCCCTCTCTTTTCTCTCTCACCCATACCTACTACCACTATTCTATTCTTTTCTTTTCTATTTTCCCCAAACCTTCTCATTCAAATAGTAAACCCAAACAACATGGTAGAAAATAAAACACAAGTGTAGAAAAAAAGATATGTGCATGTTTTGCACAAAACACCCCCAAAATCCGATTAGCGATTTTTAATCGCGGTTAGCACTAGATTAGCATATAATTAATCATAAAAACTTAAAAATGGCATAATTCCATAAAATACCCTATTTTAGAATTTTCCATGATTTTTTCCAAATTTTTTCCTATTTATTTGTATTTAATTATACCGAAATATTAAAATATTCATTAAAATAATATTAAATTATAAAAACTCCCAAGAATAATATTTTATTATTTTGAAATGTTACATCATGTAACCATGAAATGAACCCCCACCTCAATAAAGTGGCCGGGCCCCCTCCCTCTCACATTTCCAAAAAGAAAACATTTCCAATTTTCAAATTACAATAAACAAATCAAACCATACTCAAATTCCATGTTCATGCCATGCTTGAAGTCACATCATCTTTTCCACCTCATTAATAAAACAAATGAATTTCCATAAATGGAAAATCAAATAATAAGGTGGCAAAGCTTCTAGAAGCTATCCCGTATAAAATACGGAATACTTCCCGGTACATGTATCGAAATACATATATGCGTATTCGTACAAAAATATGAATAGCCAAGAGAGAAAATGAATAGTGAACAATAATACTAGAATACGTATATATAAATACATATATAAATTATTAAATCAAAACCCGATTTTACTAATCCGGCTTAATCCTAAGCCGCTAGTATTATCAACCGTCCGATTAAAGTCTGCGCAGCAAATGCACATATTTAATCGGACACCCGTATGTACCAACATACGACATATACACCATATCGCCTGAACCATGAAAACCCTCTGTGTGGGACTCTAAAGACTCGTCAATACGCCGGCAGTGGGTTTAAACACAAGCACGTCAGCGGCACTAGCTATACGTAACGGCTACCCAGGTATTGAGCGAAAGGGAGGCCGACGAGCAAACTCATCCTGAACCCCTACTGAGCCTGACAGTGACAATATCCGTACATTCCGGTCTGTTCGTCTAAGAGTATCGCATATCGAGTCTAAAGGGGTGGATAAAGTCAGACCCCTAACAACGCGATATTTAGTGTCGGCATGATACCCATCACCTCCTAAGAAACTATCGATCCTGGATCGGTAATCCTCGTCTACCATGGCCATGGATTTGTGGTGATGGCCACCCGTACACAACACGACATCAACCCCCAATACCGGGAAAGACGAATCCCCGACGATCCGATCACTGCCTCCATGTGGCTCGGGACTGTACCCAACTAAAACCTGTTTGCACGACTCCTTTGAGCCGTGGTAGGGTAGTAATCAAAGCACAGTAGAAACTCACACGAGATAATTGACGATCTCAGGTCGACAGACTAACCTGTACACATATCACCTGGGAACTACAATCTGACAATAGGTATAACACCAACTAGCAGGTTCCTGGCACGTCCGTCCAGTGTACTCATAACCCAATGAGTACCTGCATACTATCTTAGGTGAACAAACTAACACCAATGGCTTGTGAGACCTGGCCACCGCCCCTCGTCGGGGTCTCGATCAGTATACACTAGTCTACACTGGAGTATCGATGCCCGGTCTCGACACTCCTACGACTAGGGACATTTAAGGATGTGCTTATAGACCCCAGCTCCCACATATATGATCGCCATCATAATGCTGGCAGTCAAGCAAAAATCCTATGGGCTCTATCAACATGATGATAAAAACAAACCAGATAGCATACTATCATCTTGAGTAAGACTGTTTTATCGGTATAGGTCCTGCCTCAATCAACATAATCACAAGTCTGCGACTATGATAATTGCCTTGAGGGCACTATAGCCAACAAACTATGCCGAAAGCACAAGTCAAATCACATGCAAACCATAGGCATGAAATCCAAATCAACATCTCGAATGACATTAAATCGAAGTCAAATGCAACTGTGGTGTACAAAAACTCAATCATCCAAATGGATTACCCAAAAGCACAGAAAACCGAAATAACAGACACGTGATATTCGAATCACCAAATCGCAAATCATAAACACTGTCGTCGATATGTCCTTCCTTCAAAGTCGAGAAGGTGTCGGTGCATCCAAAGCTAGCAGAGCAAGATATCTACTTGCCTCCTGTTCATGATCTGGGGTTGTAAGTCTATGATAGCGCCCCGGCAGTCAATCCGAGGCTAAACGCGGAAAAAAAACTTTTATGAAACTGGTGCTATCGTAGGCTTTCACCCTGATCGTACCATTAACACTAAACTAGCTAACTACAAAGATGATAGAAAGGCTATACCGATCGATCCGTGTCTTTCGATCTTTAGCCACCATCCCTAGCTCCTCGCTGTTAGTTATATGTATGCCCTAGAGGCCATTACTGTACATTGGAAGTATATTGTAGTGGATGCTGGGACATATATAGGGAGGACTTTCTTGCTTGACATGATAATATGCTATCTGGTTGCTCTTTACCTTAACGTGTACACTGATTGTCTCTCTGTTACATGTTGGTAAAGCCCTTAGGATATGTACTTGACTACCTGGACTATGATGCAGATCATACTAGTGGGGACATGGTAGTCCATAAGCAAATCCTTCAAGGTCCCTAGTCGTGGGTATATCGAGACGGGGCATCGATATACCAGAGTAGACTAGCGTGTACCTTCTCGACCCATACAGATGGGCGATGGATGATCCCATATCCATTGGTGTTTGACATAAGAGATGATATACGGGTGCTCAGTGGAGACTGGGTACACTGGACGGACTCGCCGAGAACTCCCAGATGGTATTATACCTTACGTCAGATGGCAGTTCTCTGGTGACACTGGTACAGAGTAGTCTGTTGACCCGAGATCGTCATAGAGTCTTGTGTGGTTCCCACTGTGCTTTGATTTCCACCTTACCACGTCCAAGAGGGCGTGCAAAACGGTGGTTTTTGGATACAGTCCCGAATCACATGGAGGCAATGAGCGATAAGAGGGGATTCGTCTCTCCCGGTATAGGGAGTTGATGTTGCGCTGTGTTCGATTGGCTATAACCGGAAATCCCTGGCCAGGGTTGCTGAGATTTACTGGTAAGTGTTACCAGTAGTTTCTCGAATTGTTATAGACCTCATATCGACATGACTTATCAAGCTATTGGGGTCTGACGTTTACCACCCCTAGACGAGATATGCGACATATCAGACGATCAGACCGGACTGTACGTTAAGTGTTACTGGTTGGATTCACAGGAGTATGAGCGGGCTTGCTCGTCGATCTTCTGATCGCTCAATACCCGGGTGGCCGTTACGTTTAGCAGACCGCTTGCGGCTTGTGGGTGTTTGATATGATCATCATCTGCTGCCGGCGTATTGACGAGTCTTTAGAGTCCTACACAGAGGTTTCCTGGCTCAAGCGAAACGAAATAGGAGCGCATATGAGATATGTGCGGGACCGAGAATAATGCGTGTATGTGATACCGTATTCTATTCTCGCGATGAATGTATCGATATGGTTGTATGCGATATAACTTAGTTATCGAATCAAGGATTGATTCGGTAAGCCGATACATAGGATACTAGTCGGTTATATGCGATATGACCGGATCATTAAATCAAGTGTTCATTTAATGATTTAATGTATAATTATATATTTGATATATATTACTTTGCATTAACTAGTATCGGTTCACTTTAAATGGATTTTCTCACTCGGATGTGCACATCGTATATGTGATATACGTTTGTGCACTTGGATGTATCATGTTTGATGATACATGTTTACTTGAGCTTGTGTAAAGAATAAACCATGGTTTTATAAATGGTTAGGGTTTTGATTTCTTATTCATTTATTCTTTTGGGAAATGAAAGGATAATGAAGAAAATGGTTTCTTCTTTATTTCTTTCTTGAAGCTTCATGAAGACTTTGACCAAGTGACCATTTTGTCTCATGCTCAACCCTAACCATTCCACTTAACCACGATTCATTCTCTACACTTGACCATGGTTTGATTATGATAAGTATTCTTTTTTCTTTTCAATTTAAATTAACTTATCATATTCATTCTTTCTTCTTCTTCTTCTTCTTCATCACATGAAGAAAGCTAGCTACAACAATGGCAACTTGAGAAAACAAGTGAGAAATCCAATTCTAAAGTGAACCCACTTCCTATTTCTTCATCCTCTATCTCTTGCCAAGTAGTATAGGGTGTTATCTTCACAAGTTTCATCACTTGGTGAAGTGGGAGCTTGATCTTGTGATGCCTCGACGTAGATCATCTTCGGCACGAAGCCGACGATCTTGCCCGCCCATTTCTCCGATGAAGCCGAAGCTAGAGCCTGGGTTTCCATTTGGACAGCGAGGGGACTTCATTGCGGAGCTATGGTGGTGGAGGACCGAATCTACAAAGGTTGTATTTCCGTTCTTATAGTTAAATTGTTAACTAGTTGCATTGTTCACCTATATATCTAGCCAACGATCCGTATTAGGGTTCCTCGGCACCCGTAAAATTTGAAATTGGCATGGTTGATGCCATGTGAGACCTCTTGAGAGTGCCTAGGAACCCTACAGTGGTATCAGAGACTAGCTAGAGCCTTAGGCGATGCGTAGACGACGTTTGAAATCCGAACGAACCCGAAACCCTAATACAATATGCTTTCTGGACTTTTTTCAAAAACTGGGTATTTTCCAGATCAAAAATTCTTAAAAAATTCAGCAGGAATATCTAAGAGTTATGGTGCAAAATGAGATCCTAATTCATCTAAACCGCCGCGGTTCCGCGGCATGAGCATGGCTCATGCGGCGGTTCCGCGGCTGTACGGTCGACTCTCACAGTAAGATTTGCACAGTAATTCCTCTTTCTCAGTGCTGAGTTTTATGGGAATTTTTTATATTTATTTAAGATTTGAATTTTCTGGGGTTGTTTTGGGGATTCGATGATTCGATCGGATTATCAAATTTTGTCTGTATGGCTTTCCGGATATTTTTGAATATGTTAAAAAGTTCGTCCGGATATAAATACCCAACTTTTCCCCTGCCGGAAAATTTCCAAGTGTTGGATTTTTCCGTGGTTTAAAGACGTTCTAAGTAGTGCAAGTAACGCGATGGTCCCTCTAGAAGACAACAAACCTTAACTCGATTATGTGACCGTCTTGAACTGCCCTTTGAACCTTCGGGTTTGGGGCAGTACGACGTGCCACATGTGAGGCGTTGGCTTGACCCTTCTACGGCTGGACCGTTGGTACTGAGGCATGTAGTGAATGGCTTTGAACTTATTTCATGTGTTGAGCTGTTTCGGGAAAACTTGGGTGTTCGATTGTTCGATTGGAAAGTTTAACATTTTCTATTTATCTGGAATGGGATACAATAATTGGAATTCACAAGTAGTTATGAGATAACTGAATGAATGTTATAAACATAGCAGTTTAGTCTCACTTGATCGGTTGCCACGGAATTTTGATGCGATCAAAAGTCCGTCGCAATCACGTAGTGTACGCGGATACTCGCCGGGTAAACTTAATAGACAGCCTTGCCCCATTGCCCCGACCAAGTGACTGTAGGAGAACCCCGTCGCCGAAAGCATCCGTTCGGGTGCTGGCGGTAGCGGTGTTCCGCCTTGGTGCACTTCGTCGACGGCGTCGGGGGTGCGGCCGCCTACTAAAGTTTGTGACGAGCATTCGATCAGGATGTCGGGAATCTTGTTGAATTGCCCGACTTGATATTGAAAAGAGTTTTCGATAATGAGACTAAAATGCGGGGTTTATAATTGTTAGGCATGCGATGTCTATGGAATTCATTTGATTAGGCATGCGATGTCTATGCAGGTTGTGGATTCCAACTGTTGTAGTTTTACACTTTCTTTTCTGTGACCGTAAGTGTAATATGTGATGTCGCCAGTTTCGTTGCTATATGTCAACGACAATTGGGATGCGCATATTTACTCACGTTGATGACATGTGATGTTATGTGTTGCTGGATATGTTATATTGGATCGTCGTGTTTGAATAGCCGGGGGTTTTTATGTGAGATGAGTGTTTTTTATTTTCATTCATGTAAAAACTTGTATGTAATATTCTTTTATTGGGGCACTTCCAGGTTGCGGAAGATGTCACCGTTTGTATATTATTTCCTTTTCTGCACTAGGATAGACCCAAGGAGGGGAGCACAAGTAACCGGGTTCTGGAGTCCAGTGGGATACCAACTCGAGGAGTCGAGTTCGGGTCTCCTAACTCTAGAATTGGTAGGGCTGCTTGCCGCTCTCGTAGGGGTCTAGGGGTGTGGGTTTGGCTATTCATCGTGACCGTGGAATCCGTGTTTTATACTGGCTCGTATTGAAAACACGGACGTCCTAGAATATCCAATATTTCATATGATTCTTCTGCTGCGATATCTGTGATGTGATCATGTGATGTTCTGTGATGGATACTGTATATAGTATATATGATATATTATATAGGCGTTACTTATGTTTTACACCCGCGCTAGCCCTGCCCCGCTCTGCCGTTAGTTACCTAACCTAACGGTGCACGAGGGGACATCGAGGCGAATGCGGATGGCATAAGTGTACGCCGTATTTATCTGTGATGTTTAGGTACTTAAATGATGGGACTTCATTAATGTGATTAATGAAAGTAAAAGAAACCTAAAGATGTTGTAGAATCGAATTTCAAAATAAAACTGGTAGCTACAGTTCTTGCTTTGCACAGCGGTATATATGATATATCCTGCACCTTATTCGATAAGGAAAGGACCGAGATCCCTTCACCGGGAGTGACTCCTTTAGCAAAAACTGGCAGAGCTACACACTCGGTTTTTCTTTTGATTGCTTTTAAGTGTTTTTGCTTTGCACAGTGATATATATGATATATCCAGCACCTCATTCGACGAGGAAAGGACCGACGATCCCTTCACCGGGAGTAACTCCTTTAGCAAAACTAGAAAAGCCTAAAAAACACTCCATTTTTAAAATTCATTCGATCCTACAACGATATCAAGTTCATTACGCAATAGGTTTTCAGAAAAACCTGTCGTAGCCCTCCGTCATTTCAGATACGTACTAGTTAATATTCGTGCTGCGTTTGTTTGGCCTCCGTCAAGGCGTAGTGTACGGTAGCTAACTAGTGCTTATCTGCTAGCATATGATGCGATTGGATTAGGGTATTCGTACGGCGTTGTTTGGCCTCCGTCAAGGGTCGTGCGGGTGGGTTTAATTCAATCAGGAAATGACGGGTTGAACTTGACTAGCGAACTATGGATTGTTTGGCCTCCGTCAAGGTCATAGGACGCTAGGGGCAAAATATTATCGGGAATTTCAAGTGTTGAAATTTGCAATGAGATTGCATACCTTCTATGAGATAGTTGGATCCCGATACCCGCTGCGAGTAAGAGTTACTCCTGGGAGAATTTTACGCATTACAATTAGCCGATCAAGTAGGTGTCTAGAAAGGTGTCAACGGGGTTACGCCTCTGGGAAAACGAGGTTTACATTAATTAGGTTCGTGCAAAAGCACGGGGGACCTCCCTCAAAGTACCGACACTGGCCTGGCTGAAAGATTGGCGAACTTGTAGTGTGCAATTAATCCCGGCTAGTCTTTCCTTTTTGGGTTTGAAGGAAGATTTGATAAAAAGCAGTGGGAGCCATCCTGATTAGATAAAATAATAACCAATCTATTCTTGCAAGAGCGCATGCTGAGTGTTTTCTTCTCTCTCTCTCCAGGTAGCGACCATATCACACCTTAATCAAGATAATAATACGGATTATTGATCGAACCCGCTTGTTATACTGAGCTGGGGAACGTTGGTCCCGCTCCAACTTATAATTGTTATAAGACAGAGCAGGAAATTGGGGATTACCAGAATTCCCATGCCGCCCAAACGAAGAGAGTGCATGCTGATGCATCATCTTCGGGTGTGTTCATTACAGAGAACTGTTTCTCAGTATCCTTTACGTCCTGGGTATGTGATACCAGATCAGGATCCCAGATATGTAATCTGTTACATAGGGCTACAGAAAGGTAGAGAACTGAGAACGGGTGATAAGTTTCATGAGGCAGAAAACGGGGCAAGTGTTGCAGCCAAGTCTGTTGGTCACTGTCACCCTGTATCACAAATACATTGATTCTGAACGAATGTTATTAGATATCGAACCTGATATACAAAATCGTACCTATCTCTTTATTAGTAAAGAAATGATAAAATTTTGTATTGTTGGATAATGTTTTGAACATTTCCTATATCAAAAGTTGATCGGTTCAGGCACGTTATCTAAAAGCATTGATGTTCTAAATCAAACTACAGTTCTTAGTATACTGAACACACACAAGAGGAAGAGTTCAGAAATGAACGAATCCTTCTTGAGGTATTGTAGACTAGGTCAGATCAATGTGACCCGACTAGCTAGAGTTACATATAGATGCATATTTAAATCAGTTTGAATTTACATCTTGTGAAACTCGCCAGTCATGTCACAAAGATAAGATGACCATAGCTCTGTTTATTGGAAACAGAGAAAGAGTTAGTGAACTCTTGGGACTGATACATGATGATGTATGTAAGGTCTCCTGTCTACACATGCCAGGAATGGTTCTTTATACTTCATTACATTCTCTGATGATCTTTCGAGATTCAGACCTATGTTCCTGTTGAAACACAAGTCCGAACCTTTTGAGATATTCACAGAATATAAGTTAGAATTAGAGAATCAAAAATACGGGTATAAGTATTATTTCCTATGATGAGATCAAGGAGAAGAATACTTGAGCACGGAAATCCTGGACTATTCTAAAGGAGAATGAGATTCTCTCTCAGCATTACTCCTCCGTATACACCATAACACGATGGTATATCGGGGCGGAGCAATAGCACCCTATGTGATATGGTGTGCTCTATGATGAGTACTACTGAGTTTCCTATTTCCTTTTGGGAGTTATGTACTTGAGAAGTTGTATACCTATTGAATACGGTTCCAATCAAATCAATTGCCTACCGCTTCATATGTGATATGGAAAAGGAAGAGCCCATATCTTAAGTTGGTTAAGATTTGGGGTTGTCCGGGCTATGTCTAAAAACATAATCCGGACAAGCTCGAGGCAAGATCTGTTATGTAGAACTGGAAAGGTTCCAGCTATACAAAACTGCAGCTGATGATTTGACAGAACCAAAGGATTCAATAGTTACCAATGAACCTCAGCCTCTCCGCCGATCTAGTAGGGTTCCTCACCCACCTGAGAGATACTTCGGTTTCTCTATGACAGTGGGAGCGAGGATTACATCACAAGATGATGACCCAACTAGTTTCGAGCTGGCCATCAGGAGTAGGACTCTGTAAGAATGGCTGGATGCTTAGTGATCTGAGATGGAATCCTTATACACCGACAAAGTATGGACTTTGGTTGCTATATCTGAAGGGTTAAATCCCCATCAGGAGAAAGTAAATCTTGAGAAGATTACTTGGTGTACTTGGAAAAGTTGAGACTTTCAAAGCTAGACTTGTTAAAGTTTTTCGTCATAGACCAGGCGTGGATTATGATGAAACCTTTTCAAGTGGCTATGCTTAAGTCCATCCAGATCCTACTTGCCACGGCTACATACCATGACTACGATATCTGGCGGTTGGGTGCCATGACTGCTTTTCTGAATGATGTTTTAGAAGAGAACGTCTATAAGTACACAGCCAGAGGGCTTCGTAGACAGTGGGAGCAGCGGAAACGTGTACAAGATGCTTTATAGGATAAAGCAGGTATCGCGGAGTTGGAACATCTGTTTTGATGTGGTAGTCACAGAGTTTGACTTCATCAAAATGGTAGATGAACCTTGTATAAACAAAAAGGTAGTAGGGAGTATGGTGATGATCTTCGTAGAGTACGTGGATGACATACTCATGATAGGGAAGGAGTTTCCTATGCTACGCTCGTTCAATCTCCGCTTATCACCATGATTCTCCATATAGGATCAAAAGTGATACCTCCTAAATCCTGGATTTTGGATCTATGAGATAGATCTAAATGGATATTAGGATACTCACTAGTTGTAGTGAGATGGTATCAGTCGATCCTGGGGAGAATCACTGGAAGTGTTCCAGAGTGATAAAGATGACTGAGTGTCAGTCACAGGCATTGTCTTTACCCTCAGTAAAGGGACGGTATGTTGGAAGAGTTCCAAGCTAAATACCGTGGCTAACTAGACGATAAAGGCAGGATACATCGCTACTTAAGATGCTACCAAAGAGGCAGTCTGGGTGTATATTAGTTCCTGAGATGAACTTAGTTCCTCCCATTGTGAGACAATGGAGTTGTGGCTTATGCCACGGAACGCCAGTCCCATCAGTGATCCAGACATATTCTAAGGCAGTGTCACCTGATCATGGAGATGGTTGATCTCCAGGGTGATCGAGGTTTGGAGAGTAGACTCAGAGGACAAACACAGCGGATCCACTCACAAAGGCCTGTTCCCAGAGAGAGATTTTTATGGGATGGTTGAGTATGAGATACTACAACCACTGCTATCAGATGGCCCTAGTGCAAGTGGGAGATTGTTAGTTATATGTATGCCCTAGAGGCCATTACTGTACATTGGATGTATATTGTAGTGGATGCTGGGACATATATAGGGAGGACTTTCTTGCTCGACATGATAGTATGCTATCTGGTTGCTCTTTACCTTAACGTGTACACTGATTGTCTCTCTGTTACATGTTGGTAAAGCCCTTAGGATATGTACTTGACTACCTGGACTATGATGCGGATCATACTAGTGGGGACATGGTAGTCCATAAGTACATCCTTCAAGGTCCCTAGTCGTGGGTATATCGAGACGGGGCATCGATATACCAGAGTAGACTAGCGTATACCTTCTCGACCCATACAGATGGGCGATGGATGATCCCATATCCATTGGTGTTTGACATCAGAGATGATATACGGGTGCTCAGTGGAGACTGGGTACACTGGACGGACTCGCCGAGAACTCCCAGATGGTATTATACCTTACGTCAGATGGCAGTTCTCTGGTGACACTGGTACAGAGTAGTCTGTTGACCCGAGATCGTCATAGAGTCTTGTATGGTTCCCACTGTGCTTTGATTTCCACCTTACCACGTCCAAGAGGGCGTGCAAAACGGTGGTTTTTGGGTACAGTCCCGAATCACATGGAGGCAATGAGCGATAGGAGGGGATTCGTCTCTCCCGGTATAGGGAGTTGATGTTGTGGTGTGTTCGATTGGCTATAACCGGAAATCCCTGGCCAGGGTTGCTGAGATTTACTGGTAAGTGTTACCAGTAGTTTCTCGAATTGTTATAGACTTCATATCGACATGACTTATCAAGCTATTGGGGCCTGACGTTTACCACCCCTAGGCGAGATATGCGACATATCAAACGATCAGACCGGACTGCACGGTAAGTGTTACTGGTTGGATTCACAGGAGTATGAGCGGGCTTGCTCGTCGATCTTCTGATCACTCAATATCTGGGTGGCCGTTACGTTTAGCAGACCGCTTGCGGCTTGTGGGTGTTTGATATGATCATCATCTGCTGCCGGCGTATTGACGAGTCTTTAGAGTCCTACACAGAGGTTTCCTGGCTCAAGCGAAACGAAATAGGAGCGCATATGAGATATGTGCGGGACCGAGAATAATGCATGTATGTGATACCGTATTCTATTCTCGTGATGAATGTATCGATATGGTTGTATGCGATATAACCTAGTTATCGAATCAAGGATTGATTCGGTAAGCCGATACATAGGATACTAGTCGGTTATATGCGATATGACCGGATCATTAAATCAAGTGTTGATTTAATGATTTAATGTATAATTATATATTTGATATATATTACTTTGCATTAACTAGTATCGGTTCACTTTAAATGGATTTTCTCACTCGGATGTGCACATCGTATATGTGATATACGTTTGTGCACTTGGATGTATCATGTTTGATGATACATGTTTACTTGAGCTTGTGTAAAGAATAAACCATGGTTTTATGAATGGTTAGGGTTTTGATTTCTTATTCATTTATTCTTTTGTGAAATGAAAGGATAATGAACAAAATGGTTTCTTCTTTATTTCTTTCTTGAAGCTTCATGAAGACTTTGACCAAGTGACCATTTTGTCTCATGCTCAACCCTAACCATTCCACTTAACCATGATTCATTCTCTACACTTGACCATGGTTTGATTATGATAAGTATTCTTTTTTCTTTTCAATTTAAATTAACTTATCATATTCATTCTTTCTTCTTCTTCTTCTTCATCACATGAAGAAAGCTAGCTACAACAATGGCAACTTGAGAAAACAAGTGAGAAATCCAATTCTAAAGTGAACCCACTTCCTATTTCTTCATCCTCTACCTCTTGCCAAGTAGTATAGGGTGTTATCTTCACAAGTTTTATCACTTGGTGAAGTGGGAGCTTGATCTTGTGATGCCTCGACGTAGATCATCTTCGGCACGAAGCCGACGACCTTGCCCGCCCATTTCTCCGATGAAGCCGACGCTAGAGCCCGGGTTTCCATTTGGACAGCGAGGCGACTTCATTGCGGAGCTATGGAGGTGGAGGACCGGATCTACAAAGGTTGTATTTCCGTTCTTATAGTTAAATTGTTAACTAGTTGTATTGTTCGCCTATATATCTAGCCAACGATCCGTATTAGGGTTTCTCGGCACCCGTAAAATTTGAAATTGGCATGGTTGATGCCATGTGAGACCTCTTGAGGGTGCCTAGGAACCCTACACTCGCGGCCTCTCCGATCTCGCTCGATCTCCGGTCTCCTCGTCGAAAAGGGCACCACATCAAGAAGTTTTTTTACGGGCTCCCGCTTCAAACCGAAGTAACTCGAACATGAAATTTGCTAGCCGACATGTCCAAGGTGAAATAGAGAATGTGTGTGATAACTTTGTCTCAAGCATCCATTGATTCTCAACTCATGAGATTGCATGGATGGAGGTTGAAGATGAAGCCATGGATGAAACTTGTGAGCTAGAGAAGGAAGAAGAAAAAGAGCTAGACTTACTATTGTGTTGTATGAAAATTGTGAGAGTACTAGAATGAAATCTCAAGACCAACCCCACTACTTGTGGCTGTCCATTCTCTCTACACACATCATTTCAACACAATAATCAATCACAAATGTTGACATAGCACAAAAAATAAGACCATGAGTCACCACCCATGCACATGCCACATTAATTGCTCTTCATGATGATTTCCACCACAAAACATTTAAACCAAAATGTTCAAACCCAAAGAGAATGGCAACAACTAAAGTAAACTCGTGACGGATCACAAGGATACCCCTTAGCTGTATATACATACCTGCATTCGCATTCCAACTAAATGCGAATGCAATGAGACTAAAGTAATCCAACAAATCTGATACAAGGATCCAGCTTAAACCAAATCCCACTAGTATGATCCGTCCGATCATGATCCGTGCACAAGTGCACGTATATGATCGAACCCTGCCATAAAACCAAACGGCCTCTACAACGTTTCTCACGAAACTTGGGAAACTATCTGTGGAGGACTCTAAATACACGTCAATACGCTGGCAGTGGGTTTAACCACAAGCACGTCAGTGGTACTAGCTGTACGCAACGGCTACCCATGTATCGACCAAAAAGGGGGGTTGATGAGCGAACTCATCCAGAAACCCTCACTGATCCTGTCAGTGACAATATCCGTACAGTCCGGTCCGTTCGTATATGAGTATCGCATTTCGGGCCAAGGGGACCGGTAAATGTCAGACCCCCAAAAGCGGTATAAGTCGTGTCGGGGTGTAGCCCAGAACACCCTGAGATACTACTGAATACCTACCATTAAATCTCACTTGCCTTGGCCAAGGACTTCGTGTATCTCCTAAACACAGCGTGATCTCACCCACAATACATGGAGAGACAAATCCCCTGCCGATCCGCTCACTGCCTTCATGTGGCTCGGGACTGTACACAACTAAAACCTGTTTGCACGACTCTTTTGAGCTGTGGTAGGGTAGTAATCAAAGCACAATGGGAACTCACACGAGACAAATGACGATCTCAGGTCGATAGACTAACCTGTACACATGTCACAAGGGAACTGCTATCTGACGACAGGTATAATACCAACTAGCATGTTCCCGGCGAGTCCGTCCGGTGTACTCATAACCCAATGAGCACCTATATACATCTTAGGTGAACCAAATGACACTAATGGCTTGTGAGACCGGCCACCACCCCTCGTCGGGGTCTCGACTGTATACACCAGTGTACTATTGGAGTATCGATGCCCAGTCTCGAAACTCCCACGACTTGGGACACTTTAAGGATGTTCTTATAGACTACCCTACTCTCACGTATATGATCGCCATCATACTGCTGGTAGTCAAGCAAGAATCCTAAAGGCTCTATCAACGTGTAATAGTGATCAGTAATATCACCTAAAGCATGTACAAGATGATAAAGATAAACCAGATAGCATACTATCATCTCGAGTAAGACTGTCCTACCGGCATAGGTCATCCCTCAATCATTGCAATCACTTGCCTGCGATCCAATAATTGACTTTGAGGGTACTATATCCAACAATCTCCCACTTGCACTCAAGGCTAATTATTGCGATGTCGCATACTCACAGCCTGTATGATACTGAACACCCAATTCCTTTACTGATCGGTCTCACAAAGCCTGTTTGTGAAACTATTGCGTTCGAGGAATAGCCTCAGTTAGTGGATCCGCTCGGATGTTTCTTTATATATCTCTCTTTATCTCAAGTTCGCGGAGAAAGCCATCTCCCGAATTGAGTAATACATTTCTTAGAATATGTATGGATATCCGATGGGACCTAGTTCACAAATGAACTCCAAATCCAGCAAACTTCTTAGACCGTATCGTCGACTGAATTTAACCAGTATCCTGCGCCATGTGTCACGCCCCGCTTCCCAGAGTACGCAAGATTGGGCACGTAACATAGCCAACCATGCTACCTGTGGGTAGGAAGTATCCATCCACAGTCACATTACGGTTGTAAGGATATCAAGAACAAGATAATAAACTAATCTAACATGTCCAAATCCATAATAACAAGAGTCAATAAACAATAAGTGCGGAAGCAAATGATCCAATACAATAAATAACAGTACGTCCCATAATGCGGGCTCACATCTGGAAATGAAATGAAATAAATAAACTAATCACTAAGGAACTCACAGATCAGCCTGCTGGCTGAAGTACTCCTGCTCGGTCGTCGATAGTGGTAAGGAATCTGGGCCATGCAAAACCCAGACGTCAGCGCGTCATGTCAACCAAATAATATAATATAAACATGGTAATAAGTAATGCAGGTATGAACATGAATAAAGCAGTACTATGAAATAACAGTGCAGGGTAATGTGCAGTGGTAACTAAACTGTCCTATCAGGTTTCTACTCTAAAGTCTTTGAAATCAATTGGTGACTCGTCGATGTAACTCAATAGTATCCCGTGCGTGCCCGGGACCGCGGTCAAGATTCTCGGGGCTGAATCCGAGACGTGCCGCTAGGCAGTAATAAGTAGCAGGATGGATGAGTGATGTCAGCATCATCACTCCGGGGCTGGCCTAGCCCGTAAGACTGATCAGAACAGGTATCGAACTGTTGAGTTACAAGTCGGTTTCACCTTTGATTTCCCCATACCCCCAAGTTATGTTTGTCAGGTCAGGTATTCAGTAATCAAGGACTAATGCCAACCCAGAATCAGGTAACAGGTCAGGTTTGTCTGGATAGACAACAGGAATGGTCCATGAGGACCCCAAGTCAGGTTTGTTGGCATTAGGCATGAGATCAGGTAATCAGTCAGGTCGTGGTACAATAGGTTGAGTCGGTATGTACATATATATCATGTGTAGCAAGGTCAGGTCAATATGTAGTGCAATTGAGTATGTGCTCACAACAGGTATACAATCGAACAATGAACAGCAGTAAGAATTTAAAATAAACGGCAATAATAGTCACTTAATCACGATGGTGCTTTATATTATCTTTATTAACAGGTTCAAGCACCCTTGGGGTGTAATAATCACAGGGTAAAACAATATCAATAACATACAGCAATGAAGCTATTAAAACTAAAGCATAGATAATAGTCACACGGATGATCTAGCGAATTAAGCAAGGACGTTCTAATTGGTTTAATTAGTTAAAGCATGGATTAATAGCATACCACTTAATTTCACGAAGCTACTATACTGATTTAATGTTAAAGAGAAATGCAACCGTCAATTCTAAGCCATACTAAAATATCGATATTACCATCAACTGTGTGGTTATATTAAATAATATGATAATTAAATGTATAGAAAGACTTGATCTTGTTTTAGCATGTTAGAGCAAGTATTCGGATACTTGCCTCGACGGTTTCGCAAACCGAAAAACACGAATGCAATGTCGGCGGAAAACACGAGACGAATGCACGGGCCACGGATCGAGTCCAAACAGCGAACAGCGGGACCACACGGACCAGAGTACTTCGCTGGAGAGTCGGGTCCAGACGTCGGCACGGCCGGAATCCGGCGAAAAGTCAAAATGGCGACGAATTAGTAAAATACGACATACGTACACTAAGACCAGCAGGGGGTTTAACAAGAATGGAAAGGTAGAGATATGCTTACAGGGAAGAACCAGGGGGCAACCACGACGAGTTCGACGGCGATGGGGCGCCGGCGAGGCAGCGACGGCGAACAGCGAAGGCTGGAAAATTCCTGGGTTCGCTGGAAGGGGTGGTGCGGTGAGTAGAGGGGTTGCTGGCCTGCTCTGGTGATCAAGGGGAGAAGGAGGTGGTCGGAGGTGGCTCTGGCAACGACGGCGAGGATCGACGGCAAGTTTCCCGGTGACTAGGGTTGGTGATAGGGTTAGGTCTGTTGCAGTTGCAACTCCGGCGAGGGAAGGAGGAGGAAGACGAGGAGGTCGGGACGAGGGTGAAGAGAGGGAGTCTCAGGCGTCGTCGGCGACGGGAGGCGGCGGCGACGGCGAGATCTGCGTGCAGGTGGTGGCGTCGGGGTTGGGTCGCAGGCTCTGAAGGAGGGAGGAGAGGAGGTAGGGGGTGCGGCTAGGCTATGGAGGCGAGGACGGTGACGGAGAGGTCGCGGGGAGGTCGACGGCGACGGCAGGAGGTGGCTAGGGTTAGGGTTCGGGGGTTCTCGTGAACGTTTTCTCGTGGGGGAGAAGAGGAACAGTAGAGATTTAAAAAGAGAGAGAGAGAGAATATTATAGGAGAGAGATAGAGAGAGATTGTTAGAGAGAGAGAGAGAATAAGATTAGAGAGATAAAGAGAGATGTAGAGAGAGATGGAGAGGGAGAGAGAGAGTTGGGGGGGCCCACGAGGGTTTTAGCCCTCGTGATTGGCTGAGGAAGGTACGGGAGTTAGAAAAGAAAATTTAAAAGATTTTAAAAAAAAAGATTTAACGTTAAAAAGTAACAGAATGAATATTATAAGTATATATTTTAGTTTTATAATATATTTAATTAAATGGGCATTTCGGCGCTAAATAAAACATTTCCAAATCGCGCCCGGGTTGCGCCCAAATGGTTCAAATTCAAATTATAGGATTTTAAGTGAGTTCCAAATTTTGAAAAGAGATGTTTAATGATTAAAATGCATGCCCCCAAGTCGGACACTTGCACGCGCGCGTAGTTGTCCAAACTTGCCCGTTTCACCGAACGGGACGGAATCTCGACACGCGGACGCTACCACGCGACTAGTGGCGACGAGTAGGCCAACATAGATATTTTTAATTTCATTTTAGGTGTTAAAATTTGTTATGTGCCAAAATGACTTAACCGGTTAAAATTTAGCAATAAACACCAAACAATCAGGATAATTGAAATGAGCAATGTATAACACTCAACTAGAACCAGAAATAGTATTGTTGGGCTCGGGTGTTACATCATACCCAACTACAAAAAGAATTTCGTCCTCGAAATTCCAGGAATACAAGATATCTAACTACAGGAAAAGGTGAGGAAACTTCTGCCGGATCTCGTCTTCTCGCTCCCAAGTGGATTCTCCGTGCGATCGTTTACCCCAAGAAACTAGCACAAGAGGGATAATCTTGTTCTTAAGAACCTTTTCTCTTCGATCCTTGATTTCAACTGGTCGCTCCTCAAAAGTTAGGTCCTCCCGTACAGTCAACTCCGAATGATCCAAGACGTGAGTTTCATCGCGAACATACCTCCGTAGTTGAGACACATGAAACACATCGTGCACTCCTGCCAATGACTGTGGTAACGCCAAACGGTACGCTACCTCCCCAACACGCTCCAATATCTCGAAGGGTCCAACGAATCGAGGACTAAGCTTTCCCCGACATCCAAAGCGAATCACCCCTCTAGTCGGTGATATCTTCAGAAATACCAAATCACCCACGGCGAACTCTAGAGGTCTTCTTGACGTGTCAGCCCAACTTTTCTGTCTGTCTTGAGCTGCCTTCATATGCTTCCTGATTGTATTCACCTTCTCGACTGTCTGTACCACCAAATCTGGTCCTAGTAACCTTCGTTCACCAACGTCATCCCAACAAACAGGCGAACGGCCCTTACGACCATACAACGCTTCAAACAGAGCCATCTGAATAGTCGCTTGGAAGCTATTGTTGTACGAAAACTCCACCAGGTGTAGATGATCCTCCCAAGAACCTTTGAAGTCCAACATGCAAGCCCTCAACATATCTTCTAGGGTCTGGATCGTTCTCTCCGATTGTCCATCAGTCTGAGGATGATAAGCTGTGCTAAACTTCAATCGAGTCCCCAAACTTTCTTGTAAACTCCTCCAAAAGTGCGACAAGAACCGAGTGTCCCGATCGGACACGATGCTCACCGGTACTCCATGCAATCTTACAATCTCCTGCATGTACCGCTCTGCCAAGGTCTCCGTCGATTGACCAACCCGAAAAGGAATAAAGTGAGCCGCCTTGGTCAACCGATCGACAATCACCCATACTGCATTGTTGCCCTTTGGACTCCGCGGTAAAGCCGTCACGAAATCCATGGTTATATGTTCCCACTTCCACTGAGGAATCGGAAGTGGTTGCAACAAACCAGCAACCCTTTGGTGTTCAGCCTTGACTTGCTGACACACCAAGCACTTAGCCACGAAGCGAGCAATCTCCCGCTTCATACCTTCCCACCAGAAGTGCTGTCGAATATCTCGGTACATCTTTGTCCCTCCTGGATGTACAGAGTAAGCTGAACTGTGTGCCTCCTTCATAAGCTCTCCACGCACATCCCCTTTTGGCACACGCACACGGCTACCATACCTCAACGAACCATCTTCATGGATCAGTAAATCGGTTCGTAGTCCGGCTTCAACCTGCTCTCGAAACTTTTGCAGTCTAGGATCCTGCGATTGTGCCGCTTTAATCTTCTCAACTAAGGACGACTGTACTTGCAACTGCATCAACTGTCCCGTAGCATGTGGTAGCACAACCTCCAAGTCAAATCTCCGAAAATCCGCAATGATCTCCCTTTGTGCGGTCAATACCTGAATCGCTGGTAACCGACTAAGCGCATCCGGCACAACGTTAACTTTTCCCGGATGGTACTTAAGATCAAGGTCGTAGTCGGCCATCAGCTCCAACCATCTGCGTTGCCTCATGTTCAACTCCTTCTGAGTGAACACATACTTCAAACTCTTGTGATCTGTAAAGACTTCGACTCTCTCGCCCAAAAGGTAGTGTCTCCAAATCTTCAAGGCGAAGATCACGACCGCAAGCTCCAAGTCATGAGTCGGGTAATTCTCTCATGAGTCTTCAGTTGTCTTGATGCGTAAGCTATGACCTTCCCACTCTGCATCAAACACATCCCAATCCTATTCCAGATGCTTCGCTGTGAATCACCAGTCCTCCCGAATTGTCTTGTACGGTCAGGATAGGGGCGGTTATCTACTTCTGCTTCAACGTCTCGAAGGCCAATGCACATCCATCCGTCCAAACAAAAGGTACCTCCTTGCACGTAAGCTTGGTTAACGGCTCTGCCAAACGAGCGAAATTCTCCACAAATCCCTTGCAATATCCGGCGAGTCCAAGAAAACTTCTGATGTCCGCAACATTCTTCGGAATCGGCCGATCTCGAACTGCTGCGATCCCTTCTGGATCGACGGCAATTCCATTGCCAGACACAACATGCCCCAAGAACTTCACTTCTTCCAGCCAAAATTCGCACTTACTCATCTTCGCATACAACTTCTCTTGCCTCAACGCTTGCAGTGCGATCTTCAAATGCTCAGCATGCTCTTCAAAACTTTTCGAGTAAACCAGAATATCGTCAATGAATACCACAATAAACTGGTCCAAGAATGGTGAAAAGATTCGGTTCATCAAGTCCATAAATACTGCCGGCGCATTCATTACTCCGAAGGGCATCACTAGGTACTCGTAATGTTCATACCGAGTTCAAAACACCGTCTTGCAAATATCTTCTGCTTTCACTCGGACCTGATGATATCCGGATCGCAAATCCAGTTTCGAGAATACCCTCGCGCCACTAAGCTGTTCAAAAGTTCTCCAATGCGAGGGATCGGGTACTTGTTCTTAATAGTCACCCGGTTTAATTCTCGATAATCGATGCACATCCTTCTCGTGCCATCCTTCTTCTTTACTAAAAGAACTGGAGCTTCCCAAGGCGAGTCACTGCTTCGAATCCAACCCTTCTCCAGCAATTCAGCAACTTGCTTCTTAACTTCTTCCAATTCTACTGGTGCTATTGGATAATAAGCTTTAGATACTGGCGCTGCACCAGGGATAAGGTCAAACGCGAACTCCACGTCTCGCTCCGGCGGTAAGCCCGATATATCTTCAAATACATCCATAAAGTCGCGAACAACTGCCGGCTCTTCACTACTATCAACTTCCATTGCCGTAAGAACATTGTTTGTCGGCCTAGCCCTAAACTCGACTGGCCCGACAGAACTGCTTCCTTACCGCAACTGCTGTCTACATCGTTGGCCGTGAAAGGTCCAGCGAGACTACTGAGTCTCCTCCATTCTGCTGCATGCACGTCCACGGTTGCTCCATTCTGCCTTAGTCCGATAAATTTCTTCCCTTTCCTCCGCGCAGTCTGCGGGAAGAACTTCTCCTGGGATTCTTAGAAAACTTCGCCCAACTGATCGGCTTGGGCAAGCGGGTCTCTTCCGCAAGCCACCACTCTCGGGCGTAATCCACTAGTTGAATGCGCACCACATCAACTCCTTTGTCCTCTGGGATCTGTGCCGCAATCAGCAAATTCTCCGTGTCCACTAGCCACGGCTCGGCTGGCAACGGCTCCTCCAGACCAGTGAAAGTAGTAGGACCCAAACGTCTGAAATCTGCCACGGTCCCTACTCGGCCAACTGGTCTAGTTCCAACCTAGTTCACAGACTGCTGAACGATCCGCAAACCTTCCTGAAACAAGTCCGCTTGCTGCTGGATCAGCTCGGTCTGTTTCTTTGATTTCCAGCATTTCTCTTATCACTCCAAGCATGGCGGCTTCGTTCACACGCCTTTGGTACGTCTTCAACTTCTTACCTGCTATAATCCTGAACTCAAAACACCCAACATTAGCATGATGATAGATTCTGAATGTGGATCAAGGCTAGGACTCCAAGATACTTAAATAGAGTACCGCATTGTAGCTATGCCGCGGTATCATAGCCGCAATTACTTAACTCCACCCAAGTCGCCTAAGTCCTAGAGATAACAAGAAATTAGGTTTTCGAGTTGACAATGCAAAGTAAGTTTGCATGTCGACATGATCCGGAAGAATGATTCAAGGATGGAAAAACAGTCAAGGTGGCAGGACATGTTTCCTAATCACGGGTATTCTGATTCGTGTATCGGGTACAATACCCAACTACAAAAGAATCAACCCAACTAACCTATGGCTCTGATACCAAAAGAACCATGTCACACCCCGCTTCCCAGAGTACGCAAGATTGGGCACGTAACATAGCCAACCATGCTACCTGTGGGTAGGAAGTATCCATCCACAGTCACATTACGGTTGTAAGGATATCAAGAACAAGATAATAAACTAATCTAACATGTCCAAATCCATAATAACAAGAGTCAATAAACAATAAGTGCGGAAGCAAATGATCCAATACAATAAATAACAGTACGTCCCATAATGCGGGCTCACATCTAGAAATGAAATGAAATAAATAAACTAATCACTAAGGAACTCACAGATCAGCCTGCTAGCTGAAGTACTCCTGCTCGGTCGTCGATAGTGATAAGGAATCTGGGCCATGCAAAACCCAGACGTCAGCGCGTCATGTCAACCAAATAATATAATATAAACATGGTAATAAGCAATGCAGGTATGAACATGAATAAAGCAGTACTATGAAATAACAGTGCAGGGTAATGTGCAGTGGCAACTAAACTGTCCTATCAGGTTTCTACTCTAAAGTCTTTGAAATCAATTGGTGACTCGTCGATGTAACTCAATAGTATCCCGTGCGTGCCCGGGACCACGGTCAAGATTCTCGGGGCTGAATCCGAGACGTGCCGCTAGGCAGTAATAAGTAGCAGGATGGATGAGTGATGTCAGCATCATCACTCGGGGGCTGGCCTAGCCCGTAAGACTGATCAGAACAGGTATCGAACTGTTGAGTTACAAGTCGGTTTCACCTTTGATTTCCCCATACCCCCAAGTTATGTTTGTCAGGTCAGGTATTCAGTAATCAAGGACTAATGCCAACCCAGAATCAGGTAACAGGTCAGGTTTGTCTGGATAGACAACAGGAATGGTCCATGAGGACCCCAAGTCAGGTTTGTTGGCATTAGGCATGAGATCAGGTAATCAGTCAGGTCATGGTACAGCAGGTTGAGTCGGTATATATATATATATCATGTGTAGCAAGGTCAGGTCAATATGTAGTGCAATTGAGTATGTGCTCACAAAAGGTATACAATCGAACAATGAACAGCAGTAAGAATTTAAAATAAACGGCAATAATAGTCACTTAATCACGATGGTGCTTTGTATTATCTTTATTAACAGGTTCAAGCACCCTTGGGGTGTAATAATCACAGGGTAAAACAATATCAATAACATACAGCAATGAAGCTATTAAAACTAAAGCATAGATAATAATCACACGGATGATCTAGCGAATTAAGCAAGGACGTTCTAATTGGTTTAATTAGTTAAAGCATGGATTAATAGCATACCACTTAATTTCACGAAGCTACTATACTGATTTAATGTTAAAGAGAAATGCAACCGTCAATTCTAAGCCATACTAAAATATCGATATTACCATCAACTGTGTGGTTATATTAAATAATATGATAATTAAATGTATAGCAAGACTTGATCTTGTATTAGCATGTTAGAGCAAGTATTCGGATACTTGCCTCGACGGTTTCGCAAACCGGAAAACACGAATGCAATGTCGGCGGAAAACACGAGACGGATGCACGGGCCACGGATCGAGTCCAAACAGCGAACAGCGGGACCACACGGACCAGAGTACTTCGCTGGAGAGTCGGGTCCAGACGTCGGCACGGCCGGAATCCGGCGAAAAGTCAAAATGGCTACGAATTAGTAAAATATGACATACGTACACTATGACCAGCAGGGGGTTTAACAAGAATGGAAAGGTAGAGATATGCTTACAGGGAAGAACCAGGGGCAACCACGCCGAGTTCGACGGCGATGGGGCGCCGGCGAGGCAGCGACGGCGAACCACGACAAGTTTCCCGGCGACTAGGGTTGGTGATAGGGTTAGGTCTGTTGCAGTTGCAACTCCGGCGAGGGAAGGAGGAGGAAGACGAGGAGGTCGGGACGAGGGTGAAGAGAGGGAGTCTCAGGCGTCGTCGGCGACGGGAGGCGGCGGCGACGGCGAGATCTGCGTGCAGGTGGTGGCGTCGGGGTTGGGTCGCAGGCTCTGAAGGAGGGAGGAGAGGAGGTAGGGGGTGCGGCTAGGCTGTGGAGGCGAGGACGGTGACGGCGAGGTCGCGGGGAGGTCGACGGCGATGGCAGGAGGTGGCTAGGGTTAGGGTTCAGGGGTTCTCGTGAACGTTTTCTCATGGGGGAGAAGAGGAACAGTAGGGATTTAAAAAGAGAGAGAGAGAGAATATTATAGGAGAGAGATAGAGAGAGATTGTTAGAGAGAGAGAGAGAATAAGATTAGAGAGATAAAGAGAGATGTAGAGAGAGACGGAGAGGGAGAGAGAGAGTTGGGGGGGCCCACGAGGGTTTTAGCCCTCGTGATTGGCTGAGGAAGGTACGGGAGTTAGAAAAGAAAATTTAAAAGATTTTTAAAAAAAAGATTTAACGTTAAAAAGTAACAGAATGAATATTATAAGTTTATATTTTAGTTTTATAATATATTTAATTAAATGGGCATTTCGACGCTAAATGAAACATTTCCAAATCGCGCCTGGGTTGCGCCCAAATGGTTCAAATTCAAATTATAGGATTTTAAGTGAGTTCAAATTTTGAAAAGAGGTGTTTAATGATTAAAATGCATGCCCCCAAGTCGGACACTTGCACGCGCGCGTAGTCGTCCAAACTTGCCCGTTTCACCGAACGGGACGGAATCTCGACACGCGGACGCTACCACGCGACTAGTGGCGACGAGTAGGCCAACATGGATATTTTTAATTTCATTTTAGGTGTTAAAATTTGTTATGTGCTAAAATGACTTAACCGGTTAAAATTTAGCAATAAACACCAAACAATCAGGATAATTGAAATGAGCAATGTATAACACTCAACTAGAACCAGAAATAGTATTGTTGGGCTCGGGTGTTACACCATGCCTCCCTCAGTATCCGCTTGGACCACTTGTCCAAACTACTGCCCCTCGTCAGAGGGAAAATCTATAATTTTGACAGTCACTCTGTCAACCAGGTCACCTTGGAAGCATGGAATGATAACCGTCTCCCGAAGGAGGCTGTCGTTATTATACCCTTAGAACATCAACTTATGTTCTAAAACTACTTCCGAACGTTCCTCCAGGATTGGATCAATATATCAACTGATTGCATCTTGTGTAAAAACAACATCTAGTGTGGTACTTGACATCTCATGATTGACTCAATTGCCTAAGCAAGTGATAGGCCAATCATGCATGACCCTCTCCCCTTTAGTCTGTAAGACACCTTTAGAGAGAGTGACTCCATCACCTGCAGGTACACCACCATACCAGGAGTCATCCATTCTAAATACCCTTAGAATATTGTCTAAGTACCTAGATTGGGACATTTCCCAAATCTAGATCTAAAACCATAGATCTAGTAACCAGAATGCCTAATATAATATCCATATCCTACGTGGAGAAACCACTGTATGACAACCACAGTATAACTGATCGTAGTATAGGAATTTCACTTCCTACACTATGTATGTCATCCATATACCAGGACATCACACCGTACTACCTTCTTAACAGATATGTCCCCTATTCTGATAAAGTCAAAACCTATGACTGCCACATCACACGATCTATCTCCGCTATATCTGCTTTAGTCTATAAATAGACATAACCTACTTGTCCACTATGCTTCCGCTGCTCCCACTGACTACGACAACCTTTTGGCAGAGTCATATAGACGTGCACTTCTAAAGCTAGTTTAGAACGACGATATACGCATCCTCCTGCCGGGTCTCATAGTCTGGAAAAGCAGTAATTGCAAGTCTTAGTAAACAAGAACCTCCCTGTCACCGTCCTTGAGGCTACTGGAGTACCTCTCGTGTGCCTGAGGTTACCCACCATATCTGCGGAGTGGCTAATGGAATGTCAATCCTGATTGAATCTTTAGGTCCTATTAAATTTTCAGTAATCGTTTGCGGTTCTGGAATCACTTCCAGTCCTACCATACTCCCTCTATTGTTTTTTGAAAAAGTCCAATTTATTAAAACTGTAGCGAGTCAAGAACAATATCACTATTGATCTTCCAGATAGTAGAAAGTCAACCCTCGGCATAACCCGGGTTAACCCACAAACTGCCGTTACAGAAATGTGTCTTGAGTTATCCAGAGTCTGGTTTTAAGAATAAGACAGACAACTCCATATACCTTAACATCGTTAAGATATGAGCCATTCTATATACAATATAGAAACAGAGGCACTGATTTAATTTGAACCAGATTCAAATCATGCAGCTGTTTCTAGTGCATGTCAACTGAATGGAGAGAGGCCGATCAGCATTACTCAACTTAGGAATGCATCCAATTATGAATAACCTAAAAGGGAAACAAGTTTCTTAAAACCGTTACTATCAACTGAATACCATACACAAGTATCTACATCTTCGATCACCTTGAATAATCCTGATACTTGCAACACGTGATTCTCTACTTTATTCTTGTACCCATAACTTCTCAAAACTTAGACCTTGTATTTCTACGAAACACACGTCTAAAACTGGAGAAGTCATAAGTAAACAGAATATAGTATGAGTACCAACCCCTCTAACCTAATGGACACTGGACAATATACAATACTTTGTATAAGTCCCCTGAGTTGAATGACTCAAACCCTGTGCGTTGTAGGTTGAAAACTGTACTATGGTTATGAAGAATTACGCCGCTGTTTAATGCTCCTTACCTAACCATCAACTGATATAAGTAAATTTCATAGACATAATTTCAAAAAGTTATATCTCATTTTATTAAAATAAACATATAGATGTATCAATTTGAAATTGGTGCATAACAACGGATATTCAAAACCCAATATTTGTCGTCCGGCAAAAACCCGGGCGATTTCCTTAAATATCACCAATTACAACGAATCCCGATATAATGAGGATGGTCACCTACTTCCTAATAACTTACTCCCACTCATCATTTGTAAAATTATACAGATGTGAGAATCATACATGGTAAATACATACCCTGGAGTAAGGATCTAATTAGGAAATAAGTTTTCAATTAAGAATGCATAGTGAAACTGAAACATGAAAATGTTTCGAAGGGTTATCCGGGTATTCCTAGTAATGCCTCTTCCATTATCAGATTCATAACTGTAACCGTATATTTCCTTGCCATCTCTCTAAATCCCTTTATTTGTCTTTACTCATTACCTTTTGTACACCCCTTTAGGCTAAGTGGTTTTCTTCCTATCCTACCGTTCGGCACCAGCCTATGGTTTGGAAGAAGACTATCCAATAAGCGTAATAGGTGTACTCTCCTAATCCTAGGAGTACTCGCAACCTGAGAGAAGGTGATGATAAAAGACAAAACCTTATTCTATTTCTCCTGAACCGGAGAAATGCAAAGGTGAATTAGGAGTGGCGATGAACTACGCGGTTTAGTCGTGAATGATAGCAGTCATAATTTACTTTGCCCTCTTTCTAATCCCTTTATTTGTCTTTACTTATTACCTTCTGTACACCCAACTTAGGCTAATTGGCTTTCTTCATTCCTTACCTTTAGGCATCTACCTATGGTTTGGAAGAAGACTATCCAATAAGCGTAATAGGTGTACTCTCCTAATCCTAAGAGTACTCACAACCTGAGAGAAGGTAAAAGGAAAAGACAACTGAATAGTCCTATTCAGTCTCTCCAGAACCACAATCCATCCTCGAATCTGGAACAAGTTCTTTCGAGTTCGTATGTAACTATACGATGGATTTATCCAATAAAAGTGGATGTTCGTAATGATACGGGGTGTTCTGGAGAAATGCAAAGGGTAAAAGAAGGAGTGGCAATGATGTATGCAACTCAGACAATCCAAAAGCCAGTGTTTTATGAAGGATCGGTTAACTTGGTCACTGAGTCATAGTCTAGGGTCAAGCCATGATCGCTGCCAAAGAGAGAGAGAAAAGAAACACTCTGCGTGCACTCTAACCTAGATCAGAATGGTTAATCACTTTATCTAATCAGAATGTCTCCCATTGTATCCTCAAATTCTCCTCCAAACCTGAAAGAAGAATTAGTCGGGATCACCCGAAGAGTAAACCAACTCATCAGTGGGAATCGGGGTCCAACTATCATCGCATGATAACGTGATGGAATCCACTCACGTTATCACACTCCAGCAGGTATGCACATGCCTAGCAAGTTTCAGTTTCTTTAGAAACTCCCGATGTGATTTTTACCCCATGCTCTTATGATCTTGACGAAAGCCAACATATCATAAGTCACATGTCAAATTCTACCGTCATATCCAGGTTAATTTGAACCCACCCATGCATACCTTTAACGAAGGCCAAAATAGTAGTACGACTGTCCCAAACTAACGCATCTATCTATGCAACAGAAAAGTAACAAATTGCTACCATACACTATGCCTTGACGAAGGCCAACATACGTAGCATAAATACTAAGTGCTACCTGTCTGAAATGACGGTGGGCTACGAATGGTTTTTGGCAAAAAACCTTTAACGTAATGAACTTGATATCGTTGAAGGAACCGGATAGCTTTTTAAAAATATATAGTAGCGAAAACCTTTGCTAAAGAGGTCAGTCCCGGTGAAGGGATCTCGGCTCTTTCGTCGTAGAATGAGGTGCAGGATATTCCAACTGAATACCGCGATGCAAAGCAAAAAGTAATCGACTATAGTGAAGTTATTACCCTGACGCACACTTCTGCCCAAGGGGTCACTCCTGATGAAGAGATCTCGGCCCTTGCCTCGTCGAATGAGGTGCTAGATATTCATAACCGCATACCACTGTGCAAAACAAAAGAAAATGTCCTTGCAATAACAGCTTTTTTGAAAATTGTTCCAACAATATCGAATAGGGTTGTTTTCTTTGCATTGATCAGAATCAATGCAGTCCTATCAATCAATCACACCAAAAAGAACGAAAATATAATATACGTATATGCCATCCGCATTCGCCACTGGGTCCCGTCATCACCCGTTAGGTTACTTAACTAACGACAGAGCGGGGACTAGACCAGCGCGGGTGTAAAACATATACAACATCTACTAGTATATATATAACAATATATAATAATCGCTCCAGGCATGATAAATGCAATATCACAGAAAGGTAATAAGCATCACAAAACAATACAGATAATCTGTGAGCCCCGGATTTCATTGAGCCGCAAGTGAAACCGGACGTTCCCGTGGTCGTGTGGACAGCCTGTGCAATGGAAACCTAGACCTCTACGGGCGCGGCAAGTTACCCGCCAAAACCAGAAGCGAGGTAGCCCCCTTCAGCAAAGTGAATGGGCCACCCAGCACTTTACGGAATCCAGTAACTTATGCACCCCTCCTTGGGTCAACCTATACCCCCTACGAGTGCGGCGAATAGCCCGCCAATTCTAGAGTGAAGCCCCCTCCATCTCAAAGCCATGAGATGCGGGCCTGTTGCCCTCTAGAATCCGGCTATCCGTGCACTCCACCACGGGGTAATCCTAGTACAGAAAAGAAAAATATGTGCAATGGGTACATCGACCTCAACCCGGTCGTGCCCCAAAAGAATAATATACAAATAGGCAGTGACGACAGTCCACATGTCGGACGCTCGCCCCGCGATATAAAATGTACAAATAAAAATAAACTGTACTAATATTGCACCCAAGCTATACACCATGACAAATCCGCAACATCACAGCACAACACAGAACATCAACGTGAATGTCACGTTCGCAACCCGTCTAAAAGGACTATAGCAATTAGACAAGATGTACCACTCGAATGACATTCACGGTCGCAGATATAATGTAAGCACTGTATACTAACGTAATTAAAATCTCGATCGACAAAACTTCCCGAAGTGGGCCCTAAGTACAAATCCAGTACTCAAACAAAATATGGGCCCAAAAAAAATATTCCAGAAACCACAATTCCATATGAAAGACACCTAGAAGAAAAATGGTACACTGTTTCCCCAAAATGGCGGCGGAACCGCGGCCAACACATGGCTTGTGCGGCGGTTCTGTGGCAGTCTTGTCGGTTCAGTCGACCAAATTTCTTCAGTAGTCTTAAAATATCCTGCACGATTTTCTGACATACCCAAAATAATTTTTAGACCAGTTTAAAAATTCGGCAAAGACTAGAAATTTGGAATTGCGGTTTTGGAAATTTGGTTCGATCGATATTTTAAACATGTTAGAACAAACTAGTAAAGATTAATGGCGTGGCTCTGATACCATGTAAGTTTACGGTAGCGCCCCGGCCGTCAATCCGAGGCCAAACGCGGAAAAAAAAACTTTTATGAAACTGGCGCTATCGTAGGCTTTCACCCAAATCGTACCATTAACACTAAACTAGCTAACTACAAAGATGATAGAAAGGCTATACCGATCGATCCATGTCCTTCGGTCTTTAGCCACCATCCCTAGCTCCTCGCGGCATCTCCGATCTCTCTCGATCTCCGGTCTCCTCGTCGAAAAGGGCACCACATCAAGAAGTCTTTTTATGGGCGCCCGCTTCAAACCGAAGCAACTCGAACATGAAGTTTGCTAGCCGACATGTCCAAGGTGAAGTAGAGAATGTATGTGATAACTTTGTCTCAAGCATCCATTGATTCTCAACTCATGAGATTGCATGAATGGAGGTTGAAGATGAAGCCATGGATGAAACTTGTGAGCTAGAGAAGGAAGAAGATGAAGAGTTAGACTTATTATTGTGTTGTATGAAAATTGTGAGAGTGCTAAAATGAAATCTCAAGACCAACCCTACTACTTGTGGCTGTCCATTCTCTCTCCACACATCATTTCAACACAATAATTAATCACAAATGTTGACATAGCACAAAAAATAAGACCATGAGTCATCATCCATGCACATGCCACATTAATTGCTCTTTATGATGATTTCCACCACAAAACATTTAAACCAAAATGTTCAATCCAAAAAGAGAATGGCAACATCTAAAGTAAACTCATGACGGATCACAAGGATACCCCTTACCTGTATATACATACCTGCATCCACATTCCAACTGAATGCGAATGCAATGAGACTAAAGTAATCCAATAAATCTAATACAGGATCCGGCTTAAACCAAAGCCCACTAGTATGATCCGTCCGATCATGGTCCGTGCAAAAGTGCATGTATATGATCGAACCCTGCCATAAAACCATACGGCCTATACAACGTTTCGCCCAAAACTTGGAAAACTATCTGTGGGGGACTCTAAAGACTCGTCAATACGCTGGCAGTGGGTTTAACCACAAGCACGTTAGTAGTACTAGCTGTACGTAACGGCTACCCATGTATTGACCAAAAAGGAGGGTTGATGAGAGAATTCATCCAGAAACTCTTACTGAGCCTGTCGGTGACAATATCCGTACAGTCCGGTCCGTTCGTATATGAATATCGCATATCCGGCCTAGGGTGCTGGTAAATGTCAGACCCCCAAAAAAGGTATAAGTTGTGTCGGAGTGTAGCCCAGAACACCCTGAGATACTACTGGAATATCTACCAGTAAATCTCACTTGCCTTGGCTAAGGACTTCGTGTAATGGCTCTCCTAAACATAGCGCGATCTCACCTCCAATATCGGGAGAGACGAATCCCCTGCCGATCCGCTCACTGCCACCATATAGCTCAGGACTGTACCCAACTAAAACCTGTTTGCACGACTTCTTTGAGCCGTGGTAGGGTAGTAATCAAAGCACAATGGGAACTCACACGAGACAAATGACGATCTCAGGTCGATAGACTAACCTGTACACATGTCACAAGGGAACTGCTATCTGACGACAGGTATAATACCAACTAGCATGTTCCCGGCGAGTCCGTCCGGTGTACTCATAACCCAATGAGCACATGTATACATATTAGGTGAACTAACTAACACCAATGGCTTGTGAGACCGGTTACCGCCCCTCATCAGTGTCTCGACTGTATACACTAGTCTACCATCGGAGTATCGATGCCCAGTCTCGAAACTCCCACGACTAGGGACACTTTAAGGATGTGCTTATAGACTACCCAACTCTCACGTATATGATCGCCATCATACTGCTGGTAGTCAAGCAAGAATCCTAAAGGCTCTATCAACGTATAATAGTGATCTGTAATATCACCTAAAGCATGTATACGATGATAAAGATAAACCAGATAGTATACTATCATCTCGAGTAAGACTGTCCTACCGGCATAGATCCTCCCTCAATCATTGCAATCACTTGCCTGCGATCCAATAATTGACTTTGAGGGTACTATATCCAACAGGCACCTGGTGCCCTTAGGCTCTCATCTCTCACTGTAGATGGCCGGTTACATAACTCTTCGGTTCAACAGCTCAATATTGAAACGATGACGGAAACAGTTCCGCTCTGGCACATCCTCTAAAGATCTCTGGCCAACTATCATAGTCTCTCATAACATATCTCATCAATGATGCCGAACTCTGGCCTACTGGGTGTGCGTAATACGTCCAATCCTGGGTCCATGTCTTCTCATGAAATCTCCCATCATATGATATCCGGATGACGTCAAACTTTTCGATCGACTCATCAAAGTCCCATAATTTCCCGAGAGCTCAACACTCGTGCACAATTTAATAATATCTAGTACATGCCACAGTACCTATAGACCAGCCGTAGAAGGGCAAACCTAAGCCTCACTAATGGCACCGCGGAACTGCCGGCAACCCTATATAGGGTTCCTAGGCACTCTAATGGAGTCTCACAAGTGATCAAACATGGCCAATTGAAATTTTACAAGTGCCTACAAACCCTAATACGGATCGTTAACTAGATATATAGGCGAAGCAAGCATCTAATCGAATTAAATACTGAGGGAAAGTGACTACAACCTTTGTAGATCCATTCCACCACTTCCTAAGCTCCGCGATGATCTCCCTCCGCTGTCCAAACTGAATCCTGGACTCTAGCATCGGCTTCATCGGAAAAATGAGCGGAATTGGTCGTCGGCTTCGATGTCGAAGATGATCTACGTCGAAGCTCCACAAGATAAAACTCTCACCTCAACAAGTCATGAAACTTGTGAAGAGAACACCCTATACTACTTGGCAAGAGGTAGAGGATGAAGAAATAGGAAGTGGGTTCACTTTAGAATTGGATTTCTCACTTGTTTTCTCAAGTTGTCATTAATCTAGAAAGCTTTTCTTTTTCTAGCTCTTGAAGAAGAAGAAGAAAGATATGATAAATCTTGTATTTTTAAATGAAAAAGAATTAAATCTTATCATACTTTCAACCTTAGTTAGGTGTAGAGAAAAGACCATGGTTAAAAGGATGGTTAGGGTTAAGCATAAGAACAAAAGAGTGACTTAGTCAAAGTTTCAAGAAACATCAACTGAAAACAAAACATTCAACCATTCATTTATCCATTTCTTTTTCCAAAATGAATAAATAAGAAAGATAAATGAATAAATAATCAAAACCCCAATCATTAACTTAAACCATGGTTTGATTCTTTACACTTAACCGAGTAAGCATGTATCATCAAACATGATACAAACATGTGCACAAAACTATATCGCATATACAATGTGTACAATTCAAGTGAGAAAATCCTTTTAAAGTGAACCAATACCAGTTAATGCAAAGTAATATATCAAATATATAATTATACATTAAATCACTAAATCAACACTTGATTCAATGATCCGGTCATGTCGTATATAACCGGCCAGTATCCAATGTATCGGCTTATCGAATCAATCCTTGATTCGATAACTAGGTTATATCGCATATAACCATTCGATACATTCATCGCGAGAATAGAATACGGTATCATATACACGCATTATTCTCGGTCCCGCACATATCTCATATGCGCTCCTATTTCGTTTCGCTTGAGCCAGGAAACCTCTGTGTAGGACTCTAAAGACTCGTCAATACGCCGGCAGCAGATGATGATTATATCAAACACCCACAAGCCGCAAGCGGTCTGCTAAACGTAACGGCCACCCGGGTATTGAGCGATCAGAAGATCGACGAGCAAGCCCGCTCACACTCCTGTGAATCCAACCAGTAACACTTACCGTACAGTCCGGTCTGTTCGTCTGATATGTCGCATATCTCGCCTAGGGGTGGTAAACGTCAGACCCTAGTAGCTCGATAAGTCATGCCGACTTGAGGTCCATAACATTCGTGAAACTACTGATAACTCTTACCAGTATATCACTGCAACCCTGGCCAGGGATTTCCTGTTATGGCCAGTCGAGCATTGCGCAACATCAACCCCCAATACCCGGAGAGACGAATCCCCTCCTATCGTTCATTGCCTCCATGTGAATCGGGACTGTACCCAAAAACCACCTGTTTGCACGACTCAGTAGAGCCGTGGTAGGGTGGAAATCAAAGCACAGTGGGAGATACACAAGACTCTATGACGATCTCGGGTCAACAGACTAAGCTGTACCAGTGTCACCAGAGAACTGCCATCTGACGTGAGGTATAATACCATCTGGGAGTTCTCGGCGAGTCCGTTCAGTGTACCCAGTCTCCACTGAGCACCCGCATACCATCTTCGATGTCAAACACCAATGGATATGGGATCATCCATCGCCCATCGCATGGGTCGAGAAGATATGCGCTAGTCTACTCTGGAATATCGATGCCCCGTCTCGATATTCCCACGACTAGGAACAATGAAGGATGTACTCATTGACTACCCAGGCCCCACTAGTATGATCTGCATCATAGTCCTGGAAGTCGAGTACACATCCTAAGGGCTTTATCAACATGTAATCAGAGAGACAGAAAGTATACATGTTAAGATAAAGAGCAACCAGATAGCGTACTATCATGTCGAGCAAGAAAGTCCTACCTATATATGTCCCAGCATCCACTACAATATACATCCAATGTACAGTAATGGCCTCTAGGGCATACATATAACTAACAATATCCCACTTGCACTAGGGCCATCTGTAGCAGTGATTGCAGTATCATATACTCAACCATCCCCTAAATGTCTCTCTTTGGGGAAAAGGCCTTCGTGAGTGGATCCGCCGTGTTGTCCTCTGAGTCTACTCTCCTAACCTCGATCACCCTGGAGATCAACTATATCCATGATCAGGTGATGCTTCCTCAGAATATATCTGGGTCACTGATGGGACCAGGGTTCCAGGGCTAAAACCACACTTCCATTGTCATACAATGGCAGGAACCTGGTTCATCCTAAGAACCAATATACACCCAAACTGCCTCTTTGGTAGTATCTTTAATAGCGATGTTACCAGCCTTTATCTTCTAGTTTGTCACGGTATCTAGCTTGGAAATCTTCCAACATACCGTCCCTTTACTGAGGGTAAAGACAATGCCTGTGACTGACATTCAGTCGTCTTTATCACTCTGGAACCCTTCCAGTGATTCTCCCCAGGATCGATTGATACCATCTCACTACAACTAGTGAGTATCCTAACATCCAATTAGATCTATCTCATAAATCCAAAGCTTAGGGTTTAGTAGGTATCACTTTGATCCTATATGGAGAATCATTGTGATAAGCGGAGATTGATCGAGCGTAGCATAGGAAACTCCTTCCCTAACAAGAGTATGGCATCCACGTACTCTACGAGGATCGTCACCATACTCCCTACTACCTTTTGGTTTATACAAGGTTCATCAACCATTTTGATGATGTCAACTTCTTTGACTAATCCATCAAAACAGATGTTCCAACTCCGCGATGCCTGCTTTATCCTATAAAGCATCTTGCACACGTTTCCGCTGCTCCCACTGTCTACGAGGCCCTCTGGCTGTGTTCTTATAGACGTTCTCTTCTAAATCATCATTTAGAAAAGTTGTCATGGCACCCAACCACCAGATATCGTAGTCATGGTATGTAGCCGTGGCAGGTAGGATCTGGATGGACTTAAGCATAGTCCCTGGAAAAGGTTTCATCATTTATTTGTGCCTGGTCGATGACGAAAACCTTTAACAAGTCTAGCTATGAAAGTCTCAACTTGTCCATCTACACCAAGTAATCTTCTCAAGATATACTTGCTCCTGATGGGGATTTAACCCTTCAGATATAGCAACCAAAGTCCATACTTTGTTGGTGTATAAGGATTCCATCTCAGATGGCTAAGCATCCAGCCATTCTTACAGAGTCGCTACTCTTGATGGCCTGCTCGAATCTAGTTGGGTCATCATCTCATGATGCAATCCTCGCTCCCACTGTCATCGAGAAACCGAGGTATCTCTCAGGTGGGTGAGGAACCCTACTAGATCGGCGGAGAGGCTGAGGTTCGTCGGAAACTATTGAATCCTTTGGTTCTGTCAAATCATTAGCAGTTTTGTACAGCTGGAACCTTTCCAGTTCTACAGAACTGATCTTGCCTCGATCTTGTCCGGATTTTGCTTTTGACATAGGACGGACAATCCCAAATCTTAACTTACTTAAGAGATAGGATCTTCCCATACCATATCTTATATGGAATGGTAGGCACTGATTTGATTCGAACCTAATTCAATAGGTATGCAGCTTCTCAAGCGCATAACTTCCAAAAGAAAATAGGTAACTCAGTAATACTCATCATAGAGCACACGATATCTAATATTGTGTGATTGCTCCGCCCCGATACACCGTTGTGCTGTGGTGTGTTCAGAGGAGTAATACTGAGAGAGAATCTCATTTTCCTTTAGAATAGTCCAAGGATTCCATGCACAAGTATTCTCCTCCCTGATCTCATCATAAGACATAATACTTATACCCGTATATTGGTTCTCTACTTCCTACTTATATTCTGTGAATACCTCAAAAATTTCGGACTTATATTTCAACAGGAATATATGACTGAATCTTGAGAGATTATCAGAGAATATAATGAAGTATAAAGAACCAGTCCTGGCATGTGTAGACAGGAGACCTTACATACATCATCATGTATCAGTCCTAAGAGTTTACTAACTCTTTCTCTGTTTCTAATAAACAGAGCTATGGTCATCTAATCTTTGTGACATGACTGGCAAGTTTCACAAGATGTAAATTCAAACTGATTTAAATATGCATCTAAAATGTAACTTCAGCCAGTCGGGTCGCATTGATGTGACCTAGTCTACAATGCCTCAAGAAGGATTCGTTCATTTCTGAACTCTTCCTCTTGTGTGTATTCTGTATACTAGGAACTGCAGTTTGATTTAGAACGTCAATGCTTTTAGATAACGTGCCTGAACCGATCAACTTTTGATATAGGAAATGTTCAAAACATTATCCATCAATACAAAATTATATCCTTTCTTTACTAATAAGGAGACTGATATGATTTTGTATATCTGGTTCGGTATCTAAATAGCATTTGTTCAGAATCAATGTATTCGTAATACAGGATGACAGTGACCAACAGACTTGGCTGCAACACTTGCCCTGGTTTCTGTCTCATGAAACTTATCACCCGTTCTCAGTTTTTCTACCTTTTTGTAGCCCTATGTAACAGATTACATATCTGGGATCCTGATCCGGTATCATATACCCAGGATGCAGAGGATACTGAGAAACAGTTCTTTATAATGAACATACCCGAAGGAGATGCATCATATGCACTTTCTTCGTTTGGGCTGCATAGGAATTCCGGTATTCCCCTAATTCCTGCTCTGTCTTATAACAATTATAAGTTGGAGCGGGACCAACGTACCCCAGCTCAGTATAACAAGTGGGTTCGGTCAATACATCCATATTATTATCTTGATTAAGGCGTGATATGGTCGCTACCTGGAGAGAGAGAGAAGAGAAAACACTCATCGTGCGCTCTTGCAAGATCAGATTGGTTATATATTTTATCTAATCAGGATGGCTCCCACTGTTTTTATCAAATCTTCCTTCAAACCCTAAAAGGAAAGACTAGTCGGGATTAATTATACTCTACAAGTTCACCAATCTTTCAGCCAGGCCAGTGTCGGTACTTTGAGGGAGGTTCCCCGTGCTTTCGCACGGACCTAATTACTGTAAACCTCGTTTTCCCAGAGGTGTAACCCCGTTGACACCTTTCTAGACACCTACTTGATCGGCTAATTGTAAAGTGCAAAACTCTCCCAGGAGTAACAATTACTTGCAGTGGGTATCGGGATCCAACTATCACATAGAAGGTATGCAATCTCATTGCAAATTTCAACACTTGAAACTCCCGATAATGGTTTTTACCCCTAGGACCTATGACCTTGGCTAAGGTCAACAAATCATAGGTACTAGTCAAGTTCTACCCGTCATTTCGTGATTAATTAGACCCACCCACATGACCCTTGGCTAAGGTCAACAAAGCCACATGACTGTCCTAACTAATCGCATCATATGCTGTGTAGGAAGACATCACTTAGCTACCATACACTGTGCCTTGACTATGGTCAACAAACACAGCACGAATACTAAGTACTCTACTTCCTAAAATGACGGAGGGTTGCGAATGGTTTTTGTGAAAACCTTTAACGCTTTGAACTTGATCTCGTTGCGGAATCAAATGGTTTTTAAATGGAATGTTTTCGAGGCTTTTCTAGTTTTGCTAAAGGGGTCACTCCCGGTGAAGGGATCGTCGGCCCTTTCCTCGTCGAATGAGGTGCGGGATATATCATATATATATCACTGTGCAAAGCGTAAACTATAGAAGCGATCAAAGACAAACCGATGGTTGTAGCATCTGCCAGTTATTGCTAAAGGAGTCACTCCCGATGAAGGGATCTCGGTCCTTTCCTCATCGAATAAGGTGCAGGATGTTCTACAAGGAACACCGCGATGCAAAGCAAGAACTGTAGCTACCTGTTTTTATTTTAAAATTCGATTTCACAACATCAATTAGGTTTATTTTCTTTCATTAATCACATTAATGAATATCCCATCATATAAGTCCATCTAATCATCACAGATAAATATAACGTACGCTTATGCCATCCGCATTCGCCTCGATGTCCCGTCTGCACCGTTAGGTTAGGTAACTAACGGTAGAGCGGGACAGGGCTAGCGCGGGTGTAAAACATAAGCAACGTTTATATAATATATCATATATACTATATATAATATCTGTCACAGAACATCACATGATCACAGATAAATCACAGCAGAATAAACATATGAAATATTGGATATACTAGGACGTCCGTGTTTTCAATACGAGCCAGTATAAAACACGGATTCCACGGTCGTGATGAATAGCCAATCCCACACCCCTAGACCCCTACGAGAGCGGCAAGCAACCCTACCAATTCTAGGGTTAGGAGACCCGGACTCGACTCCTCGAGATGGTCTCCTACTGGACCCTAGAACCCGGTTACTTATGCTCCCCTCCTTGGGTCTATCCTGTAGGGTTCCTAGGCACCCTAATGAGGTCTCACAAGGCATCAACCATGCCAATTTCAAAATTTACGGTGCCGAGAAACCCTAAACTACGGATCGTTGGCTAAAGTTTAGGCGAAACTAGAAACTAGTTGACAACTTAACTAAGAGATACGGAAATACAACCTTTGTAGATCCGGTTCTCCACCTCCATAGCTCCGCAATGAAGTCTCCTCGCTGTCCATAACAAGTCCCGGGCTCTAGCGTCGGCTTCATCGGAGAATGGACGGGCTAGGTCATCGATGTCCATGCCGAAGATGATCTACGTCGAGGCATCGCTAAATCAAGCTCCGACTTCACCAAGTCAAGAAACTTGTGAAGAAAACACACTCTACTACTTGGCAAGAGGTAGAGGATGAAGAAATAGGAAGTGGGTTCAATTTAGAATTGGATTTCTCACTCTTTATCATCAATCACCATTGATGACCTCAAGGTTTTCTTCTTGAGTTCAAGGAAGAAGAAGAAGAAAATGATATGATAAGTTAATTAAAAAAGAAAAGAATAATCCATTCTTATCATAATAGAACCATGGTTAGGTGTAGAGAGTGAACTAGGGTTAGTGGAGTGGTTAGGGTTAAGCATGAGACAAAATGGTGACAAAGTCAAAGTGTTCATGAAACTTCATGAACAAAACAAAAATTGCCACCATTTTCTCATTTGCTTATTCTTTTTCCAAAAAGAAAAAGATTAATATATAAATAAGGAAACCAAAAACCCTAATCATCCACTTAACTATAGTTTGATACTTTACACTTAACCAAAAAGCATGTATCATCAAACATGATACAATCAAGTGCACAAAATCATATCGTATATGGAATGCGCACACCCGAGTGAGAAAATCCAATCAAAGTGAACCGATACTAGTTAATGCAAAGTAATATATCAAATATATAACTATGCATTAAATCACTAAATCAACACTTGATTTAACGATCCGGTTATATCGCACACAACCGACTAGTATCCTATGTATCGGCTTATCGAATCAATACTTGATTCGATAACTAGGTTATATCGCATACAACCATTCGATACATTCATCGCGAGAATAGAATACGGTATCACATACACGTATTATTCTCGGTCCCGCACATATCTCATATGCGCTCCTATTTCGTTTCGCTTGAGACAGGAAACCTCTGTGTAGGACTCTAAAGACTCGTCAATACGCCGGCAGCAGATGATGATCATATCAAACACCCACAAGCCGCAAGCGGTCTGCTAAACGTAACGGCCACCCGGGTATTGAGCGATCTGAAGATCGACGAGCAAGCCCGCTCACACTCCAGTGAATCCAACCAGTAACACTACCGTACAGTCCGGTCTGATCGTCTGATATGTCGCATATCTCGCCTAGGGGTGGTAAACGTCAGACCCCAATAGCTCGATAAGTCGTGTCGATATAAGGTCTATAACACTTCGAGATACTACTGGTAACACTTACCAGTAAATCTCAGCAACCCTGGCCAGGGATTTCCTGTTATAGCCAATCGAACACAGCGCAACATCAACCCCCTATACCGGGAGAGACGAATCCCCTCCTATCGCTCATTGCCTCCATGTGACTCGGGACTGTACCCAAAAACCACCGTTTTGCACGCCCTCTTAGACGTGGTAAGATGGAAATCAAAGCACAGTGGGAACCACACAAGACTCTATGACGATCTCGGGTCAACAGACTACTCTGTACCAGTGTCACCAGAGAACTGCCATCTGACGTGAGGTATAATACCATCTGGGAGTTCTCGGCGAGTCCGTCCAGTGTACCCAGTCTCTACTGAGCACCCGTATATCATCTCTGATGTCAAACACCAATGGATATGGGATCATCCATCGCCCATCTGTATGGGTCGAGAAGGTATACGCTAGTATACTCTGGTATATCGATGCCCCGTCTCGATACACCCACGACTAGGGACTTTGAAGGATGTGCTTATGGACTACCATGTCCCCACTAGTATGATCCGCATCATAATCCAGGTAGTCAAGTACACATCCTAAGGGCTTTACCAACATGTAACAGAGAGACAATCGGTATACACGTTAAAGTAAAGAGCAACCAGATACCATACTATCATGTCGAGCAAGAAAGTCCTCCCTATATATGTCCCAGCATCCACTACAATATACATCCTATGTACAGTAATGGCCTCTAGGGCATACATATAACTAACAATCTCCCACTTGCACTAGGGCCATCTGTAGCAGTGGTTGTAGTATCTCATACTCAACCATCCCATAAAAATCTCTCTTTGGGAACAGGCCTTTGTGAGTGGATCCGCTGTGTTGTCCTCTGAGTCTACTCTCCTGTCCTTGATCCCCTGGAGATCAACCATCTCCATGATCAGGTAATACTGCCTTAGAATATGTTTGGATCACTGATGGGACGGACGTTCCTTGGCATAAGCCACAACTCCATTGTCTCACAATGGCAGGAACGAAGTTCATCTCATGAACTAATATACACCCAAACAGCCTCTTTGGTAGCATCTTAAGTAGCGATGTATCGAGCCTTTATCGTCTAGTATGCCACGGTATCTATCTTGGAACTCTTCCAACATACCGTCCCTTTACTGAGGGTAAAGACAATGCCTGCGACTGACATTCAGTCGTCTTTATCACCCTGGAACCCTTCCAGTGATTCTCCCCAGGATCGATTGATATCATCTCACTACAACTAGTGAGAATCCTAACATCCAATTAAATCTATCTCATAGATCCAAAACTCAGGATTTAGGAGGTATCATTTTGATCCTATATGGAGAATCCATGTGATAAGCGGAGATCGACCGAGCGTAGCATAGGAAACTCCTTCCCTATCAAGAGTATGTCATCCACGTACTCTACGAGGATCACCACCATACTCCCTACTACCTTTTGTTTATACAAGGTTCATCTATCATTTTGATGATGTCAAACTCTTTGACTAATTCATCAAAACAGATGTTCCAACTCCGCGATGCCTGCTTTATCCTATAAAGCATCTTGCACACGTTTCCGCTGCTCCCACTGTCTACGAAGCCCTCTGGCTGTGTACTTATAGACGCTCTCTTCCAAAATATCATTTAGAAAAGCAGTCATGACACCCAACCACCAGATATCGTAGTCATGGTATGTAGCTGTGACAAGTAGGATCTGGATGGACTTAAGCATAGCTCCTTAGAAAAGGTTTCATCATGATCCATACCTGGTCAATGATGCAAACCTTTAACAAGTCTAGCTTTGAAAGTCTCAACTATTCCATGTACACCAAGCAATCTTCTCAAGATATACTTGCTCCTGATAGGGATTTAACCCTTCAGATATAGCAACCAAAGTCCATACTTTGTTGGTGTATAAGGATTCCATCTTAGATCACTAAGCATCCAGCCATTCTTACAGAGTCTTACTCCTGATGGCCAGCTCGAAACTAGTTGGGTCATCATCTCATAATGCAATCCTCGCTCCCACTGTCATAGAGAAACAGAAGTATCTCTCAGGTGGGTGAGGAACCCTACTAGATCGGCGGAGAGGTTGAGGTTCGTTGGTAATTATTGAATCCTTTGGTTCTGTCAAATCTTCTGCTGTAGTTTGTATGGCTGGAACTTTTCCAGTTCTACATTACAGACCTTGCCTCGAGCTTGTCCGGATTTTGCTTTTAGACATAGGCCGGACAACCCCAAATCTTAACTAGCTTAAGACATGGGCTCTTCCCTTTCCATATCTCATATGGAGTGGTAGGCAACTGATTTGATTCGAACCTATTCAATAGGTATGCAGCTTCTCAAGTGCATAACCCCTAAAAGGAAATAGGTAACTCAGTAATACTCATCATAGAGCACACCATATCATATAGGGTGTGATTGCTCTGCCCCGATATACCATCGTGCTATGGTGTATTCGGAGGAGTAATGCCGAGAGAGAATCTCATTCTCCTTTAGAAAAGTCCAGGAATTCCGTGCACAAGTATTCTCCTCCTTGATCACATCAAAGGACATAATACTTATACCCGTTTTGGTTCTCTACTTCTAACTTATATTCCGTGAATATCTCAAAAGGTTCGGACTTGTGTTTCAACAGGAACATATGTCTGAATCTTGAGAGATTATCAGAGAATATAATGAAGTATAAAGAACCAGTCCTGGTATGTGTAGACAGGGGACCTACATACATCAACATGTATCATCCCAAGAGTTCACTAACTCTTTCTCTGTTTCTAGTAAACGGAGCTATGGTCATCTTATCTTTGTGACATGACTGGCAACTTTCAGAAGATGTAAATTCAAACTGATTTAAATATACATCTAAATGTAACTTCAGCCAGTCGGGTCGCATTGATCTGACCTAGTCTACAATACCTTAAGAAGGATTCGTTCATTTCTGAACTCTTCCACTTGTGTGTGTTTTGTATACTAAGAACTGTAGTTTGATTTAGAACAACAATGCTTTTAGATAACGTGCCTGAACCGATCAACTTTTGATATAGGAAATGTTCAAAACATTATCCAACAATACAAAATTTTATCATTTCTTTACTACTAAAGAGACTGATATGATTTTGTATATCAGGTTCGGTATCTAACAGCATTCGTTCAGAATCAATGTATTTGTAATACAGGGTGACAGTGACCAACAGACTTGGCTGCAACTCTTGCCCCGTTTTCTGCCTCATGAAACTTATCACCCGTTCTCAGTTCTCTACCTATCTGTAGCCCTATGTAACAGATTACATATCTGGGATCCTGATCCGGTATCATATACCCAGGATGCGGAGGATACTGAGAAACAGTTCTTTGTAACGAACACACCCGAAGATGATGCATCAGCATGCACTCTCTTCGTTTGGGCAGCACGGGAATTCTGGTAATCCCCAATTTCCTGCTCTGTCTTATAACAATTATAAGTTGGAGCGGGACCAACGTTCCCCAGCTCAGTATAACAAGCGGGTTCGGTCAATAATCCGTTTTATTATCTTGATTAAGGCGTGATATGGTCGCTACCTGGAGAGAGAGAGAAGAAAACACTCAGCGTGCGCTCTTGCAAGAATAGATTGGTTTTATTTTATCTAATCAGGATAGCTCCCACTGCTTTTTATCAAATCTTCCTTCAAACCCTAAAAGGAAAGACTAGCCGGGATTAATTACACAATACAAGTTCGCCAATCTTTCAGCCAGGCCAGTGTCGGTACTTTGAGGGAGGTCCCCCGTGCTTTCGCATGAACCTAATTAATGTAAACCTCGTTTTCCCAGAGGCGTAACCCCGTTGACACCTTTCTAGACACCTACTTGATCGGCTAATTGTAATGTATAAAACTCTCCCAGGAGTAACTCTTACTCGCAGCGGGTATCGGGATCCAACTATCTCATAGAAGGTATGCAATCTCATTGCAAATTTCAACACTTGAAATTCCCGATAATATTTTGCCCCTAGCACCCTATGACCTTGACGGAGGTCAACAAACCATAGGCTACTAGTCAAGTTCAACCCGTCATTTCTTGATCGAATTAAACCCACCCGCACGACCCTTGACGGAGGTCAACAAGGCCGCACGACTACCCTAACTCAATCTGCATCATATGCATAAACAGATAAATACTAGTTAGCTACCGCACACTACGCCTTGACGGAGGTCAACAAACGTAGCACGAATACTAAATAGGACTTATCTGAAATGACGGAGGGCTACGACAGGTTTTTCTGAAAACCTATTGCGTAATGAACTTGATATCGTTGTAGGATCGAATGAATTTTGAAATGGAGTGTTTTTGAGGCTTTTCTAGTTTTGCTAAAGGAGTCACTCCCGGTGAAGGGATCGTCGGTCCTTTCCTTATCGAATGAGGTGCGGGATATATCACATATATCACTGTGCAAAGCAAAAACTCTTAAAAGCAATCAAAAGACAAACTGAGTGTGTAGCATCTGCCAGTTATTGCTAAAGGAGTCACTCCCGGTGAAGGGATCTCGGTCCTTTCCTTATCGAATAAGGTACAGGATATATCACATATACCGCTGTGCAAAGCAAGAACTGTAGCTACCTGTTTTATTTTGAAATTCGATTCTACAACATCTTAGGTTTCGTTTATTTCATTAATCACATTAATGAAGTCCCATCATTTAAGTACCTAAACATCACAGATAAATACGACGTACACTTATGCCATCCGCATTCGCCTCGATGTCCCCTCGTGCACCGTTAGGTTAGGTAACTAACGGCAGAGTAGGGCAGGGCTAGCGCGGGTGTAAAACATAAGTAACATCTATATAATATATCATATATACTATATACAGTATCTATCACAGAACATCACATGATCACATCACAGATATCGCAGCAGAAGAATCATATGAAATATTGGATATACTAGGATGTCCGTGTTTTCAATACGAGCCAGTATAAAACACGGATTCCACGGTCGTGATGAATAGCCAAACCCACACCCCTAGACCCCTACGAGAGCGGCAAGCAATCCTACCAATTCTAGAGTTAGGAGACCCGGACTCGACTCCTCGAGTTGGTCTCCCACTGGACTCCAGAACCCGGTTACTTGTGCCCTCCTCCTTGGGTCTATCCTAGTGCGGAAAAGTAAATAATATACAAACGGTGACATCTTCCGCAACCTGGAAGTGCCCCAATAAAAGAATATAACATACAAGTTTTTACATGAATGAAAATGAAAAACACTCATCTCACATAAAAAAACCCGGCTATTCAAACACGACGATCCAATATAACATATCCAGCAACACATAACATCACATGTCATCAGCGTAAGTAAATATGCGCATCCCAATTGTCGTTGACATATAGCAACGAAACCGGCGATATCACATATTACACTTACGGTCACAGAAAAGAAAGTGTAAAACTACAACAGTTGGAATCCGCAACCACCTCAGACATCGCATGCCTGACCAAATGAATTTCTTTAGACATCGCATGCCTAACAATTATAAACCCCGCATTTTAGTCTCAAAATCGAAAACACTTTTCAATATCAAGTCGGGCAATTCAACAGGATTCCCGACATTCTGATCGAATGCTCGTCGCAAACTTTAGTAGGCGGCTTCACCCCCGATACCGTCGACGAAGTGCACCAAGGCGGAACACCGCTGCCGCGAGCACCCGAACGGATGCTTTCGGCGACGGGGTTCTCCTACAGTCACTTGGTCGGGGCTATGGAGTGAGGCTGTCTATTAAGTTTACCCAGCGAGTATCCGCGTACGCTACGTGATTGCGACGGACTTTTGATCACATCAAAATTCCGTGGCAACCGATCAAGTGAGACTAAACCGCTAGATTTATAACATTCATTCAGTTATCTCATAACAATTTGCGAATTCCAAGTATTGTATCACATTCCAGATAAAATAGAAAATGTTAAATTTTTCGATCGAACAATCGAACACCCAAGTTTTCCCGATAATGATCAACACATGAAATATGAGTCTAACAACATTCAGTTCGTGCCTCAGTACCAACGGTCCAGCCGTAGAAGGGTCAAGCCAACGCCTCACATGTGGCACGCCGTACTGCCCCAAACCCGAAGGTTCAAAGGGCAGTTCAAGACGGTCACATAATCGAGTTAAGGTTTGTTGTCTTCTAGAGGGTCCATCGCGTTACTTGCACTACTTAGAACGTCGTTAAACTACGGAAAAATCAAACACTTGGAAATTTCCCGACAGGGGAAAAATTGGGTATTTATATCCGGTCGAACATTTTAACATATTCTAAAATTTATCCGGAAAGCCACACAGACAAAATTTGATACTCCGATCAAAACACCGAATCCCCAATACAATCCCAGAAAATTCAACTCTTGAATAAATATTAAAAATTCCCAGAAAATCCAGCACTATCTATTAGGAGTTACTGTGTAAGATTCGCTGAACAATGATGCCGTACGGCCGCGGAACCGCCGCACGAGCCTTGCTCGTGCCGCGGAACCGCGGCAGTTTGATGGAGTTAGGAGCACGAATTTCACAGTACCTCTTAAATTCACCTGCTGATTTTTCTGCATATTTTTAATGTTGAAAAACTCACTGTTTTCAAAAATGTACAGAGAGCATGGAAATTTTGGACTTTCGGGTTCGATCGGACTTCAAATTCCGTCTAAACTTTGCCTAAGGCTCTAGCTAGGCTCTGATACCACTGTAGGGTTCCTAGGCACCCTAATGAGGTCTCACAAGGCATCAACCATGCCAATTTCAAAATTTACGGTGCCGAGAAACCCTAAACTACGGATCGTTGGCTAAAGTTTAGGCGAAACTAGAAACTAGTTAACAACTTAACTAAGAGATACGGAAATACAACCTTTGTAGATCCGGTTCTCCACCTCCATAGCTCCGCAATGAAGTCTCCTCGCTGTCCATAACAAGTCCCGGGCTCTAGTGTCGGCTTCATCGGAGAATGGACGGGCTAGGTCATCGATGTCCATGCCGAAGATGATCTACGTCGAGGCATCGCTAAATCAAGCTCCGACTTCACCAAGTCAAGAAACTTATGAAGAAAACACACTCTACTACTTGGCAAGAGGTAGAGGATGAAGAAATAGGAAGTGGGTTCAATTTAGAATTGGATTTCTCACTCTTTATCATCAATCACCATTGATGACCTCAAGGTTTTCTTCTTGAGTTCAAGGAAGAAGAAGAAGAAAATGATATGATAAGTTAATTAAAAAAGAAAAGAATAATCCATTCTTATCATAATAGAACCATGGTTAGGTGTAGAGAGTGAACTAGGGTTAGTGGAGTGGTTAGGGTTAAGCATGAGACAAAATGGTGACAAAGTCAAAGTGTTCATGAAACTTCATGAACAAAACAAAAATTGCCACCATTTTCTCATTTGCTTATTCTTTTTCCAAAAAGAAAAAGATTAATATATAAATAAGGAAACCAAAAACCCTAATCATCCACTTAACTATAGTTTGATACTTTACACTTAACCAAAAAGCATGTATCATCAAACATGATACAATCAAGTGCACAAAATCATATCGCATATGGAATGCGCACACCCGAGTGAGAAAATCCATTCAAAGTGAACCGATACTAGTTAATGCAAAGTAATATATCAAATATATAATTATGCATTAAATCACTAAATCAACACTTGATTTAACGATCCGGTTATATCGCACACAACCGACTAGTATCCTATGTATCGGCTTATCGAATCAATACTTGATTCGATAACTAGGTTATATCGCATACAACCATTGGATACATTCATCGCGAGAATAGAATATGGTATCACATACACGTATTATTCTCGGTCCCGCACATATCTCATATGCGCTCCTATTTCGTTTCGCTTGAGCCAGGAAACCTCTCTGTAGGACTCTAAAGACTCGTCAATACGCCGGCAGCAGATGATGATCATATCAAACACCCACAAGCCGCAAGCGGTCTGCTAAACGTAACGGCCACCCGGGTATTGAGCGATCTGAAGATCGACGAGCAAGCCCGCTCACACTCCAGTGAATCCAACCAGTAACACTACCGTACAGTCCGGTCTGATCATCTGATATGTCGCATATGTCGCCTAGGGGTGGTAAACGTCAGACCCTAATAGCTCGATAAGTCGTGTCGATATGAGGTCTATAACACTTCGAGATACTACTGGTAACACTTACCAGTAAATCTCAGCAACCCTGGCCAGGGATTTCCTGTTATAGCCAATCGAACACAGCGCAACATCAACCCCCTATACCGGGAGAGACGAATCCCCTCCTATCGCTCATTGCCTCCATGTGACTCGGGACTGTACCCAAAAACCACCGTTTTGCACGCCCTCTTGGACGTGGTAAGATGGAAATCAAAGCACAGTGGGAACCACACAAGACTCTATGACGATCTCGGGTCAACAGACTACTCTGTACCAGTGTCACTAGAGAACTGCCATCTGACGTGAGGTATAATACCATCTGGGAGTTCTCGGCGAGTCCGTCCAGTGTACCCAGTCTCTACTGAGCACCCGTATATCATCTCTGATGTCAAACACCAATGGATATGGGATCATCCATCGCCCATCTGTATGGGTCGAGAAGGTATACGCTAGTCTACTCTGGTATATCGATGCTCCATCTCGATACACCCACGACTAGGGACTTTGAAGGATGTACTTATGGACTACCATGTCCCCACTAGTATGATCCGCATCATAATCCAGGTAGTCAAGTACACATCCTAAGGGCTTTACCAACATGTAACAGAGAGACAATCGGTATACACGTTAAAGTAAAGAGCAACCAGATAGCATACTATCATGTCGAGCAAGAAAGTCCTCCCTATATATGTCCCAGCATCCACTACAATATACATCCTATGTACAGTAAAGGCCTCTAGGGCATACATATAACTAACATATCCTAGTGCAGAAAAGTAAATAATATACAAATGGTGACAACATCCGCAACCTGGAAGTGCCCCAACAAAAGAATATTACATACAAGTTTTTACATGAATGAAAATGGAAAAAAAACAATCATCTCACATAAAAAACCCCGGGCTATTCGAACACGACGATCCAACATAACATATCCAGCAACACATAACATCACATGTCATCAACGTAAGTAAATATGCGCATCCCAATTGTCGTTGACATATAGCAATGAAACTGGCGATATCACATATTACACTTACGGTCACAGAAAAGAAAGTGTAAAACTACAACAGTTGGAATCCGCAATCTCTCTAGACATCGCATGCCTAATCAAATGAATTCCTTAGACATCGCATGCCTAACAATTATAAACCCCGCATTTTAGTCTCATTATCGAAAACACTTTTCAATACCAAGTCGGGCAATTCAACAGGATTCCCGACATTTTGTTCGAATGCTCGTCGCAAACTTTAGTAGGCGGCCGCACCCCTGATACCGTCGATGAAGTGCACCAAGGCGGAACACCGCTGCCGCGAGCACCCGAACGGATGCTTTCGGCGACGGGGTTCTCCTACAGTCACTTGGTCGGGGCAATGGAGTGAGGATGTCTATTAAGTTTACCCGGTGAGTATCCGCGTACGCTACGTGATTGCTACGGACTTTTGATCACATCAAAATTCCGTGGCAACCGATCAAGTGAGACTAAACTGCTATGTTTATAACATTCATTCAGTTATCTCATAACTACTTGTGAATTCCAATTATTGTATCACATTCCGGATAAATAGAAAATGTTAAACTTTCCGATCGAACAATCGAACACCCAAGTTTTCCCGATACAGCTCAACACATGAAATAAGTCTAACAGCATTCAGTTCGTGCCTCAGTACCAACGGTCCAGCCGTAGAAAGGTCAAGCCAACGCCTCACATGTGGCACGCCGTACTGCCCCAAACCCGAAGGTTCAAAGGGCAGTTCAAGACGGTCACATAATCGAGTTAAGGTTTGTTGTCTTCTAGAGGGACCATCGCGTTACTTGCACTACTTAGAACGTTGTTAAACTGCGGAAAAATCCAACAATTGGAAATTTCCCGGCAGGGGAAAAAGTGGGTATTTATATCCGGTCGAACTTTTTAACATATTCTAAGATTATACGGAAAAACACACAGACAGAATTAGACAATCCGATCGATATACCGAGTCCCCAATACAACCCAGAAAATGAAACTCTGGAAAAAATATTAAAAATCCCCAGGAAAACCAGCACAGACAACTAAGAACTACAGTGCAAAATTGGATGCACAAAACGACAAACGGGCCGCGGAACCGCCGCATGAGCATGCTCATGCCGCGGATCCGCGGTGACTTTATGGAATCCGGCCATCGAATTTTACAGTAAGTCTTAGATCTTCCTGCTGATTTTTCTGCATATTTTTAATTCACAAAAAGCCACGAATTTCAAAAAAGTCCAGAGAGCATGTTAAAATCGGGGTTACGGGTCGATCGGACTTCTAATTCCGTCGGGACTTCGCCTAAGGCTCTAGCTAGGCTCTGATACCACTGTAGGGTTCCTAGGCACTCTAATGGAGTCTCACAAGTGATCAAACATGGCCAATTGAAATTTTACAAGTGCCTACAAACCCTAATACGGATCGTTAACTAGATATATAGGCGAAGCAAGCATGTAATCGAATTAAATACTGAGGGAAAGTGACTACAACCTTTCTAGATCCGTTCCACCACTTCCTAAGCTCCGCGATGATCTCCCTCCGCTGTCCAAACTGAATCCCGGACTCTAGCATCGGCTTCATCGGAAAAATGAGCGGAATTGATCGTCGGCTTCGATGTCGAAGATGATCTACGTCGAAGCTCCACAAGATCAAACTCTCACCTCAACAAGTCATGAAACTTGTGAAGAGAACACCCTATACTACTTGGCAAGAGGTAGAGGATGAAGAAATAGGAAGTGGGTTCACTTTAGAATTGGATTTCTCACTTGTTTTCTCAAGTTGCCATTAATCTAGAAAGCTTTTCTTTTTCTAGCTCTTGAAGAAGAAGAAGAAAGATATGATAAATCTTGTATTTTTAAATGAAAAAGAATTAAATCTTATCATACTTTCAACCTTAGTTAGGTGTAGAGAAAAGACCATGGTTAAAAGGATGGTTAGGGTTAAGCATAAGAACAAAAGAGTGACTTAGTCAAAGTTTCAAGAAACTTCAACTAAAAACAAAACATTCAACCATTCATTTATCCTTTTCTTTTTCCAAAATGAATAAATAAGAAAGATAAATGAATAAATAATCAAAACCCTAATCATTAACTTAAACCATGGTTTGATTCTTTACACTTAACCGAGTAAGCATGTATCATCAAACATGATACAAACATGTGCACAAAACTATATCGCATATACAATGTGTACAATTCAAGTGAGAAAATCCTTTTAAAGTGAACCAATACCAGTTAATGCAAAGTAATATATCAAATATATAATTATACATTAAATCATTAAATCAACACTTGATTCAATGATCCGGTCATGTCACATATAACCGGCCAGTATCCAATGTATCGGCTTATCGAATCAATCCTTGATTCGATAACTAGCTTATATCGCATATAACCATTCGATACATTCATCGCGAGAATAGAATACGGTATCACATACACGCATTATTCTCGGTCCCGCACATATCTCATATGCGCTCCTATTTCGTTTCGCTTGAGCCAGGAAACCTCTGTGTAGGACTCTAAAGACTCGTCAATACGCCGGCAGCAGATGATGATCATATCAAACACCCACAAGCCGCAAGCGGTCTGCTAAACGTAACGGCCACCCGGGTATTGAGCGATCAGAAGATCGACGAGCAAGCCCGCTCACACTCCTGTGAATCCAACCAGTAACACTTACCGTACAGTCCGGTCTGTTCGTCTGATATGTCGCATATCTCGCCTAGGGGTGGTAAACGTCAGACCCCAGTAGCTCGATAAGTCATGCCGACTTGAGGTCCATAACATTCGTGAAACTACTGATAACTCTTACCAGTATATCACTGCAACCCTGGCCAGGGATTTCCTGTTATGGCCAGTCGAGCATTGCGCAACATCAACCCCCAATACCGGGAGAGACGAATCCCCTCCTATCGTTCATTGCCTCCATGTGAATCGGGACTGTACCCAAAAACCACCTGTTTGCACGACTCAGTAGAGCCGTGGTAGGGTGGAAATCAAAGCACAGTGGGAGATACACAAGACTCTATGACGATCTCGGGTCAACAGACTAAGCTGTACCAGTGTCACCAGAGAACTGCCATCTGACGTGAGGTATAATACCATCTGGGAGTTCTCGGCGAGTCCGTTCAGTGTACCCAGTCTCCACTGAGCACCCGCATACCATCTTCGATGTCAAACACCAATGGATATGGGATCATCCATCGCCCATCGCATGGGTCGAGAAGATATGCGCTAGTCTACTCTGGAATATCGATGCCCCGTCTCGATATTCCCACGACTAGGAACAATGAAGGATGTACTCATTGACTACCCAGGCCCCACTAGTATGATCTGCATCATAGTCCTGGAAGTCGAGTACACATCCTAAGGGCTTTATCAACATGTAATCAGAGAGACAGAAAGTATACATGTTAAGATAAAGAGCAACCAGATAGCGTACTATCATGTCGAGCAAGAAAGTCCTACCTATATATGTCCCAGCATCCACTACAATATACATCCAATGTACAGTAATGGCCTCTAGGGCATACATATAACTAACACCCTAAGGTTCAAAAGCGTTCCCATGGCCATTATCTCGAGTTAGGGTTTCATTCTTCTAGAGGGTCTACAGAATTACTTGCATGTTTTTCCTAATACTTTAAACTTGGAAAAAAATGGGTTTCTGCATTCGTTCATTTCTGTCAACTCTCAACATACCTGCATGAAGTCTTCTCTAGCTGGAATCCATCAATTTGATGACCTCGCATCGGGGTATGCAATGAACCACATGTCCTAGTTATTTCTCCTTGGATGACTAGCGATCTTCTATCATATCTCTAAGTACAACTCGTGCTGCATTAGCTTCAAACATCTGGGACGATATCTTGTCAGTCGCAACAACAACTGAATCATTCGTCTGCACGATGAACAGTGTCTTAATCGTAAAGAATAACGGTGTATTAACGGTCATCACATTCTGGATGGCCTCTAGCAGTGGCCCAATCCTCTGGTGCTAATCTGCACGTTCAAGAAATTTTTGTAAAAGCAATCCATCAAATGCTCATGGAACGAAAACACAATAAAACGACACATCTATGCAATCGTGTGTCGCCGGAATTACTCCCTGGTCAGTCCCCGTCCATGACGAGCTCATGCTGACCGCAACTCTAGCCGCAGCTCTCCATGTCCGTGCAACCATTGTAACAAAACCATAAACTGATATTGATGAGGATGGATCATATGAACGAATAGAATACTGTGCAAGGAAATGTACATCCTAAGGCTTCTTAAGCGGAGTAGCGTATCGTAAGTATGTCGCGGAACATACCCACAGTACGTCACTCTACTTAAGTCACCTACTCTATCAACCAAGGTCAACCAACGTGATGAAAGTTCGGGTCTAATACCCCCTTGACCAAGTCTAAGTTCCGTAAGGTTAAGTCTAGGTTCCGAATAAATATATGTCTTAAACTCCGCATAGTCAAATATAGACTCAAACCAAGGTTAAACCTAGCGCTCTGATACCAATTTTGTCACAACCCGAAATGGCACGTGACTGGCACTTGAATCATATGAAGTTTATAAGACCCCATCTAATTCAAGTAAGCCAAAATCCCAGAAATCTAAACCATTTAAAAGAAGAATGTGAAGGAAAACTTGTTTTAAAGTTTGCGTATAAATCACTTTGAAAGTCATAGTAAACAATTTTAATACATCAAGTCTTTTCCGAAAATTTCGGCAGAGTCTCCTTTGTAAATACTGACCCCAAACGGGTACAACATGAATAATATACATAAATGATAAAAGGCATCCCCAAGCGGGAGCTAGCTCTTCGCCAAATGGCGGTCACAACCACGCAAGCAATATAATATACAACGCCGAAGGGCGAGGATCAAACTCAAAAGTAAAACCAATATCCACCAGAAAACCATAATAATACAAGCGCGACTCTAAGGTCGAAAGAATAAACATACTGGTCTTCTAAGTCTAACAAATATAAAAGTCTGGTTGATGGAGTTTACTAGATACAACTGAAATATAAGTAAAATACAATGGTGGTCACGATGCGAGTGAACCCACCTACCAAAGCAATCAACTGAAAGGAAGCAGTATGCCAGCAAGTCGTAACGAAACATGTACGACAAAACCTGCAAGAAACTGTGGCACAACGGGGGGGTGTTGCCAATTCGTGAGTAGAAAACATCACCGAGCAGAAATCGCATGTATGACTCAATCCTAGGTCATACGATAGTAATATCCTCAAAATAATATAGCCTGAAGCATATAATAATGGCAAAGGTAACATCTATACATAAGTGTAATACCAAGCGCTCGTGTCGGTGCCTCAGGTAACAACATATCATAAATGTGATGTATGAATGCATGAAAACAGAATACATCTAAATGAGAAAACCGTTTTCTTATCTCAGTGAGATTTCTGTATAAAAATCGAGTATCATCAATGAAATCAACAGAGAATCAGTGTCAAGCATCGACACAAAATATATATCTCAATATCTCAATATCTCAGGCTCCGGCTATCCGGACTGGCCTGTATCATCAAACCTCAATATCTCAGGCTCCGGCTATCCGGACTGGCCTGTATCATCAAATCTCAAGACCACGTCGGTATCCTCCGGATATCCGGCACGTCACAATAACCGGTCGGTAGTGCTCCCCTGCCGGGCTCAACGCCATCATCTGCGACCATCTTGTCCCGGGGTACCGCACCAGGTCCACCATGCACCCACAGATGGTTCATCTTCCTCCTCGAATCAGGTGTATGATACTGCTCAAGAGCCGAGAAAACTCATGGTGGACACCTCTCAAATCATATCAGGAGAAAACCGCAATCTCTATCTTTAAAATGATAATAAGTTTATAAAATCTTTGCAGTTTCTCCAAATCCAGAAATCTTATGGAAATCCGAAATCCCAATCTCAAGAGTAAATAATAGTAAATTACCAGCATAAAACTCCATAATATTGCATGAAAAATGAATATATGAATGCATCTGATATCAAGGAATGCAATAATTAAACTAGCATAATAAAGCAATAACATAATGGAACTATTAACTAGCAAGTTATGTCAATGAAGTAATACTTCTAAAGTGTACGTGTCATGGCAATTACCGATGATGATGTGTGTGTGCTGGCAAGTGAGTGTACGTGGAGCATACGCATCATCAGTAATGGTGTTGGTGTCCTAACCACAAGTTTCATAATAACTTACGAAAATACATATAAGCATGCGACGCAATGCGAACAGCAAGAATGAATGGCAAATGAATAGTAAATGCAACAATAAAGAAATATACATTCCTATATACGAGTCATACAATTTTTGGTGTCTGAAATCGCACGAATCGTGGTGTTTAGAAAATAGGGGCTACGGTGTTTTTAAGAAAATGTACGTCCTTTGAAATATCCGTAGTATCCCTTGGTCTATTTTAAAATACTCACGATTCGTTAGTTTTGGAAATAAGTATGACTCCCCTAGATCTAACCTCTACTAACTAAACTACAGGACTAAAATAACAGACTAATCGTAAGGGTAAGGAAAACCACCTAAGTCTGAGTCGATATTTATATCTAGTAGTCGGTGATCCCGCCTCAATAATATCACGTACGATACAATATATAATATGACATTCTCGAGTCAAGAGTGCGGATCTATCATCATAATTATATCTCGTACGGTAAATCCATCGTACGACATCCCAAATCTGGGTATGGGTCGAATATCACATTTATGTCATTACTCATCTGGTATCCATATCATCATATCCTGAAGTAGGGGTACTGATCTAAAGTCTAGTACATTCCGATACCATCAATATATATATATATATATATATGCGTGTGTATGGAAACACATCGCTTAATAATCCGCTATAATATCATGTCGTATCTGATAATACGAACCAAGTCACATCACCGATCTCGTGGCATCATGCCCAATCACATCGACTCATCTCCAAGTATCATATACAATCCTCATCATCCTTATATATGTATACATACATACATACATACATACATACATATATACATATATGTATGTGAGTATGTATATATATATATATATATATATATATATACATACTCACATACATATATGTATATATATATACGCACAAGTAAAAATAATGTATGCGCGTATGTGTGCAAATCTTAACTCTAGGGTGTCGCGAATAAGAAGCTAAACTAAGTTACTTCTAATTACACTAAAACTAACCCATGAACACCTAAAACCTATCTTGAAAATCATGAGTCTCACAATACACATAAATATATGTGTGTGTGTGTTCGTATACTACACTACGAAACTGCGGGGGTGCTATACGCCATCCACCCGACTTCCCCCGTAGATATATATCTACTCACCTTGATTCTCTCTTGCCGGAGTCGATGATGCCACGCTCTCCTCGTCGTCTCGAAGTCCACGTGGGGGTACCTACAATTTCCAAAGCTTCATATAGTAACAAGAATCGAACATGAAAACCAAAACGGCACGCGGGACACAAATAGGTTAGGCCAACGCATGCAAGATCAACCGAACAACTCTCGATATCAACGTTCAAACGTCAAGTGATCGAGGTAAAACACAATACCAGAAATTCAAGTTACAGAATTCGCAAAACCGTAATCAAAACGATGTAAAACACTTCCAAATTTTGATTCAGGTGGAAATAGAAAATTTTGCATATGGAATAGGTCAAATTAACAGATAATGGAGCCATGAACCAAAAACGAGGACCCAAGCTAACACCCTGGCAGCAAATTGCGGCCAGGAAGGATTAATTTGTAGCCAAGAGGAAGGGTTAGGGTCTCGGGTCTTGGGTATAGGTCCTTGGTTGCCTGCTTGTCGCACTGTGTCTGCAAAATATTTTGCAGGTGCCCCGGGTCATAGCAGATCTCTAATTATCACCACAATTCCCACAATCTTCCGATATCGGGGTTTCTAAGTTTGTGACTTGGGGCTTTAACCTCTGGTTTTGTCTATAATTCTAACACTAAAGGGATTGTAAGGCCTGTACTAATTTCAATTGCACTATCTCAATTCAAGAATTTCTCAAACCTCATCTAGGAATTTTCTAAGTTCACTAAACTCCACTAAAACACTTCTAAACATGCAAAGATGCTAAAGTGAATGAAATACTAAACTAAGTGTGAAGGAATTATCTCATTTGGCAACTCAAGAATTTTTTTGAGTTGCTCCAAGCCTTCAAAATCCAAACTTTCTTGGTCCAAAATGCTTGTAGTGAGCTTATGCACATTTTAAGTGAAGGGAAGATGATGTTTTGATGTTGATTTGGGGTTGTTTGTGATGATGTAGAGGAGGTGGAGAAAGGGCAGCCATGAAGGAGAAAGAAGAAGAGGAAATGATGAAGAGAATGAAGAATGAGCCAAGTCAAAGACTCATCACATCTCTCTCTCTCTTCTCTCTTTTGCCTGTATCCATTTCTTTAACCTTTTCCCTTTTCTTTTCTTTTCATTTCTTTTCTTTTCTTTTGTTTCCTTTTCCTTTTCCTTTCATTTTAAAACAAATCCAACATTGAAAAAGAAAAGCTATGGTAGAAAAATATAACAATGTGTAATATGACATGGTGCATGTCATGTGCACAAATCAAGCTTAATGCACGATTAGTGATATTTAATCGCGATTAGCATTAAATGGAATCTAATTAACCATAAGGAATTTATAATTTGCTTTAATCATATATAACACCCTCATTTCAATAATTCCTATAATTTTCCAAATATTTCCTAATTTATCGGTATTTAATTATACCGTATCATAAAAATATTCATAATATTTATTATTTAATTATATAAATTCCCAAAAATAATACTTTATTTTTCTGAAATGGTACACCTGTATACTATCTTAGGTGACTAAATGACACCAATGGCTTGTGAGACCGACCACCACCCCTCGTCGGGGTCTCGAAAAGTATATAATAGTCTACTCCGGAGTATCGATACCCGGTCTCGATACTCCTTCGACTAGGGACATTTAAGGATTTGCTTATAGACCACCCAGCTCCCATGTATATGATCGCCATCATAATGTTGGTAGTCAAGCAAGAATCCTATAGGCTCTATCAACATGTAATAGTGATCTGTAATACCACATAATGCATGTACATGATGATAAAGACAAACCAGATTGCATACTATCATTTTGAGTAAGACTGTTCTACCCGTATAGGTCCTCTCTCAATCATCACAATCACGTGCCTGCGATTACAATAATTGACTTGAGGGTACTATAGCCAACAAAGACATCTCTTTAGAGAGGGTGACTTCATCACCTACGGGTACACCACCATGCCGGGAGTCATATATTCTAAAACACTTTAGAATAGTATCAAAGTAACCAAATTGGGACACTTCCTAAATCTAGATCTAAAACCATAGTGACCAGAATCCCTAATATTTTATCCGGATTCTATGTGGAGAAACACCTTGTGACAATCACAGTATAACCGATCTAGTATAGGAACATCACTTCCTATCAGGAGTACATCATCCAAATACTAGGACATCACTCCCTACTATCTTCTTACCATGTCCATCTGTTATTCTGATGACACCAAACTCTATGACTGTCACATCAAAAATAGATGATCTATCTCTGCTATATTTGTTTTAGTCTATAAATAGACATAAGCTACTTGCCCACCACGCTTTCGTTGCTCCCACTGACTAAAACAACCCTCTGGCAGAGTCATATACACTTGCACTTCTAAAGCTAATTTAGAACGACGTTATAGGCATCCACCTGCCATATCTCATAGTCTAGGACAGCAGTAGTGGCAACCTTGGGTCATCAAAACCTCCCTTTCACCGTCTTTGAGGAGACCGAAATCCCTCTCGGGTGGCTGAGGTTACCCACCAAATCTGCGGAGTGGCTAATGGATTGTTGAATCTAATTGAATCCTTAGGTTCTACTAAATTTTCAGTAATCGTTTATGGTTTTGGAATCACTTCCAGTTCTACCATACTCCCACTAATGTTTTCTGAAAAGAATTAATTTTACTAAAACGGGTGGCGAGTCAAGAACAATATAACTATTGATCCTCCGAATGGTAGAATGTTAACCCTCGTTAAAGCCCGAGATAACCCACAAACTTCCATTACTTAAACGTGCCTTGAGTTTATCTGGATTCTGGTTTTAAGCATAAGCCGGACAACTCCATATACCTTAACATCGTTAAGATATGAATCCATTCTATATCTCATATAGAAAACAATGGTACTAATTGCAGGGTTCCCTAGGGCGGCAGCAAGGTTTCGGGAGGCATCGTCCATGCCAATTTCAAATTTTTGCCGTACTAAAGAACCCTAACCTAGAATTTTAACTAGAGATTTAGATGAACAAGCATGTAAACATCTTTACATCTAAGTGAACGAGGAATACAACCTTTGTAGACTGGTCCTTCACTTCAATAGCTCCATGTAGTAGTCCCTTCGCTCCAAGTAGTGAACTCCCGGACTCTAGAAAGGCTCCACAAGATGAACGGAACAAGCTTTGTCTTTGAGACCAAAGATAATCTACGTCGAGGAGACACCAACCCAAGCTGCCTCTTCACTAAATTAGGGTTTAGTGAAGCAAACACCCTAAACTAAATTGCTAGTATAGTAGAGGATGATGAAGTAGAAATTTTCTCACTTTAGATTTATTTTTCTCACAATATTTCTTCATCTCTCCAAAACATAGAAAGCTTTTGGAGATGAGGAAGAAGATGAAGTGGAGATGAGAATGAAACTCTTGAGGTGAGAATAGCAACCATGGGTAAGTTAGTGTCATACACTAACTCATGTAGAGTGGCTAACAGTAATGGTTAGCTTAATAAATATCTACAAGTAAAACAAAGTTAGTGGACTAAGTCAATGGTTAGCATAACTTCTCCAAGCTTCTAGCCATGACAATTTTCCAACCATTTTGAATTACTCGGATAAATAAAAACTCTAGGATTATCATAAGCATGGTGTGAGTCTCATACACCCATGTAGCATGTGGCATCTAGCATGACACAAAATAATGTACATTAATATATATCACATATATACTAAATATACACAAGTGAGAAAAAAAAATGTTTAAGTGAGATAATATTAGTTAATGTGAATCAATATATCAAATATATAAATATACATTAAATTATTAAATCAACACTTGATTTAATAATTAGGCTATATCACATACAACCGGCTAATATCAAATGTAACAACTTATCGAATCAACACTTGATCCGATAACCTGGCTATATCATATATAACCGACCGATATCACATATCGCGAGAATAGAATACGGTATCACATACACGTATTAATCTCGGTCCCTCACATATCACATATGTGCTCCTACTTCGTTTCGCTTGAGTCAGGAAACCTCTGTGTAGGACTTTAAAGACCCGTCAATACGCTGGCAGCAGATGGTGATCATATCAGTCACCCACAATGTCATGACCCGTAATTTAGTATGTGACCGGCACTTAAATTACGCAACGTCTAAAGGCGTGACGTAAATCAAGTAAGCCGAAGCCTTGAAAAATCTAAACCTTTTTGTGGAAAATAGTGGGGGTGCAGTTTTGAAATAAAAGTATAATGAATCATGTTTTTCTTTAAATGCATAGCTAATGAAACATGAAAATGCAAGTGGATTATACTAGAGTTGAAAACATGTTTCGTCTTTAAAAATTTGAGCAGCACCTCCTTCGTATATTTTGATCCAAACACATATACACAATAATATATAGGCATCCCCAAGCGGAAGCTAGCTCTTCGCCAACTGGCGGAATCACAACCATGCAATAACATATACGATACCCAATGGCGAAGAATCAACCCAGAAAGAACAAATAAAGAAGAAAGACATCAAAACTCAAGAAAAGCGATCATAACCCATCACTCTAAGTCTCGCACAATACCCAAGTCTGACTAGGTCTACCAATATACAATTCTAGTCTCTGATTTAATTGATCTGGTGTAATGGAGTTTATCTAGATACAATAGAATATATCAGTACGAGAGTGGGAACGATCCAGCATGTGTCCAACCTACCAAAGCAAACACCCTGGATGAAGCTGTGTGCCAGCAATACCGCAACTGATCCAAAGCGGTCAAACCTGCAAGAACTGTGGCACAACGGGGGTGAGTTGCCAACTCGTGAGTAGAAAACGTCAGCAAGTAGAAATCGAATAAAATAACGATTTCCTAGGTCACTATATCCTGAAGGTAATACTATGATATCTAGGGTAATCATATGCGCATATATGTCAACAATCGAGTCAATGCAATGACATATATAAATAAACATTTGACATCATATGCCTTTATGCATGTGGATATCATCCACATGTCCATCAACGACACAAACAATATCATGGAATCTGAGTGTCCTACACTGACACTCGAACATCATGAAAACATAAGCATGCATATATATATATATGAGGATCTCTACCACATGTGTCAATCAACGACACATCAAAATCATGGAACCTGAGTGTCCAACACCGACACTCGAAACATCATGAAAACCCGTGTCCAGCATCGACACGTAAATCCTCATATCTAATTCTCATATCTCAGGCGCCGCATACTCAGATCGGCCCTCATATCTATCTCATCTCAGGCGCTGCATTCTCAGATCGGTCCTCATATCCAATTCTTATCATAACTCCAAAATGGTATCCTCCGGATATCCACCGAGCTCTATACAATCACCGGTAGGTAGTGCTCCACTACCAGGCTTACCGCCTAACAATACGAGTCTTCTTGCCCCGGGATCCTCACCAGGTCCACCATGTACCCGCAGACGGTGCCTACCGCTCCTTGAATCGGGTATACTTACTGCTCCGAACCGAGAAAACTCATGGGGGACACCTCAAAATATCATATCAAGTGAAACCGCGTTTTTAAAACAATACACAATTTCCTTTGAAATTAAATTGCGGTTCTCAAATCCAGAGATCTCATAAAAACAGTATCTCAATGCATATAACCATAAAATACAATGTATGCAATATAGAGTAGTAATATGAGCATATCAGGTATATCATGCAAGCATATAAGCATAAGGTACGATGTATGCAACATAGAGTAGTAATATGAGCATATCGGGTATATCGTGTAAGCATGTCAAGTGATAGTACTAAAAAATGAATGTACTTTTACTTTTAAGATTAATATCATGATAGGGCAGTTCTCCTGCGTAAATGGCACGACAATTCTACTGTATAAGTGGCATGGCAATTACCGATGAAGAATGTGTGTGAGCCGGCAAATCTGTGTATGTATAACATGCGCATCAACAGTAATTATACAGGTGTACTAGCAATTGATATCATATAGCATTAAATACCAGCATGTGGTATGTACATCACGAGGGGTAATATCCTACACAATATGAACAATAAATGGGTGTATCTAACTACACAAGAATCATATGGTCACTTTTAAACGGTACGCATCGTCGTTTGAAAATAGGTATGGTTCAGGTGGCAATCTTTATATCGGCGATCCCGCCTCATAACATCCGATATGACAATAATCATCGATCATCATCCTCAAATCACTAGCACGGATCAATCATCCGGTACATCTCATCGCGTACGGTAATCCATCGTATAGGGTCATCAAACAGAATAGGAAATCTATCGACCTATACAATAATGAGGGTACGGATCTAAAGTCTCGTACGGCATATTACTCATTATACTCAAATATATATATATATATATATATATATACACATATATCTCAAATCATATTCATATAAACATCATATCTTATGAATTCCACAACACCTTTATCTTAATACCGTGTCGTGCATATCGATCTCGATCTTATATCATACCATCATCAACTCATACTTGTTCTCTTTCAATTCTTACCTATCATGATTCACTTCTCATTTCAAATTCTTATATATCAATATATTCATTAGTGTCAAGTTTTATCATATCATCTTTTACTAAATCCTATAATTATGTTATCTTAAGTTCGTAGCATATCCTTTATCCAAATTTATAATTTAAAACACAATCTTCCATATCAATGGTTGCGGGGGTGCTATACGCCATCCACCCGACTTCCCCCGTAGATATAAATCTACTCACCTGCTGAACTTCTCGCTTAGCCGAAATCGATGTGCTTCGTCGTCTCGGAAGTCCACGTGAAGGTACCTACAATCAATACACAATCGCAATACTATTAAAATCAATATCTGAAAACCGATACGGCACACAAATTGCTTATAGGTTATAACCTATATCTTACGCATGTAAAAACAACCAAACAACCCTCGTCCGTTGACGTACAAACGTCCAACGACGAAATCAAACCCAAATATAAAAACCACGCATTCCAAATATAAAACCAAGAATTCACATATCAGATAACATAGCCAAAACACTCGCAAACAACTCCCAGATTTTGGCTCAGGTAAATGAGAACTAAACAAGCAAGTATAGGGGATAGGTTATAGGGTAAGTGAGCTACAGGCAAAATCACAACTCCATAGGAGATAGGGGGTCCGGAGACATCATCCTAAAATCCGGTCTCGCCGGCCTAAGAAGGTTGAAACGGGTTCGCGTTTTAGTGGTGGTCTTCTAGTGGTCTATCTAGATTAATGGACTTTCTTGATTTTCTTAAAAATATCCCATATAGCACCAGATACCCTATAGGCCTTTAGGTTCATAAAAACCGGCACGGGAAAATTCTAACTTCATGTGTCGGGTTCTAAATTTTCTATGATCACATAACCTATTTATATCGATTTCTAACTAAACTAGGATATATAACACAAATACTAATCTAAAAGTGTATGGATGTCACGACCCGAAATGGAACGTGACTGGCACTTGAATCATATGAAGTCTATAGGACCCCATCTAATTCAAGTAAGCCAAAATCCCAGAAATCTAAACCATTTAAAAGAAGAAAGAAGAAAAAGTTTAGTTTTAAAGCAAGTAGTTTAACAACATACGCCGAAATATGCATTTTTAAAACATCAAGTCTTTTCTGAAAATTTTGGCAGAGTTTCCTTTGTAAATACTGGCCCCAAAATAGTACAGCATGCATAATATGAATAAAGGCATCCCCAAGCGGGAGATAGCTCTTCGCCAATTGGCGGTCACAACCACGCAGCAATATAATATACAACGCCGAAGGGCGAGGATCAAAACTCAAAAGGAAACTCAATATCATCAAGAAACCCCATAATAATACAATGCACGACTCTAAGGTCGAAATAATATACACTGGTCTTCTAAGTCTATAAAATATACAAATCTGGTTGATGGAGTTATTAGATACAACTGAATGTAAATAAAATACAATGGTGGTCACGATGCGAGTGAACCCACCTACCAAAGCAATCACCCGAAAAGGGGTAGTGTGCCAGCAAAGCCGCAACGAAACCTGTACGGCAAAACCTGCAAGAAACTGTGGCACAGCGGGGGTGAGTTGCCAACTCGTGAGTAGAAAACATCACAAAGCAGAAATCGCATGTATGACTCAATCCTAGGTCATGCGATCATAATATCCTCAAATAATAATATGGCCTGAAGTATAATATAATGGCAAGGGTAAACATCTATGCGTAAGTGTAATCCCATGTGCTCGTGTCAGTGCCTCACGTAGCAATATATCATAAATATGATGTATGAATGCAATATAATGAAAACAGAATACATCATGAATGAGAAAACTGTTTTCTTAATTTAGTGAGATTTATGTATATTTAAATCGAGGTATCATCAATGAAACCAATATAGAATCAGTGTCAAGTATCGACATAAAATATAAATCTCAATATCTCAATATATTAGGCTCTGGCTATTCGGACTGGCCTGTATCATCAAATCTCAATATTTCAGGCTCCGGCTATTCGGACTGGCCTGTATCATCAAATCTCATGACCACGTCGGTATCCTCCAGATATCCGGTGCGTCACAATAAAATCACCGGTCAGTAGTGCTCCCCTACCGGCTCAACGCCATCTACTGCGACCATCTTGCCCTTGGGGTACCGCACCGGGTCCACCATGCACCCACAGACGGTTCCTCATCCTCCTCGAATCAGGTGTATAATATCGCTCAAGAGCCGAGAAAACTCATGGTGGACATATCTCAAATCATATCATGAGAAAACCGCAACTTTCATTTTAAAATGATAATCAGTTTATAAAATCCTTGCGGTTTCTCCAAATCCATAAATCTCATGCAAATCCAAAATCAACAAATCACGATGTAAATAAATAAATAATGAATACTGGGCTCGGGCAATCCGGACTGGCCCAGACTATGGCATGGCAAATGAATATATGAATATACATGCATGAGATAACATAGTAAATAAATGCAATATCTAAACTAGCATATGAAAACAATAACATATAGGAATTATCAGCTAGCAAGCTATGTCAATGAAGTAATGTTCTCTAAAGTGTACGTGACATAGAAATTACCGATGAAGATGTCTGTGAGCCGGCAAGCAAGTGTACGTGGAGCATACGCATCATCGGTAATGGTGCTGGTTTCCTAACAACAGGTTTCATCATTTCTCACGAAAATACATATAGACATGCAATGCAATGCGAACAGCAGAATAAATGGCAAATGAATAGTAAATGCAGCAATATTATGCGGAACATGAATAATAACACAACATATGTGGATATACATTTATATATGAGTCATGCAGTTTTGACATTTGAAATAATACGAATCGTGGTGTTTAGAAAATAGGGCTACGGTGTTTTTAAGAAAAGGTACGTCCTTTGAAATATCCGTAGAATCCCTTGGCTTGTCTTTAAAATACTCATGATTTGTTGGTTTTGAAATAGGTATGACTCGAGTCTAGTCTAACATCTACCAGTAAACTACAGGACTAAACTAACGGACTAATCGAAAGGGGTAAGGAAAACCACCTAAATCTGAGTCAATACATACATACATATATATATATATATATATTTATATAGTCGGTGATCCCGCCTCAATAGTATCACGTACGGTACAATATATCATATGACATTCTCGAGTCAAGAGTGTGGATCTATCATTAATATATAGCTAGTACGGTAAATCCATCGTACGGCATCCCAGTCTGCGTACGGGTCAAATATCACATTATCTCATTATTCATCTGGTATCCTTATCATCATTTCCTGTATTAGGGGTACTGATCTAAAATCTAGTACATACTAATACCATCTACATACATACATACATACATACATACATATATATATATATATATATATGCGTGTGTATGAAAACACAACGCCTAAGGACCCGCTATAACATTATGTCGTATCTCATAATACGAACCAAACACATCACCGATCTCGTGGCATCATTCCCAATCATATCGACTCATCTCCAAGTACCATATACTATCCTCATCATACATGTACATGTATACGTGTATATATATATATATATAGTCCCATACCTATGTGTGTGTGTATACATATCCCCATATACGCACAAGAAAGTAAAATGCATGCGAGTGTGTATGTGTGAGTGTAAACTTTATTCTAGGGTTCGCGACTACAACTAACTACAACACTATCAAACAATTATACTAGAATTAACCCATAATCTTCTAAGATCTTACTTACTAATCATCCAAGTTTCACAACACAATATCATATATATAACTATAATATGTATATCAAAGGCTACACTACGAACTGTGGGAGTGTTATACGCCATCCACCCGACTTCCCCCGTGATATATATCTACTCACCTGATCTTCGCTTGCCGATGCTGATGTCACCACGTGCTTGCTTGTCGTCTGGAAGTCCTCGTGAGGGTACCTACATATCATAACATATCGTGTCGCGTTAAAATCCAATTCAAAACCAAAACGACACACGAATCGTACATAGGTTAAAACCTATGGTCTACTCCCATAAATCAACCAAATAACACTCGATATCGACGTACAAACGTCAGGTGATCGATACAAAACCAAAATACCAAAACTTCATTTCATAACATCGAGGAAACCAAAACAGCAACTTAGAAAACTGGTCCCAGATTTTAGTTCAGGTGAAATTAGGTTACACAAAGAACACTGGGTTATTGTATATGATGTATATGAGCTACAGAACCAACTTGGACACCAGAAACCACAAAGTGGCCGGCCACATGTATGCAAAATCCGGCGAGCTTGGTTTTGCTGTGGTGAAACGGCCTCGTATTCTCAGGGTGGTCTCTTAGGGTCTAATATAGGTCAATGGTATTGTTTGTTTTTCTCATAAAATTCCCAGGTCACTCCAGATTTCCTGCACCCTCTAATTTATTCCCAAACCGACATTTGAGTTTCTAAATTCCAGGGTTGGTTTGTTTCTGGTTAAATTCTGGATTTTTAACACTATGGAGGTTTCATAATCACCAACAACACTTACTAGCACCATCACAACTCAAGAATCCCTAAAATTGATCTAGGAATTTCCAAACACCACTAAACTTCACTAAAACACTTCTCAACATGTAAAGATGCTAAAGTGAATGAAATACCATGCTAGGGGTGAAGGAGCTACCTCATTTGGCACTCAAGAATCCCCTACAGCATCAAAATCCTATTTTTCTTGGTTCCCCATACTTGTAGTGAGCTTGTGCATATTTTTTATGAAGAGGATGTGATGTTTTGAGGTGAGATTGATGGTGTTGTAAGGAGGTGAAGGAGGTAGAGGGAGTGGGCTGCCATGTATGAAGAAGGAGAAGAAAAATGTGATGAAGGTGATGAAGTGAGGGAAATGTCCATGTCAAAGGGAACCCATCACCTCTCGCTCCCATGCCCATACTCCATGCCATGCCCCATTCTTTAATCTTTTTCTCTTTTCTTTTCTATTTTCTTTATCTTTTATTTTCTTTTCATTTCATTATAAAACCAAGTCATGCACAAAAGAATTCATGGAGGATAAAATGTAACAAGTGTTAAAACAAATGTGACATGGTGCATGTCATGAAGCCTAAACATGCTTAATGCATAATTAGCGATTATTAATCGAATTTAGCACTAAAATGGAATATAATTAATTATATAACAATCCATGAATGCTCAAATCTTAAAATATCTTTCAAATTCAATAATTTAAATAATTTCCAAATATTTCCCAATTTATCGGTATATAATTTTACCTCATTATAAAAATATTTTTAATATTTATTATTTAATTATATAAATTCCCAAAAATAATATTTTATTTTTCTGAAATGTTACAATCTTCCCCCTTAAAGAAATTCGGTCCCTGAATTTAAAATTTAAACCCTTCAATACTAAAACGTTTCAGTAAAAAGATCAAGTCGTCGGGGCTCCGAAATCATAAATACATGAAACACATCGTAGCACAATGCATGCGCATGGAAACGAGTATATAAACCAAATCAAAACTCCGTCAAGTATCCCGCAATCATCGGAGTTATGGCGAAGACACCATGTCAAAGCCCAATACGAAAACCAAAATGATATACATTAAACTATAACATATACATAGTACGCGTCGGTGTAAACTCGTAAAAACATCTGAAAGAAATGCATGCCAAACCTTTTCAAGTCATTATGCGATGTGCATATCACTGCACAGTGGCGGACGACTATTGTAAGAAAATAACGATATATATATATATACACACACACACCCTTGTTTAACATACACGTCCCACCGTTTTGAAATTTTTTTTAGAAGGGTTCCCTTTGTTAAATGTTTCGTGTCATCTCGGACACGTAAGTAAATACTGAGACTATAGCTCCTTTTTGGAAATCCCTTCAATCACTATCGATGCATGCAAAAACATAATCAGCTACTGTCCTCTGACTAGTCCTGCTCAGTACTAAAACTAATAGTACAACCATAAAAACGTACTGCTCCACAAGAAACCAATCCCAAAATGTGCATAAGAATGCCACGTGTGTCTGGTGCGCACGGAAATCAAAATACATGAATGTGCCATACGTGTGCACAGAAACAAAATCTAAGTGCAACGGGTGTGCACGAAAACACCTGTCAAGGGCAACGGGTGTGCCTGACAGCAATATCAGGTGCATCTGCTATGCACGAAGAACCCCGATTTAGTGCATCTGGCGTGCACCAAAATTGCATCAAGCGCACAAGTATGCGCAAGAATCCAAATCAAGTGCATAAGGTGCACGAAAACAATATCGAATATCACAATCGAAATCGACGGTATACAACTTATCTCAATCCAAATCAGGTATACCGTGGTATATAATCTCATAACGATGTGCATCAGTGTGCACAAATTCGAATCAAAATGCTAAAAGTGCATGAAAACTATGTCGAAAACACAAGTCAAATAACATGCATGTCATAGGCATGAAATCAAAATCAGCATCTCAAATGACATCAAATCGAAGTCAAGTGCAACTGTGGTGCACAAAATATCAATCATGCAAATAAATCACCCAAAATACCGAAATCAGGGATGGCGGAAACCGTCCCGCTATGGCACATCCTTTAAAGATCTCTGGCCAACTGTCATGGTCACTCATAACATGTCTCATCGACGATGCCGAACTCTAGCCTACTGGATGTGCATAATATGACCGATCCTGGGTCCAAATCTTCTCGTATAGTATTCCAGAAAGATTCTGTTGAAGTATCCCTCAAATCTCATTTCTGTCGAACTGTCCGGAAGTTATCACCTTTTATTAAATCTATTTCTTGTTCCGGAACGGTTGCATGCACACCACGGCTCCTTCTGGAAGATATATCCATGTACAACGCCTCTGCATGCGTATCACATCTCTGATGTCAGCGGAGTGGAACGTCGTCACATCAAGATCTCGTACGAAGCTCTTACTCCACTTTCCTCTAATGTCGACTGATTCGGACTCGTCTCTTCGTGGCTGCATAGACTGCGCTCCAACGGCTATACTCGTATCTGGAGTCTCCCAAGCAATGTATCCCATCACATGATATCCGAATGACGTTGAACCTTTCGATCGATTTGTCAAGGTTCCATAATCCCCCAAGAGCTCAGCGTCTTGAGTACAGTTTAATAATATCAAGTACATGCCACAGTACCTATGGACCAGCCGTAGAAGAGTAAACCCAAGCCTCATCAATGGCACTGCGGAACTGCTGTAAACTCAAAGCGTTCTCAAGGTCATTATATCGAGTTAGGGTTTCATTTTTCTAGAGGGTCCACGGAATTACTTGCATGTTTTTCTGAATACTTTAAACTTGGAAAATGGGTTTCTGACATTCGATCGCCTTCCATCGACCCCAACGTACCTGCGTGAAGTCTCCTCTACCTGGAATCAATCAATCTGATGACCTCGCATCAGGATAGGCAGCGAATCTGTAACGTTCTAGAAATCGTTTTGCGAATTTTCCGTTTTTAGGTAAAATAAATTGTATTTTCCGTAAAAACCTAGAAGCGATCTTTTTGCAGTATAGAAATCACTGCACCTAGTTTACCTAGGAAATTGCTAGTTTGCGGGGTTTTATAAGCCACTGGTAATTTTTGTGCATTTAAATATTTTTCCATAATTAAAATATTATTTTAATGCTTTATTTGTGCACTTTATTAGTGCTAATTACAATTTGGATTGGGTTTATTAGTGCTAATGTGGATCTATGCTAAGTTAATCACTAGATTAAGTTCTAAACCTTTTTCACCAAAATATCTAGATATTTATGTAATTAGAATGAATTTTTAATGAATGTTTAAAGATGACATAAAGCTTTTTTGTTTTATTATGCAATTATTGCTATTTTCTTCTAGAATTTTCTACAAAATTCCATAAAACCCTAGCTCTTCTTCCTTTGGCCGGCCACTTCTTTGCTTACTGCCCTCTCTACTCATTTGCCTCATTTCTTCATTTCAAAGCTTCACAAATTCATCAAAAATCACAAATATATCACACAAACTCATAATTAAATCAATACCCAATATTCTTCATCACTAATCTAGCTTGGATCTTCAATCAAGTGAGGATTTTTAGAGGCTTAACTTTGGTTTTTTTCTAGTTGCAAATGGTGTTTCTTGTGAGGTATAAATCCTAACCCTAATGCTTAATTCTTATTTTAATAACTTAATCTCAATATTAGATGTTAATTTAAGCTTTCAATTTCATGTTTTGAATTTCAAGAAAATGATTTTGGATAATCAAGTTAGGGTTTTGATTAGTAAAAAGGGTTAATTGATAAGTTAAGCTTGATGAAAACTTAACCTAATTGCTAGTTTGTTAAATGATATTTCCTAATTGTATAATTAAGCTAATTAGCAAACTAAGCTTTTACTAAATCCTAATTAAGTGAGATTAAAATTATAGTATTGGTATGAATGGTTTAATCTTGCTAATTGGTGATGGTTGTAATTTCTAGTTTTGGTAAAAATGTAACATTTCAGAAAAATAAAATATTATTTTTAGGGATTTTATAATTTAATAATAAATATTGAATATTTTAATAAGGCGGTATAATTAGATACCGATAAATCGGAAAAATTTGGAAAATTATAGAAATTACTGAAATGAGGGTGCTTTATATGATTTATGCAAATTATAAGTTTTTATGATTAATTATATTCTATTTTAATTCTAATCGCGATTAATTATCGCTAATCTTGCATTAATCCGGTTTTGTACACATGACACGTGCCGTGTCATATTTTACACTTTTTCATCTTTTCTTCCATGGCTTTTCTTTTTGATTTGCTTGGATTTGTTTTGAATGGGAAAGAAAACAAAACAAAACAAAACAAAACAAAAGAATAGAATATAGAAGCATGGGCGAGAGAGAGAGAGGTGAGGGTCAACCTTGGTCATGGCCCTTTGTTTCATTCATCATCTTCATCCTTTTTCTCCTTCCTCTTCATCACAAGCTGCTGCCCTCTTTCCACCCTCCTCTACAACCCCCACAAACACCCTTAAATCTTCATCAAAAGTTCATCCCCACTTCACAAAAAACATGCACAATCTCACAAGCTACACTTTGGATCAAGAAAGTTTGTATTTTGGGCACTTGGGCAACTCAAGAAAATTCTTGAGTTGCCAAATGAGGTAATTCTTTCACATTAAGTATAGTATTACATTTGCTTAAGCCTCTTTTCAAGTATAAAACCGATTTAGTGAAGTTTTGTGAACTTTGAAGTTTCCTAGAGAGGGTTAGGGTTTAATTTGAATTGTGTTAGTGTAATTGGACCTTAGTGGTGACCTTAAACACCCCTATAATGTTAGAAACCCAGACCAAACTGATACGAACCCAATTTACAGAAAACAGAAATTTCTAATGTCGGTTTTGTGAGTTTTAGGGTGTGCAGGGAAATCTGGGATGACCTAGGAATTTTACTAGATAAGCAAACAACCCCAATGGACTAGAATTGACTCTAGGAAGACACCGTGAGAGCACGAGCCCAAGAAGAGACCCTCAGGCAGAGCAGGCCGAAGTTTTGAGGAGTGTGGTCGGCCATGGCGTGAGGGATTGGGTCCAGGTTGCTACAGTAGTCATATACACCTTATATATCACCCTAGTGTTGTTTGCTTACCTTGCTTTCACCTTAATAAAAATCTGGGAGCACATTAGAGTGTTTTTGACTATGTTTTCCGTATTTTGAAATGTTTGGTTTTGATATTTGTATTCGTATTTGGTTCTTGGATGTTTGTACATCAACGAATAGGGATGATTGGTCGTGTTTTGCATGCAAGACTGTAGGTTTTGACCTATGAACGATACGCGTGCCGATTTGGTTTTCGTGCGCTATTTCCATTTACGATGTCTTATGGTATACATGTAGGTACCCTCGAGTGGGTTCGGAGCAACAAGCAAGCACGTGGTGACGTCAGCATCGGCAAGCGAAGGTCAAGTGAGTAGATATATATCTACGGGGGAAGTTGGGTGGATGGCGTATATCACCCCCACAGTTCGTAGTGTAGTGTAGGGTACATATTATATGGATATATTCATATGTTTATTTTGAGATTATGAGTATCTAGATAGACTTTAGGAAGTCATGGATAATTTAGTATAATTAGATGATAGTGTCGTTAGTGAGTTTAGTCGCGAACCCTAGAATGAGGTTTACATCCACACACACACACTCACACATGTTTACATTGTTTTACTTGTGCATTTATGGGGATATGTATACACACACACACATAGGTATGGACTACATATACATATACATATACATATACATATATATATATATATAGACACATAGATGATGAGGAATGTAGATGGTACTTGGAGATGAGTCGATGAGATTAGGCATGATGTCGTGAGATCGGTGATATGTTTTGGTTCGTATTATGAGATACGACATGAGATTATAGCAGGCCTTTAGGCGTGTGTTTTCATACACGCATATATATATATATATATATATATATATATATATATATATATGGTATCAGTATGTACTAGACTTAGATCGGTACCCCTAATACATGATATGATGATAATGGATACCGGATGAATAATGAGATGAATGTGATATTTGACCCGTACCCAGATTTGGGATGCCGTACGACGGATTTACGTACGAGCTATATATTGATGATAGATCCGCACTCTTGACTCGAGGATGTCATAATATATATTGTATCGTATGTGATACTATTGAGGCGGGACCACCGACTATTATATTTATATGTATCGACTCAGATTTAGGTAGTTTCCTTACCTTTCAATTAGTCCTGTAGTTTATTTATAGATGTTAGACTAGACTCGAGTCATACCTATTTCAAAACTAACGAATTGTGAGTATTTTAAAGACAGACCAAGGGATTCTACGGATATTTTCAAAAGATGCATCTTTTCTTAAAAACACCGTAGCCCTTATTTTTCTAAACACCACGATTCGTGTTATTTCAAATGGCAGAACTGTATGACATATATATATTAATGTAGATTCTTCACTGTTGTGTTTATTATTCATTTTCCGCATATTCTTGCTATTCGCATCGCATTGTATGCTTAAATGTGTTTATTGTTATATTAAACCCATACTGTCAGGACACCAACACCATTATCGATGATGCGTATGTTCCACGTACACCTACTTGCCGTCTTACACACTTCATCATCGATAATTGCCATGCCACTACACAGTAGGATTGTTGCATCAGGTTATGACTCCTTGTATGACATACTGGCGTACATACATATTGTACACCCATACTGGCGCACATGCATATTGTACACGCATACTTGCGTATATACCTACTTGTACGTCCATATTGGCGCACATGCATATATACCCACTTGTACATCCATATTGGCGTACATACATATTGTACATCTATACTTGTGTGCATATATATATATATATATATATATATATATTTGTTGGAGATAGTGCCCTCATAGTCAATTATTGGATCGCAGGTACGTGATTGCAATGATTGCGGAGGACCTATACCGGTAGGACAGTCTTACTCGAGATGATAGTATGCTATCTGGTTTGCCTTTATCAGTTGTGTACATGTTCAGGTGACTGATTACATGTTACACTTTGATAGAGCCCTTAGGATCTTGCTTTACCACCAACAGTATGATGGCGATCATATACGTGAGAGTTGGGTGGTTTATATGCATATCCTTAATTGTGGTCCCTAGTCGTGGGAGTTTCGAGACAGGGCATCGATACTCCGGAGTAGACTAGTATATACAGTCGAGACCCCGATGAGGGGCGGTGGCCGGTCTCACAAGCCACTGGTGTCAGTTGGATCACCTAAGATGTATACAGGTGCTCATTGGGTTATGAGTACACCAGACAGGACTCGCCGGGAATCTGCTAGTTAGTACTATACCTATCGTCAGATAGCAGTTCCCTGGTGACATGTGTACAGGTTAGTTCATCGACCTGAGGTCGTCATTTGTCTCGTGTGAGTTCCTACTGTGCTTTGATTTCTACCCTACCACGGCTCAAAGGAGTCGTGCAAACAGGTAGCTTTTGGGTACAGTCCCGAGCCATATGGAGGCACGTGAGCGGATCGGCAGGGGATTCGTCTCTCCCGGTATTGGGGGCGAGGTCGTGCTGTGTCTAGGAGAGCCATTACACATAGTCCATGGCCATGGCAGGAGATTTACTGGTAGGTACTCCAGTAGTATCTCAGGGTGTTATTGGGCTTCACTCCGACACGACTTATACTGCTATTGGGGGTCTGACGTTACTAGCCCCCTAGGAGGATATGCGATACTCATTGACGAACGGACCGGACTGTATATACATTGTCACTGTTAGGCTCAGTAGGGTTTCTGGATGAGTTCGCTCATCAGCCTCCATTGAGGTCAGTCCGTGGGCAGCCGTTACGAATAGCTAGTGCCGCTGACGGTTTGTGATTAAACCCACTGCCAGGGTACTGACGAGTCATTAGAGTCCCCCACAGACAGTTTCCCAAGTTCGGGCGAAACGTTGTAGAGGCCGTATGGTTTTATGGCAGGGTTCGGAAAATGCACGTGCGTTTACGCACGTGTTAGTTTTCGGGCAGATGATACTGGTCGGCTTTGGTTTAAGCCGGATCCGAGTATTATATTGAGTAGGTATAATATCTTTGTCTCAGTTGCATTTGTATTCGGTCGTAATACAAATGCGGGTATATTTATACAGTTACGGGGTTATCCTGAAAGTCGTTTCAGGATCACTTTTGGAAGTTGCCAGTTTCCAGTTTTCTATCAGCCGTCTTTTAACATTTGGTTAAAGACGGATTTATCTTTTCTTGGATGAGAGTGAGTCATGCTTCTAGAAGGTTCTAGAAGGTTCTAGAAAATGGTGACAAGGATTGTGACTCATGCTTTGATTTCAACCATTTCTTGTTTTCCTTAAGATCTTTATGCTTGATATTTTCATGTGTTCACACATGATATTTTCCTTGTGGTCACCCTCTTTACTCCTACGATCACCTCCCTCTTTGCTATAAGAGGCCGGCCCCCTCTCTCTCCTCACACACTCTCTCACTTGATGTTTCATTTGGTAGAAAAGGATTATGATAGATTTTGGGGTGTATGGAATTTCACAGCTCATTTCATTCCATCACCCGATTCCCCCGGCAACTTCATTAACCGATCGTCCACGGATTTGGACGAAGTGAGACAAAGTCATCTACTCATTCTCTTCATCATTCTTGGTCGTCTCTTTTGGCAAACTTGACGACCGAGTTGCCTCGAGTCAAAGGCGGGAGCCCGTTTAAAGAATCAGTGATGTGGTGCCACCTGGACGAGCAGATCGGAGATCGAAGAGATCAGAGCAGCCGCAACGGAGCGTGGGATGATGGTTAAAGAACGAAGGACTCGGATCGTTCGGTATAACCTTTCTACACTCTTTACAGTTTGTTAGTTTAGCAATAATGGCAGATCCGGGTTAAAGTATACGATAGCGCCAGTTAAACAGTTTTTGTTCCGCATTTGGCGTCTGTAGACGGCCGGGGCGCTAGCGTAGACTTACAGTGGTATCAGAGCCTAACCATTTTGCTATACTAACTTGTGCTAACGCGTTTAAAATATCAATCGAACGGATTTTTCGAAAATCGCAATTTCTAGTATTAAAGTTTCTGTTAATTTTCAAACTGGTCAAAATGACATTTGGACCATACCAGAAAATCAAGCAGGGTTTTTGAGGAATACTGTAGAAATTCGAAGAAGTGATTCCACTGTTCCGCCGCGGATCCGCGGCCCCAGCTAGGGTTTTGCCGCGGATCCGCCGCAGGAAAGTGGGATCACTCACTCAATTTTCTACAGTGGATTCTATGTTGGAAATTGGGGTTTTTGGTATATATATTTTGGGCCCAGATTTGTTACTGTACAGCAGATTTGCGTGGGGCCCACTTCGGGAAATTTAGTCGATCGAAATTTAAACATGTTAGTTTATAGTGCTTACATTATATCTCCGACCGGGAATGTCATTTGATCGGTAAACCGCGTCCGATTGCTATAGTTCTTTTAGACGGGTTTGCGAACGTGACATTCGCGTTGATGTTCTGTGTTGTGCTGTGATGTTGCGGATTTGTCGTGGTGGATAGCAGTGTGCAATGGTAGTACAGTTTGAGTTTATTTGTACATTTGATATTGCGGGGCGAGCGTCCAACATGTGGACTGCCGTCACTGCCTGTTGTATAATATTCTTTTGGGGCACGACCAGGTTGCGGTCGATGTACCTGTTGTACTATTTTTCATTACTGTACTAGGTTTTGCCCCGCGACGGAGTGCACGGATAGCCGGGTTCTGGGGGGCAACGGGTCCGCATCTCATGGCTTTGAGAGGCAGAGGGGTCCCACTCTAGAATTGGCAGACTATTCGCCGCACTCGTAGGGGGTACAGGTTGACCCAAGGAGGGGTGCCCAAGATTACCGGATTCCGTGAAGTGCTGGGTGGTCCATTCACTTTGCTGTAGGGGGCTGCCTCGCTTCAGGTTTTGGCGGGTGACTTGCCGCACCCGTAGGGGTCTAGGTTTCATTGCACAGGCTATCCACACGACAGGGGAACGTCGGGTTTCAGCAGCGGCTCTGTGAAACCCGGGGATCCCAGATTATCTGTATTGTTCTGTGATGCTTATTACTTTTCTGTAATGTTGCATATTATCACGCCTGGAGCGATTATTGTATATTGGTTTATATACTATTAGATGTTGTATATGTTTTACACCCGCGCTAGTCCAGTCCCCGCTCTGTCGTTAGTTAAGTAACCTAACGGGTGATGACGGGACCCAGTGACGAATGCGGATGGCATATACGTACATTTTATTTTCGTTCTTTTCTGGTGTGATTGATTGATGGGACTGCGTTGATTCTGATCAATGCAAAAAGTTAAACAAACCTGTTTTCAGTTGTTGGAACAAATTTAAAAAGTCTTATTGCAAAGACGTTTCCTTTTGTTTTGCATAGCGGTATTCAGTGGAATATCCTGCACCTCATTCGACGGGGCAAGGGCCGATATCCCTTCACCGGGACTGACCCCTTGGGCAGAAGTTTGCGTCAGGGTAATAACTTCACTATAGTCGATTACAAGTTGCTTTGCATTGCGGTATTCAGTGGAATATCCTGCACCTCATTCCACGAGGAAAGAGCCGAGATCCCTTCACCAGGAGTGACCTCTTTAGCAAAAGGTTTTCGCCACTATATTTTAAAAAGCTATCAGGTTCCTTCAGCAATATCAAGTTCACTACGTTAAAGGTTTTTCGCCAAAAAACCAGCCGTAGCCCTCCGTCACTTCTTTTGAGTATTCAGTAGTATTCAAGCTATGTATTTTAGCCAAAGTTAAGGCATAGTGTTTGGTAGCTGCTGGGTATTCAATTGTTGCATAGATAGATGAGTTAGTTTGGGACAGTCGTTCTGCCGATTGGCCAAAGTCAGGGGCATGTGCGGGTGGGTTCAAATTGACAAGATAGTGATGGGTAGAACTTGGCATGTGACTTATGACATTTTGACCAAAGCCAAGGTTATAAGAGCATGGGGCAAAAATCGTATCGGGAGTTTCTAAAGAAACTGAAACTTGCCAAGTATGCGCATACCTTCTGGAGTATGAGTAACGTGGATGCATTCCATCACGTTATCATGCGATGAGAGTTGGATCCCGATTCCCACTGATGAGTTGGTTTACTCTTCGGGTGATCCCTATTGATTCTTCTTTCAGGTTTGGAGGAGAATTTGACAGGACAGTGGGAGGTTTCCGGATTAGATAAAGTGATAACCATTCTGATCTTGGTTAGAGTGCACGCAGAGTGTTTCTTTTCTCTCTCTCTTTGGCAGCGACCTTTGACCGACCCTAGACTATGACTCAGTGACCAGGTTGACCGAACCTTCTTAAAATACTGGCTTTTGGATTGTCTATGTTGCATAAGTCATTGCCACTCCTTCTTTTACCCTTTGAATTTCTCAGAACACCCGTATTACTATGGACATCCACTTCCATTGGATAGATCCATCGTATGGTTATATATGAACTCGAAGGGACTTCTTCGAGGATGGATCCAAGTTCAGGAGAAATAGAATTGGTTTATTCAGTTGTCTTTTATTATCACCTTCTCTCAGGTTGCGAGGGCTCCTTGGTTTAGGAGAGTACACCTATTACGCTTATTGGATAGTCTTATTCCAAACCATAGGCAGGTGCCGAAAAGTAGGGAATGAAGAAAACCAATTAGCCTAAGTAGGGTGTGCAGAAGGTAATATGTAAAGACAAAATAAAGGGATTAGAAAGAGGGCAAAGTAAATTGCGACTGATATCATTCACGACCAAAACCGCATACTTCATCGCCACTCCTATTTCACTTTTAAAAAGAATAAGGTATTATTCAGTTGTCTTTTATCATCACCTTCTCTCAAGATACGAGTACTCCTTGGTTTAGGAGGGTACACCTATTATGCTTACTGGATAGTCTTCTTCCAAACCATAGGCTGGTGCCGAACGGTAGGGAAGGAAGAAAACCATTTAGCCTAACGATGGTGTACAGAAGGTAACGACTAAAGACAAATAAAGGGATTTGGAGAGATGGCAATAAAATATACGGTTGAAGTCATGAATTGGATTATGGAAGAGGCATTACTATGAATACCAGGATACCCCTACGAAACATTTTCATGTTTCAGTGCATTGTTAAAGAAAAACTGTTTTCCCGATTAGATACTTACTCAAAGGGTATGTATTTACCAGGTTTCATTCTCATATCTGTATGGTTTTACAGATGATGAGTGGGAGTAAGTTATTGGGAATTAGGTGATTATCCTCATTATATCGGAATTCGTTGTAATTGGTGATATTTGAGGAAATCGCCAGGGTACAGTTTTCAACCTACGACGCACAGGTTTTGAGTTGTTCAACTCAGCGGACTTATACAGAGTATTGTATGTTGTCCAAGTGTCCATCAGGACAAAGGGGTAGGTCCTCGTACTATGTTCTGTTTACTTATAACTTCTCTAGTATTTAGACAAGTGTTTCGTAGAAATACAAGGTCTAAGTTTTGAGAAGTTGTGGGTATAAGAATAAAGTAGAGAACCAGGTATCACAAGTATCGGGATTCTTCAGAGAGATCGAAGATGTAGATTCTTCTGATTGGTATTCAGATGATAGTGATGGTTTTGAGAAACGTGTTTCTCTTTCAGGTTACTCATAATTGGATGGATTCCTAAGTTGAGTAATGCTGATTAGCCTCTTTCCATTTAGTTGATATGCACTGGAGACAGCTGCATGATTTGAATCTGGTTTCAATTAAATAAGTGCCAAAGTTTCTGTATTGGATATAGAATGGATCGTACCTTAAAAGATGTTAAGGTACGGGGAGTTGTCCAGCTTATGCTTAAAACCAGACTCTGGATAACTCAGGGCACGTTTCTGTAATGGCTGTTTGTGGGTTGACCCTGGCTATGACGAGGGTTGATATTCTACCATTTGGAAGATCAATAGTGATATTGTTCTTGACTCGCCACAGTTTTAGTAAAATGGATCTTTTTCAGAAAACAGTAGTGGGAGTATGGTAGAACTGGAAGTGATTCCAGAACCACGAACGATTACGGAAAATTTAATAGGACCTATATATTCAATCAGGTTTGACATTCCAATAGCCACTCCGCAGATATGGTGGGTAACCTCAGACACCCGAGAGGTACTCCGGTAGTCTCAAGGACGGTGACAGGGAGGTTCTTATCTACCCAGACTTGACACTACTGTTGTTCCAGGCTATGAGACCCGGTAGGAGGGTTGTCGTAGTCAGTGGGAGCATCGGAAGCATAGTGGGCAAGTAGCTTATGTCTATTTATAGACTAGAGCAGTTATAGCGGAGATAGATCATCTAATTTTGATGTGACAGTCATGGGTTTGACTTCAATCAGAATAGAGGATGGATCTGTTAAGAAGGTAGTAGGGTGTGATGTCATGGCATCTAAATGACATACACAGAGTGGGAAGTAAAATTCCTATACTACGAACGGTTATACTGTGGTCGTCACACAGTAGTTTCTCCAGACAGGATATGGATATAATATTTGACATTCTGGTTTCTGGATCTATGGTTTTAGATCTGGATTTGGGTAGTTTCCCAATGTGGGTACTTTGACAGTATTCTAATGGTTTTTAGAATAGTTGACTCCTAGCATGGTAGTGTACCTGCAAGTGATGGAGTCACCCTCTCTAAAGGTGTCATATAAACTAAAGGGGAGAGGACTGTGTATGATTGGCAGATCACTTGCTTAGGCAATTGAGTCAATCGTGAGGTGTCAAGTACCACACCAGATGTTGTTTTTGCACTAGATGCGATAAGTTTGTATTAATCCAATCTTGGAGAGACATAAGGAAGCAGTTTTAGAACATAAGTGGATGTTCTAAGGATTTGATGACGGCAGCCTCCTTCGGGAGACGATTATCATTCCAGGCTTCAAAGGTGACATGGTAGACAGAGAGATTGTCAGAGTTATAGTTTTCCCTCTGACGAAGAGGGACAGTATTATGGACAGGTGGTCCAAGAGGATACTGTGGGTGGCATGGTGCCGGATACTGATTAGGTTCAGTGATCGATACAGTCTAAGAAGTTTGGATTTGGAGTTCATTTATGAACTAGGTCCCATCAAATATCCAGACATATTCTAAGACAGGTATTATCGATTCGGGAGATGGCTTTCTCTGCGAACTTGAGATTTAGAGAGATATAGAAAGAAACATCTAGGCGGATCCACTCACTGAGGCTATTTCTCGAAGACAATAGTTTTACAAACGGGCTTTGTGAAACTGATTAGTAGAGGAGTTGGATGTTCGGTTTCACACGGGCTGTGAGTAGTCGACATCGCAATAATTAGCCTTGAGTGCAAGTGGGAGATTGTTGGAGATAGTGCCCTCATAGTCAATTATTGGATCGCAGGTACGTGATTGCAATAATTGCGGAGGACCTATACCAGTAGGACAGTCTTACTCGAGATGATAGTATGCTATCTGGTTTGCCTTTATCAGTTGTGTACATGTTCAGGTGACTGATTACATGTTACACTTTGATAGAGCCCTTAGGATCTTGCTTTACCACCAACAGTATGATGGCGATCATATACGTGAGAGTTGGATGGTTTATATGCATATCCTTAATTGTGGTCCCTAGTCGTGGGAGTTTCGAGACAGGGCATCGATACTCCGGAGTAGACTAGTGTGTACAGTCGAGACCCCGACGAGGGGCGGTGGCCGGTCTCACAAGCCACTGGTGTCAGTTGGATCACCTAAGATGTATACAGGTGCTCATTGGGTTATGAGTACACCGGACAGGACTCGCCGGGAATCTGCTAGTTAGTACTATACCTATCGTCAGATAGCAGTTCCCTGGTGACATGTGTACAGGTTAGTTCATCGACCTGAGGTCGTCATTTGTCTCGTGTGAGTTCCCACTGTGCTTTGATTTCTACCCTACCACGGCTCAAAGGAGTCGTGCAAACAGGTAGCTTTTGGGTACAGTCCCGAGCCATATAGAGGCACGTGAGCGGATCGGCAGGGGATTCGTCTCTCCCGGTATTGGGGGCGAGGTCGTGCTGTGTCTAGGAGAGCCATTACACATAGTCCATGGCCATGGCAGGAGATTTACTGGTAGGTACTCCAGTAGTATCTCAGGGTGTTATTGGGCTTCACTCCGACACGACTTATACTGCTATTGGGGGTCTGACGTTACTAGCCCCCTAGGCGGATATGCGATACTCATTGACGAACGGACCGGACTGTATATACATTGTCACTGTTAGGCTCAGTAGGGTTTCTGGATGAGTTCGCTCATCAGCCTCCCTTGAGGTCAGTCCGTGGGCAGCCGTTACGCATAGCTAGTGCCGCTGACGGTTTTTCGTTAAACCCACTGCCAGGGTACTGACGAGTCATTAAAGTCCCCCACAGACAGTTTCCCAAGTTCGGGCGAAACGTTGTAGAGGCTGTATGGTTTTATGGCAGGGTTCGGAAAATGCACGTGCGTTTACGCACGTGTTAGTTTTCGGGCAGATGATACTGGTCGGCTTAAGCCGGATCCGAGTATTATATTGAGTAGGTATAATATCTTTGTCTCAGTTGCATTTGTATTCGGTCGTAATACAAATGCGGGTATATTTATACAGTTACGGGGTTATCCTGAAAGTCGTTTCAGGATCACTTTTGGAAGTTGCCAGTTTCCAGTTTTCTATCAGCCGTCTTTTAACATTTGGTTAAAGACGGATTTATCTTTTCTTGGATGAGAGTGAGTCATGCTTCTAGAAGGTTCTAGAAGGTTCTAGAAAATGGTGACAAGGATTGTGACTCATGATTTGATTTCAAACATTTCTTGTTTTCCTTAAGATCTTTATGCTTGATATTTTCATGTGTTCACACATGATATTTTCCTTGTGGTCACCCTCTTTACTCCTACGATCACCTCCCTCTTTGCTATAAGAGGCCGGCCCCCTCTCTCTCCTCACACACTCTCTCACTTGATGTTTCATTTGGTAGAAAAGGATTATGATAGATTTTGGGGTGTATGGAATTTCACAGATCATTTCATTCCATCACCCGATTCCCTCGGCAACTTCATTAACCGATCGTCCACGGATTTGGAAGAAGTGAGACAAAGTCATCTACTCATTCTCTACATCATTCTTGGTCGTCTCTTTTGGCAAACTTGACAACTGAGTTGCCTCGAGTCAGAGGCGGGAGCCCGTTTAAAGAATCAGTGATGTGGTGCCACCTGGACGAGCAGATCGGAGATCGAAGAGATCAGAGCAGCCGCAACGGAGCATGGGATGATGGTTAAAGAACGAAGGACTCGGATCATTCGGTATAACCTTTCTACACTCTTTACAGTTTGTTAGTTTAGCAATAATGGCAGATCCGGGTTAAAGTATACGATAGCGCCAGTTAAACAGTTTTTGTTCCGCATTTGGCGTCTGTAGACGGCCGGGGCGCTAGCGTAGACTTACAATATTGTGCCTCCATGCCCACTTACATGCACATTTGTACATACATAGATGATGCTTGCTTTGATTCTGGAGAATTGGGGACCGCGTGTTATATTTTAAAAACTGGAATCATTTAAAAGAGCGGTTTTCCCTTAATATGTCATATCACTGTTCCATGTTGCATGATATACGAATATGCTTACATATCTATTATATGTCGCATACATCAAACTTTATGATTTTTCGCATCGAGATATGTTGTTTTCATGAGATTTCTGGATTTGAGGACCGTGGCTATTTCAAAAGAAAGTATGTACTATTTTAAAAACCCGGTTTCTCTTGATATGATATTTCAGTACGTCCACCATGCGTTTTCTCGGTTCTGAGACGTATGATAGAAACCCGATTCGAGGAGGAGGATGATCCGTTTGCGGGTTCATGGTGGACCCGGTATGGTACCCCGGGGAGAGAGAGATTTCGTGGGGATGACGATGAGCCTGTCATAGGGACCACTACCTACCGGTGATAGTAATTGGGCTCGGAGGATACCGACCGGAGTCGAGAGATGATATGGGCCGATCCGGACTGACAGAGCCCGAGGGCCGATTCGGACTGACGGAACCCGAGATATGAGGATTTATGTGTCGATGCTGGACACGGGTTTCGTGATGTTTCGAGTGTCGATGCTGGGCACTCAGGTTTTCATGATTTTGATGTGTCGCGAGGGACACCCGTTGATTTATATCCTCATACTTTCTTGCATATGCTTTTATGACATTTACATTCATGATGTTGTTGTGTTATTTGTTGACACGTGGACGAAATCCACACGCATACAAGCATTGATTACATAGTTGGATGATATCCACATACTTATAGACTTCATGATTGTCACGACCCGAAAAGTACCGAGCGTGACCGGCACTTAAATTACGAAACGTCTCGAAGCGTACGTAATCTAAGTAAGCCAAAAAAACCCAAAAATCAAAACCAAGCAAAGCAGCAGAGTGAAGGAAAACCAATTTAAAGCAAGAAGTATAACAACATAAGCCGAAGTATGTACTTTTAAAATCTCTAGTCTTTTCTGAAAATTTCGGCAGAGTTTCCTTTGTAAATAAGGACCCCAAACAGGTACAAAACCGGATAAAACATATATAATGAATAAAGGCATCCCTAAGAGGGAGCAAGCTCTTCGTCAATCGACGGACAAAACCACACAATGCAATATAATATACAATGCCAAGGGCGAGGATCAAAGCTCAAAAGGAAACTCAAAATTATCAAGAAAACCATAATAATACAACGCGCGACTCTAAGGTCGAAATAATATACACTGGTCATCCATCTCTAACAATAAACAAGTCTGGTTGAAGGAGTTTTACTAGATACAACTGAAATAACAAATATAAAATGGTGGTCCTGATGCAAAAGATCCCACCTACCAAAACAATCACCCGGAAGGAACAGTGTGCCAGCAAAGCTGCAATGAAACCTGTACGGCCAAATCTGCAAGGAACTGAGGCACAACGGGGGTGAGTTGCCAACTCGTGAGTAGAAAACATCTACGAGTAGAAATCGCATGTATGACGCCATCTGATTGTCATGATCTAACCGTGTCGTGTTTAAAAAGAATTTTGAAATTACCGCAATCAAAACGGTGTCGCTTGTAGCGAGCCGCGATGAATACGGATCGTCCGCAGGGAGATGGTAAGTTTTTTTATTGCTTGTTTTAACGAGTTAATACCATGTTTTGATTTGTTGGCTAACTAATTGTCGTAACAAAGATATGAATAAAAAGGACTTGTTAAGGGTAGTAACAAGTTAGATTGTATGAAGGTGATGTTTGCCAATTCCTTATAACCCCAACTTGGTATTGACACTAAAGCAATAAGTAACAACGCGGATTTGGGAACTTGAAATACGGTATTTGCGGTATTTCGCTAAATCCGTTTTCTTTGTCCCTTGTCCTTCCGTTGTTATCTCTTGATTTTAGCCTTCGGCAAACCACGGGCAATCCGGTCATGATTAGGAATCATCACTATCGGGGTAGGATAGGATGCCTAGTGAGCGGAGTTGCGGGTGATTTGCACGTAGTTTCAATAGGCAAGTTTTAGGTTTTAAAGTTTGGACAAAGAAAATCTTCGATTATGATCTAACATATTACACCCTTAACAAGTGAAAAGATTACTCACACATATTTACAAATTAACAAGAAAGAAAAGAGATGATACATAAAAACATGCAATGAAATAAAGAGGAAAAGAGAACCGATGAGTTCAAGCGTTTTATCTCCCAGTGTTCAATCCCGGCAACGTGTGAGATCCAAATACCATGTTTTAAGGTTGCAAGCTCACTTAAGAGGTTGCAAGATCAAAGCAATGCATGAATTTCACAATTGAAATCATGTAAAGTGGAACAAGACATGTAATAAAAATACGAACTTTTATTGAAGAGCAAACTTATTACAAGAGATCTTGAAGTCAAGAACCTAAGCCTTAAGCTTGCAAGTTCTAAATGAGAAGTTGCAAGGTCAAGACAAAGGGGCAAGAGCTCAAGAATGAAAAGAAAAATTACAAGAATTCTAAGATAAAACTAAAGAAAAAGCTACCCTTTCCTCTTGCCTCTGGTCTGTATTTATAGGTTCAGAAAGAAATCAAATAAACAACAAAATCGAGACCAGCTGGCAGAGAGAGAGGAGGTGTGAGAAGATGGGCCCCACAGAAGCAATTAAGGCCGGTCAGGCCGGTTCTTGGCCGGTTCAAACATGGATTTTTGGTGCAGGATTTGGTGCGCTGTTTTATCGTGTCCCCTGTATCTCCTTGGTCTAGTTTATTTCTTCTGATTCGACCTGATTTGCACCCAATGTTTGGAGGGAATTTTGAATATGTAATTCAACACATGATCTTTACCATTAAATGCTCATTACTTCATTCCCACATATGGATTGATTCATATCTGCCCCATTATGGCTCATGCTGATTTGTTTGATTGCCTTTGATTTGAACACATGCTTTTTAGTCTTGAATGCATATAATATCATATGCATATAAAATCATATCCTTGATTGCATATAAAATCATATCCACATGTGCTTAAAAGTCTTGTGTACACACTTGTTGTGTTGGACCATTTAGATAAAAAAAATGTGTACACAACTTGTTGCGTAAAGGAACTCCTGAAGTATCGGTCCGTTAGCGTTTCTGGTCGCAGTGTCTTCCCTCAAGTGATATATCCGTGCTGTTGGAAACATTTCCAGTATTTTGTCATGGATACCTGTAATCTGTAATACTGAGCAGACACTGGTCAATAATACCGATAAATACAACAATTAGATAATGAATGAGCGGTATTAGAATGTAATTTTCTGATATGAACAAATACCCCCAAACTTATCTATTGCTCGTCCCGAGCTAAACCATTTATTCAAAAATGAAAATCCTAACCACACTTTCGCAGGGATCGTGATTGCACTGAGCGTGTGCAACAAGCCGTTAAACCTCTAGGTGTCCCTAGTAGGAGGAGTGTTTTCTCCTGAGGGTTTTCAGCGGATACTACCCACAAAATCCCGTCAAGCTAGTTTTTGCGAAATAACTATGATTCAACCCCTAAGGTTTTGTTTTAAAGACAACAATTCTATTATCCTAAATTTAGAACTATCGAACCTTTATTTTTCACACCTCGTTTCTCATTTAACTTGAGATTTTATATGTCTTTACGTGCAATGCAAATAGTGTCGTTAAGTTTCAAGAGGATCGATTAAAGTCGTCATGTCACAAAATAAAGCCCAGATAAAAAACTTAAAAAGGATCTCATAAGTTTTGTAAAGAGTTAAGTATTTCTCAAGTTTCGTTTTCCAGTTAGATTTTAAATTCAGAATTTCTATCTTCCTTAACAGGAGACTGGGTCTTAATTTTCACTCCACCTTTTTCTTGTTTTTATTTCATACACACCTTTGTGAACGCGCAATAATCTTTATCATAGAATAAAACCTCCATATCTCCGCTAGAAATACTTTTTTTATAAAAACCTGCCTTTTGTCAAGATTATTCTCACACAAAGAACCGTTAGGAATTTTAACTCGGAGAGAACACATGCTTGACTTTGTTTCAATCTGGACTTTCTAGGCTTCTTAGCGAGCTTTGGGCCAATACTCCCAAACCAGTTGGTTTTAGGGCATTAGGTGTAGAGACACCCCAGCGGACTTAATTACTCAAGTTACCTAGTCCCAAAAACAAAAGACAATGATGATTTAATACGAACGGAGATATAATCAGTAGTTCAATTATTTTTTTGGATATAAGACGTGTTTAGTGGGTTAGGTGTGTAATCATTCCAATCAACATTCAGATGGGTTATTCTTCAGAATCAGTTCCAATTAAGGCGTCAATAATATCCCTTCATATTCACCTCTCTTTATAAACTAGTCTTGATATTACTTATTTCAGAACAAACCTATTTCATCCTCAGAAAATAGTTTATCAAAAAAAAATTATTTCAGACATAATAGACTTGTCATCTAATTTTCAAAACTCACGATACGTGTAGTGTGATGTAAAGACGTATATTAGCTATAGTTAACTTCAAAGGAGAGTTATCTTTCAGGTTTTCAAAATCTAAAAATAGGATTTAGTTGTTCCTATCTTATCAAACAAAACCGTCGAAATATTGAATCTAAGTTCTCCCGCTAGCTAACTTGACGACAAAGTTTTTATATTTTTAGAAAATTTCTCATTTTTATGGGTTTTTTTAATAAGTATGAAAATGCAGAATATACAAATGAATGCGAAGGTTAGAAATGCGTACCGAGCGTACCCCCAAACTTAAACTGGACAGTGTCCTCACTGTCATGCTGCACCAAGAGGGTCGATAATGTCTTCCTGCTTATTAACATATTTACAAATGATACACACCCCCAAACTTATTTGAAATAAAATTTTGGAAAAATTGATTGGAAATTCGGGGGTGAAAGTGGAGGAAAATCAATCGGTGTAAATCGGCTCCTGTAAAAACAAGAGCTCCTCCGAATGGTCCGCTGTGAAGAACGGTTTCAATCGATATCCATTTACTTTGAATAAAGTACCGTCCTCCGGATTTTCAAGATCAACCGCACCGTGCGGACAAACAGTGCGAACTGCAAAAGGTCCTTTCCATCTAGAACGGAGCTTGCCGGGGTGATAATGTAACCGAGTATCATAGAGTAAAACCTGTTGACCAGGTTTAAATGTTTTTCGCAAAAGGTGTTTATCGTGGAACACCTTAGTTCGGTTTTTAACAATTACGGCATTATCATATGCCTCATCCCGCAGCTCTTCAAGTTCATTCAGCTGCAGCTTTCGATTGCCGCCCACATCTCCTAAAGATAAATTCAACTCTTTGATAGCCCAAAATGCCTTGTGCTCAATCTCTACTAGGAGGTGGCATGCCTTCCCATAAACAAGCCAGTATGGAGACATACCAAGATCGGTCTTGTATGCAGTACGGAAAGCCCATAGTGCATCGATCAGTTTGAGTGACCAATCTTTACGGTTTTTAGAAACCGTTTTCTCTAAGATTTGCTTGATTTGCCGATTTGACACCTCGGCTTGCCCACATGTTTGGGGATGGTATGGTGTAGACAGCTTGTGGGTAATAGAATATTTGCACATTAAGGACTCGAAAGTCCTATTGCAAAAGTGAGAACCATTATCACTTATTATCGCTCGAGGGTGCCCAAAATCAAGAAAAGATGTGTTCTTTAAGAAATCGAACGACAACCTTGTAGTCGTTCGTTCGGCTAGACACAGCCTCGACCCACTTGGACACGTAGTCAACAACCAAAAGAATATAAACATTCCCAAAAGAATTGGGAAATGGTCCCATGAAGTCTATACCCCAAACATCAAAAACATCCACAACCGAAATTGGTTAGAGCGGCATTTCGTTTCTCCGCGATATCCGGCCCAAGTGTTGGCACCGGGAGCATGTCTTGCAGTATTCATATGCATCCTTAAAGAGTCGTGGCCAATAGGAACCACACTGCAAGATTTTTTCGGCTGTCTTCTTTGGGCCAAAGTGCCCGCCACATGCTTGATCGTGACAATAAGACAGCACACTCTTAAACTCATTTTCTGGTACACACCGATGAATGATTTGGTCGGAACAGTATTTAAAAAGATAAGGTTCATCCCAGTAAAAATGCTTTACTTGGGACAAGAATCGAAGTTTATCCTGTTTCGACCAATCTTTAGGTATCAAACCGGTGGCTAAGTAGTTGACGATATCAGCCAACCATGGTTCGCAAGAAACGGTCAAGAGTTGCTCATCGAGAAAAGCATCAGTGATAGGAAGTTCATGTGTAGGCGAAGAAGGAAGTCGTGACAGGTGATCGGCTACTACGTTTTCACATCCTTTTTTGTCCCTTATGACAATGTCAAACTCTTGTAGCAGGAGGATCCAACGTATTAGCCTCGATTTTGCATCCTTCTTCGCAAAAAGGTGGCGAAGAGCTGAATGATCCGTATACACAATAAATGGAGAGCCGATTAAATAAGGCCGAAAATTTTCAAGTGCAAACACAACTGCTAAAAACTCTTTTTCTGTTGTTGTGTAGTTTAGTTGGGCCTCAGTTAATGTACGGCTAGCGTAATAAATCACGTGCGGCATCTTGTTAATGTGCTGTCCAAGAACAACACCAATGGCAAAATTTGATGCGTCGTACATAATTTCAAAAGGTTGCGTCCAGTCTGGAGATGAAAGAATGGGCGCAGAAATGAGAGAGTGTTTCAAAGACTCGAATGCTTCCATGCAAGTTGAGTCGAAATCAAACGTTGTGTCCTTGGCCAATAAGAGAGTCAAGGGTCTGGCAATCTTGCTAAAATCCTTGATGAGCCGTCTATAAAATCCAGCATGGCCAAGGAAAGCTCGGATGTCTTTGACACATTTAGGAGGAGGAAGATTAGAGATGACTTCATGTTTGGCTCTATCAACCTCTATGCCGTTTTGCGAGATGACATGTCCTAAGACAATGCCTTCTCGTACCATAAAGTGGCACTTCTCCCAATTCAAAGTCAGGTTCTTATCCTTACAGCGGGTAAGAACCGCATCAAGATGTCGTAAACACTCGTTGAAGGAGTCACCAAAAATGGAGAAACCATCCATAAAGATCTCCAAGAACTTTTCAACCATGTCTGAAAAGATCCCCATCATACACCGCTGAAATGTAGCGGGTGCATTGCATAACCCAAAGGGCATGCGACGATAAGCAAAGGTACCAAAAGGACAAGTAAATGCGGTCTTGTCTTGATCCTCTTTGGCGATGGGGACTTGGTTATAGCCGGAATAGCCATCCAGAAAGCAATAGAACTCGTGCCTAGCCAATCGTTCTAGCATTTGGTCAATAAAAGGTAAAGGAAAGTGGTCTTTCCTTGTCGCGGCATTGAGTTTTCTATAGTCGATGCAAACTCGCCACCCAGTTTGGGTGCGAGTGGGAATTAACTCATTTGCCTCATTGGTAATGACCGTGATGCCCGATTTCTTCGGTACAACATGAATGGGGCTAACCCATTGGCTATCCGAGATAGGGTAAATGATACCACTATCAAGACATTTGACAATCTCCTTCTTGACAGCCTCTTTCATAATGGGGTTGAGGCGTCTTTGTGGATCCCTTGCCGGCTTAGCATCATCCATCAAGTGTATACGATGTTCAACTATGAGGGGACTAATCCCCTTGATGTCCGCCATAGACCAGCCAAAATCTTGCCGATTATTTTGTAAGACCATTAAAAGGGCCTTCTCTTGCTCAAGAGCTAGAGAGGCCGATATGTTAACGGGTAAGGTCTCATTATCACCTAGATAAGCATATTTTAGGTGCGACGGCAAAAGCTTTAGTTCGAGTTTAGGAGGTGAAACAATAGATGGTAAAAATGGAGTAACTGTTTCAAACTCGAAGGATTCCATCAAAGGTTCAAATCGAGTGTACGCAACCGAGTCGGATGGTTCAACTAACTCATCCGAAAAAGGAAAAGACTCAAACTCGGGTGGTGAGTCTTCAAAATTGTCAACAAAGGTGAAACACTCATAATCGTTGTCCGCCGTGAAAGTTGTGTCGGATTCTAGGAGGAACACACTAGTGGCGTCAACACTGCTGTGATCGAACATGAAATTTTCGAACTCACAGTCCTCCTCCGCGATCTCATTGATCGAGCAAACATCAAGTACGCTAGAATTAAGCTCAGCAGGCTGATTTCCCAACTTAAAAATGTTGAGTTCAATTGTCATATTGCCAAAAGATAGATTCATTGAACCGTTACGACAAGTGATCACTGCGTTGGAGGTCGCAAGGAATGGTCGACCAAGTATCACCGGAATTTGACTCCGGGGGTTAGCGATAGGTTGTGTATCCATAACAATAAAGTCAACGGGGAAAATGAAATCCCCTACTCTAATTAACACATCCTCCAACTCTCCCCTAGGATGGGTGATTGATCGGTCGGCCATTTGGAGAGTACAGTGAGTGGGCTTAAGCTCTCCAACGCCTAATTGCTCGTACACAGAATAAGGTAGCAAATTGACACTAGCACCAAGATCTAATAGTGCTCTATTGGTGTTCTTGTCCCCAATTGTTATCGAAATAGTAGGACAACCGGGGTCCTTTTGCTTTGGGGGTAAAGAATTGACAAGAGCATTACTAATAGCACTAGCCACGAAAACTTTCTTTGGTACTTGTGACTTTCTCTTTTTGGTGCATAAGTCCTTTAAGATTTTTGCATATGAAGGAACTTGTTGGATTGCATCCAAAAGAGGGATATTTATGCTAACCTGTTTGAACAACTCGACAATCTTCTCCATTTATGGAGTTGGTTTATTGGATCTCAACCGGTTTGGAAAAGGATCGTTTTGAAAAGTTGTTGAGTCCAATTTTTGCGGATCAGATTGTTGAGTTGGAACGGAACCTCGTGTAGATGTGTTCATGTTGTGAGAAGTGGGTCCGTTCGAGCTAGAAGAGGTAGAGCCGTGTGAAGGATGAAGAATAGGCTCTAACGAAGAAGGTGAAGAAGATGAAGAAGGGCCACCGGCAGGGGTGTCATTGTTAATACCCACCTTGTTTTGCAACACTTTTCCCGATCTCAACATGGTCACAGCATTTACGTTATGATTTTGCTGTTGATATGCAGCATGTGCGTGGTTGATTTGGCAGTGGTTGAGATGGGAGCTTTGCTTTTTCTCGCTCGCTCAATGCTGCATTGAGTTGTGCAATTTGTGCCTCAATAGATTTGATGCTTTGATCGTGTGAGGCACTGTTTGCACCAAAAATTGAATAGAAGTCTCTAATCTTGCTGTAGATTGTGTAGATTGCTTTAGGAACGCATCTAGACTTCTTTCGAGCGAGCTAACATTGTCATTATTAGGTTGAACAAAATTGTTTAGCGAGTAAGCAATGTTAGGCACAAAATTGTTCACTTAATTAGGGTAAGGTTGTTTTTGGAAAAGTTGTTGAAATTGAGTTTGTGGAGGTGCTTATTGTTGTGGAGGAGGAGGCCTTTGAAAATTGTTATTTCCTTGGAATTGTTGATTTTGGTTCCAAGAGAAATTTGGGTGACTCCTCCAACCCGGATTGTATGTAGAAGAGTATGGATCGTTTCTTTGTCGTTGCTGAAAGGCAGCATTGACTTGATCCTGTCCTTGAGTAGATGCATTGTAAGGACACTCTTCGGTGAGATGTGATGGATCTGAACAACAAGCACAAACAGTTCATGGAGGCACAACAGGGGCAGGAGAAGGCGATGAGATTTTGGTCTCAATCGCTTCTAGCTTTTTCGTAAGAGCGGCCATCTCGGCCTTCATAGCAATCGACATCTTTAATTGATGTATGCCTGCCCTAGACTGACCACTAGAAGAAAATGATGTGGTCTTGGTGCTCTCCCACTGAATTGTTTGTTCACTAAGGTCCTCAAGGAACTGCCACGCTTCCTCACTAGATTTGGATAGAAAGTGACCTTGACAAATGGTTTCTAGCAACTGCTTCGTTGCCGGTTTCAATCCCTCATATAATGTTTGGCAAAGTTGCCAACTTTCGATCCCATGGTGAAGGAATTGAATGAGTAGGTCTTTGAATCTTTCAAAACACTTCCAAAATGGTTCGGAAAGAAGCTGTGAAAATTGTATAATCTCATTACGGATTCTAGCAGTTTTGTGATGAGGATAGAACTTTTTAAGAAAACCTTTCACAAACTCGTCCCAATTTCTAATTGAATGTGATGCGGTGCTGTATAGCCACTTCTCGGCTAGGTCACATAAGGTGAAAGGAATGACCCTTAGCCTTATAGCGTCATCACTTAATTGGGTTGTTTTCATCATAGCGCAAACGTTTTGGAATTTATTGATAAAAATATAGGCATCTTCTGATTCTAATCCATGAAATTTTGGCAGCATATTGATGAAGTGGGGTTTTATTTCAAAATTGTCCCTATTTGCCGGTGGGGGTGAAAGAAAGGTAGGTAAAGAGGTGCGGACAAGGTAGAAGAGATCCTGGAGCGTGACTCGTGTTGGCGCTTCAACAGGCGGTTGATTCGGGTTATTCGCACCAAGATTAGGTGGAGTCAGTCCCTGGGCAGGTGGAGGGATGTTAAGATTAAATCCTGAAATCTCAGAAGAAGAATTTGGTGATAAAGAAGTTGAAGATGTATGAACAGAATCTCGGTCAATGTCGGAGTTGACCGGCAAAGGTAAAGGTGATAAAAGGGTGGAGGGATTTTCGGCGTTGGAGTCGATCGCGTAGTCTGTAGGGACTAACGAAACGCGGACTAAACGGGAACTAGGGTCCCTAGTCCAAGCGAACATACACTAAACGAGTTTAGTGTAGTCAAAGCGTAGAATGTGAGGGTAAGAAAACGAAAGTGGAGAAAAATTGGGTGATGGTGGTAAAAATGGCATTTTTTTGTGTTTGTTTCAAAAGAATGGGAAAATGAAATGACTGTTCAACAAACACAATCACAAATGCACAATCAATACCTAGACTAGGGTCCTCTAAGTCTACTAGACCTGCTCCTAACTGTTCCAAAGCGACAAATTGTGAGATAACCCTCAGATCGCCTCTTCACAGCCAGTTGTGGCCAGGTAAGCACAAGTGAGGTATGGAGGGATCCGCTCACGAATCACCGTGAGACGGGCCTTTTAAAGTTACCTCCTCACTTGTCTTGCCTAGGCACCACAAGAGTCATGTTTAGATAAACGATTGAATGCCAACAATCTTCCTTTGTCCTATTAAGCGCGACAAGTCCTTAGTGGGCTGAGTCTAGATATTTTTTATTAAACTTGAGGTGACACTTATGCAATTAGTGATTTCCGGGGTCTTAGGAAGGGTGATGAAATCCCCACCCAATCTGGATTGGTGTTAGAGCCCCTTAAGTCCGTATTAAATGATGCAATGCGCAAAATTCAACCAAGTTTTGTTTTCAAGCAATCAGTTATCGTTTTTTTACTTTTACTGCGGCGCTGCAACAAATACGGTTAGTTTTTTTTTTGGATTTTTGCGGCGATTTTTGCTAAGAATCCTGCAAAGAAAAGGAGCGTCGGGTTTGAGAGGGGAAGTTTAGAAAAAATACGTACCAAAAAGTATCGAGTTTCAGAAACTCGTGTCGATATTTCCTCCGAGTGGTCGAATGGTTCGCTTGCGCGGGTCTACCTACCCGGATCTTTGGCACTGAGTGTTCACCCTCCTTTGCACTTGAAAATGCCCCTTTGTTCCGTATGATCGCTGCTCAAAATCCGTCAAATCTGCATATATTGGAAAAATACGGATATTTGAGCCAAAAAGCAATATTACCAACCACAATTCTGAACACAAATAATTAAGAAAATCAAATAATAAAAATGGAATTTATATCAAAACAATGGAAGCAACACAGAAAAACAAAAGTGAAAAGGTCACACCAAAGCCGGCGAGCTCGGTTTTTCAGGGTATGTCGCCGGTTTTTGTGTGAGGAAATTGGCTCAAATTTTGTGTGTTGTCTCAATGGGGAAATGTCATTCCAATTTTATAACTTGATTTATTTCTTTAGCATCAGAGTGTTAGCAGAATTCAAATCCAGAGAAGAAAAGAATTTTATTTGTGTTTGTGGTTGGTTTCAAAAAGAATGGTTATTTGTTTGAATGTGTTAGAAGTTAGTTTTATACAGAATATACACAAATTTAACCCGAGAATACAAGTATAAAAAGTGTTACCGTCTCCCCGGCAACGGCGCCATTTGATTGTCACGATCTAACCGTGTCGTGTTTAAAAAGAATTTTGAAATTACCGCAATCAAAACGGTGTCGCTTGTAGCGAGCCGCGATGAATACGGGTCGTCCGCAAGGAGATGGTAAGTTTTTTTATTGCTTGTTTTAACGAGTTAATACCGTGTTTTGATTTGTTGGTTAACTAATTGTCGTAACAAAGATATGAATAAAAAGTACTTGTTAAGGGTAGTAATAAGTTAGATTGTTTGAAGGTGATGCTTACCAATTCCTTATAGCCCCGACTTGGTATTGACACTAAAGCAATAGGTAACAACGCGGATTAGGGAACTTGAAATACGGTATTTGCGGTATTTCGCTAAATCCGTTTTCCTTGGCCCTTGTCCTTCCGTTGTTATCTCTTGATTTTAGCCTTCGACAAACCACGGACAATCCGGTCATGATTAGAATGTAGGGTTGCTAGGCACGCGCACAAGGGTCTACGAGGCATCAACCATGCCCGATTAAAAATTTATCCGTGCCGAACAACCCGAATACGGATCTTTAAACTAGAGATTAGGCGAAAACTAACATGTTAACAACTTTAACACTAAGTGAGAGGGATTACAACCTTTGTAGATCCGGTCCTTCACTTCATATGCTCCGTGTTGTGGTCCCTTCGCTGCGATCATCGGGATCCGGACTCTCGAGAGGTTCCACGAAGAGAAAGATGCAACCTTTGCTTCCGATCTTCGATACTAAGATGATCTACCTTGAAGTTTCTTTAACACAAGCTAACACTCATGAAATGATGTGAACACCCTCATCTAAATGGCAAGGGAAGATGAGGATGATGAAGTAGGATTTTTGCTCTCTTTATTTATCTTTTTCTCATATTTATTCATCACCTTTTGAAAAACTAGTAAGCTTTTCATGAAAGAATGAATGAGGAAGAAGATGAATAATCATTTGTGATGAATAGAAAGAATGTTATCATAATCATTTATGCAACCATGGTTGTAGTAACCATTGTAGAGAGTTTACTAGGGTTAGGGTTTGGGTTAGGTCAAAGGGTGAGTCACTTGTAAATACCTATCATAATATCTTAACAAAGACAAAGTAAAGCTTCTAGAATCAACAAGAAGGTTTAACCCTAATCCAAACCCTAATCATGTTTAAACTCCTCTAAACATGTTGCATTAATAATTATAATATGTTACAATATTATATATCACATATACAATATTTATTGTAACAAAATAAAATAATACATTTAACATATATCGCATATATATCAATGTATTACCCGAGTGAGAAAAAGAATCTTTTAGTGAGCAAATATTAGTTAATGCAATTTAATATATCAAATATATCATTATACATTAAATTATCGAATCAACACTTGATCCGACAATCCGGCTATATCGCATATAACCGACTAATATTTATCCGTACCGATTCATTGAATCAACACTTGATCCGATGACCCGGCTGATATCAAATATCGCGAGAATATAATACGGTATCACATATCGCATTATCCTCGGTCCCGCACATATCACATATGTGCCCCTACTCCGTTTTGCCTGAGTCAAGAAACCTCTGTGTAGGACTCTAAAGAATCGTCAATACGCCGGCAGTAGGTGATGATCATATCTAACACCCACAAGCTGCAAGCGGTCAGCTAAACGTAACAGCTACCCAGGTATTGAGCGCTCAGAAGATCAACAAGCAAGCCTGTACATTCTCCTGCGAATCCAAACAGTAACACTCCCGTACAGTCCGGTCTCGTCGTCTGATATGTTGCATATCTCGCCTAGGGGTGGTAAACGTCAGACCCCAGTAGCTCGATAAGTCATGTCGATATGAGGTCTATAACAGTTCGAGAAACTACTGATAACACTTACCAGTAAATCTCAGCAACCCTGGCCAGGGATTTCCGGTTATAGCCAATCGAACACAGCACAACATCAACTCCCTATACCGGGAGAGACGAATCCCCTCCTATCGCTCATTGCCTCCATATGATTCGGGACTGTACCCAAAAGCCACCTTTTTGCACGCCCTCTTGGACGTGGTATGATGGAAATCAAAGCACAGTGGGAACCACACAAGACTCTATGACGATCTCGGGTCAACAGACTACTCTGTACCAGTGTCACCGGAGAACTGCCATCTGACGTATGGTATAATACCATCTGGAAGTTCTCGGCGAGTCCGTCCAGTGTACCCAGTCTCCACTAAGCACCCGTACACCATCCTTGATGTCAAACACCGATGGATATGGGATCATCCATCGCCCATCATATGGGTCAAGATGCGTATACGCTAGTCTACTCTGGTGCATCGATGCCCTATCTCGATACACCCACGACTAGGAACAATTATAGGATGTACTCGTCGACTACCGTGGCCCCACTAGTATGATCTCATCATAGTCCCAGTAGTCGAGTACATATCCTAAGGGCTTTATCAACATGTAATATAGAGACAATCAGAGTACATGTTAAGATAAAGTACAACCAGATAGCATACTATCATGTCGAGCAAGAAAGTCCTCCCTATATATGTCCTAGCATCCACTACAATATACATCGTATGTACAGTAATGGCCTCTAGGGCATACATATAACTAACAATCTCCCACTTGCACTAGGGCCATCTGTTATGGTATCGCATACCCAACAATTAGCTGCGGTTGAAGTATCTCATACTCAACATCCCATAAAAGTCTCTACTGGGAAAAAGGCCTTCGTGAGTGGATCCGCGCTGTTGTCCTCTGTGTCTACTCTCCTAACCTCGATCTCCCTGGAGATCAACCATCTCCATGATCAGGTGATACTGCCTAAGAATTATATCTGGATTTCTGATGGGACGGTAGTTCCTTGGCATAAGCCACAACTCCATTGTCACACAATGGTAGGAACGAAGTTCATCTTATGAACTTATATATATATATCCAGACTGTCTCTTTGGTAGCATCCTTGGTAACGATGTATCTTGCCTTTAATCGTCTAGTATGTCATGGTATCTAGCTTGGAACTCTTCCAACATACCGTCCCTCCACTGAGGGTAAAGACAATGCCCGCGACTGATATTAAGTCGTCCTTATCACCCTGGAACCTTTCCAGTGATTCTCCCTAGGATCGATTGATACCATCTCACTACAACTAGTGAGTATCCTAACATCCAATTAGATCTATCTCATAGATCCAAAACCCAGGATTTAGGAGGTATCACTTTTATCCTATATGGAGAATCCTTGTGATAAGCGGAGATTGACCGAGCGTAGCATAGGAAACTCCTTCCCTATCAAGAGTATGTCATCCACGTACTCTACGAGGATCACCACCATACTCTCTACTACCTTTTCGTATATACAAGGTTCATCTACCATTTTGATGAAGTCAAACTCTTTGACTACCACATCAAAACAGATGTTCCAACTCCGCGATGCCTGTTTTATCATATAAAACATCTTGCACACGTTTCCGCTGCTCCCACTGTCTACGAAGCCCTCTGGCTGTGTACTTATAGACGCTCTTTTCTAAAACATCATTTAGAAAAGCAGTCATGACACCCAACCACCAGATATCGTAGTCATGGTATGTAGCCGTGGCAAGTAGGATCTGGATGGACTTAAGCATAGCTTTGAAAGTCTCAACTTTTCCATGTACACCTAGTAATCTTCTCAAGATATACTTGCTCCTGATGGGGATTTAACCCTTCAGATAGAGCAACCAAAGTTCATACTTTGTTGGTGTATAAGGATTCCATCTCAGATCGATAAGCATCCAGCCATTCTTACAGAGTCTTACTCCTGATAGCCAGCTCGAAACTAGTTGGGTCATCATCTCATGATGCAATCCTCGCTCCCACTGTCACAGAGAAACAGAAGTATCTCTCAGGTGGGTGAGGAACCCTACTAGATCGGCGGAGAGGCTGAGGTTCGTTGGAATCTACTGAATCCTTTGGTTCTATCAAATCATCAGCTGCAGTCTGTATAGCTGGAACATTTTCAGTTCTACATAACAGACCTTGCCTCGAGCTTGTCCGGATTTTGCTTTTAGACATAGGCCGGACAACCCCAAATCTTAACCAACTTAAGATATGGGCTCTTCCCTTTCCATATCACATATGAAGTGGTAGGTAACTGATTTGATTCGAACCCTATTCAATAGGTATGCAACTTCTCAAGTGCATAACACCCAATAGGAAAAAGGTAACTCAGTAGTACTCATCATAGAGCACACCATATCATATAGGGTGTGATTGCTCCGCCCCGATATACCATCGTGCTATGGTGTATCCGGAGGAGTAATGCCGAGAGAGAATCTCATTCTCCTTTAGAATAGTTCAGGAATTCCGTGCTCAAGTATTCTCCTCCTTGATCTCATCAAAGGACATAATACTTATATCCGTATTTTGGTTCTCTACTTCTAACTTATATTCTGTGAATATCTCAAAAGCTTCGGACTTGTGTTTCAGCAGGAACATATGTCTGAATCTTGAGAGATTATCAGAGAATGTAAAGAAGTACAAAGAACCGATCTTGGCATATGTAGACAGGGGACTTTCATACATCAGCATGTATCAATCCCAAAAGTTCACTAACTCTTTCTCTGTTTCCAACAAACAGAGCTGTGGTCATCTTATCTTTGTGACATGACTGGCAAGTTTCACAAGATGTAAATTCAAACTAATTTAAATATGCATCTATATGTAACTTCAGCCAGTCGGATCGCATTGATATGACCTAGTCTACAATGCCTCAAGAAGGATTCGTTCATTTCTGAACTCTTCCTCTTGTGTATGTTCCGTATACTAAGAACTGTAATTTGATTTAGAACGTCAATGCTTTTAGATAACGTGCCTGAACCGATCAACTCTTGATATAGGAAATGTTCAAAACATTATCCAACAATACAAAATTATATCCTTTCTTTACTAATAAAGAGACTGATATGATTTTGTATATCGGGTTCGGTATCTAATAACATTTGTTCAGAATCAATGCATTCTGGTAATACAGGGTGAGAGTGACCAACAGACTTGGCTGCAACACTTGCACCGTTTTCTGTCTCATGAAACTTATCACCCGTTCTCAGTTCTCTACCTATCTGTAGCCCATGTAACAGATTACATATACGGGATCCTGATCCGGTATCACATACCCAGGACGTAAAGGATACTGAGAAACAGTTCTCTGTAATGAACACACCCGAAGATGATGCATCAGCATGCACTTTCTTCGTTTGGGCGGCACGGGAAATCTGGTATTCCCCAATTTCCTGCTCTGTCTTATAACAATTATAAGTTGGAGCGGGACCAACGTTCCCCAGCTCAGTATAACAAGCGGGTTCGGTCAATATATCCATTTTATTATCTTGATTAAGGCGTGATATGGTCGCTACCTGGAGAGAGAGAGAAGAAAACACTCAGCGTATGCTCTTGCAAGATTAGATTGGTTTTTATTTTATCTAATCAGGATGGCTCCCACTGCTTTTTATCAAATCTTCCTTCAAACCCTAAAAGGAAAAACTAGCCGGGATTAATTACACACTACAAGTTCGCCAATCTTTCAGCCAGGCCAGTGTCGGTACTTTGAGGGAGGTCCCCCATGCTATCGCACGAACCTAATTAATGTAAACCTCGTTTTCCCAGAGGCGTAACCCCGTTAACACCTTTCTAGACACCTACTTGATCGGCTAATTATAATGTGTAAAACTCTCCCAGGAGTAACTCTTACTCGCAGCGGGTATCGGGATCCAACTATCTCATAGAAGGTATGCAATCTCATTGCAAATTTCAACACTTGAAATTCCCAATAATATTTTTACCCCTAGCGTCCTATGACCTTGACGAAGGCCAAACTACCCATAGTCCGCTAGTCAAGTTCAACCCGTTCATTTCTTGATTGAATTAAACCTACCCGCACGACCCTTGACGAAGGCCAAACTACGCCGTACGAATACCCTAATCCAATCGCATCATATGCAAGCAGATAAGCACTAGTCAGCTACCGTACACTACGCCTTGACGGAGGCCAAACTACCGCAGCACGAATACTAACTACTACTTATCTGAAATGACGGAGGGCTATGACAGGTTTTTAAGAAAACCCTTTGCGTAATGAACTTGATATCGTTGTAGAATCGAGTGATTTTAAATGGAGTGTTTTTTAGGCTTTTCTAGTTTTGCTAAAGGGGTCACTCCCGGTGAAGGGATCGTCGGCCCTTTCCTCATCGAATAAGGTGCAGGATATTTCACAAATATCACTATGCAAAGCAAAAACACTTAAATGCAATCAAAAGACAAACCGAGTTTGTAGCATCTGCCAGTTATTGCTAAAGGAGTCACTCCCGGTGAAGGGATCTCGGTCCTTTCCTTATCGAATAAGGTGCTGGATGTTCTACAAGGAACACCGCTATGCAAAGCAAGAACTAGAGCTACCAGTTTTTATTAAACAAGTTTCTACAACATCTTAGGTTTCTTTTATTTCATTAATCTCATTAATGAAGTCCCATTTTATTTTGCTTCACAAGCATCTCTTTTGAAACGAAATCTGCAATATAACATATATCTCATATATAATATAAACATTCGTCTCAGGCAGTAATATGATCTCATCACAGAACATTGCAGCAGAAGAAACATATATGAAATATTGGATATACTAGGACGTCCGTGTTTTCAATACGAGCCTGTATAAAACACGGATTCCACGGTCGCGATGAATAGCCAAACCCACATCCCTAGACCCCTACGAGAGCGGCAAGTAACACTGCCAATTCTAGGGTTAGGAGACCCGGTCTCGACTCCTCGAGATGGTCTCCCACTGGACCCTAGAACCCGGTTACTTGTGCTCCCCGCCTTGGGTCTACCTAATGCGGAAAAGTAAATAATATACAACAGTGACATCTTCCGCTACCTGGAAGTGCCCCAATAAAAGAATATTACATACAAAAGAATTTTACATGAATGAAAAAGAAAAAACTCTCATCTCACATAAAACCCCCGGCTATTCAAACGCGACGATCCAATACAACATATCACAGCAACACATAATATCTCATATCATCAACGTAAGCAAGTATGCGTATCCCGATTGTCGTTGATGTATAGCAACGAAGCCGGCGATACACCACATACTACGCTTACGGTCACAGAAAAGAAAGTGTAAAACTACAACAGTTGGAATCCGCAACCTCTTTAGACATCGCATGCCTAACTAAATGAATTCCTTAGACATCGCATGCCTAACAATTATAAACCCCGCATTTTAGTCTCATTATCGAAAACTCTTTTCAATATCAAGTCGGGCAATTCAACAAGATTCCCGACGTCCTGATCGAATGCTCGTCGCAAACTTTAGTAGACGGCCGCACCCCCAGATGCCGTCGACGAAGTGCACCAAGGGGGAACACCGCTGCCGCGAGCACCCGAACGGATGCTTTCGGCAACGGGGTTCTCCTACAGTCACTTGGTCGGGGCTAAGAGGTGTAGCTGTCTATTTAGTTTACCCGGCGAGTATCCGCGTACGCTACGTGATTGCGACGGACTTTTGATCACATCAAAATTCCGTGTCAACCGATCATCTGAGACTAAACTGCTATGTTTATAATATTCAAATCAGTTATCTCATAACTGCCTGTGGATTCCAAATATTGTATCACATTCTAGATAAATAGAAAAAGTTAAACTTTCCGATCGAATCATCAAGCACCCAAGATTTCCCCAATATATCTCAACACTTGAAATCAGTTTAAAAACATCCATCACATGCCACAGTACCAATGGTCCAGCCGTAGAAGGGTCAAGCCAACGCCTCACATGTGGCACGCCGTACTGCCCCAAACCCTAAGGTTCAAAGGGCAGTTCAAGACGGTCACATAATCGAGTTAAGGTTTATTGTCTTCTAGAGGGTCCACCGAGTTACTTGCACGACTTAGAACATTCTTAAACACGAGAAAAAATCCAACTTTTGAAAAATTTTCCGACAGGGGAAAAAGTGAGTTATTGATATCCGTTCGAACTTTTTAACAGTTTCTAAAAATTATCCGGACAAAACACATAGACAAAATTAGACAATCCGATCGAATAATTTGAATCCCCAAAACAACCCCAGAAAAACTCAACTGTTGAGTAAAAATAAAAATTTCCAGAAGACTCAGCACTTCAAGACAAGAATTACTGTGTAAGCCACGTGGTGTAACTCAGCCAAATGGCCGCGGAACCGCCGCTAATGCCAGGGATAGGCCGCGGTTCCGCGCCTCACTTGTCGAGTTAAAACCATGTGCTTCATAGTATCTCATAGAATTCCCTGCTGAATTTTTTGGCAATTTTTAATTCGCAAAAATCCAAACTTTCAGAAAATTTCCAGAGAAGGGGTTTGTTCGGGTTTTCCGGGTTCGATCGGACTTCAAACTTTGTCTAGACTTCGCCTAAAGCTCTAGCTTGGCTCTGATACCACTGTAGGGTTGCTAGGCACGCGCACAAGGGTCTACGAGGCATCAACCATGCCCGATTAAAAATTTATCCGTGCCGAACAACCCGAATACGGATCTTTAAACTAGAGATTAGGCGAAAACTAACATGTTAACAACTTTAACACTAAGTGAGAGGGATTACAACCTTTGTAGATCCGGTCCTTCACTTCATATGCTCCGTGTTGTGGTCCCTTCGCTGCGATCATCGGGATCCGGACTCTCGAGAGGTTCCACGAAGAGAAAGATGCAACCTTTGCTTCCGATCTTCGATACTAAGATGATCTACCTTGAAGTTTCTTTAACACAAGCTAACACTCATGAAATGATGTGAACACCCTCATCTAAATGGCAAGGGAAGATGAGGATGATGAAGTAGGATTTTTGCTCTCTTTATTTATCTTTTTCTCATATTTATTCATCACCTTTTGAAAAACTAGTAAGCTTTTCATGAAAGAATGAATGAGGAAGAAGATGAATAATCATTTGTGATGAATAGAAAGAATGTTATCATAATCATTTATGCAACCATGGTTGTAGTAACCATTGTAGAGAGTTTACTAGGGTTAGGGTTTGGGTTAGGTCAAAGGGTGAGTCACTTGTAAATATCTATCATAATATCTTAACAAAGACAAAGTAAAGCTTCTAGAATCAACTAGAAGGTTTAACCCTAATCCAAACCCTAATCATGTTTAAACTCCTCTAAACATGTTGCATTAATAATTATAATATGTTACAATATTATATATCACATATACAATATTTATTGTAACAAAATAAAATAATACATTTAACATATATCGCATATATATCAATGTATTACCCGAGTGAGAAAAAGAATCTTTTAGTGAGCAAATATTAGTTAATGCAATTTAATATATCAAATATATCATTATACATTAAATTATCGAATCAACACTTGATCCGACAATCCGGCTATATCGCATATAACCGACTAATATTTATCCGTACCGATTCATCGAATCAACACTTGATCCGATGAACCGGCTGATATCAAATATCGTGAGAATATAATACGGTATCACATATCGCATTATCCTCGGTCCCGCACATATCACATATGTACCCCTACTCCGTTTTGCCTGAGTCAAGAAACCTCTGTGTAGGACTCTAAAGAATCGTCAATACGCCGGCAGTAGGTGATGATCATATCTAACACCCACAAGCTGCAAGCGGTCAGCTAAACGTAACAGCTACCCAGGTATTGAGCGTTCAGAAGATCAACAAGCAAGCCTGTACATTCTCCTGCGAATCCAAACAGTAACACTCCCGTACAGTCCGGTCTCGTCGTCTGATATGTTGCATATCTCGCCTAGGGGTGGTAAACGTCAGACCCCAGTAGCTCGATAAGTCATGTCGATATGAGGTCTATAACAGTTCGAGAAACTACTGATAACACTTACCAGTAAATCTCAGCAACCCTGGCCAGGGATTTCCGGTTATAGCCAATCGAACACAGCACAACATCAACTACCTATACCGGGAGAGACGAATCCCCTCCTATCGCTCATTGCCTCCATATGATTCGGGACTGTACCCAAAAGCCACCTTTTTGCACGCCCTCTTGGACGTGGTATGATGGAAATCAAAGCACAGTGGGAACCACACAAGACTCTATGACGATCTTGGGTCAACAGACTACTCTGTACCAGTGTCACCGGAGAACTGCCATCTGACGTATGGTATAATACCATCTGGGAGTTCTCGACGAGTCCGTCCAGTGTACCCAGTCTCCACTAAGCACCCGTACACCATCCTTGATGTCAAACACCGATGGATATGGGATCATCCATCGCCCATCATATGGGTCAAGATGCGTATACGCTAGTCTACTCTGCTGCATCGATGCCCTGTCTCGATACACCCACGACTAGGAACAATTATAGGATGTACTCGTCGACTACCGTGGCCCCACTAGTATGATCTCATCATAGTCCCAGTAGTCGAGTACATATCCTAAGGGCTTTATCAACATGTAATATAGAGACAATCAGAGTACATGTTAAGATAAAGTACAACCAGATAGAATACTATCATGTCGAGCAAGAAAGTCCTCCCTATATATGTCCTAGCATTCACTACAATATACATCGTATGTACAGTAATGGCCTCTAGGGCATACATATAACTAACATAGAAATCATCACTATCGGGGTAGGATAGGATGCCTAGTGAGCGGAGTTGCGGGTGATTTGCACGAAGTTTCAATAGGCAAGTTTTAGGTTTTAAAGTTTGGACAAAGAAAATCTTCGAATACGATCTAACATATTACACCCTTTGTAAGTCCATGCTACCTCTCCCGGTACTTTCGGGAATGCGGAATTTGGTAAAAAACGATTTTCTTAAAGATGGTAACATGGACCTAAAACCCGGATCTTGGTTAAACATCTATCTAACATCCTAACTATGAGTTTTAGCTACTCGGTTAGGGGGTTATACCTTGCTTGTCTTGAACTCCTTCGTCTTCAAAGCTCCGATGGTGGTCCGATGGCTTCTTCTCGTCGTCTCCGTACGCCGAAGATAGATCCACCTGAAAGCTCCAACCTTTAGCTCCTTCTTCGTTCTTTGAAGAAACTAGTTCACTTGGTTTGCTAAACCTAGTGAACTAGAATGAGTAGAGAAGAAATAGAATGGGATTTTATCTATGGTTCTTGATTCTCAACTCATGAGACAAGAGAACCATAGATCAAGAGAGGGAGCAAGAGGTTGAGGGTGAGAGCAAGAGGAGAGCTCAAGAACAAGAGAGAGAATGAGCAAGAAAGAATGAGCAAGTATTTTGTGTCTCACCCTCTCATAATCCAAAGCAATGATAACTCATCATATTAACAAAAGTCTTATGTGATGGTTTGAAGCAACCACAACCATATCATTTCATGCACTCATTTTACACAAATGAGCAAGTAAACAAAAGTCTTTGCCATGAAATGATGGCTATGGTTATCATGATGGTCAACTAGTCAAGCCTAGTCAACCGGTCAACAAGTCAACAAAAGTCAACAAGTCAACAAAGTCAACAAGTCAACAAAAGTAAACAAGTCAACAACCATATCACCATAATACTTAATTAATATAATAGTTAATCACATATCATATTCTCATTAGGGTTGAGCATAAAGTCAAATAGTCAACGGTCAACTGTCAACAACCCTAATGAGAATCCGCTGCCTCTGCCTCCCTGTCAACTGTGCATAAACACCCGCATCCGCGTTCCGAGGAACACGAATGCAAACTGGATAAATCCAATCCCATAAGGTACACTAGGATCTGGCTTAAACCAAAGCCCGCTAGTGTAAACTGTCCGGACACTGTACGTGCACAAGTGCACGGATGTGACCGAACCCTGTCGTAAAACCATGTGACCTGTCGCAATACCATGCGACCTCTACTCTTTTGCCTAAAGGCGAAAAGCTTTCTGTGTGGGACTCTAAAGACTCGACACTACGCTGGCAGTGGGTTTAACCACAGACCGCAAGCGGCACTAGCTGTGCGTAACGGTCCCCAGGTAATGCCGACAAGAAGACGGACGAGGCGAAACCCATCTGAACTCCTACTGAGCCTGAGTGTGACATTCTCCGTACAGTCCGGTCTGTTCGTCTGATACATCGCATGGCGGGCCTAGGGGGTGGTATACGTCAGTCCCCCAATAGCGGTACAAGTCGTGCCGGAGCGAAGCCCAAAACACCCTGAGATAACACTGGAAACCTACCAGTGTACCCGTAACCTAACGAGCACCCGCATACTATCTCAAGTACGACGTACTGACGGCTGTGGGACAGACCGTCTCCCACACTGGGATGAGAAGCGCATGCGCTAGTCTACTCCGGAGTATCGATGCCCTGTCTCGATAGTCCTGCGACCAGGGACCTGCATAAGGATGTGCTTATAGATTACCCAGCCCCACTAGTGTGACGGCCATCACATCGCTGGTAATCAAGCAAAGATCCTAAGGGCTCTACTAATGTGTATAGGCGATATACAAAATAAACACATGTACACATTGAAGTAGAAACAAACCAAGTAGCATACTACTATTTTGAGCAAGATTGTATATACAAGGTGAATATCCCAAGCATCCATTAAGTAATATACAAACTAGTATGATACAGTAATGGCCTCTAGGGCATATACACTAACAATCTCCCACTTGCACTAAGGCCATGTACTGGCGTATCGAAGACCTATCATCTCGATCAGCCGCTCGAACTGAGTCTGGGGCAGGGCCTTGGTGAATGGATCAGCAGTGTTATCTTCTGAAGCGACTCTCCGAACCTCGATCTCCTGGCGATCTACGATCTCCCTGATCAGGTGATACCGCCTCGAGATGTGCCTGGATTTCTGATGGGACCTGGGTTCCTTCGCTAAAGCTATAGCCCCGTTGTTGTCGCAATACAAAGGTATTGGATCAACAATGGACGGAACCACCTGAAGTTCTTTCAAGAACTTCCTCATCCAGACAGCTTCTTTTGCGGCATCAGATGCAGCGATGTATTCCGCTTCCATCGTCGAGTCTGCAACGGTTTCTTGTTTGGAACTCTTCCAACACACCGCCCCTCCATTGAGGGTAAAGACAAAACCCGACATGGACTTGGAATCATCCTTGTCACTCTGGAAGCTGAAGTCAGCAAAGGCCTCGATCTGGAGGTCTTTTCCGCCATACACCAAGAACATCTCCTTAGTCCTTCTCAGGTACTTGAGAATGTTCTTTACCGCTATCCAGTGTTTCTCCCCAGGGTTTGACTGATACCGGCTTACCACACTCAGTGCATAAGCTACATCCGGTCTGGTACATAACATCGCATACATTATAGAGCCTACCGCAGAAGCGTAGGGTATAATAGACATGCGATCCCTCTCCAAATCAGTCTTGGGAGACATCTCTTTAGAGAGGGTGATCCCGTGACAAGCCGGTAGGTTACCGCGCTTGGAATCTTCCATACTGAATCTCTTCAGTATGGTGTCGATGTACCTGGACTGAGAAAGTCCTAATATCCTCTTGGATCTGTCACGGTAGATCCGGATACCCAGAATGTACGAGGCATCACCCAGGTCTTTCATGGAGAACCTGTGTGACAAGAACCCCTTGACAGATTGTAGCATAGGAATGTCATTTCCTATTAAGAGAATGTCATCCACGTATAAAACGAGGAATACTACAGTTCTCGCTACAAATCTACTATAGATGCATGGTTCATCCGGATTTTTGATAAAGCCAAATTCTTTGACCGTCTCATCAAAGCAGATGTTCCAACTCCGCGATGCCTGCTTTAGTCCATAGATGGACTTAAGCAACTTGCACACCTTTCCACTGCTCCCACTCTGAATGAAACCCTCTGGCTGGTCCATATAGACACACTCCTCTAAATTTCCATTTAGAAAAGCTGTCTTTACGTCCATTTGCCAGATCTCATAATCGTGGAAGGCAGCAATGGCAAGAAGGATCCGAATGGATTTCAGCATGGCTACTGGAGAAAAGGTTTCGTCGTAGTCCAAGCCAGGTCTTTGACGAAAACCCTTTGCTACCAGCCTAGCTTTATAGGTCTCAACCTGTCCATCTACACCAATCTTCCTTTTGAAGATCCACTTGCATCCTACGGGTTTTACCCCGTCTGGAGCAATGTCCAACGTCCATACCTTGTTGGTGTACATGGACTCCATTTCGGTCCGCATTGCATCCAGCCATTTCATTGAGTCAACGCTCTGAACGGCCTGCTGGAAGCTAGTAGGCTCATCATAATCTATGATGCAATCCTCTCTATCCCCGTCTATGAGAAAACCGTAGTATCTCTCGGGCGGATGAGTCTGCCTACTACTCCTGCGGAGCGGCGTAGGAATGTCCTGTTCTTCCGAACCCTCTGGTTCCACTAAACTTTCAGTAATAGTCCGTGGTTCTGGAATTTCTTCCAGTTCTACTGCGCTCCCACTTATTTCTTTTTCTATGAACTGGTGTTCTAGAAAGTGGGCATGACGAGAAACAAGAACTTTTTGTTCCTCTTCACAGTAGAAGAAATATCCCTTGGAATTCTTTGGATATCCCACAAACTTGCACAGTACTGAGCGTGCCTCGAGCTTGTCCGCATGCTGCTTTTTGACAAAAGCTGGACTTCCCCATATCTTAATGTGATTAAGATGGGGTCTCTTCCCACACCACATCTCAAATGGCGTGGTAGGCACAGTCTTAGTGGGAACTCGGTTCAAAAGGTATGCGGCTGATTCTAGCGCATATCCCCAGAATGATCGCGGCAACTCAGCATTACTCATCATGGACCGCACCATATCCAATAGGGTGCGGTTCCGTCTCTCCGATACACCGTTATGTTGCGGGGTGTATGGAGGAGTAAGCTGAGAGAGAATTCCGTTCTTTTTTAAATAGTCCAGGAACTCGGCACTTAAGTATTCTCCACCTCGATCCGATCTTAGAATCTTAATACTTTTGCCAGTCTGTTTCTCTACTTCATTCTTATAGTCCTGGAATTTTCCAAAGGCCTCGGACTTATGTTTCATTAAGAAGACATAACCGTACCTTGAGAAGTCATCCATAAAAGTAATGAAGTAAGAATGTCCGCTTCGGGCATGTGTAGACATTGGACCGCACACGTCACTGTGTACGAGTCCCAAGAGCTCGCTCGCTCTTATTCCATGTCCAGTAAACGGAGTCTTTGTCATCTTTCCTTTGAGACAAGATTGACAAGTGGCATACGATTGATATTCGAACGCATTCAAATATCCTTCTGTATGTAACTTAGTCAACCTTCTCTCATTGATGTGACCCAATCTACAATGCCATAAGAAAGTCTGATTTATTTCTGGAGACTTTCTTTTGTGTGTATTCTGGACATTAAAAATCTGTGGTTGGTTTAACACGTATATACCATTACTCAAAGTACCTGACCCAATCAAAACTTGATTAAGGTGAATGTTTACAACATTACTTACAAACGCAAATTCATAACCTTCTTTAGAAACTAAAGATACAGAAATGATATTACAAGTTGCGTTGGGTACAAAAAAGCAATTACGCAAAACCAAAACATGTCCATCTGACATTCCCAGGTGATAGTCCCCCACGGCTTTAGCATCCATGCTAGCTCCGTTCGCAACTCTGAGGGTCATGTCACCTGCCTTCAAAACCCTACGGTTTCTCAACGCCTGCAAAGAATTACAGATATGAGATCCTGATCCGGTATCCAATACCCAGGAAGTAGAGTTTATTGAAAGACAGTTTTCAATAACATACACACCTGAAGCTGAAGCTGCAACCTGCTTCAATTCCTGTGTTCTGGCCTTCCAGGCCCTGCAATCATTCTTCCAGTGTCCTCTCTTATGACAATAGAAGCATTCTTCCTTATCCACAAGCTTCCCCGCTATCTTTGTTGCTTTACCTTTTCCCTTCGTATCCACTTTACTAACACCGCCCCTTGGTTTGGCGGGGGCCTTCTTCTTCTTTCCCTTGGCTTTCGCCTTGGACCTAGAAGAAGATGATCCTCCTACAAACAAAGTGGATGTTTCCCTACCTTTCTGTAGGGTGCCCTCTGCGCTCCTCAGCATGTTGAGGAGCTCTGAAAGTTCAACCTCTTTTTCTTATAAGTTGAAGTTCAGTATAAACTGGGCGTAAGTGGAAGGAAGGGACTGGAGAACTATATCCGTATATAGCTCACTCTCCAATGTGATCCCTAGGTCAGCGAGCTCCTCAATGTAGCCGATCATCTTTAGCACGTGCTCGGCTACTGATGATCCGACGGCCATTCTTGTCGAAAATAACTTCTTCGACGCTTCGTATCTTGCGATACGAGATTGCTCTCCATACAGTTCTTTTGTATGAAGCAATATGGATTCCATGTCCATATTCTCATGCCTCCTCTGATGTTCGTTGTCCATCGAGGCAAGCAGGAGGCATTTGGCCTTCGCGCTATCAATCTCCCAAGTCTTACGGATTTCCTTATCCGCGACGCTGGAAGTTGGACCAGGGACAGGGGGAGCTTTGGTGGTAAGAAGATACCCCAGCTTGTCGTAAGTGATTGCTATCTTGACATTCCTGAGCCAATCTTTGTAGTTTGGCCCTGTCAGTTTGTTTTTATCTAAGAGTAACTTAAGTCCAGTCATGTTGATTTGGTCGCTGCAATTAGGAGAGAGAAGAAGAAACACTCAGCATGATGCTCTTGCAAGTTTAGAGTGGTTTTTAGTTTGTCTAAACAGGATGGCTCCCACTGTTTCTCGAATCCCTCCTCAAACCATAAAGGAAGAATTAGCCGGGATCAATCCCACCGCACAATACTTGCTTAACCGTTCAGCCAGGCCGGTGTCGGTACTTCGAGGGAGGTTTTCCAACGCTTTCGTGAAGTTCCTTAATTAGAGAACCTCTTTTCCCTGGGGGCGTAGCCCCGCTAACACCTTTCTGGGCACCTACTAGGTTTATAGCATTGATCGATTTGTGAGAAATTTCCCGAGGAGTAGCATATACTCACAGTAGGATCGGGATCCAAATATCATTGCGTGACGAAACTGAAGGAATCCTACCAGAATCATCACACTCCAAATGGTATGCAAATCTAGCAAGTTTCAGTACTTATGAAACTCCCGATGTGGATTTTTGCCCCATGCTCTTATGACCTTGACTTTGGCCAAAATATCATAAGTCACATGTCAAGTTCTACCCGTCATTATCCAGGTTAATTTGGATCCATCCGTACCTACCCTTGACTTTGGCCAAAATGGCAGTACGACTGTCCCAAACCAACGCATCTATCTATGCTACACATGAACACCCAATAGCTACCAATCACTGTGCCTTGACTTTGGCCAACATACACAGCTTGAATACTATTGACTATTCATGTGAAACGACGGAGGGCTACGGATGGTTTTGGCAAAACCGTGAACGTAGTGAACTTGATATGGTCGATGGAACGAGATAGCTTTTAAAAGGAGTGGCTCAAGCTCCGCATTTAAAAGTTGTTTTTGAAAAGAACCGAGTGGTTTTTCGAAAGTGTTCCAACGACTTTAACTTGGTTTATTATCTTGCATTAGTTCTTTTAATGCGTGATATTCTTGCATTAGTTCTTTTAATGCGTCCCATCATTTAATCCTACCATTGCAGAAAACAACCAAAATATGACGTACGCTTATGCCATTCGCATTCGCCACGGGGCCCCGTCATTACCCGTTAGGTTACTTAACTAACGACAGAGCGGGGGCTGGGCTAGCGCGTCTGTAAAACATAAGCAACGCCTAAATAATATCATATATAGATATACTGCAATGATAAACATTTCAGATCACAGATAAATACATTGGATATACTAGGAATCTGTAATTTGTACGAGCCTGTAACAAAAACAGATTACACGGTCGCGGTGAATAGCCAATACCCCACCCAAGACCCCTACGGGTGCGGCAAACTACCCGCCAAGTACCCGAAGCGTAGCAACCTCCCTCATCTCCATGAGTAGGCCACTCGACACTTCGGCATACCCGGTAGTTTGTGCACCCCTCCATGGGTCTATCCTAGGAGCAAAAACAGTAAAAAGAAATTATACAATGACGGCTACAACCCCGACCCGGTTGTGCGGCCATACAAATAATTATTACATCAATTTACAAATTTACATGAATTGCAAGAAAAGAAAACTCTCGTCTCACAACCCCCGGCTATTCACCCGCGACAATCCAACATATTTATATACACATTCCAGCACATTATAGATCACAGATTTGTATAACCCCCACTAATCGACATATAGCGATTAGTAGACGTTCAATACAAATATCACATTACAGAAAACCCGTTAGCTTAAGTCTTTTAGAAGTTCGATCAAAAATACGGATTTTCGGGACCCCAAAATGAAATTTTCGTTCTGGAAAATCTGGGTTGAAAATATATATGCTAAAAATCCCAAAATACCCCCATGAAAACACTGCACCAAATATTTTCCTCGGCCGAGTCGACTCGGCCGCGGATCCGCGGCGGGAGCGTGCTCCCGCCGCGCTTCCGCGGCCCTTTGACTCGAACGTTGGACAATTTTTGGTGGTTATTCATAAAAAAGCCTGAGCCGATTTTAGGTGTTAAAATAATCAAATTTTGAACAGTGGAAAAATCGACAGAAACTGCAAATTTTTGGGGTTTGTTTCGGGACTTTTTCGTTGATCGATCTTCTAGTTACTTGCTAACATGCTAGATAGAGTTTAACTAGGCTCTGATACCACTGTAAGTCCATGCTACCTCTCCCGGTACTTTCGGGAATGCGGAATTTGGTAAAAAACGATTTTCTTAAAGATGGTAACATGGACCTAAAACCCGGATCTTGGTTAAACATCTATCTAACATCCTAACTATGAGTTTTAGCTACTCGGTTAGGGGGTTATACCTTGCTTGTCTTGAACTCCTTCTTCTTCAAAGCTCCGATGGTGGTCCGATAGCTTCTTCTCGTCGTCTCCGTACGCCGAAGATAGATCCACCTGAAAGCTCCAACCTTTAGCTCCTTCTTCGTTCTTTGAAGAAACTAGTTCACTTGGTTTGCTAAACCTAGTGAACTAGAATGAGTAGAGAAGAAATAGAATGGGATTTTATCTATGGTTCTTGATTCTCAACTCATGAGACAAGAGAACCATAGATCAAGAGAGGGAGCAAGAGGTTGAGGGTGAGAGCAAGAGGAGAGCTCAAGAACAAGAGAGAGAATGAGCAAGAAAGAATGAGCAAGTATTTTGTCTCTCACCCTCTCATAATCCAAAGCAATGATAACTCATCATATTAACAAAAGTCTTATGTGATGGTTTGAAGCAACCACAACCATATCATTTCATGCACTCATTTTACACAAATGAGCAAGTAAACAAAAGTCTTTGCCATGAAATGATGGCTATGGTTATCATGATGGTCAACTAGTCAAGCCTAGTCAACCGGTCAACAAGTCAACAAAAGTGAACAAGTCAACAAAGTCAACAAGTCAACAAAAGTCAACAAGTCAACAACCATATCACCATAATACTTAATTAATATAATAGTTAATCACATATCATATTCTCATTAGGGTTGAGCATAAAGTCAAATAGTCAACGGTCAACTGTCAACAACCCTAATGAGAATCCGCTGCCTCTGCCTCCCTGTCAACTGTGCATACACACCCGCATCCGCGTTCCAAGGAACACGAATGCAAACTGGATAAATCCAATCCCATAAGGTACACTAGGATCTGGCTTAAACCAAAGCCCGCTAGTGTAAACTGTCCGGACACTGTACGTGCACAAGTGCACGGATGTGACCGAACCCTGTCGCAAAACCATGCGACCTGTCGCAATACCATGCTACCTCTACTCTTTTGCCTAAAGGCGAAAAGCTTTCTGTGTGGGACTCTAAAGACTCGACACTACGCTGGCAGTGGGTTTAACCACAGACCGCAAGCGGCACTAGCTGTGCGTAACGGTCCCCAGGTAATGCCGACAGGAAGACGGACGAGGCGAAACCCATCTGAACTCCTACTGAGCCTGAGTGTGACATTCTCCATACAGTCCGGTCTGTTCGTCTGATACATCGCATGGCGGGCCTAGGGGGTGGTATACGTCAGTCCCCCAATAGCGGTACAAGTCGTGCCGGAGCGAAGCCCAAAACACCCTGAGATAACACTGGAAACCTACCAGTATATCTCGTTTGCCCTGGCCAGGGACTACTCGTGTAATGGCTCTCCTAGACACAGCGCGATGTCAACCCCCAATACCGGGAGAGACGAATCCTGTCTAACCGTCACTGCCTCCAAGTGCTTCGGGACTGCACCCAACAACTACCTGTTTGCACGACTCCTTTGAGCCGTGGTAGGGTAGTGATCAAAGTACAGTGGGAACACACTTGAGGCGAAGTGACAGTGTCAAGTCAGCGGACTAAGCTGTACTCATGTCACCTGGGAACTGATAACTGACGATAGGTATAATACCAACTAGTCAGTTCCCGACGAGTCCTGTCCGGTGTACCCGTAACCTAACGAGCACCCGCATACTATCTCAAGTACGACGTACTAACGGCTGTGGGACAGACCGTCTCCCACACTGGGATGAGAAGCACATGCGCTGGTCTACTCCGGAGTATCGATGCCCTGTCTCGATAGTCCTGCGACCAGGGACCTGCATAAGGATGTGCTTATAGATTACCCAGCCCCACTAGTGTGACGGCCATCACATCGCTGGTAATCAAGCAAAGATCCTAAGGGCTCTACTAATGTGTATAGGCGATATACAAAATAAACACATGTACACATTGAAGTAGAAACAAACCAAGTAGCATACTACTATTTTGAGCAAGATTGTATATACAAGGTGAATATCCCAAGCATCCATTAAGTAATATACAAACTAGTATGATACAGTAATGGCCTCTAGGGCATATACACTAACACCCTTAACAAGTGAAAAGATTACTCACACATATTTACAAATTAACAAGAAAGAAAAGAGAAGATACATAAAAACATGCAATGAAATAAAGAGGAAATGAGAACCGATGAGTTCAAGCGTTTTATCTCCCAATGTTCAATCCCCGGCAACGTGTGAGATCTAAATACCAAGCTTTAAGGTTGCAAGCTCACTTAAGAGGTTGTAAGATCAAAGCAAAGCATGAATTTCACAATTGAAATCATGTAAAGTGGAACAAGACATGTAATAAAAATACGAACTTTTATTGAAGAGCAAACTTGTTACAAGAGATCTTGAAGTCAAGAACCTAAGCCTTAAGCTTGCAAGTTCTAAATGAGAAGTTGCAAGGTCAAGACAAAGGGGCAAGAGCTCAAGAATGAAAAGAAAAATTACAAGAATTCTAAGATAAAACTAAAGAAAAAGCTACCCTTTCCTCGTGCCTCTGGTCTGTATTTATAGGTTCAGAAAGAAATCAAATAAACAAGAAAATCGAGACCAACTGGCAGAGAGAGAGGGGGTGTGAGAAGATGGGCCCCACAGGAGCAATTGAGGCTGGCCAGGCCGGTTCTTGGCCGGTTCAAACATAGATTTTTGGTGCAGGATTTGGTGCACAGTTTTATCTTGTCCCCTGTATCTCCTTGGTCTAGTTTATTTCTTCTGATTCGACCTGATTTGCACCCAATGTTTGGAGGGAATTTTGAATATGTAATTCAACACATGATCTTTACCATTAAATGCTCATTACTTCATTCCCACATATGGCTTGATTCATATCTGCCCCATTATGGCTCATGCTGATTTGTTTGATTGCCTTTGATTTGAACACATGCTTTTTAGTCTTGAATGCATATAATATCATATGCATATAAAATCATATCCTTGATTGCATATAAAATCATATCCATATGTGCTTAAAAGTCTTGTGTACACACTTGTTGTGTTGGACCATTTAGATAAAAAAAAATGTGTACACAACTTGTTGCGTAAAGGAACTCCTGAAGTATCGGTCGGTTAGCGTTTCTGGTCGCAGTGTCTTCCTTCAAGTGATATATCCGTGCTGTTGGAAACATTTCCAGTATTTTGTCATGGATACCTGTAATCTGTAATACTGAGCAGACACTGGTCAATAATACCGATAAATACAACAATTAGATAATGAATGAGCGGTATTAGAATGCAATTTTCTGATATGAACACCATCCTAGGTCATATCAAGTCATATCCTCAAATAATATCCTGGTCCATCTATATATAAGTGTAATACTATATGCTCGTATCAGTACCTCAGATAGCAACATATCAGATATATGATGTATGAATGCATGATGAATGGAAACAGAATACATAATGAAATCAATAGAGAAATCAGTGTCAAGCATCGACATAAAACATAAATCTCAGTATCTCAATATCTCAAATCTCAAAATATCAGTGTCTCAAATCCCAATATCTCAATATCTCAATATCTAGGGCTCCGTCAATCCGGATCGGCCCATATCATCAAATCACACGACCACGGACGGTATCCTCCGGATATCCGCCGCGCCAGGTAAAATCACCGGTAGGAAGTCTGCCCCTACCAGGCTCATCATCCTGCATGAAATCACTCTCACCCCGGGATACCATACCGGGTCCACTATGTACCCGAGACGGTTCTACTACACCTCGAAACGGGTCTCGAAATCCAACAGCTATCATGAAAACTCATGGTGGACAACTCATATATCACGAGAAAACCGCAACTTGCATTTTAAAAAGAGGGAGAGAGAGAAATTTATATATATTCTTGCGGTTTTCCCCCAAATCCCGAAATCTCATGAAAATCCGAAATCCAAAATCGAGAGCAAGTAAACAGTGAATATCGGCATAAAACCCCAAAATACTGCATAACCAATGAGTATATGATTTCATCTCATGCAATGAGTGCAATAGTTAAACTAGCATATGAAAGCGATAACACATTGCAACTATCAGCTAGCAGGCTATGTCAATGAAATAATATTCACTAAAGTGTACGTGACATGGCAATTATCAATGATGATGTGTGTGATCCGGCAAGCAGGTGTACGTGGAACATACGCATCATCGGTAATGGTGCTGGTGTCCTGACAGCAGGGTTTCATGATAATTACAGATAACATATGTACAAGCATGCAATGCGATGAAATATCATGAATATACAGAAAGTGATGTAGTAATAGAAACACTGAAAAAATATACCTACCCAATATACGAGTCATACAGTTTGGTATTTAAAATACTCACGATTCTCCACTTTTGAAAATGAGTATGACTCGAGCCCAGTCAAAAGGGTAAGAGAATCCACCTAAGTCTGAGTCGGTCTATATATATATCTAGTAGTCGGTGATCTCGCCTCAGTAGTATCACGTATGATACAATAACTAATATGACATCCTCGAGTCAAGTGTGAGGATCTATCCTCAGAACTATATCTCGTACGGTAAATCTATCGTACGGCATCCCAATCTGCGTACGGGTCAAATATCATATTTATCTCATTATTCATCTAGTATCCACGTCATCACATATCGTAAGCAGAGGGTACTGATCTAAGTCTAGTACACTATTAATATCATCAACAATATCATGATCTGGATATTGATCTAAAGTCTCATACAATCCGAGGTCATCAACACATATTATCATATAGAAGTATACATCGTCCAAGCGATCCATTATAAATATCTTAACATATCTCATCTCATATCTCGATCATATGTCAACTATCATATATATATCATCATCCACAAGGTATCGTCTGTAAGTGCACGGCGGCGCTCCGGCCGTCAATCCGACGGCCAAATGCGGAAGCGGTGATAAACTTTAATTTTGCGAACTTAGCAAACCGGCACCACCGCGCACTAAACACCCGGATCGGACCATTAAACTAGTTCTAGCCAACAACAAGACGGGTTAGAGATATACCGAGTGATCCGAGTCCTCCGGTCTTCTCGTCATCGTCCCGATCTCCTGCGGAAACTCCGGTCGTCGCCTCCTCGCCGGAAGGGCACCACATCGCCTGCATCTTTTACGGGCTCCCACCTCAATACCGAGGCAACTCGGGCGCGAAGCTGGCAAGTCAACGTGCCCAAGATTTGCTGTAGAAAGTGTAGTGCTTTGTCTCTTTGGGGTTATGTTGCCTTGATGGAGGAATCGAATGGAACTTTCAAGTGGAACTCTCATTTATCAAGCATTGTATGAGATGATAAATTTTCCTCACCAAAAAATGAAATCTCTCATTTTTCCTCCTCCCTTCTAAATGTGGCCGGCCCTTATCATATAAGAATGGTGGAGGAAAGAATGTGTAGCATGAAGGGAGGTGATGGTAGGAGAAGAGAAGAGGTGACCACACCATAAAGCAAAACCTCACATCAACTCTCATCAAAGATCAAAAACAATCTTAATCCAATCTAATCTCATAAATGCACCATCATGGATGAAGAAGCAAAAGATGCTTATCCTATCATAATGAATACATTTGCAAGAAACCCCCTCCACAAATGTTATTTGCACAATTGCAAATAACCCCCTCCATCGGAAAAGTCCGGCCGGGAAAGAACAAAGGAAAACCGGCCGGAACGGAATGCAAACTGGCAACCCCAGAAAACTGGTCCCGTAATAAATTACAGGAAAACCCCGATACTGTGCATACACACCCGCATCTGTATTCCGACCGGATACAAATGCAATGAGACAAAACTACACTGTACTATACTAGGATCCGGCTTAAACCAAAACCGGCTAGTATTATCCGTTCGATCATGATCCGTGCAATACCGCACGTATCTGATCGAACCCAGCCATATAACCATACGGCCTCCAGTACAAACCGTCCGATCCTGATCCGTGCAATACCGCACGTATCTGATCGGACCCTGCCATATCTCCATACGGCCTCTACAGCGTTTCGCCCGAAAGCTGAGTAACTGAATGTGTGGTGGACTCTAAAGACTCGTCAATACTATGGCTGTGGATTTAACCACTAGCACGTCAGAGGTATAAGCCAATACGTAACGGGCCACCAGCTATTGACCAAAAGGGACGTCGATGAGCGAACTCATCCTGACACCCTACTGAGCCTGTCAGTGACAATATCCGTACAGTCCGGTCCGTTCGTCTATGAGCATCGCATGGCGGGCCTAGGGGGTTGGTAAAAGTCAGACCCCCAAAAGCGGTACAAGTCGTGTCGGAGTGTAGCCCAGAACACCCTGAGATACTACTGGAATACCTACCAGTAAATCTCCTGCCTTGGCCAAGGACTTCGTGTAATGGCTCTCCTAGACACAGCGCGACCTCACCCCCAATACCGGGAGAGACGAACCCCCGAAGATCCGCTCACTGCCTCCATGTGGCTCGGGACTGTACCCAACTAAAACCTGTTTGCACGACTCCTTTGAGCCGTGGTAGGGTAGTAATCAAAGTACAGTGGGAACTCACATGAGACAAATGATGATCCCCAGGTCGATGAACTAACCTGTACACATGTCACCTGGGAACTGCTATCTGACGTCAGGTATAAGACCAACTAGCATGTTCCCGGCGAGTCCTGTCCGGTGTACTCATAACCCAATGAGCACCTGTATACATCTCAGGTGATCCAATTGACACCAGTGGCTTGTGAGACCGGCCACCGCCCCTCGTCGGGGTCTCAACTGTATACACTAGTCTACTCTGGAGAATCGATGCCCTGTCTCGAAACTCCCACGACTAGGGACCTTTTAAGGATGTGCTTATAGACCCCAGCTCCCACTTATATGATCGCCCTCATACTGCTGGTGGTCAAGCAAGAATCCTAGGGGCTCTATCAACGTGCAATAGTGACCTGTCAGGTCACCTAAAGCAGTACACGATGATAAAGATAAACCAGATAGGATACTATCATCTCGAGTAAGACTGTCGTCCCGGGATAGGTCCTCCCTTAATCATTGCAATCACGTGCCTGTGATCCAATAATTGACTCTGAGGGCACTATCTCCAACATCGTCGTCCCACGATCCTCTATAACATCATGATATATCTCGGCCACAGATTAAATATCTTACGGCATCATGCCCGATCATATCGACTCATTCCCAAGTATCATATAACATCCTCATTATCCAAGAATATAACTACCAATATATATATATCCCCAATACGCACAAGGAAGTAAATGTACGCGAGTATGTGTATGTGCGTGTATGCAAAACTTTACTCTAGGGTTTCGTGACTAAGAAATCGACTAAAGTCCATACTTCACTTCTCTCTAACACTAACCCCTAATCTCCTAATGCTTTTCTTGCTAAGGTTCATCTCACACACTAACATGTAAAAGTATATTTATATCACATCACATCGTTTCTCACAACTTTGCGAGGGTGCTATACGCCATCCACCCGACTTCCCTCGTAGATATAAATCTACTCACCTTGATCCTCGCTTGCTGGTGCCGACGTCGCCACGCGCTTGCTTGTCATCTCGAAGTCCATATGGGGTACCAACGCATCATAACGTATCGTGTCGCATTAAAATCCAAATCAAAACCAAAATGACACGCTAAAAGCCTATAGGTTAGAACCTACGGACTACGCCTTCAAAACCACCAAACAACTCTCGATATCGTCGTACAAACGTCAAACCATCGAGTTAAAACCAAATTCCTAAAATCCATAATTCAAAATACGCAAAACAAAATCCCGAATCAAAACAACAACACAAGGAAATGGTCCCAGATTTTACCCTAGGCCAAATTAGTCAATTTTTCATATGTAAAGTGTTTAGTTTACTGGAGATGGATCTACAGAACAAGCACGAACCATAATGGACCAGGTCTGGCCGCAATTTGCGGCTAGAGGGGATTTATTTGCGGCCTGGGTGAGGGTATAGGGGCTGGGGTCTTAGGTGATGCTTACTAGGTGCCTGCACACTCCTCTGTGTTTGCTAAATAATTTTATAAGTCTCCTAGTGTTAGCAGATTCAGTTTTCCTATCACAATTCTCACGATTTCAATGTCGGCAGAAATTCAAAGTTCACGTTCCGGAGTTAAGTCTCATTTTTGGGTCTGAATTCTAGCACTAGAAGGGTTTGTGTGGCCTCTACTAAGCTCCATTACACATCACAACTCAAGAATTCCACAAAACCCTAACTAGGAATTTTCAAAGTTCGCTAAACTACACAATATCGATTCTAAACTTGTATGGATACTTAAGGAATAGAAATACTATTATGATGGTGCAGAAATTACCTCATTTGGCAACTCAAGAATTTTCTTGAGTTGCCCAAAGTTCTCAAAATTTGATTTTTCTTGGTTCAATGTGCTTCCCTTGAGCTTGTGCATGCTTTTTGTGAAATGGAGATGGGGTTTTGGGTTTGTTTTGCGAGTGTTTTGAGGCTTGATGTGGAGGAGGGAGATGGGGGCTGCCATGGGTGAAGAGGGAGAAGAAATGGTGAAGAGATGAAGAGAGAAACAATGAGTCATGGCTATGGTTGACCCCTCACCCCCTCTCTCTCTCATGCCCATGCTTCACCCTCATAATTATGTCTCCTCAAGTCATCATGATACCTTTTTTTTTCTTTTTCTCTTTTAAAAATCAAAAACCATGCATGATAAATTGAAGAAAAGACCATGATAAAATGTCACAAGTGTAAAAATGATATGGTGCATGTCACGTGCATAAAACATGCTTAATGCGCGATTAGCGATATTTAATCGCGATTAGCGCTAAAATGGTGCAAAATAAATCATAGAATTCTATAATTCGCCTAAATCATATAAAACACCCTCTTTTTAGTAATTTCTATAATTTTCCAAATTTCCCCCAAATTTATCGGTATTTAATTTTACCGCCTTATTAAAATATTCAATATATTTATTATTTAATCATAAAAATTCCTAAAAATAATATTTTATTTTTCTGAAATGTTACAATCTTCCCCCCTTAAAGAAATTCGGTCCCCGAATTTAAATTTAAACCACTCAAATACTAAAATATTTCAGTAAAAAGATCAAGTCGACGGGGCTCCGAAATCATCAATACATAAAACGCATCATAGCGCAATGCATGCGCATGAACACTGAGCAGATAACTCAAAAACAAAACTCCGTCAAGTATCCCACAATCATCGGAGTCATGGTGAAGACACAAATGTGAAATCTAAAATGAAACCAATATGATATACATCAAATCTATACATGTAAACATCAAATCTATACACGTAAGCATCTGAAGGAAATGCATGCCAAACTTTTCATGTTGCTGTGCGATGCGCATAACACTGCACAGCGGCGGTCGTCTATTGTAAGAAAATAACCATATATGGATATATCTTTTGTTTAATATGTACATCCTACCATTTTGAAAACAATTTAGAAGGGTTTGCTTGTTTTAAACGTTTCGTGTCATATCAGACATGTAGGAAAATACTGAGACTATAGCTCCCTTTTTAGAAATCGCTTCGATAACTATCTATGCATGTAAAATATATTCAGGTACTGTCCTCTGACTAGTCCTGCTCAGTACGAAAACAAATGGTAACTATCATAAAAACGTACTGCTCCATCAGAAATCAATCCCAAAATGTGCATATGAATGCTACGTGCGTCTGGTGCGCACGGAAATCAAAATCCATGAATATGCTATACATGTGCACATAAACTAAATCTAGGTGCATCGGGTGTGCACGAAACATCTGTCAAGGGCAACGGGTATGCCTGACAGTAATATCAGGTGCATCTGATATGCACCAAGAATCCCAATTTAGTGCATCTGGTGTGCACCAAAATCACATCTCATATCATGCACACAACATGCGCGAAAATCCAAATCGGGTGCATCCATCATGCACAAAATCACGAAATCCAATATCAAGTGCCGAACATGCGCAAAAGCCAATCCAAGCGTGTCAACTATGCGCAAGAATCCAATCAGGTGCACAAGGTGCACAAAACAAATATCGAGTATCACTATCGAAATCGATGGTATACAACACATTTTAATCCAAATCCAAATCAGGTATACCGCGGTATATAATCTCCCAACCATGTGCATCAGCGTGCATAAAAGAAAATCAAAATAGTAAAAGTGCATGAAAACTATGTCGAAAGCATAAGTCAAATCATATGCATGCCCTAGGCATGAAGTCACAATCAATATCTCAAATGACATCAAAACGAAGTCAGGTGCAACTGTGGTGCACGAAAAACAAATATCATGAAACTCAGTCATCAAGACTAAATCATGTGAATAGATAGCCCAAAATACCGAAATCCAAGAATAACAGATGCGTGATATTCGAATCACCAAATCCCAGATCGCAAACACTGTCGTCGATATGTCCTTCCTTCAATGTAGAGAAGGTGTCGGTGCATCCAATGCTAGCAAAGCAAGATATCTACTTGCCTCCTGTTCGTGGCCTGTCGTCTGGTGCCCTTAGGCTCCCGTCTCTCACTGCAGATTGCTATGTGCATAGCTCCTCGTCTCAACGGTTCAAATATGGAATGACGACGGAAACAGTCCCGCTCTGGCACATCCTCTAAAGATCTCTGGCCAACTGTCATGGTCACTCATAACATGTCTCTTCGACGATGCCGAACTCTGGCCTGCTTGGTGTGCGTAAAATGACCGCTCCTGAGTCCAAGTCTTCTCATAAATTATTACAGAAAGTTCCTGTCGAGGTCTTTCCCGAATCTCGTTTCTGCTGAACTGCCCGGAATTTATCATCTTTTACTAAATCTGTATCTTGTTCCGGAACGGCTGCATACTCATCGCGACTCCTTCTGGAAGATATATCCATTTACACGCCTTTGCATGCGTATCACATCTGTGATGTTAGCGGAGTGGAACGTCATCTCGTCACGATCTCGTATGAGCCTCTTACTCCACTCTTCTCCAATGTCGACTGATTCGGACTCGTCTCCTCGTATCTGGAGTCTCCCAAGCAATGTATCACATCATATGATATCTGAATTATGTCAAACTTTTCTATCGATTCGTCGAGGTTCCATAGTCCCCCAAGAGCTCAACATCTTGGGTACAGTTTAATAGTATCGAATATATGCCATAGCACCTATGGACCAACCGTAGAAGGGAAAACCCAAGCCTTACAAATGGCACCACTGAATTGCCGCAAACCCTAAGGTTCACCGGCGTTCCATGGTCATTATGTCGAGTTAGGGTTTCATTCTTCTAGAGGGTCCATAGAATTACTTGCATTGTTTTCCGAATACTTTAAACTTGGAAAATGGGTTCCTGACATTCGATCGTCTATATCGACTCTCAACGTATCGGCGTGAAGTAGTCTCTAGCTGGAACCAATCAATCTGATGACCTCGCATCGGGGTAGGCAAAGAATCACATGTCCTAGTCTTTCATCTGTGGTGACTAGCGATCTTCTATCATATCTCTATGTATAAACTCGTGCTGGAATAGCTCCAACATCTGGGGCGATATCTCGTCATTCGCAGCAACAACTGAACCTGTCGTCCGCACGCTGAACAGTGCCTTCAATCATCATGAATAGTCGGTGCATCGACGGTCATCACATTCTGGCTGGCCTCTAGCGGTAGCCCAATCCTCTGGTGCTGACCTGCACGTCCGAGAAATCTCGTAAAGGCAATCTATCAAATGCTCATGACGCGAAAACAAAATAAAACGACGCCTCTATGAAATCGTATGTCGTCGGAATCACGCCCTGGTCAGTCCTCGTCCGTGACAAGCTCGTGCTGACCGCAACTCTAGTCGTTGCTCTCTCTGCCCGTACAACCATGGTAACAAAACCATAAAATGGTACTGATGAGGCTAGATCAAAGGAAGGAATATAATACTCTGCAAGGAAATGTACATCGTAAGGCTCCTTAACCGGAGTATCGTATCGTAAGTATGCCACAGAACATACACACGGTACGTCACTCTACTTGAGTCACCTACTCCATCAACCAAGGGTCATCCTACACTCCGAAGGTAAAACCTAACGCTCTGATACCAACTTTGTCACGACCCGAAAAGTACCGAGCTTGACTGGCACTTAAATTACGAAATGTCTCGAGGCGTACATAATCTAAGTAAGTCAAAAACCCAGAAATCAAAACCAAGTAAAGCAGTAGAGTGAAGGAAACCAATTTAAAGCAAGAAGTATAACAACATAAGCCGAAGTATGTATTTTTAAAATCACTAGTCTTTTCTGAAAATTTCGGCAGAGTTTCCTCTGTAAATACTGACCCCAAACGGGTTCAAAATCAGATAAAACATATATAATGAATAAAGGCATCCCCAAGCGGGAGCTAGCTCTTCGTCAATCGACGGATAAAACCAAACAATGCAATATAATATACAACGCCAAGGACGAGGATCAAAACTCAAAAGGAAACTCAAAATCATCAAGAAAACCATAATATACAATGCGCAACTCTAAGGTCAAAATAATATACACTGGTCATCTATCTCTAACAATAAACAAGTCTGGTTGATGGAGTTTTACTAGATACAACTGAAATAACAAATATACAATGGTGGTCCTGATGCAAAAGATCCCACCTACCAAAGCAATCATCCGGAAGGAACAGTGCGCCAGCAAAGCCGTAACGAAACCTATACGGCCAAACCTGCAAGGAATTGTGGCACGACGGGGGTGAGTTGCCAACTCGTGAGTAGAAAACATCTACGAGTAGAAATCGCATGTATGACGCTATCCTAGGTCATATCAAGTCATATCCTCAAATAATATCCCGGTCCATCTATGTATAAGTGTAATACTACATGCTCGTGTCAGTACCTCAGATAGCAACATATCAGATATATGATGTATGACTGCATGACGAATGGAAACAGAATACATCATGAAATCAACAGAGAAATCAGTGTCAAGCATCAACACAAAACATAAATCTCAGTATCTCAATATCTTAAATCTCAAAATATCAGTGTCTCAAATCCCAATATCTCAATATCTAGGGCTCCGTCAGTCCGGATCGGCCCATATCATCAAATCACATGACCACGGACGGTATCCTCCGGATATCCGCCGCGCCAGGTAAAATCACCGGTAGGCAGTCTGCCCCTGCCAGGCTCATCATCCTCCATGAAATCACTCTCGCCCCAGGGTACCATACCGGGTCCACCATGTACCCGAGACGGTTCATACTACTCCTCGAAACGGATCTCGAAATCCAACAGCTATCATGAAAACTCATGGTGGACGACTCATACATCACGAGAAAATCACAACTTGCATTTTAAAAAGTGAGAGAGAGAAGTTTATATATATTCTTGCGGTTTTCCCCCAAATCCCGAAATCTCATGAAAATCGGAAATCCAAAATCAAGAGTAAGTAAACAGTGAATATCGGCATAAAACCCCAAAATACTGCATAACCAATGAGTATATGAATGCATCTAATATCATGCAATGAGTGCAATAGTTAAACTAGCATATGAAAGCGATAACATATTGCAACTATCAGCTAGCAGGCTATGTAAATGAAATAATATTCACTAAAGTGTACGTGACATGGCAATTACCAATGATGGTGTGTGTGAGCCGGCAAGCAGGTGTACGTGGAACATACGTTTCATCGGTAATGGTGCTGGTGTCCTGACAGCAGGGTTTCATGATAATTACAGATAACATATGTACAAGCATGCAATGCGATGAAACATCTTGAATATACAGAAAGTGATGTAGTAACAGCAACACTGAAAAATATACCTACCCAATATACGAGTCATACAGTTTAGTATTTAAAATACTCACAATTCTCCTCTTTCGAAAATGAGTACGACACGAGCCCAGTCAAAAGGGTAAGGGAATCCACCTAAGTCTGAGTCGATCTATATATATATAGTAGTCGGAGATCTCGCCTCAATAGTATCACGTACGATACAATAACTTATATGACATCCTCGAGTCAAGAGTGTGGATTTATCCTCAGAACTATATCTCGTACGGTAAATCTATCGTACGGCATCCCAAATCTGGGTACGAATCAAATATCATATTTATCTCATTATTCATCTGGTATCCACGTCATCACATATCGTGAGTATGGGGTACTGATCTAAGTCTAGTACACTATTAATATCATCAACAATATTATGATCTGGCTACTGATCTAAAGTCTCATACAATCCGATGTCATCAACACATTATCATATAGAAGTATGCATCGCCCAAGAGATCCATTATAAATATCTTAACATATCTCATCTTATATCTCGATCATATGTCAACTATCATATATATATCATCATCCACAAGGTATCGTCGTCCCACGATCCGCTATAACATCATGACATATCTCGGTCACAGATTAAATATATTCCCTTGTATCATATAACATCCTCATCATCCAAGCATATGAATACCAATATATATATATATATATATATATATATATATATATACACCCAATACGCATAAGGAGGTAAATGTACGCGAGTATGTGTATATGCGTGTATGCAAAACTTTACTCTAGGGTTTCGTGACTAAGAAATCGACTAAAGTCCTTACTTCAATTCTCTCTAACACTAACCTCTAATCTCCTAAATCTTTTCTTGCTAAAGTTCATCTCACACACTAACATGTAAAAGTATATTTATATCACATCACATCATTTCTCACAACTTTGCGGGGGTGCTATACGCCATCCACCCGACTTCCCCCATAGATATAAATCTACTCACCTTGATCCTCGCTTGCTGGTGCCGACGTCGCCACGCGCTTGCTTGTCGTCTCGAAGTCCACATGGGGTACTTACACATCATAACGTACCGTGTCGCATTAAAATCCAAATCAAAACCAAAACGACACGCTAAAAGCCTATAGGTTAAAACCTACGGACTACGCCTTCGAAACCACCAAACAACTTTCGATATCGTCATACAAACGTCAAACCATCAAGTTAAAACCAAATTCCTAAAATCCATAATTCAAAATACGCAAAACAAAATCCCGAATCAAAACAGCAACACAAGGAAATGGTCCCAGATTTTACCCTAGGCCAAATTAGTCAATTTTGCATATGTAAAAGGTCTAGTTTACTGGAGATGGATCTACAGAACAAGCACGAACCATAATGGACCAGGTCTGGCCGCAATTTGCAGCCAGAGGGGATTTATTTGCGGCCTGGGTGAGGGTATAGGGGCTGGGGTCTTCGGTGATGCTTACTAGGTGCCTCCACACTCCTCTGTGTTTGCTAAATAATTTTATAAGTCTCCGGGTGTTAGCAGATTCAGTTTTCCTATCACAATTCTCACAATTTCAATGTCGGCAGAAATTCGAAGTTCGCGTTCCGGAGTTAAGTCTCAAGTTTGGGTCTGAATTCTAGCACTAGGGAGGTTTGTGTGGCATCTACTAAGATCAATTACACATCCCAACTCAAGAATTCCACAAAACCCTAACTAGGAATTTTCAAAGTTCGCTAAACTACACAATATCGATTCTAAACTTGTATAGATACTTAAGGAATAGAAATACTATTATGATGGTGCAGAAATTACCTCATTTGGCAACTCAAGAATTTTCTTGAGTTGCCCAAAGTCCTTAAAATTTGATTTTTCTTGGTTCAATGTGCTTCCCTTGAGCTTGTGCATGCTTTTTATGAAATGGAGATGGGGTTTTGGGTTTGTTTTGGGAGTGTTTTGAGGCTTGAAGTGGAGGAGGGAGACGGGGCTGCCATGGGTGAAGAGGGAGAATAGATAGTGAAGAGATGAAGAGAGAAACAATGAGTCATGGCTATGGTTGACCCCTCACCCCCTCTCTCTCTCATGCCCATGCTTCACCCTCATAATTATGTCTCCTCAAGTCATCATGATACCTTTTTACTTTTCTTTTTCTCTTTTAAAAATCAAAAACCTTGCATGATAAATTGAAGAAAAGACCATGATAAAATGTCACAAGTGTAAAAATGATATGGTGCATGTCACGTGCATAAAACACGCTTAATGCGCGATTAGCGATATTTAATCGCGATTAGCGCTAAAATGGTTTAAAATAAATCATAGAATTCCATAATTCACCTAAATCATATAAAACACCCTCTTTTTAGTAATTTCTATAATTTTCCAAATTTTCCCCAAATTTATCGGTATTTAATTTTACCGCCTTATTAAAATATTCAATATATTTATTATTTAATTATAAAAATTCCCAAAAATAATAATTTATTTTTCTGAAATGTTACAATGATACAGTTGACACTGACTTCTTGTTGATTGCATTGATCATATCTCATATTTATGATATGTTGCTACCTGAGGTACTGACACGAGCACTTAGTATTACACTTGTGTTTAGATGTTTACCCTTGCCACATTTTCATACTTCAGACTTTATCATATTGAGGATATATATATTACTGATTGTTTAACATAGGATTGAGTCATACATTCGATTTCTGCTCTGTGATGTTTTCTACTCACGAGTTGGCAACTCACCCCCGTTGTGCCACAGTTTCTTGCAGGTTTTGCCGTACAGGTTCGTTGCGGCTTTGCTGGCACACTGTCCTTTTCCGGATGATTACTTGGTAGGTGAGTTCACTCGCATCGTGACCACCATTGTACTTTATTTATTTTAGTTGTATCTAGAAACCCCATCGACCAGATTTGTATATTTATTAGACTTAGAAGACCAGTTGTTTATTCCTTCGACCTTAGAGTCGCGCGTTGTATTATTATGGTTTTCTTGATATTTAGAGTTTTCTTTTGAGTCTTGATTCTCGCCCTTCGGTGTTGTATGTTATATTGCTTGCGTGGTTGTGACCGTCGATTGACGAAGAGCTAGCTCCCGCTTGGGGATGCCTTTTATCATTGTGCATATATTATTCATGTTGTACCCCGTTTGGGGCCAGTATTTATAAAGGAAACTCTGCCGAAATTTTCAGAAAACACTTGAGATTTTAAAAATGCATACTTCGACTTATGTTATTAAAAACCCTTATTTTAAAACATGTTTTCTTCACTTCTTTCTTTAAATGGTTTAGATTTCTGGGATTTCTTGGTTTACTTGAATTAGATGGTCCTATAGACTTCATATGATTCAAGTGCCAGTCATGTGCCATTTCGGGTCGTGACAAAATACTTTTAGTTTTGTGCTAAAATGATATAAGTTGCTTACTAGATTTTAGGATAATTTAGGCGTGAGTTTCTTTGGACGTTGTGACGTTATTTATATTGATTCCACGCTATATCTTAGGTTGTGAATGCGCGATCGGTACGATCAAGGTCTAGGCTTAGTAGTTGTGTCGCTTTGCGTTCCTAGTTAGGGTCGTGCCGATGTCGTTCGCGTCTTTATATAGCTTTTGCTCTTGAGTTGGTTTCGTAGTGTCGCTACGCGCGTTAGCCACTAGACGGACAATTGAGTGTATGTTGGAGTTGGTGCGTCGGTCAAACGTAGTTTGTACGTGTTATTGGTCGATTGCTAATATACACTTGTAATATTGTTATATGCTTTCAGGATCGCAGGCGGGGACTTCGGGCGCTGCGAAGAAGGAAAAGCGAGTTGTTGGCTTTACTTAGCCAGGATTGTTGGTGAGTAGATTTAACATCTACAGGGAGATCGCCCGTATGGCGTTATGCGTCTGGGATAGATCAAATGGCATGACTATTAGTTAGAAATATACGGATATTGATTGCGCATGTACGCCTTTGTTGCTTATCTCATTTCCTTGTATATGGACTTAGTATTAATGAGACACAACACCATTATTAACGGTTCATGTTTCACGAGCACTAATTGTATGCTACACACACACCGTCGATAATTGCTATGACACGCACAACACCTGTACATATGTGATAATGTATTGTTTAGAGATATTGAGACATGATCCTTATTTCCATTTATGCATATGACATATAGCATACCTGTATACCTACATGCTTACACATATGCCTTGACATGCTTACATGCTAGTTACCTATATACCTATATAGTATTGTACCATTAGTGTTAGGTATATACATATATGAGACATAGCTGCATGTACATCTTGCATACATACTTACACTTATACCTGGAGGGTATTACATCATTACTGATAGGTAGATACATATACCTTGCTATACCTACATGTTTACACATATATCTGGCTATAGCTACATGTTCACCTTTATTTGTTGTTATATGGACTTGGAGAAATTAGGGACCACATAATATATGTATTAACTTGTTGCAGTTAAATAGCGGCTTTTCTTTTATATATGCTCACATTACAGTTTTATGTTGCATATATTATATTCATGGATTTTCACATTGAGATATGGATTTTTCATGATATTTTCTGGATTTGAGGACCATGGTAGTTTCATGAAATTATGCATTATTTGAAAAACCCGGTTTCTCTTGATATGATTTTCAGCAGCCACCATGAGATTTATTGGTTCTGATATATATACCCCATGCGAGGAGGCGTCGTGGGCCGTGTCCGGGTATAAGGTGGGGACCGGAGGTACCCCGGGGCAAGAAAATCGATGGACCACGCCGATGAGCCTGACAGGGGAACCATACCTACCGGTGACAGTACCTATGACTCGGCAGTTATCGTGGGGATACCGACCGGAGTCATGTACGTATGGATACGTAGAATTTCGAGTGTCAGAGCTAGGCACTCGAGTTTTCGGGATAGCGTATGATACGTACCTATCAAGAGGGCCAGTCGTGGTGACAGCGCCTGATATATCAGTATTTATGTGTCGATACTAGACACTTGTTTTCATAATATTTTTACTCCTACGTATATATAACAGTAGAATGGGACGCTGTTATATGTGTGTGTGTGTGTGTGTGTGTGTGTATTAGTGGAATGGGGCGCTGATATATATGTATACATATCTAATTTATATACATCATCATAATGATCTTGCAATATACTCACTCAGGATATATGAGATTTACTTGATATTGGATACTGGTCATATGAGATTTACTTGGTATTGGACACTCAGGATATATGATCTTACAGGATATGAGAGCCAATTTGGGGGCTGATTTGAAGAAATTTGGGATTTAGATTGTCTTGATGGACTTTGGTCCTGCCACGAGGTCAGGATTCCGTGAGGATGACATGTTTTATTCCATACTCATTTATTTGATATGAATTGATTCATGTATTAGTTGTAACTGATAGAGTACCTTTCATGACTGTTGATATACATATTGCCATTTATTGCTTCATGTATTAGTTGTACCTGATAGAGTACCTTTCATGACTGCTGCATACATATGGCCATTTATTGCTATCAGCTTGCATGTATTAGATTCACGTTGTATGTGCATACTTGCGATTACCTGCATATGTTATTTACTATTCACGAGTTGGCAACTCACCCCCTTTGTGCCACAGTGTTTTGCAGGTAGTCCCTCAGGGCATTCGCGGCAGGGTTTTCATCTTTCGTATCATCTTTTGCCGCGGATGCCGCTACGGCTGACTGTGACAGTTTTGCTATATGTGGGTTTTATGGTTATCCGGTGTTGCTCATTGTATATTTTTGTACCTTGTACTCTCCATCTACCACTTTCATGTATATGACTTAGAGACGAGTTGTGAGAACGATATTGTATATTATTTTGTGACTTTGGATGTCATTTATGCAGTTTTATTTATATCGCCTTTTATTTCTTTGCTACGGCGTCGTATATCTATTGTGGTGGTTGTTTCCGCCGTTGGGCATGGATTTTGCTCATGTTGGGGATGCTTTACTTATATTTATGTTGTACCCATTTTTGGGCTGGTTTTTACAAAGGAGGCGCTGCCAAAATTTTTAAGAAATAAGTTGGACTTTAAAGAATTTGATTGAGATTTTCAAAAGTTTAAACAAGGTTTCTTATCATTTACTACTTTTTATGGTTTAGATTTTTGGGTTTTTGGCTTACTTAAATTGCGTTACGCTTGTAAACGTTGCGTAGTTTAAGGGCCGTCACACGCCAAATTTCGGGTCATGACAAAGTTGGTATCAGAGCGCTAGGTTTTACCTTTCGGAGTGTAGGATGACCTTGGTATGATGGAGTAGGTAGCTTAAGCAGAGTAACGTAGTGTGTCTATGTCCGCGGCATACTCACGACACGGTACTCCACCTAAAGTGACCTAAGTACAATTGCTTGAAATTCCTTTCTTGATGATACATATCCTTGTGATTCAATTTCCGTGTTATTATCGAATCCTTTTCAATTTATAGCCTTTGCCGCCGATGGCTATGAGGACTCAGAGTGATGCAGCGAAGGCCGAGGTCAGAGTTGACTCGTGTGAGACGAGGACTGACCAGGATGGTACGCCCGTTGCACAGGAGTTGATGGATCCGCTTTCGATAGACCGTATCTCCAGGCTTGAGGAAAATATGCAGGACTTGCGCCAGACGATGAGGTCTTTGGTTGAGGCCAGTAGAGCACAGCGACAGGAGATTGCCACCCCTGTTACTGTTCAGACTATAATATTGCATTTATCATTCCCCTATTCTTACCCTTTTTATAAATAAACAGGTACTCTTGACGCACGTTTGTTGCATATTACAGGTTACAGGTTTCTGGAGCAAATACAGTGAGAAAGACAAAAAACAACAGAAAAAGGGACTTTTGACCAACAATTAGACGGACCTCAGTCAAGCCTAGTCGAAGAACAGTGCAAGGTCCAAAAAGTCAAGTGAAACGGTTAAAAAGCCCAATACAAGTCTTCAATAAAAATCTGGAGAAGACCCAAAAGCCCAACAGAGAAAGTACATATAAAAATCCAGAGCCCAAGAACCATTGAAGAAACCCCAGAAGCCCAAAAGCCCAACTCCTTTGTTTGGCCGCGGAACCGCGGCCAAACCCATGCTGGCGCCGCGGTTCCGCGGCCATACAGAGCCCGTGTCGGTGGAATTTTGGTGCGTCGGTGCAGATGTTAGGATTTTCAGGGGTCAAATCAGTAATTGCGCATGTGCGAGAGTCTGTAACCCTAGGTTTTCTATTTTCCTATAAATTGTAATTTTAGATCTAAAAATTGTATGCCTCTTTTCAATAAATAAAATTCAGCAATTCTGGAAGTGACATTCAGATCTGTTCTTTATCGCTTGGAGGGAGCCATCACCATTAGTAAGTCTTTTTATTCTTTTAATTATAATGTTTTCTAATCCCCTAATGAGCGAGTAGTCTCCTCGCTTGTTAGGGTTAGCCTTAAGGAAAGGGTTGAGAGATGAGATCTCTCACCCCTTTCAATGCTTAACCCATTAAGAACTCCATGCATGCGCGCACAACCGCTCCCTGCGGCACCCTACCCCTCGAGGTAACGGTGAACCGCAGTATAAAGGGCCGGTTGCGCGCGTTTTCCATGGGGGTTAGGGTAATTAACGATAAAGAAAGGATACGAATCTAGAGGAAGAAAACATCTTCCTAAAAGAGTCGCATCCACTTTATCGATAATTACTATAACACCTAATGGATCTAGAATACGGCATTGAAAGCGGTGAAGGAAACATCAATCTCCAAAACTTCCTCTAAGCCTAACCCTAGCAAGAATTTAAATTAGATTAATTAAGTTTTAGATCTAGATTTTTATAAAACCAAAACGACAAATAGAATCAACTCGTTAAGACACAATAAAGGAATTTACCCGTCTCTGTGGATCGACCCGCACTCACCGGCTAGCTGCGAAGCGACGCCATTTCTGATTGCGGTAATTATATTTTTGATCGTAAAAATCTCTACCAATCAAATGGCGCCGTTGCCGGGGACGGCGTAATCTTTCTTTTTGTGAATTTTCGGGTTGATATAAATTTGAAAAATCATAAAAATCTGAAAAAATAAAAAATACAAAAAAATTATCAAATTTGATCTGTTTGAAGGGTATATCTTTTGAATCTTGCAGGAACAGCGAAGAATCGAAGATCTGGAAATTTACAGAGAGGAAATCAGAAAGTTGAATATAAGAACAGAGAGGAAATAAAGGCACAGAGCAGTCCAAATTTTTTCTGAAGCTGAAACCCTAAGTTTGCCGCTTTTCCGCCGCCTAAGTGGGCCTCCCGCCGCGGATCCGCGCCTTGACTGCCACGTCAGCGCACTAAATTTTGTGAGTTTGTTCCTCCTTCTTCCCTCTGTCAATCTCCATATCTCTATCTGTAAAAATTTTCTGCAGGGTTCTTTGCGTAAAAAGTCTTTCTCCCCCTTCTAAATAACAGATTTTCTGCAGGTTTCTTTGCGCCGCGCTAAAAAAATTCTGATTGCAAGTGAAATTTTATTTGTTTTGCATAATTTAACCGGATTCTAAGGGGCTATTTGACCAAACTCAGATTGGGTGGGGATTTCATCACCCTTCCCAGGACCCCAGAAAACACCTAAGCATTTTGCATCGACCACCTTTAATTAAAAAAGATTAGACTCAGACCTAAGGACAGCGAGCTCAATAGGAAAAGGACTAAGGTAGGCATCGGCCGTTTATCCTAACCGACATTGCGGTGTCTAGGCTAGTGGTTTTTAATTAGGCCCACTGTAGTGGTGGTTCCTTCCGACTTACCTGGCCGTATTTGTCCGTGAAGAGGCGGTTTGAGGTCTATTTCTAGCCCTAGTTAGGAGCTGTCTAGCAGACCTAGGCGACCCTAGATCTAGGCCTGATTTGTGCATGTGTGGTTGATACTTTTGTGTCACAAGTCCGTTTTCAAAAACCTCCTTGCAAAACTCACAAATAAAAAAAAAAAAATCTTTTAAAAACTTGCAACTTGCCGCTAAAGAAAACTTGCAAACTCACTTCCACCACTTCTTCTCACTGACGTTATCTTACCCCCACATTCTGTTTTTCTTTTTTTTTTCTGACTGCACTACCCTTTAGTGTATGTCATTTTGGACTAGGGATACTAACGCCCGATTAGTCCGTGTTTCGTTGGTACCGACCAACGAACCCTTCGTCGAAATTCCCTCCATTTCCTTACCTCCACCTTCAAATTCTTCTTTCGAAGGTATGTCGGGATTCAACCCCAACGATACCTTACAGACGGGAATGATTCCACCTCCGCCAGGTGCGAATAACCCGAATCTACCGCCTGTTGTAGCGCCCGCACGAGTTGCGCTCCAGGATCTCTTCTACCTCGTCCGCACTTCTTTACCCACATGTCTTTCACCCCTACCGGCGAATGGGGATAATTTTGAAATAAAACCACATTTCATCAATATGCTGCCTAAGTTTCATGGTTTGGAATCCAAAGATGCATATATTTTCATTAATAAATTCCAAAACGTTTGCGCCATGATGAAGACAACCCAATTAAGTGATGACGCGATAAGGCTAAGGGTCATTTCTTTCACCGTATGTGACCTAGCCGAGAAGTGGCTATATAGCACCGCATCACACTCTATTAGAAAATGGGACGAGTTTGTGAGAGCCTTTCTGAAAAAGTTCTATCCTCACCACAAAACTGCTAGAATCAGAAACGAAATCATACAATTTTCACAGCTTCCTTCCGAACCATTTTGGAAGTGCTTCGAGAGATTTAAAGACCTACTTGTTCAATGTCCTCATCATGGGATAGAAAATTGGCAACTTTGCCAAACATTATACGAGGGATTGAACGCAGCAACGAAGCAGTTGCTAGAAACAATATGTCAAGGTCATTTCCTCTCCAAGTCTAGCGACGAAGCTTGGCAGTTTCTTGAGGACCTAAGTGAGCAAACAATTCAATGGGAGAGTACCAAGACCACATCATCTTCTTCTAGTGGTCAATCTAGGGCAGGCATACATCAAATAGATATGTCGATAGCTATGAAGGCCGAGATGGCCTCACTTATGAAAAAGCTAGAAGCCATTGAGACCAAAATCTCATCGTCTTCTCCTGCCCCTACTCTACCCACACGAACTGTTTGTTCTTGTTGTTCTAACCCATTGCACCTAACCGAAGAGTGTCCTTATAATTCACCTATTCAAGGACAGGATCAAGTCAATGCTGCATTTCAGCAACGACAAAGAAATGATCCTTACTCTTCGACATACAATCAGGGGTGGAGGAGTCACCCAAATCAACAGTTCCAAGGGAATAACAATTTTCAAAGAGCTCCTCCACAACAACAACAAGCACCCTCACAAACTCAGAACCAGCAACCTTTCCAACAACAACCTTATACAAATCAAACGAACAACTTAGTTCAACCAAATGATGATAAGGTTAGCTCACTCGAGAAAAGTCTTGAAGCATTTCTCAAGCAATCTACAGAATCCGCAGCAAGATTTGAAAGTTATGTGCAATCTTTAATGAATAACAATGCCTCACACGATCAAAGTATCAAATCTATTGAGGCACAAATTGCACAATTAACTGCTGCGTTGAGCGAGAGAGAAAAGGGAAAGCTTCCATCTCAACCATTGCCTAATCCCGGTCACGCACAAAACGCATATCACAATCACAATGTAAATGCGGTGACCACGTTAAGATCCGGAAGAGAGTTGCAAAATAATGTGGAAACTAGTGATGACATCCCCGCCGGTGGTTCTTCTTCTTCTTCCCCTTCTTCATTTTCTTCACTTCCTTCTTCACCTTTTTCTTTAGAGCCTATTCTCCACCCTTCACATGGCTCTACTTCTTCTAGCTTTAACGGACCCATTTCTCACAACACGAACACATCTACACCGGGATCCGTTCCTAATCCACAGTCTGCTCCATAAACTTTTGACTCAACTAATTTTCAAAATGCACCATTTCCAAACAGGTTGAGTCCTAATAAACCAAATACACAAGTGGAGAAGATTGTGGAGATCTTTAAGCAGGTTAGCATAAATATACCTCTCTTGGATGCTATCCAACAAGCCCCTTCATACGCGAAAATCTTAAAGGGATTATGCACTTCGAAGAGAAAAGCATCTCAAGTACCCAAGAAAGTGCTAGTGGCTAGTGCAGTGAGCAATGCTATTAACCACCATCAAACCTTACCCCAAAAACGAAAGGACCCCGGCTGTCCTACGATTTCAATTACAATTGGGGATAAGAAAATTAATCAAGCACTTTTAGATCTTGGGGCTAGTGTTAACCTGATTCCCTACTCCGTGTATGAACAATTAGGGGTTGGAGAGTTGAAACCCACTCGTTGCACTCTCCAAATGGCTGATCGATCGATCACCTATCCAAGGGGTCAACTAGAGGATGTGTTGATCAAAGTTGGGGAGTTCATATTCCCCGTTGATTTTATCGTTATGGATACACAACCTGTTGCTAACCCAATAAACCAAATTCCGGTGATTCTTGGTCGACCATTTTTGGCCACTTCCAATGCCGTAATAAATTGTCGCAATGGCTCCATGACCCTATCCTTCGGAAAGAGGTCTAGTGAGTTCAATATTTATAAGATGGGAAGTCTGCCCCCCGTACCTAAAAGTAGTACACGAGAAGTTTGCTCTATTCACGAAATCACGCAGGAGGACTACGAGCTTGAAGGATTTCTATTTGATGAAAACAGTTTTGACGCCACTAGTGCGTCCCTCCTTGAGCCTACTGCCGTTGACACAACCGATGCTGATTATGAATGTTTCACTTTTTTGGATGATGACGACTCACAGCCCGAATATGAGTCGTTTGAATTTTTGGATGAGTCAGTCGAACCATCCGAATCGGTTGTTTGCAGTGATTTCGAACCTGTGTTGGAGTCCTTTGAGTTCGAGGTAGATTCCGCAATGATTCTTTCGCCTCCGAAACTCGAACTCACGCCCTTGCCGTCTCACCTTAGATATGCTTACATAGGTGAGAATGAGACCTTTCCCATTATCATATCGGCCTCTCTAGCCCTCGAGCAAGAGAATGCCCTCTTAACGGTCTTACAAGATAGGCGGCAAGTTTTCGGTAGGACTATGGCGGACATCGAGGAGATCAGTTCCCTCATAATTGAATATCATACACAATTGATGGATGATGCCATGTCAATAGAGGACACACGGGAACATCTTGGGGGTATTATGGTGAGCCAACTTCCTCCCTTAGAAGTTGAAATACCCCCATTTCTTTTAATAAGGTACGAGAATGCCAACACTCCACTGATTGCTGATCACTTACATTCTCGTATCGATACATCACCATCACCTGTATATTCACCTCCACACCTCCCATTCCACTACTTCTATCTTCCCCAATTCTTTGCGGACCACCACAACTTATTTTTTCACCCACCAATATTCTTTACTGATAAATTTTTCAAATGGTTGGTGTTGACTTTTGGCCTATGCAAAGTTGGGCAATATTGTCTAACATAGTTTAATTGAAGTTTGGGGGAGGGTCTTTTTGTATATATGTTTGTTTTTCTTAACAATAAAAAAAAAATTATTATAAATAAATAAACAGGGGAGTATCGGTATTTTGACCCTCTTGGTTTAGCATGACAGTGAGGACACTGTCAAGTTCAAGTTTGGGGGTACGCTCGGTACGTCTTCTTCCTTCGCATTCATTTGTACATATTTTTGCATTTGAATACCTATTTGCATTTGTACATATTTTTGCATTTGCATACCTATTTGAAAACCCATAAAAATTTGAAAAATTTCAAATATTATAAAAATAAATGTACTCAATTTTGGCTAATTGACTTTAGTTTGACAAATAGGTCAACTAGCTAGGAATAACTAGATCTTAGACTTAGTGAATTAAAAACCCTAAAAATAACCTTCCTTAAAGTTTAACAGTAGAAAGTATATGCCTTGTAGTTTATTTAGAAATAGGCAAATTTTGGGTTCGCTTCTTGGGCTAAGTCAAAATGAGGGAAGAGTATTGATGTTCTTATTAGAGTATAAGTTTGAAAAATAGTTCCTAGCTTAAGTCTAGATTCTGAAAACGTATACCCTACAAATTGCACAATCACGCACCTTGAAACTTGGAATAGTAGAAGAGACCTTGAAAGGCTCTTGTCTAAGTCCTTAGTATGAAAAAGTGTGAATAAAGAAAAAATGGACACTGGTTTTTGTGATTACCTAAGGCTGCAAAAATAGAAAAATATTTAGCGAGGGTGCTTCATCACCTAGTGCCTTAGACCAACTGGTTTGGGAGTCACTGCTAAAGCCTTAGGTGTTGCAAAGACTAGGAAGTATGCTTTAAAGTGCAAACGCATTTTGTAATCGGTCGTTGGTACCTCAAGAAGTATTAACGGTCGCATGAAGGATGTGTAAGCAAATTTCATTTAAATTCACCAACTAATTAGTACTTTGGACAATGGACAAGGGCATAATTGCTTGAATTGAATTTCCAAGTGTAGGGGTGATCTATACACACACGTAGGGGTATGTGATTGGAATTTAGACAAGAGAGAGGAATGAAAGATAAAACTTGTATCTTTAATGGAGTTCATAGAAAATTCCTAAGTAGAGATGAAACCCTAGAAGGAAGACTTAAGAGATGCCGAAAGCTAAGTAGGTCTACATAACATATATAATCTTAAGTTAGATAATAAGGAAGTGTGAAGAATATGGGTGGATGATTTACAAGTGGAAGATAATAGAATTCCTTGTTAGAAGACCTAAATGAAGAACAAAAGTTAATGGGCCGAGTTGATAGGATTTTGTGGGTGTAATCCGCTGAAAACCCTCAGGAGACAACACTCCTCCTACTAGGGACACCTAGAGGTTTAACGGCTTGTTGCACGTGCTCAGTGCAATCGCGTTTCCCTGCGAAAGTGCGGTTAGGATTTTAGTGAATAAATAATAAGTTTGCTCGAGGACGAGCAAAAGGTAAGTTTGGGGGTATTTGTTCAGACTATAATATTGCATTTATCATTCCCCTATTCTTACCCTTTTTATAAATAAACAGGTACTCTTGACGCACGTTTGTTGCATATTACAGGTTACAGGTTTCTGGAGCAAATACAGTGAGAAAGACACAAAACAACAGAAAAAGGGACTTTTGACGAACAATTAGACGGACCTCAGTCAAGCCTAGTCGAAGAACAGTGCAAGGTCCAAAAAGTCAAGTGAAACGGTTAAAAATCCCAATACAAGTCTTCAATAAAAATCTGGAGAAGACCCAAAAGCCCAACAGAGAAAGTACATATAAAAATCCAGAGCCCAAGAACCATTGAAGAAACCCAGAAGCCCAAAAGCCCAACTCCTTTGTTTGGCCGCGGAACCGCGGCCAAACCCATGCTGGCGCTGCGGTTCCGCGGCCATACAGAGCCCGTGTCGGTGGAATTTTGGTGCGTCGGTGCGTCGGTGCAGATGTTAGGATTTTCAGGGGTCAAATCAGTAATTGCGCATGTGCGAGAGTCTGTAACCCTAGGTTTTCTATTTTCCTATAAATTGTAATTTTAGATCTAAAAATTGTATGCCTCTTTTCAATAAATAAAATTCAGCAATTCTGGAAGTGACATTCAGATCTGTTCTTTATCGCTTGGAGGGAGCCATCACCATTAGTAAGTCTTTTTATTCTTTTAATTATAATGTTTTCTAATCCCCTAATGAGCGAGTAGTCTCCTCGCTTGTTAGGGTTAGCCTTAAGGAAAGGGTTGAGAGATGAGATCTCTCACCCTTTTCAATGCTTAACCCATTAAGAACTCCATGCATGCGCGCACAACCGCTCCCTGCGGCACCCTACCCCTCGAAGTAACGGTGAACCGCAGTATAAAGGGCCGGTTGCGCGCGTTTTCCATGGGGGTTAGGGTAATTAACGATAAAGAAAGGATACGAATCTAGAGGAAGAAAACATCTTCCCAAAAGAGTCGCATCCACTTTATCGATAATTACTATAACACCTAATGGATCTAGAATACGGCATTGAAAGCGGTGAAGGAAACATCAATCTCCAAAACTTCCTCTAAGCCTAACCCTAGCAAGAATTTAAATTAGATTAATTAAGTTTTAGATCTAGATTTTTATAAAACCAAAACGACAAATAGAATCAACTCGTTAAGACACAATAAAGGAATTTACCCGTCTCTGTGGATCGACCCGCACTCACCGGCTAGCTGCGAAGCGACGCCATTTCTGATTGCGGTAATTATATTTTTGATCGTAAAAATCTCTACCAATCAGTTACCCAGTTGTTCCTTGCGGTCAGTACACAGCATTTCGTCACTTACATAGCACCAGTGGATGCAACCCTAGTTGACGAGACACGTCTTCCAGAGACTTTGGGAGTTCCGGAGCAGAGGAGGGCTCGTGTAGGTGTACCAGCCTAGAGACAGAGGTTCAGTTGCCGTGATAAGTTTCGGGCACGTCGCGGGAGTAGCGGAGGCTTGGGACGAGGTCAGTCTTTTAGCTCGTATTCCCAGGAGGGTCGGCAGCTATGGAAAGGATGCTATCGGTGCGGGAGCCTTCATCACTTCATCAGGAATTGTTCCGTAACACCGCATCAGGCTCGTGTTCAAAGAGGTCGTGGTCGCAGAGGGTTTGTTCCGAGGGGACAGTTTGGTAGAGGTGGAGTTCCGCCAGTTGCGGGTAGAGGGCATACACCAGAGTTTGCTTCTACTCATCGGGACGCGCGGGTGTTCATACCATAATTTTGCATTATTTTATTCCCCATTCTTATTCAGTTTACAAATAAACAGGTGTTTTTGACCCATGTATGCTACATAATTGCAGGTTACAGGTTCTCGGAACAAAAACAGTGAAGAAGATGAAAAGACGATACAAAAGTGAGACTACGACCAACAAATGGAAAGATCTTGATCATGCATACAGTTTGAAGACTAAACGAAAATTAATGGACGATTTCACAAAGAACAAAGGCAGTGCAAGGTTCAAGACTTCGACATGAAGCAAGCGGTAAAAGTCCACGACTTTATTCGTCGAAATCTGGAAGGAATATAGAAGACAATCTGAGAAACCAAGAAAAGAAAAGAGAAGCAAAATGCAACCAGAATCATCCCAGAAAATTACAGCCAACGATCCCTCCACATAGCCGCGGAACCGCGGCCAAACATGGGCTTTGGCTACGGATCCGCGGTCGTCTGTCGCACATGCGTGGCGCGTGTCGGTGATGTCGGTGCGACGGTGCATTTATTAGGTTTTTCTTGGGGTAAAATTGTAATTGCAGATGTGAGTCGATTGTAACCCTAGGGTTTCTATGTTCTATAAATAGAAGCCCTAATACCTCTTTTGAGCTATGCCTCTTCTTGTGCCTCATTTCATCTATCTAAATTCAGATCTGTAAATTTCTGTAAAGAAGGAAGAGAGCATCAAATAGAAATTAGGAGTAAGTTTTCCTTTCATTTCCCTAGTTAAATTTTATTTCCATGCCCTAGGTAATTTCTTTCTTGCCCTAGCATAGATCTTTATTATCTGCCCTAGTTAGATAGTTAGAACATGTTATTCAATTCCCTAATGAGTGAGTAGTCTCCTCGTTTGTTAGGGTTAGATTTGGGGAATGCTTGAGAGATGAAGATCTCTCACCCCTTTCTTGCCCATCACACGTTTTTATAGGACCCTATTCATACATGCACACCGCTCCCTACGGCACCCTATCCCACGAGGTAGCGGTGATATCGTAGTATAAACGACCGGTTGCATGTGTTTTCTATGGAGATTAGTGTAAGGATTAAGAAAGGAAGGACAAGAACCTAAAGGAAGAAACATCGTTTCTTCCCGATGGTACTAATCCCCTTTATTAATAATTACCATAACACCTAAAGAGATCTAATTTAGGGCATTGAAAGCGGTGAGGAATATTGATTTTCCAAAATTAACCTAAACCTAACCCTAGCAAGATTCTAGTCCTAGTCTAGATCTACTTAGTTTTTAAATTTAATCAATCCGACAACAATCGGAATTAACTCGTTAGAACAATTAGGAAATACACAAAATCCCTGTGGACCGACCCATACTCACCGGCTAGCTACCAAGCGACGCCGTTCTTGATTGCGGTTATAAATATTCTTTGATCTAAAAATCATTAAATCAAATGGCGCCGTTGCCGGGGATGGCGTGTTATTTTCTTTTTGTAATTTCGGGTTAATATAAATTGAAAAATCATAAAAACTGAAAAATTAAAAAATATAAAAAAAATTATCACCTTGTTATTTTGTGAAGGGTATTTTCGTTTGAATTTTGCAGGACCGACGAACGAGTTCAGATCTGGAAAATTCCAGAGAGCAAAACAGAAAACCCTAGATCTGAGCAACAGAGGATTTCCACAACAGAACAACAGAAGAAATTTGGAGGGCCGAGTCAACAGGACGACCGCGCTTCCGCCGCGAGACCCCTGCTCTGACCGCGCTTCCGCGGTGTGTTGGTGACGTCAGCGAAGTAAATCTGCACTGTAAGCTCCCTTTCTCTTTCCTCTGAACCCTTGATATATCTTCTGTAAAAAAATTCCTGCAGGATTCTTTGCGCCAAAATTTCTCCCCTTCCAATAATTGATCTTGTGCAGGATTCTTTGCGTCGTGCTAAAAAAAATTTTTTGCAGGTGTTTGATTGTGTTTACTGCTTTGCATATTTAAAACTGAATTTAAGGGGCTTTTACACCAATCCAGATTGGGTGAGGATTTCATCACCTTTCCCAGAACCCCAAAAATCACATAAGGCATATTGCATTGACCTTCAATTAATTAAAAAAGATTAGACTCAGCCCTAAGGACTTCGCGCTCAGTAGGACAAAGGAATAGTTGTAGGCATCGACCGTTGATCCTAACCTGACTTTGTAGTGCCTAGGCTAGACAGGTAGTGAAAGGTAACTTTAAAAGGCCCGTCTCACGGTGATTCGTGAGCGGATCCCTCCTTTCGCTACTTGTGATTACCTGGCCACAATTGGCGGTGAAGAGGCGGTTTGAGGTCCTATTTCTTGCCCTTTGTAACAGTTAGGAGCTGTCTAGCTGACCCTAGATCTAGGCCTGATTGTGCATTTATGGTTGATTGAACGTGTGTCTAAGCCTTTTATTGAAAATCTTTTTGCAAAAAGCTCCACATAAAAAAAACACAAAAAGAAAAAAGGAAATTTTTTTACAAAAACTTGCAACTTGTCGCTAAGAAATCCGTGCACCTCACTTCCACCCACATTCTTTTTGCTTCTCCTTTTTTACATCATGGGTACCCTACCTCACAAAACCCTTGCCGAACTTTGGCACCCTGTACCAAACTTCGCTTCATACGCGAATTGTTTCGGTCGAATTACGGACGGCCCCTCCATGCCCAAATTTTTTATGAAAGATCGAATAGAAGCGTAGGAGAAACAGTTGGACTTCGCAATCCACTTTGTATCAACCATTTCAACCTTCACCACCTTCATACGTTGATACTACTTTTTCGAGTCCTTTTGTAACTCCGAAAGCCATGTCTATTGCTGAACATATTGAACAATCTTGTAACCGATCTTTCACTCCTTTCAACACTTCTAGTTCTTGGGATCAACAAGTCCATTCACCTTTTTATCCGAATGTTGATCCTGCTCCTGTCCAACCATTCAATTCCTACCATTCCTACCCAACTTTCACACCTTCCCTAGACATTGCTTCTACACAGCCATTTAGGAGTTTCCAGAATCCAAGCAACTTTGAATCTTTTACTGAAACCCCTTCACAACCCATGTCTAGTCTGGAACAGTCGTTGGAAGCCTATATGGTAGCGACAAACCAAATGATGAGAAATGTGGATGCGTCCATGGCCGCCCTTATGCAACCTAGTGAACCGGTAGCTAGTTTTTAACTAGCTCCAAATCTTCCAATGTATGATGAGGCGGTTGGATAGAGTGAGAATTTGAGAGGAGAGAGTGAGCTGTGCACCCTTTCAAATCAAACCTACCCATTACCAATTGAATTCCACAACTCCAGCTTTCAAACAAGTGTCCCAAATGATTCATCAGTTGAAAATAAAATATTTAATGAGTTGTGCGACTTTGTAATGCTTGATTTTCCAGATTGTGAAGAGCCCTTTTCAAGTGAAACCATCACCGATCCTTTTGACCTTTACACCTCCACTCTAGAACCTGAATTGATAAATATCCATGCTTTTGATGAGGTGTCTGAAAAAATAGATTTTCACTTGATTGAGGATATTGACGCCGGGAATATTTTGGATGATGAGCCCGTAAATTTGACTGAAATTTTATCTCCAATTCATCATCCCGAGTCATTAAATGTTTCTCCCGAACTTCATATGCGTCTTGATTTTGATGATAATTGCATGGATGAGATAACTTTTGAGGAGAATTATGAGGATAGTATTGAGGATAGTATTGAGGATGAAACAGTTTTGTTTGATGTGTCGGATTTTCCAATTCATCCTCCTGAACCTTTAACGGTTATATTTCCTAAATCACCCTCCATCCTTTCCATCGTTCCGACCATGCAGAAGATCACACGGGAGGACTGTGAGCTTGAAAGATTTCTATTCGATCACAGCAGTTTGGACGCCACTAGTGCGTACCTCTTTGAACCTGACACAGTTCTCACAGACGATAATGATTACGAGTGTTTTACTTTTTTGGACGATTTTGAAGACTCACCGCCCGAGTTTGAGTCCTTTGAATTTTCAGATGAGTTAGTTGAACCATCAGACTCGGTTGCTTACAGTCATTTCGAACCATTGATGGAATCATTCGAGTTCGAGACAGATTACTTAGGTGAGAATAAGACTATCCCTAAATCACTCCCTTTCGTCCTTCCTATCGTTTCGACCATGCAAGAATCCGTCGCGTTTCCATTTTCAATGGATGGTTTACCAAGTTCAACGTACCCATGTTTTCTTGCGAATCTTGAGGGATTTGACCCCATTTCTTGACGGGTTGATAGATTAGCACAATCAATTTTAACATGTCGGACATCACAAATTGTGCTAATTTATTCACTCAATTTACACCCTCAAGTTCGTGCTACACTTTTTTTTCTCTTCCGCCATTCTTCTCCGCATATACCGAGACCATATTCCAACCTTCTTCTCATACGGTCTCGTGTGTTTCTCAACTCCTTTCTCTACACTCCATTGTTCCACCAACCCTACCATTATCACGATAGAATTTTTGAATGGTTGGTGCTAACTTTTGGCCTGTGTAAGGCCTTGTATAGTTTGATTTTTCTCCTTCCTGACTCTGAACTTTAACGCTTAAACAGTGGAAACACTGTCTCACTTAAGTTTGGGGGGAACCTTGTTGTATATATTGTTTTTTTGTTTTTTCTTTTAACAATAAAAAATAAAAAAATTTATAAATAAACAAACAGGAGAGTGCCGACATTTTCAACCCTCTTGGTGTATCCTGACAGTAAGGACACTGTCAAATTTAAGTTTGGGGGTGTGCTCGGTAAGTTTTCTTCCTTCGCATTCATGTGTAGATTTTTGCATTTGCATACTTATTTTAAAACCCATAAAAATTAAAAATTTTAAAAATTATAAAAATTAAAGTATTCAATTTTGGCCATAATTGACTTGAGTTTGAAAAAAAGGTTTACTAGCTAGAAACAACTAGATCTTATACTTAGTAAATTAAAAAAACCCTAAAAATAACCTTTCTTAAAATTTAACGGTAGAAAGTATATGTATTTGTAGTTTACTTAGAAATAGGCAAATTTTGAGTTCATTTCTTGGGCTAAGTCAAAACAAGGGAAAATTATTGATATTTTTATTAAAGTATAAGTTTGAAAAATAATTCCTAAGCTTAAGTCTAAATTATGAAAATATATACCCTACAAATTGCACAAACACGAACCTTGAAACTTGGAATATTAGAAGAGACCTTGAAATGCTCTTGTCTAAAGTCCTTAGTATAAAGAAAAATAAAATAAAAATTCAAGTGAATAAAGAGATAAAAAAAATGGACACTGGTTTTTGTAATTACTTAAGGCTGCATTAATAGAAAAAAAAATTAGCAAGGGTGCTTCATCATCTAGTGCCTTAGACCAACTGGTTTGGGAGTCACTGCTAAAGCCTTAGGTGTTACAATACTAGGAATAACGCTTTAATGTGTGAACACATTTTGTAATCGGTCGTTGGTACCTCAAGAAGTATTAACGGTCGCATGAAGGATGTGTGAGCAAATTTCATCTAAAAATTCACCAATTAAGAAATGCTTTGGACGACGGACAAGAGTATGATAGCTTGATTTGAATTTCCAAGTGTAGGGGTTACATATACACACACGTAGGGGTATGTGATTGGGGTTTAGATAAGAGATAGAAATGAAGAATAAGACTTATATCTTTAATAGAGATGATAAAAATTCCTAAGTTGAGATAGAACCCTAGAAGGAAAACTTAAAAGATGCTAAAAGCTAAGTCTACAGAACATATATAATCTTAAGTTAAATAATATGGAAGTGTGAAGAATACGGGTGGATAATTTCTGAGTCAAAGATAATAAAGTTCTTGTTAGAAAACCTAATTGGAGAATAAAAGTCAATGGGCCGAACTGATAGGATTTTGTGGGTAGTATCCGCTGAAAACCCTCAGGAGACAACACTCCTCCTACTAGGGACACCTAGAGGTTTAACGGCTTGTTGTGCAATCGTGATTCCCTGCGAAAGTGAGGTTAGGATTTTGTTGAGAATAAAACTAGGTTTGCTCGAGGACGAGCAAAAGATAAGTTTTGGGGTATTTGTTCATACCATAATTTTGCATTATTTTATACCCCATTCTTATTCAGTTTACAAATAAACAGGTGCTTTTGACCCATGTCTGCTATATAGTTGCAGGTTACAGGTTCTCGGAACAAAAACAGTGAAGAAGATAAAAAGACGATACAAAAGTGAGACTACGACCAACAAATGGAAAGATCTTGATCATGCCTACATTTTGAAGACTAAACGAAGATTAATGGAAGATTTCACAAAGAACAAAGGCAGTGCAAGGTTCAAGACTTCGACATGAAGCAAGCGGTAAAAGTCCACGACTTTATTCACTATGGAAATCTGGAAGGAATATAGAAGACAATCTGAGAAACCAAGAGAAGAAAAGAGAAGAAAAATGCAACCAGAATCATCCCAGAAAATTACAGCCAACGATCCCTCCATATAGCCGTTGAACCGCGGCCAAACATAGGCTTTGGCCGCGGATCCGCGGCCGTCTGTCGTACGTGCGTGGCGCGTGTCGGTGGTGTCGGTGCGACAGTGCATTTATTAGGTTTTTCTTGGGGTAAAATTGTAATTGCAGATGTGAGTCGATTGTAACCCTAAGGTTTCTATGTTCTATAAATAGAAGCCCTAATACCTCTTTTGAGCTATGCCTCTTCTTGTGCCTCATTTCATCTATCTAAATTCAGATCTGTAAATTTCTGTAAAGAAGGAAGAGAGAATCAAATAAAAATTAGGAGTAAGTTTTCCTTTCATTACCCTAGTTAAATTTTATTTCCATGCCCTAGGTAATTTCTTTCTTGCCCTAGCATAGATCCTTATCATTTGCCCTAGTTAGATAGTTAGAACATGTTATTCAATTCCCTAATGAGTGAGTAGTCTCCTCGCTTGTTAGGGTTAGATTTGGGGAAGGCTTGAGAGATGAAGATCTCTCACCCTTTTCTTGCCCATCACATGTTTTTATAGGACTTCATGCATACATGCACACATCGCTCCTACGGCACCCTATCCCACTAGGTAGCGGTGATACCGTAGTATAAACGACCGGTTGCGCGTGTTTTCCATGGAGGTTAGAGTAAGGATTAAGAAAGGAAGGACAAGAACCTAGAGGAAGAAACATCGTTTCTTCCCGATGGTACTAATCCGCTTTATTAATAATTACCATAACGCCTAAAGAGATCTAATTTAGGGCATTGAAAGCGGTAAGGAATATTGATTTTCCAAACTTAACCTAAACCTAACCCTAGCAAGATTCTAGTCCTAGTCTAGATCTACTTAGCTTTTAGATTTAATCAATCCGACAACAATCGGAATTAACTCGTTAGAACAATTAGGAAATACACAAAATCCCTGTGGACCGACCCGTACTCACCGGCTAGCTACCAAGCGACGCCGTTCTTGATTGCGGTTATAAATATTCTTTGATCTAAAAATCATTAAATCAGCTGGTGTCCAATGCAGAGTTTTCAGGTATTCTAAATTTGTATGTTCCTTTGATTCGTAGGTTTGTGTTGTTCGGGATCTATGCATTTGTTTGTTTTACACACTTTGTGCCGTGGTTGGGTCGTGAGTCGTGTTAACTCGATCAGCCGTTTGTTGTGTTAACTTCTGTCAGTGATTCTTTTGTTGTGCAACACGTATTTCGGTCGTGTGCCAATCAGATAGGAGATAGAGATTCGTCCGTCGATCGGTTCCTTCTAGAGATGTTGGACTTTGACGTTCTCCTGGGCATGGACTGGTTACCTACGTGCTATGCGTCTGTGGACTGCCGTGAGAAAACAGTCAGATTTTGTTTTCCCGGCAAGTCAGTTCTTATTGTGCGTGGGGACAGTGGTGCCACCCCTCACAGCTTGAATTCAACCCTTTTCGCTGGTCGGCTTTTGAGGAGAGGATGTCGAGGATTCTTGGCTTTCATTCATGATACCGTAGCCACAGTGGGTTTGTTGGACCGGGTTCCTGTCGTGCGGGAGTTTCCAACTTTGTTCCAGATGAGCTGGCGGAGCTTAGGGAGCTTAAGGATCAGCTGCAGAGATTCTAGATAAGGAGACTTGTACGTCCAAGTGTTTCGCTTTGGGGAGCTCCTATTCTGGTCGACAAGAGAAGGACGGCAGTTTGTGGTTGTGCATTGATTGATCGTTAATTGAACCGAGTTATGGTGCAGATAAGTATCATTTACCTCGCATTAACGATTTGTTCGATCAGCTCCAGGGTGCGAGACATTTTTCTAGGTATGTTTGGGATCGGTTCATCATTGGTTGCGGGTTCGGAGTGATGAAATTCCAAAGTTTGCTTTCTGTGCGCGCTTTGGGCAGCATGAGTTTTTGGTGGTGTCGTTGGACTCACCAATGCCCTAGCAGCATTTAAGGATGTGATGAACCAGGTTTCTTCAGGCCGTTCCTCGACCAGTTGATTATTGTGTTATTGATGACATTCTGGTCTATTCCAATATGTCATGAGGAACTTGAGCAGCACTTGAGGATTTTCTTTGCAGACATTGGGAGAGCCCCAGTGGTTTGCTAAATTCTCAGAGTGTTCCTTCAGGCTTGGTTGTGTTGTCTTCCTAGGTCATGTAGTTACGGGAGACGGTATTCGTATGGACCCGATGAAGATCGAAGCCGTACAGCTTGGCCAAGACTTGCAATGGGGACAGTTGTCCGCAGTTTTGGGCTTAGCAGGTTTTTACCGCCGTTTCGTGCAGGATTGTTTATGTATCGCTGCACCGTTGACTAGACTGACCGGGGAAGGAGGTTCCTTTTCTTGGACTGAGGCATGCGTGCGGAGTTTTCAGCAGTTGAAGACTCGGTTGACAACTGCATCAGTTCTTTCTTTACTTCTGGATCGGGCGACTTTGTTGTTTACTGTGATGTTTCGCGAGTGAGGCTCGATTGTGTACTGATTTGGCACTATAGAGTTATCGCTTTTTCTCCCCGATGGTTGGAGGAAGTACGAGTAGGATATCCCACTCATGATCTGGAAATGGCCGCGGTGGTCGTGCGTTGAAGATTTGGGACACTACTTGTATGGAGAGCCATGTCAGATTTTTACGGACCACCAGAGCTTAATGTACATCTTCCTGCAACGGGTTTTGATTGTTGAGATAACGCCGTTGGATGGAGCTTGTAAAGGATTGTGATTGTAAGATCCTTTATTACCCGTGGCAAGGCGATTGTGGTAGCTGATGCTTGAGTCGTAGGCCCGGGGTTAGCTTGTCCCAGTTGTGCGCAGTTCTGAGACAGTCTTCTGCAAATTTACAGTTCTTGTACGATCGTGGAGTATATCTTAAGTTCGCCTCTACTGAGGAGACAGTTTGCTCATGTCCACGCCCGTCCACTTTTACTTAACCGTTTTCATGAGGCAAAGCCCACTGATGTTCGTTGTCTGTGATACTTGAGCATGTTCGGCAGGGTAAAGATTCAGAGTCCTTGATTTGTGACTAGGGTATGCTACGTTTAGGGACGTGTTGTGTGTACCTGATACTAATGGGTAGAGATGCGAGATCCTAGAAAAGTCACACTAGTCATCCTTCTGTGTTCGTCCAAGTTCCACCACGATGTGACGTGACTTGTGAGATAGTTACGGGTGGGCAGGGATGAAGAGTGAAGTTTCGGATTTCGTTTCGAGGTGTCTGTCTTGTTGCGAGCTAAGGTTGAGCATTTGAGACCGGCTGGAGAGTTGCAACCTTTAACCGTTCCGGAGTGGGAATGGGATCAGATCTCCATGTTTCTCGTTGTGGTGTCTACCCAGGTCTAGACAGGTTGTGACTCCATTTGGGTGTTGTTGTCCGGTTATGCTCAGTTTGCTCAGTTGTTCTTTGTTAAGTTTGTGCGTTTGCACGGAGTTCCTTCATGTGTTGTATCCAATAGAGGCACCCAGTTGGCTAGCCGTCTTTGGCCGAAGCTTCAGGAAGCATTGGGTACTGGTTGAGCTTTAGCTGCGCTCTTCCATCTGTGAGACGATGGTCAGTAAGAGCAGACTATACAGGCTCTAGAGGATATGCTTGTGCGTACGTACTAAGTGTTTGTTGGCAGTTGGGATCGTCACTTGCCATTGTTAGGGTTCTCTTTCGATAGCTGTTATCAGGAGACATTCCAATTGGAAACCTTTAGGCTTTTTTTTGGTAGGTGGTGTCGATCGCCAGTCGATTTTTCTGACTCTGCGAGAGTAGGATTTTTTTTTGGACCCCAGCTAGTCATGAGACTACGGAAATTATCCAGTTGATTCAGGTCAGGATGAGAGCAGCCCAGTGCAGACAGGAGTCTTATGCCGACCGTGGTGGTCGCAAACTTGAGTTCGCAGTGGGAGATCATGTATTCCTACGAATTTTTCCAATGAAATGGTATGTTGAGTTTTGGGAAGCTTAGTCCCAGATTGTTGGTCCTTTGAGATCCTCGAGCGAGTTAGTTTCGTTGCCTATAATTTATCACTTCCGCCCAGATTATTTAGTATTCACCCCGTATTCCTTGTGTCGATACTTCGCAATTACCTTCATGAATTTTCTCACATGATTCAGTATCAGACCATTTAGCTTGGACGCGATCTTTCGTTCACCAGCAGCCGATAGTTTTAGTGGATCGGTAGGTGGAGGGACTTCGGTCAAGGGTCTTGCTATCTGTGAGGGTTCTTTGGCATAGCCTTCTAATGAGGTGATCACTTGAGTGGCTGCGAGCGAGATGCGGAAGACTTTCCCTCATCTCTTTGAAGGTACGCGTAGATGAATTTTAAATTCGGGGACCAAATTTCTTTAAGGGGGGAAGATTGTAACGTTTTAGAAATCGTTTTACGAATTTTCCGTTTTTAGGTAAAATAAATTGTATTTTCCTTAAAAACCTAGAAGTGATCTTTTTGCAATATAGAATTCACTGCACCTAGTTTAGCTAGGAAATTGCTAGTTTGCGGGTTTTTGTAAGCCATTGGTAATTTTTCTGCATTTTAATATTTTTCCATAATTAAAATATTATTTTAATGCTTTATTTGTGCACTTTATTAGTGGTAATTACAATTTGGATTAGGTTAATTGCTCCTAATTTGGATCTATGCTAAGTTAATCACTAGATTAAGTTCTAAACCTTTTTCACCAAAATATCTAGATATTTATGTAATTAGAATGAATTTTTGATGAAATTTTAAAGATGACATAAAGCATTTTTGTTTTATTATGCAATTATTGCTATTTCTTCTAGAATTTTCTACAAAATTCCACAAAACTCTAGCTCTTCTTCCTTTGGCCGGCCACTTCTTTGCTTGCTACCATCTCTTCTCATTTGCCTCATTTCTTCATTTCAAAGCTTCACAAATTCATCAAAAAATCACAAATATATCACACAAACTTATAATTAAATCAATACCCAATATTCTTCATCACTAATCTAGCTTGGATCTTCAATCAAGTGAGGATTTTTGGAGGCTTAACTTTGGTTTTTTTCTAGTTGCAAGTGGTGTTTCTTATGACGTATAAATCCTAACCCTAATGCTTAATTCTTTTTTTAATACCTTAATCTCAATATTAGATGCTAATTTAAACTTTCAATTTCATGTTTTGAATTTCAAGAAAATGGTTTTGGATAATCAAGTTAGGGTTTTGATTAGTAAAAAGGGTTAATTGATAAGTTAAGCTTGATGAAAACTTAACCTAGTTGCTAGTTTGTTAAATGATATTTTCTAATTGTATAATTAAGCTAATTAGCAAACTAAGTTTTTACTAAATCCTAATTAAGTGAGATTAAAATTATAGTATTGGTATGAGTGGTTTAATCTTGCTAATAAGTGATGGTTGTAATTTCTAGTTTTGGTGAAAACTTGTAGTTTTGTGCTAAAATGATATAAGTTGCTTACTAGATTTTAGGATAATTTAGGCGTGAGTTTCTTTGGACGTTGCGACGTTATTTATATTAATTCCACGCTATATCTTGTGTTGTGAATGCGCGATCGGTACGATCAGGGTCTAGGCTTGGTAGTTATGTCGCTTTGCGTTCTTAGTTAGGGTCGTGCCGATGTCGTTCGTGTCTTTGTGTATCTTTTGCTCTTGAGTTGGTTTCGTAATGTCGCTACGCGCGTTAGCCACTAGACGGACACTTGAGAGTATGTTGGAGTTGGTGCGTTGGTCAAACGTAGTTTGTACGTGTTATTGGTCGATTGCTAATATACACTTGTTATATTGTTATATGCTTTCAGGATCGCAGGAGGGGACTTCGGGCGCTGCGAAGAAGGGAAAGCGAGTTGTTGGCTTTACTTAGCCAGGATTGTTGGTGAGTAGATTTAACATCTACAGGGGGATCGCCCGTATGGCGTTATGCGTCTGTGCTAGATCAAATGACATGACTATTAGTTAGAAGTATACGGAATTGATTGTGCATGTACGCCTTTGTTGCTTATCTCATTTGCTTGTGTATGGACTTAGTATTAATGAGACACAATACCATTATTGACGGTTCATGTTTCATGAGCACTAATTGTATGCTACACACACCGTCGATAATTTCTATGACACACACAACACCTATACATATGTGATATTGTATTGTTTAGGGACATTGAGACATGATCCTTATTTCCTTTTGTGCATATGACATATAGCATACCTATATACCTACATGCTTACACATATGCCTTGACATGCTTACATGCTAGTTACCTATATACCTATATGGTATTGTACCATTAGTGATAGGTATATACACATATAAGACATAGATGCATGTACATCTTGCATACATACTTACACTTATATCTGGAGGGTATTACATCATTGCTGATAGATAGATACATATACATTTCTATACCTACATATTTACACATATATCTGGCTATAGCTACATGTTCACCTTTATTTGATGTTATATGGACTTGGAGAAATTAGGAACCGCATGATATATATATTAACTTGTTGCAGTTAAATAGCGGCTTTTCTTTTATATATGTTCATATTACAGTTTTATGTTGCATATATTATATTCATGGTCTTTCGCATTGAGATATGGATTTTTCATGATGTTTTCTGGATTTGAGGACCGTGGTAGTTTCAAGAAATTATGCATTATTTGAAAAGCCCGGTTTCTCTTGATATGATATTTCAGCAGCCACCATAAGATTTTTCGGTTCTGATATGTATACCCCATGCGAGGAGGCGTCGTGGGCCGTGTGTGGGTACAAGGTGGGGCCTGGAGGTACCCCGGGGAAAGAAGATCGATGGACCACGCCGATGAGCCTGACAGGGGAACCATACTGTTAGTGTTTATGCCCTAGAAGGCCATTACTGTATCATACTAGTTTGTATATTACTTAATGGAAGCTTGGGATATTCACATGTATATAACAGTCTTGCTAAACATGGTATTATGCTACTTGGTTTTTCTATCTTAATATGTGAGTATACGTATTGATAGAGCTCTTAGGATCTTGCTTGACTACCAGCGTTGTGATGGCAGTCACACTAGTGGGGGCTGGGTAGTCTACAAGCACATCCTTATTCAGGTCCCTGGTCGTTGGATTATCGAGACAGAGCATCGATACTCCGGAGTAGACTAGTGTGTACGCTTCTCATCCCAGTTGGGGAGATGGTCTGTCCCACAGCCGTCAGTACGTCGTACTGGAGATAGTATGCAGGTGCTCGTTAGGTTACGGGTACACCGGACAGGACTCACAGGGGACTATTGGTTGGTTTTATACCAGTCGTCAGTGAACAGTTCCCAGGTGACATGAGTACAGCATAGTCCGCAGACTTGACACTGCTACTTCGCCTCGAGTGTGTCCCACTGTTCTTAGATTGCTACCCTACCACGGCTCAAAGGAGTCGTGCAAACAGGTAGCAGTTGGGTGCAGTCCCGAGCACTTGGAGGCAGTGGCGGTTAGACAGGATTCGTCTCTCCCGGTATTGGGAGTTGATATCGCGCTGTGTCAGAGAGCCATTACGCAAAGTCCCTGGCCAGGGCAAGCGAGATTTGCTGGTAGGTTCCAGTAGTTTCTCAGGGTGTAATGGGCTTCGCTCCGACACGACTTATACCGCTATTAGGGGACTGAAGCTTGCCGCCCCCCTAGGCCCGATATGCGATAGTCTAAGACGAACGGACCGGACTGTACGGAGATTGTCACATCAGACTCAGTAGGAGTTCGGATGGGTTCCCTCATCGGCCTTCTTATCGACATCTACCTGAGGACCGTTACGTACAGCTAGTACCGCTTGCGGTCTGTGGTTAAACCCACTGCCAGCGTAGTAGTCGAGTCTCTAAAGTCCCACACAGAGAGTTTCCCTACTCCAGGCGAAACGATATAGAGGTCGTATGGTTTTACGACAAGGGTTCGGACGCATACGTGTGTTTTCGCACGTACGACTTTCGGACAGTTTTTACCAGTCGGCTTTGGTTTAAGCCAGTTACTGGTATCCGGTTATTGGATTTATACAGTCTAAAGTTTTTCCGTATTTTTGCGGAAAGGAGGGGCGTTCTCGTAATTGCGCGAGAAGCTTCTAGAAGATGGTGACTAAGGAGGTTTAGGTGGCATATACAATGAATGTGATTAGTGAGTCATATGGATGATTCATCCATGTCATTAATGCATCATAAATGCTTAATGACTCATGGATGTGAATCATCACTAGATATTATCAAGCATGGTTGTTAAATTCATTTCTTTTCTTTTCTTGATAAAAGAAATGCTTGATATCTATTATCATAACTCATTCTTCTCACTTCATGATCATCCTCACCTTCTCTCTCCTCAAGCTCTCCCTCTTCAAACCCTAATCCTCCCCTCTCATGTGTTGAGTACAAGGATTAGTTAGACTACTTAATCCATAACCCTCTCTATATTTCACCTAGCTTCTTTGATTAGCACTTAGAGAAGTTTAGTTGCCTCAAGTTTAGAGGCTAAGCTTGGAGTAAAGCTCTCGGGTGGATCGTCTACTACTTCGAGAAGGCCGAGGAGGAGGTGGAGTTCGCATAGATGAAGGACACGATTCGTTAGGTATAATCCCTAAACATAGTAGCATAGAAACTCTATGTTTTTAGTTAGTTATCGTTTAGCTTCGATTCAAGCGGTTAGTCGATGTTTGTTCACTAAACAAGTTCGTTTTTGAAAATTCCGCCTCCCCACAAGTATTAGGGTGTTGTACATCGACTTACAGTAGTATCAGAGCCTCGCTAAACAATAAATAACTTACTTGCAAATTTGTATGAATTTCGAACGGAAAAAACGAAACCGGAAAAACCCGAAATCACAAGTTTCTGTCGTTTTTTAAATAAAGTCCAAAAAATTTTCAGGGAGGTTCAGAAAGCTTAAAAAGACAGTAGGAGAACACCCAAGAAATTTGGGCCCCTGAATCGCTTAAAGCGCAGCAGAACCGCGGCGGATCGCACCGATCCGCCGCGCTTCCGCCGCCGAGTTGGCGATTCAGGAACCCAAATTTCCTGTGTTGCTTCTCTGTGATATTTGGTATTTTCTGAAAGGTTTTATTTTTGCTCAGGTTTCAGATTTACAGAGAAGTATTGGAGCAAAATTAAAAGTGTTTAATCGATCGAAAATATACAGTATTTGCTTGTTGGATTATATCTGTGTTTGTATAATGTGTTCGTAAACCTCCCCTAACTGCTAGTATGTCGGTTGGCAGGGGGTTGCACATTTCTGTAATGGTTTTTACTGTTTGTGGATATGAACTGTGTTGGACTGTTGTGATGATTAGCCGGGGTTATGTGATTGGTTATTATTTAATTCATTTGATGTAAATGTAATTTGTTGTAATATTATTTTGCGGGGCACATCCAGGTTGCGGTTGTAGCCACCGTTGTATTATTTCATTTTACTGTTTTTGCTCCTAGGACAGACCCAAGGTGGGGTGCACAAACTGCCGGGCGGGTAGTTTGCCGTACTCGTTGGGGTCTTGGGTCGGGTAATGGCTATTCATCACAACTGTGTAATCCGTCTTTTGTTGCAGGCTCAAAACAAACACGGATTGCTTGCAAATCCAATAAAGTTCATCTGTGATCTGGAATGCCTATTATTGCGTCTGACGAATGTACAATATCTATATATGATAGCTATTTAGACATCACTTATGTTTTACACCCGCGCTAGCCCAGCCCCCGCTCTGTCGTTAGTTAAGTAACCTAACGGGTGATGACGGGACCCCGTGGCGAATGCGGATGGCATAAGAGGACATTGTATTTTCGTTGTTTTCTGCAATGATAGGTTAATGATGGGACGCATTATCTATAATGCAAAGAAAAACAAACCAAAGTTTAAATCGTTGGAACAATTTAAAAGAAACCACTCGGTTAATTTTAAAACAGATATTTTTAAATGCGGAGACTTAACCACTCCTTTTAAAAGCTATCAGGTTCCTTCGGTTATATCAAGTTCACTACGTTCATGGTTTCGCCAAAACCAGTCGTAGCCCTCCGTCATTTCTTATGGATGGTCAGTAGTATTCAAGCTATGCTTGTTGGCTTACGTCAAGGCATAGTGTTTGGTAGCTGCTAGGGTATTCATTTGTTGCATAGATAGATGTGTTGGTTTGGGACAGTCGCATTACCTTGTTGGCTTACGTCATGGGTATATACGGGTGGGTTCAAATTAACAAGATAATGATGGGCAGAACTTGACATGTGACTTATGATTTGTTGGCATACATCAAGGTCATAAGAGCATGGGGCAAAAACTTATATCGGGAATTTCTAAAGAAACTGAAATTTGCAAAGAGATGCATACCATTTGGAGTTTGATGAATGTTGGTAGGATTCCTTCAACATTATCATACGATGATATTTGGATCCCGATCCTACTGTGAGTATATGCTACTTATCAGGATATTCGTCACTTAACGATCAATGCTATAAACCAAGTAGGTGTCCAGAAAAGTGTCAGCGGGGTTACGCCCCCAGAGAAAAGAGGTTATTTAATTAAGGAACTTCGCGAAAGCGTTGGAAAACCTCCCTCGAAGTATCGACACTAGCCTGGATGAACGGTTAAGCAAGAATTGTAGGGTGAAAATAGTCCTGGCTAATTCTTCTTTTATGGTTTGAGGAAGGATTTGAGAAACAATGGGAGCCATCCAGTTTAGATAAACTAAAAACCACTCTAAACTTGCAAGAGCATCATGCTAAAGAGTTTTCTTCTCTCTCTCCTAATTGCAGCGACCCTGAAAATGACTGGACTTAAGTTACTTTTAGAGAAAAATATACTGACAGGGCCAAACTATAAAGATTGGCTGCGGAATGTCAAAATGGCTTTGACCTATGGCAAATTGGGGTACGTCCTCACCACTATGGCACCTGCTGTCCCTGGTCCCAAATCCAGCAATGCGGATAAGGAAATCCGCAAAACCTGGGATTTAGATTGCGCGAAAGCCAAGTGCATCGTGCTTGCCTCAATGAACAATGAACATCAGAGGAGGCACGAGGATATAACCCTAGATGGCATATTTCTCCATACAAAGGAACTTTATGGAGAGCAATCTCGTATAGCAAGATACGAGACCTCTAAGAACTTGTTTCGAGCGAGGTTGGCTGTCGGGTCATCGGTAGGAGAACATGTCCTAAAGATGATCGGCTATATTGAAGAGCTCGTAGACCTTGGGATGACTTTGGATAATGAGCTCTATACAGACCTTATTCTCCAGTCCCTTCCTCCCACCTACGCCCAGTTTATCCTGAACTTCAACCTTCAAAGAAAAGAAGTTGAACTTCTGGAACTCCTAAACATGTTAAGGAGTGCAGAGGGCACCTTACAGAAAGCAAGGGAAACACCCGCTATGTTTGTTAGCGGTGCATCTTCTTCCGGGTCCAAGGCTAAGGCCAAAGGAAGGAAGAAGAAGGCCGCCACCAAACCTAGAGGAGGTGTTAGTAAGGTGGGAGGGAAGGGAAAGAAAAAGTTTGCGGTACCGGTAGTTGGCCAGGATGAATGCTTCCATTGTCACAGGAAAGGGCACTGGAAGAAGGATTGCAAGGCGTGGAACGCCAAGAACCAGGAACCGAAGCAAGCTGTGGCTTCGACTTCAGGTGTGTTTGTAATTGAGAATTGTCTGTCGATCAACTCTACTTCCTGGGTATTGGATACCGGATCAGGATCTCATATTTGCAATTCATTGCAGGCACTGAGAAACCATAGAGTGCTGAAGGAAGGTGATATGACCCTAAAGGTTGCTAACGGAGCTAGCGTGGGAGCTGCGTCCGTCGGGGATTATCACCTAGGATTGACAAGTGGACACATTTTGGTTTAACTGTTTTTTGTACCAAGCTTAACGTGTAATATCATATCAGTTTCCTTGTTATCAAATAAAGGTTATGATTTCACGTTTGTAAGAGATGTTGTTAATATCCATCTTAATCATGGTTTGATTGGGTCCGGTACACTAAATAACGGTATATATGTTTTAAACCAACTCCAAATTTTCAATGTCCAAAACACACTTAAAAGAAAGTCTCCAGATTTAAATAAAGCTTTCTTATGGCATTGTAGACTGGGTCACATCAATGAGAGAAGGTTGACTAAGTTGCATAGAAAAGGATATTTGGACTCGTTCGAATATCAAACTTATGACACTTGTCAATCTTGTCTCAAAGGAAAGATGACAAAGACTCCATTTACTGGACAAGGAGTAAGAGCGAGCGAGCTCTTAGGACTCATACACAGCGATGTATGCGGTCCAATGTCTACACATGCAAGAGGTGGTTATTCCTACTTCATTACTTTTACAGATGATTTCTCTAGGTTTGGACATGTCTTCTTAATGAAGCATAAATCCGAGGCCTTTGAGAAATTCCAGGAATACAAGAGTGAAGCGGAAAACCAAACAGGCAAAAGTATTAAGACACTGAGATCTGATCGAGGTGGAGAATACTTAAGTGCCGAGTTCCTAGGTTACCTAAAAGAGAAAGGAATTCTCTCTCAGCTTACTCCTCCATACACTCCACAGCACAACGGTGTATCGGAGAGACGGAATCGAACCCTATTGGATATGGTACGATCCATGATGAGTAATGCTGAGTTACCGCGATCTTTCTGGGGTTATGCGCTAGAATCAGCGACATATCTTTTGAACAGAGTTCCAACCAAAACTGTGCCTACCACACCATATCAGATATGGAGTGGGAAGAAACCCTATCTTCAGTACCTGAAGACATGGGGATGTCCAGCTTTTGTAAAAAAGCAGCATCCGGACAAGCTCGAGGCACGCTCAGTAGAGTGTAAGTTTGTGGGATATCCAAAGAACTCTATGGGATATTTTTTCTATTACGCAGAGGAACAAAAGGTTTTTGTTTCTCGTCATGCCCGCTTCTTAGAAACTGAATTTTTAGAAAATCAGAAGAGTGGGAGCGTAGTAGAACTGGAAGAAATTCCAGAACCACAAACTGCTACTGAAAGTTTGGTAGAACCGGAAGTTCAAGAAGTACAGGACATTCCCGCACCCCTCCGCTGGAGTAGTAGGCCGTCTCATCCGCCTGAGAGATACTACGGTTTTCTCATAGACGGGGATAGAGAGGATTGCATCATAGATGATGATGAACCTATTGACTTCCAGCAGGCCATCCAGAGCGGCGACTCGGTACGATGGCTAGATGCAATGCGGACCGAAATGGAGTCCATGTACACCAACAAAGTATGGACTTTGGAGTTTGCTCCAGATGGGGTAAAACCCATAGGATGCAAATGGATCTTCAAGAAAAAGATTGGTGTAGATGGACAGGTGGAAACCTATAAGGCTAGACTTGTTGCAAAGGGTTTTCGTCAAAGACCTGGTTTGGACTATGACGAAACTTTTTCTCCAGTGGCTATGCTCAAATCCATTCGGGTCCTTCTTGCTATTGCTGCCTTCCATGATTATGAAATCTGGCAGATGGACGTAAAGACGGCTTTTCTGAATGGAAATTTAGAAGAGAGCGTCTATATGGATCAGCCAGAGGGTTTCAATCAGAGTGGGAGCAGCGGGAAAGTATGCAAGCTGCTTAAGTCCATTTATGGACTAAAGCAGGCATCGCGGAGTTGGAACATCTGTTTTGATGAGACAGTCAAAGAATATGACTTTATTAAAAATCCAGATGAACCGTGCATATATAGTAAAGTTGTAGCTAGAAGTGTCGTATTCCTCGTCTTGTACGTGGATGACATTCTATTGATAGGAAATGACATTCCTATGCTACAATCTGTCAAAGGATTCTTGTCACACAGGTTCTCCATGAAAGACCTGGGTGATGCCTCTTACATTCTGGGGATCCGGATCTATCGTGATAGATCCAAGAGGATGTTGGGACTTTCGCAGTCCAGGTATATCGACACTGTACTGAAAAGATTCAGTATGGAAGATTCTAAGCGCGGTAATCTACCGGCTTGTCACGGAATCACCCTCTCCAAGGAGATGTCTCCCAAGACTGATTTGGAAAGGGAACGCATGTCTATTATACCCTACGCTTCTGCTGTAGGCTCTATAATGTATGCGATGTTGTGCACCAGACCAGATGTAGCTTATGCACTGAGCGTGGTAAGCCGGTATCAGTCAGACCCAGGGGAGAAGCACTGGATAGCAGTAAAGAACATTCTCAAGTACCTGAGAAGGACTAAGGAGATGTTCTTGGTTTACGGCAGAAAAGACCTCAGGTTGGAGGCCTTTGCTGATTCCGGCTTCCAAAGTGATAAGGACGATTCCAAGTCCATGTCAGGTTATGTCTTTACCCTCAATGGAGGGGCGGTGTGCTGGAAGAGCTCCAAGCAGGACACCGTTGCTGACTCGACGATGGAAGCGGAGTATATAGCTGCTTGCGGTGCCGCAAAAGAAGCAGTCTGGATGAAGAAGTTCCTAACAGAACTTCAGGTGGTTCCTACCATAGTTGATCCAATACCTCTGTATTGCGACAACAACGGAGCTATAGCTTTAGCGAAGGAACCAAGGTCCCATCAGAAGTCCAGACACATCTTGAGGCGGTATCACCTGATCAGGGAGATCATTAATCGTCAGGAGATCGAGGTTCGGAGAGTTGCTTCTGAAGAGAACATTGCTGATCCATTCACGAAGGCCCTACCTCAGATTCAGTTCGAGAGGCTACTCGAGATCATTGGTCTTCGATATGCCAGTACATGGCCCTAGTGCAAGTGGGAGATTGTTAGTGTTTATGCCCTAGAAGGCCATTACTGTATCATACTAGTTTGTATATTACTTAATGGAAGCTTGGGATATTCACATGTATATAACAGTCTTGCTAAACATGGTAGTATGCTACTTGGTTTTTCTATCTTAATATGTGAGTATACGTATTGATAGAGCTCTTAGGATCTTGCTTGACTACCAGCATTGTGATGGCAGTCACACTAGTGGGGGCTGGGTAGTCTACAAGCACATCCTTATTCAGGTCCCTGGTCGTTGGATTATCGAGACAGAGCATCGATACTCCGGAGTAGACTAGTGTGTACGCTTCTCATCCCAGTTGGGGAGATGGTCTGTCCCAAAGCCGTCAGTACGTCGTACTGGAGATAGTATGCAGGTGCTCGTTAGGTTACGGGTACACCGGACAGGACTCACAGGGGACTGTTGGTTGGTTTTATACCAGTCGTCAGTGAACAGTTCCCAGGTGACATGAGTACAACATAGTCCTCAGACTTGACACTGCTACTTCGCCTCGAGTGTGTCCCACTGTTCTTAGATTGCTACCCTACCACGGCTCAAAGGAGTCATGCAAACAGGTAGCAGTTGGGTGCAGTCCCGAGCACTTGGAGGCAGTGGCGGTTAGACAGGATTCGTCTCTCCCGGTATTGGGAGTTGATATCGCGCTGTGTCAAAGAGCCATTACGCAAAGTCCCTGGCCAGGGCAAGCGAGATTTGCTGGTAGGTTCCAGTAGTTTCTCAGGGTGTAATGGGCTTCGCTCCGACACGACTTATACCGCTATTAGGGGACTGACGCTTGCCGCCCCCCTAGGCCCGATATGCGATAGTCTAAGACGAACGGACCGGACTGTACGGAGATTGTCACATCAGACTCAGTAGGAGTTCGGATGGGTTCCCTCATCGGCCTTCTTATCGACTTCTACCTGGGGACCGTTACGTACAGCTAGTGCCGCTTGCGGTCTGTGGTTAAACCCACTGCCAGTGTAGTAGTCGAGTCTCTAGAGTCCCACACAGAGAGTTTCCCTACTCCAGGCAAAACGATATAGAGGTCGTATGGTTTTACGACAAGGGTTCGGACGCATACGTGTGTTTTCGCACGTACGACTTTCGGACAGTTTTTACCAGTCGGCTTTGGTTTAAGCCAGTTACTGGTATCCGGTTATTGGATTTATACAGTCTAAAGTTTTTCCGTATTTTTGCGGAAAGGAGGGGCGTTCTCGTAATTGCGCGAGAAGCTTCTAGAAGATGGTGACTAAGGAGGTTTAGGTGGCATATACAATGAATGTGATTAGTGAGTCATATGGATGATTCATCCATGTCATTAATGCATCATAAATGCTTAATGACTCATGGATGTGAATCATCACTAGATATTATCAAGCATGGTTGTTAAATTCATTTCTTTTCTTTTCTTGATAAAAGAAATGCTTGATATATATTATCATAACTCATTCTTCTCACTTCATGATCATCCTCACCTTCTCTCTCCTCAAGCTCTCCCTCTTCAAACCCTAATCCTCCCCTCTCATGTGTTGAGTACAAGGATTAGTTAGACTACTTAATCCATAACCCTCTCTATATTTCACCTAGCTTCTTTGATTAGCACTTAGAGAAGTTTAGTTGCCTCAAGTTTAGAGGCTAAGCTTGGAGTAAAGCTCTCGGGTGGATCGTCTACTACTTCGAGAAGGCCGAGGAGGAGGTGGAGTTCGCAAAGACGAAGGACACGATTCGTTAGGTATAATCCCTAAACATAGTAGCATAGAAACTCTATGTTTTTAGTTAGTTATCGTTTAGCTTCGATTCAAGCGGTTAGTCGATGTTTGTTCACTAAACAAGTTCGTTTTTGAAAATTCCGCCTCCCCACAAGTATTGGGGTGTTGTACATCGACTTACACATACCTACCAGTGATAGTACCTATGACTCGGCGGTTATCGTGGGGATACCGACCGGAGTCATGTACGTATGGATACGTCGAATTTCGAGTGTCAGAGCTAGGCACTCGAGTTTTCGGGATAGCGTATGATACGTACCTATCAGGAGGGCCAGTCGTAGTGACAGCGCCTGATAGATCAGTATTTATATGTCGATACTAGATACTTGTTTTCATGATATTTTTACTCCTATGTATATATAACAGTGGAATGGGACGCTGTTATATGTGTGTGTATTAGTGGAATGGGACGCTAATATATATGTATACATATCTAATTTTTATACATCTTAATGATATTGCAATATACTCACTCAGGATATATGAGATTTACTTGATATTGGATACTGGTCATATGAGATTTACTTGGTATTGGACACTCAGGATATATGATCTTACAGGATATGAGAGCCAATTTAGGGGCTGATTTGAGTAAATTTATGATTTAGATTGTCTTGATGGACTTTGGTCCTGCCACAAGGTCAGGATTCCGTGAGGATGACATGTTTTATTCCATACTCCTCATATATTTGATATGCATTGATTCATGTATTATTTGTACCTGATAGAGTACCTTTCATGACTGTTGTATATACATATTTCTATTTATTGCTTCATGTATTAGTTGTGCCTGATAGAGTACCTTTCATGACTGCTGCATACATATGGCCATTATTGCTATCAGCTTGCATGTATTAGATTCGCGCTGTACGTGCATATTTGCGATTACCTGCATATGTTATTTACTATTCTCGAGTTGGCAACTCACCCCCGTTGTGCTACAGTGTTTTGCAGGTAGTCCCTCAGGGCAGTCGCCGTAGGGTTTTCATCTTTCGTATCATCTTTTGCAGCGGATGCCGCTACGGCTGACTGAGTACAGTTTTTCTATAGGTGGGTTTTACGGTTATCCGATGTTGCTCATTGTATATTTTTGTACCTTGTACTATCTATCTACCACTTTCATGTGTATGACTTAGAGACGAGTTGTGAGGACGATATTGTATATTATTTTGTGACTTTAGATGTCTTTTATGCAGTTTTATTTATATCGTCTTTTATTTCTTCGCTACGGCGTCGTATATCTGTTGTGGTGGTTGTTTCCGCCGTTGGGCGTGGTTTTTGCTCCTGTTGGGATGCTTTACTTATATTTATATTGTACCCATTTTTGGGGCTGGTTTTTACGAATGAGGTGCTGCTAAAATTTTTAAGAAATAAGTTGGTCTTTAAAGAATTTGATTGAGATTTTCAAAAGTTTAAACAAGTTTTCTTATCATTTACTACTTCTTATGGTTTAGATTTTTGGGGTTTTGGTTTACTTAAATTGCGTTACGCCTGTAGACGTTGCATAGTTTAAGGGTCGTCACGTGCCAAATTTTGGGTCGTGACAGAATCACTGTTATATATGTATGCCCTGGAGGCCATTATTGTATAGTACTAGTTTGTATAATACATTTTGGAGGCTTGGGATATATATACGGTTTTATGACAGTCTTGCTCGATATAGTAGTATGCTACTTGGTTTGTTTCTATCTTAATATGTGTATATGTTTCTTTTAACATATCGCTAAAAACATGTTGATGGAGCCCTTAGGATCTTTGCTTGACTATCGGCGTTGTGATGGCGATCACACTAGTGGGGGCTGGGTAGTCTATAAGCACATAGTTATTTTGGTCCCTAGTCGTAGGATTATCGAGACAGGGCATCGATAGTCCAGAGTAGACTGGTGCATACGCTTCTCATCCCAGCAGGGGAGATGGTCTGTCCCACAGCCATCAGTACGTCGTACTGGAGATAGTATGCAGGTGCTCGTTAAGTTACGAGTACACTGGACAGGACTCATCGGGAACTGTTGGTTGGTATTATACCTATCGTCAATTAACAGTTCCCAGGTGACATGAGTACAGCTTAGTCCGCTGACTTGACACTATCATTTCGCCTCGAGTGTGTTCCCACTGTTCTTAGATTACTACCCTACCACGGCTCTACTGAGTCGTGCAAACAGGTAGTAGTTAGGTGCAGTCCCGAAGCACTTGGAGGCAGTGACGGTTAGACAGGATTTGTCTCTCCCGGTATTGGGAGTTGATATCGCGCTGTGTCTAGGAGAGCCATTACACATTGTCGTCCCTGGCCAGGGCAAGCGAGAATTACTGGTAGGTTTTCCAGTAGATTCTCAGGTTGTTTTGGGCTACACTCCGACATGACTTGTACCGCTATTAGGGGACTGACGTTTACCGCCCCCCCAGGCCCGCCATGCGATACTCTCAGACGAACAGACCGGACTGTACGGAGATTGTCACATTCAGGCTCAGTAGGAGTTCGGATGGGTTCACCTCGTTAGTTTTCTTGTCAGTATCTACCTAGGGACCGTTACGTACAGCTAGTACCGCTTGCGGCCTGTGGTTAAACCCACTGCCAGCGTAGTGTCGAGCATTTAGAGTCCCACACAGAGGGTTACTCGCCTTTGGGCAAAACAGAGTAGAGGTCGCATGGTTTTGCGACGGGGTTCGTTCACATCCGCGCACTTGTGCACGTTTGGTGTCCGGACAGTTATCACTAGCGGTATTTGGTTTAAGCCAGATCCTAGTATTTGTTTTGGGATTGGTTTTGTCTCAGTGTATTCGTGTTCCTCGGAACACGGATGCGGGTGTGTATGCACAGTTGACAGAGGCAGAGGCAGAGGATTCTCATTAGGGTTGTTGACCATTTGACTTTGGTTGACTTGTTGACCGTTGACTTTTTCTAAACCCTAATGAGAATGAGAAATATGATTAATAATATTATTTAAGTATTATTGTGTCATGGTTGAGTTGAATATTTGACTTTTGTTGATTTGTTGACTTTGTTGACCGGTTGACCATTGTGGACTTGTTGACCATCATCATTTCATTTCTATGACTTTTGTTTACTTGTTGTTCTTTACAAAATGCATTAAATGCATGAAATGATAATGGTCATTGAAACTAACCATCACAATTCTTAATTATTATTATTATCATCATTATTCTTTCGTTTGTGAGCATGGTTGTAAAAAGTCAATCTCATTCTATCATTTTCTGTCTCTCTCTTAGAAAGAAAGCTCTCCCTCTTCCTCTCTCAAAGTTAAAGTGTTCCATGAGTTGGAAATCATGAACCTTTGAGACAAAACCACCATAACTCTTCTCTACTCATTCTAAGGTTCTAGGTTTAGCAAACCAAGCACCTTAGTTATCTCTAGGTTGAGATAGGAGCTCAAGTTCGAGGCCCTCGGGTGGATCCATCTACGGCAAAGAGGAGACGAGGAGGAGGAGCCATTCAAGCCACTACAAAGAGCAAGCAAGGAGGAGAACCGCCAAAAGAAGAGAAGGAGTTCAAGATCAAGGTATAACCATTCTACATAGTAGCTAGAACTTGTAGTTTATTTGTTAGTTTTTGTTTAGCAAAGATCCTTCATGGATGGTCCATGTTACCTAGTGAGGAAATTTTGATTTTTACCTATTCCGCCTCCCCGAAAGAACCGGGGTGGGTAACGTGGACCTAACATTGGTATCAGAGCCTAGCTAAGCAACAACTAACTATTAGCAAAGTGTTTAGAACTTCGATCCGGAAAACAAACCGAAAAATTGTATTTTCTGTCGATTTTCAAAACAGACCTAAAAATATTTTGTATGACATGAAAAATACAAGCAGGGTTTTCTAGAAAATGTCAAGAAATTTGAGCCCACAACTCGGCCAACTCGCCGCGGAAGCGTAGCGGAACCATGCGTTCCGCCGCGGATCTGCGGCCGAGTTGACTCGGCCGCGACTCCGATTTATTGCAGATTTCTCAGTTTGGTGTTTTGGGATTTTTGAGATATTTTTTTCTGCCCAGATTATCCAAAGAAAAATGTTATTTTTGGGGTAGTTACAAATTTGTATTTTGATCGGAGTTCTATAAACTTTGGCTAAATGGTTATATCTGTAATGTGATATGTGCACTGAACGTCGGCTAATCGCTATACGTCGATTAGTGGGGGTTGTGCATATCTGTGGTCTGTAATGTTGTTGGATTGTGTATATGAACTTGTTGGATTGTTGCGGATGAATAGCCGGGGTTTTATGAGATGAGAGTTTCTTTATCTTTCATTTGATGTAATATGTAAATTGATGTAATATTATTTTTATGGCCGCACATCTGGGATGAGGTTGTAGCCGCCATTGTATATTATTTCTTTTACTGTTTTTGCTCCTAGGATAGACCCAAGGTGGGGTGCACAAACTACCCGGTACGTTGAAGTGCTGAGTGGCCTACTCACGTTGTTGAGGGAGGCTGCTTCACTTCGGGTATTTGGCAGGTAGTTTGCCGCACCCGTAGGGGTCTAGGGTGGGGTTTGGCTATTCATCGCGATCGTGTAATCCGTCTTTCGTTGCAGGCTCGAACGAAACACGGATTCCTAGCATATCCAATGTGTTCATCTGTGATCTGGAATGGCTATCATTGCATCTGACGAATGTATATATCGATATATGATATCTAGTAGGCGTTGCTTATGTTTTGTATCCGCGCTAGTCCATCCCCCGCTCTGTCGTTAGTTAAGTAACCTAACGGGTAATGACGAGGCCCCGTGGAGAATGCGGATGGCATAAGCGTACGTCATATTTTCGTTGTTTTCTGCAATGGTGGGATTAATTGATGGGACGCATTATATTAATGCAAAGAAAAAACAAACCTAAAAGACGTTGTTGGAACAATTTTCAAAAAGATGTTATTGCAAGGACGTTCTCTTTTGTTCTGCATAGAGGTATTTGGTTATGAATGCCCAGCACCTCAGTCGACGAGGCAAGGGCCGAGATCCCTTCATCGGGAGTGACCCCTTGGAAAAAAATTTGTGTCAGGGTAATAACTTCACTATAGTCGATTATTCTTGCTTTGCATCGAGATATTCAGTTTGGAATATCCTGCACCTCATTCGACGAGGAAAGAGCCGAGATCCCTTCACAGGGAGTGACCTCTTTAGCAAAAAGTATTCGCCACTATATTTTAAAAAAAAGGCAATCATGTTCCTTCAACGATATCAAGTTCATTACGTTAACGGGTTTTTCTCCAAAAACCCAGCCGTAGCCTTCCTTTATTTTGGATTGGTATTATTTAGTATTCGTGCTGCGTTTGTTGACCTAGTCAAGGCGTAGTGAACGGTAGCTAAGTGATATTTTTCTGTGCATTGCAAATGTGATTGATTAGGACAGTCGTACGGCCTTGTTGACCTAGTCAAGGGCACGTACGGGTGGGTTTAATGCAATCAAGATAATGACGGGTAGAACTTGACTGACGGTTTATGGTTTGTTGACCTAGTCAAGGTCATAAACCGTTAGGGGCAAAAATCCACATCGGGAGTTTCTAAAGAAACTGAAACTTGCAGATTTAGCATACCTTCTGGAGTGTGGTGACTAGAGTGGATTCCATCTAGGTTATCGCACAATGATAGTTGGATCCCGATCTCACTGATGAGTTGGATTACTCTCGGGAGATTATTTCACTTAACAATCATTGCTATAAACCAAGTAGGTATCTAGAACGGTGTTAGCGGGGCTACGCCTCCAGGGAAAAGAGGTTATTTAATTAAGGAACTTCGCGAAAGCGTTGGAAAACCTCCCTCGAAGTACCAACACTAGCCTGGCTGAAAGGTTAAGAAAACATTATGACGTGCGATTAATCCTGACTAGTTCTTCTTTTAGGGTTTGAAGAAGAATTTGAGGAAACAGTGAGAGCCATCCTGATAGATAAACTAATAAACCAATCTAATCTTGCAAGAGCGTACGCTGAGTGTTTCTCTTCTCTCTCTCCAGGTAGCAACCATATCACGCCCTAATCAAGATAATAAAATGTATCGCTTGACCGATCCGAATTCTTATTCTGGATTGGGGAACGTCAGTTCGGTTCTAACTTGTGATGACAGTCATAAGTATGAGCAAGGAAAAGAGGATTGTATGGATTCCAAGGATACCCAGTTGAAGAAGAAGCATAGTTTTGCATCTACTTCAGGTGTTCTTGTAATTGAGAACTGCTTTACGGTCAGCCCTACCTCCTGGGTACTTGATACCGGATCAGGATCTCATATCTGTAATCTATTGCAGGGACTGAGAAAAAGTAGGAAATTTGTACCTGGTGATATGTCGCTCAGGGTAGCGAACGGAGTACAAGTTAATGCTGCAGCCGTCGGTGAATATCACCTAGTGTTGCCAAACGGCAATACTATGATTTTGAACGATTGCTACTATGTACCTTCCATAGTTTGCAACATCATATCAGTTTCTTTACTCGATAAAGATGGATATAACTTTGTTCTTGATAGAAATATCATGAACATCTACCTTCATAAGGTACTAGTTGTAGAAGGTACACTGTGTAATGGTATCTATGTTCTAAATCAGAATACAGTTCTCAATGTACAAAACACATGCAAGAGGAAGAATTCAGATACGAATGAATCCTACTTGTGGCATTGTAGACTTGGTCATATCGGAGAGAAAAGACTAAGTAAGTTGCATAAAGATGGACTCTTGAATACGTTCGATTTTTCATCTTATGAAACTTGTCAGTCTTTTCTCAAAGGAAAGATGACCAAATCTCCGTTCACCGGACATGGAGAAAGAGCAACAGAGCTCTTGGGACTCATACATAGTGATGTATGTGGTCTAATGTCTATACATGCAAGGGGTGGGTTCTCATACTTCATCACATTCACTGACGATCTTTCTAGGTTCGGATATGTGTATCTGATGAAACACAAATCTGAAGCTTTTGAGAAATTCAAGGAATTCAGAAACGAAGTAGAGAACCAGACTGACAAAAGTATCAAGATCCTCCAATCGGATAGGGGAGGGGATTACTTAAGCGCGGAATGCCTAGATTACTTAAAAGAGAATGGTATTCTCTCTCAGCTTACTCCTCCTTATACACCACAGCATAACGGTGTATCGGAACGGAGGAATCGTACCCTATTGGATATGGTTCACTCCATGATGAGTAGTGCCGAGTTGCCTCTTTCATTTTGGGGACGTGTGCTTTTAACAGCAGCATATCTATTGAATGATGTTCCGTCTAAATCAGTGCCTAAGACTCCATTCGATATATGGAATGGAAAGAGGCTATATCTTAAAAGATTTAAAATATGGGGTTGTCCGGATTATGTTAAAAAACATAAACCAGATAAGCTGGAGGCACGGTCAGTTTTATGTAAGTTTGTGGGATATCCAAAGAATGGTTATGGATATCTGTTCTACCACACCGAGAAACAGAAGGTGTTTGTTGCTCAGCATGCCGTTTTCTTAGAAACGGAGTTTCTTGCAAAAGAAATTAGTGGGAGCACGGTAGAATTGGAAGAAATTCAGCGAACACAAACTGAAACTGAAGATTTGACAAAACCTCAGGATTCAATAACCCCAGACGAACCTCAACCACTCCGCAGATCTGGTAGGATTTCTCATCCGCCCGAGAGATACTACGGTTTTCTCATAGACAGGGATCGAGAGGATTGCATCTTGGAAGAAGATGACCCTACCAGTTTCAGGCAGGCCATTATCAGTAGGGACTCTGATAAGTGGCTGGAAGCAATGAAATTGGAAATGGAGTCCATGTACGCCAATAAAGTGTGGACCTTGGATATTGCTCCACCTGGGGTAAAACCCGTTGGATGAAAATGGATCTACAAAAGGAAACTTGGTGTAGATGGACAGGTGGAAACCTATAAGGCTAGACTCATTGCAAAAGGTTTTCGTCAAAGACCTGGTGTGGACTATGACGAAATTTTTTCTCCAGTGGCTATGCTCAAATCCATTCGGATCCTACTTGCCATTGCTGCCTTTCATGACTATGAAATCTGGAAGATGGACGTTAAAACGGCTTTTCTAAACGGCTGTTTGGAAGAGTGCATTTACATGGATCAGCCAGAAGGTTTCGTAGACAGTGGGAGCAGCGGGAAGGTGTGCAAGTTGCTTAAATCCATTTATGGATTAAAGCAGGAATCGCGGAGCTGGAACATCTGTTTTGATGAGGCAATCAAGGAATTTGATTTCATCAAGAACGAAGATGAACCTTGTATCTATAAGAAGATTGTAGGACGAACTGTCGTGTTCCTAGTCTTATATGTGGACGACATTCTTTTGATAGGAAATGACATTCCTATGCTACAATCGGTCAAGCTATTCTTGTCACAACGGTTCTCCATGAAGGACCTGGGTGATGCCTCGTACATTCTGGGGATCAAGATCTACTGAGATAGATCCAAGAGACTACTGGGACTTTCGCAGTCCAGGTACATAGAGACCGTACTAAAGAGATTTAGTATGGAAGATTCCAAGCACGGCAATATACCCGCATTGCACGGAATCACCCTCTCCAAGAAGATGTCTCCTAAGACTGACGAGGAAAGGGTTCGCATGAGCACTATACCCTACGCTTCGGCGGTAGGATCTATAATGTATGCGATGCTATGTACAAGACCAGATGTAGCTTACGCGCGGAGCGTGGTGAGCCGGTATCAGTCAGACCCAGATGAGGACCACTGGACGGCAGTGAAGAACATTCTCAAGTACCTGAGAAGGACTAAGGAGATGTTCCTGGTTTACGGTAATGGAGACCTCAGGGTCGAGCCCTTTACCGATTCAAGCTTCCAGAGTGACAAAGATGACAGCAAGTCTGTCTCGGGTTTTGTGTTTACCCTCAACGGAGGGGCGGTATGTTGGAGGAGTTCCAAACAGGATACCGTCGCAGACTCGATGATGGAGGCTGAATACATTGCTGCAAGCGATGCCGCAAAAGAGGCGGTCTGGATGAAGAAGTTCATTAGAGAACTTCAGGTAGTTCCGTCCATTGTTGACCCAATACCTTTGTATTATGATAACAATGAGGCTATAGCTTTAGAAAAGGAACCAAGGTCCCATAAGAAATCCAGACACATCTTAAGGCGGTATCACCTGATCAGGGAGATCATTGATCGCCAGGAGATCGAGGTACGGAGAGTGGACACAAAAGACAACACGACGGATCCATTCACAAAGGCCCTCCCTCAAACACAGTTTGAGCGACTTTTTGAGCTATTGGGTATACGGTACGCCAGCAGCTGGCCTTAGTGCAGACGTTGGGTATGCGGTACACCAATTATTGGCCTTTAGTGCAAGTGGGAGATTGTTAGATATGTATGCCCTAGAGGCCATTCTTGTATAGTACTAGTTTGTATAATACATTTTGGAGGCTTGGGATATATATACGGTTTTACGACAGTCTTGCTCGATATAGTAGTATGCTACTTGGTTTGTTTCTATCTTAATATGTGTATATGTTTCTTTTAACATATCGCTAAAAACATGTTGATGGAGCCCTTACGATCTTTGCTTGACTACCAGCGTTGTGATGACGATCACACTAGTGGGGGTTGGGTAGTCTATAAGCACATCCTTATTTTGGTCCCTAGTCGTAGGATTATCGAGACAAGGCATCGATAGTCCAGAGTAGACTGGTGCATACGCTTCTCATCCCAGCAGGGGAGATGGTCTATCCCACAGCCATCAGTACGTCGTACTGGAGATAGTATGCAGGTGCTCGTTAGGTTACGAGTACACTGGACATGACTTGTCGGGAACTGTTGGTTGGTATTATACCTATCGTCAGTTAACAGTTCCCAGGTGACATGAGTACAGCTTAGTCCGCTGACTTGACACTATCACTTCGCCTCGAGTGTGTTCCCACTGTTCTTAGATTACTACCCTACCACGGCTCTACTGAGTCGTGCAAACAGGTAGTGGTTGGATGCAGTCCCGAAGCACTTGGAGGCAGTGACGGTTATACAGGATTCGTCTCTCCCGGTACTGGGAATTGATATCGCGCTGTGTCTAGGAGAGCCATTACACATTGTCGTCCCTGGCCAGGGCAAGCGAGAATTACTGGTAGGTTTTCCAGTAGATTCTCAGGGTGTTTTGGGCTACACTTCGACACGACTTGTATCGCTATTAGGGGACTGACGTTTACCACCCCCTAGGTCCGCCTTGCGATACTCTCAGACGAACAGACCGGACTGTATGGAGATTGTCACATTCAGGCTCAGTAGGAGTTCAGATGGGTTCACCTCGTCAGTCTTCTTGTCGGCATCTACCTGGGGACCATTACGTACAGCTAGTACCGCTTGCGGCCTGTGGTTAAACCCACTGCCAGCGTAGTGTCGAGCCTTTAGAGTCCCACACAGAGGGTTACTCGCCTTTGGGCAAAACAGAGTAGAGGTCGCATGGTTTTGTGACGGGGTTCGTTCACATCCGCGCACTTGTGCACGTTTGGTGTCCGGACAGTTATCACTAGCGGGCTTTGGTTTAAGCCAGATCCTAGTATTTGTTTTGGGATTGGTTTTGTCTCAGTGTATTCGTGTTCCTCGGAACACGGATGCGGGTGTGTATGCACAGTTGACAGAGGCAGAGGCAGAGGATTCTCATTAGGGTTGTTGACCATTTGACTTTGGTTGACTTGTTGACCGTTGACTTTTTCTAAACCCTAATGAGAATGAGAAATATGATTAATAATATTAATTAAGTATTATTGTGTCATGGTTGAGTTGAACATTTGACTTTTGTTGACTTGTTGACTTTGTTGACTTTGTTGACCGGTTGACCATTGTGGGCTTGTTGACCATCATCATTTCATTTCTATGACTTTTGTTTACTTGTTGTTCTTTACAAAATGCATTAAATGCATGAAATGATAATGGTCATTGAAACTAACCATCACAATTCTTAATTATTATTATTATCATCATCATTATTCTTTCTTTTGTGAGTATGGTTGTAAAAAGTCATGCTCATTCTATCATTTTCTGTCTCTCTCTTAGAAAGAAAGCTCTCCCTCTTCCTCTCTCAAAGTTAAAGTGTTCCATGAGTTGGAAATCATGAACCTTTGAGACAAAACCACCATAACTCTTCTCTACTCATTCTAAGGTTCTAGGTTTAGCAAACCAAGCACCTTAGTTATCTCTAGGTTGAGATAGGAGCTCAAGTTCGAGGCCCTCAGGTGGATCCATCTACGGCAAAGAGGAGACGACGAGGAGGAGCCGTTCAAGACACTACAAGGAGCAAGCAAGGAGGAGAACCACCAAAAGACGAGAAGGAGTTCAAGACCTAGGTATAACCATTCTACATAGTAGCTAGAACTTGTAGTTTATTTGTTAGTTTTTGTTTAGCAAAGATCCTTCATGGATGGTCCATGTTACCTAGTGAAGAAAATTTGATTTTTACCTATTCCGCCTCCCCGAAAGAACCGGGGTGGGTAACGTGGACCTAACAATCACATGTCCTAGTCATTCATCCTTGGTGACTAGCGATCTTCTATCATATCTCTAAGTACAACTCATGCGGGGTTAGCTTCAAACATCTGGGCAACATCTCATTAGTCGCAGCAATAACTGAATCATTCGTCCGCACGCTGGACTGTGCCTCAATCATCAAGAACAATCGGTGCAATGACGGTCATCACATTCTGACTAGCCTCTAGGAGTGGCCCAATCCTCTGGTGTTGATCTGCACGTCCGAGAAATCTCGTAAAAGCGATCCATCAAACGCTCATAGCGCAAAAAAACAATAGGACGATACATCTATGCAATCGTGTGTCCCTGGAATCACGCCCTGGTCAGTCCTCGTCCGTGACGAGCTCGTGTTGACGCAACTCCAGCTGTAGCTCTATCTGCCTGTGTAATCGTGGCAGCAAAATCCATAAACCAATATCGATGAGGATAGATTATGAATGAATATAAAGTTGTGCAAGGAAATGTACATCCTAAGGCTTCTTAAGCGGAGTAGCGTATCATAAGTATGCCGCGGAACATACACACGGTACGTCACTCTTCTTAAGTCACATACTCCATCAACCAAGGTCAACCTATGCGACAAAAGTTTGGGTCTAATACCCCCTCGAGTAAGTCTAAATTCCTTATGGTCAAGCCTAGGTTCCGAATATATACAAATGCCCTAGGCTCCATATAGTCAAACATAGACTCGAACCAAGGTTAACCTAGCGCTCTGATACCAACTTTGTCACGACCCGAAATGGCACGTGACTGGCACTTGAATCATATGAAGTCTATAAGACCCCATCTAATTCAAGTAAGCCAAAATCCCAGAAATCTAAACCATTTAAAAGAAGAAAGAAGGAAAAGTTTAGTTTTACAGCAAGTAGTTTAAAAAAATAAGCCAAAGTATGCATTTTTAAAACATCAAGTCTTTTCTGAAAATTTCGGCAGAGTTTCCTTTGTAAATACTGGCCCCAAAAGGGTACAACATGCATAATATGAATAAAGGCATCCCCAAGCTGGAGCTAGCTCTTCGCCGATTGGCGGTCACAACCACGCAGCAATATAATAAAAAATGCCGAAGGGTGAGAATCAAAACTCAAAAGAAAACTCAATATCATCAAGAAAACCCATAATAATACAATCCGTGACTCTAAGGTTGAAATAATATACACCGGTCTTCTATGTCTATAAAATATACAAGTATGGTTGATAGAGTTACTAGATACAACTGAATGTAAATAAAATACTATGGTGGTCACGATGCGAGTGAACCCACCTACCAAAGCAATCACCCGAAAATTGGCAATGTGCCAGCAAAGCCGCAACGAAACCAGTACGGCAAAACCTGCAAGAAACTGTGGCACAACGGGGGTGAGTTGCCAACTCGTGAGTAGAAAACATCACAGAGTAGAAATCGCATGTATGACTCAATCCTAAGTCATACGATCATAATATCCTCAAATAATAATATGGCCTGAAGCATAATATAATGGCAAGGTTAAACATCTATGCATAAGTGTAATCCCTTGTGCTCGCGTCGGTGCCTCAGGTAGCAATATATCATAAATTTGATGTATGAATGCAATACAATGAAAACAGAATACATCATGAAGGAGAAAACTGTTTTCTTAATTTAGTGAGATTTCTGTATATTTAAATCGAGGTATCATCAATGAAACCAACATAGAATCAGTGTCAAGCATCGACACAAAATATAAATCTCAATATCTCAGGCTCCGGCTATCCGGACTGGCCTGTATCATCAAATCTCAAGACCATGTCGGTATCCTCCGGATATCCGGCGCGTCACAAAAAAATCACCGGTCAGTAGTGCTCCCCTGCCGGCTCAACGCCATCTACTACGACCATCTTGCCTCTGGGATACCGCACCGGGTCCACCATGCACCTGAAGACGGTTCTTCCTCCTCCTCGTATCGGGTGCATAATATCACTCAAGAGTCGAGAAAACTCATGGTGGACATATCTCAAATCATATCATGAGAAAACCGTGACTTTCATTTTAAAATGATAATCGGTTTATAAAATCCTTGCGGTTTCTCCAAATCCAGAAATCTCATGGAAATCCGAAATCAACAAATCACGATGTAAATAAATAAATAATGAATACTGGGCTGCGGAAATCCGGACTGGCCCAGACTATCGCATGGCAAATGAATATATGTATATACATGCATGAGATAACATAGTAAATAAATGCAATATCTAAACTAGCATATGAAAACAATAACATATAGGAACTATCAGCTAGCAAGCTATGTCAATGAAGTAATGTTCTCTAAAGTGTACGTGACATAGCAATTATCGATGAAGATGTGTGTGAGCCGGCAAGCAAGTGTACGTGGAGCATACGCATCATCAGTAATGGTGCTGGTGTCCTAACAACAGGTTTCATCATTTCTCACGAAAATACATATAGACATGCAATGCAATGCGAACAGCAGAATAAATGGCAAATGAATAGTAAATGCAGCAATATTTTGTGGAACATGAATAATAACACAACATATGTGGATACACATTTATATATGAGTCATGCAGTTTTGACATTTGAAATAATACGAATCGTGGTGTTTAGAAAATAGGGCTACGGTGTTTTTAAGAAAAGGTACATCATTTGAAATATCCGTAGAATCTCTTGGCCTGCCTTTAAAATACTCACGATTCATTGGTTTTGAAATAGGTATGACTCGAGTCTAGTCTAACATCTACCAGTAAACTAAAGGACTAAACTAACAGACTAATCGAAATGGGTAAGGAAAACCACCTAAATCTGAGTCGATACATATATATATATATATATATATGTATAATAATTGGTAATCCCGCATCAATAGTATCATGTACGATACAATATATCATATGATATCCTCGAGTCAAGAGTGCGGATCTATCATCAATATATAGCTCGTATGGTAAATTCATCGTACGGCATCCCAATCTGGGTATAGGTCAAATATCACATTATCTCATTATTCATCTGGTATCCTTATCATCATTTCCTGTATTAGGGGTACTGATCTAAAGTTTAGTATATACTGATACCATCTATATATATATATATATATATATATATATATATATATATATATATGCGTGTGTATGAAAACACAACGCCTAAGGACCCGCTATAACATCATGGAGTATCTCATAATACGAACCAAACACATCACCGATCTCGTGGCATCATGCCCAATCATATCGACTCATCTCCAAGTACCATATACTATCCCCATCATCCATGTACATGTATACGTATATATATATATATATATATATATAGTCCCATACCTATGTGTATATATATATACATATCCCCATATACGCACAAGAAAGTAAAATGCATGCGAGTGTGTGTGTGTGAGTGTAAACCTTATTCTAGGGTTCGCGACTACAACTAACTACGACACTATCAAACAATTATACTAGAATTAACCCATGATTTTCTAAGATCTTACTTACTAATCATCCAAGTTTCACAACACAATATCAAATATATAACAATAATATGTATATCAAAGGCTACACTACGAACTGCGGGGGTGCTATACGTTATCCACCTGACTTCCCCCGTAGATATATATCGACTCATCTGATCTTCGCTTGCCGATGCCGATGTCGCTGTAGGGTTGCTGGGCACACGCACAAGGTTCTACAAGGCATCAACCATACCCGATTTAAAAATTAGCCGTGCCGAACAACCCTAAACCAAGATCTTAGACTAGAGATTAGGCAAAAACAAGCATGTTAAACACTTTAACACTAAGCGAGAGGGATTACAACCTTTGTAGATCCGGTCCTTCACTTCTAAAGCTCCGTGTTGAGGTCCCTTCGCTGCGATCATCGTGTTCCGGACTCTCGAGAGGCTCCACGAAGAGAAAGATGCAAGCTTACTTCCGATCTTTGATAACAAAGATGATCTACCTTGAAGTTTCATTAACACAAGCTCTCACTCACAAAATGAAGTGAACACCCTCATCTAAGTGGCAAGGGTAGTTGAGGATGATGAAGTAGGATTTTTGCTCTCATTTGTTTTCTTATTCTCACTCACTTTCATCACAAAAAGCAAAGCAAGAAAGCTTTGCATCAAGGAAGAAGAAGAAGAAGAATAGTGAATCCTTTTGTGATGAATAATGAAAGACTCATATGTGAGGTTAGATATGCAACCATAGTTAAGAATGAATCCTTAACCTTTGTAGAGAAACAACCATGGTCAAGGGTTTGGGTTTGGTTAAGAAAATATCTTCACAAAATATCTTACATAAAACAAAACAAAACCTTCTAGAAACTTCTACAATAGCTTAACCCAAATCAAACCCTAACCATGTTTAATCTCCACTAATCATGTTGCATTAATAACCATATCATGTTACAGAATTATATATCACATATATAATATTTATTGTAACTAAATAAAATAATACAATTAACATATATCGCATATATATCAATGTATTACCCGAGTGAGAAAAAGAATCTTTTAGTGAGCTAATATTAGTTAATGTAATTTAATATATCATATATATTATTATACATTAAATTATCGAATCAACACTTGATCCGACAATCCGGCTATATCGAATATAACCGACTAATATATCATGTACCGATTCATCGAATAAACACTTGATCCGATGACCCGGCTGATATCAAATATCGCGAGAATAGAATACGGTATCTCATATCGCATTATCCTCGGTCCTGTACATATCACATATGTGCTCCTACTACGTTTTGCCTGAGTCAAGAAACCTCTGTGTAGGACTCTAAAGAATCGTTAATACACCGGCAGTAGGTGATGATCATATCAAACACCCACAAGCTGCAAGCGGTCAGCTAAACGTAACAGCCACCCAGGTATTGAGCGATCAGAAAATCAACAAGCAAGCATGTACATTCTCCTGCGAATCCAATCAGTAACACTCCCGTACAGTCCGGTCTCTTCATCTGATATGTTGCATATCTCGCCTAGGGGTGGTAAATGTCAGACCCCAGTAGCTTGATAAGTCGTGTCGATATGAGGTCTATAACAGTTCGAGAAACTACTGATAACACTTACCAGTAATTCTCAGCAACCCTGGCCAGGGATTTCCAGTTATAGCCAATCGAACACAGCACAACATCAACTCCCTATACCGGGAAAGACGAATCCCCTCCTATCGCTCATTGCCTCCATGTGATTCGGGACTGTACCCAAAAGCCACCTTTTTGCACGCCCTCTTGGACGTGGTATGATGGAAATCAAAGCACAGTGGGAATCACACAAGACTCTATGACGATCTCAGGTCGACAGACTACTCTGTACCAATGTCACCGGAGAACTGCCATCTGACGTGAGGTATAATACCATTTGGGAGTTCTCGATGAGTCCGTCCAGTGCACCCAGTCTCTACTGAGCACCCGTACACCATCCTTGATGTCAAACACCGATGGATATGGGATCATCCATCGCCCATCCTATGGGTCAAGATGCGTATACGCTAGTCTACTTTGGTGTATCGATGCCCTGTCTTGATATACCCTCGACTAGGAACAGTTATAGGATGTACTCATCGACTACCGTGGCCCCACTAGTATGATCTCATCATAGTCCCAGTAGTCGAGTACATATCCTAAGAGCTTTATCAACATATAACATAGAGATTATCAGAGTACATGTTACGATAAAGTACAACCAGATAGCATACTATCATGTCGAGCAAGAAAGTCCTCCCTATATATGTTAGCAGACCGCTTGCGGCTTGTGGGTGTTTGATATGATCATCACCTGCTGCCGGCGTATGGACGAGTCTTTAGAGTCCTACACAGAGGTTTCCTGGCTCAAGCGAAATGAAATAGGAGCGCATATGAGATATGTGCGGGACCGAGAATAATACCAGTATGTGATACTGTATTAGATTCTCGCAATTTGTGACATTGATCGGTTATATGCGATATAGCCGGGTTATCGGATCAAGTGTTGATTCGATAAGTTGTTACTATTGATATTAGTCGGTTATATGCGATATGACCGGATCGTTAAATCAAGTATTGATTTAATGATTTAATGTATAATTATATATTAGATATATTACTTTACATTAACTAATATTTGTTCACTTAAAAAGGATTTTCTCACTTGATGTGCACATTGTATATGTGATATACTTTTGCGCACTTGATTGTATCATGTTTGATGATACATGAAAGTTTGTGTGTATGATTAAACCATGGTTATGTTAATGGTTAGGGTTTTATTTATTTACTTATTCATTTATTTATTTATTCATTTTGGAAAGATAAATAGAATGGTGGCTTATCTTGTTCTTTTGTTGAAACTTCATGAAGTGTTGAAAGCTTGACCATTTTGTTTCTGTCCTAAACCTAACCATTCACCTAACCCTAGTTTATTCTCTACACTTAACCATGGTTGCTATATGATAAGATCACTTGATTTAATATAATTAATCAAGTGATTTTAGAATGATCATCATATTCATCTTCTTCTTCTTCTTCAAGAAGAAAGAAGCTTGCTAGCTTCAATGGTGACTTAAGAAAAAGAGTGAGAAATCCAATTCTAAAGTGAACCCACTTCCTATTTCTTCATCCTCTACTACTTGCTAAGTAGTATAGGGTGTTTTTTTCACAAGTTTCATGGCTTGGTGAAGTTGGAGCTTGATCTTGTGTTGCCTCGACGTAGATCATCTTCGGCATCAAAGTCGACGACCTAGCCCGATCATTTCTTCGACGAAACCATTACTAGAGTCCGGGATCCGATGATCGCAGCGGAGGGACGTCAACGCGGAGCTATGGAGGTGGTGGACCGGATCTACAAAGGTTGTATTTCCGTTCACTTATCACTAAAGTAGTTTAGTAGCTTATAGTTTCGCCTATACTTCTAGTTAACGATCCGTATTAGGGTTTGTAGGCACATGAAAAAATTTGAATTGGGCATGTTTGATCTATTGTGATACCTTATTAGTGTGCCTAGGAACCCTACAGTGGTATCAGAGCCTAGCTAGAGCCTTAGGCGATGAGTAGACGATGTTAGAAACCCGATCGAACCCCGAAACCCTAATTCTAAGCCTTCTCTGTACATTTTCAAAAACTGGGAATTTTCCATATTAAAAATATGCAGAAAAATAAGCAGGGGTTTTTATGAATTACTGTACAAAACGGGGTCCTAACTCTGTCAAACTGCCGCGGAACCGCAGCCTTACCCCACGTGGCGCGGCGGTTCCGCGGCCATACTGTTGAATCTTTGACCCCATTTTGCACAGTAATGTTTATAATTAACTCCTGTGTTTTCTGGGTAATTTTAATGTATACTCAACAGTTGAGTTTTCTGGGTTGTATTGGGAATTCGTAGATTCGATCGAATTATCAGACTTTGTCTATGTGTCTTTCCGGGTAATTTTAGAATATGTTAAAAAGTTCGACCGGATATAAATACCCACTTTTTCCCTGCCGGGAAATTTCCAAGTGTTGGATTTTTCCGTAGTTTAACTCGATTATGGGACTGTCTTGACTGCCCTTTGAACCTTAGGGTTTGGCGCAGTACGGCGTGCCACATGTGAGGCATTGGCTTGACCCTTCTACGGCTGGACCTTTGGTACTGAGGCATGAAGTGAATGTTTTTAAACTTGTTTCATGTGTTGAGCTGTTTCGGGAAAACTTGGGTGTTCGATTGTTCGATCGGAAAGTTTGACATTTTCTATTTATCCGGAATGTGATACAATAATTGGAATTCACAAGTTGTTATGAGATAACTGAATGAATGTTATAAATCTAGCGGTTTAGTCTCACTTGATCGGTTGCCACGGAATTTTGATGTGATCAAAAGTCCGTCGCAATCACGTAGCGTACGCGAATACTCCCCGGGTAAACTTAATAGACAGCTACGCCCTATAGCCCCGACCAAGTGACTGTAGGAGAACCCCGTCGCCGAAAGCATCCGTTCGGGTGCTCGCGGCAGCGGTGTTCCGCCTTGGTGCACTTCGTCGACGGCATCGGGGGTGCAGCCGTCTACTGAAGTTTGCGACAAGCATTCGATCAAAATGTCGGGAATCCTGTTGAATTGCCCGACTTGATATTGAAAAGTGTTTTCGATATATAGACTAAAATGTGGGGTTTATAATTGTTAGGCATGCGATGTCTAAGGAATTCATTTGGTCAGGCATGCGATGTCTGAGGAGGTTGCGGATTCCAACTGTTGTAGTTTTACACTTTCTTTTCTGTGACCGTAAGTGTAATATGTGATATCGCCGGTTTCGTTGCTATATGTCAACGACAATTAGTATGGGCATATTTACTTACGTTGATGACATGTGATGTTATGTGTTGCTGGATATGTTATATTGGATCATCGAGTTTGAATAGCCGGGGGGTTTTTTATGTGAGATGAGTGTTTTTCATTTTCATTCATGTAAAAACTTGTATGTAATATTCTTTTATTGGGGCACTTCCAGGTTGCGGATGATGTCACCTTTTGTATATTATTTACTTTTCCGCACTAGGATAGACCCAAGGAGGAGGGCACAAAGTAACCGGGTTCTGGAGTCCAGTGGGAGACCAACTCGAGGAGTCGAGTCCGGGTATCCTAACTCCAGAATTGGTAGGGTTGCTTGCCGCTCTCGTAGGGGTCTAGGGGTGTGGGTTTTTGGCTATTCATCACGCCCGTGGAATCCGTGTTTTATATTGGCTCGTATTGAAAACACGGTCGTCCTAGTATATCCAATGTTTCATATGATTCTTCTGCTGCGATATTTGTGATGTGATCATGTGATATGTTCTGTGATAGATACTGTATATAGTATATATATGATATATTATATAGACGTTACTTATGTTTTACACCCCGCGCTAGCCCTGCCCCGCTCTGCCGTTAGTTACCTAACCTAACGGTGCACGAGGGGACATCGAGGCGAATGCGGATGGCATAAGTGTACGTCGTATTTATCTGTGATGTTTAGGTACCTTAAATGATGGGACTTCATTAATGAGATTAATGAAATAAAAGAAACCTAAGATGTTGTAGAATCGAATTTCAAAAATAAAACAGGTAGCTACAGTTCTTGCTTTGCACAACAGTATATATGATATATCATGCACCTTATTCGATGAGGAAAGGGCCAACGATCCCTTCACCGGGAGTGACCCCTTTAGCAATAACTGGCAGATGCTACACACTCGGTTTGTCTTTTGATAGCTTCTATAGTTTCTGCTTTGCACGGTGATATATATGATATATCCCGCACCTCATTCGACGAGGAAAGGGCCGACGATCCCTTCACCGGGAGTGACCCCTTTAGCAAAACTAGAAAAGCCTAAAACCACTCCATTTCAAAATTCATTCGATCCTACAACGATATCAAGTTCATTACGCAATAGGTTTTCAGAAAAACCTGTCGTAGCCCTCCGTCATTTCAGATAAGTCCTGTTTAGTATTCGTGTTGTGTTTGTTGACCTTGTCAAGGCGCAGTGTGCGATAGCTAACCAGTATTTATCTGCTTATGCATATGATGCAGATTGGGTTAGGGTAGTCGTACGGCCTTGTTGACCTTGTCAAGGGTCGTGCGGGTGGGTTTGATTCAATCAAGAAATGACGGGTTGAACTTGACTTACGGTCTATGGTTTGTTGACCTTGTCAAGGTCATAGATCGTTTGGGGCAAAATATTATCGGGAATTTCAAGTGTTGAAATTTGCAATGAGATTGCATACCTTCTATGAGATAGTTGGATCCCGATACCCGCTGTGAGTAAGAGTTACTCCTGGGAGAGTTTTACACATTACAATTAGCCGATCAAGTAGGTGTCTAGAAAGGTGTTAACGAGGTTACGCCTCTGGGAAAACGAGGTTTACATTAATTAGGTTCATGCGAAAGCACGGGGAACCTCCCTCAAAGTACCGACACTAGCCTGGCTGAAAGATTGGCGAACTTGTAGCGTGTAATTAATCCCGGCTAGTCTTTCCTTTTAGGGTTTGAAGGAAGATTTCATAAAAACAGTGGGAGCCATCTTGATTAGATAAAATAATAACCAATCTTATCTTGCAAGAGCATACGCTGAGTGTTTTCTTCTCTCTCTCTCCAGGTAGCGACCATATCACGCCTTAATCAAGATAATAATACGAAATATTGACCGAACCCGCTTGTTATACTGAGCCGGGGAACGTTGGTCCCGCTCCAACTTATAATTGTTATAAGACAGAGCAGGAAATTGGGGATTACCAGAATTCCCGTGCCACCCAAACGAAGAAAGTGCATACTGATGCATCATCTCCGGGTGTGTTCATTATACAGAACTGTTTCTCAGTACTCTTTACGTCCTGGATATGAGATACCAGATCAGGATCCCGCATATGTAATTTGTTACATGGGCTACATATAGGTAAAGAACTGAGAACGGGTGATAAGTTTCATGAGACAGAAAACGGGGCAAGTGTTACAGCCAAGTCTGTTGGTCACTGTCACCCTGTATTACCAATACATTGGTTCTGAATGAATGTTATTAGATACCGAAGCCTGATATACAAAATCATATCAGTCTCTTTATTAGTAAAGAAATGATAAAATTTTATATTGTTGGATAATGTTTTGAACATTTCCTATATCAAAAGTTGATCGGTTCAGGCACGTTATCTAAAAGCATTGATGTTCTAAATCAAACTACAGTTCTAAGTATACAGAACACACACAAGAGGAAGAGTTCAGAAATGAACGAATCTTTCTTGAGGCATTGTAGACTAGGTCATATCAATGCGACCCGACTGGCTGAAGTTACATTTAGATGCATATTTAAATTAGTTTGAATTTACATCTTGTGAAACTTGTCGGTCATGTCACAAAGATACGATGACACCAGCTCTGTTTATTGGAAACAGAGAAAGAGTTAGTGAACTCTTGGGATGATACATGTTGATGTATAAAGGTCCCCAGTCTACACATGCCAAGACCGGTTCTTTGTACTTCATTACATTCTCTGATGATCTTTCAAGATTCAGACATATGTTCCTGTTGAAACACAAGTCCGAACCTTTTGAGATATTCACGGAATATAAGTTAGAAGTAGAGAACCAAAATGAGGGTATAAGTATTATGTCCTTTGATGCGATCAGGGAGGAGAATACTTGAGCACGGAATTCCTGGACTATTATAAAGGAGAATGAGATTCTCTCTCAGCATTACTCCTCCGAATACAACACAGCACAATGTTGTATCGGGGCGGAGCAATCACACTCCATTTAATATGGTGCGCTCTATGATGAGTACTACTGAGTTACCTGTTTCCTTTTGGGAGTTATGCACTTGAGAAGCTGCATACCTATTGAATAGGGTTCGAATCAAATCACAGCCTGCCACTCCATATGAGATATGGTATGGGAAGAGCCCATGTCTTAAGCTAGTTAAGATTTAGGGTTGTCCGGCCTATGTCTAAAAGCAAAATCCGGACAAGCTCGAGGCAAGGTCAGTTATGTAGAACTGGAAAGGTTCCAGCTATACAAACTACAGCAGATAATTTGGTAGAACTAAAGGATTCAGTAGATTCCAACGAACCTCAGCCTCTCCGTCGATCTAGTAGGTTTCCTCATCCGCCTGAGAGATACTTCGGTTTCTCGATGACAGTGGGAGCGAGGAATGCATCATGAGATGATGACCCAACTAGTTTCGAGTAGGCCATCGAGAGTAGAGACTCTGTAAGAATGGCTGGATGCTCAGTGATCTGAGATGGAATCCATATACACCAACAAAGTATGGACTTTGGTTGCTATATCTGAAGGGTTAAATCCCCATCAGGAGCAAGTATATCTTGAGAAGATTACTAGGTGTAGATGGAAAAGTTGAGACTTTCAAAGCTAGACTTGTTAAAGGTTTTCGTCATCGACCAGGCGTGGATAATGATGAAACTTTTTATAAGTGGCTATGCTTAAGTCCATCCGGATCCTACTTGCCACGGCTACATACCATGACTACGATATCTAGTGGTTGGGTGTCATGACTGCTTTTCTAAATGATGTTTTAGAAGAGAACGTCTGTAAGTACACAGCCAAAGGGCTTCGTAGACAGTGGGAGCAGTGGAAACGTGTGCAAGTTGCTTTATAGGATAAAGCAAACATCGCGGAGTTGGAACGTCTGTTTTGATGTAGTTGTCAAAAAGTTTGACTTCATCAAAATGGTAGATGAACCTTGTATATACAAAAAGGTAGTAGGGAGTATGGCGGTGATCCTCGTAGAGTACGTGGATGACATATTCTTGATAAGAAATGAGTTTCCTATGCTACGCTCGGTCAATCTCCGCTTATCACAAGGATTCTCCGTATAGGATCAAAGTGATACCTCCTAAATCCTGAGTTTTGATCTATGAGATAGAAGTAACTGGATGTTAGGATTCTCACTAGTTGTAGTGAGATGGTATTAATCGATCCTGGGGAGAATCACTGGAAAGGTTCCAGAGTGATAAGGACGAATGAATGTTAGTCACAGGCATTGTCTTTACCCTCAGTGAAGGGACGGTATGTTGGAAGAGTTCCAAGCTAGATACCGTGGCATACTAGACGATAAAGGCAGGATACATCGCTACTTAAGATGCTACCAAAGAGGCTGTTTGGATGTATATTGGTTCATGAGATGAACTAGGTTCCTACCATTGTGTGACAATGGAAGTGTGGCTTTGGCCTGGGAACCATGGTCCCATCAGTGACCCAGACATAATCTAAGGCAGTATCACCTGATCATGGAGATGGTTGATCTCCAGGGTGATCGAGGTTAGGAGAACAGACTTAGAGGACAACACGGCGGATCCACTCACAAAGGCCTTTTCCCAGAGAGAGACTTTTATGGGATGGTTGAGTATGAGATACTACAACCACTGCTATCAGATGGCCCTAGTGCAAGTGGGAGATTGTTAGTTATATGTATGCCCTAGAGGCCATTACTATACATAGGATGTATATTGTAGTGGATGCTTGGACATATATAGGGAGGACTTTCTTGCTCGACATGATAGTATGCTATCTGGTTGATCTTTACCTTAACATGTACACTGATTGTCTCTCTGTTACATGTTGGTAAAGCCCTTAGGATGTGTACTTGACTACCTGGATTATGATGTGGGTCATACTAGTGGGGACATGGTAGTCCATAAGTACATCCTTCAAGGTCCCTAGTCGTGGGTGTATCGAGACAGGGCATCGATATACCAGAGTGACTAGCGTATACCTTCTCGACCCATATAGATGGGCGATGGATGATCCCATATCCATTGGTGTTTGACATCGGAGATGATATACAGGTGCTCAGTGGAGACTGGGTACACTGGACGGACTCGCCGAGAACTCCCAGATGGTATTATACCTTACGTCAGATGGCAGTTCTCTGGTGACACTGGTACAGGTTAATCTGTAGACCCGAGATCGTCATAGAGTCTTGTGTGATTCCCACTGTTCTTTGATTTCCACCTTACCACGTCCAAGAGGGCGTGCAAAACGGTGGTTTTTGGCTACAGTCCCGAGTCACATGGAGGCAATGAGCGATAGGAGGGAATTCGTCTCTCCCGGTATAGGGAGTTGATGTTGCGCTGTGTTCGATTGGCTATAACCGGAAATCCCTGGCCAGGCTTGCTGAGATTTACTGGTAAGTGTTATCAGTAGTTTCTCGATCTGTTATAGGCCTCATATCGACACGACTTATCGAGTTGTTGGGGTCTGACGTTTACCACCCTTAGGAAACATATGCGACATATCAAACGACAAGACCGGACTGTACGGTAAGTGTTGCTGGTTGGATTCACAGGAGTGTGAGTGGGCTTGCTCGTCGATCTTCTAATCGCTCAATACCCGGATGGCCGTTAGGTTTAGCAGACCGCTTGCGGCTTGTGGGTGTTTGATATGATCATCACCTGCTGCCGGCGTATTGACGAGTCTTTAGAGTCCTACACAGAGGTTTCCTGGCTCAAGCGAAATGAAATAGGAGTGCATATGAGATATGTGCGGGACCGAGAATAATACCAGTATGTGATACTGTATTAGATTCTCACGATTTGTGACATTGATCGGTTATATGCGATATAGCCGGGTTATCGGATCAAGTGTTGATTCGATAAGTTGTTACTATTGATATTAGTCGGTTATATGCGATATGACCGGATCGTTAAATCAAGTATTGATTTAATGATTTAATGTATAATTATATATTAGATATATTACTTTACATTAACTAATATTTGTTCACTTAAAAAGGATTTTCTCACTTGATGTGCACATTGTATATGTGATATACTTTTGTGCACTTGATTGTATCATGTTTGATGATACATGAAAGTTTGTGTGTATGATTAAACCATAGTTATGTTAATGGTTAGGGTTTTGTTTATTTACTTATTCATTTATTTATTTATTCATTTTGGAAAGATAAATAGAATGGTGGCTTATCTTGTTCTTTTTTTGAAACTTCATGAAGTGTTGAAAGCTTGACCATTTTGTTTCTTTCCTAAACCTAACCATTCACCTAACCCTAGTTTATTCTCTACACTTAAACATGGTTGCTATATGATAAGATCACTTGATTTAATATAATTAATCAAGTGATTTTAGAATGATCATCATATTCATCTTCTTCTTCTTCTTCTTCTTCAAGAAGAAAGAAGCTTGCTAGCTTCAATGGTGACTTGAGAAAAAGAGTGAGAAATCCAATTCTAAAGTGAACCCACTTCCTATTTCTTCATCCTCTACCACTTGCCAAGTAGTATATGGTGTTTTCTTCACAAGTTTCATGGCTTGGTGAAGTTGGAGCTTGATCTTGTGTTGCCTCGACGTAGATCATCTTCGGCATCAAAGTCGACGACCTAGCCCGATTATTTCTTCGACGAAACCATTACTAGAGTCCGGGATCCGATGATCGCAGCGGAGGGACGTCAACGCGGAGCTATGGAGGTGGAGGACCGGATCTACAAAGGTTGTATTTCCGTTCACTTAGCACTAAAGTAGTTTGGTAGCTTGTAGTTTCGCCTATACTTCTAGTTAACGATCCGTATTAGGGTTTGTAGGCACATGAAAAAATTTGAATTGGGCATGTTTGGTCTGTTGTGAGACCTCATTAGTGTGCCTAGGAACCCTACACAACCATCCCATAAAAGTCTCTACTGGGAAAAAAAGGCCTTTGTGAGTGGATCCGCGCTGTTGTCCTCTGTGTCTACTTTCCTAACCTCGATCTCCCTGGAGATCAACCATCTCCATGATCAGGTGATACTGCCTAAGAATTATATCTGGATTTCTGATGGGATGGGGGGTTCCTTGGTAAAAGCCACAACTCCATTGTCACACAATGGTAGGAACTAAGTTCATCTCATGAACTTATATATATCCCGACTGCTTCTTTGGTAGCATCCTTTGTAACGATATATCTTGCCTTTAATCGTCTAGTATGTCATGGTATCTAGCTTGGAACTCTTCCAACATACCGTCCCTCCACTAAGGGTAAAGACAATGCCTACGACTGACATTCAGTCGTCCTTATCACCCTGGAACCTTTCCAGTGATTCTCCCCAGAATCGATTGATACCATCTCACTACAACTAGTGAGTATCCTAATATCCAATTAGATCTATCTCATAGATCCAAACCCAGGATTTAGGAGGTATCATTTTGATCCTATATGGAGAATCCTTGTGATAAGCGGAGATTGACCGAGCGTAGCATAGGAAACTCCTTCCCTATCAAGAGTATGTCATCCACATACTCTACGAGGATCACCACCATACTCCCTACTACCTTTTTGTATATACAAGGTTCATCTGCCATTTTAATGAAGTCAAACTCTTTGACTACCACATCAAAACAGATGTTCCAACTCCGTGATGCCTGATTTATTACATAAATCATCTTGCACACGTTTCCGCTGCTCCCGCTGTCTACGAAGCCCTCTGGCTATGTACTTATAGACGCTCTCTTCTAAAACATCATTTAGAAAAGCAGTCATGACACCCAACCGCCAGAAATCGTAGTCATGGTATGTAGCCGTGGCAAGTAGGATCTGGATGGACTTAAGCATAGCTTTGAAAGTCTCAACTTTTCCATGTACACCAAGTAATCTTCTCAAGATATACTTGCTCCTGATGGGGATTTAACCCTTCAGATAAAGCAACCAAAGTCCATACTTTGTTGGTGTATAAGGATTCCATCTCAGATCGATAAGCATCCAGCCATTCTTACAGAGTCTCACTCCTGATGGCCTGCTCGAAACTAGTTGGGTCATCATCTTATGATGCAATTCTAGCTCCCACTGTCATAGAGAAACCGAAGTATCTCTCAGGTGGGTGAGGAAACCTACTAGATCGGCGGAGAGGCTGAGCTTCGTTAGAATCTATTGAATCTTTTGGTTCTACCAAATCATCTGCTATAGTTTGTATAGCTGGAACTCCTTCCAGTTCTACCTCATGACCAATAATTTCTTCACAAGAAATTCCCTTTCACAAAGGTGGCCCGTTGAGAAACGAAATATCTTTTGTCCCTCGTTTGGTAGAAGATATTCCCTTACGTATGCTTGGGATATCCAACAAACTTACACAGATCTGACTTTGCCTCGAGCTTGTCCGGATTTTGCTTTTAGACATAGGCCGGACAACCCTAAATCTTAACTTACTTAAGATATAGGCTCTTCCCATTCCATATCACATATGAAGTGGCAGGCTACTGATTTGATTTGAACCCTATTCAATAGGTATGCAGCTTCTCAAGTGCATAACTCCCTAAAAGGAAATAAGAAACTCAGTAGTACTCATCATAGAGCGCGCCATATCAAATAGGGTGTGATTGCTCCGCCCCGATACACCGATGTGTTGTGGTGTATACGGAGGAGTAATGCTGAGAGAGAATCTCATTCTCCTTTAGAATAGTCCAGGAATTCTGTGCTCAAGTATTCTCCTCCTTGATCTTATCAAAGGACATAATATTTATACCCGTTTTTGGTTCTCTACTTCTAACTTATATTCTGTGAATATCTCAAAAGCTTCGGACTTGTGTTTCAACAGAAACATATGTCTGAATCTTGAGAGATCATCAGAGAATGTAATGAAGTATAAAGAATCGGTCTTGGCATATGTAGACAGGGGACCATCATACATCAGCATGTATCAATCCCAAGAGTTCACTAACTCTTTCTCTGTTTCCAATAAACAGAGATGTGGTCATCTTATTTTTGTGACATGACCTGCAAGTTTCACAAGATGTAAATTCAAAAAAATTTAAATATTCATCTAAATGTAACTTAGCTAGTCGGGTCTCATTGATATGACCCAGTCTACAATACCTCAAGAAGGATCCGTTCATTTCTGAACTCTTCCTCTTGTGTGTGTTCTGTATACTAAGAACTATGGTTTGATTTAGAACGTTAATGCTTTTAGATAACGTGCCTGAACCGATCAACTCTTGATATAGCAAATGTTCAAAACATTATCCAAAAATACAAAATTACATCCTTTCTTTACTAATAAAGAGACTGATATGATGTTGTATATCAGGTTCGGTATCTAATAACATTCATTCAGAATCAATGTATTATGGTAATAAAGGGTGATAGTGACCAACAGACTTGGCTGCAACACTTGCACCATTTCTATCTCATGAAACTTATCACCTATTCTCAGTTCTCTACCTATCTGTAGCCTATGTAACAGATTACATATGCGGGATCCTGATCCAGTATCTCATACCCAGGACGTAAAGGATACTGAGAAACAGATCTATGTAATTAACACACCCTAAGAAGATGCATCAGCATGCACTTTCTTCGTTTGGGCGGCACGGGAAATCTGGTATTCCCCAATTTCCTGCTCTGTCTTATAACAATTATAAGTTGGAGCGGGACCAACGTTCCCCAGCTCAGTATAACAAGAGGGTTCGGTCAATACATCCGTATTATTATCTTGATTAAGGCGTGACATGGTCGCTACCTAGAGAGAGTGCGAAGAAAACACTCAGCGTGCGCTTTTACAAGATTAGATTGGTTATCAATTTATCTAATCAGGATGTCTCCCACTGTTTTAGTCAAATCTTCCTTCAAACCCTAAAAGGAAAGACTAGCCGGGATTATTTACACCCTACAAGTTCGCCAATCTTTCAGCCAGGCCAGTGCCGGTACTTTGAGGGAGGTTCCTCGTGCTTTCGTACGGACCTAATTAAAGTAAACCTCGTTTTCCCAGGGGTGTAACCCCGTTAACATCTTTCTAGACACCTACTTGATTGGCTAATTGTAATGTGTAAAACTCTCCCAGGAGTAACTCTTACTCACAGCGGGTATCGGGATCCAACTATCTCATAGAAGGTATGCAATCTCATTGCAAATTTCAACACATGAAATTCCCAATAATATTTTACCCCTAGCGTCCTATGACCTTGACGGAGGTCAACAAACCATAGACTGCTAGTCAAGTTCTACCCGTCATTTCCTGATTGAATTAAACCCACCCGCACGACCCTTGACGGAGGTCAACAAGGCCGCACGACTACCCTAAAACAATCTGCATCATATGCATAAGCAGATAAATACTAGTCAGCTACTGCATACTACGCCTTGACGGAGGTCAACAAACGTAGCACGAATACTAAGTAGGACTTATCTGAAATGACGGAGGGCTACGACAGGTTTTTAAGAAAACCCTTTGCGTAATGAACTTGATATCGTTGTAGAATCGAGTGATTTTAAATGGAATGTTTTTTAGGCTTTTCTAGTTTTGCTAAAGAGGTCACTCCCGGTGAAGAGATCTTCGGCTCTTTCCTCATCGAATAAGGTGCAGGATATTTCACAAATACCGCTGTGCAAAGCAAAAACTGTAGAAGCAATCAAAAGACAAACCGAGTTTGTAGCATCTGCTAGTTTCACTAAAGAGGTCACTCCCGGTGAAGGGATCTCGGCTCTTTCTTTATCGAATAAGGTGTTGGATGTTCTATAAGGAACACCGCTATGCAAAGCAAGAACTAGAGCTACCAGTTTTTAAACAAGTTTCTACAACATCTTAGGTTTCTTTTATTTCATTAATCTCATTAATGAAGTCCCATTTTATTATGCTTCACAAGCATCACATTTGAAACGAAATCTGCAATATAACATATATCTCATATATATAATATAAACATTCGTCTCAGGCAGTAATACGATCTCATCACAGAACATTGCAGCAGAAGAACATATATGAAATATTGGATATACTAGGACGTCCGTGTTTTAATACGAGCCTGTATAAAACACGGATTCCACGGTCGCGATGAATAGCCAAACCCACATCCCTAGACCCCTACGAGAGAGGCAAGCAACACTGCCAATTCTAGGGTTATGAGACCCGGTCTCGACTCCTCGAGATGGTCTCCCACTGGACCCTAGAACCCGGTTACTTATGCTCCCCGCCTTGGGTCTACCTAATGCGGAAAAGTAAATAATATACAGTGATGACATCATCCTCAGCCCGGAAGTGCCCCAATAAAAGAATATTATATACAAATGAATTTTACATGAATGAAAAAGAAAAACTCTCATCTCATATAAAACCCCCGGCTATTCAAACGCGGCGATCCAATACAATATATCACATCAACACATAATATCTCATATCATCAACGTAAGCAAGTATGCGTATCCCGATTGTCGTTGATGTATAGCAACGAAGCCGGCGATACACCACATACTACGTTTACGGTCACAGAAAAGAAAGTGTAAAACTACAACAATTGGAATCCGCAACCTCCTTAGACATCGCATGCCTAACCAAATGAATTCCTTAGACATCGCATGCCTAACAATTATAAACTCTGCATTTTAGTCTCATTATCGAAAACTCTTTTCAATATCAAGTCGGGCAATTCAACAAGATTCCCGACATCCTGATCGAATTCTCGTCGCAAACTTTAGTAGACGGCCGCACCCCCGGATACCGTCGACGAAGTGCACTAAGACGGAACACCGCTGCCGCGAGCACCCGAACGGATGCTTTTAGCGACGGGGTTCTCCTACAGTCACTTGGTCGGGGCTATGGGGCATGGCTGTCTGTTAAGTTTACCCGGCGAGTATCCGTGTATGCTACGTGATTGCGACGGACTTTTGATCGCATCAAAATCCCGTGGCAACCGATCATCTGAGACTAAACTGCTAGATTTATAACATTCAAATTAGTCATCTCATAACTACATGTGGATTCCAAATATTGTATCACATTTCAAATAAATAGACAATGTTAAACTTTCCGATCGAATAATCAAACACCCAAGTTTTCCCAAATAGTTCTCAACACTTGAAATTAGTTTTAAAACATCCTTCATATGCCACAGTACCAATGGTCCAGCCGTAGAAGGGTCAAGCCAACGCCTCACATGTAGCACGTCGTACTGCCCCAAACCCTAAGGTTTAGAGACGGTTCAGGCAGTCACATAATCGAGTTAAGGTTTGTTGTCTTCTAGAGGGTCCACTGCGTTACTTGCACGACATAGAACGTTCTTAAACTACGGAAAAATACCACGCTTGGAAATTTTCCGGCAGGGGAAAAAGTGAGTTATTGATATCCGTTCGAACTTTTTAACACGTTCTAAAAATTACCCGGACAAACTAAACGAAGTTATACTTTCCGATCGAATCAACGAGCTCCCAATACAACCCAGAAAACTCAACACTTGAGTAAAAATAAAAATTCCCAAAAATATCAGGAAATAAATACTGATATTACTGTGCAAACAGTAAACAATGAGTCTACTACTTGGCCGCGGAACCGCCGCCAAAGCCATGGTACGGCGGTGATTCCGTGGCGCTTTAGAGGTATTGATGGCACGTGTTTCACAGTAACTCTTGTATTTCCCTGCTGATTTTTTTTTAGCATTTTTAATACAGAAAAATCACAATTTTAGAAAATTTCCAGAAACTAGGTTTTATCGGGTATTCGGAGTTCGATCGGACTTTAAACTTCGCCTAGACTTCGCCTAAAGCTCTAGCTTGGCTCTGATACCACTGTAGGGTTGCTGGGCACACGCACAAGGTTCTACAAGGCATCAATCATGCCCGATTTAAAAATTAGCCGTGCCGAACAACCCTAAACCAAGATCTTAGACTAGAGATTAGGCGAAAACAAGCATGTTAAACACTTTAACACTAAGTGAGAGGGATTACAACCTTTGTAGATCCGGTCCTTCACTTCTAAAGCTCCGTTTTGAGGTCCCTTCGCTGCGATCATCGTGTTCCGGACACTCGAGAGGCTCCACGAAGAGAAAGATGCAAGCTTGCTTCCGATCTTCGATAACAAAGATGATCTACCTTGAAGTTTCATTAACACAAGCTCTCACTCACAAAATGAAGTGAACACCCTCATCTAAATGGCAAGGGTAGATGAGAATGATGAAGTAGGATTTTTGCTCTCATTTGTTTTCTTATTCTCACTCACTTTCATCACAAAAAGCACAGCAAGAAAGCTTTGCATCAAGGAAGAAGAAGAAGAAGAATAGTGAATCCTTTTGTGATGAATAATGAAAGACTCATATATGAGGTTAGATATGCAACCATAGTTAAGAATGAATCCTTAACTTTTGTAGAGAAACAACCATGGTCAAGGGTTTGGGTTTGGTTAAGCAAATATCTTCACAAAATATCTTACATAAAACAAAACAAAACCTTCTAGAAACTTCTAGAATAGCTTAACCCAAATCAAACCCTAACCATATTTAATCTCCACTAATCATGTTGCATTAATAACCATATCATGTTACAATATTATATATCACATATATAATATTTATTGTAACAAAATAAAATAATACAATTAACATATATCGCATATATATCAATATATTACCCGAGTGAGAAAAAGAATCTTTTAGTGAGATAATATTAGTTAATGTAATTTAATATATCATATATATTATTATACATTAAATCATTGAATCAACACTTGATCCGACAATCCGGCTATATCGAATATAACCGACTAATATATCATGTACCGATTCATCGAATCAACACTTGATCCGATAACCCGGCTGATATCAAATATCGCGAGAATAGAATACGGTATCTCATATTGCATTATCCTCGGTTCTGCACATATCACATATGTGCTCCTACTCCGTTTTGCCTGAGTCAAAAAACCTCTGTGTAGGACACTAAAGAATCGTCAATACGCCGGCAGTAGGTGATGATCATATCAAACACCCACAAGCTGCAAGCGGTCAGCTAAACGTAACAGCCACCCAGGTATTGAGAGATCAGAAGATCAACAAGCAAGCATGTACATTCTTGTAACGCCTTGAAATGTCATTTTGGTGTTTTCCCGAAAATCGGTGAAAATTTGGTATTTTTCCGTAAATAGACTTTTTTGTTATTTTGCAGTTTAGGCATAATTATACCTAATTAGGATAGGTAATTGCTAGTTTTTAGTAGCTAATGAGTTAGTTATAAAATTCTGGTCGTTTAAAATTTTTCCCTAATTTTTCAATTTTTAATATTATTTTAAACCGGTAAAAAAAATACATTAAATTAGCGATAAATACAAATTTAAATGGGCTAATTTTAATCTTTAAAATTATCTTAAATAAAATCTAGTTAGTAATATAAATTTTTAGTATTTTATTTCAAGTTCTAATTGGTTTTAATTATGGAAAGCAAAATTTATTTAAATTAAGCTAAAACTTGCAATTTTTGTAACTTGAGGGTTCTTTTTGCATAGAATTTTTTTGTGCAATCACTCACAACCTCACCCCACTTTTTTTGGCCGGCCCTACCACCCATTTTAGCAGCCATGAATTTTCCCCCTCATTTTGTCTCCATTTCTTGCATTGAAACCTTATGTTTGATTAAAATATATTAATTAAGGTATGGGTTTTAAGTGAGATAGTTGGCTTTTGACTTTGTGTAAATTTCCACAACTCCCCCACACCTTTCCCCACTCCTTCCACTGCCGAAACCCACAGCAGAAACAGCCCAAAAAAAATTCCCCCATTTCTCCATCTCTTTTTGCTTTAATTTCATCTCAAAATCCAAGAAAAATCCACAAATCCTTCACAAATTCAACCCAAATCCCTATTCTACCTCTTCTCACACCCCTATTAGTTTAAAATAAGTAGAAAGATGGCATCTTAGGAGGCTAGAGCAACCTAGGGTTTGGGATTGTGAGGTATAATTTCAATCTTTGGTTAATTTGTAGTTTAATGTGTGCTAAATTAGAACCTTGAAGTGTTAATTTTGTTGTTAATTTCTAATCTAGTTTTTTTTAAAGAGGGTAGTTTGATATGAACTTGGGTTTTAGCACACCATTACTAGGCTAATTAAATCTATTTTTCTATCTAGTTATTTTGCTAACCTAATCTAAGAGGTTAATTTTCTTATGTGGGCTTTTATTTGTGTTAATTTAAATTTTCAAGTGTGGAATTTGATTTGGAATTGCTAATTTTGAAAAATCAAGAAAAGGTTTGTGTATGGAAAGTGGGTTTTGATGCATGGTAAAGGGGTTAATTTAATTGTAGTGGCTTTCTAATGGTTTAATTTGGATATTTGTGTGATAATGTGTGCACTTTATCGCAAATCGGCGATATTTGCACCGATTTTGGAATGTAAATGCTTACTAGATTTTTTTTATGAAACTATGTGATGAATTATTATGATAACTTGATTATATTTTTAGCATATCCTACGACATTTAGGATGTGTGAGTGTGGAATTTTGTGTGATCGGGTTTTAGTTTTGCCGGGCGTCCCAAAACGACGATTCTAGTTAGTTTTGCGATTTTCGTGTGTACGCACCTTGTGCACGTTATGCCTAGCTTGTGAACGTTGATATTTTCGTTTGGGATTTGCGTCGTTTCATGATATGTAACCTTATGTTTGGTATTGGTGCAAATTCCAGGTTCGGTCGCGGAGACTTCGGACGCGGCACGAAAAGGGAAAGCGGTGATTGGACGTAGCTAGCTGAGGATTCCGGTGAGTAGATATAACATCTACGGGGGACTATCGTTTGGATGGCGCAAGTCGCCCGATAGTTTAAGCAGTTAAAGATTTCTAGTAATATTAGTAACTACATCCATGCTTTATTTGACATACATATGCGAACCCATTCTATAGGACACCTGCACCATTGCCAGGGTTTTTATATCCAGCACGAGCACTATTCATGCGTACACACACGCCCTGGTAATTGTCATGCCACCACACTAGATAACCTATAATTTGAAACCTTTTACTATAATTGATGCTTAAACTTGTGCTATTGCATTTAATTCCTTAAAATGAAATCGTAGGATTGCTATTCATGTGCATGTACCTCATCATATTATTTATTCATGCCTAGTCTATTCATCGTACATCGCAACTTGATTATTGATACCATATACATTCATTATCATTGACATATGCACTTATGAGGATTTCTTAAGATTTTATGATATTTCTGGATTTCGGGGGAAAGCCGCAAAATTTCTAAACTTATTACCTTTTTAAAATATGTAAATTGCGGTTTTCTAGTGATGTAAGTGTCGTCCACCATGAGTTCGCTGTGGTTTTTGAGACCCTTTTCGAGGAGTTGGATGAACCGTCTCGGGTACATGGTGGGCCCGGTAAGGTACCCCGGGGCAAAAAGGTCGTGTTGCTGACGTTGAGCCTGGCAGGGGATGGACTACCTACCGGTGACTGTTTTGGCACGGCGGATATCCAAAGGATACTGACCGTGGCCGCGAGATGATGAGATATTGATATTTGAGATGGGTCAGCCGGACGGATATAGAGATACTATGATATGGATACATGAGATTGAGATAGTTTTGAGGTGTCGATGCTGGACACGGATTCTATTGGTATTGTGTTGATATTTAAAAGAAAAAAGATTCCTAAATGAAAAGTATGACTTCTTGTACATATATATTCAGATCACGAGTTGATTCATATTGCATTCATACCTGCTAGTGCATCCATGTTGCATCCATACCTGTTAGTATATCCTGCCATACCTGTAGTATAGATGCTAGGATGCTTGTGTGCATGCTTGCGATAGCCTATATAGATGTTATTTATTACTCACGAGTTGGCAACTCACCCCCGTTGTGCCATAGCCTTTTGCAGGTCCGCTCCGTCAGTACAGTAGCGGCGGGCGCACTTGCTTCCTTTTCCTCTGTTGCCTGGACTCGAGGCTTTTGCTTGTAGGTGGGTTGTATTATTATTTTGTACCACCTTGTATATTCTTGTATCTAGAGTACTCCATCTACTATATCTACCAGTATTGTTGTATATTGACCTAGAGACGAGACTGTGAGATTTGTGGACTTTTCTTTTATGCTGTATTTTGGGGTCGAGCTCACTTGAGTCAACATGTTGTTTTACTTGTGCTTCTTATGTTTATTTATGCACATTGCTTATTTATATTGCGTGGGATTTGTGACCGCCTTGTGGCGAAGAGCTAGCTCCCCCTTGGGGATGCCTTATTTGTTGTATTCATATATATTTTTGTTGTACCCATTTTGGGGGCCAGTATTTATAAAGGAGGCTCTGCCGAAATTTTCGGAAAAATTGATATTGCTGTTAAAAAGGCTTGATATGATTTATTTGATAAACTCGCTTTCAATTGATTGGTTTTCCTTCACTCGTCTGTTTTTTTTTTGGTTTGATTTCTGGGCTTTGGCTTACTTATTTTACAGACGTCTTGAAACGTTTCGTAACTTAAGTGCCAGTCATGTTCCGTACCCTGCGGGTCGTGACAATTCTCCTGCGAATCCAATCAGTAACATTCCCGTACAGTTCGGTCTCGTCGTCTGATATGTCGCATATCTCGCCAAGGGGTGGTAAACGTCAGACTCTAGTAGCTTGATAAGTCGTGTCGATATGAGGTCTATAACAGTTCGAGAAACTACTGATAACACTTACCAGTAAATCTCAGCAACCCTGGCCAAGGATTTCCAGTTATAGCCAATCGAACACAGCACAACATCAACTCCCTATACCGGGAGAGACGAATCCCCTCCTATCGCTCATTGCCTCCATGTGATTCGGGACTGTACCCAAAATCCACCTTTTTGCACGCCCTCTTGGACGTGGTATGATGGAAATCAAAGCACGGTGGCAATCACACAAGACTCTATGATGATCTCAGGTCAACAGACTACTCTGTACTAGTGTCACCGGAGAACTGCCATCTGACGTGAGGTATAATACCATCTGGGAGTTCTCGGCGAGTCCGTCCAGTGTACCCAGTCTTTACTGAGCACCCGTATACCATCCTTGATGTCAAACACCGATGGATATGGGATCATCCATCGCCCATCATATGGGTCAAGATGCGTATACGCTAGTCTACTCTGGTGTATCGATGCCCTGTCTCGATACACCCTCGACTAGGAACAGTTAGAGGATGTACTCGTCGACTACCGTGGCCCCACTAGTATGATCTCATCATAGTCCCAGTAGTCGAGTACATATCCTAAGGGCTTTATCAACATGTAACATAGAGACTATCAGAGTACATGTTAAGATAAAGTACAACCAGATAGCATACTATCATGTCGAGCAAGAAAGTCCTCCCTATATATGTCCAAGCATCCATTACAATATACATCGTATGTACAGTAATGGCCTCTAGGGCATACATATAACTAACAGTCGCCACGCGCTTGCTTGTTGCCTTGAAGTTCTCGTGAGGGAACTTACATATCATAACATATCATGCCACGTTAAAATCCAATTCAAAACCAAAACGACACACGAATAGTACATAGGTTAAAACCTATGGTCTACTCCTGCAAATCAACCAAATAACACCCGATATCTACGTAAAAACGTCAAGTGATCGATACAAAACAACCAAAACTTCAATTCATAAACATCGAGGAAACCAAAATAGCAACTTAGGAAACTGGTCCCAGATTTTAGTTCAGGTGAAATTAGGTTACACAAACAACACTGGGGTATTGTATATGAAGTATATGAGATACAGAACCAACTTAGACACCAGAAACCACAAAGTGGCCGGCTACATGCATGCAAAATCAGGCGAGCTCGGTTTTGCCGTGGTGAAACGGCCTCGTACTCTCAGGGTGGTCTCCTAGGGTCTAATATAGGTCAATGGTATTGTTTGTTTTTCTCATAAAATTCCCGGGTCACTCCAGATTTCCTGCACCCTCTAATTTATCCTCAAACCGACATTTGTGTTTCTAAATTCCAGGTTTGGTTTGTTTCTGGTTAAAGTCTGGATTTTTAACACTATGGGGGTTTCGTAATCACCAACAACACTTACTAGCACCATCACAACTCAAGAATCCCTAAACTTGATTTAGGAATTTCCAAACATCACTAAACTTCACTAAAACACTTCTAAACAAGTAAAGATGCTAAAGTTAATGAAATACCATGCTAGGGGTGAAGGAATTACCTCATTTGGCACTCAAGAATCCCCTACAGCATCAAAATCCTATTTTTCTTGGTTCCCCATGCTTGTAGTGAGCTTGTGCACATCTTTTGTGAAGAGGATGTGATGTTTTGAGGTGGGATTGATGGTGTTGTGAGGAGGTGAAGGAGGTGGAGGGAGTGGGCTGCCATGTATGAAGGAGAAGAAAAATGTGATGAAGGTGATGAAGTGAGGGAAATGGCCAAGTCAAAGGAAACCCATCACCTCTCTCTTTCATGCCCATACTCCATGCCATGCCCAATTCTTTAATCTTTTTATTTTTTCTTTTCTATTTTCTTTATCTTTTCTTTTCTTTTCTTTTCATTATAAAACCAAGCCATGCACAAAAGAATTCATGGAGGATAAAATGTAACAAGTGTTAAAACAAATATGACATGGTGCATGTCATGAAGCCTAAACACGCTTAATGCATAATTAGCGATTATTAATCGAATTTAGCAATAAAATGGAATATAATTAATTATATAACAATCTATGAATGCTCAAATCTTATAATCTCTTTCAAATTCAATAATTTCCAAATATTTCCCAATTTATAGGTATATAATTTTACCGCATTATTAAAATATTCGTAATATTTATTATTTAATTATATAAATTCCCAAAAATAATATTTTATTTTTTTGAAATGTTACAATCTTCCCCCCTTAAAGAAATTCGGTCCCCGAATTTAAAATTTAAACCCCTCAATACTAAAACGTTTCAGTAAAAAGTTCAAGTCGTCGGGGCTCCGAAATCATAAATACATGAAACACATCGCAGCGCAATGTATGCGCATGGAAACGAGTATATAAACCAAATCAAAACTCCGTCAAGTATTCCGCAATCATCGGAGTTATAGTGAAGACACCGATGTCAAAGCCCAATACGAAAACCAACATGATATACATTAAACTATAACATTTACATAGTACGTGTCGGTGTAAACTCGTCAAAACATCTGAAAGAAATGCATGTCAAACCTTTTCAAGTCGCTGTGCGATGCGCGTATCACTGCACAGTGGCGGACGACTATTGTAAGAAAATAACTATATATTAACATACACGTCCTGCCATTTTGAAAAAAAAATTTAGAAGGGTTCCATTTGTTAAATATTTCGTGTCATCTCGGACACGTAAGTAAATACTGAAGCTTTAGCTCCTTTTTGGAAATCCCTTCGATCACTATCGATGCATGAAAAAACATAATTAGGTACTGTCCTCTGACTAGGCCGGCTCAGTACTAAAACAAATAGTACAACCATAAAAACGTACTGCTCCACAAGAAACCAATCCCAAAATGTGCATAAGAATGCCACGTGCGTCTGGTGCGCACGAAAATCAAAATCCATGAATGTGCCATACGTGTGCACAAAAACAAAATCTAAGTGCAACGGGTGTGCACGAAAACACCTGTCAAGGGCAACGGGTGTGCCTGACAGCAATATCAGGTGCATCTGATATGCACGAAAAATCCCGATTTAGTGCATCTGGCGTGCACCAAAATCGCATCAAGCGCCCAAATATGCGCAAGAATCCAAATCAAGTGCACAAGGTGCACGAAAACAATATCGAATATCACAATTGAAATCGACGGTATACAACATATATCAATCCAAATCAGGTATATCGTGGTATATAATCTCACAACCATGTGCATCAGCGTGCACAAACTCGAATCAAAATACTAAAAGTGCATGAAAACTATGCCGAAAACACAAGTCAAATCACATACATATCATAGGCAAGAAATCAAAATCAGCATCTCGAATGACATCAAATCGAAGTCAAGTGCAACTGTTGTGCATAAAATCTCAATCATGCAAATAAATCGCCCAAAATACCGAAATCAAAGATGGCGGAAACCGTCCCGCTCTGGCACATCCTTTAAATATCTCTGGCCAACTGTCATGGTCACTCATAACATGTCCCGTCGACAATGCCAAACTCTGGCCTACTGGGTGTGCACAATATGACCGATCCTGGGTCCAAATCTTCTCGTATAGTATTCCAGAAAGATTCTGTTGAAGTATCCCTCAAATCTCATTTCTGTCGAACTGTCCGGAAGTTATCACCTTTTACTAAATCTATTTCTTGTTCCGAAATGGCTGCATGCTCACCACGGCTCCTTCTAGAAGATATATCCATGTACAACGCCTCTGCATGCGTATCAAATCTCTGATGTCAACAGAGTGGAACGTCGTCTCATCAAGATCTCGTATGAACCTCTGGCTCCACTTTCCTCTAATGTCGACTGATTCGGACTCGTCTCTTCGTGGCTGCATGGACTGCACTCCAACGACTATACTCGTATCTGGAGTCTACCAAGCAATGTATTCCATCACATGATATCCGAATGATGTTGAACCTTTCGATCGATTTTTCAAGGTTCCTGTCACGACCCAAAAGAGCACGTGACTGGCCCTTGAACCATATGAAGTTTATAGGACTCCATCTGATCCAAGTAAGCCAAAAGCCCAGAAATCTAAAACCATTTTAAGAGTAAAGAAACATATCTTGTAAATTATTTTCCCTTGAGGCATTTTATCTAACACTTACTACGCATAAACAAAGAGCACAACCCACACAAGCAATATAATATACAACGCCGAAGGGCGTGGATCAAACTCAAAAGAAACTCACAATAACATGAAAACCTTAATACTACTAAGCGCGACTCTAAGGTCGAAATAATACATCACTCGTGTCTGAGTCTGAAACAATATACAAGTTTTGGTTGATGGAATTTCTAGATACAAAGAATAATACATATACAAGGGAGATTCTGATGCAAAGAACCCACCTACCAAGCAAATCACCAGCAAAGGAAGCAATGTTCCAGAAATGCCGCTATGGAACCTGTACGGCAAAACCTGCAAGAACTGTGGCACAACGGGGGGTGAGTTGCCAACTCATGAATAGAAATTATCTACAAGCAGAAATTGAAAGCATGACATAATCCTAAGTCAAACGATCAGATATAATATAAATCTCAAATGAATAAGTCTGAATCATAGTAAAGTGGCAATGTAACATCAGAACATAAGTGTAGTGCTAAGTACTCGTGCCAGTGCCTCATGTAATAATATATCATAAGTATGATGTATGTATGCGGTAAAATGAAAACAGAAGATATCATGAATGAAATCATCAGAAAATCAACGTCGAGCATCGAAACAAACTATATATCATGTATCCGATATGTATACAGCATTTATGAAGGTACTCTATCAGGTACCACTAATATGTGATGCAATGCATATACAATAAATGTGGGGTTGGGGAGATATAATATTCCATCGACCGTAAAGGCCCCGAGCACATAGGCTCCTCTCACATCGAGCTCATAGGCTTCGAGCTCATAGGCTTCGAGCACATAGGCTCCTCTCACATCAAGCTCATAGGCTCCGAGCACATAGGCTCCTCTCACATCGAGCTCATAGGCTCCTCTCATAATGCATATGTAAATTTGCATAGATCATCATGATGATATATTAAGTATGCGTATATATATATCAGCGTCCCATACCACTAATATATAGATACTCTATGGGTATACATATATATTTCAGCATCCCATACCACTGATATATATACACAGGAGTAAAACAATCCAGAATCATCATATGCAACCATATCACAGTGCGAAATCCATGAATTATAATACATGCAACAAGAACACTAATATAAGCATGCAACTATGTAAAGGCATATGCACAAGGAATATGAATCAATAACATATGAGCATGCAATGCAATGCGAGCCGTAGAATAAATGGTAAATGAATAATAATGCAGCTTGCCATTTGAAATAAAACAAATCGGGGTTTTTGTAATAGATATGACTTAGGTCTAGTCTAACATCTATTATGCAAACTACAGATCTAAGTATCAAGTCAACCGGGAGGGGTATGGAATCCACCTAAATCTAAGTCGATATAAATATATATACATATAATAGTCGGTGATCCCGCCTCAATAGTATCGCGTACAATACAGTATATCATATGACAATCCTCAAGTCATGAGTGCGGATCTATCATCAATATAAAGCTCGTACGGTAAATCGTCGTACAGCATCCCAATAGCTGGGTACGGGTCAATATCACATTATCTCATCAAGTACCTGGTATTCTTATCATCATAACACATAATCTGGGATACTGAATCTAAGTCTAGTACAAATTGATACCATCTATATAATTATGAATGCGGGGGTAAAATACATGCCCAAAGGCCCGCTAAGAATCACATATCGTATCCCAAATACGAATCATATCAAATCACCGATCTCACGGCACCAAGCCCAATATCATCGACTCATCTCCAAAGTCATCCAATATCATCATCAACACAGTGTATGTATAGTGAATATGCAAGGGTGTGCGTGTGGGTGTAAACCTATTCTAGGGTTTGTGGCTATGAACTACACTAGTTACGTCTAAGCCTAAACTATCCATAAAACACCTAACACAGTATCCATGACACACTATAACTATCATATATAGTATATCAACTACGGGCTGCGGGGGTGCTATACGTCATCCCCTGACTTCCCCCTGTAGATATAATCTACTCACCTTGCGTCTTCATTGTCGACGTCACCACGCGTTTGCTTGTCGTCCCGAAGGCTGCATGGGGTACCTACACATTAACATATCGCAAATGCGTATCAAAACCAATTCCGAACTAAAACGGCATATGAATCTTAAAACGATACGCTAAGATTTATAGGTTAGAACCTATGGACAACGCTTTCCAAAACCATCAACAACCCTCGATATCGTCGTATAAACGCCAAATAGTCGAGGTAAAACACCAAACACAAATTCAGAATTAAGAATACGGAATACGGAAACACGAATCCAAAACAGCAACTTAGGAAATATGTTCGAGATTTCACCCTAGGTCAAATTGGACAAATCTATATATACCATGGGTCTAATCTATGCATGTAGGGGCTACAGAACCAAACCGAGAAGGTTTGGTGCAGGTATGGAAGCAAATTGCGGCCAATTGGAATAAATCTGCGGCCGGCTTGATGAGTTAGGGGTTGGGGTCTTGGTGGTAGCTTCCTGGGTGCCTGCACATGTCACTGTCCAATCAATTTTAATTTAGGATGTCTCGGGTGATAGCAGATTCAATATACCCTTCACAGATTCCACAATTTCTCCGATATCGGTTTCTAAATCCGTATTTCGGGTTTCAACTCTCAGGTTGGGGTCTCAATTCATGCACTAGGGTGTTGGTGTAGCCTCTACTGAACTCAATTTCACATCACAACTCATAATTTCCTCAAACCCTAACTAGGTTTTCCTTAACTCCACAATATCAAACAATATCGGTTCAATCTAAACATGGGAGTAAAGGAAATGCTAAAACTAAGTTAATGATCCAGAAAATACCTCATTTGGCAACTCAAGAATTTTCTTGAGTTGCCCCTAGTGGCCAAAATCCTTGCTTCTTTAGTCCAATGTGTAGATCTTGAGCTTGTGCACACTTTTAATGAAATGGAGATTGGGTTTTGGGATTTTATTTGAGATGATTGGGGGCTTTGAAGAGGGGAAGGAGGTAAGGTGCAGGAGCAGCAGCAGCAATGGAGGGAGAGGGAGGGAAAATGAATGAGGAATAAAGAGAATAGCTAAGTCCAAAGTCAAAGAAAACCCATACCTTTCTCTCTCTCACCATACCTCATTTCTTTATTCTTTTCCCATTTTCTTTTCCTTTTCTTTTTCTTATTCCCTCAAAATCCTTCTCCCAAGAATAGTAAACCCAAAGTGAACCATGGCAAGAAAATGCACAAGTGTGAAAATGAATGATATGTGCATGTTTTGCACAAATTGCTAAAAAACCGATTAGCGATTATTAATCGCGATTAGCTCTAATTTAGCATATAACTAATCAATTAAATTTAGAAATGGAATAATTCTCTAATTTATCCTATTTTTAGAATTTTCCATAATTTCCCCCTATTTATTGTATTTAATTATACCGAATTATTAAAATATTCAATAAAATAATATTAAATTATTAATTTACCAAAAATAATATTTTTATTATTTCGAAATGTTACAATCTACCCCCCTTAAATAAATTCGGTCCCCGAATTTAAATTTAAACCCCCAACTACAAAAACATTCAGTCAAAATCCAAGTTGTCGGATACGTGATAATCGAATCACAAACTCACCAATCGTCAATACCGTCGTCAGTAGTCCCTCCCTCAAAGTCGAGAAGGTGCCAGTGCATCCAATACTAGCAGTGCAAGATATCTACTTGCCCCTTACTCACGGTCTGGCGTCCTCTGTCTCTGGGTCCTTATCTTCTCTATGGATTACCAATTTCACAATCGATCGGCTCATCGGCCCTGTCAGGTGTGCTAACGGGGACGATTACGTTCTGGCACTTATCTGGTCATCTCTCGGTCAATCCTCACGACCACTCGTAAACCAGCATGTCACTGGCGTCGGCCTCTGCCTCTTTGAATGCACATCACACATCTGATCCTGAGTGCAAACATCATTGCAGCAATGTCCTGGAAGGAATCCTGCTCAAGGTCTCTTCCGATCTTGCCTATGCTGAACTATACGGAGGCTGGATCTCTTGCATAATCTCTTCTCACTCGATAGACATCTATGTCCTCAGCACAACATTTTCTCGGAAATTGGTCGCATCCCAACGCCTCTGTAAGCATATCAGGTCTCTAGTCTCGACGGGAAGTAATGACAGCTCGTCAGCGTCTCGCCCGAACCTCTGGTTCCACCTGTCTCTATCGTCGTCCACTATGACGTCACGCCATGCTATCTACACACTGCACTGTTCTCGGCCACGGTCAATCCGAAGTCTCTCGCACGAACTCGAAATCGCGTACTCTGTAGCTTCACCATTCTATAGAAGATGTCTGGCCGAACAGGTCCTCGGGAACGCGTCCCAACCATCGGAGGAATGCTCAATACTCTTTCATCCTCGATCAATTTACAACGCATCTGGGTGAGGTCCTTTATCCGAACCTGGTCAACTAGCTTGTCGACGATGCCGAACTTTGGCCTGCTGAGTGTGCGCAATATGACCACCCCTGGGTCTGGGTCTTCTCGTATCGTATTCCAGAAAGGTCCTGTCGAGGTCTCTCTCTCAAATCTCATTCCTGCCGGATTTCCCGGAAGTCATCATCTATTGGTGAGTAGATTATTTCTGTCATGACCCGCCCCTAATACAGAGAGTATTGTCCGCTCTGGCCGAAGCCGCACGGTTTTGTCCTTCGGAGTGAATCGGACCCGACCAGGGGCCACTTCCCTGGAGGTCACCCATCCCAGGACTTCCCTGGCCCGAGCATGCTTAAATACGGAGTTCTTCAAACTCCGGAGTTCCGATTCATCCAAAAGGCGCCTCTTTCTGGGAGATATATCCATATACAACGCCTCTGCGTGCGTATCGCATCTCTGATGTCAGTGGAGTGGGACGTCATCTTGTCGAAATCTCTTGTAAACTCTTTGCTTCACTCTGCTTCAATGTCGGCTGCTTTGGACTCGTCTCATCGTGGCTGCACGGACTGCGCTCCAACGGCTATCCTCTTATCTGGAGTCTTCCAAGAAATGCATCTCACCACCTAGCATCCAAAGGAAGTCGGACCATTCGATCGATTCGTCAAAACCTCATAATCCCCCAATAGCTCAACATCTTGGGTACAGTTTAACAGCATCGAGTACATACCACAACATCAATGATCCAGCCGTAGAAGGGCAAACCCAAGCCTCACTAATGGCGCCGCAGAACTGCCGCAAACCCTAAGGTTCAAGGGCTTTCACACGGTCATTAAGTCGAGTTAGGGTTTCGTTCTTCTAGAGGGTCCATAGAATCACCTGCATGTCTTTCCGAATACCTTAAACTTGGAATAGCAGGTTCCTGACATTCGATCGTCTCTGTCGACTCTCAACGTCTCCGCGTGAAGTCGTCTCTAGCTGGAAGCAACCTATCTGATGACCTCGCATCGGTAAGCGAATGAATCGCACGCCCTAGTCATCTACCCTCGGTGACTAGCGACCTTCCATCATATTTTTAAGTATATACTCATGCTGCAGTAGCTCCAATCATCTGGACGATATCTCGACATTTGCAGGAACAACTGGCTCATTCGCCTGTACGCCGAACAGCGTCTCAATCCTCCAGGAAAGGCAATACATTAGCGGTCATCTCTAAATCGGTCTGCTCTAGATCTGAGTGAAACTCTCCGCACTGGAAATCTTCAATTCAATTGGGCCTGCTCTGGCACATAAATCGGACGAATCACCTTCGTCTTTCAAATCAGGTAGACTAGCTATCATCTGTCTCATATCTTCCTGGAAGCTCCGGCGATCTCAGCTCGTAAGCTCCGGAAGCGACATCCTATGAATCTCAGCAGCCGCTGGTCCATCTGTCTGCACGGTAGGCGACATCATAATCTCTGAGGTATGCTATACATCAACAGTCTTCTCTCAACTGGCAGCTCTAACAATGGCCCGATCATCCGGTGCAAAACCAAGCACCCGCCTTCACTAGAGGTCACAGTCACCAATACTAACTCGAAACGTTCCCATGTCACCAGAAAATACAATGGTCGGCCTTCGTACCAGACGAGCTCGCACTGACCGTAACCCTAGCAGCAGCCCAAGCTGTGCTCAACATGGCGACAGGAACCTCAATCGAGTATCGAAGAGAGCAGATCAATGGCAAGAAAGAGAACAACAGATCCAGAATGGATATATGATCATAAACAGGAACAGCATCAATAAAGGTATGATCATGAAACTAATAGAATCGGGGATCTCAAATGGATGTATAATCATGGATATGAAGAGAATCACTGATCTCTAAAATATATACATCCTAAGGTTCCTTAAGCGGAGTGGGGTGTCGTAAGTATGCTGCGGAACATACCCACGGTACGTCACTCTACTTTAGTCACCTATTCCATCAACCAAGGGTCATCCTACGCGACAAAAGTTCGGGTCTAATACCCCCCGACTAAGTCTAAGTTCCGTAAGGTCAAGCCTAAGTTCCGTATATATATACACGCCCTAGGCTCCACATAGTCAAACTTAGACTCGAACCAAGGTCAACCTAGCGCTCTGATACCAACTTTGTCACGACCCAAAAGAGCACGCGACTGGCCCTTGAACTATATGAAGTCTATAGGACTCCATCTGATCCAAGTAAGCCAAAAACCCAGAAATCTAAAACATTTTAAGAGTAAAGAAACATATCTTGTAAATTATTTTCCCTTGAGGCATTTTATCTAACACTTACTACGCATAAACAAAGAGCACAACCCACACAAGCAATATAATATACAACGCCGAAGGGCGAGGATCAAACTCAAAAGAAACTCACAATAACATGAAAACCTTAACACTGCTAAGCGCGACTCTAAGGTCGAAATAATACATCACTCGTGTCTGAGTCTGAAACAATATACAAGTTTTGGTTGATGGAATTTCTAGATACAAAGAATAATACATATACAAGGGTGGTTCTGATGCAAAGAACCCACCTACCAAGCAAATCACCAGCAAAGGAAGCAACGTGCCGGAAATGCCGCTATGGAACCTGTACGGCAAAACCTGCAAGAACTGTAGCACAACGGGGGTGAGTTGCCAACTCGTGAATAGAAATTATCTACAAGCAGAAATTGAAAGCATGACATAATCCTAAGTCAAACGATCAGATATAATATAAACCTCAAATGAATAAGTCTGAATCATAGTAAAGTGGCAATGTAATATCTGAACATAAGTGTAGTGCTAAGTACTCGTGCCAGTGCCTCATGTAATAATATATCACAAGTATGATGTATGTATGCGGTAAAATGAAAACAGAAGATATCATGAATGAAATCATCAGAAAATCAACGTCGAGCATCGACACAAACTATATATCATGTATCCGATATGTATGCGGCATTTATGAAGATACTCTATCAGGTATTACTAATATGTGATGCAATGCATATACAATAAATGTGGGGTGAAGGGTTCCTAGGCACTCTCAAGAGGTCTCACAAGGCATCAACCATACCAATTTCAAATTTTACAGATGCCGAGAAACCCTAATACGGATCGTTAACTAGAATTTCAGGCAAAATACGAAACTAGTTAACATCTTAACTAAAGGAGAGAGGCTACAACCTTTGTAGATCCGTTTCTCCACTTCCTTAGCTCCATGTAGGCGTCCTCTCGCTGTCCATCTCGAATCCCGGACTCAATCGTCGGCTTCATCGTAGAAATAGACGGGCTAGGTCGTCAGCTTCGTGCCGAAGATGATCTACGTCGAGGCATCACAAGTTCAAGCTCCAACTCCATCAAGTTGTGAAACTTGTGAAGAAAACACCCTATACTACTTGGAAAGAGGTAGAGGGTGAAGAAATAGGAGGTGGGTTCACTTTAGAATTGGATTTCTCACACTTTAGCTCAAGTTTCCATTAATGGACTTAAGCTTTTTCTTTGAAGATGAAGAAGAAGATGAAGCTAGAATATGATAAGTCTTAATTAAAAATGAAAAGTAAAATGAATACTTATCATATACTAACTAAGGTAGAGTGTAGAGAATTGACCATGGTTACTTGGAAGGGTTAGGGTTAAGCATGAAGACAAGAATGGTTACAAAGTCAAAGCTTCATGAAGCTTCAACTAGAAACAAAGAAAGCCACCATTCTCATCAAAATCTTTTCCAAATAAATAAATAAACAAATAAATAAATAAATGAATAAGCAAAACCCTAATCATCTTTTTAACCATGGTTTGATTCTTTACACTTAACCAATTAAACATGCATCATCAAACATGATACAAACATGTGCACAAAAGTATATCACATATACAACTTGCACATCAAGTGAGAAAATCCATTTAAAGTGAACCAATACTAGTTAATGTAAAGTAATATATCAAATATATAATTATACATTAAATCATTAAATCAACACTTGATTTAACGATCCGGTCATATCGCATATAACCGACTAGTATCCTATGTATCGGCTTATCGAATCAATCCTTGATTCGATATCTAGGTTATATCGAATATAACCAATCGATACATTCATCGCGAGAATGGAATACGGTATCACATACACGCATTATTCTCAGTCCTGCACATATCTCATATGCGCTCCTATTTCGTTACGCTTGAGCCAGGAAACCTCTGTGTAGGATTCTAAAGACTCGTCAATACGCCGGTAGCAGATGATGATCATATCAAGCACCTACAAGCCGCAAGCGGTCTGCTAAACGTAACGGCCATCCGGGTATTGAGCGATCAGAAGATCGACGAGCTAGCCCGCTCACACTCCTGTGAATCCAACCAGTAACACTTACCGTACAGTCCGGTCTGTTCGTCTGATATGTCGCATATCAAGTCTAGGGGTGGTAAACGTCAGATCCCAATAACCGATAGTCGTGCCGATGTGAGGCTCATAACGGGTCGAGAAACTACTGGTAACACTTACAAGCAAATCTCTGATCAGCCCTGGCCAGGGACTTCCCTGTTACGGCCAATCGAGCACTGCGCAACATCAACCCCCAATACCGGGAGAGACGAAACCCCTCCTATCGCTCATTGCCTCCATGTGACTCGGGACTGTACCCAAAGACCACCGTTTTGCACGCCCTCATGGACGTGGTAAGGTGGAGATCAAAGCACAGTGGGAATCACACAAGACTCTATGACGATCTCGGGTCTACAGACTAACCTGCACAAGTGTCACCTGAGAACTGCCATCTGACGTGAGGTATAATACCATCTGGGAGTTCTCGGCGAGTCCGTCCAGTGTACCCAGTCTCCACTGAGCACCCGTATATCATCTCTGATGTCAAACACCAATGGATATGGGATCATCCATCACCTATCTCATGGGTCGAGAAGTGTATACGCTAGTCTACTCTGGTATATCGATGCCCCGTCTCGATACACCCACGACTAGGGACCTTGAAGGATGTACCTATGGACTACCATGTCCCTACTAGTATGATCTGCATCATAGTCCAGGTGGTCAAGTACACATCCTAAGGGCTTTACCAACATGTAACTTTAAGACAGTTTAAAGAGACAAGTGTACATGTTAAGATAAAGAGCAACCAGATAGCATACTATCATATCGAGCAAGAAAGTCATCTCTATATATGTCCAAGCATCCAATATAATATACATTATCTGTACAGTACTGGCCTCTAGGGCATACATACAACTAACAATCTCCCACTTGCACTAGGGCCAGCTGCTGTAGTATCGCATACCGAGCATCCCGAAGAGTCTCTCAAACTGTATCTGGGGAATGGCCTTCGTGAGTGGATCCGCCGTGTTGTTCTTCGTGTCAACTCTCCTGACCTCGATCTCCCGGCGATCAACTATCTCCCGGATCAGGTGATACCGCCTCAGAATATGCCTGGATCGCTGATGGGACCTGGGTTCCTTGGCCAAAGCCACCGCTCCATTGTTATCACAATACAAAGGTATTGGATGCTCAATGGATGGAACCACTCCAAGTTCAGTAATGAACTTCTTGATCCAGACAGCCTCTTTGGCAGCATCGTTGGCAGCGATGTATTCAGCCTCCATCGTCGAGTCTGCCACGGTTTCCTGCTTGGAACTCTTCCAGCTAACCGCCCCTCCGTAAAGGGTAAAGACAAATCCCGACTGCGACTTAGAGTCGTCCTTATCACTCTGGAAGCTCGAATCGGTAAAGGACTCCACTTAGAGTTCTCCGTTACCATACACCAAAAACATTTCTCTAGTCCTTCGCAAGTACTTGAGAATGTTCTTCACAGCTATCCAGTGACTCTCTCCAGGATCTGCTTGATACCGACTCACTACACTTAGTGAGTATGCAACATCGGGTCTAGTACATAGCATCGCATATATGATAAAGCCTACTGCCGAAGCATAGGGTATCCCTTGCATGCGAGCTCTCTCCAAATTAGTCTTGGGAGACATCTCTTTGGAGAGAGTGAGTCCAGAGATCGTGGGTTGATTCCCACGCTTGGATTCTTCCATACTAAACCTTTTTAGTATGGTGTCAATGTACCTGGATTGGGACAATCCCAGTATCCGTTTGGATCTATCTCTATAGATCCTAATCCCCAATATGCATGAGGCATCACCTAGATCTTTCATTGAGAATCTTTGTGATAAGAAGAGCTTGACTGATTGCAGCATAGGAATATCATTTCCTATCAAGAGTATGTCGTCTACGTACAATACGAGGAAGACTATCTTACTCTCTGCCACCTTCTTGTAAATACAAGGTTCATCTGGGTTTTTGACGAAATCAAACTCTTTGATAACGACATCAAAGCAGATGTTCCAACTCCGCGATGCTTGCTTTAATCCATAAATGGATTTAAGCAGCTTGCATACCTTCCCGCTGCTCCCACTGTCTACGAAGCCCTCTGGCTGAGTCATGTACACGCACTCTTCTAAATCACCATTTAGAAAGGCGGTCTTAACATCCATTTGCCAGATTTCGTAGTCATGATATGCAGCGATGGCAAGTATGATCCGGATGGATTTAAGCATAGCCACTGGAGAAAAGGTTTCGTCATAGTCCATACCTGGCCTTTGACGAAAACCTTTTGCAACAAGTCTAGCTTTGAAAGTCTCCACGTTCCCATCTACACCAAGTTTTTTCTTGAAGATCCACTTGCTTCCAATGGGTTTTACCCTTTCAGGAGCAACTTCCAAAGTCCATACTTTGTTGGTGTACATGGATTCCATCTCGGACCGCATTGCATCCAGCCATTTCACAGAGTCACCACTCGTGATGGCCTGCTCGAAACTAGTCGGGTCATCATCTTCCATGATGCAATCCTCGCTTCCACCATCAATGAGAAAACCGTAGTATCTCTCAGGTGGACGAGAAACCCTACTAGATCGGCGGAGAGGCTGGGGTTCGTCGGGTACTACCGAATCTTCTGGTTCCACTAAATCTTCAGTTATAGTTTGTGTTTCTGGAACTTCTTCCAGTTCTACCTCAGAGCCACTAATCTCTTTTGCAAGAAATTCCTTTTCTAAAAAGGTGGCATGTTGAGCAATAAACACTTTTTGTTGTTCATTGTGGTAGAAAAAATATCCATTTGAATGTTTAGGATATCCCACAAACTTACATAGAACTGACCGTGCCTCGAGTTTTTCTGGATTTTGCCTTTTGACATAGACCAGACAACCCCATATCTTAACTCGTTTAAGACATGGTCTCTTCCCACTCCATATCTCATATGGTGTGGTAGGTACAGATTTAGTTGGAACTTGATTCAATAGGTATGCTGCTGTCTCAAGCGCATACCCCCAGAAGGAAATAGGTAACTCAGCTGTACTCATCATAGAGCGCACCATATCTAATAGGGTGCGATTCCTCCGCTCCGATACACCGTTGTGCTGTGGTGTATAAGGAGGAGTAAGCTGAGAGAGAATCCCATTCTCTTTTAGATAATCTAGGAACTCATTGCTCAAGTATTCTCCTCCTCAATCAGATCGAAGGATCTTAATACTTTTGCCTGTTTGTTTTTCTACTTCGTGCTTATATTCTCTGAATTTCTCAAAAGCTTCAGACTTGTGTTTCATCAGGAACACATGTCCGAATCTAGAGAGATCGTCAGTGAATGTAATGAAGTAGGAAGAACCGTTCCTGGCATGCGTAGACATGGGACCGCATACATCACTATGTATCAGTCCTAAGAGTTCATTAACTCTTTCTCCGTGTCCACTAAACGGAGCTTTGGTCATTTTTCCTTTGAGACATGAATGGCAAGTATCATAAGATGATAATTCAAATGAATTCAAATAACCATCCTTATGTAACTTAGCCAGTCGTGTCGCATTGATATGACCAAGTCTACAGTGCCACAAGTAGGATTCGTTCATTTCTGAACTTTTCCTCTTGTGTGTGCTTTGTATATTGAGGACTGTATTCTGATTTATAATGAATATGCCATTATGTAACGAGCCTGATGCAATCAGCTTTTGATTTTGGAATATGTTCATAACATTATCCTTTACTACAAAATTATATCCTTCTTTACTTAATAAAGAAACTGATATAATGTTGCACATCATGTTCGGTATATAATAGCACTCATTTAGAATCAGTGTATTATGACTTGGCAATATAAGGTGATATTCGCCAACAGCTTTGGCTGCAATACTTGCACCATTCCCTACTTGAACGGAATGATCACCTTTTCCCAGTTCTCTACCTTTACGTAGCCCATGTAACAATTTACATATATGGGATCCTGATCTGGTATCCAATACCCAGGACGTAGGGTAAACTGAGAAACAGTTCTCAATAACTAACACACCTGAAGAAGATGCATCAACATGCATGTTCTTTTGGGCGGCGTGAGTATCCAGATATTCTCCTGTTTCCTGTTCAGTCTTATAACTCTTATAAGAAAGAACGGGTCCAACGTTCCCCTGCTCAATATAATAAGTGGGTTCAGTCAATACATCCATATTATTATCTTTATTAGGGCATGACATGGTCGCTACCTGGAGAGAGAGAGAAGAAAACACTTTAGCGTATGCTCATGCAAGATCAGATTGGTTATTATCTTATCTAATCAGGATAGCTCCCAGTGGTTTTTATCAAATCTTCCTTCAAACCCTAAAAGGAAAGACTAGCCGGGATTAATTACACACTACAAGTTCGCCAATCTTTCAGCCAGGCCAGTGTCGGTACTTTGAAGGAGGTCCCCCGTGCTTTCGCACGAACCTAATTACTTTAAACCTCGTTTCCCAGAGGCGTAACCCCGTTGACACCTTTCTAGACACCTACTTGATCGGCTAATTGTAATGTGTAAAACTCTCCCAGGAGTAACTCTTACTCGCAGCGGGTATCGGGATCCAACTATCTCATAGAAGGTATGCAATCTCATTGCAAATTTCAACACTTGAAATTCCCGATAATATTTTGTCCCTAGTGTCACGACCCAAAAGTACGGAACATGACCGGCACTTAAACTACGAACGTCTCGAGACGTACGTAATCTAAGTAAACCGAAAACCCAGAAATCCAAACCAAGAAAAGTAGTAGAGTGCAGGAAAAACCAACTTAAAGCAAGTAGTTTCAATAGCATAAGCCGTATTATGCGGTTTTTTTAAAAACATCAAAAAAATTTACTGAAAATTTCGGCAGAGTCTCCTTTGTAAATACTGGCCCCCAAACGGAATACAACATGAATAGTATACGAAATCAAGAAAAAGGCATCCCCAAGCGGGAGCTAGCTCTTCGTTAATCGACGGTCACAACCATACAAGCAATATAATATACAACGCCAACGGCGAGGATCAAAACTCAAAAGGAAACTCAAAACCACCAGAAATATAACGCGCGACTCTAAGGTCGAAAGAATAACATCACTGGTCTCTATCTCAAAAATAAATACATGTTTGGTTGATGGAACTTCTAGATACAACTGAATAATAATATGCAAGATATAATGATGGGTAAGATACAAATAACCCACCTACTAGCAAGCCACCCGGAAATGGAAATAGTGCCAGCAAAGCCGTAATGAAACCTGTACGGCGAAACCTGCAAGAACTGTGCCACAACGGGGGTGAGTTGCCAACTCGTGAGTAGAAAAACATCTACGCACAGAAATCGCATAAATAACGCAATCCTAGGTCAATGATCATAATATATCCTCAAAAATGTATAAAACATGCAGCCTATAACAATGGCTAGGGTAAATATCTAACCCGAGTGTAAACTCATGTGCCCGTGTCAGTGCCTCAGGTAGAAATATGTCATATGAATGAGGTATGAATGCATGAAAACAGAATACATGTAAATGAAGAACTGTTTTCATAAATTAGTGAGATTTCCTTCGTATGTTTAAACTGAGGTATCATAAATGAAATCAGTATCAACAGTGTCTAGCATCGACACAAAACATAAATCTCAATGTCTCGAAATATCAATATCTCAATCTCAATATCTAGGGCGCCGTCAGTCCAGACCGGCCCCTACCATCCATCTCAAGACCACGACAGTATCCTCCGGACATCCGATGCGTCGGGTAATATCACCGGTAGGTAGTGCTCCCCAGCCAGGCTCAACATCAACAACACATTCCTCTTGCCCCGGGGTACCATACCGGGCCCATCATGTACCCGTGACGGTTCCTCCACTCCTCGACATGGATCTCGAAAACCACAGCAAACTCATGGTGGACGACACTTTACATCACTAGAAACCGCAACGTTTTATATTTTAAAAGATCATAAGTTGTAAATTTTGCGGCTTTCCCCGAAATCCAGAAATATCCTAAATCTCAAGAAATCATCACAAGTGCATATGTCAATGATAATGAATGCATATTGTATCAAAGCCAAGTTGCAATGTATGATTAATAAACTAGGCATGAACAATTGAATAACAGTATGCATGAAGTGACAAGTAATAACTACAATGTCTAAACTGGCATATAAGGCAGGTACACTAATATTATATCAAACTACTAACTAACAAGCTAAGTCAAGCAATAGTATTTTCTAAGTGTACGTGACATGGGAATTACCGATGAAGATGTGTGTGAGCCGGCAAGTAAGTGTATGTGGTACATACGCATCATCGGTAATGGTGCTGGTGTCCTAACAGCATGATATCAATAATGGAATATGCAGCAAAATAAGTATGCGAGGCAGAGCGAACAACAATAATGTGCGGGAGCTGAATACTAGACACAACGATAACTAATCAGTATTAATCTAATATAAGTCCTACAAATGGTGCCTTTTGAAATAACACGAATCATGGGGTTTTGAAAATAGGGGCTACGGTGTTTTTATGAAAAGATACGTCTTTTGAAATATCCGTAAGATCCCTTAGGCTGTCTTTCAAAACACCCACGATTCGTTAGTTTTGAAATAGGTAAGAATCGAATCTAATCTAACAACTAAACTAAACTAAAGGGCTAAGCTAACAAGCTGGACAACAGGTAAGGAAACCGCCTAACATCTGAGTCGATACATATACCTACCTGTATATGTATAGTCGGTGATCCCGCCTCAATAATATCATAGCCAATACCATATCTATAATCAGGCATCCCAAGTCAAGAGTGCGGATCAATCATCAATATAGCTCGTACGTAAATCCGTCGTAGGGCATCCCAAATCTGGGTACGGGTCAATATCACATTCATCATACTATTCACCTGGTATCCTCTTTATCAATTATCATGATCGGGGTACTGATCTACGTCTAGTACCATACTGATACCGCCTACGTATGCATGGACGTGTGTGAAACACTACGTCAAGGACCCGCTACAACGTCATGTCGTATCTAAGATACGAACCCTGCTATATCACCGATCTCACGGCCTCAAATCAAATCTCATCGCCTCAGCTCAATCTCAAGTATCATCCTCAATCCGTATGTGAACACATAGTCCCATACCCATGTGAACACATAACTATAAAGAATCCCATGAGCACATATCAATAGGAAAGTATGCATGTATGTGTGTATGTGTAGTGCAACACTACCCTAGGGTTCGCAACGCTAAAATAATCCAACACACCAATATCCATCCTAAGCATCGTTATTAATCCCAAATAACATATAATAATTGTTGGTGTGTATACGCATCCGTATACACCACCACGGACTGCGGGGGTGCTATACGCCATCCACCCGACTTCTCCCCGTAGATATAAATCTACTCACCTGGTCCTCGCTAGCCGGTGCCGACGTCGCCACGTGCTTGCTTGTCGTCTCGAAGTCCACATGGGGTACCTACATATCATAACGCACCGTATCGCATTAAAACTAAATTCGAAATCGAAACGGCATACGAAAATCAAATCGGCACGCGTATCACGTATAGGTCCAAACCTATCGCCTACGCATGCAAGAATAGTCAAACCAACCCTCGATGTCGATGTACAAACGTCAAACCATCGAGAAAAATCCAATCACACTCATTTGCACATTCACGAACACTAATTTTAATATAAACTAGGTTAAAACTCACAAAAACCCCAATTTCACTTAAAAAGTCATTTTTCCGAAAATCTAGCAAGCACAATTCGCCGTTTTTGTACAAAACATGATGTTTAAATGAATGTAGCGGCCAATATACTTATTAAATATCTTAAATAAGTGATAGAAACAATTTCCGGAATTTAATCTCATTAAATTCCAAAAATCCTAATATTCTAGTTTACAAAATACCCTTTTTAACAATTTCATAGCAAAAATGCACAAACTACAATTTAGGTTGGATTTCCATGAACTAAAGTGTTAAACTACACTTAATAAAGTTAATAATATGATAAAAACCCTAACCATATTTTTAATCTCATATTTCGAATTAAATCAAAAAACTAGTTTGCAACAAAAAGCTTAATTTGGATATTTTTCAAGTAACAACTTGTAATTAACAACTAGATTAGTTTTCTACAAAACTAAATATGTTAATCCACATCACTAAACCATGCACAATCAAACACAACTCATTTCCACAACAAACCCTAACTTGAAATCTTTAATCATGCAATTAAACTCACATAACCCAAATTAACACTTAATTAAATTAGCTTTAAGAAATTAAGTAACAAACTAAGCAAAAAAGTTTAGAATTATACCCAAAAATATTTGAAGATCCACAAGCATCCATGGCCCTCCAAAATGCTCTTTTTTCACAAGGATCCATGCTATACGGGCTAAGCTAAAATGGGTAGGAGTCGGATTTAGTTTTTGGGATTTTTTTGATGGATTTTGGGGCAATTTTTGATGAAGTTTTGAGGAGAAAAGAGAAGGGAAAGGGGGGGGGGGGGCTGCTGCTGCTGTAGGAGAGGGGGGTCGGCTGGAACGGGAGGGGGAGAGGAGAGAGAGGGAGGTAGAGAAAGTGGGGGGAGAAAGTCAAGGTCAAACCAAAGTCAAAAGTCCACCTCATTTATCCATTTTCTTTTCTTTTCTTTCATTTCTTTCCTTTGAAATTCAAGTGGGGAAAAAGATGGGGACTGCTGAATTCAGCCAAGGGGAGAAGTGAATGGGGGTGTGTGGGTGTGGGTACGGGTGTGGGGTGATGAAAAATGATAAATACAATACCCCAAACATCCATTTACGCCAAAAAAAAGCCTTTTTTCTTCAATAATTTCTAAACCGTTTTGGCAAATGATTTCGTTCCAAAAACTACATGATAAAATTTTATTTAATGTTTTATGATGCACAAAATTTGTTTCAACTCATTCCAATTTGTAATTTTCCCTAATTAAATGTATTAGTGACGGCTTAAAATAATAATAAAATAATATTTTTTTTAGAAAATTTGAAATTTCACCTGCGGCTCAATAAACACCAAATAATAGCAATTACATAGCTAGAATATGTATATTTAATTTTTATAATAAGATATTTGTATTTTGACGTTTTACAGAAAACCCCCTTATTTTACCGATTTTTTCGAAATTCACCGAAACGATTTTCAAAACGTTACACCTAGTGTGCCATGACCTTGACAGAGGTCAACAAACCATAGTGCACTAGTCAAGTTCAACCCGTCATTTCTTGATTGAATCAAACCCACTCGCACGACCCTTGACAGAGGTCAACAAGGTCATACGACTACCCTAATCCAATCACATCATATGCTATACAGATAATTACTAGTTAGCTACCGCACACTACGCCTTGACAGAGGTCAACAAACGCAGCACGAATACTAAATAGTCTTTATCTGAAATGACGGAGGGCTACGACAGGTTTTTCTGAAAACCTATTGCGTAATGAACTTGATATCGTTGTAGAATCAAATGAAGTTTTGAAATGGAGTGATTTTGAGGCTTTTCTAGTTTTGCTAAAGAGGTCACTCCCGGTGAAGGGATAGTCGACCCTTTCCTCGTCGAATGAGGTGCGGGATATATCATATATATCGCTGTGCAAAGCAGAAACTATAGAAGCAATCAAAAACAAACCGAGTGTGTAGCATCTGCCAGTTATTGCTAAAGGAGTCACTCCCGGTGAAGGGATCTCGGTCCTTTCCTCATCGAATAAGGTGCAGGGTATATCATATATACCGCTGTGCAAAGCAAGAACTGTAGCTACCCTGTTTTATTTTAAAATTCGATTCTACAACATCTTAGCTTTCTTATCTTTCATTAATCACATTAATGAGGTCCCATCATTTAAATACCTAAACATCACAGATAGATATGACGTACACTTATGCCATCCGCATTCGCCTCGATGTCCCCTCGTGCACCGTTAGGTTAGGTAACTAACGACAGAGCAGGGCAGGGCTAGCGCGGGTGTAAAACATAAGTAACGTCTATATAATATATCATATATACTATATACTGTATCTATCACAGAACATCACATGATCACATCACAGATATCGCAGCAGAAGAAACATATGAAACATTGGATATACTAGGACGTCCGTGTTTTCAATACGAGCCAGTATAAAACACGGATTCCATGGTCGTAATGAATAGCCAATCCCACATCCTTAGACCCCTACGAGAGCGGCAAGCAACCCTACCAATTCTAGGGTTAGGAGACCCGGACTCGACTCCTCGAGATGGTCTCCCACTGGACCCTAGAACCCGGTTACTTGTGCTCCCCTCCTTTGGTCTATCCTAGTGCAGAAAAGTAAATAATATACAAAGGGTGACAACTTCCGCAACCTGGAAGTGCCCCAATAAAAGAATATTACATACAAGTTTTTACATGAATGAAAATGAAAAACACTCATCTCACATAAAAAAACCCCGGCTATTCAAACACGACGATCCAATATAACATATCCAGTAACACATAACATCACATGTCATTAACGTAAGTAAGTATGCATACCCCAATTGTCTTTGACGTATAGCAACGAAACCGGCGATATCGTCATACTACACTTACGGTCACAGAAAAGAAAGTGTAAAACTACAACAATTGGAATCCGCAATCTCTTTAGACATCACATGCCAAATCAAATGAAATACTTAGACATCACATGCCTAACAATTATAAACCCCGCATTTTAGTCTCATTATCGAAAACTCCTTTCAATATCAAGTGAGACTAAACTGCTAGATTTATAACATTCATTCAGTTATCTCATAACTGTTGGTGAATTCCAATTATTGTATCCCATTCCGGATAAATAGAGAATATTAAACTTTCCGATCGAACATTCGAACACCCAAGTTTTCCCGAAACCGATCAACACATGAAATAAGTTCAAAGACATTCACTTCATGCCTCAGTACCAACGGTCCAGCCGTAGAAGGGTCAAGCCAACGCCTCACATGTGGCACGCCGTACTGCCCCAAACCCAAAGGTTCAAAGGGCAGTTCAAGACGGTCACATAATCGAGTTAAGGTTTGTTGTCTTCTAGAGGGACCATCGCGTTACTTGCACTACTTAGAACGTCATTAAACTACGGAAAAGTCCAACAATTGGAAATTTCCCGGCAGGGGAAAGATTGGATATTTACATCCGGTCGAACTTTTTAACATATTCTAAAATATCCGGAAAACACATAGACGACGTTTGAAATTTCCGATCGAATCATCGAAGCTCCAATACACCCCAGAAAACTCAACTCTTGAGTGCAAATTAAAAATTGCCAGAAAACTCAGTACCTGGAAAAATGAATTACTGTGCAAAGTTGGGAGTCTAATGCCATCAAGTGACCGCGGAACCGCCGCAGAAGCCAGGCTTCTGCCGCGGTTCCGCCGCGGTTTACAGGTATCAGGAAATAATTTTTGCACCGTAATTCTTAGAATTTCCTGCTGAATTTTTTAAGCATTTTTAATTAGGAAAAAACCCAGTTTTTGAAAAAAGTCCAGAGAGTAAGAACGATTAGGGTTTCGATGTTCGTCCGGATTTAAAACGTCGTCTAGACTTCGCCTAAGGCTCTAGCTAGGCTCTGATACCACTGAAGGGTTCCTAGGCACTCTCAAGAGGTCTCACAAGGCATCAACCATGCCAATTTCAAATTTTACAGGTGCCGAGAAACCCTAATACGGATCGTTAACTAGAATTTTAGGCGAAATACGAAACTAGTTAACATCTTAACTAAAGGAGAGAGGCTACAACCTTTGTAGATCCATTTCTCCACTTCCTTAGCTCCACGTAGGCGTCCTCTCGCTGTCCATCTCGAATCCCGGACTCAATCGTCGGCTTCATCGTAGAAATGGGCGGGCTAGGTCGTCGGCTTCGTGCCGAAGATGATCTACGTCGAGGCATCACAAGTTCAAGCTCCAACTCCATCAAGTTGTGAAACTTGTGAAGAAAACACCCTATACTACTTGGCAAGAGGTAGAGGGTGAAGAAATAGGAGGTGGGTTCACTCTAGAATTGGATTTCTCACACTTTAGCTCAAGTTGCCATTAATGGACTTAAGCTTTTTCTTTGAAGATGAAGAAGAAGATGAAGCTAGAATATGATAAGTCTTAATTAAAAATGAAAAGTAAAATGAATACTTATCATATACTAACTAAGGTAGAGTGTAGAGAATTGACCATGGTTACTTGGAAGGGTTAGGGTTAAGCATGAAGACAAGAATGGTTACAAAGTCAAAGCTTCATGAAGCTTCAACTAGAAACAAAGAAAGCCACCATTCTCATCAAAATCTTTTCCAAATAAATAAATAAATGAATAAGCAAAACCCTAATCATCTTTTTAACCATGGTTTGATTCTTTACACTTAACCAATTAAACATGCATCATCAAACATGATACAAACATGTGCACAAAAGTATATCACATGTACAACTTGCACATCAAGTGAGAAAATCCATTTAAAGTGAACCAATACTAGTTAATGCAAAGTAATATATCAAATATATAATTATACATTAAATCATTAAATCAACACTTGATTTAACGATCCGGTCACATCGCATATAACCGACTAGTATCCTATGTATCGGCTTATCGAATCAATCCTTGATTCGATATCTAGGTTATATCGAATATAACCAATCGATACATTCATCGCGAGAATGGAATACGGTATCACATACACGCATTATTCTCGGTCCTGCACATATCTCATATGCGCTCCTATTTCGTTTCGCTTGAGCCAGGAAACCTCTGTGTAGGACTCTAAAGACTCGTCAATACGCCGGTAGCAGATGATGATCATATCAAGCACCTACAAGCCGCAAGCGGTCTGCTAAACGTAACGGCCATCCGGGTATTGAGCGATCAGAAGATCGACGAGCTAGCCCGCTCACACTCCTGTGAATCCAACCAGTAACACTTACCGTACAGTCCGGTCTGTTCGTCTGATATGTCGCATATCAAGTCTAGGGGTGGTAAACGTCATACCCCAATAACCGATAAGTCGTGCCGATGTGAGGCTCATAACGGGTCGAGAAACTACTGGTAACACTTACAAGCAAATCTCTGATCAGCCCTGGCCAGGGACTTCCCTGTTACGGCCAATCGAGCACTGCGCAACATCAACCCCTAATACCGGGAGAGACGAAACCCCTCCTATCGCTCATTACCTCCATGTGACTCGGGACTGTACCTAAAGACCACCGTTTTGCACGCCCTCATGGACGTGGTAAGGTGGAGATCAAAGCACAGTGGGAATCACACAAGACTCTATGACGATCTCGGGTCTACAGGCTAACCTGCACAAGTGTCACCTGAGAACTGCCATCTGACGTAAGGTATAATAGCATCTGGGAGTTCTCGGCGAGTCCGTCCAGTGTACCCAGTCTCCACTGAGCACCCGTATATCATCTCTGATGTCAAACACCAATGGATATGGGATCATCCATCGCCCATCTCATGGGTTGAGAAGCGTATACGCTAGTCTACTCTGGTATATCGATACCCCGTCTCGATACACCCACGACTAGGGACCTTGAAGGATGTACCTATGGACTACCATGTCCCCACTAGTATGATCTGCATCATAGTCCAGGTGGTCAAGTATACATCCTAAGGGCTTTACCAACATGTAACTTTAAGACAGTTTAAAGAGACAAGTGTACATGTTAAGATAAAGAGCAACCAGATAGCATACTATCATATCGAGCAAGAAAATCATCTCTATATATGTCCAAGCATCCAATATAATATACATCATTTGTACAATACTGGCCTCTAGGGCATACATACAACTAACATGGGGTAGGGGAGATATAATATGCCATCGACCGTAAAGGCCCCGAGCACATAGGCTCCTCTCAAATCGAGCTCATAGGCTCCGAGCACATAGGCTCCTCTCACATCGAGCTCATAGGCTCCGAGCACATAGGCTCCGAGCACATCGAGCTCCTCTCACATCGAGCACATAGGCTTCTCTCACATCGAGCTCATAGGCTCCGAGCATATAGGCTCCGAGCACATAGGCTCCGAGCACATCGAGCTCATAGGCTCCGAGCACATAGGCTCCTCTCATAATGCATATGTAAATTTGCATAGATCATTATGATGATATATTAAGTATGTGTATATATATATCAGTGTCCCATACCACTAATATATAGATACTCTATGGGTATACACATATATTTCAGCATCCCATACCACTGATATATATACGCAGGAGTAAAACAATCCAGAATCATCATATTCAACCATATCACAGTGCGAAATCCATGAATTATAATACATGCAACAAGAACACTAATATAAGCATGCAACTATGTTAAGGCATATTCACAAGGAATATGAATCAATAACATATGAGCATGCAATGCAATGCGAGCCGTGGAATAAATGGTAAATGAATAATAATGCAGCTTGCCATTTGAAATAAGACAAATCGGGGTTTTTGTAATAGGTATGACTTGGGTCTAGTCTAACATCTATTATGCAAACCACAGATCTAAGTATCAAGTCAACCGGGAGGGGTATGGAATCCACCTAAATCTAAGTCGATATAAATATATATACATATAATAGTCGGTGATCCCGTCTCAATAGTATCGCGTACAATACAGTATATCATATGACAAACCTCAAGTCATGAGTGCGGATCTATCATCAATATAAAGCTCGTACGGTAAATCATCGTACGGCATCCCAATAGCTGGGTACGGGTCAATATCACATTATCTCATCAAGTACCTGGTATTCTTATCATCATAACACATAATCTGGGATACTGAATCTAAGTCTAGTACAAATCGATACCATCTATATAATTATGAATGCGGGGGTAAAACACATGCCCAAAGGCCCGCTAAGAATCACATATCGTATCCCAAATACGAATTATATCAAATCACCGATCTCACGGCACCAAGCCCAATATCATCGACTCGTCTCCAAAGTCATCCAATATCATCATCAACACAGTGTAAGTATAGTGAATATGCAAGGGTGTGCGTGTGGGTGTAAACCTATTCTAGGGTTTGTGGCTATGAACTACACTAGTTACTTCTAAGCCTAAACTATCCATAAAACACCTAACACAGTATCCATGACACACTATAACTATCATATATAGTATATCAACTACGGACTGCGGGGGTGCTATACGTCATCCCTCGACTTCCCTCTGTAGATATAATCTACTCACCTTGCATCTTCATTGTCGACGTCACCACGCGTTTGCTTGTCGTCCCGAAGGCTGCATGGGGTACCTACACATTAACATATCGCAAATGCGTATCAAAACCAATTCCGAACTAAAACGGCATATGAATCTCAAAACGATACGCTAAGATTTATAGGTTAGAACCTATGGACAACGCTTTCCAAAACCATCAACAGCCCTCGATATCGTCGTATAAACGCCAAATAGTCGAGGTAAAACACCAAACACAAATTCAGAATTAAGAATACGGAATACGAAAACACGAATCCAAAACAGCAACTTAGGAAATATATTCCAGATTTCACCCTAGGTCAAATTGGACAAATCTATATATACCAGGGGTCTAATCTATGTATGTAGGGGCTACAGAACCAAAACGAGAAGGTTTGGTGCAGGTATGGCCGCAAATTGCGGCCAATTGGAATAAATCTGCGGCCGGCTTGATGAGTTAGGGGTTGGGGTCTTGGTGGTAGCTTCCTGGGTGCCTGCACATGTCACTGTCCAATCAATTTTAATTTAGGATGTCTCGGGTGATAGCAGATTCAATATACCCTTCACAGATTCCATAATTTCTCCGATATCGGTTTCTAAATCCGTATTTCGGGTTTCAACTCTCAGGTTGGGGTCTCAATTCAATCACTAGGGTGTTGGTGTAGCCTCTACTGAACTCAATTTCACATCACAACTTATAATTTCCTCAAACCCTAACTAGGTTTTCCTTAACTCCACAATATCAAACAATATCGGTTCAATCTAAACATGGGGGTAAAGGAAATGCTAAAACTAAGTTAATGATCCAGAAAATACCTCATTTGGCAACTCAAGAATTTTCTTGAGTTGCCCCTAGTGGCCAAAATCCTTGCTTCTTTAGTCCAATGTGTAGATCTTGAGCTTGTGCACACTTTTAATGAAATGGAGATTGGGTTTTGGGATTGTATTTGAGATGATTTGGGGCTTTGAAGAGGGGAGGGAGGTGAGGTGCAGGAGCAGCAGCAGCAATGGAGGGAGAGGGAGGGAAAATGAATGAGGAATGAAGAGAATAGCTAAGTCCAAAGTCAAAGAAAACCCATACCTTTCTCTCTCTCACCATACCTCATTTCTTTATTCTTTTCCCATTTTCTTATCCTTTTCTTTTTCTTATTCTCTCAAAATCCTTCTCCCAAGAATAGTAAACCCAAAGTGAACCATGGCAAGAAAATGCACAAGTGTGAAAATGAATGATATGTGCATGTTTTGCACAAATTGCTAAAAAACCGATTAGCGATTATTAATCGCGATTAGCACTAATTTAGCATATAACTAATCAATTAAACTTAGAAATGGCATAATTCTCTAATTTACCCTATTTTTAGAATTTTCCATAATTTCCCCCTATTTATTGTATTTAATTATACCGAATTATTAAAATATTCAATAAAATAATATTAAATTATTAATTTACCAAAAATAATATTTTTATTATTTCGAAATGTTACAATCTACCCCCCTTAAATAAATTTGGTCCCCGAATTTAAATTTAAACCCCCAACTACAAAAACATTCAGTCAAAATCCAAGTTGTCGGATACGTGATAATCGAATCACAAACTCACCAATCGTCAATACCGTCGTCGGTAGTCCCTCCCTCAAAGTCGAGAAGGTGCCAGTGCATCCAATGCTAGCAGTGCAAGATATCTACTTGCCCCTTACTCACGGTCTGGCGTCCTCTGTCTCTGGGTCCTTATCTTCTCTATGGATTACCAATTTCACAATCGATCGGCTCATCGGCCCTGTCAGGTGTGCTAACGGGGACGATTACGTTCTGGCACTTATCTGGTCATCTCTCGGTCAATCCTCACGACCACTCGTAAAGCAGCATGTCACTGGCGTCGGCCTCTGCCTCTCTGAATGCACATCACACATCTGATCCTGAGTGCAAACATCATTGCAGCAATGTCCTGGAAGGAATCCTGCTCAAGGTCTCTTCCGATCTTGCCTATGCCGAACTATACGGAGGCTGGCTCTCTTGCATAATCTCTTCTCACTCGATAGACATCTATGTCCTCAGCACAACATTTTCTCGAAAATTGGTCGCATCCCAACGCCTCTGTAAGCATATCAGGTCTCTAGTCTCGACGGGAAGTAATGACAGCTCGTCAGCGTCTTGCCCGAACCTCTGGTTCCACCTGTCTCTATCGTCGTCCACTATGACGTCACGCCATGCTATCTACACACTGCACTGTTCTCGGCCACGGTCAATCCGAAGTCTCTCGCACGAACTCGAAATCGCGTACTCTGTAGCTTCACCATTCTATAGAAGATGTCTGGCAGAACAGGTCCTCGGGAACGCGTCCCAACCATCGGAGGAATGCTCAATACTCTTTCGTCCTCGATCAATTTACAACGCATCTGGGTGAGGTCCTTTATCCGAACCTGGTCAACTACCTTGTCGATGATGCCGAACTCTGGCCTGCTGGGTGTGCGCAATATGACCACCCCTGGGTCTGGGTCTTCTCGTATCGTATTCCAGAAAGGTCCTGTCGAGGTCTCTCTCTCAAATCTCATTCCTGCCGGATTGCCCGGAAGTCATCATCTATTGGTGAGTAGATTATTTCTATCACGACCCGCCCCCAATACAGAGAGTATTGTCCGCTCTGGCCGAAGCCGCACGATTTTGTCCTTCGGAGTGAATCAGACCCGACCAGGGGCCACTTCCCTGGAGGTCACCCATCCCAGGACTTCCCTGGCCCGAGCATGCTTAAATACGGAGTTCTTCAAACTCCGGAGTTCCGATTCATCCAAAAGGCGCCTCTTTCTAGGAGATATATCCATATACAACGCCTCTGCGTGCGTATCGCATCTCTGATGTCAGCGGAGTGGGACGTCATCTCGTCGAAATCTCTTGCGAACTCTTTACTTCACTCTGCTTCAATGTCGGCTGCTTCGGACTCGTCTCATCGCGGCTGCAAGGACTGCGCTCCAACGGCTATCCTCTTATCTGGAGTCTTCCAAGAAATGCATCTCACCACCTAGCATCCAAAGGAAGTCGGACCATTCGATCAATTCGTCAAAACCTCATAATCCCCCAAGAGCTCAACATCTTGGGTACAGTTTAACAGCATCGAGTACATACCACAGCATCAATGATCCAGCCGTAGAAGGGCAAACCCAAGCCTCACTAATGGCGCCGCAGAACTGCCGCAAACCCTAAGGTTCAAGGGCTTTCACACGGTCATTAAGTCGAGTTAGGGTTTCGTTCTTCTAGAGGGTCCATAGAATCACCTGCATGTCTTTCCGAATACCTTAAACTTGGAATAGCAGGTTCCTGACATTCGATCGTCTCTGTCGACTCTCAACGTCTCCGCGTGAAGTCGTCTCTAGCTGGAAGCAACCTATCTGATGACCTCGCATCGGTAAGCGAACGAATCGCACGCCCTAGTCATCCACCCTCGGTGACTAGCGACCTTCCATCATATTTTTAAGTATATACTCATGCTGCAGTAGCTCCAATCATCTGGGCGATATCTCGTCATTTGCAGTAACAACTGGCTCATTCGCCTGTACGCCGAACAGCGTCTCAATCCTCCAGGAAAGGCAATACATTGGCGGTCATCTCTAAATCGGTCTGCTCTAGATCTGAGTGAAACTCTCCGCACTGGAAATCTTCAATTCAATTGGGCCTGCTCTGGCGCCTAAATCGGACGAATCACCTTCGTCTTTCAAATCAGGTAGACTAGCTATCATCTGTCTCATATCTGCCTGGAAGCTCCGGCGATCTCAGCTCGTAAGCTCCGGAAGCGACATCCTATGAATCTCAGCAGCCGCTGGTCCATCTGTCTGCACGGTAGGCGACATCATAATCTCTGAGGTATGTTGTACATCAACAGTCTTCTCTCAACTGGCAGCTCTAACAATGGCCCGATCATCCGGTGCAAAACCAAGCACCCGCCTTCACTAGAGGTCACAGTTACCAATACTAACTCGAAACGTTCCCATGTCACCAGAAAATACAATGGTCGGCCTTCGTACCTGACGAGCTCGCACTGACTGTAACCCTAGCAGCAGCCCAAGCAGTGCTCAACATGGCGACAGGAACCTCAATCGAGTATCGAAGAGAGCATATCAATGGCAAGAAAGAAAACAACAGATCCAGAATGGATACATGATCATAAAAAGGAACAGCATCAATAAAGGTATGATCATGAAACTAATAGAATCAGGGATCTCAAATGGATGTATAATCATGGATATGAAGAGAATCACTGATCTCGAAAATATGTACATCCTAAGGTTCCTTAAGCGGAGTGGCGTGTCGTAAGTATGCCGCGGAACATACCCAAGGTACGTCACTCTACTTTAGTCACCTATTCCAAAAACCAAGAGTCATCCTACGCGACAAAAGTTCGGGTCTAATACCCCCCCGACTAAGTCTAAGTTCCGTAAGGTCAAGCCTAAGTTCCGTATATATATAGACGCCCTAGGCTCCACATAGTCAAACTTAGACTCAAACCAAGATCAACCTAGCGCTCTGATACCAACTTTGTCACGACCCAAAAGAGCACGTGACTGGCCCTTGAACCATATGAAGTCTATAGGACTCCATCTGATCCAAGTAAGCCAAAAACCCAGAAATCTAAAACCATTTTAAGAGTAAAGAAACATATCTTGTAAATTATTTTCCCTTGAGGCATTTTATCTAACACTTACTACGCATAAACAAAAAGCACAACCCACACAAGCAATATGATATACAACGCCGAAGGGCGAGGATCAAACTCAAAAGAAACTCACAATAACATGAAAACCTTAACACTACCAAGCGCGACTCTAAGATCGAAATAATACATCACTCGTGTCTGAGTCTGAAACAATATACAAGTTTGGGTATGACTCGAGTCTAGTCTAACTTCTACCAGTAAACTACAGGATTAAACTAACAGACTAATCGAAAGGGGTAAGGAAAACCACCTAAATCTGAGTCGATGCACACACACACACACACACATACACACACACACACACACACACACACACACACACACACACACATATATATATAATAGTCGGTGATCCCGCCTCAATTGTATCACGTACGATACAATATATCATATGACATCATCGAGTCAAGAGTGCGGATCTATCATCAATATATAGCCCGTATGGTAAATCCATCGTACGGCATCTCAATCTGGGTACGGATCAAATATCACATTATCTCATTATTCATCCAGTATCCTTATCATCATTTCCTGTATTAGGGGTACTGATCTAAAGTCTAGTACATACTGATACCATATATATATATATATATATATATATATATATATATATGCGTGTGTATGAAAACACAACACCTAAGGACCCGCTATAACATCATGTTGTATCTCATAATACGAACCAAACACATCACCGATCTCGTGGCATCATGCCCAATTACATAGACTCATCTCTAAGTACCATATACTATCCCCATCATCCATGTACATGTGTGTATATATATATATATGTATATATATATGTATGCATGTATGTATGTATGTATGTATGTATAGTCCCATACCTGTGTGTGTATACATATCCCCATATACGCACAAGAAAGTAAAATGCATGCGAGTGTGTGTGTGAGTGCAAACTTTATTCTAGGGTTCGCGACTACAACTAACTATGACACTATCAAACAATTATACTTGAATTAACCCATGATCTTCTAAGATCTTACTTACTAATCATCCAAGTTTCATAACACAATATCATATATATAACTATAATATGTATATCAAAGGCTACACTATGAACTGCGGGGGTGCTATACGCCATCCACCCGACTTCCCCCGTAGATATATATCTACTCACCTGATCTTCGCTTGCCGATGCCGATGTCGCCACGTGCTTGCTTGTCGCCTCGAAGTCCTCGTGAGGGTACCTACATATCATTACATATCGTGCCGCGTTAAAATCCAATTCAAAAATAAAACGATACACGAATCGTACATAGGTTAAAACCTATGGTCTACTCCTGCAAATCAACCAAATAACACTCGATATCGACGTACAGACGTCAAGTGATCGATACAAAACCAAAATACCAAAACTTCAATTCATAAACATCGAGGAAACTAAAACAGCAACTTAGAAAACTGGTCCTATATTTTAGTTCAGGTGAAATTAGGTTACACAAACAACACTGGGGTATTGTATATGAAGTATATGAGCTACAGAACCAACTTGTACACCAGAAACCACAAAGTGGTACGGCAACATGCATGCAAAATCAGGCGAGCTCGGTTTTGTCGTGGTGAAACGGCCTCGTACTCTGAGGGTGGTCTCCTAGGGTCTAATATAGGTCAATGGTATTATTTGTTTTTCTCATAAAATTTCCGGGTCACTCCAGATTTCCTGCACCCTCTAATTTATCCTCAAACCGACATTTGAGTTTCTAAATTCCAGGTTTGGTTTGTTTCTGATTAAAGTCTGGATTTTTAACACTATGGGGGTTTCATAATCACCAACAACACTTACTAGCACCATCACAACTCAAGAATCCTTAAACTTGATCTAGGAATTTCCAAACACCACTAAACTTCACTAAAACACTTCTAAACATGTAAAGATGCTAAAGTGAATGAAATACCATGCTAGGGGTGAAGGAATTACCTCATTTAGCACTCAAGAATCCTCTACAGCATCAAAATCCTATTTTTCTTGGTTCCCCATGCTTGTAGTGAGCTTTTGCACATTTTTTGTGAAAAGGATGTGATGTTTTGAGGTGGTATTGATGGTGTTGTGAGGAGGTGGAGGGAGTGGGATGCTATGTATGAAGAAGGAGAAGAAAAATGTGATGAAGGTGATGAAGTGAGGGAAATGGCCAAGTCAAAGGAAACCCCTCACCTCTCTCTCTCTTATGCCCATACTCCATGCCATGCCCCATTCTTTAATCTTTTTCTCTTTTCTTTTCTATTTTCTTTATCTTTTCTTTTCTTTTCTTTTCATTATAAAACCAAGCCATGCACAAAAGAATGGAGGATAAAATGTAACAAGTGTTAAAACAAATGTGACATGGTGCATGTCATGAAGCCTAAACACGCTTAATGCATAATTAGCGATTATTATTCGAATTTAGCACTAAAATGGAATATAATTAATTATATAACAATCTATGAATGCTCAAATCTTATAATCTCTTTCAAATTCAATAATTTACATAATTTCCAAACATTTCCCAATTTATCGGTATATAATTTTACCGCGTTATTAAATTATTCATAATATTTATTATTTAATTATATAAATTCCTAAAAATAATATTTTATTTTTCTGAAATGTTACAATGGATAACCATATTTGGCAACCTAGGAAAATTCTTGAGTTGTCCAAAGTCTTCAAAATCCAAACTTGAATGGTTCAAAGGGTTTAGAATAGGTTTGTGCATGTTTTATGCGAAGGGGGAATGAGGTTTTTAGAAGGGATTGGAGGTGATGCATGGAGGTAGTGGGAGAATGAAGGAGATAAAGAAATGGCATGAAGAAAACAATGGGGAATGTGAATGGGGCAGCTAAGTATATCCCTCTCTCTCTTATGCTCACTCTCTCACTCACAATTAACTCCTACACACACCCTCTCAACAAATTGTTAGTGATATGTATGCCCTAGAGGCCATTACTGTACATACGATGTATATTGTAGTGGATGCTTGGACATATATATTGAGGACTTTCTTGCTCGACATGATAGTATGCTATCTGGTTGCTCTTTATCTTAACATGTACTCTGATTGTCTCTATGTTACATGTTGATAAAGCTCTTAGGATAAGTACTTGACTACCAGGATTATGATGCAAATTATACTAGTGGGGACAGTGTAGTCGCTAAGTACATCCTTCAAATGTTCCTAGTCGTAGGTGTATCGAGACAGGGCATCGATATACCAGAGTATACTAGCGTATAGCTTCTCGACCCATGTAGATGGGCGATGGATGATCCCATATCCATTGGTGTTTGACATCAGAGACAGTATACGGGTGCTCAGTGTAGACTGGGTACACTGGACGGACTCGCCGAGAACTCCCAGATGGTATTATACCTCATGTCAGATGGCAGTTCTCTGGTGACACTTGTACAGGTTAATCTGTAGACCCGAGATCGTCATAGTGCCTTGTGTGATTCCCACTATGCTTTGATTTCCACCTTACCACGTTCAAGAGAACGTGCAAAACGGTGGCTTTTGGGTACAGTCCCGAATCACATAGAGGCAATGAGCGATACGAGGGGTTTCGTCTCTCCTGGTATTGGGAGTTGATGTTGCGCTGTATTCAATTGGCTATAACTGGAAATCCCTGGTCAGGGTTGCTGAGATTTACTGGTAAGTGTTATCAGTAGTTTCTCGAACCGTTATGGACCTCACATTGACACGACTTATCGGTTACTGGGGTCTGAGTTTACCACTCCTAGACTAGATATACGACATATCAAACGAAAAGACCGGACTGTACGGGAGTGTTACTGAATGGATTCATAGGAGAATGTACAGGCTTGCTTGTTGATCTTCTGATCGCTTAATACCTGGGTGGCTGTTACGTTTAGCTGACTGCTTGCAGCTTATGGGTGTTTGATATGATCATCACCTACTGCCGGCGTATTGACGATTCTTTAGAGTCCTACACAGAAGTTTCCTGGCTCAGGCAAAACGGAGTAGGAGCACATATATGATATGTGCGGGACCGAGAATAATACATGTATGTGATACCGTATTAGATTCTCGCGATATGTGATGTCGGCCGGGTATATATGATATAGCCGGGTCATCGGATCAAGTGTTGATTCGATGAATTGATACAGATTATATTAGTCGGTTATTTGAGAAATAGCCGGATTATCGGATCAAGTGTTGATTCGATAATTTAATGTATAATTATATATATTTGATATATTACATTACATTAACTAATATAAGCTCACTTAAAGATTCTTTTTCTCACATGATGATACATTGATATATATATGATATATGTTAATTGTATTAGTTTCTTTTGTTACAAAATATTGTATATGTGATATATAATATTGTAACATGTTAGGGTTACAAATGCAACTAGGGCTTAGAGTTTAAACCATGCTAGGGTTTTAAATTAGGGTTAACATTTTATTATGGATAATTCATTTTCTTTTGGATGAGTTTTGAGGAAGCTTCATGATCCTTTGACTTTGTCCACCCTCTTTGTTTTATCCTTGATATTTGTTAACCTAAGTTTAACCCTAGCCTATGGTTAATTCTCTACATGAGTTAGCCATGACACATATTAAACCATGGTTGCATTTCTAACCTCAACAATAATTCATTCATCACAACTTCATCTTCTTCTTGCTCACTCCAAAAGCTTTCTAGCTTTTCATTTGTGATGGATGTTTTGTGAGAAATTGAAAATAAAAGAGAGCAAAGTTCCTATTTCATCATCCTCATCTATTCTAACCACTTAGATTAGGGTGTTTGCTTCACTAATACTTGATTAGTGAAGTAAGAGCTTGGGTTTGAGATTCTTCAAGATAGATCATCTTGGTTTTTGAAGATAACTAGCAAGGATGCATCATTCTCTTCATGGAGCCTCTCTAAAGTCCGGGTACTTGATGATCGCAGCGAAGGGACCTCTACTTGGAGCTTATGAAGTGAAGGAATGGACTACAAAGGTTGCAATCCCAAACTCTTAGATGTTAATATGTTAACATGCAAGTTTTGTTTGATTCTCTAGTTAAGATCCTAAGTTTAGGGTTATCTATAATGGCAAAATTTGAAATTGGCATGTGAGATGCCGCCTGAAACCTTGCTGCCGTTGTAGGTATTCTAACAGTGGTATCAGAGCCTAGCTAGAGAATTAGATGGATAAGTATAGGATTACAAAACTGAAACAACTCCGAAACACCCGATATCAAACCCTAGTTTCTGTCGATTTTAAAATGGATTCTAAAAATTTTTTAAGCCAGTGCAGAATCATGTATGAGATACATAGTGAACATAACCCAAACCTGGACCCATGTGCTTGGATTTTGGCCAAGCACATGGCTTGAAATTCCGAGCAGGCCGGCCCCTTGGTAGGTTTTGAGCTCCAGTTTTTGGTCATATTCTGGTCTCTGGGGTTTGGTACTTCAGGTGTTGTTTGTTTTTGCTAAAATTGCATGTGATGATAATTTACTGCATTAACTAATCGGAGTATTTCGTATTCGTAATTCAGGTTTTGTTTCGGTTACTTTAGACAGTGTTAAAATGTTCGATCGAATATCAAATACCCACTTTAACCCTTACCGGAAAATTTTTCAAGAGTTGGATCTTTTTCATAGTTAAAGAACATTCAAATACCGTGCAAGTGACACAGTGGACCCTCTAGAAGAACAAAACCTTAACTCGATTATGTGATCATCAGAACCGCCTCTAAACCGTAGGGTTTGTGGCAGTTCGGCGTTGCCACATGTGAGGCATTGGTTTGACCCTTCTACGGCTGGACCATTGGTACTTTAGCATGTGATGGATGCTTTTAAACTAAGTTCAAGTGTTGAGCACTTAGGAAAATTTTGGGTGTTTGTTGATTCGATCGGAATGTTTAACATCGTCTAACTTTTTCTGGAATGTGATACAATATTTGGATTCCACATGTAGTTATTAGATAACTAGTTTGAATTTTATAAATCTAGCAGTTTAGTCTCATTTGATCGGTTGCCACGGGATTTTGATGCGATCAAAAGTCCGTCGCAATCACGTAGCGTACGCGAATACTCGCCGGGTAAACTAAATAGATAGCCACGCCCCATAGCCCCGACCAAGTGACTATAGGAGAACCCCGTCGCCAAAAGTATCCGTTCGGGTGCTCGCGGCAGCGGCGTTCCGCCTTAGTGCACTTCGTCGACGATACCGGGGGTGCGGCCATCTACTAAAGTTTCCGACGAGCATTCGATTAGGATGTCGGAAATCTTGTTGTATTGCCCGACTAGATATTGAAAAGTTTTTTCGAGATCGAGACTAAAATGCGGGGTTTATAATTGTTAGGCATGCGATGTCTAAGGAATTCATTTGGTTAGGCATGCGATGTCTAAAGTGGTTGCGGATTCTAACTGTTGTAGTTTTACACTTTCTTTTCTGGGACCGTAAGTGTAATATGTGGTGTATCGCCGGTTTCGTTACTATACATCAACGACAATTGGGATACGCATATTTACTTACGTTGATGACATGTGATGTTATGTGTTGTTGTGATATGTTATATTGGATCGTCGTGTTTTGAATAGCCGGGGGTTTTATATGAGATGAGGGTTTTTATTTTCATTCATGTAAAATTCATTGTATGTAATATTCTTTTATTGGGGCACTTCTGGATTGAGGATGATGTCATCATTGTATATTATTAACTTTTCTGCATTAGGATAGACCCAAGGCGGGGAGCACAAGTAACCGGGTTCTAGGGTCCAGTGGGAGATCATCTCGAGGAGTCGAGACCGGGTCTCCTAACTCAAGAATTGGTAGGGTTGCTTGCTGCTCTCGTAGGGGTCTAGGGGTGTGGGATTGGCTATTCATCACGACCGTGGAATCCGTGTTTTATACAGGCTTAAAATAAAACCCGGAAATCCTAGCATATCCAATATTTCATATGTTGTTTTCTGCTGTGATATCTGTGATGTGATCATTTGATATATTGATGAGATGAATACAGGATATAGTATATGTGATATATTATATAGACGTTGCTTATGTTTTACACCCGCGCTAGCACTGCCCCGCTCTGCCGTTAGTTACCTAACCTGACGGTGCACGAGAGGACATCGAGGCGAATGCGGATAGCATAAGCATACGTTGTATTTATCTGGGATGTTTAGGTAACGTAAAATGATGGGACTTCATTAATGAGATTAATGAAATAAAATAAACCTAAAGATGTTGTAGAAACTTGCTTTAAAAACTGGTAGCTCTAGTTCTTGCTTTGCATAGCGGTATCCTTGTAGAATATCCAGCACCTTATTCGATAAGAAAAGAGCCGAGATCCCTTCACCGGGAGTGACCTCTTTAGCGAAACTAGCAGATACTACACACTCGGTTTATCTTTTGATTGCCTTTTATAGTTTTTTGCTTTGCATAGTGGTATTTGTGAAATACCCTACACCTTATTCGATAAGGAAAGAGCCGAGATCCCTTCACCAGGAGTGACCTCTTTAGCAAAACTAATAAAAGCCTCAAAAACACTCCATTTAAAATCACTCGATTCTACGACGATATCAAGTTCATTACGCAAAAGGTTTTCTTAAAAACCTGTCGTAGCCCTCCGTCATTTCAGATGAGAACTAGTTGGTATTCGTGCTATATTTGTTGACTATGTTAAGGCGTAGTGTGCGGTAGCTGATTAGTGCTTATCTGCATAAGCAAATGATGCGATTGAGTTAGGGTAGTCGTGCGACTTTGTTGACTATGTTAAGGGTCGTGCGGGTGGGTTTAATTCAATCAGGAAATGACGGGTTGAACTTGACTAGCACTTATGATTTGTTGACTATGTTAAGGTCATATAGATGCTAGGGGTAAAATATTATCGGGAATTTCAAGTGTTGAAATTTGCAATGTGATTGCATACCTCCTATAAGATAGTTGGATCCCGATACCCACTGCGAGCAAGAGTTACTCCTGGGAGAGTTTTACACATCACAATTAGCCAATCAAGTAGGTGTCTAGAAAGGTGTTAACGGGGTTATGCCTCTGGGAAAACGAGGTTTATTTTAATTAGGTTCGTGCAAAAGCACGGGGAACCTCCCTCAAAGTAACGACACTGGCCTGGCCGAAAGATTGGCAAACTTGTAGGGTGTAATTAATCCCGGCTAGTCTTTCTTTTTAGGGTTTGAAGGAAGATTCGACTAAAACAGTGGGAGCCATCCTGATTAGATATATTAATAACCAATCTAATCTTGAAAGAGAATACGCTGAGTGTTTTCTTCTCTCTCTCTTCAGGTAGCGACTATGTCACGCCTTAATCAAGGTAATAATACGGATGTATTGACTGAACCCTCTTGTTATACTGAGCTAGGGAACGTTGGTCCCGCTCCAACTTATAATTGTTATAAGACCGAGCAGGAAATAGGGGAATACCAGAATTCCCGTGCCGCCCAACGAGGAAAGTGCATGTTGATGCATCTTCTTCAGGTTTTTTCATTACAAAGAAATGTTTCTCAGTATCCTTTACGTCCTAGGTATGAGATACCGGATCAGGATCCCACATATGTAATCTGTTATATGGGCTACAGAAAGGTAAAGAACTGAAAATGGGTGATAAGTTTCAAGAGTTGGAAACGGTGCAAGTGTTGCAGCCAAATCTGTTGGCAGTTATCACCCTGTATTACCAAATACATTAATTCTGAACGAATGTTATTAGATACCGAACCTGATATACAATATCATATCAGTCTCTTTATTTAGTAAAGAAGGATATAATTTTGTATTGTTGGAAAATGTTTTGAACATTTCCTATATCAAGAGTTGATCGGTTTAGGCATGTTATCTAAAAGCATATATGTTCTAAATCAAACTACATATCTTAAAGGTATCGAACTCCTATAAAGGGATGTATTCATAAATGAACGAATCCTTCTTGAGGCATTGTAGACTGGGTCATATCAATGCGACCCGACTAGCTAAGTCACATTTAGATGCATATTTAAATCAGTTTGAATCTACATCTTATGAAACTTTCCAGTCATGTCACAAAGATAAGATGACCATAGCTCCGTTTATTTGAAATAGAGAAAGAGTTAGTGAACTCTTGGGATTGATACATGATGATGTATATAAGTCCCCTGTCTACACATGCCAGGAGTGGTTCTTTGTACTTCATTACATTCACTGATGATCTCTCAAGATTCGCACATGTGTTCCTGTTGAAACACAAGTCTGAACCTTTTGAGATATTCAAAGAATATAAGTTAGAAGTAGAGAACCAAAAACGGGTATAAGTATTATGTCCTTTGATGTGATCAAGGAGGAGAATACTTAAGCACGGAATTCCTGGATTATTCTAAAGGAGAATGAGATTCTCTCTTAGCATTACTCCTCCGTATATACCACAGCACGTTGGTATATCGGGGCGGAGCAATCGTACCCTATATGATATGGTGTGCTCTATGATGAGTACTACTGAGTTGCCTATTTCCTTTTGGGGTTATGCACTTGTGAAGCTGCATACCTATTGAATAGGATTCCAATCAAATCAGGTTCCTACCATTCCATATGTGATATGGTATGGGAAGAGCCCATCTTTTAAGGATGTTAAGATTTAGGGTTGTTCGGACTATGTCAAAAGCAAAATCCGGACAAGCTCGAGGCAAGGTCAGTTCTGTGGAAGTTTGTTGGATATCCCAAGCATTCGCAAGGGAATATTTTCTACCACACTGAGGAGCAAAAGGTATTTTGTTTCTCAGCATGCCACCTTTGTGAAAGGGAATTTCTTGTGAAGAAATTAGTGGTCATGAGGTAGAACTGAAAGAAGTTCCGGCTATACAAACTGTAGCTAATGATTTGGTAGAACCGAAGGATTCAATAGCTCCCGACGAACCTCAGCCTCTCCGCCAATCTAGTAGGCTTCCTCAACCACCTGAGAGATACTTCGGTTTTCTCTATGACAGTGGGAGCAAGGATTGCATCATGGAATGATGACCCAACTAGTTTCGAGCAGGCCATCAAGAGTGGGACTCTGTGAGAATGGATGGATGCTAAGCGATCTGAGATGGAATCCATATACACAAACAAAGTATGGACTTTGGTTGCTTTATCTGAAGGGTTAAATCCCTATCAGAAGCAAGTATATCTTGAGAAGATTACTTGGTGTACATGAAAAAGTTGAGATTTTCAAAACTAAGACTAGTTGTAAAAAGGTTTTCGTCATCGACCAGGTGTGGATAATGATGAAACCTTTTCTAGTGCCTATGATTAAGTCCATACGGATCCTACTTGCCATTGCTACATACCATGACCACGCTATCTGGCGGTTGGACGTCATGACTGCTTTTCGAAATGATGATTTAGAAGAGAGCATTTATAAGTACACAGCCATAGGGCTTCGTAGACAGTGGGAGCAGCGGAAACGTGTGCAAGTTGCTTTATGGGATAAAACAGGCATTGCGGAGTTAGAACATCTATTTTGATGTGGTAGTCAAAGAGTTTGACTTCATCAAAATGTTAGATGAACCTTGTATATACAAAAATGGTAGTAGGGAGTATGGAGGTGATCCTCATATTGTACGTGGATGACATATTCTTGATAGGAAAGGAGTTTCCTATGCTATGCTCGGTCAATCTCCTCTTATCACAAGGATTCTCCATATAGGATCAAGGTGATACTTCCTAAATCCTGGGTTTTGGATCTATGAGATAGATCTAAGTGGATGTTAGGATTCTCACTAGGTGTAGTGAGATGGTATCAATCGATCCTGGAGAGAATCACTGGATAGCTTCCAGAGTGGTAAGGTCGACTGAATGTCAGTCACAGGCATTGTCTTTACCCTCAGTGGAGGGACGGTATGTTTGAAGAGTTCCAAGCTAGATACCGTGGCAAACTAGACGATAAAGGTTGGATACATTGCTACCAAGGATGCTACCAAAGAGGCAGTCTGGATATATATATATATAAGTTCATTAGATGAAATCCATTCCTACCATTGTCTGACAATGGAGTTGTGGATTTGGCCTAAGAAACCCCGTCCCATCAGTGATCCAAACATATTCTTAGGCAGTATCACCTGATTATGGAGATGGTTAATCTCCAGGGAGATCGAGGTTAGAAGAGAAGACACAGAGGACAACAGCGCGGATCCACTCACAAAGGCTTATTCCCAGGAGAGACTTTTATGGGATGGTTGAGTATGGGATACTACAACCACTGCTGCTTGTTGGGTATGAGATACTACAACAGTTGGCCCTAGTGCAAGTGGGAGATTGTTAGTGATATGTATGCCCTAGAGGCCATTACTGTACATACGATGTATATTGTAGTGGATGTTTGGACATATATATGGAGGACTTTCTTGCCGACATGATAATATGCTATCTGGTTGCTCTTTATCTTAACATGTACTCTTATTGTCTCTATGTTACATGTTGATAAAGCCCTTAGGATGAGTACTTGACTACCAGGATTATGATGCAGATCATACTAGTGGGGATAATGTAGTCGCTAAGTGCATCCTTCAAATGTTCCTATTCGTAGGTGTATCGAGACAGGGCATCGATATACCAGAGTAGACTAGCGTATAGCTTCTAGACCCATGTAGATGGGCGATGGATGATCCCATATCCATTGGTGACATCAGAGATAGTATACGGGTGCTCAGTGGAGACTGGGTACACTGTACGGAATCGCCGAGAACTCCCAGATGGTATTGTACCTCACGTCAGATGGCAGTTCTCTGGTGACACTGGTACAGGTTAGTCTGTTGGCCTGAGATCGTCAGAAAGTTGTAGGGTGTTTTTCGTCACCCCATTGAGATGGGAATACGCGCGCGCTTGTCAGGTGCACTACAGATTCCCCCTACCTAGGGTAGGCGGGGGTTTAATGATTGTGGGGATCCGAATCTCCGACGGCCGCGGACTAAGCTGCCATTAATTACCCCTCGCCTTTGGAGCGAGGAAACCTCCGATTGACGGGTTAAACTGGTCATGCGAACTCAATGTGCAGTGTGCGTGTGTTGTGTTTTGAAAGGGGGTTTTAGATATATTGGGAGCCACGCAGAGTTTTTACGGGGGTCCCGCTACCCGGATAGCGGGCTGGGGGTCAAGGGGGCTAGCAGCCCCCTTGCGGGGTGCGGGGCAGCGCCCCGTTAGAAATTTTTTTCTAACGGAAGACAGTGTCGTGGAGTCTGTGTATGTTTTCCTTCCCCCCCTCCCCTTTCCTTTTTTTTTTAAAAGTGGAATTTAATTTCAAAAGGGATTTTATTGTGGAGTTAAACTCCAAAGAATTTTAAATGGAGTTAAACTCCTAAAAGAATTTTATGCGGAGTTGAACTCCTAAAATAGAACTTTATTGTGGAGTTAAACTCCAAAGAATATATATATATATATATATATATATATATATATATATATATATATATATATATATATATATATATTTTTAAAGGGTTTAAACTCCAGAAGGGATTTTGTTGGGGAGTGCACGTAAAACGAGGGGGAAAAGAAAACAAAATGGCGTCTAAAGGACGCTCGCACAACAGGTGGGCGCTTTAATGCCCGGGGTCACGTGCGCGCACGTGACCGATGGGCACTTTGGCGCCCCCAGGGTCACGTGGGCACACGTGACCGAAGGGGGGGCCTTGGCGCCCCCCGGGGTCACGTGCGCACACGTGACCGATGGGCGCCTTGGCGCCCCCCGGGGTCACGTGGGCACACGTGACCGATGGGCGCCTTGGCGCCCCCCGGGGTCACGTGCGCACACGTGACCGATGGGCGCCTTGGCGCCCCGGGGTCACGTGCGCACACGTGACCGATGGGCGCCTTGACGCCCCGGGGTCACGTGCGCACACGTGACCGATGGGCGCCTTGGCGCCCCGGGGTCACGTGGGCACACGTGACCGCGGGAAAAACCCGCGGAATGGGAGGCCTAGCCCCTAGGCTGGGGAGTTAAACTCCCAAGGGAATTTTTGGAGTTGAACTCCTAATAGAAATAAATTTATGGAGTTAAACTCCAACAGAAACTAAATTATGGAGTTAAACTCCAGCAACTTTAGAAAGGAGTTAAACTCTTGGGGGATTTGTTGCTCTTCTTTGAGCCTCGGGTCTGTCCAAAGTTAGATTTTTGGAGATGGGTCTCCTTCTTCTTGCTCTTGACCGGCGGGATCTTGGAGAAAAGGGAATGAGCCTTAAAAGCCTCCCCTTTTCGAGATCTGATTGGAGATCCGAGCTCCCCTTCGTAGGTTTTGTGGTGGAAATCTACTTATTTTTAGAAAAGGAAGAGTTAAACTCTTGATTTAATTCAAAAGAAAAAAAGAAGGTTTTAGAACCTTGAGGAAGGAGGAAGAGATCTCAGATCTAGAAAATTTTTGGAGAGAGAAAAAAAGTTGTGAGATATTTTCATTATCCTTGCCTTTATAGGCTATACACTTTACACATAACCCCTTGGGCTTCACAAAATGGCATTTTGCCTATCCCATGGCTCATGTGCCATTTGTTTTTGCACACAAGCCATGGGCTTTACAAAAATTTGGCTTTTCTTACATTTGTCCATAAAATAAAATAAAAGAAATGCAACAAAATTATTTATTACAAAATTTTTATCTTGGCATGGGGGGAGGCCGGCCGCTTCATGTTCGGGCTCGACCCGGGCATGGGCCCACTGGATCTGGGCTTGGGCCCACTTGGTTTGGGGTTGACTTTGATTTTGACTAGGTCAACCAGGGTGTAAATTTTTACCCCAACAAATTGCCCCCCATCAATAAATGCACACCACATATGTGGGTCGTGTGCATGAAATTGATGGATCTTCTTTCACGTGGAGGCGACTTGATTCGGTTCCCACCTTTTGGGAAGCTGGCACTGCCATTTTTACGACATAGACGGTCGATGCGGCCCTTTTTGCGACTTGGACGGTCGGTTATGCCCTTTTTGCGACTTGGACGGTCGGTGCTGCCCTTTTTGCGACTTGGACGGTCGGTGCTGCCTTTTTTGCAACTTGGACGGTCGGTGCTGCCCTTTTAGCGACGTGGACGGTCGGTGCTGCCCTTTTTGCGACTTGGACGGTCGATGCTGCCCTTTTAGCGACGTGGACGGTCGGTGCTGCCCTTTTTGCGACTTGGACGGTCGGTTCTGCCCTTTTAGCGACTTGGACGGTCGATTCTTCCCTTTTAGCGACTTGGACGGTCGATGCTGCCCGTTTTGCGACTTGGACGGTCGATTCTGCCCTTTTTGCGACTTGGACGGTCGGTTCTGCCCTTTCAGCTACTTGGACGGTCGATTATGCCCTTTTAGCGACTTGGACTGTCGATGCTGCCCTTTTTGCGACTTGGACGGTCGGTTCTGCCCTTTTTGCGACTTGGACGGTCGGTTCTGCCCTTTTAGCGACTTGGACGGTCGATTCTGCCCTTTTAGCGACTTGGACGGTCGATGCTGCCCTTTTTGTTAGTTGTATGTATGCCCTAGAGGCCAGTATTGTACAGATGATGTATATTATATTGGATGCTTGGACATATATAGAGATGACTTTCTTGCTCGACATGATAGTATGCTATCTGGTTACCATTTATCTTAACATGTACACTAGTCTCTTTATACTGTCTTATAGTTACATGTTGGTAAAGCCCTTAGGATTTGTACTTGACTACCTAGACTATGATGCAGATCATACTAGTGGGAACATGGTAGTCCATAAGTACATCCTTCAAGGTCCCTAGTCGTGGGTATCTCGAGACGGGGCATCGATTTACCAGAGTAGACTAGCGTATACGCTTCTCGACCCATGTGATGGGCGATGGATGATCCCATATCCATTGGTGTTTGACATCAGAGATGGTATACGGGTGCTCAGTGGAAACTGGGTACACTGGACGGACTCGCCGAGAACTCCCAGATGGTATTATACCTCACGTCAGATGGCAGTTCTCAGGTGACACTTGTACAGGTTAGTCTGTAGACCCGAGATCGTCATAGAGTCTTGTGTGATTCCCACTGTGCTTTGATCTCCACCTTACCACGTCCATGAGGGCGTGCAAAACGGTGGTCTTTGGGTACAGTCCCGAGTCACATGGAGGCAATGAGCGATAGGAGGGGTTTCGTCTCTCCCGGTATTGGGAGTTGATGTTGTGCTGTGCTCGATTGGCCGTAACAGGGAAGTCCCTGGCCAGGGCTGATCAGAGATTTGCTGGTAAGTGTTACCAGTAGTTTCTCGACCCGTTACGAGCCTCACATCGGCATGACTTATCGGGTTATTGGGGTCTGACGTATACCACCCCTAGACTTGATATGCGACGTATCAGACGAAGAGACTTGACTGTATGGTAAGTGTTACTGGTCGGATTCGCAGGAGTGTGAGCGGGCTAGCTCGTCGATCTTCTGATCGCTCAATACCCGGGTGGCCGTTACGTTTAGCAGACCGCTTGCGGCTTGTGGGTGCTTGATATGATCATCATCTGCTACCGGCGTATTGACGAGTCTTTAGAGTCCTACACAGAGGTTTCCTGGCTCAAGCGAAACGAAATAGGAGCGCATATGAGATATGTGCAGGACCGAGAATGATGCGTGTATGTGATACCGCATTTCATTCTTGCGACATATGTTTCGAATGGTTATATTCGATATGACCTAGTTATCGAATCATTGATTCGATAAATCGATGCATTGAATACTAGTCGGTTATGTGCGACATGACCGGATCATTGAATCAAGTGTTGATTTAATGATTTAATGTATAATTATATATTTGATATGTTACTTTACATTAACTAGTATTGGTTCACTTTAAACGGATTTTTCTCACTTGGATTGCACATTGTATATGTGATATACTTTCGTGCACTTTTCTGTATCATGTTTGATGATACTTGATAATTTGGTTAAGTGAATAGAATCAAACCATGGTTATGTTGTAATTAGGGTTTTCTATATTTATTTATCCATTTATTTGTTTATTTATGTGGATAAATTCAAAATGAGAATGGTGGCTATATTTGTTTCTTGTATGAAGCTTCTTGAACCCTTGACTTTAGCAACCATTCTTATCCTCTTGCTTAACCCTAACCCACTCATTTGACCATGGTTTATTCTCTACACTTAACCCTAGTTATTGTTATGATAAGTATTAATTTATTATTCATTTTCAAAATACTTATCATAATTCTAGCTCTTCTTCTTCTTCATCTTAAAAAGAAAAGCTCAAGGTCCATCAATGGCATCTTGAGTTAAAGTGAGCTAAATCCAATTCTAAAGTGAACCCACCTCCTATTTCTTCACCCTCTACCTCTTGCCAAGTTGTTTTGGGTGTTTACTTCACAAGTTTCACAAGTTTGTGAAGTCGGAGCTTGAGTTTGTGCAACCTCGACGTAGATCGTCTTTGACACAAATCCGACGACCTATTCCGCTCGCTTTCCCGATGAAGCCGATGATCGAGTCAAGGATTCATGATGGACAGCGAGGACATGACCACGTGGAGCTTAGGAGGCAGAAATCCGGATCTACAAAGGTTGTATATCCGTATCCTAGTAGTTAACAGTTAACTAGCTTTCTATTTCGCCTAAACATCTAGTTAAAGATCCGTAGTCTAGGATTTCTCGGCACTAAAATTTTAATTTGGCATGTTCAATGCCTTGTGAGAACCCACTAGGGTGCCTAGGAACCTTTCACTGGTATCAGAGCCTAGCTAGAGCCTTAGGCGAAGTCCCGACGACGTTTGAAACCCGATCGAACCGAAATCCAAAACCTAAAAATGCTCTCTGGACTTTTTCTAAAAATTCGTATTTTTGTCAATTAAAAATATGTAGAAAATCAAGCAGGGTCTTATATGAATTACTGTGAAATACGAGGACTTGATTCAATTTTTCCACCGCGGAAGCGCGGCACATGCTAGGCATGTGCGGCCCTTCCGCGGCCGTACTGTTCCTTTATGGGATTTTTCCTGCACAGTAACTCATATAATTCAATGCTGTGTTTTCTGGGATATTTTTTTTATTGTGACTTTACAGAAGAGTATTTTGGGGTACTATTGGGAATCAGTATTTCGATCGGATTATCAAATTTCGTCTTTAGTGTTTTTCCAGATAATTGTAGAATATGTTAAAGAGTTCGACCGGATATAAATACCCAGGTTTTCCCCTGCCGGAATATCCAAGTGTTGGATTATTGTGTGGTTAAAAGACGTTCTAAGTAGTGCAAGTAACGCGATGGTCCCTCTAGAAGACACAAACCTTAACTCGATTATGTGACCGTCTTGAACTACCCTTTGAACCTTCGGGTTTGGGGCAGTACGGCGTGCCACATGTGAGGCGTTGGCTTGACCCTTCTACGGCTGGACCGTCGGTACTGAGGTATGAAGTGAATGTCTTTGAGCCTATTTCATGTGTTGATCGGTGTCGGGAAAACTTGGGTGTTCGAATGTTCGATCGGAAAGTTTGATATATTCTATTTATCCGGAACTGGATACAATAATTGGAATTCACAAAAAGGTTATGAGATAACTGGATGGATGTTATAAATCTAGCGGTTTAGTTTCATTGGATATCGAAAAGAGTTTTCGATAATGAGACTAAAATGCGGGATTTATATCTGTTAGGCATGCGATGTCTAAAGTAGTTGCGGATTCCAATTGTTGTAGTTTTACACTTTCTTTTCTGTGACCGTAAGTGTAGTATGTTCATATCGCCGGTTTCGTTGCTATACGTCAACGACAATTGGGGTATGCATACTTACTTACGTTGATGACATGTGATGTTATGTGTTGCTGGATATGTTATATTGGATCGTCGTATTCGAATAGCCGGGGGTTTTTATGTGAGATGAGTGTTTTTCATTTTCATTCATGTAAAAACTTGTATGTAATATTCTTTTATTCGGGGCACTTCCAGGATGCGGGAGTTGTCACTCTTTGTATATTATTTACTTTTCTGCACTAGGATAGACCCAAGGAGGGGAGCACAAGTAACCGGGTTCTGGGGTCCAGTGGGAGACCAACTCGAGGTGTCGAGTCCGGGTCTCCTAACCCTAGAATTGGCAGGGTTGCTTGCCGCTCTCGTAGGGGTCTAGGGGTGTGGGATTGGCTATTCATCACGACCGTGGAATCCGTGTTTTATACTGGCTCGTATTGAAAACACGGACGTCCTAGTATATCCAATATTTCATATGTTTATTCTGCTGCGATATCTGTGATGTGATTGATGTGATGGATATAGTATATAGTATATTTGATATATTATATAGACGTTACTTATGTTTTACACCCGCGCTAGCCCTGCCCTGCTCTGTCGTTAGTTACCTAACCTAACGGTGCACGAGGGGACATCGAGGCGAATTCGGATGGCATAAGTGTACGTTATATCTATCTGTGATGTTTAGGTATTTAAATGATGGGACTTCATTAATGTGATTAATGAAAGATAAGAAACCTAAGATGTTGTAGAATCGAATTTTAAAATAAAACAGGTAGCTACAGTTCTTGCTTTGCATAGCGGTATATATGATATACCCCGCACCTCATTCGACGAGGAAAGGACCGAGATCCCTTCACCGGGAGTGACTCCTTTAGCAATAACTGGCAGATGCTACACACTCGGTTTGGTTTTGATTGCTTTTAAAGAGTTTTCGCTTTGCACAGTGATATATATGATATATCCCGCACCTCATTCGACGAGGAAAGGACCGAGATCCCTTCACCGGGAGTGACTCCTTTAGCAAAACTAGAAAAGCCTCAAAATCACTCCATTTCAAAACTTCATTTGATTCTACAACGATATCAAGTTCATTACGCTCATGGTTTTATGAAAACCTGCGTAGCCCTCCGTCATTTCAGATAAGTACTAATTAGTATTCGTGCTACGGTAGTTTGGCATTCGTCAAGGCGTAGTGTACGGTAGCTAACTAGTATTTATCTGCTTATGCATATGATGCAGATTGGATTAGGGTATTCGTACGGCGTTGTTTGGCATTCGTCAAGGGTCGTGCGGGTGGGTTTAATTCAATCAAGAAATGTACGGGTTGAACTTGACTAGTGGACTATGGGTTGTTTGGCATTCGTCAAGGTCATAGAACACTAGGGGTAAAATATTATCGGGAGTTTCAAGTGTTGAAATTTGCAATGAGATTGCATACCTTCCATGAGATAGTTGGATCCCGATACCCGCTGCGAGTAAGAGTTACTCCTGGGAGAGTTTTACACATTGCAATTAGCTGATCAAGTAGGTGTCTAGAAAGGTGTTAACGAGGTTACGCCTCTGGGAAAACGAGGTTTACATTAATTAGGTTCGTGCGAAAGCACGGGGGACCTCCCTCAAAGTACCGACACTGGCCTGGCTGAAAGATTGGCGAACTTGTAGTGTGTAATTAATCCCGGCTAGTCTTTCCTTTTAGGGTTTGGAGGAAGATTTGATAAAAAGCAGTGGGAGCCATCCTGATTAGATAAGATAATAACCAATCTGATCTTGCACGAGCTTACGCTAAAGTGTTTTCTTCTCTCTCTCTCCAGGTAGCGACCATTTCATGCCTTAATAAAGATAATAAAATGGATGTATTGACCGAACCCTCATGTTATACTGTGCAGGGGAACGTTGAACCCGTTCTATCTTATAAGTGTTATAAGAATGAACAGGAAACTGGAGAATATCTGGATTCTCACACCGCCCAAACGAAGAACATGCATGTTGATGCATCATCTTCGCGTGTGTTTGTCATTGAGAACTGTTTCTCAGTTCACCCTACGTCCTGGGTATTAGATACCGGATCAGGATCCCACATATGTAAGATGTTACATGGGCTGCGAAAAGGTAGAGAACTGGGAAAAGGTGATCATTCCGTTCAAGTAGGGAACGGTGCAAGTGTTGCAGCCAAAGCAGTTGGCGAATATCACCTAGTATTACCAAGTGGTGATACATTCATTCTGAATGAGTGCTATTATATACCGAACATGATGTGCAACATTATATCAGTTTCTTTATTAAGTAAAGATGGATATAATTTTGTAGTAAAGGATAATGTTATGAACATATTCCTAGATCAAAAGTTGATTGCATCAGGCTCGCTACATAATGGCATGTTCATTCTAAATCAAAATACAGTCCTCAATATACAAAACACACACAAGAGGAAAAATTCAGAAATGAACGAATCCTTCTTGTGGCATTGTAGACTTGGTCATATCAATGCGACACGACTGGCTAAGTTACATAAGGATGGTTATTTGAATCCGTTCGAATTATCATCTTATGATACTTGCCATTCATGTCTCAAAGGAAAAATGACCAAAGCTCCGTTTAGAGGACACGGAGAAAGAGTTACTGAACTCTTAGGACTGATACATAGTGATGTATGCGGTCCTATGTCTACACATGCCAGGGATGGTTCTTCCTACTTCATTACATTCACTGACGATCTCTCTAGATACGGACATGTGTTCCTGTTGAAACACAAGTCTGAAGCTTTTGAGAAATTCAGAGAATATAAGCACGAAGTAGAGAACCAAACGGGCAAAAGTATTAAGATCCTCCGATCTGATCGAGGAGGAGAATACTTGAGCAATGAGTTCCAAGATTATCTAAAAGAGAATGGGATTCTCTCTCAGCTTACTCCACCTTATACACCACAGCACAACGGTGTATCGGAACGAAGGAATCGCACCCTATTAGATATGGTGCGTTCAATGATGAGCACAGCTGAGTTACCTATTTCCTTCTGGGGGTATGCGCTTGAGACAGCCATACACCTATTGAATATGGTTCCTACCAAATCAGTGCCTACCACTCCATATGAGATATGGAGAGGGAAGAGACCATCTCTTAAGTATGTTAAGATATGGGGTTGTCCAGCCTATGTCAAAAGACAAAATCCGGACAAACTCGAGGCAAGATCTGTCTTATGTAAGTTTGTAGGATATCCCAAAAATTCACAAGGGTATATCTTCTACCACCCCGAGGAACAAAAGGTGTTTGTTTCTCGACATGCCACTTTCTTAGAAAAAGGTTTTCTTATGAAACAGATAAGTGGCATTGAGGTAGAACTGGAAGAAGTTCCAGCAACACAAACTGTAACAGAAGACTTGGTGGAACCAGAGGATTCAGTAGAACTCAACGAACCCCAGCCTCTCCGCCGATCTGGTAGGGTTTCTCGTCCACCTGAGAGATACTATGGTTTTCTCATTGATGGTGGAAGTGAGGATTGCATCATGGAGGATGATGACCCAACTAGCTTCGAGCAGGCCATCACGAGTGGGGACTCAGTGAAATGGCTGGATGCTATGCGGTCCGAGATGGATTCCATGTACACCAACAAAGTATGGACTTTGGAAGTTGCTCCTGAAGGGGTAAAACCCATTGGGAGCAAGTGGATCTTTAAGAAGAAACTTGGTGTAGATGGGAAAGTGGAGACTTTCAAAGCTAGACTTGTAGCAAAGGGTTTTCGTCAAAGACCAGGTGTGGACTATGACGAGACTTTTTCTCCAGTGGCTATGCTTAAATCCATCCGAATCATGCTTGCCATTGCTGCTTTTCATGACTACGAAATCTGGCAAATGGATGTTAAGACCGCCTTTCTAAATGGTGATTTAGAAGAGTGCGTGTACATGACTCAGCCAGAGGGCTTCGTAGACAGTGGGAGCAGCGGGAAGGTGTGCAAGCTGCTTAAATCCATTTATGGATTAAAGCAAGCATCGCGGAGTTGGAACATCTGCTTTGACGTCGTAATCAAAGAGTTTGATTTCGTCAAAAATCCAGATGAACCTTGTATCTACAAGAAGGTGGCAGAGAGTAAGGTTGTCTTCCTCGTATTGTACGTGGACGACATACTCTTGATAGGAAATGACATTCCTATGCTGCAATCGGTCAAGCTCTTCTTATCACAAAGATTCTCAATGAAAGATCTTGGTGATGCCTCCTGCATATTGGGGATCAGGATCTATAGAGATAGATCCAAACGGATTTTGGGATTGTCCCAATCCAGGTACATTGACACCATACTAAAGAGGTTTAGTATGGAAGAGTCCAAGCGTGGGAACATGCCCACGATCTCTGGAGTCACTCTCTCCAAAGAGATGTCTCCCAAGACTGATTTGGAGAGAGCTCGCATGCAAGGGATACCCTATGCTTCGGCAGTAGGCTCTATCATGTATGCGATGCTATGTACCAGACCCGATGTAGCATACTCACTAAGTGTAGTGAGCAGGTATCAAGCTGATCCTGGAGAGAGTCACTGGACAGCTGTGAAGAGCATTCTCAAGTACTTGCGAAGGACTAGAGATATGTTCTTGGTGTATGGTAACGGAGAACTCCAAGTGGAGTCCTTTACCGATTCGAGCTTCCAGAGTGATAAGGACGACTCTAAGTCGCAGTCGGGTTTTGTCTTTACCCTTTACGGAGGGGCGGTTAGCTGGAAGAGTTCCAAGCAGGAAACCGTGGCAGACTCGACGATGGAGGCTGAATACATCGCTGCCAACGATGCTGCTAAAGAAGCTGTCTGGGTCAAGAAGTTCATTACTGAACTTGGAGTGGTTCCATCCATTGAGCATCCAATACCTTTGTATTGCGATAACAATGGAGCGGTGGCTTTGGCCAAGGAACCCAGGTCCCATCAGCGGTCCAGACATATTCTGAGGCGGTATCACCTGATCCGGGAGATAATTGATCGCCGGGAGATCGAGGTCAGGAGAGTTGACACGAAGAACAACACGGCGGATCCACTCACGAAGGCCATTCCCCAGATACAGTTTGAGAGACTCTTCGGGATGCTCGGTATGAGATACTACAGCAGCTGGCCCTAGTGCAAGTGGGAGATTGTTAGTTGTATGTATGCCCTAGAGGCCAGTATTGTACAGATGATGTATATTATATTGGATGCTTGGACATATATAGAGATGACTTTCTTGCTCGACATGATAGTATGCTATCTGGTTACCATTTATCTTAACATGTACACTAGTCTCTTTATACTGTCTTATAGTTACATGTTGGTAAAGCCCTTAGGATTTGTACTTGACTACCTAGACTATGATGCAGATCATACTAGTGGGAACATGGTAGTCCATAAGTACATCCTTCAAGGTCCCTAGTCGTGGGTATCTCGAGACGGGGCATCGATTTACCAGAGTAGACTAGCGTATACGCTTCTCGACCCATGTGATGGGCGATGGATGATCCCATATCCATTGGTGTTTGACATCAGAGATGGTATACGGGTGCTCAGTGGAAACTGGGTACACTGGACGGACTCGCCGAGAACTCCCAGATGGTATTATACCTCACGTCAGATGGCAGTTCTCAGGTGACACTTGTACAGGTTAGTCTGTAGACCCGAGATCGTCATAGAGTCTTGTGTGATTCCCACTGTGCTTTGATCTCCACCTTACCACGTCCATGAGGGCGTGCAAAACGGTGGTCTTTGGGTACAGTCCCGAGTCACATGGAGGCAATGAGCGATAGGAGGGGTTTCGTCTCTCCCGGTATTGGGAGTTGATGTTGTGCTGTGCTCGATTGGCCGTAACAGGGAAGTCCCTGGCCAGGGCTGATCAGAGATTTGCTGGTAAGTGTTACCAGTAGTTTCTCGACCCGTTACGAGCCTCACATCGGCATGACTTATCGGGTTATTGGGGTCTGACGTATACCACCCCTAGACTTGATATGCGACGTATCAGACGAAGAGACTTGACTGTATGGTAAGTGTTACTGGTCGGATTCGCAGGAGTGTGAGCGGGCTAGCTCGTCGATCTTCTGATCGCTCAATACCCGGGTGGCCGTTACGTTTAGCAGACCGCTTGCGGCTTGTGGGTGCTTGATATGATCATCATCTGCTACCGGCGTATTGACGAGTCTTTAGAGTCCTACACAGAGGTTTCCTGGCTCAAGCGAAACGAAATAGGAGCGCATATGAGATATGTGCAGGACCGAGAATGATGCGTGTATGTGATACCGCATTTCATTCTTGCGACATATGTTTCGAATGGTTATATTCGATATGACCTAGTTATCGAATCATTGATTCGATAAATCGATGCATTGAATACTAGTCGGTTATGTGCGACATGACCGGATCATTGAATCAAGTGTTGATTTAATGATTTAATGTATAATTATATATTTGATATGTTACTTTACATTAACTAGTATTGGTTCACTTTAAACGGATTTTTCTCACTTGGATTGCACATTGTATATGTGATATACTTTCGTGCACTTTTCTGTATCATGTTTGATGATACTTGATAATTTGGTTAAGTGAATAGAATCAAACCATGGTTATGTTGTAATTAGGGTTTTCTATATTTATTTATCCATTTATTTGTTTATTTATGTGGATAAATTCAAAATGAGAATGGTGGCTATATTTGTTTCTTGTATGAAGCTTCTTGAACCCTTGACTTTAGCAACCATTCTTATCCTCTTGCTTAACCCTAACCCACTCATTTGACCATGGTTTATTCTCTACACTTAACCCTAGTTATTGTTATGATAAGTATTAATTTATTATTCATTTTCAAAATACTTATCATAATTCTAGCTCTTCTTCTTCTTCATCTTAAAAAGAAAAGCTCAAGGTCCATCAATGGCATCTTGAGTTAAAGTGAGCTAAATCCAATTCTAAAGTGAACCCACCTCCTATTTCTTCACCCTCTACCTCTTGCCAAGTTGTTTTGGGTGTTTACTTCACAAGTTTCACAAGTTTGTGAAGTCGGAGCTTGAGTTTGTGCAACCTCGACGTAGATCGTCTTTGACACAAATCCGACGACCTATTCCGCTCGCTTTCCCGATGAAGCCGATGATCGAGTCAAGGATTCATGATGGACAGCGAGGACATGACCACGTGGAGCTTAGGAGGCAGAAATCCGGATCTACAAAGGTTGTATATCCGTATCCTAGTAGTTAACAGTTAACTAGCTTTCTATTTCGCCTAAACATCTAGTTAAAGATCCGTAGTCTAGGGTTTCTCGGCACTAAAATTTTAATTTGGCATGTTCAATGCCTTGTGAGAACCCACTAGGGTGCCTAGGAACCTTTCACTTTTTACGACTTGGACGGTCGATTCTGCCCTTTTTGCGACTTGGACGGTCGGTTCTGCCCTTTTAGCGACTTGGACGGTCGATTCTGCCCTTTTAGCGACTTGGACGGTCGATACTGCCCTTTTTGCGACTTGGACGGTCGATTCTGCCCTTTTTGCGACTTGGACGGTCGGTTCTGCCCTTTTAGCGACTTGGACGGTCGATTCTGCCCTTTTAGCGACTTGGACGGTCGATGCTGCCCTTTTTGCGACTTGGACGGTCGATTCTGCCCTTTTTACGACTTGGACGATCGGTTCTGCCCTTTTTACGACTTGGACGGTCGGTTCTGCCCTTTTAGCGACTTGGACGGTCGGTTCTGCCCTTTTAGCGACTTGGACGGTCGGTTCTGCCCTTTTAGCGACTTGGACGGTCGCTTCTGCCCTTTTAGTGACTTGGACGGTCGATTCTGCCCTTTTTTGCGACTTGGACGGTCGGTGCTGCCCTTTTTGCGACTTGGACGGTCGGTTCTGCCCTTTTAGCGACTTGGACGGTCGATTCTGCCCTTTTAGCGACTTGGACGGTCGATGCTGCCCTTTTTGCGACTTGGACGGTCGATTCTGCCCTTTTTGCGACTTGGACGGTCGGTTCTGCCCTTTTAGCGACTTGGACGGTCGATTCTGCCCTTTTAGCGACTTGGATGGTCGATTCTGCCCTTTTAGTGACTTGGACGGTCGATTCTGCCCTTTTTTGCGATTTGGACGGTCGGTGCTGCCCTTTTTGCGACTTAGACGGTCGGTTCTGCCCTTTTTGCGACTTGGACAGTCGGTGCTGCCCTTTTAGCGACGTGGACGGCCGATTCTGCCCTTTTTGTGACTTGGACAGTCGGTGTTGCCCTTTTTGCGACTTGGATGGTCGGTTCTGCCCTTTTTGCTACTTGGACGGTTGGTGCTGCCCTTTTAGCGACGTGGACGGTCGATTCTGCCCTTTTTGTGACTTGGACGGTCGGTTCTTGATTTGACTTGCTCTGCTTCTTGCAATGTCAGGGGTAGACTTGACTCGCTCCGCTTCTTGCGGTGTCGAGATTGGATTCTGACTTGCTCCGCTTTCTGCGGTGTCGGAGTGGAAGTTGACTTGTTGATTTTGATTTGGGTTGACATCAGTATCGCTATACTGGAATATGGTACCAGGAGCGAATCATCATCCGTCATTGAGAGGACTTTGGGATTTTGGTCTTTGTTTGGCATCTGCGTTGCTACACTGGAACAATGCCAGGAGCAACTCATCATTTGCCCCGGTTTTTTTTTTCTTGGGACTTTGAATGTGGTCTCACCGGTAGGACTTGGGAGAGATTGGGATTGTTTTACGCCCGTGGATTGTATACGGTTTTGCAGGATGTATGATCCGGACCGTAGGGCCGGAAAAATTTCGGGACTTTGTCGGCGTCTGCATCGCTGCACTGGAATATGGCACCAGGAGCGACTCATCATTCGCCATTGGGGTATGGGATTTGGAATTTGGTTGGCGTCTGCATCGCTGCACTGGAATATACTACCAGGAGCGACTCATCATTCGCCATTGAGAGGACTTTGAATTTGGGTCTTGTTTGGCATCAGCATTGCTGCACTGGAATAATGCCAGGAGCAACTCATCATTTGCCTTGGGTGGACTTGGGATTTGGGTTTTTTGTCGGTATCAGCACCGCTAACACTGAAGCGAAATGCCAGGAGCGACTCATCATTTGCCGTTGCCCGTCGGGGAAGGATGGCTTAGGAGACAGGTTTGGGCTCCTGTCACCTAAGGCTTTTCAATTTTATGGGCCGTGAGGGTCCCATAAAAGCATTTTCTCCCTACGAGTCGTAAGGATCCCGCAGGTGTATTTTCTCCTTAAGAATCGTGAGGATTCTTAAGTGTTTTGCTCCTTCGTGAGTCGTAAGGATCTTACGCAGGGTTTTCTCCTCACAAGGTCGAGGGGACTTTGCGAGTGTATTTCATCTCTTTTCATGAGTTTACGCCCTTTCGGGTTTTCACAGACCCCCGGTAGTCCTGCTGTTTTTACTCACGGAGCCCTTTCGGGTTTTCATCCGTGCCCGTTTTGCTTGTGGACATACCGTTTATTATTTTTTTTTATTTTATTTCTTTTATTTTTCTTTTCTTCTTCTTTCTTTTTTTTCTTTTTTTTTGCCGCTGGTGGGACTTCAAAAGTAGTCACACCGGCAGGATTTGGGAGAGATAGGGGTCATTTACGCCCGTGGATTGTATACGGTTTTGCAGGATGTATGATCCAGACCGTAGGGCTGATGTGCTCAATTCGCCTGCGACTTGGAGCATTCACGTGTAGTATTTCTTGAGATATCGGCCATTGACGGGTGGCATGGGCCTCTCTCCCTCGGCGCTTATTAGTTGGTAGGATCCTCCGTCAAACACTTTCTCGATGACGTATGGTCCTTCCCAATTTAGCTCGAATTTTCCCTTGGCATGTCGATTGGGGATGATCGGTCTTTTGAGGACCAACACCAATTCACCTTTCTTGAAAGCGCGGAGACGGGTTATCTGTTAGTTGTATGTATGCCCTAGAGGCCAGTATTGTACGGATGATGTATATTATATTGGATGCTTGGACATATATAGAGATGACTTTCTTGCTCGATATGATAGTATGCTATCTGGTTACACTTTATCTTAACATGTACACTAGTCTCTTTATACTGTCTTATAGTTACATGTTGGTAAAGCCCTTAGGATGTGTACTTGACTACCTGGACTATGATGCAGATCATACTAGAGGGGACATGGTAGTCCATAAGTACATCCTTCAAGGTCCCTAGTCGTGGGTATATCGAGACGGGGCATCGATATACCAGAGTAGACTAGCGTATACGCTTCTCGACCCATGTGATGGGCGATGGATGATCCCATATCCATTGGTGTTTGACATCAGAGATGGTATACGGGTGCTCAGTGGAGACTGGGTACACTGGACGGACTCGCCGAGAACTCCCAGATGGTATTATACCTCACGTCAGATGGCAGTTCTCAGGTGACACTTGTGCAGGTTAGTCTGTAGACCCGAGATCGTCATAGAGTCTTGTGTGATTCCCACTATGCTTTGATCTCCACCTTACCACGTCCATGAGGGCGTGCAAAACGGTGGTCTTTGGGCACAGTCCCGAGTCACATGGAGGCAATGAGCGATAGGAGGGGTTTCGTCTCTCCCGGTATTGGGGGTTGATGTTGCGCTGTGCTTGATTGGCCGTAACAGGGAAGTCCCTGGCCAGGGCTGATCAGAGATTTGCTGTTAAGTGTTACCAGTAGTTTCTCGACCCGTTATGAGCCTCACATCGGCACGACTTATCGGTTATTGGGGTCTGACGTATACCACCCCTAGACTTGATATGCGACGTATCAGACGAACAGACCAGACTGTACGGTAAGTGTTACTGGTTGGATTCACAGGAGTGTGACGGGCTAGCTCGTCGATCTTCTGATCGCTCAATACCCGGATGGCCGTTACGTTTAGCAGACCGCTTGCGGCTTGTGGGTGCTTGATATGATCATCATCTGCTACCGGCGTATTGACGAGTCTTTTGAGTCCTACACAGAGGTTTCCTGGCTCAAGCGAAAAGAAATAGGAGTGCATATGGGATATGTGAGGGAGCGAGAATAATGCGTGTATGTGATACCGCATTTCATTCTCGCGATAAATGTTTCGATTGGTTATATTCGATATGACCTAGTTATCGAATCATTGATTCGATAAATCGATACATTGAATACTAGTCGGTTATGTGCGACATGACCGGATCATTGAATCAAATGTTGATTTAATGATTTAATGTATAATTATATATTTGATATATTACTTTGCATTAACTAGTATTGGTTCACTTTATACGGATTTTCTCACTTGATGTGCAAGTTGTATATGTGATATACTTTTGTGCACATATATGTATCATGTTTGATGATACTTGATCATTTAGTTAAGTGTATAGGATTAAACCATGATTAATTTGATAATTAGGGTTTTGCATATCCATTTATTTATTTATTTGTTTATTTATTTATTTGGAAATGATTATGATAAGAATGGTGGCTTTCTTTGTCTTTTAGTTGAAGCTTCATGAAGCTTTGACTTCTTAACCATTCTTGTCATCATGCTTAACCCTAACCCATCCATTAACCATGGTCTATTCTCTACACTTAACCCTAGTTGGAATTATGATAAGTATTCTTTTTTCTTTTCATTTTAAAGAGACTTATCATTTTTCTAGCTCATCTTCTTCTTCATCTTCAAGTTTGAAACCTTGAGACCATCAATGGCAACTTGAGCTTGAGAGTGAGAAATCCAATTCTAAAGAGAACCCACCTCCTATTTCTTCATCCTCTACCTCTTGCCAAGTAGTAGAGTGTGTTTCCTTCACAAGTTTCATCACTTTGTGAAGTAGGGAGCTTGATCTAGCGATGCCTCGACGTAGATCATCTTCGGCATCGTCGTCGATGACCAAGCCCGTTCATTCTCCGATGAAGCCGACGCTAGAGCTCGGGGTTCGACATGGACAGCGAGGAGACTTCGTTGCGGAGCCGTGGAGGTGAATATCCGGATCTACAAAGGTTGTAATTTCCATATCCTTGTAGTTAAGTGTTAACTAGTTTACTTTTCGCCTAGATTTCTAGCAACGATCCGTAGTCTAGGGTTTCTCGGCACCATTTTTTTTAAATTGGCATGTTCGATGCCTTGTGAGACCATTATAGGGTGCCTAGGAACCTTTCACTGGTATCAGAGCCTAGCTAGAGCCTTAGGTGAAGTCTAGACGGAGTTTGAAACCCGGACGAACCGAAAACCCAACCCCAAAATAGCTCTCTGGAAATTTTTCGAATTTGTGGTTTTTTGTCAATTAAAATTGCTTAAAAAATTCAGCAATAAAATCTAAGAATTACTGTGCAAAACGTTTCCTGTGAACAGTACAAAGTGCGGCGGAACCGCGGCAGAAGCTTGGCTTCTGCGGCGGTTCCGCGGCTAAATAGTGACGTCAGCCCTTGGTTTTTGCACAGTAATTCCTGATTAATTGTTCTGAGTTTTCTGGGAATTTTAATTTGACTCCAGGTTTGAGTATTCTGGGGTTGTGTAGGGAATCAACGATTCGATCGGATTATCGAACTTTGTCTATGTGTTTTCCGGATAATTTTTTGAATATGTTAAAAAGTTCGACCGGATATAAATACCCAATCTTTCCCCTGCCAAAAATATCCAAGTGTTGGATTATTGTGTGGTTTAAGGACATTCTGAGTAGTGCAAGTAACGCGATGGTCCCTCTAGAAGACAACAAACCTTAACTCGATTATGTGACCGTCTTGAACTGCCCTTTGAACCTTCGGGTTTGGGGCAGTACGGCGTGCCACATGTGAGGCGTTGGCTTGACCCTTCTACGGCTGGACCGTTGGTACTGAGGCATGAAACGAATGTCTTTGAACCTATTTCATGTGTTGGATGGTTTCGGGAAAACTTGGGTGTTCGAATGTTCGATCGGAAAGTTTAATATATTCTATTTATCTGGAATGGGATACAATAATTTGAATTCACAAACAGTTATGTGATAACTGAATGAATGATATAAATCTAGCGGTTTAGTTTCATTTGATATTGAAAAGAGTTTTCGATAATGAGACTAAAATGCGGGATTTATAATAATTAGGCATGTGATGTCTAAGTATTTCATTTGATTAGGCATGTGATGTCTAAAGCAGTAGCGGATTCCAATTGTTGTAGTTTTACACTTTCTTTTCTGTGACCGTAAGTGTAATATGTGATATCGCCGGTTTCGTTGCTATATGTCAACCACAATTGGGATGCGCATATTTACTTACGTTGATGACATGTGATGTTATGTGTTGCTGGATATGTTATATTGGATCGTCGTGTTCGAATAGCCGGGTTTTTTTATGTGAGATGAGTGTTTTTCATTTTCATTCATGTAAAAACTTGTATGTAATATTCTTTTATTTGGGGCACTTCCAGGTAGCGGAAGTTGCCACCCTTTGTATATTATTTACTTTTCCGCATTAGGATAGACCCAAGGAGGGGAGCACAAGTAACCGGGTTCTGGGGTCCAGTGGGAGACCAACTCGAGGAGTCGAGTCCGGGTCTCCTAACCCTAGAATTGGCAGGGTTGCTTGCCGCTCTCGTAGGGGTCTAGGGGTGTGGGATTGGCTATTCATCACGACCGTGGAATCCGTGTTTTATACTGGCTCGTATTGAAAACACGGACGTCCTAGTATATCCAATATTTCATATGTTTCTGCTGCTGCGATTTCTGTGTTGTGATTCTGTGATGGGTATGGTATATAGTATATATGATATATTATATAGACGTTACTTATGTTTTACACCCGCGCTAGCCCTGCCCTGCTCTGTCGTTAGTTACCTAACCTAACGGTGCACGAGGGGACATCGAGGCGAATGCGGATGGCATAAGTGTACGTCATATCTATCTGTGATGTTTAGGTATTTAAATGATGGGACTTCATTAATGTGATTAATGAAAGATAAGAAAGCTAAGATGTTGTAGAATCGAATTTTAAAATAAAACAGGGTAGCTACAGTTCTTGCTTTGCACAGCGGTATATATGATATACCCTGCACCTTATTCGATGAGGAAAGGACCGAGATCCCTTCACCGGGAGTGACTCCTTTAGCAATAACTGGCAGATGCTACAGACTCGGTTTGCTTTTGACTGCTTTTGGGTTTTTGCTTTGCACAGCGATATATATGATATATCCCGCACCTCATTCGACGAGGAAAGGACCGAGATCCCTTCACCGGGAGTGACTACTTTAGCAAAACTAGAAAAGCCTCAAAATCACTCCATTTCAAAATCTTCATTTGATTCTACAACGATATCAAGTTCATTACGCAATAGGTTTTCAGAAAAACCTGTCGTAGCCCTCCGTCATTTCAGATAAAGACTATTTAGTATTCGTGCTGCGTTTGTTGACCTCTGTCAAGGCGTAGTGTGCGGTAGCTAACTAGTAGTTATCTGCAAAGCATGTGATGTGATAGGATTAGGGTAGTCGTACGACCTTGTTGACCTCTGTCAAGGGTCGTGCGAGTGGGTTTGATTCAATCAAGAAATGACGGGTTGAACTTGACTAGTGCACTATGATTTGTTGACCTCTGTCAAGGTCATGGCACACTAGGGGCAAAATATTATCGGGAATTTCAAGTGTTGAAATTTGCAATGAGATTGCATACCTTCTATAAGATAGTTGGATCCCGATACCCGCTGCGAGTAAGATTTACTCCTGGGAGAGTTTTACACAGTGCAATTAGCCGATCAAGTAGGTGTCTAGAAAGGTGTCAACGGGGTTACGCCTCTGAAAAAACGAGGTTTACATTAATTAGGTTCGTGCGAAAGCACGGGGGACCTCCCTCAAAGTACCGACACTGGCCTGGCTGAAAGATTGGCGAACCTGTAGTGTGTAATTAATCCCGGCTAGTCTTTCCTTTTAGGGTTTGAAGGAAGATTTGATAAAAAGCAGTGGGAGCCATCCTGATTAGATAAGATAATAACCAATCTGATCTTGCACGAGCATACGCTAAAGTGTTTTCTTCTCTCTCTCTCAAGGTAGCGACCATTTCATGCCCTAATGAAGATAATAATATGGATGTATTGACCGAACCCGCATGTTATTCTGTGCTGGGGAACGTTGGTTCCGTTCTTTCCTATAAGAGTTATAGGAATGAACAGGATATAGGGGAATACCAGGATTCCCATGCCACCCGATTGAAGAAAGTACATGTTGATGCATTTTCTCCGGGTGTGTTCGTTACTGAGAACTGTTTCTCCATTTGCTCTACGTCCTGGGTATTAGATACCGGGTCAGGATCCCATATATGTAATCAGTTACATGGGCTCAGGAAAGGTAGAGAACTTGGAGAAGGTGATAAAGACATTAGAGTTGGAAATGGTGTAATTGTTGCAGCTAAGACTGTCGGGGAATATCACCTTGTATTACCAACTGGTAATACATTGGTTCTGAACAAATGCTATTACATGCCGAACCTGATATGCAACATTATATCGGTTTCTTTATTAAGTAAAGAGGGATATAATTTTGTATTACAGGACAATGTTATGAACATTTTCCGTAACCAAAAGTTGGTTGGATCAGGCACGTTGTGCAATGGCATTTATGTTCTAAATCAATCAACAGTTCTGAGCATAACAAACACACACAAGAGGAAGAGTTTAGAACTGAACGAATCCTTCTTGTGGCATTGTAGACTGGGTCACATCAATGTGACACGACTAGCTAAGTTGCATAAAGATGGATATTTAAATCCGTTTGAATTTTCATCTTATGACACTTGCCAGTCATGTCTCAAAGGCAAGATGACCAAAACTCCGTTTACGGGACACGGAGAAAGAGCTACCGAACTCTTGGGATTAATACATAGTGATGTATGCGGTCCCATGTCTACACATGCCAGGGATGGTTCTTCGTACTTCATTACATTCACTGACGATCTCTCAAGATACGGACATGTGTACTTGATAAGACACAAGTCTGAAGCTTTTGAGAAATTCAGAGAATATAAACAAGAAGTCGAGAAACAAACCGGAAAAAGTATTAAAATCCTTCGATCTGATCGAGGAGGTGAATACTTGAGCAATGAATTCCTGGACTTCCTAAAAGAGAATGGGATTCTCTCTCAGCTTACCCCTCCTTATACACCACAGCACAACGGTGTATCGGAGCGGAGGAATCGCACCCTATTAGATATGGTGCGCTCTATGATGAGTACAGCCGAGTTACCTATTTCCTTCTGGGGGTATGCGCTTGAGTAAGCGGCATACCTATTGAATCAAGTTCCAACTAAATCTGTACCTACCACACCATATGAGATATGGAGTGGGAAGAGACCATGTCTTAAACGAGTTAAGATATGGGGTTGTCTGGCCTATGTCAAAAGGCAAAATCCAGACAAACTCGAGGCACGGTCAGTTCTATGTAAGTTTGTGGGATATCCTAAACATTCAAATGGATATTTATTCTACCACAGTGAACAACAAAAAGTGTTTATTGCTCAACATGCCACCTTTTTAGAAAAGGAATTTCTTGCAAAAGAGATTAGTGGCTCTGAGGTAGAACTGGAAGAAGTTCCAGAAACACAAACTATGACTGAAGATTTAGTGGAACCGGAGGATTCGATAGTACCCGACGAACCCCAGCCTCTCCGCCGATCTGGTAGGGTTTCTCGTCCACTTGAGAGATACTACGGTTTTCTCATGATGGTGGGAGCGAGGATTGCATCATGGAGGATGATGACCCAACTAGCTTCGAGCAGGCCATCACTAGTGGGGACTCAGTGAAATGGCTGGATGCTATGCGGTCCGAGATGGAATCCATGTACACCAACAAAGTATGGACTTTGGACGTTGCTCCTGAAGGGGTAAAACCCATTGGGAGCAAGTGGATCTTCAAGAAGAAACTTGGTGTAGATGGGAAAGTGGAGACTTTTAAAGCTAGACTTGTAGCAAAGGATTTTCGTCAAAGACCAGGTGTGGACTATGACGAAACCTTTTCTCCAGTAGCTATGCTTAAATCCATCCGGATCATGCTTGCCATCGCTGCATATCATGATTACGAAATCTGGCAAATGGATGTTAAGACCGCCTTTCTAAACGGTGATTTGGAAGAGTGCGTGTACATAACTCAGCCAGAGGGCTTCGTAGACAGTGGGAGCAGCGGAAAGGTGTGCAAGCTGCTTAAATCCATTTATGGATTAAAGCAAGCATCGCGGAGTTGGAACATCTGCTTTGACGTCGTTATCAAAGAGTTTGATTTCGTCAAAAATCCAGATGAACCTTGTATCTATAAGAAGGTGGCAGAGAGTAAGGTTGTCTTCCTCGTATTGTACGTAGACGACATACTCTTGATAGGAAATGATATTCCTATGCTGCAATCGGTCAAGCTCTTCTTATCACAAAGATTCTCAATGAAAGATCTTGGTGATGCCTCCTGCATATTGGGGATTAGGATCTATAGAGATAGATCCAAACGGATTTTGGGATTGTCCCAATCCAGGTACATTGACACCATACTGAAGAGGTTTAGTATGGAAGAGTCCAAGCGTGGGAACTTGCCCACGATCTCTGGAGTCACTCTCTCTAAAGAGATGTCTCCCAAGACTGATTTGGAGAGAGCTCGCATGCAAGGGATACCCTATGCTTCGGCAGTAGGCTCTATCATGTATGCGATGCTATGTACCAGGCCCGATGTAGCATACTCACTAAGTATAGTGAGCAGGTATCAAGCTGATCCTGGAGAGAGTCATTGGACAGCTGTGAAGAGCATTCTCAAGTACTTACGAAGGACTAGAGATATGTTCTTGGTGTATGGTGACGGAGAACTCCAAGTGGAGTCCTTTACCGATTCGAGCTTCCAGAGTGATAAGGACGACTCTAAGTCGCAGTCGGGCTTTGTCTTTACCCTTTACGGAGGGGCGGTTAGCTGGAAGAGTTCCAAGCAGGAAACCGTGGCAGACTCGACAATGGAGGCTGAATACATCGCTGCCAACGATGCTGCCAAAGAGGCTGTCTGGATCAAGAAGTTCATTACTGAACTTGGAGTGGTTCCATCCATTGAGCGTCCAATACCTTTGTATTGCGATAACAATGGAGCGGTGGCGTTGGCCAAGGAACCCAGGTCCCATCAGCGATCCAGGCATATTCTGAGGCGGTATCACCTGATCCGGGAGATAGTTGATCGCCGGGAGATCGAGGTCAGGAGGGTTGACACGAAGAATAACACGGCGGATCCACTCACGAAGGCCATTCCCCAAACACAGTTTGAGAGACTCTTCGGGATGCTCGGTATGCGATACTACAGCAGCTGGCCCTAGTGCAAGTGGGAGATTGTTAGTTGTATGTATGCCCTAGAGGCCAGTATTGTACGGATGATGTATATTATATTGGATGCTTGGACATATATAGAGATGACTTTCTTGCTCGATATGATAGTATGCTATCTGGTTACACTTTATCTTAACATGTACACTAGTCTCTTTATACTGTCTTATAGTTACATGTTGGTAAAGCCCTTAGGATGTGTACTTGACTACCTGGACTATGATGCAGATCATACTAGTGGGGACATGGTAGTCCATAAGTACATCCTTCAAGGTCCCTAGTCGTGGGTATATCGAGACGGGGCATCGATATACCAGAGTAGACTAGCATATACGCTTCTCGACCCATGTGATGGGCGATGGATGATCCCATATCCATTGGTGTTTGACATCAGAGATGGCATACGGGTGCTCAGTGGAGACTGGGTACACTGGACGGACTCGCCGAGAACTCCCAGATGGTATTATACCTCACGTCAGATGGCAGTTCTCAGGTGACACTTATGCAGGTTAGTCTGTAGACCCGAGATCGTCATAGAGTCTTGTGTGATTCCCACTATGCTTTGATCTCCACCTTACCACGTCCATGAGGGCGTGCAAAACGGTGGTCTTTGGGCACAGTCCCGAGTCACATGGAGGCAGTGAGCGATAGGAGGGGTTTCGTCTCTCCCGGTATTGGGGGTTGATGTTGCGCTGTGCTTGATTGGCCGTAACAGGGAAGTCCCTGGCCAGGGCTGATCAGAGATTTGCTGGTAAGTGTTACCAGTAGTTTCTCGACCCGTTATGAGCCTCACATCGGCACGACTTATCGGTTATTGGGGTCTGACGTATACCACCCCTAGACTTGATATGCGACGTATCAGACGAACAGACCGGACTGTACGGTAAGTGTTACTGGTTGGATTCACAGGAGTGTGAGCGGGCTAGCTCGTCGATCTTCTGATCGCTCAATACCCGGATGGCCGTTACGTTTAGCAGACCGCTTGCGGCTTGTGGGTGCTTGATATGATCATCATCTGCTACCGGCGTATTGACGAGTCTTTAGAGTCCTACACAGAGGTTTCCTGGCTCAAGCGAAACGAAATAGGAGTGCATATGAGATATGTGAGGGAGCGAGAATAATGCGTGTATGTGATACCGCATTTCATTCTCGCGATAAATGTTTCGATTGGTTATATTCGATATGACCTAGTTATCGAATCATTGATTCGATAAATCGATACATTGAATACTAGTCGGTTATGTGCGACATGACCGGATCATTGAATCAAATGTTGATTTAATGATTTAATGTATAATTATATATTTGATATATTACTTTGCATTAACTAGTATTGGTTCACTTTATACGGATTTTCTCACTTGATGTGCAAGTTGTATATGTGATATACTTTTGTGCACATATATGTATCATGTTTGATGATACTTGATCATTTAGTTAAGTGTATAGGATTAAACCATGATTAATTTGATAATTAGGGTTTTGCATATCCATTTATTTATTTATTTGTTTATTTATTTATTTGGAAATGATTATGATAAGAATGGTGGCTTTCTTTGTCTTTTAGTTGAAGCTTCATGAAGCTTTGACTTCTTAACCATTCTTGTCATCATGCTTAACCCTAACCCATCCATTAACCATGGTCTATTCTCTACACTTAACCCTAGTTGGAATTATGATAAGTATTCTTTTTTCTTTTCATTTTAAAGAGACTTATCATTTTTCTAGCTCATCTTCTTCTTCATCTTCAAGTTTGAAACCTTGAGGCCATCAATGGCAACTTGAGCTTGAGAGTGAGAAATCCAATTCTAAAGAGAACCCACCTCCTATTTCTTCATCCTCTACCTCTTGCCAAGTAGTAGAGTGTGTTTCCTTCACAAGTTTCATCACTTTGTGAAGTAGGGAGCTTGATCTAGCGATGCCTCGACGTAGATCATCTTCGGCATCGTCGTCGATGACCAAGCCCGTTCATTCTCCGATGAAGCCGACGCTAGAGCCCGGGGTTCGACATGGACAGCGAGGAGACTTCGTTGCGGAGCCATGGAGGTGGATATCCGGATCTACAAAGGTTGTAATTTCCATATCCTTGTAGTTAAGTGTTAACTAGTTTACTTTTCGCCTAGATTTCTAGCAACGATCCGTAGTCTAGGGTTTCTCGGCACCATTTTTTTTAAATTGGCATGTTCGATGCCTTGTGAGACCATTATAGGGTGCCTAGGAACCTTTCATTATCTTGTCATAGGCCCGTGACATTTGGGCTCGGTATAGCTCCAGACTTTGCTGCACCGCGAGCCTTTTTTCTTCGAGGGCATCGAGTTCATCCAGTCGGAGGAGCACGTTTTCCTCCTCCGTCAACTCATGCTGAACGGCCATTCTTAAGCTTGGAACTTCGACTTCGAGGGGGAGGACCGCCTCCACTCTGAAGAGCAATGAGTATGGAGTGGACTGGGTTGGAGTACGGTGCGTGGTACGATATGCCCAAAGCGCCTCGTGAAGCTTCAGATTCCAGTCCCTCTTGTTGACTGAAGCATTTTTCCTCAGGAGCTTGCATAGAGTCTTATTGAAGGCTTCGGCGAGCCCATTGGCTCTTGGATTATAGATGGAGGAATATCTCCAGTCTATCTTGTGCTGAGTAGCGAACCTTGAGATATTGAAGCTCTTAAAAGAAGGCCCGTTGTCAGAAATGATTCTTCTTGGTGTACCGAAGCGGTATAGAATATTATGCTGGAAGAATGTCAGAATATCTTTTGTCTTGACTTCTTTTAGCGGGACAGCTTCAGCCCATCTGGAGAAGTAGTCTGTCGCGGCCAGTATGAACCGGTGGCCTTTGGATGACGGAGGATCAATTGGGCCAACAATGTCGGTGCCCCAGACTTCGAAGGGCCACGACGCCACCGTAGGATGCAACGGATTGGGATGCTTGTGAAAGAAATCACCATGGATTTGGCAGATCTGACATTTCTTTGCATGCTCTCCGCAATCCCGTATCATGGTGGGCCAGTAATACCCAAGCCGTTTGATTTGAAGTCGCATCTTGGGGGCCAGATTGGTGAGCACCGCAAACGCCCGAGTGAACATCTTTCATGACCTTTTGGGCTTCGGCCGATGACAGGCACCTGAGCCAGAGTTGGTCATATGACCTGCGGTATAACGTGTCATTTACAAACACGTATCGGAGAGCTCTTTTCTTCAGCTGAATCCTCGTAGATTTTTCTTCGAGCAGCTTGTCGTATCGGAGGTACTCTATGAAGGGTTCTCTCCAATCGGGCTCGTCTTGGATGATCGAAGCTTCTTCGGCAGGACTGCTCTCTTGTTCCGCGCTTTCCTCTTCTCGTAGAGAGACTGGGGGTAGAATTTGTCGGCTCCTGACTGTGATCAGAATTTCGTCCAAGTCAGGATCAGCCAGCTCCTTGGCTAGGCGAGCGAGTATGTCGGCTTTTCCGTTCAATGCTCTAGGGACTCTTGTTAGTTCAATGTGAGTGAACCGTTTCATGAGTTCCACCACCCGGCTTCTGTACCGAGCTAACTCGGGTTTGTATATCTTATAGGTGCTGCTTACTTGGTTGACGACAAGCTGGGAGTCACCGTAAACCCGTAGCCGAAGGATTTCCATTTCTATGGCGAGCTCCAAACCAGCTATCAGAGCTTCATACTCAGCTTCATTGTTTGTCCGAGGCTCGGTAAGAGCGAAAGAACGCCGTAAGGTTCCCATTGATGGTGTGATAAACACCAATCCTATCCCTGCTTTTATCTCCGGGACGTTTGATCTGCCGGAGCTCCTTATTGATGAGGCCCCATCGAAGTAGAGCTCCCAATATGGCTCGTCTTCCTCGAGGTGCAGCACTTGTTCGTCGGGTAACTCACAATTTAGCGGCGATCCTTCTGGTATGGGATGAGCAGCGAGAAAGTCTGCAAGAGCTTGCCCTTTTACTGCTTTCTGAGGAGTATAAACTATGTCAAACTCAAGTAGCATGACAGCCCATCTTGCCATTCTGCCGGCTAGGCTTGCTTTGGTCATCAAGTGTTTGAGCGGGTCGACCTTGGAGATCAGCAAAACCCGATGAGCGAGCAAATAGTGCCTCAGCTTCTTCACAGCAAATATTAGAGCCAGGCATTGTTTTTCGATTGGGGAGTAGTTGTGTTCCGCCCCGGCTAGAGTTCGACTGAGGTAGTAGAGGGCATTTTCTTTTCCCTCCTCGTTATTCTGGGAAAGGAGCGCACCGAGTGACTCATCCAGCGCGGCAGTGTAGAGAATCAGCGGTTTATTTGGAATAGGAGCGGCCAGCACTGGAGGGTGCAACAAGTATTGTTTGATGCTTTCGAACGCCGCTTGACATTCGGCATCCCAGATGAAAGGAGATCCTTTCTTCATGAGCTTTGAGAAGGGCCTACATCTCCCCGACAAATTTAAGATAAACCTCCGTATATAAGCAAGCTTGCCTTGGAAAGATCTCAGCCGCGTCAGACTCTTTAGAGGGGGCATCTCCATGATGGCCTTTATCTTTGATGGATCAATTTCGATCCCCCGATGCCGGACTATAAAGCCCAAGAATTTTCCCGATGACACGCCAAAAGCACACTTCAGAGGATTCATCTTCAGATCGTATTCCCTCAGTCTGGTGAGAACGGCCCTAAGATCTTGGATGTGGTCGGCCTTGGCTTCAGTTTTGACAACCAGATCATCAACATAGCATTCGACGATTTTATGGATTAGGTCATCAAAGATATTAGTCATTGCCCTTTGATATGTAGCGCCCGCGTTCTTCAGCCCGAATGGCATCACTTTGTAGCAGTATATTCCGATCGGGGTTCGAAATGCTGTGTGCTTCTCATCCTCAAGCGACATCTTGATCTGATTGTATCCAGACGAGCCATCCATAAAGGTGAACAGCTCGTAATTTGAGGTGTCATCGACCATCATTTCCATGACCGGTAGCGGGAAGTTGTCTTTAGGACATGCCTTGTTGAGGTCCCTGAAATCGACACAAACTCGGATCTGCCCATTTTTCTTCTTCACTGGGACTATGCATGCGATCCAATCTGCATATTTCTCTTCCCTGATGAAGCTGGCATCGATGAGCTTCTTAGTTTCCTCGATGACCTTTTCTTCTAGTTCCCTTCTCATTCTTCAAGGAGCTTGTTTGACTGGCTTAGCATCAGGAGATATAGCCAACTTATATACGGCCACTTCAGGGGAAAGGCCAGGCATTTCTTTGTATGTCCACGCGAAGCAGTCGACGAACTCACGCGGCACGGCAATTATCTGCTCTCTCATTTCCTCCGACAAGAGTGAGCTGATGTAGGTCGGCCTTGGATTATCGGGCGTTCCTAAGTCAATCTCGGTTAGCTCATCAAAGGTTGCTTGTCCGCCATCTTCGAGCTCTTGAGGAGCTTCTTCTGGCTTGGCTATCTCGTCATCATCATTTGATCTTTCGCTGGCCTTACCAACATGGATCATGTAGCACGCTTTGGAATCAGGTTGAATGTAGCCTATGCCCCGTCTATCTGGAATTCGTCCATCGTTGAGTGCTCGGACCTGGGGCGGATACTATAGCCCTTCGTAAAACTTTGCTTCGGACTCCGTTTGGTACAACCGGCATCCGCACTTCTTAAAGTATTCCCGCATCTCGGGCGCATAGTATCTGGGATTGAGGACGGCTCTTATGCCTCTCTCATAGGGAAGGCACGTGACAGAAAGATCATCCGGGTGCACAACGGGGTTTGACCTGTAAAACAGGATGCCCTTCTGTCCATTTTTCCTCCCGGGCACGTAGAAAGTTTTCAGCTGGTCCACGGTAGAGCCTGACAATGCATCGAGCTCTTTGCACATCCATTCCGGCACCCTTGTGATGGCCAGGGACCCTTCTGCGACTTCGAAGGTCTCTCGTAGTTTCGCTTGCTGCATGGGGGTCCAATCTGCACAGCTGTTGCACGGCAAGTCCTCTTCTTCTGACTCTTCAGTGTCACTGCCGAGATGAGGGCGGACTTTGCTGCTAGATGGGCCTTCAGTAACAGATTCGTCCGTATCGCTGCCGAAACGAGGGTGAGTTTTACGGAAGGACGGGCTTCCAGCGTCGGACTCATCAGTGTCGCTGCCGAAATGCGGGCGCACTTGGACGTCTTTGCTTTTAAAAGTGACAGCCGGCGCAGATTTGCTTTTGAGTCTTGGAGCCGGTCTATCCTCAGTCAGTTGTGGCTTAGCATTTTGGTGGTTCATAAAGTACCGAGAATCTTCATAGTGGACTTCATGCACACCGAACGGCTGGATGTCTCCGTCAATGCGTCTTTCTTCGCCATTTTTAGTATACTTCATACATTGATGAAGAGTTGACGGAATGATGCCGTAATCGTGGAGCTACGGCCGCCCCAAGAGAATCTTATAAGACGTGTCTGCGTCGATCACGTATATCTTAGCTTCAGTTTGCAGATCCCCGAATTTGATTGGCGAAGCTATAGACCCTAGAACTTGCTGGCAATTTTGGTTGAAGCCTTGAATGACAATCCTTTCTCTTGATAGGTGTCGGACGTCCATTGACAAACTCTTCAGAGTTCGCAAGTTCATGATGTTCACTGAGGACCCCGGATCAATCAATATGCGATTAATTCGATCTCCGTCGCTGTACCCGGTCACGTAAAGCGGCCGATTGTGCTCAGCTGTTCCCAGTAGCAAGTCTTCATCCTTAAATGTGACTGCGGCGGCATGCAAAGCGTGCTGAGCTTCTTTCATATTAATTTCCGCGAAGTGAGCCTGATACCGCTCGGGGTTTTGTAGAGCATGGATGAGAACATCTCTAAGCTCCTTAGATAGGACCAAGGCGTCGTAGATGCTCAGGAGAGACGGAAGCTTCCGGAGATGTGCCAAGACATTATAGTCCACCGAGGAAGGACTTATGTTTTCATCAGCCGGTTCTCTGCCATCTTCTTCATTAGCGACTTGTTTTTCTTTCCCTTTTGGGGCGCTGCCTTGATTTGGCGGTAGAGCCCTGCCGCTTCTGAGCTTGATTTGATTGGTCGTTGTGGCGAGCACTTCGTCCTCTTCGGGAAAATAGAGCTCCTCTTCCGAGTCGCTGCCAAGATGGATGGCGTAGCAGGTCACTACTGGGATCTCTTCATTGGAGTCTTCTTCTAACTCCTCAAGAATTTCAGCAGCTTGTACAGGGAAGAACTCATTCAATTGAATCAATGTTCTTTCCTTTTGTTCATATTTTTCAAGGGAATCGATATATTTTTGAATGGTCGATCTCCCTGCAGACTCTTTTTCGCGCCGAGCTGCACTTTTTTTCTTCTTGAGCTTCTTGGATTTTGAGCCTGATGGAGCCGCATTGGCAGCTGGACTGGTAGGCTTCTTCTGTCCTTCCCATTCCATCCTGGGCTCTTTCTGAAGCATCTTTAGCATCTTCTTCGTCTTATTAGATACGTGTGTACTCCACGGAGGCCGCGATGAGTCAGTTTCGTTTGTAAGGGCAGCAGGTTCAGCTGTCTGCTCCCAGAAGGCTTCAACTTTTGTCTGTATAAAGTTGGCGGTTGCAACTTGATTGTTCACCAACACGCTTTTGGACAGCTCGATCTCTCCAGCCTTGTACTGCTTCTCGACCCAGTCTTTGAAGATATAGCAATCCTCGATCGCATGTCTCACTACTCGGTGGTACGGGCAATACAGAGGATTGTCGGTCATTTTTGCTTCTTGGGGTCTTTTCGACTCCGGCAATTGTAGGCCGTTGTTCAAGGCATCTTTAAATATCTTGCGGACCTTGTCCCTTCTGAAAGAGTAAACCTTGTTCTTTTTCTCCTCTAGGGAAGGCCCATCTCCTCCCAGCAATGGCTTTCGAGACCGGTTAGTTTTGGATTCGGCCGCCCTTCGCTTTTCTTCATTGTCAGACGCATTGAAGACATTGGTACTGCTGGAACTCCCGCTTCTACGGTTGTCGTCCCGCTTGCTTTTTCAAGTTTTGTCTCTCTGAGAATCCGGCGGGGACTTCTGCTTCGAGCGTTCCAGCATTTGGACTTTCTTGGTTAGCTCCTGAAATGTCTTGAGGCCTGCCGTACACAAGAATGGGACCATCCAATTGCTGAGGTTCCCAATGAGAAGGCTGACGGACTGGTCCTGCTCCAGCGGCGGTTCGCACTTGACTGTGAGATTACGCCATCGAGCGATAAAGTCGATGTTGCTTTCATTCTTCCCCGGCTTGGTCCTCACAAGGTCGGCAATGGAGATTTTATCACTGACACTCATGAACCTTTGCCGAAACAGGGACTCCATTTGGGCAAAGGTAATGACGGACCCGTCCGGTATACTCGCATACCAGTCGAAGGCGACGCCGGTCAGGCTGTTGACAAACTGACTAAGAAGGAGCGCGTCATTGCCCCCTGTATTTCCGCACGATGCTTTGAAGTGGGCGACGTGCTGATTTGCATTCCCCGTTCCATCAAATCTTCCGAACTTAGGAATGACGTAGCCGCTTGGGAACTCAATCAGATCATACTGCGCGGGATATGGCCGCCCACTACTGCCGATTTCTTTCTGAGCTTCAGCTTCGGCCACCAATGTTTTAACCTTGCTGGTGACTAAATCCATTATCCGATCCTGTGTTAGCGGGATAGTGCTATCTGGGGCCAAGGCGTCCCCAGAAGCGGAGTGTGGCCGGCTTTCATGCGGCTCGACCAGTCTTGGTCCTAAAGGAACAGGCATTGGCTGCCTCGGATTATCATCACCCGGCTGATTAGTAGCGGCTTATGCTTGATTGGGAGGCGCTCGAGCAATTTGAGCCGTAAGCTGCATCACCACGTTCGTTAAGTCGTCAATCTCCGAATAGAGCTTGGCCATCTCTTTATCTTTGCTCCTGAGCTGTTTTCGAAGCTCTTGAAGCAGCTCTTGCTCCGCAGTCCTGGAGCGGAAAGTAGGCTCTTCCTCGCTGTCCGAGCTTGACACTGCATGGACCGAGGGGTCTTTCTGCCTATCATCCTCATCGAGAGGGTTTTCTTCATCCAGCGGGGGCGGCTGTTCTTGGGCGGCGGCAACCACATTCAGGCTAGATTGGGCTTGGGATGTGGTGGCCCCATCCTTGCTTTTGCTGTGAAGGTTGTCGCTGGGGCGCCCGCCCGCCATATAGACAGTATGGATGATATATCCGGCCGTTTTTCGGTCATTGGCGGCTGATTTCACGGATCGCTGTCTTGACCTCCTTGCTTCGGTAGCCGGTAGTCGATTGAAGGCGGCTGGCCTAACCAGCTTTTTGAATGGCGCTGGCGCTTCTTTTCTGGATTTGCCCCGTTGCTTTCGTACGGCGCAGAGCGCCTGATAGACTCTTGAAGAGACAGTGTCATACTTTTTCTGTTGAGGCCGGGACACGTCTCTTTGTGGCACTGTTCGGACCGCTGTCTTCTTGATTCTGGCGGTCATGGCGTTTTTCTGAACCCACTTCAGAGGCTCGAAGGAATTGCTAATTCTTACGTCCGACTCAGCCGTCGTCGCGGGGCAACCCTACACTTGGAACTTCACACGATTCCATTTGGCCGAAGCCTTGGCCCTCTTGTTGGCTCGATACCTGAGACGCTTCTGCCTTAACTTTTATGTTCTAAGCACCTGGCAGACTTCGGCTCTTTGGGAAGACGCCGCAGACCGAGCGATGGAAGGCGTTGGAGATACGCTCGATTGTGCATTTGTTGGAGTCATCGCCTGAGCTAGTCCGCAACATTTGATGTTGCCCTTTGTACCGGAGTTCTTGCCCCCCGCTGGAGCACCAGAGAATCGTTCAGATACAGTCTTAAGTTTCGGTTGTGGTGCCTTGGCGATCACGACATTCGACCTCTTACCCCTTGAGACCGGCTTGGCCACCTATTCCGCCGGGATCTCCGCCAGATGAGCGCTTCCGGCAGGGTAGATGATGACGGAGCCAAACTGGCGGGGCGGCTCCTCCCATTGCCGGCTGAGACTGGAGGGGAGAACTACGCGGGCATTGATCTTGACTATGTACGAGATCGGGGTCGCGTCGTAAGCCGAATTCGTCTTGGGAGACATCGTCGTTGAAAGTTGATTGCTGCACGAAAAAAAGAAATTATTTCAGTACAAACATCGGCGTATATGTTAAATGAGTTCGCATGAACGCTTAATCCGAGATATGGGAGGAAAGAAAGGTCCCACCGGGCGTGCCAGAATCTGTAGGGTGTTTTTCGTCACCCCATTGAGATGGGAATACGCGCGCGCTTGTCAGGTGCACTACAGATTCCCCCTACCTAGGGTAGGCGGGGGTTTAATGATTGTGGGGATCCGAATCTCCGACAGCCGCGGACTAAGCTGCCGTTAATTACCCCTCGCCTTTGGAGCGAGGGAACCTCCGATTGACGGGTTAAACTGGTCATGCGAACTCAAAGTGCAGTGTGAGTGTGTTGTGTTTTGAAAAGGGTTTTAGATATATTGGGAGCCACACAGAGTTTTTACGGGGGTCCCGCTACCCGGATAGCGGGCTGGGGGTCAAGGGGGGCTAGCAGCCCCCTTGCGGGGTGCGGGGCAGCGCCCCGTTAGAAATTTTTTTCTAACGGAAGACAGTGTCGTGGAGTCTGTGTATGTTTTCCTTCCCCCCCCCTTTCCTTTTTTTTTTAAAAGTGGAGTTTAATTTCAAAAGGGATTTTATTGTGGAGTTAAACTCCAAAGAATTTTAAATGGAGTTAAACTCCTAAAAGAATTTTATGCGGAGTTGAACTCCTAAAATAGAACTTTATTATGGAGTTAAACTCCAAAGAATATATATATATATATATATATATTTTTAAAGGGTTTAAACTCCAGAAGGGATTTTGTTGGGGAATGCACGTAAAACGAGGGGGAAAAGAAAACAAAATGGCGTCTAAAGGACGCTCGCACAGCAGGTGGGCGCTTTAATGCCCGGGGTCACGTGCGCGCACGTAACCGATGGGCACTTTGGCGCCCCCAGGGTCACGTGGGCACACGTGACCGAAGGGGAGGCCTTGACGCCCCGGGGTCACGTGCGCACACGTGACCGATGGGCGCCTTGGTGCCCCCCGGGGTCACGTGCGCACACGTGACCGATGGGCGCCTTGGTGCCCCGGGGTCACGTGCGCACACGTGACCGATGGGCGCCTTGACGCCCCGGGGTCACGTGCGCACACGTGACCGATGGGCACCTTGGCGCCTCGGGGTCACGTGGGCGCACGTGACCGCGGGAAAAACCCGCGGAAAGGGAGGCCTAGCCCCTAGGCTGGGGAGTTAAACTCCCAAGGGAATTTTTGGAGTTGAACTCCTAATAGAAACAAATTTATGGAGTTAAACTCCAATAGAAACTAAATTATGGAGTTAAACTCCAGCAACTTTAGAAAGGAGTTAAACTCCTGGGGGATTTGTTGCTCTTCTTTGAGCCTCGGGTCTGTCCAAAGTTAGATTTTTGGAGATGGGTCTCCTTCTTCTTGCTCTTGACCGGCGGGATCTTGGAGAAAAGGGGATGAGCCTTAAAAGCCTCCCCTTTTCGAGATCTGATTGGAGATCCGAGCTCCCCTTCGTAGGTTTTGTGGTGGAAATCTACTTATTTTTAGAAAAGGAAGAGTTAAACTCTTGATTTAATTCAAAAGAAAAAAAGAAGGTTTTAGAACCTTAAGGAAGGAGGAAGAGATCTCAGATCTAGAAAATTTTTGGAGAGAGAAAAAAAGTTGTGAGATATTTTCATTATCCTTGCCTTTATAGGCTATACACTTTACACATAACCCCTTGGGCTTCACAAAATGGCATTTTGCCTATCCCATGGCTCATGTGCCATTTGTTTTTGCACACAAGCCATGGGATTTACAAAAATTTGGCTTTTCTTACATTTGTCCATAAAATAAAATAAAAGAAATGCAACAAAATTATTTATTACAAAATTTTTATCTTGGCATGGGGGGAGGCCGGCCGCTTCATGTTCGGGCTCGACCCGGGCATGGGCCCACTGGATGTGGGCTTGGGCCCACTTGGTTTGGGGTTGACTTTGATTTTGACTAGGTCAACCAGGGTGTAAATTTTTACCCCAACAAAAGTCTTATGTGATTCCCACTGTGCTTTGATTTCCACCTTACCACGTTCAAGAGAACGTGCAAAACGGTGGATTTTGGGTACAGTCCCGAATCACATGGAGGCAATGAGCGATAGGAGGGGTTTAGTCTCTCCCGGTATTAGGAGTTGATGTTGCTCTGTGTTCGATTGGCTATATCTGGAAATCCCTGGTCAGGGTTGCTGAGATTTACTGGTAAGTGTTATCAGTAGTTTCTCGAACCGTTATGGACCTCACATTGATACGACTTATCGGTTACTGGGGTCTGACGTTTACCACCCCTAGACTAGATATGCGACATATCATACGAAAAGACCGGACTGTACGGGAGTGTTACTGAATGGATTCACAGGAAAATGTACAGGCTTGCTTGTTGAACTTCTGATCGCTCAATACCTGGATGGCTATTAAGTTTAGCTGATCGCTTGCAGCTTGTGGGTGTTTGATATGATCATCACCTACTGTCGGCGTATTGACGATCTTTAGAGTCCTACACAGAGGTTTCCTGGCTCAGGCAAAACGGAATAGGAGCACATATGTGATATGTGCGGGAACGAGAATAATACGTGTATGTGATACCGTATTAGATTCTCGTGATATGTGATATCGGCCGGGTATATGTGATATAGCCGGGTCATCGGATCAAGTGTTGATTCGATGAATTGATACAGATTATATTAGTCGGTTATTCGAGAAATAGCCGGATTATCGGATCAAGTGTTGATTCGATAATTTAATTTATAATTATATATATTTGATATATTACATTACATTAACTAATATAAGCTCACTTAAAGATTCTTTTTCTCACATGATGATACATTGATATATATGTGATATATGTTAATTGTATTAGTTTCTTTTGTTTCAAAATATTGTATATGTGATATATAATATTGTAACATATTAGGCTTACAAATGCAACTAGGGCTTAGAGTTTAAACCATGCTAGGGTTTTAAATTAGGGTTAATATTTTATTATGGATAATTCATTTTCTTTTGGATGAGCTTTGAGGAAGTTTCATGATCCTTTGACTTTGTCCACCCTCTTTGTCTTATCCTTGATATTTGTTAACCTAAGTTTAACCCTATCCAATGGTTAATTCTCTACATGAGTTAGCCATGACACATATTAAACCATAGTTGTATTTTTAACCTCAACAATAATTCATTCATCACAACTTCATCTTCTTCTTGCTCACTCCAGAATCTTTTTAGCTTTTCATTTGTGATGGATGTTTTGTGAGAAATTGAAAATAAAAGAGAGCAAAATTCCTATTTCATCATCCTCATCTATTCTAGCCACTTAGATTAGGGTGTTTGTTTCACTAATACTTGATTAGTGAAGTAAGAGCTTGGGTTTGAGATTCTTCAATGTAGATCATCTTGGTTTTTGAAGATAACTAGCAAGGATGCATCATTCTCTTCATGGAGCCTCTCTAAAGTCCGGGTACTTGATGATCGCAGCGAAGGGAGCTCAACTCGGAGCTTATGAAGTGAAGGAACGGACTACAAAGGTTGTAATCCCAAACTCTTAGATGTTAATATGTTAACATGCAAGTTTTGTTTGATTCTCTAGTTAAGATCCTAGGTTTAGGGTTATCTATAATGGAAAATTTTGAAATTGGCATGTGAGATGCCACCCGAAACCTTGCTGCCGTTGTAGGTATCCTAACACAAATATCTCTTTTGTTTCTTCTCATTTTGTTTTTCACTCTTAACTCAATTCTCTCTTTCCCTTTTCTTTTCTTTTCTCTTTATCTTACAAACTCACAAGTCACAACACAAAACACAACATGCACATGACATGGTGCACTTGTCATGGAAAAATGTAAAAATACGGATTTGACCAAAATCCGATAAATATCATTATAATAAATAAATCATTTTAATCTCCTATTATTTCCAAATATTGGTATATACTTAAACCATTTTACGAAAAATCTCTATTCGCAAATCGAATAGTTTTCGTGAAATATATTATTTTAATATTTAATTTCCAAAAATAATATTTTATATTTCTGAAATGTTACACACAAGCCGCAAGCGGTCTGCTAAACGTAACGGTCACCCGGGTATGTAGCGATCATAAGATCAACAAGCAAGACTGCTCATACTCCTGCCAATCCAATCAGTAGCACTAACCGTACAGTCCGGTCTCTTCGTAAAATATGTCGCATATTATAGCCTGGGGTGGTATAACGTCAGACCCCAATAGCCTGATAAGTCATGCCGGTGTGAGGTCCATAATGGTTCGAGAAACCACTGATAACACTTACCAGAAGATCTCAGCAACCCTGGTCAGGGATTTCCTGTTATGGCCAATCAAGCATAGCGCAACATCAACCCCCAATACCGGGAGAGACGAATCCCCTCCTATCGCTCATTGCCTCGATGTGACTCGGGACTGTACCCAAAAATCACCGTTTTGCACGATCTCTTGAACGTGGTATGGTGGAAATCAAAGTACAGTGGGAATCACACAAGACTCTATGACGATCTCGGGTCGACAGACTAACCTGTACTATTGTCACCAGAGAACTGTTATCTGACGATTGGTATAATACCATCTAGGAGTTCTCGGTGAGTCAGTCCAGTGTACCCAGTCTCTAGTGAGCACCCGTATACCATCTCTGATGTCAAACACCAATGGATATGGGATCATCCATTGCCCATCATATGGGTCGAGAAGCGTATACGCTAGTCTACTCTGGAATATTGATGTCCTGTCTCGATACTCCCACGACTAGAAACAATCTAAGGATGTACTTACCGACTACCTTTGCCCCACTAGTATGATCTGCATCATAATCCTGGTAGTCAAGTACTCATCCTAAGGGCTTTATCAGCATGTAATAGAGAGACCATAAGTGTACATGTTAAGATAGAGTGCAACCAGATAGCATATTATCATGTCGAGCAAGAAAGTCCTCCCTATATATGTCCAAGCATCCACTACAATATATATCGCATGTACAGTAATGGCCTTTAGGGCATACATATAACTAACAATCTCCCACTTGCACTAAGGCCATTTGTTGTGGTATCTCATACTCAACGTCCTATAGAAGTCTCTCTAGGGAAAGGCCTTTGTGAGTGGATCCGTCGTGTTATCCTTTGCGTCAACTCTCCTAACCTCGATCCCTTGGAGATCAACCATCTCCGTGATCAGGTGATACTTGCCTCAGAATATGTCTGAATCGCTGATGGGACCCGGCGTTCCTAGGCCAAAACCATAACTCCTTTGCTGTCACAATAACAGTTATTGGATGCTCAATAGTAGGAACCATGTTTATCTCATGAACAAGAAATGTCCAGACAGCCACTTTGGTAGTATCGTTAGTAGAGATGTATTCAGCCTTTATCGTCTACTATGTCACGGTATCTAGCTTGGAACTTTTCCAACATACCGTCCCTCCAAGACAAAGCCGAAGACTGACTATCAGTCGACCTTATCATTCTGGAAGCTCGAACCAAGAACATTCATTTAGTGCTTCTCAAGTACTTAAGAATGTCCTCCACAGCTGTCCAGTGATTCTCCCAAGATCCGATTGATTCCTGATCACTACTCCTAGTGAGTCGGCTACATCTGGTCTGGTACATAACATTGTATGCATGATAGAGCCTACTGCCGAAGCATAGGGTATCCCTTGTACATGAGCTCTTTCCAAATCAGTCTTGGAAGACATCTTTTTAGAGAGAGTGATTCCTGAGTAAGTGGGCGAACCACCACGCTTAGAATCTTCCATACTAAACCCCTTTATGGTGTTAATATACCTGGATTTGGGACACTCCCAACATCCACTTAGATCTATCACCATAGATCATAATCCACAAGATGTAGTAGCTGTCATCCAGATCTTCCATGGAGAATGCTCGTGATAAGAGGAGCTTGACCGAGTGTAGCATATGAAACCCTTTCCTATCAAGAGTATGTCATCTACGTACAATACGTGGAAGACAACCTTACTCTCTACTACTTTCTTGTATATACAAGGTTCATCTACCTTTTTGATGAAGTCAAACTCTTTGACTACCACATCAAAACAGATGTTCCAACTCCGCGATGCACGCATTGATCCTGATGGACTTAAGCATAGCTTTGAAAGTTTCAACTTTTCCATTTACACCAAGAATCTTCTCAAGATCCATTTGCTCCTGATGGGTTTTACCCCTTTAGGTGAAACATTCAAAGTCATACTTTGTTGGTGTATATGGATTCCATCTTTGATCCCATAGCATCCAGCCTTTTCACAGTGTCCCCACCCGTGATGGCATGCCTGAACCTAGTTGGGCCATCATCTACCATGATGCAATCCTCGCTCCCACTGTCACCGAGAAGACCGTAGTATCTCTTAAGTGGATGAGGAACCCTACCAGATTCGCGGAGAGGCTGAGGTTCGTTGGAGACTATTGAATCCTTTGGTTTCACCAAATCATCAGCTGTTAGTTTGTCTAGCTGGAACTGCTTCCAGTTCTACCTCATGTCCATAAATTTCTTCACAAGAAATTCCTTTTTCTAAAAAGGTGGCATACTGAGAAACAATACACCTTTGGCTCCTTAGTGTGGTAGAAGATATTCCCTTGCGAATGTTTGGAATATCCAACAAACTTATACAGAACCGACCTTGCCTTGAACTTGTCCGGATTTTGCTTTTCAACATAGGCCGGACAACCCCATATCTTAACTCGTTTAAGACATAGTCTCTTCCCATTCTATATCTCATATGGAGTGGTAGGCACTGATTTGGATGGAACCCTATTCAATAGGTAAGCAGCTTCTCAAGTGCATAACTCCAAAAAGGAAACAGGTAACTCAGCAATACTCATCATAGAGCGCGCCATATCTCATAGGGTGTGATACCTCCGCCACGATACACCGTGGTGCTGTGGAGTATATGAAGGAGTAAGCTAAGAGAGAATCTCATTCTCCTTTTTGAAACTCCAGGAACTCCATGCGCAAGTATTCTCCTCCTCGATCACATTGTAGGACTTTAATACTTTTACCCGTCTGGTTCTCAACTTCAAGCTTATATTCCTTGAATTTCTCAAAAGTTTCAGACTTGTGTTTCAACAGGAACATATGTCCGAATCCTGAGAGATGATTGATGAATGTAATGAAGTACCAAGAACCAACCCTAGCATTTGTAGACATAGGACCGTATACATCATCATGTATCTGTCCCAAGAGTTCAGTAACTCTTTCTCTGTTTCCAGTAAACAGAGTATTGGTCATTTTACCTTTGAGACAAGACTGGCAAGTATCATAAGATGAAAATTCGAATAGATTCTCATATTCATCCTTATGTAACTTAGCTGGTCGTGTCGCATTGATATGACCTAGTCTATAATACCATAAGAAGGATTCGTTCATTTCTGAACTACTTCTCTTGTGTGTGTTCTAATTACTTTGAACTGTGGTTTGATTTAGAACGTATATGCCATTTCATAACGTGCCTGATCTAATCAACTCTTGATTCAGGAAAATGTTAACAACATTATTCTCCAATACATAATTATATCCTTCTTTAACTTAATAAAGAATCTGATGTAATGTTGTATATCAGGTTCGGTATGTAATAACATTCGTTCAGAATCAATGTATTTACCACTCGGTAATACAAGGTGATATTTGCAAACTAACTTGGCTGCAACAATTGCACCATTCTCTAACACTTAGAGATATATTACTCATTCTCAGTTCTCTATCTTTCTGTAGCCCATGTAACTCTTACATATATGGGATCCTGATCCGGTATCTATACCTAGGAAGTAGAGGATACTGAGAAACAGTTCTCGGTAATAAGCACACCCGAAGAATATGCATCATCATGCTCATTCCTCGATTGGGTCACATGGAAATCCGGATATTCCCATATTTCCTGCTCGGAGTTATAATAATTATAAGATAGAGCAGAAACCAACGTTCCCCGGCTCAGTATAAAAAGCAGGTTCGGTCAATGCATCCATATTATTATCTTGATTAAGGCGTGACATGGTCGCTACCAGGAAAGAGAGAGAAGAAAAACACTCAGCGTATGCTCTTGCAAGATCAGATTGGTTATTATTTTATCTAATCATGATGACTCCCACTGTTTTTATCAAATCTTCCTTCAAACCCTAAAAGGTAAGACTAGCCGGAATTAATTACACCCTACAAGTTCGCCAATCTTTCGACCAGGCCAGTGTCGGTACTTTGAGGGAGGTTCCATGTGCTATCGCACGGACCTAATTAAAATAAACCTCGTTTTCCCAGGGGCGTAACCCTGTTAACACCTTTCTAGATGTTAGTTATATGTATGCCCTAGAGGCCATTACTATACACAGGATGTATATTGTAGTGGATGCTGGGACATATATAGGGAGGACTTTCTTGCTCGACATGATAGTATGCTATCTGGTTGCTCTTTACCTTAACGTGTATACCGATTGTCTCTCTGTTACATGTTGGTAAAGCCCTTAGGATGTGTACTTGACTACCTAGACGATGATGCGGATCATACTAGTGGGGACATGGTAGTCTATAAGTACATCCTTCAAAGTCCCTAGTCGTGGGTGTATCGAGACGGGGCATCGATATACCAGAGTAGACTAGCGTGTACCTTCTCGACCCATACAGATGGGTGATGGATGATCCCATATCCATCGGTGTTTGACATCAGAGGAGATATACGGGTGCTCAGTAGAGACTGGGTACACTGGACGGACTCGCCGAGAACTCCCAGATGGTATTATACCTCACGTCAGATAGCAGTTCTCTGGTGACACTGGTACAGAGTAGTCTGTTGACCCGAGATCGTCATAGAGTCTTGTGTGGTTCCCACTGTGCTTTGATTTCCATCTTACCACGTCCAAGAGGGCGTGCAAAACGGTGGTTTTTGGGTACAGTCCCGAGTCACATGGAGGCAATGAGCGATAGGAGGGGATTCGTCTCTCCCGGTATAGGGGGTTGATGTTGCGCTGTGTTCGATTGGCTATAACAGGAAGTCCCTGGCCAGGGCTGATCAGAGAATTGCTGGTAAGTGTTACCAGTAGTTTCTCGACCCGTTATGAGCCTCATATCGACACGACTTATCGAACTATTGGGGTCTGACGTTTACCACCCCTAGGCGAGATATGCGACATATCAGACGATCAGACCGGACTGTATGGTAGTGTTACTGGTCGGATTCACTGGAGTGTGAGCGGGCTTGCTCGTCGATCTTCAGATCGCTCAATACCCGGGTGGCCATTACGTTTAGCAGACCGCTTGCGGCTTGTGGGTGTTTGATATGATCATCACCTGCTGCCGGCGTATTGACGAGTCTTTAGAGTCCTACACAGAGGTTTCCTGGCTCAAGCGAAACGAAATAGGAGCGCATATGAGATATGTGCGGGACCGAGAATCATGCGTGTATGTGATACCGTATTTCATTCTCGCGATCAATGTGTCAGATGGTTGTATGCGATATAACCTAGTTATCGATTCAAGCGTTGAATCGATAAGCCGATACATTGAAAACTAGTCGGTTGTGTGCGACATGACCGGATCATTGAATCAAGTGTTGATTTAATGATTTAATGCATGATAATATATTTGATATATTACTTTGCGTTAACTAGTATTGGTTCACTTTATATGGATTTTCTCACTTGTATTGTGCACATTGTATATGTGATATACATTTGTACATTTGCTTGTATCATGTTTGATGATACATGATTGTTTAAGTGTATGTTAAGAATAAACCATGGTTATTTATATGATTAGGGTTTTATTTCCTTTTCTTATTTATTTATCTATTTATTCATTTTGGAAATTATTAGAAAAGGCATTAAGAGAAAATGGTGGCTAATTTTGTTTCATATTGAAGCTTCATGAAGACTTTGACTTTAGCAACCATTTTGTCTCATGCTTAACCCTAACCATCCCATTTAACCATGATTGATTCTCTACACATTACCATGGTTAGTGTTATGATAAAAATGGATTATTCTTTTCTTTTTTAATTAATCTTATCATAACCTTTTTCCATCTTCTTCTTCTTCACTTCAAGAAGAAGCTTGCTTCATCAATGGTGATTGATGAAATCAAGTGAGAAATCCAAAACTAAAGTCTACCCACTTCCTATTTCTTCATCCTCTACCTCTTGCCAAGTAGTAGAGTGTGTTTACTTCACAAGTTTCTTGACTTGGTGAAGTTGTGAGCTTGATCTATCGATGCCTCGACGTAGATCATCTTCGGCATGGACATCGACGACCTGGCTCGCTTATTCTCCGATGAAGTCGACGCTAGAGCCCGGATTTGATTTGGACAGCGGAGAGGACCTCATCTCGGAGCCGTGGAGGTGGAGGACCGGATCTACAAAGGTTGTATTTCCGTATCTTGTAGTTAAGTGTTAACTAGTTAGCTTTTTCGCCTAGTTTTCTAGCAAACGATCCGTTGTTTAGGGTTTCTCGGCACCGTAATTTTTGAAATTGGCATGGTTGATGCCTTATGAGACCTCACTAGTGTGCCTAGGAACCCTACAGTGGTATCAGAGCCTAGCTAGAGCCTTAGGCGAAGTCCAGACGGATTTTGAACTCCGAACGAACCCGAAACCCTATTACAAATAGCTCTCTGGACGTTTTCCAAATTCTGGGATTTTTCCAGATTAAAAATATTCAGAAAACTCAGTAAAATATTATAAGAATTACTGTGCAAACTCAGGTGACAGATTCATTAAATGGGACGCGGATCCGCGGCCTTACAGTAGGCTCAGGCGGCGGATCCGCGGCCATTTTGTCGTGTTGTGCATCTATTTCTGCACAGTAATTCTTATTCTTCTGTGCTGATTTTCCTGGGAATTTTTAATAATTTTTCCAGAGTTGTATTTTCTGTGTTGTTTTGGGGATTCGAATGTTCGATCGGATTATCAAATTTTGTCTGTGTGGCTTTCCGGATAAATTTTAGAATATGTTAAAAAGTTCGACCGGATATAAATACCCAATTTTTCCCCTGTCGGGAAATTTCCAAGTGTTGGATTTTTCCGTAGTTTAACGACGTTCTAAGTAGTGCAAGTAACGCGATGGACCCTCTAGAAGACAACAAACCTTAACTCGATTATGTGACCGTCTTGAACTGCCCTTTGAACCTTCGGGTTTGGGGCAGTACGGCGTGCCACATGTGAGGCGTTGGCTTGACCCTTCTACGGCTGGACCGTCGGTACTGAGGCACGAACTGAATGTTGTTAGACTTATTTCATGTGTTGATCTGTATCGGGAAAACTTGGGTGTTCGATTGTTCGATCGGAAAGTTTAACATTTTCTATTTATCCGGAATGGGATACAATAATTGGAATTCACAAGAAGTTATGAGATAACTGAATGAATGTTATAAACATAGCAGTTTAGTCTCACTTGATCGGTTGCCACGGAATTTTGATGTGATCAAAAGTTCGTCGCAATCACGTAGCGTACGCGGATACTCGCAGGGTAAACTTAATAGACAGCTTCACTCCATAGCCCCGACTAAGTGACTGTAGGAGAACCCCGTCGCCGAAAGCATCCGTTCGGGTGCTCGCGGCAGCGGTGTTCCGCCTTGGTGCACTTCGTCGACGGTATCGGGGGTGCGGCCGTCTACTGAAGTTTGCGACGAGTATTCGATCAGGATGTCGGGAATCTTGTTGAATTGCCCGACTTGATATTGAAAAGAGTTTTCGATTTTGAGAATAAAATGCGGGGTTTATAATTGTTAGGCATGTGATGTCTAAGGAATTCATTTGGTCAGGCATGCGATGTCTGAGGTGGTTGCGGATTCCAACTGTTGTAGTTTTACACTTTCTTTTCTGTGACCGTAAGTCTAATATGTGATATCGCCGGTTTCGTTGCTATATGTCAACGACAATTGGGATGCGCATATTTACTTACGTTGATGACATGTGATGTTATGTGTTGCTGGATATGTTATATTGGATCGTCGTGTTTGAATAGCCGGGGGTTTTTATGTGAGATGAGTGTTTTTCATTTTCATTCATGTAAAAACTTGTATGTAATATTCTTTTATTGGGGCGCTTCCAGGTTGCGGAAGTAGTCACCGTTTGTATATTATTTACTTTTCCGCACTAGGATAGACCCAAGGAGGGGAGCACAAGTAACCGGGTTCTGGAGTCCAGTGGGAGACCAACTCGAGGAGTCGAGTCCGGGTCTCCTAACTCTAGAATTGGTAGGGTTGCTTGCCGCTCTCGTAGGGGTCTAGGGGTGTGGGTTTGGCTATTCATCGCGACCGTAGAATCCGTGTTTTATACTGGCTCGTATTGAAAACACGGACGTCCTAGTATATCCAATATTTCATATGATTCTTCTGCTGCGATATCTGTGATGTGATCATGTGATGTTCTGTGATAGATACAGTATATAGTATATATGATATATTATATAGACGTTACTTATGTTTTACACCCGCGCTAGCCCTGCCCCGCTCTGCCGTTAGTTACCTAACCTAACGGTGCACGAGGGGACATCGAGGCGAATGCGGATGGCATAAGTGTACGTCGTATTTATCTGTGATGTTTAGGTAATTAAATGATGGGACTTCATTAATGTGATTAATGAAATAAAAGAAACCTAAGATGTTGTAGAATCGAATTTCAAAATAAAACAGGTAGCTACAGTTCTTGCTTTGCACAGCGGTATATGTGATATATCCTGCACCTTATTCGATGAGGAAAGGACCGAGATCCCTTCACCGGGAGTGACTCCTATAGCAATAACTGGCAGATGCTACACACTCGGTTTGTCTTTTGATTGCTTTTAAGAGTTTTTGCTTTGCACAGTGATATATATGATATATCCCGCACCTCATTCGACGAGGAAAGGACCGACGATCCCTTCACCGGGAGTGACTCCTTTAGCAAAACTAGAAAAGCCTCAAAAACACTCCATTTCAAAATTCATTCGATCCTACAACGATATCAAGTTCATTACGCAATAGGTTTTCAGAAAAACCTGTCGTAGCCCTCCGTCATTTCAGATAAATCCTGTTTAGTATTCGTGCTGCGTTTGTTGACCTTGTCAAGGCGCAGTGTGCGGTAGCTAACCAGTATTTATCTGCTTATGCATATGATGCAGATTGGGTTAGGGTAGTCGTGCGGCCTTGTTGACCTTGTCAAGGGTCGTGCGGGTGGGTTTGATTCAATCAAGAAATGACGGGTTGAACTTGACTTGCGGTCTATGGTTTGTTGACCTTGTCAAGGTCATAGATCGTTCGGGGCAAAATATTATCGGGAATTTTAAGTGTTGAAATTTGCAATGAGATTGCATACCTTCTATGAGATAGTTGGATCCCGATACCCGCTGCGAGTAAGTGTTACTCCTGGGAGAGTTTTATACATTACAATTAGCCGATCAAGTAGGTGTCTAGAAAGGTGTCAACGGGGTTACGCCTCTGGGAAAACGAGGTTTACATTAATTAGGTTCGTGCGAAAGCACGGGGGACCTCCCTCAAAGTACCGATACTGGCCTGGCTGAAAGATTGGCGAACTTGTAGTGTGTAATTAATCCCGGCTAGTCTTTCCTTTTAGGGTTTGAAGGAAGATTTGATAAAAAGCAGTGGGAGCCATCCTGATTAGATGAAATAATAACCAATCTATTCTTGCAAGAGCGCACGCTGAGTGTTTTCTTCTCTCTCTCTCCAGGTAGCGACCATATCACGCCTTAATCAAGATAATAATATGGATTATTGACCGAACCCGCTTGTTATACTGAGCTGGGGAACGTTGGTCCCGCTCCAACTTATAATTGTTATAAGACAGAGCAGGAAATTGGGGAATACCAGAATTCCCATGCCGCCCAAACGAAGAGAGTGCATGCTGATGCATCATCTTCGGGTGTGTTCATTATACAGAACTGTTTCTCAATGTCCTTTACGTCCTGGGTATGTGATACCAGATCAGGATCCCAGATATGTAATCTGATACATAGGGCTACAGAAAGGTAGAGAACTGAGAACGGGTGATAAGTTTCATGAGGCAGAAAACGGGGCAAGTGTTGCAGCCAAGTCTGTTGGTCACTGTCACCCTGTATTACCAATACATTGATTCTGAACGAATGTTATTAGATACCGAACCTGATATACAAAATCATATCAGTCTCTTTATTAGTAAAGAAATGATAAAATTTTGTATTGTTGGATAATGTTTTGAACATTTCCTATATCAAAAGTTGATCGGTTCAGGCACGTTATCTAAAAGCATTGATGTTCTAAATCAAACTACAGTTCTTAGTATATGGAACACACACAAGAGGAAGAGTTCAGAAATGAACGGATTCTTCTTGAGGTATTGTAGACTAGGTCAGATCAATGCGACCCGACTGGCTGAAGTTACATTTAGATGTATATTTAAATCAGTTTGAATTTACATCTTGTGAAACTTGCCAGTCATGTCACAAAGATATAATGACACCAGCTCTGTTTATTGGAAACAGAGAAAGAGTTAGTGAACTCTTGGGATGATACATGTTGATGTATGTAGGTCCCCAGTCTACACATGCCAAGACCGGTTCTTTGTACTTCATTACATTCTCTGATAATCTCTCGAGATTCAGACATATGTTCCTGTTGAAACACGAGTCCGAACCTTTTGAGATATTCACAGAATATAAGCGAGAAGTAGAGAACCAAAATACGGGTATAAGTATTATGTCCTATGATGAGATCAGGGAGGAGAATACTTGTGCATGGAATTCCTGGACTATTCTAAAGGAGAATGAGATTCTCTTTCAGCATTACTCCTCTGTATACACCATAGCACGATGGTACATCGGGGCGGAGCAGATACACCCTATTTGATATGGTGTGCTCTATGATGAGTACTACTGAGTTACCTATTTCTTTTTGGGACTTATGCACTTGAGAAGATGCATACCTATTGAATAAGGTTCCAATCAAATCAGTTGCCTACCGCTTCATATGTGATATGGAAAGGGAAGAGCCCATATCTTAAGTTGGTTAAGATTTGGGGTTGTCCGGCCTATGTCTAAAAGCAAAATCCGGACAAGCTCGAGGCAAGGTCTGTTATGTAGAACTGGAAATGTTCCAGCTATACAAACTACAGCAGATGATTTGGTAGAACCAAAGGATTCAGTAGATTCCAATGAACCTTAGCCTCTCCGCCGATCTAGTAGGGTTCCTCACCCACCTGAGAGATACTTCGGTTTCTCTATGACAGTGGGAGCGAGGATTGCATCATGAGATGATGACCCAACTAGTTTCGAGCTGGCCATCAGGAGTAGGACTCTGTAAGAATGGCTGGATGTTTATCGATCTGAGATGGAATCCTTATACACCAACAAAGTATGGACTTTAGTTGCTATATCTGAAGGGTTAAATCCCCATCAGGAGCAAGTATATCTTGAGAAGATTACTTGGTGTACATGGAAAAGTTGAGACTTTCAAAGCTAGAATTGTTAAAGGTTTTCGTCATCGACCAGGCGTGGATAATGATGAAACCTTTTCCAGTAGCCATGCTTAAGTCCATCCAGATCCTACTTGTCATGGCTACATACCATGACTGCGATATCTGGTGGTTGGGTGTCTTGACTGCTTTTCTAAATGATGATTTAGAAGAGAGCGTCTATAAGTACACAGCCAGAGGGCTTCGTAGACAGTGGGAGCAGCGGAAACGTATGCAAGATGCTTTATAGGATAAAGCAGGCATCGCGGAGTTGGAACATCTGTTTTTATGAAGCGGTCAAAGAGTTTGACATCATCAAAATGGTAGATGAACCTTGTATATAAAAAAAGGTAGTAGGGAGTATGGTGACGATCCTCGTAGAGTACGTGGATGACATACTCTTGATAAGAAAGGAGTTTCTTATGCTACGCTCGATCAATCTCCGCTTATCACAAAGATTCTCCATATAGGATTAAAGTGATACCTACTAAATCCTGGATTTTGGATCTATGAGATAGATCTAAATGGATGTTAGGAAACTCGCTAGATGTTGTGAGGTGGTGTCAATCGATCCTGAGGAGAATCACTGGAAAGGTTCCAGGGTGATAAAGACGACTGAATGTCAGTCACAGGCATTGTCTTTACCCTCAGTAAAGGGACGGTATGTTGGAAGAGTTCCAAGCTGGATACCGTGACATACTAGACGATAAAGGCAGGATACATCGCTACTTAAGATACTACCAAAGAGGCTGTTTGGGTGTATATAGGTTCATGAGATGAACTAGGTTCCTACCATTGTGTGACAATGGAAGTGTGGCTTTGGCCAGGGAACCCCTGTCCCATCAGTGATCCAGACATATTCTAAGGCAGTATCACCTGATCGTGGAGATGTTTGATCTCCATGGTGATCAAGGTTAGGAGAGCAGACTAAGAGGACAACACAGCGGATCCACTCACGAAAGGCCTTTTCCCGGAGAGAGACTTTTATGGGATGGTTGAGTATGAGATACTACAACCACTGCTACAGATGGCCCTAGTGCAAGTGGGAGATTGTTAGTTATATGTATGCCCTAGAGGCCATTACTGTACACAGGATGTATATTGTAGTGGATGCTGGGACATATATAGGGAGGACTTTCTTGCTCGACATGATAGTATGCTATCTGGTTGCTCTTTACCTTAACGTGTATACCGATTGTCTCTCTGTTACATGTTGGTAAAGCCCTTAGGATGTGTACTTGACTACCTAGACTATGATGCGGATCATACTAGTGGGGACATGGTAGTCTATAAGTACATCCTTCAAAGTCCCTAGTCGTGGGTGTATCGAGACGGGGCATCGATATACCAGAGTAGACTAGCGTGTACCTTCTCGACCCATACAGATGGGCGATGGATGATCCCATATCCATCGGTGTTTGACATCAGAGGAGATATACGGGTGCTCAGTAGAGACTGGGTACACTGGACGGACTCGCCGAGAACTCCCAGATGGTATTATACCTCACGTCAGATGGCAGTTCTCTGGTGACACTGGTACAGAGTAGTCTGTTGACCCGAGATCGTCATAGAGTCTTGTGTGGTTCCCACTGTGCTTTGATTTCCATCTTACCACGTCCAAGAGGGCATGCAAAACGGTGGTTTTTGGGTACAGTCCCGAGTCACATGGAGGCAATGAGCGATAGGAGGGGATTCGTCTCTCCCGGTATAGGGGGTTGATGTTGCGCTGTGTTCGATTGGTTATAACAGGAAGTCCCTGGCCAGGGCTGATCAGAGAATTGCTGGTAAGTGTTACCAGTAGTTTCTCGACCCGTTATGAGCCTCATATCGACACGACTTATCGAACTATTGGGGTCTGACGTTTACCACCCCTAGGCGAGATATGCGACATATCAGACGATCAGACCGGACTGTATGGTAGTGTTACTGGTCGGATTCACTGGAGTGTGAGCGGGCTTGCTCGTCGATCTTCAGATCGCTCAATACCCGGGTGGCCGTTACGTTTAGCAGACCGCTTGCGGCTTGTGGGTGTTTGATATGATCATCACCTGCTGCCGGCGTATTGACGAGTCTTTAGAGTCCTACACAGAGGTTTCCTGGCTCAAGCGAAACGAAATAGGAGCGCATATGAGATATGTGCGGGACCGAGAATCATGCGTGTATGTGATACCGTATTTCATTCTCGCGATCAATGTGTCGGATGGTTGTATGCGATATAACCTAGTTATCGATTCAAGCGTTGAATCGATAAGCTGATACATTGAATACTAGTCGGTTGTGTGCGACATGACCGGATCATTGAATCAAGTGTTGATTTAATGATTTAATGCATGATAATATATTTGATATATTACTTTGCGTTAACTAGTATTGGTTCACTTTATATGGATTTTCTCACTTGTATTGTGCACATTGTATATGTGATATACATTTGTACATTTGCTTGTATCATGTTTGATGATACATGATTGTTTAAGTGTATGTTAAGAATAAACCATGGTTATTTATATGATTAGGGTTTTATTTCCTTTTCTTATTTATTTATCTATTTATTCATTTTGGAAATTATTAGAAAAGGCATTAAGAGAAAATGGTGGCTAATTTTGTTTCATATTGAAGCTTCATGAAGACTTTGACTTTAGCAACCATTTTGTCTCATGCTTAACCCTAACCATCCCATTTAACCATGATTGATTCTCTACACATTACCATGGTTAGTGTTATGATAAAAATGGGTTATTCTTTTCTTTTTTAATTAATCTTATCATAACCTTTTTCCATCTTCTTCTTCTTCACTTCAAGAAGAAGCTTGCTTCATCAATGGTGATTGATGAAATCAAGTGAGAAATCCAAAACTAAAGTCTACCCACTTCCTATTTCTTCATCCTCTACCTCTTGCCAAGTAGTAGAGTGTGTTTACTTCACAAGTTTCTTGACTTGGTGAAGTTGTGAGCTTGATCTATCGATGCCTCGACGTAGATCATCTTGGGCATGGACATCGACGACCTGGCTCGCTTATTCTCCGATGAAGTCGACGCTAGAGCCCGGATTTGATTTGGACAGCGGAGAGGACCTCATCTCGGAGCCGTGGAGGTGGAGGACCGGATCTACAAAGGTTGTATTTCCGTATCTTGTAGTTAAGTGTTAACTAGTTAGCTTTTTCGCCTAGTTTTCTAGCAAACGATCCGTTGTTTAGGGTTTCTCGGCACCGTAATTTTTGAAATTGGCATGGTTGATGCCTTATGAGACCTCACTAGTGTGCCTAGGAACCCTACACTAGACTCCTACTTGATTGGCTAATTGTAATGTGTAAAACTCTCTCAGGAGTAACTCTTACTCGCAGTAGGTATCGGGATCTAACTATCTCATAGAAGGTATGTAATATCATTGCAAATTTCAACACTTGAAATTCCCGATAATATTTTACCCCTAGCTTCCTATGACCTTGACGAAGGCCAACAAACTATAGGCCTCTAGTCAAGTTCAACCCGTATATTTCATGATTGAATTAAACCCACCCGCACGACCCTTGACGAAAGCCAACAAATTCGCATGACTACCCTAATCCATTCGTATATCATGCTTTAGCAAATAAGCACTAGTCAGCTACCGCACACTACGCCTTGACGAAGGCCAACAAATGTAGCACGAATACTAAGTAGCACTCATCAGAAACGACGGAGGGCTACGACAGGTTTTTAAGAAAACTTTTTGCGTAATGAACTTGATCTCGTTATAGAATCGAGTGAATTTTAAAAAGAGTGTTTTGAGGTTTTTACTAGTTTAGCTAAAGAGGTCACTCCCGGTGAAGGGATCTCGGCTCTTTCCTCATTGAATGAGGTGCTGGATATTTCACAAATACCACTATGCAAAGCATGAACAAAAAAGGAAATCAAAAGATAAAACCGAGTGGGTTGTAGCATCTGCCAGTTTCGCTAAAGAGGTCACTCCCGGTGAAGGGATCTCGGCTCTTTCCTTATCGAATAAGGTGCTGGATATTCTACAAGGAATACCTCTATGCAAAGCAAGAACCAAAGCTACCAGTTTTTAAAACAAGATTTTGCAACATCTTTATGTTTCTTTTATTTCATTAATCTCATTAATGATGTCCCATCAAATTATGCTTCCTAAGCATCACAGAAGAAATGAAAGCATCAATATTTATTATATATCATATATATAAAATATAAGCATTCATCTCAGAATATCAAGTGATCACATCACAGAATATCAGCAGCAGAAGAACACATATGAAATATTGGATATACTAGGAATTCTGTGTTTTATTTAAGCCAATAAAAAATGCGGATTCCACGGTCGCGATGAATAGCCAAACCCACATCCCTAGACTCCTACGAGAGCGGCAAGCAACCCTCCCAATTCTAGAGTTAGGAGACCGGGTCTCGACCCCTCGAGATAGTCTCCCACTGGACCCTTAAACTCGGTTACTTGTGCTCTCCTCCTTAGGTCTATCCTAATGCGGAAAAGAAAATAATATACATCAATGGTGACATCATCTTCAACCCGGAAGTGCCCCAATAAAAGAATATTACATACAAGTTTTTACATGAATGAAAATGAAAAACTCTCATCTCACATAAAAAAACCGGCTATTCAAAACACGACGATCCAATATCACATATCACAGCAACACATAACATCACCTGTCATCAACGTAAGTAAATATGCGTATCCCAATTGTCATTGACATATAGCAACGAAACTGGCGATACACCACATATTACACTTACGGTCATAGAAAAAGAAAGTGAAAAACTACAACAATTGGAATCCGCAACCACCTTAGACATCATAAACCCAATGTATTGTTAGGTCCACTTTACCCACCCCGGTTCTTTCGGGGAGGAGGAATAGGTAAAAATCAAAATTTTCCTCAATAGGTAACATGGACTATCCATGAAGGATCTTTGCTAAACAAAAACTAACAAAAGCTACAAGTTTTAGCTACTATGTAGAATGGTTATACCTAGGTCTTGAACTCCTCTTCTTTTTGTGGTTCTCCTCTTTGCTTGCTCCTTGTAGTGGTTTGAACGGCTTCGCCTCGTAGTCTCCTCTTTGCCGTAAATGGATCAACCCGAGGGCCTCGAACTTGAGCTCCTATCTCAACCTAAAGATAACTAAGGTGCTTGGTTTGCTAGACCTAGGACCTTAGAATGAGTAGAGAAGAGTTATGGTGGTTTTGTTTCAAAGGTTCATGATTTCCAACTCATGGAACACTTGAACTTTGAGAGAGGAAGAGGGAGAGCTTTCTTTCAAGAGAGAGAAAGAATATGATAGAATGAGCTCTCATTTTGCAACCATGCTCACAAAAGTTAGAATAATGATGATAATAATAATAATTAAGAATTGTGATGGTTAGTTTATGAATGACAATTATCATTACATTCATTTAATGCATTTTGCAAAAAAAAAAGAAGCATCATTGAAAAGAAATGATGATGGTCAGCAAGTCCACAATGGTCAACCGGTCAACAAAGTCAACAAGTCAATAAAAGTCAAATGTTCAACCCAACTATGACACAATAATTCTTAGTTGATATTATTGATCATATTCCTCATTCTTATTAGGGTTTGGAAAAAGTCAACGGTCAACAAGTCAACCAAAGTCAAATGGTCAACAACCCTAATGAGAAACCTCTGCCTCTGTCAACTGTGCATACACACCCGTATCCGTGTTCCGAGGAACACGAATACACTGAGACAAAACCAATCCCAAAACAAATACTAGGATCTGGCTTAAACCAAAGCCCGCTAGTAATAATTGCCCGGACACCAAACGTGCACAAGTGCGCGGATGTGAACGAACCCCGTCACAAAACCATGCGACCTCTACTCTGTTTTGCCCAAAGGCGAGTAACCCTCTGTGTGGGACTCTAAAGGCTCAACACTACGCTGGCAGTGGGTTTAACCACAGGCCGCAAGCGGTACTAGCTGTATGTAACGGTCCCCAGGTAGATGCCGATAAGAAGACTGATGAGGTGAACCCATCCGAACTCCTACTGAGCCTGAATGTGACAATCTCCGTACAGTCCGGTCTGTTCGTCTGAGAGTATCGCATGGCGAGCCTAAGGGGCGGTAAACGTCAGTCCCCTAATAGCGGTACAAGTCGTGTCGGAGTGTAGCCCAGAACACCCTGAGAAATTACTGGTAACACTACCAGCAAATATCGCTTGCCCTGGCCAGGGACGACTATGTGTAATGGCTCTCCTAGACACAGCGCGATATCAACTCCTAATACCGGGAGAGACGAATCCTGTCTAACCGTCACTGCCTCCAAGTGCTTCAGGACTGCACCCAACTACTACCTGTTTGCACGACTCAATAGAGCCGTAGTAGGGTAGTAATCTAAGAACAGTGGGAACACACTCGAGGCGAAGTGACAGTGTCAAGTCAGCGGACTAAGCTGTACTCATGTCACCTGGGAACTGTTAACTGACGATAGGTATAATACCAACCAACAGTTCCCGACGAGTCCTGTCCAGTGTACTCGTAACCTAACGAGCACCTGCATACTATCTCCAGTACGACGTACTGATGGCTGTGGGACAGACCATCTCCCCTGCTGGGACGAGAAGCGTATGCACCAGTCTACTCTGGAGTATCGATGCCCTGTTTCTATAATCCTACGACTAGGGACCAAAATAAGAATGTGCTTATAGACTACCCAGCCCCCACTAGTGTGATCGCCATCACAACACCGGTAGTCAAGCAAAAGATCCTAAGGGCTCCATCAATATGTACTGGCGATATGTTAAAAGAAACATATACACATATTAAGATAGAAACAAACCAAGTAGCATACTACTATATCGAGCAAGACTGTCGTAAACCCGTATATATATCCGAAGCCTCCAAAATGTATTATACAAACTAGTACTATACAATAATGGCCTCTAGGGCATACATATCTAACAATCTCCTACTTGCACTAAAGGCCAGAAATTGGTGTACCGCATACCCAACGTCTGCACTAATACCAGCTGCTGGCGTACCGCATACCCAATAGCTCAAAAAGTCGCTCGAACTGTGTTTGAGGGAGGGCCTTTGTGAATGGATCCGCCGTGTTGTCTTTTATGTCCACTCTCCATACCTCGATCTCCTGGCGATCAATGATCTCCCTGATAAGGTGATACCGCCTTAAGATGTGTCAGGATTTCTGATGGGACCTTGGTTCCTTTACTAAAGCTATAGCCCCATTGTTATCGCAATACAAAGGTATTGGGTCAAAAATGGACGGAACCACCTGAAGTTCACTAATGAACTTCTTCATCCAGACCGCCTCTTTTGCGGCATCGCTTGCAGCAATGTATTCAGCCTCCATCGTCGAGTCTGCAATGGTATCCTGTTTGGAACTCCTCCAACACACCACCCCTCCGTTGAGGGTAAACACAAAACCCGAGACAGACTTGCTATCATCTTTGTCACTCTGGAAGCTTGAATCGGTAAAAGACTCGACCCTGAGGTCTCCATTACCGTAAACCAGGAACATCTCCTTAGTCCTTCTCAGGTACTTGAGAATGTTCTTCACTGCCGTCCAGTGGTCCTCACCTGGGTCTGACTGATACCGGCTCACCACAGTCAGCGCGTAAGCTACATCTGGTCTTGTACATAGCATCGCATACATTATAGATCCTACCACCGAAGCGTAGGGTATAGTGCTCATGCGAACCCTCTCCTCGTCGGCCTTAGGAGACATCTTCTTGGAGAGGGTGATTCCGTGCAATGCGGGTATGTTACCGCGCTTGGAATCTTCCATACTAAATCTCTTTAGTATGGTCTCTATGTACTTGGACTGTGAAAGTCCCAGTGGTCTCTTGGATCTATATCTGTAGATCATGATCCCGAGAATGTATGAGGCATCACCCAGGTCCTTCATGGAGAACCGTTGTGACAAGAATAGCTTGACCGATTGTAGCATAGGAATGTCATTTCCTATCAAAAGAATGTCGTCCACGTACAAGACTAGGAACACGACAGTTCGTCCTACAATCTTCTTATAGACACAAGGTTCATCTTCGTTCTTGATGAAATCAAATTCCTTGATTGCCTCATCAAAACAGATGTTCCAGTTCCGCGATACCTGCTTTAATCCATAAATGGATTTAAGCAACTTGCACACCTTCCCACTGCTCCCATTGTCTACGAAACCTTCTGGCTGATCCATGTAAACGCACTCTTCCAAACAGCCATTTAGAAAAGCCGTTTTAACGTCCATCTGCCAGATTTCATAGTCATGGAAGGCAGCAATGGCAAGTAAGATCCTAATGGATTTGAGCATAGACACTGGAGAAAAAGTTTCGTCATAGTCCACACTAGGTCTTTGACGAAAATCTTTTGCAACGAGTCTAGCCTTATAGGTTTCCACCTGCCCATCTACACCAAGTTTCCTTTTGTAGATCCATTTGCATCCAACGGGTTTTACCCCAGGTGGAGCAATATCCAAGGTCCACACTTTATTGGTGTACATGGACTTCATTTCGGATTGCATAGCTTCCAGCCACTTATCAGAGTCCCTACTGATAATGGCCTGCCTGAAACAGGTAGGGTCATCTTCTTCCAAGATGCAATCCTCTCGATCCCCGTCTATGAGAAAACCGTAGTATCTCTCGGGTGGACGAGAAATCCTACCAGATCTGCGGAGTGGCTGAGGTTCGTCTGGGGTTATTGAATCCTGAGGTTCTGTCAAATCTTCAGTATCAGTTTGTGGTCACTGAATTTCTTCCAATTCTACCGTGCTCCCACTAATTTCTTTTGCAAGAAACTCCGATTCTAAGAAAACGACATGCTGAGCAACAAACACCTTCTATTCCTCGGTGTGGTAGAACAGATATCCATAACCATTCTTTGGATATCCCATAAACTTACATAAAACTGACCGTGCCTCTAGTTTATCTGGTTTATGCGTTTTAACATAAGCCGGACAACCCCATATCTTAAATCTTTTAAGATATGGCCTTTTTCCATTCCATATCTCGAATGGAGTCTTAGGCACTGATTTAGACGGAACATCATTCAATAGATATGCTGCTGTTAAAAGCGCATGTCCCCAAAATGAAAGAGGCAACTCGGCACTACTCATCATGGAGCGAACCATATCCATTAGGGTATGATTCCTCCGTTCCGATACACCGTTGTGCTGTGGTGTATAAGGAGGAGTAAGCTGAGAGAGAATACCATTGTCTTTTAAGTAATCTAGGAATTCCGTGCTTAAGTACTCCCCTCCCCTATCCGATCGGAGGATCTTGATACTTTTGTCAGTCTGGTTCTCTACTTCGTTTCTGAATTCCTTGAATTTCTCAAAAGCTTCAAATTTGTGTTTCATCAGATACACATATCCGAACCTAGAGAGATCGTCAGTGAATGTGATGAAGTACGAGAACCCACCCCTTGCATGTATAGACATCGGACCACATACATCACTGTGTATGAGTCCCAAGAGCTCTGTTGCTCTTTCTCCATGTCCGGTGAACGGAGATTTGGACATCTTTCCTTTGAGACAAGACTGAAAAGTTTCGTAAGATAAAAACTCGAACATATCCAAGAGTCCATCTTTATGCAACTTATTTAATCTTTTCTCTCCGATATGACCAAGTCTACAATGCCATAAGTAGGATTCGTTCGTATCTGAACTCTTCATCTTGCGTGCGTTTTGTACATTGAGAACTGTATTCTGATTTAGAACGTAGATACCATTACACAGTGTACCTTCTGCAACCAGTATCTTATGAAGGTAAATGTTCATGATATTTCTATCAAGAACAAAGTTATATCCATCCTTATTGAGTAAAGGAACTGATTTGATGTTGCAAACCATGGAAGGTACATAGTAGTATTTGTTCAAAATCATAGTATTGCCATTTGGCAACACTAGGTGATATTCACCGACGGCTGCAGCATTAACTTGTGCTCCGTTCAATACCCTGAGCGACATATTACCAGGTACAACTCTCCTACTTTTTCTCAGTCCCTGCAATAGATTACAGATATGAGATCCTGATCCGGTATCAAGTACCCAGGAGGTAGGGCTGACCGTAAAGCAGTTCTCAATTACAACACCTGAAGTAGATGCAAAACTATGCTTCTTCTTTAACTGGGTATCCTTGGAATCCATACAATCCTCTTTCCCTTGCTCATACTTATGACTGTTGTCGTAAGTTAGAGCCGAACCAACGTTCCCCAGCCCCGAATAAGAATTCGGATCGGTCAAGCGATACATTTTATTATCTTGATTAGGGCGTGAAATGGTTGCTACCTGGAGAGAGAGAAAAGAAATACTCAGCGTGCGCTCTTGCAAGATTAGATTGGTTTATTGATTTATCTAACCAGGATGGCTCCCACTATTTCCTCAAATTCTTTTTCAAACCCTAAAAGAAGAACTAGTCAGGATTAATCGCACGTCACAATACTTGCTTAACCTTTCAGCCAGGCTAGTGTTGGTACTTCGAGAGAGGTTTTCCAACGCTTTTGCGAAGTTCCTTAATTAAATAACCTCTTTTCCCTGGAGGCGTAGCCCCGCTAACACCGTTCTAGACACCTACTTGGTTTATAGCATTGATTGTTAAGTGAAATAATCTCCTGAGAGTAATCCAACTCATCAGTGGGATCGGGATCCAACTATCATTGTGCGATGACCTAGATGGAATCCACTCTAGTCACCACACTCTAGAAGGTATGCTAAATCTGCAAGTTTCAGTTTCTTTAGAAACCCCCGATGTGGATTTTTGCCCCTAGGACCCAAGTGACCTTGACACAGTCAACAAATCAAAGAGTCCTAGTCAAGTTCACCCGTCATTATCTTGATTGCATTAAACCCACCCGCATAACCCTTGACACAGTCAACAAGGTTACACGACTGTCTTAACCAATCACATTGTATCCAGCAGATAAGCAATACTCAGCTACCGTTCACTGCGCCTTGACACAGTCAACAAACGTAGCACGAATACTAAGTATAACTTATAAGAAATGACGGAGGGCTACGGCTGGGTTTTTGGCGAAAAACCCGTTAACGTAATGAACTTGATATCATTGAAGGAACCTGATAACCTTTTTTAAAATTATAGTGACGATAACTTTTGCTAAAGAGGTCACTCCCTGTGAAGGGATCTCGGCTCTTTCCTCGTCGAATGAGGTGCAGGATATTCCAAACTGAATACCTCGATGCAAAGCAAGAATAATCGACTATAGTGAAGTTATTATCCTGACACAAACTTTTGTTCAAGGGGTCACTCCCGATGAAGGGATCTCGTCCCTTACCTCGTCGAATGAGGTGCTGGGCATTCATAACCGAATACCTCTGTGCAAAACAAAAGAGAATGTCCTTGCAATAACAGCTTTTTGAAAATTGTTCCAACAATGTCTTTTAGGTTTGTTTTTTTTCTTTGCATTAATATAATGCGTCCCATCAATTAATCCTACCATTGCAGAAAATAACGAAAATATGACGTATGCTTATGCCATCCGCATTCGCCACAGGGCCCCGTCATTACCCGTTAGGTTACTTAACTAACGACAGAGCGGGGGCTGGAATAGCGCGGATGCAAAACATAAGCAACGCTTACTAGATATCATATATAGATATATACATTCGTCAGATGCAATGATAGCCATTCCAGATCACAGATGAACACGTTGGATATGCTAGGAATCCGCGTTTTGTTCGAGCCTGCAACGAAAGACGGATTACACGGTCGCGATGAATAGCCAAACCCCATCCTATGTAAGTCTACGGTAGCGCCCCGACCGTCAATCTGACGCCAAATGCGTAACAAAAACTTTTATAACTGGCGCTATCGCATACTATAACCCGGACTGCCATTAACGCTAAACTAACAAACTGTAAAGAGGGTAGAAAGGTTATACCAAACGATCTGAGTCCTTCGTTCTTTAACCATCATTCCACGCTCCGTTGCGCCTGCTCCGATCTCCTCGTCCAGGTGGCACCACGTCATCGGATCTTTAAACGGGCTCCCGCCTCTGACCCGAGGCAACTCGGTCATCAAGTTTGCTAAAAGAGATGACCAAGATTGATGTAGAGAATGAGTAGAACACTTTGTCTCGCTTCGTCCAAAGCCATGGACGAACTGTAACGTTTTGAAAATCGTTTCGGTGAAATTTCGAAAAATCCGTAAAATAAGGGGGTTTTCTGTAAAAAGTTAAAATACAAATATCTTATTATAAAAATTAAATATACATATTCTAGCTATGAAATTGCTAGTATTTGGTGTTTATTGAGCCATCGGTGAAATTTCAAATTTTCTGAAAATTTTTCCGAAATTAATTATTTTAATATTATTTTAAGCCGTCCCTAATACATTTAATTAGGGAAAATTACAAATCGGAATGAGTTGAAACAAATTTTGTGCATCATAACACACTAAACAAAATTTTATCATGTGGTTTTTGAATTGAAAAGAAGTTGTTAATCGGTGTTAGAAAATATTGAAGAAAAAAGGCTTTTTTAGTGAATTTAGTGTAAATGGATGTTTGGGGTATGGTATTTATCATTTTCCATCACCCCACACCCACACCCACACTCTCACACCCCCATTTTCCTCCCCATTTTCAGCAGCCCCTCTCCAAATTTCCCCCCATTTCTTTTGATAAAAGAAAAGAGAACATAAAGAAAAGTATAAGAAAAGAGCTTTGTGTTGTGTTGACCTTTGACTTTCTTGACTTGGCATGACTTTCCTCACCTCACTCTCTCTCCGATCACCTAATAAGTGGCCGACCCTCCCATTCCTGCACAACAACAGCCCTCCCCCTCTTTTCTCATCACATTTCTCTCAAAAAAACTTATCAAAATTGCCTCACAAATCAACACAAAACCTCACAAATCCCAAATCCATTCCTTACCCATTATTCCTCGGACATTCAAGCATGGATCTTTAGGCAAAGTTAGCATTTTGGAGGCTAAGTTTTTTTGCAAGTGTAGATCTCATTCGAAATGGTTTTTAGGTATAATCTTAACCCAATGTTTGCTTGATGTTTAATCACTTCAATTTAACTAATTTCGGTGCTTAATAGTGGTTCTAAGTGCTAATTTGAAAATTCAAGAGAAGGATTTGAACTAAATTAGGGTTTATGTCAATTGATCATGGTTTAATGGTGTAGTTATCATGCTAAGCCATAGAAAACCTAATCTAGTTGCTAATACGTAAATTGTTGCATTTAAGTTGTCCAAATTAAGATTTTTTTGAAGCAAACTAGGTTTTTAGAAATTAATTAAATAATTGCGATTAAAATGTAATTAGGATTTTCATGATTTCATTGACATTATAAAATGTAGTTTAATACCTTAGTTCATGAAAATCCAAGCTAAATTGTTGTTTGTGTATTTTTGCTATAAAATTGTTAAAATTGGGTATATTGTAAACTAGAATTTTGGGGTTAATGAAATTTAATAAGATTAAATTGTGGAAATTGTTTTTTCAACTTATTTAAGATGTTTAATAAGTATTGTGGCCGCTAGATTCGTTTATACATCGAGTTTTGTACTAAAACGGTGATTTGTGCTTGCTAGATTTTCGGAAAAATGACTTTTTAAGTGAAATTGGGGTTTTTGTGAATTTTAAGCTATTTTATATTATAATTAGTGCTTGTAATTGTACAAATGAGTTTGTTGGGAGTTTTCTCGATGGTTTGGTATTTGTACGCCGACGTCGAGGGTTTTTGGGTCGATTTGTGAAAGCAGCCATAGGTTTTGACCTATGTGGGATTCGTCTATCGTTCTGGTCATGAGTCGGATTTTAATGCGATATGGTGCGTTATGATATGTAGGTACCCCATGTGGACTTCGAGACGACAAGCAAGCGCGTGGCGACGTCGGCACCGGCGAGCGAGGACCAGGTGAGTAGATTTATATCTACGGGGAGAAGTCGGGTGGATGGCGTATAGCACCCCCGCAGTTCGTGGTGATGTATACGAATACGTATACACACATTTATTGATTATATTTTGTTTAAGTTTATTGATGACAAATATGGATGGTTTAGTATCGCGAAACCCTAGAGTAGTGATCGCACCATACATGCACACACCCACCCATACTTGCATACATTCTTCTTCCATTTGTGTTTACGGGAATATATATAGTTATGTGTTCACATGGGTATGGGACTATGTGTTCACGTACGGATTTGAGAATGATACTTGGGATTGAGATGAGTCGATGAGATTTGTGTTGAGGTTGTGATATCGGTGATATGGAAGGATTCGTACTTGAGGTACGTCCTGGTGTTATAGCGGATCTTGGGGCGGCGATACGGGTGAATAGTGTTATAAATAAAATGGTCGACATGTGATCGTGATATGAGGCATGATATGCTAGGATATTGATATTAGGCCGTATCGGGCGATGTATACCCCTTGATGATGATATGTGCTGACGATATCGGTTTGTACGAGATTGTCGATCAGTAGTCAGATCATGAGTATATTGAGGATATTAGTATTGTACTAGACATAGGTCAGTACCCTAGACTATGATCTTGGATAAAAGGATACCAGAGGAATAGTGTGAGGAATATGATATTGACCCGTACCCAGATTTGGGGATGCCGTACGACGGATTTACGTACGAGCTATATCTTGATGATTGATCCGCACTCTTGACTTGGGATGTCTGATTATAGATATGGTATCGGATATGATATTATTGAGGCGGGATCACCGACTAATATATATACAGGTATGTATATGTATCGACTCAGATGTTAGGCGGTTTCCTTACCTGTAGTCTAGCTTGTAGCTTAGCCCTTTAGTTTAGTTAGTTGTTAGATTAAATTCGGTTCCTACCTATTTCAAAGCTTACGAATCGTGCGTATTTTAAAAGACAAGTCAAGGGATTCTACAGATATTTCAAAAAACGTATCTTTTCTTAAAAACACTGTAGCCCCTATTTTCAAAACCCCACGATTCGTGTTATTTCAAAAGGCACCATTGTAGGACTTATATTAGGTTAATGCAGATTAGATATCGTTGCGTCTAGTATTCAGCTCCCGCTCATTATTGTTATTCGTTCCGCATCACATGCTTATATTATGCTTCATATTCTACTGTTGATATCTTGTGGTTAGGACACCAGCACCATTACCGATGATGCGTATGTACCACGTACACTTACTTGCCGGCTCACACACATCTTCATCGGTAATTGCCATGTTACGTACACTTAGAGAATATTATTGCTTCATTTAGCTTGTTAGCTAATAGTTTAGACATGATATTAGTGTACTTGCCTTATATGTTAGTTTAGACATTGTATTTATTACCTGCTACTTCATGCATACTGTTATTCATTGTTATGCCGCATTCATGGATTCTCATGCATATATTCACTTTTTACATGCTATTGATGTTTTGGATTCGAATTTCCATGAGATTTTCTGGATTTGGGGAAAACCGCAAAACATATACAAACTTCTTCTTTCTCTTTTTAAATGAAAAGCGCGGTTTTTCCCATGATGTATGAGTCGTCCACCATGAGTTTGCTGATGGATTTCGAGACCCGATTCGAGGAGTTGGATGAACCGTTTCGGGTACATGGTGGACCCGGTAAGGTACCCCGGGGCAAGAAGCTCGTGGTGATAACGATGAGCCTGGCAGAGGGAGACTACCTACCGGTGATTTTACCCGACGCGTCGGATATCCGGAGGATACCGTCGTGGTCTTGAGATGGATGGTAGGGGCCGGTCTGGACTGACGGCGCCCTAGATATTGAGATTGAGACATTGAGATTTCGAGATATTGAGGTACTGAGATTTGATGATACAGGCCAGTCCGGATAGCCGGAGCCTGAGGTTTTGAGACATTGAGATTTATGTTTTGTGTCGATGCTAAACACTATTGATGCTGATTTCATTTATGATACCTCATTTTAAAAATAGAAAGGAAATCTCACTAAAATTATGAAAACAGTTTCTTCATTTACATGTATTCTGTTTTCATGCATTCATACCTCATTCATATGATATATTGCTACCTGAGGCACTGACACGGGCACATGGGATTACACTCGGGTTAGATATTTACCCTAGTCATTGTTATAGGCTGCATGTTATATATATTTGAGGATATATTATGATCGTTGACCTAGGTTTGCGTTGCTCATGCGGTTTCTGTTCATAGATGTTTTTCTACTCACGAGTTGGCAACTCACCCCCGTTGTGCCACAGTTCCTTGCAGGTTTTGCCGTACAGGTTTCATTACGGCTTTGCTGGCACTGCTTCTTTCGGGTGACTTGCTAGTAGGTGGGTTTATTGGTATCGTACCCATCATATTACTTGTATAATATTATTCAGTTGTATCTAGTAAATTCCATCAACCAAATATGTATTTATTTTGAGATAGAGACCAGTGATGTTATTCTTTCGACCTTAGAGTTGCGCGTTATATTTCTGTGGATTTCTTGTGGTTTGAGTTTCCTTTTGAGTTTTTGATCCTCGCCATTGGCGTTGTATATTATATTGCTTGTGTGGTTGTGACCGTCGATTAACGAAGAGCTAGCTACCGCTTGGGGATGCCTTTTATTGATTTCGTATACTATTCATGTTGTATCCCATTTGGGAGCCAGTATTTACAAAGGAGACTCTGCCGAAATTTTCAGGAAATATTTGATGTTTTTAAAACCGCATAATTTGGCTTATGCTATTAAAACTATTTGATTTTAAATTGGTTTTCCTTCACTCTACTACCTTTCTTGGTTTGGATTTCTGGGTTTTCGGTTTACTTAGATTACGTACGCCTCGAGACGTTCGTAGTTTAAGTGCCGGTCTTGTTCCGTACTTTCGAGACGTGACAAAGTTGGTATCAGAGCGTTAGGTTTTACCTTCGGAGCGTAGGATGACCCTTGGTTGATGGAATAGGTGACTAAAGTAGAGTGACGTACCGTAGGTATGTTCCGCGGCATATTTACGATACGCTACTCCACTTAAGGAGCCTTAGGATATACATTTCTTTGCTCAGTTTTATATTCATTCCGATCTAGCCTCATCAGTACCAGTTATGGTTTTGCTGCCACGATTACGGGCAGGGAGAGCTACGGCTAGAGTTGCGGTTAGCATGAGCTCGTCAAGAACGAGGACTGACCAGGGCATGATTCCGGCGACACACGATTGCAGAATTGTGTCTTTTCATTGTGTCTTCAAGCCACGAGTGTTGGGTGGATTGCTGTATGAGATTACTCGGACGTGCCGATTTGCACTAGAGGATTGAGCCACTGATAGAGGCCAGCCAGATTTTGATGACCATTGAAGTATTGCTTACTCCTGATGATTGAGGCACCGTTCAGCGTGCAGACGAGCGAGCCAGTATTGCTGCGGACGACGAGATATCGCCCCAGATGTTGGAGCTATTGCAGTACGAGTAGTATGAAGAGATGACAGGAGGTCGCTAGTCACCCGATGATGAATGACTAGGACAGGTGGTTCGTTCGCCTACCCCGATGCGAGGTCATCAGATAGATTGATTCCAGCTAGAGACGACTTCACGCGGAGACGTTGAAGGTCGATAGAGACGATCGAATGTCAGAAACATATTATTGCAAGTTTAAAGTATTCGGAAGAGCATGCAGGCAATTCTATGGACCCTCTAAAAGAATGAAACCCTAACTCGACTTAATGACCGTGTGAAAGCCTTTGAACCTTAGGGTTTGCAGCAGTTCCGTGGCGCCATTAGTGAGGCTTGGGTTTACCCTTCTACGGCTGTACCATCGATGCTGTGGTACGTACTCGATACTATTAAACTGTACCAAGATGTTGAGCTCTTGGGGGATTATGAGGTTTTGACTAATCGATCGGATGGTTCGACTTCATTCGGATGCTAGGTGGTGAGATGCATTCTTGGGAGGCTCCAGATACGAGGATAGCCGTTGGAGCTCAGTCCATGCAGCCACGATGAGACGAGTCCAAAACAGTCGACGTTAGGGAAAAGTGGAGTAAGATTCGTACGAGATCTTGATGAGACGACGTTCCACTCCGCCATCAGAGATGCGATACGCATGCCGAGGCATTGTACTTGGATATACCTTCTAGAAGGAGTCGCGATGAGTATGCAGCCGTTCCAGAACGAGAACATATCTAGTAAGGGACGATGACTTCTGGACAGTTCGGCAGAAACGAGATTCGGGAGAGGTCTCGACGGGACCTTTCTGGAATACATTACGAGAAGACTTTGACCCGGGAGTGGTCATGATACGCACACCAGCAGGCCAGATTTCAGGATCATCGACGGGACATGCTATGAGTGACCACGACAGTTGGCCAGAGATTCTTGAGGACGTGCTTGAGCGGGACTATTCCGCCATATGTGATTTCTGTATTTTGGGCGGTCTATTTGCATGATTGATTTTGATGATGGAGTTTCGTGATATTTGTTTCCATGCGCCATGATTGCACCTACTGAGTATTCACGATTTTTGCACAGTTGTTGCACTTGAGATAGTTTTCGTGCCTTGATTTCTCATGTTTGTGATTATATGGATTTCATACAGTTGAGTTGATTTGTGCGTATATACGCACACGATTTGGTTTTTGCACTCGGTATAGTTCATATATGCTTGCAGTGCAGTGTTACGTATGTTGTGCATTTAGATGCACTGGACTTCGATTTCGATGGTGATGTGCGATATTTGTTTTGTGCACCTTGTGCACCTGATTGGATTTTGCGCGTATTCGGCACTTGATATTGAATTTCATGATTTCGTGCACGATGGATGCACCTGATTTGGATTTTCGCGCATGTTGGGCGCATGTTTTGAGGTGCGATTTTGGTGCACACCAGATGCACTAAATCGAGATTCTTCGTGCATATCAGATGCACCTGATTTTGCTGTCAGGCACACACGTTGCCTACGACAGATGCTTTGTGCACACCCAATGCACTTAGATCTTGTTTCTGTGCACTTGTATGGCATGTATATGGATTTTGATTTCCGTGCGCACCAGACGCACGTAGTATTCATACGCGTATTTGGGATTGATTTTTCCTATAGAGCAGTACGTTTTTATGATATTTGCTATGTGTTTTCGTACTGGGCAGGACTAGTCAGAAGACAGTACCTGAATATATTTGGCATTCATTTCCTTCAGATATTTACATATATAGATTTGATATTTACGTGTATAGTTTCGAGTCATATCATATTGGTTTTGTATTGGATTTGACATTTGTGTCTTTACCATTACTCCGATGATTGCGAGATGCTTGACGGAGTTTTGATTTTGAGTTATATGCTCATTTTTCATGCGCATGCGCTGCGCTATGATTTGTTTCATGTATTTACGATTTCGGAGCCCCGACGACTTGATGGTTTTGCTTAGATGTTTTAGTATTTGGGGGAGATTTTTAATTTAAATTCGGGGACCGAATTTTTTTAAGGGGGGAAGATTGTAACGTTTTGAAAATCGTTTCGGTGAAATTTCGAAAAATCCGTAAAATAAGGGGGTTTTCTGTAAAAAGTCAAAATACAAATATCTTATTATAAAAATTAAATATACATATTCTAGATATGAAATTGCTAATATTTGGTGTTTATTGAGCCACCGGTGAAATTTCAAATTTTCTGAAAATTTTTCCGAAATTAATTATTTTAATATTATTTTAAGTCGTCCCTAATACATTTAATTAGGGAAAATTACAAATTGGAATGAGTTGAAACAAATTTTGTGCATCATAACACACTAAACAAAATTTTATCATGTGGTTTTTGAATTGAAAAGAAGTTGTTAATCGGTGTTAGAAAATATTGAAGAAAAAAGGCTTTTTTAGTGAATTTAGTGTAAATGGATGTTTGGGGTATAGTATTTATCATTTTCCAACACCCCACACCCACACCCACACCCACACTCTCACACCCCCATTTTCCTTGCCATTTTCAGCAGCCCCTATCCAAATTTCCCCCCATTTCTTTTGATAAAAGAAAAGAGAACATAAAGAAAAGTATAAGAAAAGAGCTTTGTGTTGTGTTGACCTTTGACTTTCTTGACTTGGCATGACTTTCCTCACCTCACTCTCTCTCCAATCACCTAATAAGTGGCCGACCCTCCCATTCCTGCACAACAACAGCCCTCCCCCTCTTTTCTCATCACATTTCTCTCAAAAAAACTTATCAAAATTGCCTCACAAATCAACACAAAACCTCACAAATCCCAAATCCATTCCTTACCCATTATTCCTCGGACATTCAAGCATGGATCTTTGGGCAAAGTTAGCATTTTGGAGGCTAAGTTTTTTTGCAAGTGTAGATCTCATTCCAAATGGTTTTTAAGTATAATCTTAACCCAATGTTTGCTTGATGTTTAATCACTTCAATTTAACTAATTTCGGTGCTTAATAGTGGTTCTAAGTGCTAATTTGAAAATTCAAGAGAAGGATTTGAACTAAATTAGGGTTTATGTCAATTGATCATGGTTTAATGGTGTAGTTATCATGCTAAGCCATAGAAAACCTAATCTAGTTGCTAATACGTAAATTGTTGCATTTAAGTTGTCCAAATTAAGATTTTTTTAAGCAAACTAGGTTTTTATAAATTAATTAAATAATTGCGATTAAAATGTAATTAGGTTTTTCATGATTTCATTGACATTATAAAATGTAGTTTAATACCTTAGTTCATGAAAATCCAAGCTAAATTGTTGTTTGTGTATTTTTGCTATAAAATTGTTAAAATTGGGTATATTATAAACTAGAATTTTGGGGTTAATGAAATTTAATGAGATTAAATTGTGGAAATTGTTTTTTCGACATATTTAAGATGTTTAATAAGTATTGTGGCCGCTAGATTCGTTTATACATCGAGTTTTGTACTAAAACGGTGATTTGTGCTTGCTAGATTTTCGGAAAAATGACTTTTTAAGTGAAATTGGGGTTTTTGTGAATTTTAAGCTATTTTATATTATAATTAGTGCTTGTAATTGTACAAATGAGTGTGTTCGGAGTTTTCTCGATGGTTGGCATTTGTACGCCGACGTCGAGGGTTTTTGGGTCGATTTGTGAAAGCAGCCATAGGTTTTGACCTATGTGGGATTCGTCTGTCGTTTTGGTCATGAGTCGGATTTTAATGCGATATGGTGCGTTATGATATGTAGGTACCCCATGTGGACTTCTAGACGACAAGCAAGCGCGTGGCGACGTCGGCACTGGCGAGCGAGGACCAGGTGAGTAGATTTATATCTACGGGGAGAAGTCGAGTGGATGGCGTATAGCACCCCCGTAGTTCGTGGTGATGTATACGAATACGTATACACACATTTATTGATTATATTTTGTTTGAGTTTATTGATGATAAATATGGATGGTTTAGTATCGCGAAACCCTAGAGTAGTGATCGCACCATACATGCACACACCCACCCATACTTGCATACATTCTTCTTCCATTTGTGTTTACGGGAATATATATAGTTATGTGTTCACATGGGTATGGGACTATGTGTTCACGTACGGATTTGAGGATGATACTTGGGATTGAGATGAGTCGATGAGATTTGTGTTGAGGTTGTGATATCGGTGATATGGCAGGATTCGTACTTGAGGTACGTCCTGGTGTTATAGCGGATCTTGGGGCGGCGATACGGGTGAATAGTGTTATAAATAAAATGGTCGACATGTGATCGTGATATGAGGCATGATATGCTAGGATATTGATATTAGGCCGTATCGGGCGATGTATACCCCTTGATGATGATATGTGCTGACGATATCGGTTTGTACGAGATTGTCGATCAGTAGTCAGATCATGAGTATATTGAGGATATTAGTATTTTACTAGACATAGGTCAGTACCCTAGACTATGATCTTGGATAAAAAGGATACCAGAGGAATAGTGTGAGGAATATGATATTGACCCGTACCCAGATTTGGGGATGCCGTACGACGGATTTACGTACGAGCTATATCTTGATGATTGATCCGCACTCTTGACTTGGGATGTCTGATTATAGATATGGTATCGGATATGATATTATTGAGGCGGGATCACCGACTAATATATATACAGGTATGTATATGTATCGACTCAGATGTTAGGCGGTTTCCTTACCTGTAGTCTAGCTTGTAGCTTAGCCCTTTAGTTTAGTTAGTTGTTAGATTAAATTCGGTTCCTACCTATTTCAAAGCTTACGAATCGTGCGTATTTTAAAAGACAAGTCAAGGGATTCTACGGATATTTCAAACAACGTATCTTTTCTTAAAAACACTGTAACCCCTATTTTCAAAACCCCACGATTCGTGTTATTTCAAAAGGCACCATTGTAGGACTTATATTTGGTTAATGCAGATTAGTTATTGTTGCGTCTAGTATTCAGCTCCCATTCATTATTGTTGTTCGTTCCGCATCACATGCTTATATTATGCTTCATATTCTACTGTTGATATCTTGTAGTTAGGACACCAGCACCATTACCGATGATGCGTATGTACCACGTACACTTACTTGCCGGCTCACACACATCTTCATCGGTAATTGCCATGTCACGTACACTTAGAGAATATTATTGCTTCATTTAGCTTGTTAGCTAGTAGTTTAGACATGATATTAGTGTACTTGCCTTATATGTTAGTTTAGACATTGTAGTTATTACCTGCTACTTCATGCATACTGTTATTCATTGTTATGCCGCATTCATGGATTCTCATGCATATATTCACTTTTTACGTGCTATTGAGGTTTTGGATTCGGATTTCCATGAGATTTTCTGGATTTGGGGAAAACCGCAAAACATATACAAACTTCTTCTTTCTCTTTTTAAATGAAAAGCGCGGTTTTTCCCATGATGTATGAGTCGTCCACCATGAGTTTGCTGATGGATTTCGAGACCCGATTCGAGGAGTTGGATGAACCGTTTCGGGTACATGGTGGACCCGGTAAGGTACCACGGGGCAAGAAGCTCGTGGTGATGACGATGAGCTTGGCAGGGGGAGACTACCTGCCGGTGATTTTACCCGACGCGTTGGATATCCGGAGGATACCGTCGTGGTCTTGAGATGGATGGTAGGGGCCGGTCTGGACTGACGGCGCCCTAGATATTGAGATTGAGACATTGAGATTTCGAGATATTGAGGTACTGAGATTTGATGATACAGGCCAGTCCGGATAGCCGGAGCCTGAGGTTTTAAGACATTGAGATTTATGTTTTGTGTCGATGCTAAACACTATTGATGCTGATTTCATTTATGATACCTCATTTTAAAAATACAAAGGAAATCTCACTAAAATTATGAAAACAGTTTCTTCATTTACATGTATTCTGTTTTCATGCATTCATACCTCATTCATATGATATATTGCTACCTGAGGCACTGACACGGGCACATGGGATTACACTCGGGTTAGATATTTACCCTAGTCATTGTTATAGGCTGCATGTTATATATATTTGAGGATATATTATGATCGTTGTCCTAGGTTTGCGTTGCTCATGCGGTTTCTGTTCGTAGATGTTTTTCTACTCACGAGTTAGCAACTCACCCCCGTTGTGCCACAGTTCCTTGCAGGTTTTGCCGTACAGGTTTCATTACGGCTTTGCTGGCACTGCTTCTTTCGGGTGACTTGCTAGTAGGTGGGTTTATTGGTATCGTACCCATCATATTACTTGTATAATATTATTCAGTTGTATCTAGTAAATTCCATCAACCAAATATGTATTTATTTTGAGATAGAGACCAGTGATGTTATTCTTTCGACCTTAGAGTCGCGCGTTATATTTCTGTGGATTTCTTGTGGTTTGAGTTTCCTTTTGAGTTTTTGATCCTCGCCATTGGCGTTGTATATTATATTGCTTGTGTGGTTGTGACCGTCTTTTGACGAAGAGCTAGCTCCCGCTTGGGGATGCCTTTTATTTATTTCGTATACTATTCATGTTGTATCCCGTTTGGGAGCCAGTATTTACAAAGGAGACTCTGCCGAAATTTTCAGGAAATATTTGATGTTTTTAAAACCGCATAATTCGGCTTATGCTATTAAAACTATTTGATTTTAAATTGGTTTTCCTTCACTCTACTACTTTTCTTGGCTTGGATTTTTGGGTTTTCGGTTTACTTAGATTACGTACGCCTCGAGACGTTCGTAGTTTAAGTGCCGGTCTTGTTCCGTACTTTCGGGACGTGACACGAACGGTTAATGAAGTTGCCAATTGAGTTGGGTGATGGAATGAAAATGAGCTATCAAATTTCCATACACCTAAACTATCATAATCTTTTAACCAAATGAATCAATCAAGTGAGAGTATATGGAAGAGGGGAGGGGCCGGCCACATATAAAGAGGTGGGGGTGAGTGTAGGAGCAAAGAGGAAACCATAAGATAAAAGATCTCACACAAAATATCTTAAGGTTAACAAGAAACATTAATGCTAAAGGATGACTCACATTAACACATCATCACCACAATTAATGCTTAACAATGAATCACCATATCATTAAATGCTAATCATGAGTCACCAAATCTAGAACCTTCTAGAACCATGACTCACCCAAGAAAAGATAAATTCGTATTAAATCGAATGTCAAATATGGGTGATAGAAAACTGAAAACTGGCAACTTCCAAAAGTGATCCCGAAACGAATTTCAGGATAATCCCGTAACAGTATAAACATACCCGCATTTGTATTACGACTGAATACAAATGCAACTGAGACAAAGATATTATATCTACACAGTATAATACTCGGATCCGGCTTAAACCAAAGCCCACCAGTATTATTTGCCCGAAACATGACATGTGCGTAAACGCACGTGCATTTTTCGAACCCTGCCATAAAACCATACGGCCTCTACAACGTTTTGCCCGAACTTGGGAAACTATCTATGGGGGACTCTAATGACTCGTCAGTACCCTGGCAGTGGGTTTAACCATAAGCCGTCAGCGGCACTAGCTGTGCGTAACGGCTGCCCATGGATTGACCTCATGGGAAGCCAATGAGCGAACTCATCCGGAAACCCTACTGAGCCTAAAATTAACAATGTATATACAGTCCGGTCCGGTCATCTATAAGCATCGCATATCCTGCCTAGGGGGCTAGTAACGTCAGACCCCCAATAGCGGTATAAGTCGTGTCGGAGATAAGCCCTGAACACCCTGAGAAACTACCGGAGTACCTACCAGTAATTCTCACCTGCCTTGGGACTTGGTGTAATGGCTTTCCTAGACACAGCGCGATCTCCACCCCTAATACCAGGAGAGATGAATCCCCTGCCGATCCGCTCACGTGCCTCCATGTGGCTCGGGACTGTACCCAAAAACTACCTGTTTGCACGACTCCTTTGAGCCGTGGTAGGGTAGAAATCAAAGCACAGTGGGAACTCACACGAGACAAATGACGACCTCAGGTCGATGAACTAACCTGTACACATGTCACCAGGGAACTGCTATCTGACGATATGTATAATACCAACTAGCAGATTCCCGGCGAGTCCTGTCCGGTGTACTCATAACCCAATGAGCACCTGTATACATCTTAGGTGATCCAACTGACACCAGTGGCTTGTGAGACCGGCCACCGCCCCTCGTCGAGGTCTCGACTGTATACACTAGTCTACTCCGGAGTATCGATGCCCTGTCTCGAAACTCCCACGACTAGGGACCACAATTAAGGATATGCTTATAGACCACCCAACTCTCACGTATATGATCGTCCTCATACTGTTGGTAGTCAAGCAAGATCCTAAGGGCTCTATCAACGTGTACCAGTGATCAGTCACCTGAACCTGTACACGACTGATAAAGGTAAACCAGATAGTATACTATCATCTCGAGTAAGACTGTCCTACCGGTATAGGTCCTCCGCAATCATTGCAATCACGTACCTGCGATCCAATAATTGACTTTGAGGGCACTATATCCAACAATCTCCCACTTGCACTTAAGGCTAATTATTGCGATGTCGCATACTCACAGCCCGTGTGATACCGAACATCCAACTCCTCTATTAATCAGTTTCACAAAGCCCTTTCGTAAAACTATTGTGTTCGAGAAATAGCCCCAGTGAGTGGATCCGCCCTGATGTTTCTTTCTATGTCTCTCTTAATCTCAAGTTCGCGGAGAAAGCCATCTCCCGAATCGCGTAATACCTGTCTTAGAATATGTCTGGATATCTGATGGGACCTAGTTCATAAACGAACTCCAAATCCAAACTTCTTAGACTGTATCGATCACTGAACCTAATCAGTATCCTGCACCATGCCTCCCACAGTATCCTCTTGGACCACCTGTCCATAATATTGTCCCTCGTAAGAGGGAAAACTATAACTCTGACAATCACTCTGTCATCCATGTCACCTTTGAAGCCTGGAATGATAACCGTCTCCCGAAAGAGGCTGCCGTTATTAAATCCGTAGAACATGCACTTATGTTCTAAAACTGCTTCCTTATGTTTCTCCAGGATTGGATTAATACAAACTTATTGCATCTAGTGCAAAAACAACATTTGGTGTGGTACTTGACATCTCATGATTGACTCAATTGCCTAAGCAAGTGATCTGCCAATCTTGCACAGCCCTCTCCTCTTTAGTCTATAAGACACCTTTATAGAGGGTGACTCCATCACCTGCAGGTACACCACCATGCCAGGAGTCATCTATTCTAAAAACCATTAGAATACAGTCAAAGTACCCACATTGGGAAACTACCCAAATCCAGATCTAAAACCATAGATCTAGAAACCAGAATGTCTGATATTATATCCATATCCTGTCTGGAGAAACAACTATGTGACGACCACAGTACAACCGATTGTAGTATAGGAATTTTACTTCCTACTCTGTGTATGTCATCCAAATACCAGGACATCACCCCCTACTACCTTCTTAACAGATCCATCCTCTATTATGATGAAGTCAAACCCATGACTGTCACATCAAAATTAGATGATCTATCTCCGCTATAACTGCTCAAGTCTATAAATAGATATAAGCTACTTGCCCACTATGCTTCCGCTGCTCCCACTGACCACAACAACCCTCTGGCAGAATAATATATACGTGCACTTCTAAAACTAGTTTAGAACGATGCTATACTTAACTTCCTGCCGGGTCTCATAGTCTGGAACAATAGTAGTGTCAAGTCTGGGTAAGCAAGAACCTCCCTGTCACCGTCCTTGAGTCTACCGGAGTACCTCTCGGGTGTCTGAGGTTACCCACCATATCTGCGGAGTGGCTATTGGAATGTCAAATCTGATTGAATCTTTAGGTCCTATTAAATTTTCCGTAATCGTTTGCGGTTCTGGAATCACTTCCAGTTCTACCATACTCCCACTACTGTTTTCTGAAAAAATCCATTTTACTAAAGCTGTGGCGAGTCAAGAACAATATCACTATTGATCTTCCAGATGGTAGAAAGTCAACCCTCGACATAGCCCAGATCAACCCACAAACTGCCATTACAGAAACGTGCCCTGAGTTATCCAGAGTCTGGTTTTAAGCATAAGCCGGACAACTCCCCGTACCTTAACATCGTTAAGATATGAACCATTCTATATCCAATATAGAAACTTTGGCACTTATTTAATTGGAACCAGATTCTAATCATGCAACTGTCTCCAGTGCATATCAACTTAATGGAGAGAGGCTAATCAGCATTACTAGGAATCCATCCAATTATGAGTAACCCGAAAGAGAAACGAGTTTCTCAAAACCATTACTATCATCTGAATACCAATCACAAGTATCTACATCTTCGATCTCTTTGAAGAATCCTGATACATGCGACATCTGGTTCTCTACCTTATTCTTATACCCATAACTTCTCAAAACTTAGACCTTGTATTTCTACGAAACACTTGTCTAAAAACTAGAGAAGTCATAAGTAAACAGAACATAGTACGAGGACCAACCCCTTTGTCCTGATGGAAACTGGACAACATGCAATACTCTGTATAAGTCCGCTGAGTCTAATAACTCAAAACCTGTGCATCGTAGGTTGAAAACTGTACTTATGGTTAAGAACTACTCCGTTGTTCAATGCTCCTTACCCAATCGTCAACTGATGTAGGTAAATGTCATCGACATAATATCAAAATGTTATATCTCACTTTATAAAAATAAACGTACAGATATATCATTTTGAAATTGGTGCACAACAACGGATACTCAAAACTAAATACATGCCTGCCGGCAATAACCCAGGCGACTTCTTCAAATATCACCAATTACAACGAATTCCGATATAATGAGGATGATCACCTAATTCCCAATAACTTACTCCCACTCATCATCTGTAAAACCATACAGATGTGAGAATCATACCTGGTAAATACATACCCTTGGAGTAAGTATCTAATCGGGAAAACAGTTTTCCTTTAACAATGCACTGAAACATGAAAATGTTTCGTAGGGGTATCCTGGTATTCCTAGTAATGCCTCTTCCATAATCCAATTCATGATTATAACCGTATATTTCATTTTCCATCTCTCCAAATCCCTTTATTTGTCTTTAGTCGTTACCTTCTGTACACCATCGTTAGGCTAAATGGTTTTCTTCCTTCCCTACCGTTCGGCACCAGCCTATGGTTTGGAAGAAGACTATCCAGTAAGCATAATAGGTGTACCCTCCTAAACTAAGGAGTACTCGTAACCTGAGAGAAGGTGATGATAAAAGACAACTGAATAATACCTTATTCTATTTCTCCTGAACTGGGGAAAAAAGCAAAGGTGAAATAGGAGTGGCGATGAAGTACGTGGTTTGGTCGTGAATGATAGCAGTCGTAATTTACTTTGCCCTCTTTCTAATCCCTTTATTTTTTCTTTACATATTACCTTCTGCACACCCTACTTAGGCTAATTGGTTTTCTTCATTCCCTACCTTTTGGCACCTGCCTATGGTTTGGAATAAGACTATCCAATAAGCGTAATAGGTGTACTCTCCTAAACCAAGGAGCCCTCGCAACCTGAGAGAAGGTGATAATAAAAGACAACTGAATAAACCAATTCTATTTCTCCTGAACCTTGATCCATCCTCGAAGAAGTCCCTTCGAGTTCGTATATAACTATACGATGGATCTATCCAATGGAAGTGGATGTCCGTAGTAATACGGGGTGTTCTGAGAAATGCAAAGGGTAAAAGAAGGAGTGGCAATGACTTATGCAACTCAGACAATCCAAAAGTCAGTATTTTAAGAAGGTTCGGTCAACTTGGTCACTGAGTCATAGTCTAGGGTCGGTCAAAGGTCACTGCCAAAGAGAGAGAGAGAAAAAAAACACTCTGCGTGCACTCTAACCTAGATCAGAATGGTTATGAATTTATCTAATCCGGAAACCTCCCACTGTACTGTCAAATTCTCCTCCAAACCTGAAAGAAGAATCAATCGGGATCACCTGAAGAGTAAACTAACTCATCAGTGGGAATCGGGATCCAACTCTCATCGCATGATAACGTGACGGAATCCACTCGTGTTATCACACTCCAGAAGGTATGCGCATGCCTGGAAAGTTTCAGTTTCTTTAGAAACTCCCGATATGATTTTTACCCCATGTTCTTATGATCTTGACGAAAGCCAACAAATCATAAGTCACATGTCAAGTTCTACCCGTCATATTCTTGTCGATTTGAACCCACCCGTACATACCCTTGACGAAAGCCAACAAGGTAATACGACTGTCCCAAACTAACACATCTATCTATGCAACAAATGAATACCCCAGCAGCTACCAAATACTATATCTTAACGAAAGCCAACAAACATAGCTTGAATACTACTGACCATCCATAAGACATGACGGAGGGCTACGGCTCGTTTTTGGCAAAAAACCTTTAATGTAATGGACTTGATCTTGTTGAAGGAACATGATAGCTTTTTATAAAAATATAGTGGCGAAAACCTTTTGCTAAAGAGGTCACTCCTGGTAAAGGGATCTCGGCTCTTTCCTCGTGGAATGAGGTGCAGGATATTCCAACTGAATACCGCGATGCAAAGCAACTTGTAATCGACTATAGTGAAGTTATTACCTTGATGCAAACTTCTGCCCAAAGGGTCACTCCCGGTGAAAGGATATCGGCCCTTGCCTCGTCGAATGAGGTGCAGGATATTCCAACTGAATACCATTGTGCAAAACAAAAGGAAACGTCTTTGTAATAACACTTTTTAAATTTGTTCCAACAACATCCAAACAGGTTTGTTTTCCTTTGCATTGATTAGAATCAACACAGTCCCATCAATCAATCACACCAGAAAATAACGAAAATAAAATGTACGTATATGCCATCTGCATTCGTCACTGGGTCCTGTCATCACCCGTTAGGTTACTTAACTAATGACAGAGCGGGGACAGGACTAGCGCGGGTGCAAAACATATACAACATCTACTAGTATATATACCAATATACAATAATCGCTCCAGGCGTGATAATATGCAACATTACAGAAAAGTAATAAGCATCACAGAACAATACAGATAATCTGGGATCCCCGGGTTTCACTGAGCCGCTGCTGAAACCCGACGTTCCCCTGGTCATATGGATAGCCTGTGCAATGAAACCTAGACCCCTACGGGTGCGGCAAGTTACCCGCCAAAACCTGAAGCGAGGCAGCCCCCTACAGCATAGTGAATGGACCACTCTGCACTTCACGGAATCCGGTAACTTGAGCACCCTTCCTTGGGTCAACCTGTACCCCCTACGAGTGTGGCGAATAGTCTGCCAATACTAGAGTGAAGCCCTTCTGCCTCTCAAAGCCATGAGATGCGGACCCGTTGCCCTCCAGAACCCGGCTATCCGTGCACCCCGTCGCGGGGTAAACCTAGTACAGAAATAAATAATATGTACAACGGGTACATCGACCTCAACCCGGTCGTGCCCCAAAAGAATATTATACAACAGGCAGTGACGGCAGTTCACATGTTGGACGCTCGCCCCGCAATATCAAATGTACAAATAAACTCAAACTGCACTATCATTGCACACTGCTATCCACCACGATAAATCCGCAACATTACAACACAACACAGAACATCAACGCGAATGTCACGTTCGCAAACCCGTCTAAAAGAACTATAGCAATCAGACGCGGTTTACCGCTCAAATGACATTCACGGTCGGAGATATAATGTAAGTACTGTAAGCTAACACGTTTAAATTTCGATCGATAAAACTTCCCGAAGTGGGCCCCACATGCATCTGCTGTACAATAACAAAATCTGGGCCCAAAAGAACAGTACCAGATACCACAATTTCCAACAAAGAAACACCAGAATAAAAATGGCCATGTGATTCACCAAGACTGCCGCGGTTCCGCGGTCAAAGCAAGGCTTTGACCGCGTTTCCGCGGCGGTACGGTCGGATCACTTGGTCGTGTTTCTTCTGTATTCTTAAAAAAGCCTGCTTGATTTTCTGGTATGGTCAAAATGATTTTTAGACCCCTTCTAAAATCAATAGAAACTTTTGACTTGAAATTTTCGGTTTTTGAAAATCCGTTCGATCGATATTTTAAACGCGTTAGCACAAATTAGTAAAGCATAATAGCAAGGCTCTCATACCATGTAAGTCTACGGTAGCGCCCCGGCCGTAAATCTGAAGCCAAATGCGGAACAAAAACTTTTATAACTGGCGCTATCGCATACTATAACCCGGATCTGCCATTAACGCTAAACTAACAAACTGTAAAGAGGGTAGAAAGGTTATACCGAACGATCCGAGTCCTTCGTTCTTTAACCATCATTCCACGCTCCGTTGCGGCTGCTCCGATCTCGTCGATCTCCGATCTCCTCATCCAGGTGGCACCACGTCGTCGGATCTTTAAACGGGCTCCCGCCTCTGACCCGAGGCAACTCGGTCATCAAGTTTGCTAAAAGAGATGACCAAGATTGATGTAGAGAATGAGTAGAACACTTTGTCTCGCTTCGTCTAAACCCATGGACGAACGGTTAATGAAGTTGCCAATTGAGTCGGGTGATGGAATGAAAATGAGCTATCAAATTTCCATACACCTAAACTATCATAATCTTTTAACCAAATGAATCAATCAAGTGAGAGTATATGGAAGAGGGGAGGGGCCGGCCACATATAAGGAGGTGGGGGTGAGTGTAGGAGCAAAGAGGTAACCATAAGATAAAAGAGCTCACACAAAATATCTTAAGGTTAACAAGAAACATTAATGCTAAAGGATGACTCACATTAACACATCATCACCACAATTAATGCTTAACAATGAATCACCATATCATTAAATGCTAACCATGAGTCACCAAATCTAGAACCTTCTAGAACCATGACTCACCCAAGAAAAGATAAATCCGTATTAAACCGAATGTCAAATACGGATGATAGAAAACTGGAAACTGGCAACTTCCAAAAGTGATCTCGAAACGAATTTCAGGATAACCCCGTAACAGTATAAACATACCCGCATTTGTATTACGACCGAATACAAATGCAACTGAGACAAAGATATTATATCTACACAGTATAATACTCGGATCCGGCTTAAACCAAAGCCCACCAGTATTATCTGCCCGAAATATGACACGTGCGTAAACGCACGTGCATTTTCCGAACCCTGCCATAAAACCATACGGCCTCTACAACATTTCGTCCGAACTTGAGAAACTATTTGTGGGGGACTCTAATGACTCGTCAGTACCCTGGCAGTGGGTTTAACCACAAGCCGTCAGCAGCACTAGCTGTGCGTAACGGCTGCCCATGGACTGACCTCAAGGCAGGCCGATGAGCGAACTCATCCGGAAATCCTACTGAGCCTAACAGTGACAATGTATATACAGTCCGGTCCGTTCGTCTATGAGCATCGCATATCCTGCCTAGGGGGCTAGTAACGTCAGACCCCCAATAGCGGTATAAGTCGTGTCGGAGACAAGCCCTGAACACCCTGAGAAACTACCGGTGTATCTACCATTAATTCTCACCTGCCTTGGCCAAGGACTTGGTGTAATGGCTTTCCTAGACACAGCGCGATCTCTACCCCCAATACCGAGAGAGACGAATCCCTTGTCGATCCGCTCACGTGCCTCCATGTGGCTCGGGACTGTACCCTAAAACTACCTGTTTGCACGACTCCTTTGAGCTGTGGTAGGGTAGAAATCAAAGCACAGTGGGAACTCACACGAGACAAATGACGACCTCAGGTCGATGAACTAACCTGTACACATGTCACCAGGGAACTGCTATCTGACGATATGTATAATACCAACTAGCAGATTCCCGGCGAGTCCTGTCCGGTGTACTCATAACCCAATGAGCACCTGTATACATCTTAGGTGATCCAACTGATTCCAGTGGCTTGTGAGACCGTCCACCGCCCCTCGTCGGGGTCTCGACTGTATACACTAGTCTACTCCGGAGTATCAATGCCCTGTCTCGCAACTCCCACGACTATGGACCACAATTAAGGATATGCTTATAAACCACCCAACTCTCACGTATATGATCATCCTCATACTGTTGGTAGTCAAGCAAGATCCTAAGGGCTCTATCAACATGTACCAGTGATTAGTCACCAGAACCTGTACACGGCTGATAAAGGTAAACCAGATAGCATACTATTATCTCGAGTAAGACTTTCCTACCGGTATAGGTCCTCCGCAATCATTGCAATCGCGTACCTGCGATCCAATAATTGACTTTGAGGGCACTATATCCAACATCCTAGACCCCTACGGGTGCGGCAAACTACCTGCCAAATACCCAAAGTGAAGCAGCCTCCCTCAACAATGTGAGTAGGCCACTCAGCACTTCAACGTACCCGGTAGTTTGTGCACCCCACCTTGGGTCTATCCTAGGAGCAAAAACAGTAAAAGAAATAATATACAATGGCGGCTACAACCTCATCCCGGATGTGCGGCCATAAAAATAATATTACATCAATTTACATATTACATCAAATGAAAGATAAAGAAACTCTCATCTCACAAAACCTCGGCTATTCATCCGCGACAATCCAACAAGTTCATATACACAATCTAAATACATTACAGATCACAGATATACACAACCCCCACTAATCGACGTATAGAGATTAGCCGACGTTCAGTACATATATCACATTACAGATATAACCATTTAGCAAGAGTTTGTAGAACTTCGATCAAAACACCAATTTGTAACTACCCTAAACATAACATTGTTCTCTGGAAACTCTGGGCAGAAACAAAACATCTTAAAAATCACAAAACCAATACAGAGAACCCCTAGAAAAATTTGGTGCGCTGCCGAGTCGACTCGGCCGCAGAACCGCGGCGGATCGCTTGGATCGGCCGCGGATCCGCGGTCAACTGAGGGACTCAGGCGCCCAAATTTCTTCAGTTTTCTCAAAAAACCCTGCTTGTATTTTTCATGTCAGTTAAAATATTTTTGGGCATGTTTTATAAATCGACAGAAAACACAAGTTTTTAGACGGATTTTGCGATTTTTCCCGGATCGAAGTTCTAAACACTTTGCTAACAGTTAGTTGTTGTTTAGCTAGGCTCTGATACCACTGTTAGGTCCACATTACCCACCCCGGTTCTTTCGGGAAGGCGAAATAAGTAAAAATCAAAATTTTCCTCAATAGGTAACGTGGACTATCCATGAAGGATCTTTGCTAAACAAAAACTAACAAAAGATACAAGTTTTAGCTACTATGTAGAATGGTTATACCTAGGTCTTGAACTCCTTCTCTTCTTTTTGTGGTTCTCCTCCTTGCTTGCTCCTTGTAGTGGTTTGAGCGGCTCCTCCTCGTAGTCTCCTCTTTGCCGTAGATGGATCCACCCGAGGGCCTCGAACTTGAGCTCCTATCTCAACCTAAAGATAACTAAGATGCTTGGTTTGCTAGACCTAGGACTTTAAAGTAGAGAAGAGTTATGGTGGTTTTGTCTCAAAGGTTCATGATTTCCAGCTCATGGAACACTTGAACTTTGAGAGAGGAAAAGGGAGAGCTTTCTTTCAAGAGAGAGAAAGAATATGATAGAATGAGCTCCCATTTTGCAACCATGCTCACAAAAGTGAGAATAATGATGATAATAATAATAATTAAGAATTGTGATGGTTAGTTTATGAATGACCATTATCATTACATTCATTTAATGCATTTTGCAAAGAACAAGAAGCATCATTGAAAAGAAATGATGATGGTCAACAAGTCCGCAATGGTCAACCGATCAACAAAATCAACAAGTCAACAAAAGTCAAATGTTCAACTCAACAATGACACAATAATTCTTAATTAATATTATTAATCATATTCCTCATTCTCATTAGGGTTTGGAAAAAGTCAACGGTCAACAAGTCAACCAAAGTCAAATGGTCAACAATCCTAATGAGAAAGCTCTGCCTCTGCCTCTGTCAACTGTGCATACACACCCGCATCCGTGTTCCGAGGAACACGAATACACTGAGACAAAACCAATCCCAAAACAAATACTAGGATCTGGTTTAAACCAAAGCCCGTTAGTAATAACTGCCCGGACACCAAACATGCGCAAGTGCGCGGATGTGAACGAACCCCGTCGCAAAACCATGCGACCTCTACTCTGTTTTGCCCAAAGGCTAGTAACCCTCTGTGTGGGACTCTAACGGCTCGACACTACGCTGGCAGTGGGTTTAACCACAGGCCGTAAGCGGTACTAGCTATACGTAACGGTCCCCAGGTAGATGTCGATAAGAAGACTGATGAGGTGAACCCATCCGAACTCTTACTGAGTCTAAATGTGACAATCTCCGTACAGTCCGGTCTGTTCGTCTGAGAGTATCGCATGGCGGGCCTAGGGGGGCAGTAAACGTCAGTCCCCTAATAGCGGTACAGGTCGTTTCGGAGTGTAGCCCAGAACACCCTGAGAAACTACTGGTAACACTACCAGCAAATCTCGCTTGCCCTGGCCAGGGACGACTATGTGTAATGGCTCTCCTAGACACAGCGTGATGTCAACTCCCAATACCGGGAGAGTCGAATCCTGTCTAACCGTCACTGCCTCCAAGTGCTTCAGGACTGCACCCAACTACTACCTGTTTGCACGACTCAATAGAGCCATGGTAGGGTAGTAATCTAAGAACAGTGGGAACACACTCGAGGCGAAGTGACAGTGTCAAGTCAGCGGACTAAGCTGTACTCATGTCACCTGGGAACTGTTAACTGACGATAGGTATAATACCAACCAACAGTTCCCGACGAGTCCTGTCCAGTGTACTCGTAACCTAACGAGCACCTGCATACTATCTCCAGTACGACGTACTGATGGCTGTGGGACAGACCATCTCCCCTGCTGGGACGAGAAGCGTATGCACCAGTCTACTCTGGAGTATCAATGCCCTGTCTTGATAATCCTATGACTAGGGACCAAAATAAGGATGTGCTTATAGACTACCCAGCCCCCACTAGTGTGATCGCCATCACAACACCGGTAGTCAAGCAAAAGATCCTAAGGGCTCCATCAATATGTACTAGCGATATGTTAAAAGAAACATATACACATATTAAGATAGAAACAAACCAAGTAGCATACTACTATATCGAGCAAGACTGTTGTAAACCCGTATATATATCCCAAGCCTCCAAAATGTATTATACAAACTAGTACTATACAATAATGGTCTCTACGGCATATATATCTAACATGTATCACATACTTTGGATTTCATGCCTAACAAAATGAATTCCTTAGACATCACATGCCTAACAATTATAAACCCCGCATTTTAGTCTCGATATTGAAAACATTTTTCAATAAAACGTCGGATAATTCAACAAGATTCCCGATAACCTGATTGAATGCTCGTCGGAAACTTTAGTAGACGGCCGCACCCCCGATGCCGTCAACGAAATGCACTTAGGCAGAACACCGCGGCCGCGAGCATCCAGGGGGATGCTTTTAGCAATGGGGTTCTCCTACAGTCGCTTGGTCGGGGATATAGGGCGTGGCTATCTAGTATGGTTACCCGGCGAGTGTTCGCGTATGCTACGTGATTGCGATGGACTTTTGATCCATATCAATATTCCGTGGCAACCGATCAAATGAGACTAAACTGCTAGATTTATAAAATTCAAACTAGTTATCTCATAACTAATTATGTGGATTCCAAATATTATATCACAATCACAGATAACTAAACGATGTTAAACTTTTCGATCAAATCAACAAACACCCAATATTTCCCTATAAGCTCAACACTTAAGCGGAGTTCAAAAAGTACCCAGAACATGCCACAACACCTATGGACCAACCGTAGAAGGGTCAACCCTTGCCTCACCTGTAGCGCCGCGGAACTACCACAAACCCTAGGGTTTGGTGGTGTTCCCCTCCGAACGGCGGCCGAGACATGGGCTGTCTCGCCTGAGGTTCGGGGCAGATGCTAATAGGTGCTATCCGTCCACCTCTCCGAAGATGCCAAGTTGATTTATGGCACCGTGTATCGAAGGTTTAAACGGATGCGTCCGATGTAGCAGACTTCGTCAGATTCCCCCTCGTCTGAGGGGTTTTTGATTGTGGGGACGCTCTTCCCTGCAGGCGCAAGCCCCTGCAGTTAATTACGCTACCGCATCTCGGTAACAACTTTCTCCTTCTCCAGCTGGTCACTTCGTGTCATGGGTGTTTGTTTTGTTTGTGGTTGCCCATGGATTGTATACGGAGACCAATTTATGTCGTCGCCCGTAGGACGTGGATTAGTCCAAATCCGTGTTTTCTTAGATTTGGGTTTTGGGTTTTGGTTTGAGGATACGTTAGCCATATTTGAGGCTAAGATCAACTCAAATGTTTGTTAAGGATACGTTAGTCCAGTTTGAGACTAAGATCAACTTAACGGGATCGTTTAGATCCGACAAAAGAGCGTTTGGGGCTCGATTGTTCCAGTTTAGGGACATGGTGGTCCATTGTATGTATGGCCGTCGGGACCCGTCACCTCTCTGACGTCGTTGAAGGATTACAACGACAGATGTCAGAGGAGTTCAGAGATGTACCCTTGAACCAAAGTAGATTGGGGGGATTTATAGTCCAATTTGGGACTAAAGTCTGTTTGAAGGTTTAAAGATACGTTAGCCATATTTGAGGCTAAGATCAACTTAAACAGGATCGTTTAGATCCGACAAAAGAGCATTTGGGGCTCTATTGTTCCAGTTTAGGGACATGGTGGTCCAATACCAGTTTAGGGACATGGTGGTCCATTGGTAGTTTAAGGATGCATAAGTCCATGGGTTTAAGGACCCCACAGTCCATATGGGTGTGTTTAAGGACGCATTAGTCCGTTAGTTTAAAGACGCATAAGTCCGCGGGTTTAAGGACCCCACAGTCCGTATCTTGGTTTAGGGACGCATAAGTCCATGAGTTTAAGGACCCCACAGTCCGTGTTGATGTGTGGTTGTCGGGACCCGTTACCTCTCTGAAGACGTTGAAGGATTACAACGACAAATATCAGAGGAGTTCAGAGATGTACCCTTGAACCAATGAGTTGGTTGAAAGAGCAGATGTGCTCAGTTCAAGATGATTTGAGGACTTATGGCCAGTTTGGGCTAAGTCCAACTATGTTTGAAATATTGGCCCTCTGTTGGTCCATTGAAGAAGAGGGTTTGCCTCTAAAAACTTAGCCTATTGGGCTAAAACCAGTGTTAAACACTACAGACCAACAGTGTTGAACACTGGGAATAAGATTAGCAAATTAGTGTTAAACACTAAAAGATAATCAGTGTTAGCAACAGGGCTTTCAAATTAGTGTTAACACAAAAGCAAATCGGTGTTAAACACCGGCAGCAGAGATTTCAAACTAGTGTTAAACACTAAAGCAAATCAGTGTTAAACACCGGGAACAGAGTTTTCCAATTAGGGTTAATCACTAAGAAAATCAGTGTTAAACACTGCAAATAGAGTTTTCCAATTAGTGTTAAACACTAAGGAGGGAGGGGTCACGTGCGGACACGTGAGAGCGCCCTGATTTCCCTTATTTTATTCTGCAGATCAGTGTTTAACACTTTTAATTTCCTGGCCATCACGTGTGGGCACGTGATGGAGGCCCCCGCTCTGGTCTGTTAGAATGCTCATTAGGGGTCACGTGGTGACACATGAGGGCGTCCTAAATGTGGAGCCAGATCTCCTTTGGGTTTATCCTCAAATCTGCGAATAAGTGTCAAACACTTTTATTTTTATTTTAGAGCATCACGTGTTGGCACGTGATAGGGATCTGTGCGCCAATTGTTAAAGCATTTGCTGAGGGGTCACGTGATAACACGTGAGAGCGCCCAAAGCTTTCATTCCCTTTGCTTTTTCTTTCTGCGTTCTGGGAGTCACATGGGAGCACGTGGGGTGATGCTTCAAAGTTCTTTGCAGGGGATCTTTTCAAGGGTCACGTGGGGACACGTGACCCTAGTTCTTTTCATGAACAGAGATCTTTTAAGAATTGAATTCTTTGTAGGGTTAAACCCTAATTATGATTTTGGAGGAATTAAATTCCTATCGTGAAAGAATTAAATTCTTATTTAGGATAAAACCCTGATTTCTTTTCAAAGGAATTAAATTCTCAGATATGTAAAAGAATTAAATTCTTGATTAGGATTAAACCCTAGTTTTGTTTTAGGAGAATTAAATTCTCAAAACTCAATTCTCCTTCTAAGTTTAGGATCTGCATGGCAGGATCTCAACCCGATGAGAATTAAATTCTCATCCTATGGGGAGATGTGCTCTGTACAGATCTTCAACCAGAAGAAGAACTAAGTTCTTCTTTTTTTTTTATAAGAGTTAAACTCTTGAATTTTGAGAATTAAATTCTCTTTTTGAAGTTAATCTTTTCCCTTTTCTCACCTAGGGTTTTTCTTTTGCAGAGAATTAAATTCTCCTCTCTCTGTTTCTTCTCTCTCCAAGGTAGATCCCCTTCTCTTCTCTTCTTGGCTCCTATTTATAGGAGAAGGAAGAGAATCAATTTGTTTAGCAAATCTCTCATTAAGAGATTTGATTTGTATGTCGAGAGATTTTATTTGCATTCATCATTAATCTGGGCCTTTAGATTGTTAAGTGAATTTTATTCACCATTGGATTTTAAATCCAAAGATATCCATTTGTTATCTCGGTCAGATTTAGGGGGGAAATCTTTCCAAGTCCAAGATTTTTCCATAAATTGGTGATTTTTAATCACCCTTGGATTTTTAATCCAACGGTCCCCATATACCTTTTCCATTTGGAAAGATTTGGAAGCTTTTAGAATTTAATTCTATTAACTGTAAGGCTTTCGAAGCCAGTCACGTGCTGACACGTGACCCTTGGTCACGTGTGAGCATGTGACCCCCAAATTGGTTCCTTTAACAGCCGCTTGTTTATGTTGTTGTTTTAACCATCACGTGTCAACACGTGACCATTGGTCACGTGTAAGCACGTAATACCTCGTTGAGGTATTTTCTGACTTTTAGAATTAAATTCTATTCATTATTTTAAAGGCCTTAAAAGCCCATCACGTGTCTGCACGTGACCCATGGTCACGTGTGAGCACGTGATGCCCCATTGGGGTCTTTTCTGAGTTTTTATTATATTTTTTAACTCCTCCAGCGGGTTCTTAAAAGTCCATCATGTGTGGACACGTAATTCCTCATAACTTTTGATCCCGGATGAATTACGAGGCCCATAATATATCAAATCGAAGGGTTTTTCGAGCCGCTTTCAATACCATCAGAATTTATCTGTTTCTCATTCGGGAATTTGTCAAAAAACAGCCCAGAAGATACTGGTTCCCATTTTCTTAAGCGTATCGCTGCCATTTGATACCTTGGACTCTTTTGCGCAGAAATTTTTGGCGGGAACAAATGCCCCCCACTACTTTGCCCATGTAAGCATATACGTAGGTGAAGTAGTGCAGAGTAATGCATAGCGTATGACCAGTTTCGGGTTGGTATATAACTTTCAGAATCTTGATCTGAGAAGATAACGAGCGGACACAAGCGTCGTCATTTATCATTGACTCAAATCTTGACTCTTAAGAGATATAGTTCCAAACCCTTAACTCCATAAGCCACACCCTTCTATCTCTTTATGTCTTACTCTGGCGGGAAGTAGTTTATATGCTCATGAGCTTCTCCATTTCAGTGGCATGTAGCTTTGGCAAGTGTGGCTCATAGATGGTCCATCTTGACCTCTTTGCAGGGCAGTGATGGCTTGGGAGACAGGGGTAGGATCTGCCACCTAAGACTTTTCAACTTTACGAGCCGTGAGGGTCTCATAAAGACTTTTCTCCCTTCGAGTCGAAAGGATCCCGCAGGTGTATTTTCTCCTTAGGGGTCGTGAGGACTCCTAAGTGTGTTTTCTCTTGAAAGTTGTAAGGATCTCACAAGAGAATTTTCCCGCTTATAAGTCAAGAGGACTCGTAAGTGGTTATTTCCCTCCTAGTCGAGATTCGACTTTGGAGAGTGTGACCCGTGGATAGTATGCAAGAGACCGTTTTGGGCCGACTTGCAGGGTCCCAGTGCTTAGGAAACAGGTTTTTTAATCCCTATTGCCTAAGGCTTTATCTCACGAGTCGAGACGAATCGAGAAGTTCTCGCAAAGACATCAATTTCCTCACGAGTCGAAACGAATCGAGCAGATCTCGCAAGAATATCCTAACGTCACAGTTAACCTCTGCTCTTTACGACAGAAGTCCGTTAGGGTCTGTGGTACTTAGGGTTTTGGCCGTCGTACCGTCGCATGAGCTGATATATTCCTCGATAGGCAATCTTGCTGTTCGAGTAGCCCTGCGACTGCCGTGTCTCTGATCCCTTCGGGGGCTGGACAAGACGTCTTCAAGCAATCCTCCTTGGCAGTTTGACCGTCGAAAGAGCAAGCGTTAGGAATTTGCCATGCCGCTTTTTACTTGAGGTTAGGCTCATTTTGGAGAGCCCCGATGAGACATAACCACTCCGCGCTGGTGTGGGATAATCTCCGATAGTCTTTCAGGCTTTATATGACTTGCCGTTAAGACCCTGAAGTTAGGAATTTGGCCTTTGCTTCGTTTTGCTGGCATTGCATCCTCTGTATCAAGACGAATGTCACGGTTGTCTCTAGGTTGCTGGTGAACCGTCGAGGTTTGGAACTAGGGATTTTGCCGTGGCTCCTTTTGGTGATGTTGCGTCTGCTGTATCGAGACGAACGTCGAGGTGGTGACTACTCCGCATTGGTTCGAGATGATCTCCGATTGTCTCTCAGGCTTTATATGACTTGCCGTTAAGACGTTGAAGCTAGGAATTTGGCCTTCGCTTCATTTGCTTTGTCATGTGCGAATCCTGTTGGAGGAAGAACGCTGTCGTGACATCTCGTCTGCTGTATCGAGACGAACGTCGAGGTGGTGACCACTCCACGCTGGTGTGGGATGATCTCTGATGGTCTTTCAGGCTTTATATGACTTGCCGTTAAGACGTTGAAGCTAGGAATTTGGCCTTCGTTTCGTTTGCTGGCATTGCGTCCTCTGTATCGAGACGAATGTCGCAGTTGTCTCTAGGTTGCTGGTGAACCGTCGAGGTCTGGAACCAGGGATTTTGCCGTGACTCCTTTCGGTGATGTTGCGTCTGCTGTGTCGAGACGAACGTCGAGGTGGTGATCACTCCATGTTGATGTGAGATGATCTCTGATTGTCTTTCCGGTTTTATATGACTTACCGTTAAGACCCTGAAGCTAGGAATTCGGCCTTTGCTTCGTTTGCTGGCATCGCGTCCTCTGTATCGAGACGAATGTCATGGTTGTCTCTAGGTTGCTGGTGAACCGTCGAGCTCTGGAACCAGGGATTTTGCCGTGACTCCTTTTGGTGATGTTGCGTCTGCCGTGTCGAGACGAACGTCGAGGTGGTGACCACTCTGCACTGATGTGGGATGATCTCCGATTGTCTTTCAGGCTTTATATGACTTGCCGTCAAGACCCTGAAGCTAGGAATTTGGCCTTCACTTCGTTTGCTGGCATTGTGTCCGCTGTATCAAGACGAATGTTGTGGTGGTGACCACTCCATGTGGGATGGTCTCTGATTGTCTTTCCGGTTTTATATGAGTTACCGTTAAGACGTTGAAGCTAGGAATTTGGCCTTCGCTTTGTTTGCTTTGGCGCGTCCGAATCTTGCTGGGGGAAGAACGCTGGGGTGAAATTTCATCTGCTGTATCGAGATGAACTTCAAGGTGGAGCTGGGATTTTGCCGCCGCTCTACTTTGTTTTGACCGTGAGGTTTTCTGTTGACGTTGCATCTGCATCCTGATGAACCACGAAGGAATGCCATTGTTGACATTGCGTCTGCTGTATCGAGACGAATGCTGAGGTGGAGCTGGGATTTTTCCGTCACTCCGCTTTGTTTCGACCATGGGGTCTTTCATTGATGTTGCATCTGCATCCTGCTGGACTGCGGAGGAACGTCGTCGTTGACATCTCTTCTGCTGTAACGAGATGAATGCTGAGGTGGAGCTGGGATTTTGCCATCGCTCCGCTTGATGGTGTAACATCTGTGTCTTGTTGGAATGAAGAGGCACACCGTTGTTGGTCTCCAGGCTGTAGATGTGGCTATTGAGATTTGGAACTAGGGACTTTGCCATGGTTCCGTTTCTTTGCGACTCTGGGGTCGGTTGTTGACATCACGTCTGTATCTGGTTGGAGTGAGGAGAAACGCCGTTGGTGATCTCTAAGTTGTCGATGTTGACGTCGAGACCCTGAAGCTCGGGATCTTTGTTTGCTTCTTTTGTTGACATTGTGTCTGCGATATTGCGACAAATTTCGAGGTTGCCTCTAGATTGTCTATGAACCGTCGAGATTAGGCTTCACTTTCTGATGGAGCCTGGTGGGGAAGTATGGTTCCCTCTTTGTTTGTGCCCCTGGATTGTATACAGGGATCGATGTGATCTCACCTGTAGGGCAAAGAGTTTCATTCTTTCATTTTTTTATTCTTTCCGCGATGCTCTATCATTTCAGCTTTTTATATCGCGAAAATCGCGATTGCCCAATCATTTCGGCTATTTTTCGCGGTGCCCAATCATTTCGGCTATTTTTCTTTTTACTCGCTGCTTTTTATTGCGAGTTGCCCAATCATTTCGGCTATTTTGCATGCATACATTTTTACTTGCTGATTTTGTTTGCAAGTTGCCCCATCATTTCGGCTATTTCGTATGCATTTTTTTTCTTTGACTCGCTGATTTTTTTTTTGCGAGTAGGGGATTTGGGATCTGATACCAATCTTGGCATCAGCATCGCTGCGACTGGAATATTGCCAGGAGCAAATCATCATTTGCCGTGAAAGGACTTAGAATTTGATACCGGTTTAGGCATCAGCATCGCTGCGACTGGAATATTGCCAGGAGCAAATCATCATTTGCCGTGAAAGGACTTAGAATTTGATACCGGTTTAGGCATCAGCATCGCTGCAACTGGGATATTGCCAGGAGCGAATCATCATCTGCCTTGAAAGGGCTTAGAATTTGATACCGGTTTAGGTATCAACATCGCTGCAACTGGGATATTGCCAGGAGCGAATCATCATTTCCCTCTGTCGATGTTGAATAAAGATGGCTTAGTAAACAGGGTTAAGGGTCCTGTCGACTAAGGCTTTTGACTTCATGAGCCGTAAGGGTCTCACAAAGGTATTTCTCCCTACAAGTCGTGAAGATCTCGTAGGTGTGTTTTCTCCTTAGGAATCGTGAGGATTCCTAAGTGCATAACTCCTTATAAGTCGTAAGGATCTTACAAGAGAGTTTTCTCCTTATAAGTCGAGAGGACTTACAAGGGTTGTTCACCATATGGACATATCCCTAGTCACGGATGGGACTTGGTTAGGGAAATTTTTATTCGCGCCCGTGGATTGTATACAAGGGTCAGCATTGAGCCGCTTGTAGGGAAAAAAGGTTGTGGGGGTTGCTTAAGAACAGGTTCAGGTCTCTGTAACTTAAGACTTTCAAATCTTATAAGCCGTGAGGGTCCCATAAGAGAGTTCTCCCTACGAGTCGTGAGGATCTCGCAAGTGTAATTTCTCCTTAGGAATCGTGAGGATCCCTAAGTGTGTTTCTCCCTTGTGAGTCGTAAGGATCTCACACAGGTGGTTTCTCCTTACAAGGTCGAGAGGATCCTGTAAGTGTCTTTTAACGAGGTTGCGCCCTTTCGGGTTTTCATAAACACTCGCCGGTAGCCCTGCTGTTTTTACTCACAGAGTCCTTTCGGGTTTTCATCCGTACCCATTTTGCTTGTGGACATACCATTTTTTTCTTATTCTTTTTTTTCGTTTTTCTTTTTTCTTAAAACGAGGTCGCGCCCTTTCGGGATTTCACGAACACTCGCCGGTAGCCCTGCTGTTTTTACTCACGGAGCCCTTTCGGGTTTTCATCCGTGCCCATTTTGCTTGTGGACGTACCGTTTTTTTTTTTTTTTTTTGGTACCACGTCAGCCTGAAGATGCTGCGGGTTGGGAGTAGTTTAACGACATTTCGGTCATTTGCAAGTTTTAGGACATTGCAGTCCACCGTTAGTTTAAGGACGTTTCGGTCCGCCGTCGTCGTATTTGAGACGCATCTCTAGTTTATTGACTTTTCGGTCTATGGGGCTTTCCCTATGAATGAGCATGATGCTCCCGGCATATCTACCCTTTTCGGAGCATGTTGTTGTGGCGGGTTTACTTTCCACTTTTTGGGCAGCGCGAACTTGCCCTGTTGGTATTGGTCTTCAACCCAGTTTTTGAAGACGTAGCAATTTTCGAGTGGGTGACCCATTACTCTGTGGTAGGGACAATAGTTAGGATTGTTAACGTCACCTGGTTGCAATGGACGTTTTGAATCTGGCAGAGTGATGAGCCTGCTGCGCACTGCTAGCTCGAACAATCTCTTTGTTTTATCTTTGGGAAACGAGTAAGGACGTTTCAACTTCTCATTAAGGTATCGCGGCTTGTTGTTTTGACGACAAAACGGCCTCGGGTTGGCTGTTGTTGAGTGTTGGCAACAAAGGCCGTTTTTTCCTTTTCCTTTCTCATTTCGTTTGCTCCGTCGTTTGCGGGTCCGAGATTCTTTCCGGGTAGCGTGAGATTGTACGGCTGAACGTTCTCGCAACTCTCCAATTCTTTTGTTTTAGAAATGAATTCCTTGAAGAGAGGGTTGAGGGCGGCTTCTTCGTCAGAATCGCTTCCAAAGGTGAGAACTCGTGATCCCCCGGGCTCGTCCCTATGACAATTGCCGACAACTCTTTTATGCTCATCTGTCGTATTTTTTCGCTGTCTACGAGCTTCACGCTTTGTCCTGTTGAAGTGTTGTCTGTGAGCGACATATCCTTTCCACCAACACTTAAAGCAGTTGCAGTCTTCAGTAGGATGTGTGATCCTCTGATGATATAAGCAGAAGTTAGGGTGTATGTCCGTTTCATCAAAATGTATACCACCAGGAGAATTTTCTCTGAAAGAGGGCGGCCTCATCCCCATTGATATGGCTTTGGCGAATCGTTTCCTTGTCTTGATCCTGCTTTCATTTGCGGCGGATGTATTTTGATCTGGTGGGAGTGTTTCGACCCTTTCGTCCAGTCACCGGCGTTTGGCCTTTCAAATATGGCCATCTCGCGCTCCCGATCAGCTTTACTTTTTAGACGAATCTCATCTAGAAAAGCGTCGATCATTTCGTCTGACGGCCACACGAATTCCGGCTCAGGCTCTGCCCCCAGTTTCTCAGTGCAAGGAGTTTTTTCATCGTCCGTAAATGAATGGGAGATCAAGTGGCAAGTTGCCCCTGGTGCGTCCATCTTCTTTGGAGTGTGCGGCTGTGGTGGGTTTACTTTCCACTTTTCAGACAGCGCGAACTTTCCTTGTAGGTACTGATCCTCGATCCATCCCTTAAAGACGAAGCAATCCTCGATCGGGTGACTTACCGTTTGGTGGTAAGGGCAATAATTGGGATCGTTGACATCGCCTGGTTGCAGCGGACGTTTTGGACTTGGCAGATTAATGAGTCTGTTGCGCACTGCCAGCTCGAACAGTCTTCTCGTTTTATCCTGAGGAAACGAGTAAGGACGTCCCAGTCTCTCCTTGAGGGATGGGCGTGTACGCATATTGTTTTGACAGACAACCGGCTTTAAGTTGCTCGACTGTTGTTGAGTATTAGCGACGAAAGTTGCTTTCCCTTTCTCCTTTTCATTCCGAGGGTCCGTCTTTGAAGGAGATGATCTATGATCCATCTGATCCATTTGGGCCAACTTGTCAATCAAAGCCTGGAAAGTAGTTGGCTTGAAGAACATCATGAATTGCGAGATGGTCGCTTGCGGATCAAGAGTGCCCACGAACATGCCTACCGCAGGTGCTTCTTCGATGCGTTGTTCGCACTTCGACCATAGATTTCGCCATCGTGTCGTGTATTGAACCCACGTCTCGCCTGGCCTTACCCTGGCATTAATCAGTGCCGTGATCGGGGTGCGTCCGCTAGCACTCGCGAATCTTTGTGTAAACAGTAGCTCCATCTCCACAAATGTTTTGACAGAGTCGTTAGGTAGCTCCGAATACCATTCAAAGGCTGTTTCTGCTAAGCTGCCGACGAATTGGCGAAGCAGCAGTTTATCATCGCCTCCAGTGTTGCCGCATAAGGCCCTGAACTGGGCGACATGCTGATGTGGATTCCCTGTCCCTTTATATACGTGGAACTTAGGGATCGTATATCCCGGCGGGTAACTGATTTGGTCATACCAGCTCGGATAGGGCCGTCCGGTTCTAACAATTTGCTCAGCCGCCTCACTTGCTTGATGAGCTCGTATTTGCTGAGCTATATATTCCTCCAGGGCAGCTTTGGAAATTGTCTCCTCCTTGGCTGTTGACAGAGCCGGTGGAGGATTCGATGTCTCTCCTTTGTTATCTTCAAGGACAATCGGAGGATCTTCAGCAGGAGGATCTTGCTGGATCATCATCCCTACCATATCTTGGAAGAGAAGCGCCATTTGTTTTATGTTAGCCGCTTGCTCCGCGGCTTCTTTGTCCTTCTTTTTGAGGACTCTGCGTAGGTAGTCAGTGTCAGTTTCTTGTTCATGACGCTGCTCTGATGATGCTTCCGAGCTTTCTTTTAGCCCGGTAAGTGCGGCCATTGCAGTCATCATCTCCTGAAGCTTTTGTTGCTGCTCCTGAGCTTTGGTCATGGATCGGGTGAGTGGTCGGTGACCCGTCGAAGCGCGGCTATCCTCCTTTTCGGAAGCCATATAAACGGTGTGCACCACTATGCCCCCAGACTTGTGGCGTTTGTGCTCAGCGCTTTTACGGTTCGCCATGTTCACATGGGCTTTTTGCGGCCTACTTTCCTTTTGAGTGATTGACGTTGAGGGAGCCATTGTAGTGGGCACCCAGCCAGCTGTCACTTTTTGTGACTTTAAGTAGTCCTTGTCCTGCTGAACCTTCATCCTTTTCGGTCGGCGGAGATAGTCTTGATCGATCACTGACTCTTGGACCTGTCGCCAGACCCTGTAAATTTTAGAGGACAGCCGTTGAGGGGGCTGCTCCAGCTTCTTCTCTGGAGTATTCTCCACAGGTGAAGGATTTCTCTTCAGCACTGCAGTAGGAGAGTTTCTGCGCACCTTGTTGAGCAGTTCAAAGCTGTTCTCGGTTGGAACAGCAGCATCGATCCCCACCATCGGAGCTGGCGAAGTTATCCCAGAGGGGGAGTTGCCCTTAGCCTTCCTTACCCGGCGCCAGTGACGACGGCGAGCATGTCGAGCGGACGGCGTTGGTTCAGCGATGGGGATAGCTTTGTCTTGCCCCCTGTCCAGATGAAGCGCTGCTGGTTCCAGTCTCTTGAAGACTGACGTCTTTTGAGTAGCGGTATCCAATCTGTCAAAGACAGACCTTCGAGCAGGAACGGGAGCCAGAATAGTCAGTCTTGTGAAGACCGACCCTTTGGCAGGAGAAGTCGCCTTGACGACTTCAGGAGCAGGGATGGCTATCCTCTTCGGAACAACCTTTTCTGGTATTGCAGGCTTCTTCATGGGCCCACATGAGTTTTGGCCCAGTTTGCTGAAAGCAGAGGCATTGGGCTTGGGCGACCTGTTGAGAGGGGCCGCGATAGTTGTAAGCCGATCGAAGACCGACTTCTTCGGAGCTTCTTGCGATGGTAATGGGGCATTGAAGCTCGTTGGTGGGATCATGGTCCCGAAGAATAGCCCAGTGGTGGCCTGAGTCACCTTTTCCACCTGCATAGCGAAGATGGAGGCCGCTTGGGGCCCATAAGTCACTCCTCCAGTAAGGACGGAGCGAGAGTTGGAGTTGCAGGTAGTGCAGTTTGAAGCCATTGATCTTCTGCTTTCTGCACGGAGCAAGACCCCAAATCTTAGTACCTCGAATCCACAGGCAACCACAGTAAACCGCGATTCGTTCGCGAACACGACACACGAAGTGTGGAGTGGAAAGAGGAAAAGGTCCCACCGGGCGTGCCAGAATCTGTTCCCCTCCGAACGGCGGCCGAGACATGGGCTGTCTCGCCTGAGGTTCGGGGCAGATGCTAATAGGTGCTATCCGTCCACCTCTCCGAAGATGCCAAGTTGATTTATGGCACCGTGTATCGAAGATTTAAACGGATGCGTCCGATGTAGCAGACTTCGTCAGATTCCCCCTTGTCTGAGGGGTTTTTGATTGTGGGGATGCTCTTCCCTGCAGGCGCAAGCCCCTGCAGTTAATTACGCTACCGCATCGCGGTAACAACTTTCTCCTTCTCCAGCTGGTCACTTCGTGTCATGGGTGTTTGTTTTGTTTGTGGTTGCCCGTGGATTGTATACGGAGACCAATTTATGTCGTTGCCCGTAGGACGTGGATTAGTCCAAATCCGTGTTTTCTTAGATTTGGGTTTTGGGTTTTGGTTTGAGGATACGTTAGCCATATTTGAGGCTAAGATCAACTCAAATGTTTGTTAAGGATACGTTAGTCCAGTTTGAGACTATGATCAACTTAACGGGATCGTTTAGATCCGACAAAAGAGCGTTTGGGGGCTCGATTGTTCCAGTTTAGGGACATGGTGGTCCATTGTATGTATGGCCGTCGGGACCCGTCACCTCTCTGACGTCGTTGAAGGATTACAAAGACAGATGTCAGAGGAGTTCAGAGATGTACCCTTGAACCAAAGTAGATTGGGGGGATTTATAGTCCAATTTGGGACTAAAGTCTGTTTGAAGGTTTAAAGATACGTTAGCCATATTTGAGGCTAAGATCAACTTAAACAGGATCGTTTAGATCCGACAAAAGAGCATTTGGGGCTCTATTGTTCCAGTTTAGGGACATGGTGGTCCAATACCAGTTTAGGGACATGGTGGTCTATTGGTAGTTTAAGGACGCATAAGTCCATGGGTTTAATGACCCCACAGTCCATATGGGTGTGTTTAAGGACGCATTAGTCCGTTAGTTTAAGGACGCATAAGTCCGCGGGTTTAAGGACCCTACAGTCCGTATCTTGGTTTAGGGACGCATAAGTCCATGAGTTTAAGGACCCCACAGTTCGTGTTGATGTGTGGTTGTCGGGACCCGTTACCTCTCTGAAGACGTTGAAGGATTACAACGACAAATATCAGAGGAGTTCAGAGATGTACCCTTGAACCAATGAGTTGGTTGAAAGAGCAGATGTGCTCAGTTCAAGATGATTTGAGGACTTATGGCCAGTTTGGGCTAAGTCCAACTATGTTTGAAATATTGGCCCTCTGTTGGTCCATTGAAGAAGAGGCTTTGCCTCTAAAAACTTAGCCAATTGGGCTAAAACTAGTGTTAAACACTACAGACCAACAGTGTTGAACACCGGGAATAAGATTAGCAAATTAGTGTTAAACACTAAAAGATAATCAGTGTTAGCAACAGGGCTTTCAAATTAGTGTTAACACAAAAGCAAATCGGTGTTAAACACCGGCAGTAGAGATTTCAAACTAGTGTTAAACACTAAAGAAAATCAGTGTTAAACACCGGGAACAGAGTTTTCCAATTAGTGTTAATCACTAAGAAAATCAGTGTTAAACACTGCAAATAGAGTTTTCCAATTAGTGTTAAACACTAAGGAGGGAGGGGTCACGTGCGGACACGTGAGAGCGCCCTGATTTCCCTTATTTTATTCTGTAGATCAGTGTTTAACACTTTTAATTTCCTGGCCATCACGTGTGGGCACGTGATGGAGGCCCCCGCTCTGGTCTGTTAGAATGCTCATTAGGGGTCACGTGGTGACACGTGAGGGCGCCCTAAATGTGGAGCCAGATCTCCTTTTGGTTTATCCTCAAATCTGCGAATAAGTGTTAAACACTTTTATTTTTATTTTAGAGCATCACGTGTTGGCACGTGATAGGGATTTGTGCGCCAATTGTTAAAGCATTTGCTGAGGTGTCACGTGATAACACGTGAGAGCGCCCAAAGCTTTCATTCCCTTTGCTTTTTCTTTCTGCGTTCTGGGAGTCACGTGGAAGCACGTGGGGTGATGCTTCAAAGTTCTTTGCAGGGGATCTTTTCAAGGGTCACGTGGGGGCATGTGACCCTAGTTCTTTTCATGAACAGAGATCTTTTAAGAATTGAGTTCTTTGTAGGGTTAAACCCTAATTATGATTTTGGAGGAATTAAATTCCTATCGTGAAAGAATTAAATTCTTATTTAGGATAAAACCCTGATTTCTTTTCAAAGGAATTAAATTCCCAGATATGTAAAAGAATTAAATTCTTGATTAGGGTTAAATCCTAGTTTTGTTTTAGGAGAATTAAATTCTCAAAACTCAATTCCCCTTCTAAGTTTAGGATCTGCATGGCAGGATCTCAACCCGATGAGAATTAAATTCTCATCCTATGGGGAGATGTGCTCTATACAGATCTTCAACCAGAAGAAGAACTAAGTTCTTTTTTTTTTTTTTTATAAGAGTTAAACTCTTGAATTTTGAGAATTAAATTCTCTTTTTGAAGTTAATCTTTTCCCTTTTCTCACCTAGGGTTTTTCTTTTGCAGAGAATTAAATTCTCCTCTCTCTGTTTCTTCTCTCTCCAAGGTAGATCCCCTTCTCTTCTCTTCTTGGCTCCTATTTATAGGAGAAGGAAGAGAATCAATTTGTTTAGCAAATCTCTCATTAAGAGATTTGATTTGTATGTCGAGAGATTTTATTTGCATTCATCATTAATCTGGGCCTTTAGATTGTTAAGTGAATTTTATTCACCATTGGATTTTAAATCCAAAGATATCCATTTGTTATCTCGGTCAGATTTAGGGGGGAAATCTTTCCAAGTCCAAGATTTTTGCATAAATTGGTGATTTTTAATCACCCTTGGATTTTTAATCCAACGGTCCCCATAGACCTTTTCCATTTGGAAAGATTTGGAAGCTTTTAGAATTTAATTCTATTAACTGTAAGGCTTTCGAAGCCAGTCACGTGCTGACACGTGACCCTTGGTCACGTGTGAGCATGTGACCCCCAAATTGGTTCCTTTAACAGCCGCTTGTTTATGTTGTTGTTTTAACCATCACGTGTCAACACGTGACCATTGGTCACGTGTAAGCACGTGATACCTCGTTGAGGTATTTTCTGACTTTTAGAATAAAATTCTATTCATTATTTTAGAGGCCTTAAAAGCCCATCACGTATCTGCACGTGACCCATGGTCACGTGTGAGCATGTGATGCCCCATTGGGGTCTTTTCTGAGTTTTTATTATATTTTTTAACTCCTTCAGCGGGTTCTTAAAAGTCCATCACGTGTGGACACGTAATTCCTCATAACTTTTGATCCCGGATGAATTACGAGACCCATAATATATCAAATCGAAGGGTTTTTCGATCCGCTTTCGATACCATCAGAATTTATCTGTTTCTCATTCGGGAGTTTATCAAAAAACAGCCCAGAAGATACTGGTTCCCATTTTCTTAAGCGTATCGCTGCCATTTGATACCTTGGACTCTTTTGCGCAGAAATTTTTTGCGGGAACGGGTGGCGGTTCCGACGGTCACAGAATCGAGTTAGGGTTTCTTTCTTCTAGAGGAATCACAGAATCACCTGCATGATGTTCTGAAGATTTTAAACTTGGAAAAATCCAACATTTGGAAAATTTCCATCGAGAGAAAAATTGGGTTATTGATATCCGTTCAAACTTTTTAACGTCGTCTAAATAACCCGAATAGATGTTAAAATTACGACTATGAAACACTCTGAATTGCCTTTGCACAAAGATAATATCACATGCAATTTTAGTGAAAATAAGCAACACCTGAAATACCAAAATCCAGAGACCAGAACACAGTAAAAATTTCAACCCAGAACCAAGTTCCAAAACCGGCCGGCCGGATTTTCAAGCTATGTGGCCGGCCATTTTCCGGCGAGAGGGACTAAATTTTTTACTGTGTTCATGTTATATCTTATATAACATTCTACAGTTGCTTAAAAAAAATTTGACACTCGGAAAATTTTGACAGAAACTGGGTCTTTGTTTCGGGTGTTTCGGGGTTGTTTCGGTTTCGTAATTCTACAAACATCATATAATTCTCTAGCATGGCTCTGATACCACTGCAGGGTTCCCTAGGGCGGTAGCAAGGTTTCGGGAGGCATCGTCCATGCCAATTTCAAATTTTTGTCGTACTAAATAATCCTAACCTAGAATCTTAACTAGAGATTTAGAAGAACAAGCATGTAAATATCTATACATCTAAGTGAATGAGAAATACAACCTTTATAGACCGGTCCTTCACTTTAATGGCTCCGTGTAGTAGTCCCTTCGCTCCAAGTAGTGAACTCCCAGACTCTAGAAAGGCTCCACAAGATGAACGGAACAAGCTTGCTTGAAGTTTTCGAGGCCGAAGATGATCTACATCGAGGAGACACCAACCCAAGCTAGCTCTTCATTAAATTAGGGTTTAGTGAAGAAAACACCCTAAACTAAATGGCTAGTATAGTAGAGGATGATGATGAAGGAATTTTTCTCACTTTAGATTTATTTTTCTCACAATATTTCTTCATCTCTCCAAAAAATAGAAAGCTTTTGGAGATGAGGAAAAAGATGAAGTGGAGATGAGAATGAAACTCATAAGGTGAGAATAGCAACCATGGGTGAATTAGTGTCATACACTAACTCATGTAGAGTGGCTAACAATAATGGTTAGGTTAATAAATATCTATAAGTAAAACAAAGTTAGTGGACTAAGTCAATGGTTAGCATAAGCTTCTCCAAGCTTCTAGCTATGAAAATTTTCCAACCATTTTGAATTACTTGGATAAATAAAAACCCTAGGATTATCATAAGCATGGTGTGAGTCTCATACACCCATGTAGCATGTGGCATCTAGCATGACACAAAATAATGTACATTAATATATATCACATATATACTAAATGTACACAAGTGAGAAAAAGAAATGTTTAAGTGAGCTAATATTAGTTAATGTAAATCAATATATCAAATATATAAATACACATTAAATTATTAAATCAACACTTGATTTAATAATCCGGCTATATCACATACAACCGGCTAATATCAAATGTAACAACTTATCGAATCAACACTTGATCCGATAACCTGGCTATATCACATATAACCGACCGATAACACATATCGCGAGAATAGAATATGGTATCACATACACGTATTAATCTCGGTCCCGCACATATCACATATGTGCTTCTACTTCGTTTCGCTTGAACCAGGAAACCTCTGTGTAGGACTCTAAAGACTCGTCAATACGCCGGCAGTAGGTGGTGATCATATCAGTCACCCACAAGCCGCAAGTAGTCTGCTAAACGTAACGGCCACCCGGGTATTGAGCGATCAGAAGATCAACAAGCAAGCCTACTCATACTCCTGCGAATCCAATAAGTAACACTAATTGTACAGTTCGATCTCTTCGTCAGATATGTCACATACCACGGCCTGGGGGTGGTATAACGTCAGACCCCAATAGCCTGATAAGTCATGCCGATATGAGGTCCATAACGATTCATGAAACTACTGATAACACTTACCAGTAGATCTCAACAACCCTACCCAGGGATTTCCTGTTATTGCCAATCAAGCATAGCGCAACATCAACCCTAAATACCGGGAGAGACGAATCCCCTCCTATCGCACATTGCCTCCATGGGACTCGGGACTGTACCCAAAAACCACCGTTTTTCATGATCTCTTGAACATGGTATAGTGGAAATCAAAGCACAGTGGGAATCACACAAGACTCTATGACAATCTCGGGTCAACAGACTAACCTGTACCAGTGTCACTAGAGAACTGCTATCTGACGATAGGTATAATATCATCTAGGAGTTCTCGGCGAGTCCGTTCAGTGTACCCAGTCTCCACTGAGCACCCGTATACCATCTCTGATGTCAAACACCAATGGATATGGGATCATCCATCGCCCATCATATGGGTCAAGAAGCGTATACGCTAATCTACTCTGGAATATCGATGCCCTGTCTCGATACTCCCACGACTAGGAACAATCTAAGGATGTACTTACCGACTACCTCTTCCCCAATAGTATGATCTGCATCATAATCCTGGTAGTCAAGTACTCATCCTAAGGACTTTATCAGCATGTAATAGAGAGACAATAAGTGTACATGTTAAGATAAAGTGCAACCAGATAGCATACTATCATGTCGAGCAAGAAAGTCCTCCCTATATATGTCCAAGCATCCACAACAATATACATCGCATGTACGGTAATGGCCTTTAGGGCATACATATTACTAACACTAATTTAATTAGAACCAAATTCAAAAATCAAGCAGTTGTTTCCAGTGCATATCGACTGAATGGAAAAAGGCCATGCGGCATTATTCATCAAGAAGTGCACTTACGGATGAGTAACCTGAGAGAGAAGCAAGTTCTAAAATATATTACTTACGACAGAATACCTAGCATAAGTATCTGCATCTTCGATCACTTCGAAGATTCCTGATACTTGCAATGTTTGGCTCTCTACTTTATTCTTATAACAATAACTTCTCAAAATTTGGACCTTGTATTTCAACAAAATACGTATCTAAAAACCAGAGAAGTCATAAGTAAACGGAATATAGTATGAGTACCAACCCCTTTGTCCTAATGGACATCGGACAACATACAATACTTTGTATAAGTCCTCTGAGTTTAATAACTTAAACCATGTGCGTCGTAGGTTGAAAAATATGTTATGGTTAAGAAGAATTACACCGTTATTGAATGCACCTTACCTAATCATCAGCTAATAAATGTAAATATCATAAACATAATTTTAAAAAGTTATATCTCACTTTATAAAATAAACATACAGATATATCAGTTTGAAACTGGTGCATAACAACGGATATTCAAAACCAAATATTTGTCGTTAGGCAAAATCCAGGTGATTTCCTCAAATATCGCCAATTACAAATAATTATGATATATTTGTTAGTTATATGTATGCCCTAAAGGCCATTATTATATACGTGATGTATATTATAGTGGATGCTTGGACATATATAGGGAGGACTTTCTTGCTCGACATGATAGTATGCTATCTGGTTGCTCTTTATCTTAACATGTACACTTATTGTCTCTCTATTATATGTTGATAAAACCCTTAGGATAAGTACTTGACTACCAGGATTATGATGTAGATCATACTAGTGGGGCAGAGGTAGTCGGTAAGTACATCCTTCAATTGTTCCTAGTCGTGGGAGTATCGAGACGGGGCATCGATATTCCAGAGTAGACTAGCGTATACGCTTCTCGACCCATATGATGGGTGATGGATGATCCTATATCCATTGGTGTTTGACATCAGAGATAGCATACGGGTGCTCAGTGGAGACTGGGTACACTAAACGGACTCGCCGAGAACTCCTAGATGGTATTATACCTATCGTCAGATAGCAATTCTCTGGTGACACTGGTAAAGGTTAGTCTGTCGACCCGAGATCGTCATAGAGTCTTGTGTGATTCCCACTGTGCTTTGATTTCCACCTTACCATGTTTAAGATATCGTGCAAAACGGTGGTTTTTGGGTACAGTCCCGAGTCACATGGAGGCAATGAGCGATAGGAGGGGATTTCGTCTCTCCCAATATTGGGGGTTGATGTTGCGCTATGCTCGATTGGCCATAACAGAAAATCCCTGGCCAGGGTTGCTGAGATCTATTGGTAAGTGTTATCAGTAGTTTCTCGAACCGTTATGATCCTCACATCGGCATGACTTATCATGCTATTGGGGTCTAACGTTATACCACCCCCAGGCTGAGATATGCGACATATCAGACGAAAAGACTGGACTGTACGGTAGTGTTACATATTGGATTCGCAGGAGTATGAGCAGGCTTGCTTGTTGATCTTCTGGTCGCTCAATACCCGGATGACCGTTACGTTTAGCAGACGGCTTGCGGCTTGTGGGTGACTGATTTGATCACCACCTACTGCCGGCGTATTGATGAGTCTTTAGAGTCCTACACAGAGATTTCCTGGCTAAAGAGAAACGAAGTAGGAGCACATATGTGATATGTGTGGGGCCGAGATTAATACGAGTATGTGATACCGTATTCTATTCTCGCGATATGTGATATCGGTCGGTTATATGTGATATAGCCGAGTTATCGAATCAAGTGTTGATTCGATAAGTTGTTACATTTGATATTAGTCGGTTGTATGTGATATAGCCGGATTATTAAATCAAGTGTTGATTTAATAATTTAATGTATAATTATATATTTGATATATTAATTTATATTAACTATTATTTTCTCACGTAAGCATTTCTTTTTCTCACTTGTGCATTTAGTATATATGTGATATAAACATTTTTTTGTGTCATGCTAGATGATACATGTGACATGGGTGTATGTGACTCACACCATGCTTAACATAATTAAGAGTTTTATTTATTTAAAGTAATTCAAAACTGAGTGGAAATTAGTCATGGTTGAAGCTTAATGGAAGCTTTTAGAATCATTGACTAAGTCCACCAATTTTGTTTTACTTAAGATATTTATTAATCCAACCATTATGATTATCCATGGTTTAGTCTCTACATGAGTTAGTATATGGTGTTAACTCACCCATGGTTCCCATTCTACACTTGATCTTTTCCATGGTTGCTTTTCTTCATCTCTTTCCTCTAGCTCTCTTGCTTTTTGGGAGGTGAAGAAAATGAGTGAGAAAAATATTTCTAAAGTGAGAAAAATTCCTACTTCATCATCCTCTACTAGATTAGCCATTTATTTTAGGGTGTTTACTTCACTAATTCCATATTAGTGAAGAGGTACCTTGAGTTGGTGTCTCCTCGACGTAGATCATATTCGGCCTCGAAGACTTCAAGCAAGCTTATTCCGTTCATCTTGTAGAGCCTTTCTAGAGTCTGGGAGTTTACTACTTGAAGCGAAGGGACTACTATACGGAGCTATTGAAGTGAAGGACCGGTCTACTAAGGTTGTATTTCTTGGTCACTTAGATGTAAATATGTTTACATTCTAGTATTATCTAATTCTCTAGTTAAGATTCTAGGGTTAGGGTTGTTTAACATGGAAATTTTTTTAAATGGCATGGACGATGCCTCCCGAAACCTTGCTGTCGTGCTAGGCATTCCTACAGTGGTATCAGAGCCATGCTAGAGAATTAGACGATGTTTGTAGAATTACGAAACCGAAACACTTGAAACAATAACCTGGTTTCTGTCGAAATTTTAAGAGTGTCTAAAAAATTTTTAAGCGGTTGCAGAATATTATATGAGATGTAACATGAACACCACAGAAATTTGAGCCTCACTCGCCGGAATTTGGTCGGCGACATGTGTTAAAATTCCGAGCTCACCGGTTTTTCTAGGGCATTTTGGCTTCAAATTTTTATGGTGTTCCAGTCTCTGGGTTTTGGTGTTTCAGGTATTGCTTGTTTTTACTTATATTTCATGTGATGTTATATTCCTGTAAAGGCAAATCGGAGTGTTTCGTAGTCGTAATTCTAACTTCGTTTCGGGTTATTTTAGAAGACGTTAAAAAGTTCGAACGGATATCAATAACTCATTTTCTCCCTCGCTGGAAATTTTCCAAGAGTTGGATTTTTCCATGTTTAAAATCTTCAGAAAATCATGCAGGTGTTTTCTATGGACCCTCTAGAAGAACGAAACCCTAACTCGATTATGTAACTGTTGGAACCGCCACCAAACCCTAGGGTTTATGGTAGTTCCGTGGCGTCATAGGTGAGGTAAGGGTTGACCCTTCTACGGTTGGTCCATAGGTGTTGTGGCATGTTCTGGGTACTTTTTAAACTCCGCTCAAGTGTTGAGCTCTTTGGGAAATTTTGAGTGTTTGTTGATTCGATCGAAAAGTTTAACATCGTCTAGCAATCTTTGATTGTGTTACAATACTTGGAATCCACAATATTTAGTTTTGTGAAAACTAATTTGAATTTTATAAATCTAGCAGTTTAGTCTCATTTGATCGACTGCCACGGGATTTTGATATGGATCAAAAGTCCGTCGCAATCACATAGCGTACACGAATACTCGCCGGGTAACCATACTAGGTAGCCACGCCCCATAGCCCCGACCAAGTGACTGTAGGAGAACCCCATTGCCAAAAGCGTCCCCCCGGATGCTCGCGGCCGCGGTGTTCTGCCTAAGTGCACTTCGTCGACGGTATCGAGGGTACGGCCATCTACTAAAGTTTCCGATGAGCATTCGATTAGGTTGTTGGGAATCTTATTGAATTACCCGACTGGTTATTGGAAAGTGTTTTCAATATCGAGACTAAAATGGGGGGTTTATAATTGTTAGGCATGCGATGTCTAAGGAATTCATTTGGTTAGGCATGAAATCCAAAGTATGTGATACATTGGGTTTATGATGTCTAAGGTGGTTGCGGATTCTAATTGTTGTAGTTTTTCACTTTCTTTTCTGCGACCGTAAGTGTAATATGTGGTGTATCGCCGGTTTTGTTTCTATACGTTAACGACAATTGGGATACGCATATTTACTTACGTTGATGACATATGATGTTATGTGTTGCTGTGATATGTTATATTGGATCGTCGTGTATTGAATAGCCGGGGGTTTTTATGTGAGATGAGAGTTTTTTCATTTTCATTAATTTAAAAACTTGTATGTAATATTCTTTTATTGGGGCACTTCCAGGTTGAGGATGATGTCACCATTGATGTATATTATTTTCTTTTTCGCATTAGGATAGACCCAAGGAGGAGAGCACAAGTAACGGGTTCTAGGGTCTAGTGGGAGACCATCTCGAGGGGTCGAGACCGGGTCTCCTAACTCTAGAATTGGGAAGGTTGCTTACCGCTCTCGTAGGGGTCTAGGGATGTGGGTTTGGCTATTCATCGCGACCGTGGAATCCACATATTTTATTGTCTTAATTAAAACACGGAATTCCTAGTATATCCAATATTTCATATGTGTTCTTCTGCTGCTGATATTCTGTGATGTGATCACTTGATATTCTGAGACGAATGCTTATATTATATATATGATATATAATAAATATTGCTGCTTTCGTTTCTTCTGTGATATTTAGGAAGCATAATTGATGGGACTTCATTAATGAGATAAATGAAATAAAAGAACCTAAAGATGTTATAGAAACTTGTTTTAAAAACTAGTAGCTCTAGTTCTTACTTTGCATAGCGGTATTCCTTGTAGAATATCCAACACCTCATTCGATGAGGAAAGAGCCGAGATCCCTTCACTGGGAGTGACCTCTTTAGCAAAACTGGCAGATGCTACAACCCACTTAGTTTTGTCTTTTGATTGCTTTTTTAGTTCATGCTTTGCATTGTGGTATTTGTGAAATATCCAGCACCTTATTTGATAAGGAAAGAGCCGAGATCCCTTCACCGGGAGTGACCTCTTTAGCAAATCTAGTAAAACCCTCAAAAACACTCCTTTTCAAAATCATTCAATTCTACAACGATATCAAGTTCATTACGCAAAGGGTTTTCTTAAAAACATGTCGTAGCCCACCTTCATTTCAGATAAGGACTGTTTAGTATTCGTGCTGCATTTGTTGACCTCTGTCAAGGCGTAGTGTGCGGTAGCTGATTAGTGTTTATCTACAAAGCATATGATGTGATTGGATTAGGGTAATCGTACCTCTGTCAAGGGTCGTGCGGGTGGGTTTAATTCAATCATGAAATGGCCGGTTGAACTTGACTAGCGCACTATAGTTTGTTGACCTCTGTCAAGGTCATAGGACGCTAGGGGTAAAATATTATCGGGAATTTCAAGTGTTGAAATTTGCAATGAGATTGCATACCTTCTTCGAGATAGTTGGATCCTGATACCCACTGCGAGTAAGAGTTACTCCTGAGAGAGTTTTGCACATTACAATTAGCCGATCAAAGTAGGTGTCTAGAAAGGTGTTAACGGGGTTACACCCCTGGGAAAACGAAGTTTATTTTAATTAGGTCCGTGCGAAAGCATGGGGAACCTCCCTCAAAGTACCAACACTGGCCTGGCCGAAAGATTGGCGAACTTATAGGGTGTAATTAATCCCAGCTAGTCTTACCTTTTAGAGTTTGATGGAAGATTTGATAAAAATAGTGGGAGACATCCTGATTAGATAAAATAATAACCAATCTGATCTTGAAAGAGCATACGCTGAGTGTTTTCTTCTCTCTCTCTCTCCTGGTAGCGACCATGTCACGCCTTAATCAAGATAATAATATGGATGCATAGACCAAACCTGCTTATTATACTGAGCTGGAGAACGTTAGTTCCGCTCTATCTTATAATTGTTATAAGTCCGAGAAGGAAATAGGGGAATACCAGGATTCCCATGCCACCCAAACGAGGAATAAGCATGATGATGCATATTCTTCGGGTGTGTTCGTTACTAAGAATTGTTTCTAAGTCTCCTCTACGTTCTAGGTATGAGATACCGGATTAGGATCCCACATATGTAATCTGTTACATGGGCTACAAAAAGGTAGAGAACTAGGATTGGGTGATATGTCTCTAAGTGTTAGAGAATGGTGCAATTGTTGCAGCCAAACTAGTTGGCAAATATCACCTTGTATTACCAAGTGGTAAATACAATGATTCTGAACAAATGTTATTACATGCCGAACTGATATACAATATTACATCAGTTTCTTTATTCAGTTAAAGAAGGATATAATTCTGTATTGGGGATAATGTTGTGAACATTTTCCTGAATCAAGAGTTGATTGGATCAGGCACGTTATGTAATAGCATATACATTCTAAATCAAACTACAGTTCAAGGTATATAGAACACACACAAAAGGAGTAGTTCAGAAATGAACGAATCTTTCTTGTGGCATTATAGACTAGGTCATATCTATGCGGAACGACCAGCTAAGTTACATAAGGATGAATATGAGAATCTGTTCGAATTCTCATCTTATGATACTTGCCAGTCCTGTCACAAAGGTAAAGTGACCAATACTCCGTTTACTGGAAATAGAGAAAAAGTTACTGAACCCTTGGGACTGATACATGGTGATGTATACGGTCCTATGTCTACAAATGCCAGGGTTGGTTCTTTGTACTTCATTACATTCATCGACAATCTCTCAAGATTCGGACATGTGTTCATGTTGAAACACGAGTCTGAAATTTTTGAGAAATTCAAGGAATATAAGCTTGAACTTGAGAACCAGATGGGTGGAAGTATTAAAGTCCTACGATGTGATCGATGAAGCGAATACTTGGGCATGGAGTTCCTGGATTTTCTAAAACAGAGAATAGGATTCTCTCTCAGCTTACCTTCGTATATACCACAGCACAATGGTGTATCGGGGCGGAGGTATCGCACCCTATGAGATATGGCACACTCTATGATGAGTACTGCTGAGTTACCTGTTTTTTTTTGGGTGTTATGCACTTGAGAAGCTGCATACTTATTGAATGGGGTTCCATACAAATCAATTCCTACCACTCCATATGAGATATGGTATGGGAAGAGACCATATCTTAAACGAGTTAAGATATGGGGTTGTCCGACCTATGTTGAAAAGCAAAATCCGGAAAAGCTCGAGACAAGGTCAGTTCGGTATAAGTTTGTTGGATATCCCGAACATTTGCGAGGGTATATCTTCCACCTCACTAAGGAGCAAAAGGTGTTTTGTTTCTCAGCATGCTACCTTTTTAGAAAAGGAATTTCTTATGAAGAAATTAGTGGTCATGAGGTAGAACTGGAAGGAGTTCCAGCTAGACAAACTAACGGCTGATGATTTGGCGAAACCAAAGGAATCAATAGTCTCCAACGAACCTCAGCATCTCCGTGAATGTGGTAGGGTTCCTCATCCACCTAAGAGATACTACGGTTTCCTCGGTGATGGTGGGAGCGAGGATTGTATCATGGTAGATGATGACCCAACTTGGTTCAGGCAGGCCATCACGAGTGGAGACTCTGTGAATTGGCTGGATGCTATGCAATCAGAGATGGAATCCATATACACCAACAAAATATGACTTTGAATGTTGCACCTAAAGGGGTAAAACCCATTGGGAGCAAATGGATCTTGAGAAAATTCTTGGTGTAGATGGAAAAGTTGAGACTTTCAAAACTAGACTTGCAGTAAAAGGTTTTCGTCAATAACCAGGTGTGGTTTATGATGAAACATTTTCTCCAGTGGCTATGCTTAAGTCCATCAGGATTAAAGCATGCATCACGGAGTTGGAACATCTGTTTTGATGTGGCAGTCAAAGAGTTTGACTTCATCAAAAAGGTAGATGAACCTTGTATATACAAGAAAGTTGTAGAGAGTAAGGTTGTCTTCTATGTATTATACGTAGTTAACATACTCTTGATAGGAAATGGTTTCCTATGCTACACTCGGTCAAGCTCCTCTTATCATGAGGATTCTCCATGGAAAATCTGGATGATGTAAGTGCACGGCGGCGCCCCGGCCGTCAACCCGACGGCCAAATGCGGAAGCGGTGATAAACTTTAATTTTGCGAACTTAGCAAACCGGCACCACCGCGCACTAAACCCCGGATCGGGCCATTAAACTAGATCTAGCTAACAACAAGACGGTTTAGAGATATACCGAGTGATCCGAGTCCTCCGGTCTTCTCGTCGTCGTCCCTATCTCCCGCGGATCCTCCGGTCATCACATCCTTGCCGGAAGGGCACCACATCGCCTGCATCTTTTACGGGCTCCCGCCTCTATACCGAGGCAACTCGGGCGCGAAGTTGGCTAGCCGACGCGTCCAAGACTTGCTATAGAATAGTGTAGAATAGTTGTCTCTTTGGGGTTTAGTGTAGTTGCCATGATGGAGGAATTTGAGCATGCAAAGGAAATGAAAATGGAGCCTCCATCAAAGATTGAGCTCGGCCACAAGAAGGAAAAAACTCACTGGAAAAATGTGTACATTGGTGAAGAGTGTAGGAATTAATACCATGCAAAAGGAAATTAAAATACTTCCCAGCAAACACAAATGGGGGGGGGGGTCCACTAATTAAGCATGAAAGGAATTTCCACACACAAAATAAAACCTCTCTCTCTCTCTCTCTACAAGATATGGCCGGCCCCCCCTGCACAAACTTTTGCACAATGTAGCCTCTTTTTTAATTAATGCATCAACCCCTTTTTAAACTCCAGCACACACAAAATGGGCTCAATGCAATCAATATTAAATTAATCCCTCATCTCCATCATTCCAACAGTGGCCGGCCCATTTCCAATCAAATCCCAATTAATGCATGAATAGCAAAGAAGATTTCATAATCAATCCTTTTGCAAGAAACCCCCTCCACAAAATGTTAATTGCAAACTTGCAATTAACACCCTCCAACGAAAAGTCCGACCGGGAAGGAACAAGAGAAAACCGGCAGGAACGGAATGCAAACTGGCAACTCCAGAAAACTGGTCCCGTAATAAATTACAGGAAAACCCCGATACTGTGCATACACACCCGCATCTGTATTCCGTCCGGATACAAATGTAAAGAGACAAAATCTACACTTATCTAAAACTAGAATCCGGCTTAAGCCAAAGACGGCTAGTAAAAATCCGTCCGATCATGATCCGTGCAATACCGCACGTATCTGATCGAACCCTGCCATATCTCCATACGGCCTCTACAGCGTTTCGCCCGAAAGCTTGAGTAACTGAAAGTGTGGTGGACTCTAAAGACTCGTCAATACTATGGCTGTGGATTTAACCACTAGCACGTCAGAGGTATAAGCCAATACGTAACGGGCCACCAGCTATTGACCAAAAGGGACGTCGATGAGCGAGCTCATCCTGACACCCTACTGAGCCTGTCAGTGACAAATCCGTACAGTCCGGTCCGTTCGTCTATGAGCATCGCATGTCGGGCCTAGGGGGTTGGTAAAAGTCAGACCCCCAAAAGCGGTACAAGTCGTGTCGGAGTGTAGCCCAGAACACCCTGAGATACTACTGGAATACCTACCAGTAAATCTCCTGCCTTGGCCAAGGACTTTGTTTAATGGCTCTCCTAGACACAGCGCGACCTCACCCCCAATACCGGAAGAGACGAACCCCCGAAGATCCGCTCACTGCCTCCATATGGCTCGGGACTGTACCCAACTAAGACCTGTTTGCACGACTCCTTTGAGCCGTGGTAGGGTAGTAATCAAAGCACAGTAGGAACTCACACGAGACAAATGACGATCCTCAGGTCGATGAACTAACCTGTACACATGTCACCTGGGAACTGCTATCTGACGTCAGGTATAAGACCAACTAGCATGTTCCCGGCGAGTCCTGTCCGGTGTACTCATAACCCAATGAGCACCTGTATACATCTTAGGTGAACCAACCGACACCAGTGGCTTGTGAGACCGGCCACCGCCCCTCATCGGGGTCTCGACTGTATACACTAATCTACTCTGGAGAATCGATGCCCTGTCTCGAAACTCCTACGACTAGGGACCTTTTAAGGATGTGCTTATAGACCCCAGCTCCCACTTATATGATCGCCCTCATACTGCTGGTGGTTAAGCAAGAATCCTAGGGGCTCTATCAACGTGCAATAGTGACCTGTCAGGTCACCTAAAGCAGTACACGATGATAAAGATAAACCTGATAGCATACTATCATCTCGAGTAAGACTGTCGTACCGGGATAGGTCCTCCCTCAATCATTGCAATCACGTGCCTGTGATCCAATAATTGACTCTGAGGGCACTATCTCCAACAATCTCCTACTTGCACTCAAGGCTAATTATTGCGATGTCGCATACTCACAGCCCGTGTGATACCGAACACCCAACTCCTCTACTGGTCAGTCTCACAAAGCTCGTTTGTGAAACTATTGCGTTCAAGGAATAGCCTCAGCGAGTGGATCCGCCTTGATGTTTCTTTCTATGTCTCTCTATATCTCAAGTTCGCGGAGAAAACCATCTCCCGAAATGAGCAATACCTGTCTTAGAATGTCTGGATGTCTGATGGGACTTAGCTCATAAATGAACTCCAAATCCAAACTTCTTAGACTGTATCGTCAACTGAACTTAATCAGTATCCTGCGCCATGCCTCCCTCAGTATTGCCTTGGACCACTTGTCCAAAATACCGCCCCTCGTCAGAGGGAAAACTATAACTCTGACAACCTCTTTGTCGTCCATGTCACCTTGGAAGCCTGGAATGATAACAGCTTCCTGAATGAGGCTGTCGTTATCATATCCCTAGAACATCCACTTATATTCTAAAACTGCTTCCGATTGTTTCTCCAGGATTGGATCAATATCAACTTATTGCATCTAGTGCAAGAACAACATCTGGTGTGGTACTTGACATCTCATGATTGACTCAATTGCCTAAGCAAGTGATCTGCCAATCATGCACATCCCTATCTACTTTAGTCTATAAGACACCTTTAGAGAGGGTGACTCCATTACCTGCAGGTACACTACCATGCCAGGAGTCGTCCATTCTAAATACTCTTAGAATGCTGTCAAAGTACCCTGATTGGGAAACCACCCAAATCTAGATCTAAAACCATAGATCTAGTAACCAGTATGTCTGATATAATGTCCAAGTCCCATGTGGAGAAAACACTGTGTGACGACCAAAATATAACCGATCGTGGTATAGGAATATCACTTCCTATTACCTTCTCAACAGATCCATCCCCTATTCTGATGACGTCAAACCTATGACTGTCACATCAGAAACAGATGATCTAACTCCGCTATATCTTCTTTAGTCTATAAATAGACATAAGCCTGACGTCCACCAATGCTTCCGCTGCTCCCACTGACTACGAAAACCCTCTGGCAGAGTCATATAGATGTGCACTTCTAAAGCTAGTTTAGAACGACGCTATACTCATCCTCCTGCCGGGTCTCGCAGTCTGGAACAACAACAATGGCAAGTGTGGGTAAACAAGAACTTCCCTGTCACCGTCCTTGAGGCTACCGGAGTACCTCTCGGGTGCCTGAAGTTACCCACCTTATCTGCGGAGTGGCCAATGGAATGTCAAATCAGATTGAATCTTTAGGTTCCTTATCAAATCTTCAGTAATCGTTTGCGGTTCTGGAATCACTTCCAGTTCTACCATACTCCCACTACTGTTTTTGAAAAAATCCATTTTTATTAAAACTGTGGCGAGTCAAGAACAATATCACTATTGATCTTTCTTATGGTAGAAAATCAACCCTCGTCATAGCCTGGGTCAACCCACAAACAGCCATTACAGAAACGTGCCTTGAGTTATCCAGAGTCTGGTTTTAATCATAAGCCGGACAACTCCCCGTACCTTAACAATGTTAAGATATGAACTGTACTATATCCAATATAGAACCAGAGGCACTGATTTAACTGAACCAGATTCAAATCATGCAGCCGTCTCCAGTGCATGTCAACTAAATGGAGAGAGGCCGATCAGCGTTACTCAACTTAGGAATGCTTCCAATTATGAGTAACCTGAAAGAGAAGCAATTTCTCTTTATCATTACTATCAACTGAATACCATACACAAGTATCTACATCTTCGATCACCTTGGAGAATCCCGATACTTGCTACAACTGGTTCTCTACTCTATTCAAATACCTATAACTCCTCAAAACTTAGACCCTGTGTTTCTACGAAACACATGTCTATGAACTAGAGAAGTTAAAAGTAAACAGAATATAGTATGAGGACCAACCCCTCTGTCCTAATGGACACTGGACAACATACAATACTCTGTATAAGTCCGCCGAGTCTAACAACTCTATCACTGTGTGTCGTAGGTTGAAAACTATACTTATGGTTAAGAAGAATTACACCGCTGTTTAATGCTCCTTACCTAACCATCCACTGATATAGGTAAATGTCATCGACATAATATCAAAGGGTATATCTCACTCTATGAAAATAGACGTACAGATATATCAATTTGAAATTGGTGCACAACAGCGGATATTCAAAACCAAACATTTGCCGACCGGCAAACAGCCCAGATGATCTCCTCAAATATCACCGATTACAACGAATCCCAATATAATGAGGATGATTACCCTATTCCCAATAACTTACTCCCACTCACCATCTGTAAAAACCATACAGATGTGAGAATCAAACCTGGTAAATACATACCCTGGAGCAAGTGTCCAATCGGGAAATCAGTTTTCTTTTAACAGTACATAGTGGAACTGAAACATTGAAATGTTTCAATGGGGTATCCTGGTATTCCTAGTAATGCCTCTACCATTATCCAGATTCACAACTATAACCGTATAATTCTTTGCCACCTCTCCAAATCCCTTTATATGTCTTTAGTCATTACCTTCTACACACCCATTTAGGCCAATTGGTTTTCTTCCTTCCCTGCCGTTCGGCACCAGCCTATGGCTTGGAAGAAGACTATCCAATAAGCATAATGGGTGTACTGTCCTAATCCTAGGAGCACTCGCAATGCGAGAGAAGGTGAAGATAAAAGACAACTGAATAAACCTTATTCTTATTTCTCCTGGACCAGAATCCATCCCCGAACTGGAAAAAGTTCCTTTCGAGTTCGTATATAACCATACGATGGAGTATCCAATAAACTGTGGATCTTCGTAGTGATACGGAGTGTCCTGGAGAAATACAAAGGTGATTTAGGATTGGCGAAGAAATACTTGGTTTGGTCGTGAATATCAGTCGCAATTTACTTTGCCCTCTTACTAATCCCTTTCTTTGTCTTAATCTTAATGCCTTCTGCACACCGTTTAGGCTAATTGGTTTTCTTCATTCCCTACCGGTCGGCACCAGCCTAAGGTTTGGAAGAAGACTATCCAATTTGCATAATAGGTGTACTATCTCCTAAACCAAGGAGTACTCACAACTTGAGAGAAGGTAAAAGGGAAAAGACAACTGAATAATCCTATTCGTTTTCTCCAGAACCGGAAACCATCCTCGAATTCCTTCGAGTTCGTATCTAACCATACGATGGTTTTGTCCAATGGAAGTGGACGTTCGCAGTAATACGGGGTGTCCTGGAGAAAAGGGTAAAAGTAGGAGTGGCAATGAGGTCTGCAACTCTGACAATCCAAAAGCCAGTGTTAAGAAGGTTCGGTCAACTTGGTCTCTGAGTCAAAGTCTAGGGTCGGGTCAATGGTCGCTGCCAAAGAGAGAGAGAAAAGAAACACTCAGCGTGCACTCTATCCTAGATCAGAATGGTTACCAATTTATCAAATCTGGAAACCTCCCACTGTACCTCAAATTCTCCTCCAAACCTGAAAGAAGAATTAGTCGGGGTCACCCGAGGAATAAACCAACTCATCAGTGGGAATCGGGATCCAACTATCATCGCATGATAACGTGACGGAATCCGCTCACGGTATCACACTCCAGAAGGTATGCGCATATCTGGAAAGTTTCAGTTCTTTTGAAACTCCCGATGTGATTTTTGCCCCATGCTCTTATGACCTTGACGAAGGTCAACAAATCATAAGTCACATGTCAAGTTCCACCCGTCATTGTCCAGGTTAATTTGAACCCACCCGTACAAGCCCTTGACGAAGGTCAACAAGGCTATACGACTGTCCCAAACCAACGCATCTATCTATGCAGCAGAAAAGCAACAAGCAGCTACCATGCACTATGCCTTGACGAAGGTCAACAAACATAGCATGAATACTACGTGCTACCTGTCTGAAACGACGGAGGGCTACGAATGGTTTCTGGCGAAAACCTTTAACGTAATGAACTTGATATCGTTGAAGGAACAGATAGCTTTTTAGAAAATATAGTGACGAAAATCTTTACTAAAGAGGTCACTCCCGGTGAAGGGATCTCGGCTCTTTCCCCGTAGAATGGGGTGCAGGATATTCCAACTGAATACCACGATGCAAAGCAAAAGTAAACGGCTATAGTGAAGTTAATGCCCTGACGCAAACTTCTGTCCAAGGGATCACTCCCGGTGAAGGGATCTCGGCCCTTGCCTCGTCGACTGAGGAGCAGGATATTCCAAATGAATACCACGATGCAAAACAAAAGTGAACGTCCTTGCAATAACAGCTTTTTGAAAAGTGTTCCAACAACATCAGATTAGGTTTGTTTTAACTTGCATTGATCCGAATCAATGCAGTCCCATCAATTGATCACACCACAAAGAACGAAAATATACTGATGTACGTATATGCCATCCGCATTCGCCACTGGGTCACGTCATCACCCGTTAGGTTAGCTAACTAACGGCAGAGCGGGGACTGGACTAGCACGGATGAAAAACATATACAACATCTACTAATATATATACCAATATATAGTATTTCGCTCAAGGCGTGAATAAAATGCAACATCACAGAAATGTACAGCATCACAGAACAATACAGATATCTGGGATCCCCGGGTTTCACAGAGCCACTACTGAAACCCAACGTTTCCCTGGTCGTGTGGATAGCCTGTGCAATGAAAACCTAGACCCCTACGGGCGCGGCAAGTCACCCGCCAAAACCTGAAGCGAGGCAGCCCCCTTCAGCGCCGTGAATGGACCACCCAGCACTTCACGGAATCCGGTAACTTGGGCACCCCTCCTGGGTCAACCTGTACCCCCTACGAGTGCGGCGAATAGCCCGCCAATTCCAGACTGAAGCCCCCTCCGTCTCAATGCCCTGAGATGCGGGCTTGTTGCCCTCCAGAACCCGGCTATCCGTGCACCCCACCGCGGGGCAATCCTAGTACAGAAAGTAAAATATACATACAACGGGTACATCGACCGCAACTTGGTCGTGCCCCAAAATAATAATACAAACAGGCAGTGACGGCAGTCCACATGTCGGACGCTCGCCCCACAATATCAAATGTACATAATACAACAAAACTGTACTAGCATTGCATCCAGGCTATCCCCCACGACCGATCCGCAACATCACAGCAGAAACAGAACATCAACGTGAAAGTCACGTTCGCAAATCCGTCTAACCGGGTTATAGCAGTTAGATCGGATTTACCGATCGAGTGACATTCACGGTCGCAGATATAATGTAAAAACTATGAAATAATGTGTTTAATATATCCGATCAATCAAATCTTAACAAGTGGGCCCCCAAGTATTACTGTAGGAGATCAGGAAATTCTGGGCCCAATATTAATATTCCAAAACCCCAATTTTCACCCAAAAGGCCTACTGGAAAAATTGTACACACTGATCCATCAATACTGCGGCAGAACCGCGGCAACAAGTAGGGTTTTGCCGCGGTTCCGCGCTCCTCTGAAAAGATCAGTGTCTCGAATTTCTACAGTAGTCTTAGGTCTTCTAGCACAGTACTTTTATACAACCTGAAAAATTTTTGGAGACCAAAAAATTTCTACAGAAAACTGTCGCTAGCAAAAATGTAGATTTTGGAATTTTGGTCGATCGGAAATGCAAAACACATCAAACGAAGTTAGACGAAGTTAATGGCGAGGCTCTGATACCACTGTAAGTGCACGGCGGCGCCCCGGCCGTCAACCCGACGGCCAAATGCGGAAGCGGTGATAAACTTTAATTTTGCGAACTTAGCAAACCGGCACCACCGCGCACTAAACCCCGGATCGGGCCATTAAACTAGATCTAGCTAACAACAAGACGGTTTAGAGATATACCGAGTGATCCGAGTCCTCCGGTCTTCTCGTCGTCGTCCCTATCTCCCGCGGATCCTCCGGTCATCACATCCTTGCCGGAAGGGCACCACATCGCCTGCATCTTTTACGGGCTCCCGCCTCTATACCGAGGCAACTCGGGCGCGAAGTTGGCTAGCCGACGCGTCCAAGACTTGCTATAGAATAGTGTAGAATAGTTGTCTCTTTGGGGTTTAGTGTAGTTGCCATGATGGAGGAATTTGAGCATGCAAAGGAAATGAAAATGGAGCCTCCATCAAAGATTGAGCTCGGCCACAAGAAGGAAAAAACTCACTGGAAAAATGTGTACATTGGTGAAGAGTGTAGGAATTAATACCATGCAAAAGGAAATTAAAATACTTCCCAGCAAACACAAATGGGGGGGGGGGGTTTCCACTAATTAAGCATGAAAGGAATTTCCACACACAAAATAAAACCTCTCTCTCTCTCTCTACAAGATATGGCCGCCCCCCCCCTGTACAAACTTTTGCACAATGTAGCCTCTTTTTTAATTAATGCATCAACCCCTTTTTAAACTCCAGCACACACAAAATGGGCTCAATGCAATCAATATTAAATTAATCCCTCATCTCCATCATTCCAACAGTGGCCGGCCCATTTCCAATCAAATCCCAATTAAAGCATGAATAGCAAAGAAGATTTCATAATCAATCCTTTTGCAAGAAACCCCCTCCACAAAATGTTAATTGCAAACTTGCAATTAACACCCTCCAACGAAAAGTCCGACCGGGAAGGAACAAGAGAAAACCGGCCAGAACGGAATGCAAACTGGCAACTCCAGAAAACTGGTCCCGTAATAAATTACAGGAAAACCCCGATACTGTGCATACACACCCGCATCTGTATTCCGTCCGGATACAAATGCAAAGAGACAAAATCTACACTTATCTAAAACTAGAATCTGGCTTAAGCCAAAGCCGGCTAGTAAAAATCCGTCCGATCACGATCCGTGCAATACCGCACGTATCTGATCGAACCCTGCCATATCTCCATACAGCCTCTATAGCGTTTCGCCCGAAAACTTGAGTAACTGAAAGTGTGGTGGACTCTAAAGACTCGCCAATACTATGGCTGTGGATTTAACCACTAGCACGTCAGAGGTATAAGCCAATACGTAACGGGCCACCAGCTATTGACCAAAAGGGACGTCGATGAGCGAGCTCATCCTGACACCCTACTGAGCCTGTCAGTGACAATATCCGTACAGTCCGGTCCGTTCGTCAATGAGCATCGCATGTCGGGCCTAGGGGGTTGGTAAAAGTCAGACCCCCAAAAGCGGTACAAGTCGTGTCGGAGTGTAGCCCAGAACACCCTGAGATACTACTGGAATACCTACCAGTAAATCTCCTGCCTTGGCCAAGGACTTTGTGTAATGGCTCTCCTAGACACAGCGCGACCTCACCCCCAATACCGGAAGAGACGAACCCCCGAAGATCCGCTCACTGCCTCCATGTGGCTCGGGACTGTACCCAACTAAGACCTGTTTGCACGACTCCTTTGAGCCGTGGTAGGGTAGTAATCAAAGCACAGTGGGAACTCACACGAGACAAATGACGATCCTCAGGTCGATGAACTAACCTGTACACATGTCACCTGGGAACTGCTATCTGACGTCAGGTATAAGACCAACTAGCATGTTCCCGGCGAGTCCTGTCCGGTGTACTCATAACCCAATGAGCACCTGTATACATCTTAGGTGAACCAACCGACACCAGTGGCTTGTGAGACCGGCCACCGCCCCTCGTCGGGGTCTCGACTGTATACACTAGTCTACTCTGGAGAATCGATGCCCTGTCTCGAAACTCCCACGACTAGGGACCTTTTAAGGATGTGCTTATAGACCCCAGCTCCCACTTATATGATCGCCCTCATACTGCTGGTGGTTAAGCAAGAATCCTAGGGGCTCTATCAACGTGCAATAGTGACCTGTCAGGTCACCTAAAGCAGTACACGATGATAAAGATAAACCTGATAGCATACTATCATCTCGAGTAAGACTGTCGTACCGGGATAGGTCCTCCCTCAATCATTGCAATCACGTGCCTGTGATCCAATAATTGACTCTGAGGGCACTATCTCCAACAGATGATACCTACTACATCTCATGGATTATGATCTATGGTGATAGAAATAAGTGGATGTTGGGAGTGTCCCAAATCCAGGTACATTAACACCATACTAAAGAGGTTTAGTATGGAAGATTCTAAGCGTGGTGGTTCACCCACTTACTCAGGAATCACTCTCTCCAAAAAGATGTCTTCGAAGAATGATTTGGAGAAAGCTCACGTGCAAGAGATACCTTATGCTTCGGCAGTAGGCTCTATCATGTATGCGATATTATGTACCAGACAAGATGTAGCTAACTCATTAGGTGTAGTGATCAGGAATTAATCGGATCTTAGGAGAATCACTGGACAGCTGTGAAGGACATTCTTAAGTACTTTAGAAGAACTGAAGAAATGTTCTTAGTGTTTGGGAACAGTAAACTCCAGTGGGAGTCCTTTACCAATTCGAGCTTCCAGAGTGACAAGGTCAACTGAAAGTCAGTCACGGGCTTTGACTTTACCCTCAGTAGAGGGACGGTATGTTGGAAGAGTTCCAAGCTATATACTGTGGCAAACTAGATGATAAAGGCTGAATACATCGCTACCAACGATGCTACCAAAGTAGATGTCTGGAAAATTCTTGTTCATGAGATGAACATAGTTCCTACCATTAAGAGACCAATAATTGTTACTGTGACAACAATGGAGTTATGTCTTTGGCCTAGGAACGTCGGTCCCATCAGCGATCCAGACATATTCTGAGGACAGTATCACCTGATCAGGGAGATGGTTGATCTCCAAGGGATCGAGGCTAAGAGAGTTGACGCGAAGGATAACACGGCGGATCCACTCACAGAGGCCTTTCCCTAGAAAGAATTTTATGGGGCGTTGGGTATGAGATACTACAACAAATGGTCTTAGTGCAAGTTGGAGATTGTTAGTTATATGTATGCCCTAGAGGCCATTATTATACATGTGATGTATATTATAATGGATGCTTGGACATATATAGGGAGGACTTTCTTTCTCGACATGATAGTATGCTATCTGGTTGCTCTTTATCTTAACATGTACACATACTATCTCTCTATTACATGTTGATAAAGCCCTTAAGATGAGTACCTGACTACCAGAATTATAATGTAGATCATACTAGTGGGACAGAGGTAGTCGGTAAGTACATCCTTCAATTATTCCTAGTCGTGGGAGTATCAAGACGGGGCATTGATATTCCAGAATAGACTAGCGTATACGCTTCTCGACCCATATGATGGGCGATGGATAATCCCATATCCATTAGTGTTTGACATCAGAGATGGTATACGGGTGCTTAGTGGAGACTGTGTACAGTGAACAGACTCCCCGAGAACTCCTAGATGGTATTATACCTATCGTCAGATAGCAGTTCTCTGGTGACACTGGTACAGGTTAGTCTATCGACCCGAGATCGTCATAGAGTCTTGTGTGATTCCCACTGTGCTTTGATTTTCGCTATACCACGTTCAAGAGATCGTGCAAAACGGTGGTTTTTGAGTACAGTACCGAGTCACATGGAGGCAATGAGTGATAGGAGGGGATTTCGTCTCTTCCGGTATTGGGGGTTGATGTTGCGCTATGCTCGATTGGCCATAACAGGAAACCCCTGGCCAGGGTTGCTGAGATCTACTGGTAAGTGTTATCAGTAGTTTCTCGAACCGTTATGAGCCTCACATCGGCATGACTTATCAGGCTATTGGGGTCTGACGTTATACCACCCCCAGGCTGAGATATGCGACATATCAGACGAAGAGACCGGACTGTACGGTAGTGTTACTTATTGGATTCGCAGGAGTATGAGCTGGCTTGCTTGTTGATCTTTTGATCGTTCAATACCCGGGTGGCCGTTACGTTTAGCAGACCGCTGGCGTCTTGTGGGTGACTGATATGATCACCACCTACTGCCGGCGTATTGATGAGTCTTTAGAGTCCTACACAGAGGTTTCCTGACTCAAGCGAAACGTAGTAAGAGCACATATATGATATGTGCGGGACCGAGATTAATACGAGTATATGATACCGTATTCTATTCTCGCGATATGTGATATCGGTCGGTTATATGTGATATAGCCGAGTTATCGAATCAGGTGTTGATTCGATAAGTTGTTACATTTGATATTAATCGGTTGTATGTGATATAGTCGGATTATTAAATCAAGTGTTGATTTAATAATTTAATGTATAATTATATATTCGATATATTAATTTGCATTAACTAATATTTGCTCACTTAAGCATTTCTTTTTCTCACTTATGCATTTAGTATATACGTGATATATATTAATGTACATTTTTTTTGTCATACTAGATGATACATGTGGCATGGGTGTATGTGACTCACACCATGCTTAACATAATCAAAGGTTTTATATATTTAAAGTAATTCAAAAATGAGTGGAAATTAGTCATAGTTTAAGCTTAATGGAAGCTTATAGAATCATTGACTAAGTCCACCAATTTTGTTTTACTTAAGATTTTTATTAACCCAACCATTATGATTAGCCATGGTTTAGTCTCTACATGAGTTAGTATATGATATTAACTCACCCATGGTTCCCATTCTACACTTGATCTTTTCCATGATTGCTTTTCTTCATCTCCTTCCTCTAGCTCTCTTTCTTTTTGGGAGGTGAAGAAAATGAGTGAGAAAAATATTTCTAAAGTGAGCAAAATTCCTACTTCATCATACTCTACTAGATTAGCCATATAGTTTAGGGTGTTTGCTTCACTAATTCTATATTAGTGAAGAGGTAGCTTAAGTTGGTGTCTCCTCGACGTAGATCATCTACGGCCTCGAAGACTTCAAGCAAGCTTGTTCCATTTATCTTGTGGAGCCTTTCTAGAGTCCGGTAGTTCACTACTTGGAGCAAAGGGACTACTACACGGAGATATTGAAGTGAACGACCGGTCTACAATGGTTGTATTCCTTGTTCACTTAGATGTAAAAATGTTTACATTCTAGTATTATCTAATTCTCTAGTTAAGATTCTAGGGTTAGGGTTGTTTAGCATAGCAATTTTTGAAAATGGAATGGACGATGCCTCCCGAAATCTTGCTGTCGTGCTAGGCATTCCTACAATATTGAGGATCTAATCACCCAATATTCTACTTCCACTCAGCATCTGTAATTCCATACAGATGTGAGAATTAAGCCTGGTAAATACATATCCCGGAGTCAGAATCTAATTAGGAAAGCAGTTTTAACTCAAACCATGTGCATCGTTGGTTGAAAACTGTATTATGGTTAAGAAGAATTACACCGTTGTTGATTGCACCTTACCTAATTATCAACTGATAAATGTAAATGTCATAAACATACTTTTAAAAAGTTATATCTCAATTTATAAAATAAACGTACAGATACATCAATTTGAAATTGGTGCATGACAACGGATATTCAAAACCAAAAATTTGTCGTTAGGCAAAACCCAGGTGATTTCCTCAAATATCAGCAATTACAAAGAATTCTGATATATTGAGGGTCTAATCACCCAATTCCCAATATTCTACTCCCACTCAGCATCTGTAATGCCATATAAATGTGAGAATCAAGTGTGGTAAATACATATCCTGGAGTCAGAATCTAATTGGGAAAACAGTTTTCAAATAACACCGCACAGTAAAACTGAAACATGAAAATGTTTCGAGGGGGTGGCCGAGTATTCCTAGTAATGCCTCTTCCACTATCCAAATTCATGACAGTAGTCGCAATTTCCTTTACCCTCACTCCAATCCCTTTATATGTCTTTACTTCTTACCTTCTGTACACCATATTTAGGCTAATTGGTTTTCTACTTTCCTTATCTTTCGGCACCTGCCTAAGGTTTGGAAGAAGACTGTCCAATAAGTGTAATAGGTGTACCCTCCTAATATTAGGAGCTCTCGCAACCTGAGAGAAGGGAAAAAGAAAAGACAACCAAATAATCTTATTCAATTTCTCCAGAACCAGAATCCATCCTCGAAACGAAACAAGTTTCTTCGAGTTCATATGTAACTATATGATGGCATACCTATGCAATATGGATCTTCGTAGTGATACGGAGTGTTCTTGAAGAATGCAAAAAGGGAAGTAGGAGCGGCAGGGATATATGCGACTTTGTCATGAACCATGACAATCCAAAAGCCAAAGTGTGTAAGAAGGTTCGGTTAACTTGGTTCATGAGTCATATTAGTTTAAGGTCAGGTCATGATCGCTGCCAGAGAGAGAGAGAGAGAGACACTCAGCGTACGCTCTAATCTAGATTAAATTGGTTAATAGTTTATCTAATCAGGACAGCTCGCACTGTTTTCTTGAATTCTCCTTCAAACCTTAAAAGAAGAACTAGCTAAGATCATTGTGTAACGTTTTGAAAATCGTTTCGGTGAAATTTCGAAAAATCGGTAAAATAAGAGGGTTTTCTGTAAAAAGTCAAACTACAAATATCTTATTATAAAAATTAAATATACATATTCTAGCTATGTAATTGCTATTATTTGGTGTTTATTGAGCCGCTGGTGAAATTTCAAATTTTCTGAAAAAAATATTATTTTATTATTATTTTAAGCCGTCACTAATACATTTAATTAGGGAAAATTACAAATTGGAATGAGTTGAAACAAATTTTGTGCATCATAAAACATTAAATAAAATTTTATCATGTGGTTTTTGGAACGAAATCATTTGCCAAAACGGTTTAGAAATTATTGAAGAAAAAAGGCTTTTTTTTTGGCGTAAATGGATGTTTGGGGTATTGTATTTATCATTTTTCATCACCCCACACCCGTACCCACATCCACACACTCCCATTCACTTCTCCCCTTGAAGAATTCAGCAGCCCCCATTTATTTTCCCCACTTGAATTTCAAAGGAAAGAAATGAAAGAAAAGAAAAGAAAATGGAGAAATGAGGTGGACCTTTGACCTTGAATTGACTTTGACTTCTTCCCCCACTTTCTCTACCTCCCTCTCTCTCCTCTCCCACTCCAATTCCAGCAGCCCCCCCTCTCCTACTGCAGCAACACCCCCCCCCATTTCCCTTCTCTTTTCTCTTCAAAACTTCATCAAAAATTGCCCCAAAATCCATCAAAAAAATCCCAAAACCCAAATCCGACTCCTACCCATTTTAGCTTAGCCCGTATAGCATGGATCCTTGTGAAAAGAGAGCATTTTGGAGGGCCATGGATGCTTGTGGATCTTCAAATGTTTTTGGGTATAATTCTAAACTTTTTGCTTAGTTTGTTACTTAATTTCTTAAAGCTAAGTTAATTAAGTGTTAATTTGGGTTATGTGAGTTTAATTGCATGATTAAAGATTTCAAGTTAGGGTTTGTTGTGGAAATGAGTTGTGTTTGATTGTGTATGGTTTTGTGAGGTGGATTAACATATTTAGTTTTGTAGAAAACTAATCTAGTTGTTAATTACAAGTTGTTACTTGAAAAATGTCCAAATTAAGCTTTTTGTTGCAAACTAGTTTTTTTGATTTAATTCGAAATATGAGATTAAAAATATGGTTAGGGTTTTTATCATATTATTAACTTTATTAAGTGTAGTTTAACACTTTAGTTCATGGAAATCCAACCTAAATTGTAGTTTGTGCATTTTTGCTATGAAATTGTTAAAAAGGGTATTTTGTAAACTAGAATATTAGGGTTTTTGGAATTTAATGAGATTAAATTCCGGGAATTGTTTATATGACTTATTTAAGATATTTAATAAATATATTGGCCGCTACATTCATTTAAACATCATGTTTTGTACAAAAACGACGAATTGTGCTTGCTAGATTTTCGGAAAAAATGACTTTTTAAGTGAAATTGGGGTTTTTGTGAGTTTTAACCTAGTTTATATTAAAATTAGTGTTCGTGAATGTGCAAATGAGTGTGATTGGATTTTTCTCGATGGTTTGACATTTGTACATCGACATCGAGGGTTGGTTTGACTATTCTTGCATGCGTAGGCGATAGGTTTAGACCTATGCGTGATACACGTGCCGATTTGATTTTCGTATGCCGTTTCGATGTCGAATTTAGTTTTAATGCGATACGGTGCGTTATGATATGTAGATACCCCATGTGGACTTCGAGACGACCAGCAAGCGCGTGGCGACGTCGGCACCGGCGAGCGAGGACCAGGTGAGTAGATTTATATCTACGGGGAGAAGTCGGGTGGATGGTGTATAGCACCCCCGCAGTTCGTGGTGATGTATACGGACACGTATACACACATATATATATTGGTTATATATTGTTTGAGTTATTGATGATAAATATGGATATTTGGTGTTCTTGGATGATTGAGTGTCGCGAAACCCTAGAGTAGCGGTCGCACCACACTTGCACACACCCACCCATACTTGCATACTTTCTTCCTTCTTTTGTGCTTATTCGGGAATATATAGTTATGTGTTCACATAGGTATGGGACTGTATGTTCACATACGGATTTGAGGATAGTACTTGGGATTTATGATGAGTCGATGAGATTTGATTTGAGGCCGTGAGATCGGTGATATAGCGGAGTTCGTATTTGAGATACGACATGACGTTGTAGCGGGTCCTTGACGTAGTTTTTACACACGTGCATGCATACTTAGGCGATATCAGTATTGTACTAGACGTAGATCAGTACCAGATCATAATATTGATAAAGAGGATACCAGGTGAATAGTATGATGAATGTGATTTTGACCCGTACCCAGAATTGGAGGATGCCGTACGACGGATTTACATACGAGCTATATCTTGATGATTGATCCGCACTCTTGACTTGGGATGTCTGATTATAGATATGGTATCGGATATGATATTATTGAGGCGGGATCACCGACTAATATATATACAGGTATGTATATGTATCGACTCAGACATTAGGCGGTTTCCTTACCTGTAGTCCAACTTGTTAGCTTAGCCCTTTAGTTTAGTTTAGTTGTTAGATTAGATTCGATTCTTACCTATTTCAAAGCTTACGAATCATGCGTATTTTAAAAGACAGGTCAAGAGATCCTACGGATATTTCAAAAGACTTATCTTTTCATAAAAACACTGTAGCCCCTATTTTCAAAACCCCATGATTCATGTTATTTCAAAAGGCACCATTTGTAGGACTTATATTAGATTAATGCAGATTAGTTATAGTTGCGTCTAGTTTTCAGTTCCCGCTCTTCTTTTGTGGTCCGCTTCGCATCGCATGCTTATTTTATGATTCATACTCCATTATTGATATCATGCTGTTAGGACACCAGCACCATTACCGATGATGCGTATGTACCACGTACACTTATTTGTCGGCTCACACACATCTTCATCGGTAATTGACATGTCACGAACACTTTAGAAAATACTATTTCATTTGACATAGGTTGTTAGCTAATAGTTTAGACATGATATTAGTGTACTTGACTTATATGCTAGTTAGACATTGTAGTTATTGCCTACTACTTCATGCATGTTATTATTCACTGTTGTGTCGCATTCATGGATTCTCTTGCCTATATTCACTGTTTACAAGCTATTGATGACTTGGATTCGGATTTCATGAGATTTCTTGGATTTGGAGGAAAACCGCAAAAACATAAATAAACCTTTTCTCCCTTTTAAAATAAAAAGTGCGGTTTTCCCATGATGTATGAGTCGTCCACCATGAGTTTGCTGATGGATTTCGAGACCCGATTCGAGGAGTGGAGGAACCGTTTCGGGTACATGGTGGGCCCGGTGCGGTACCCCGGGACAAGAGGAATGTGGTGTTGACGTTGAGCCCGGCAGGGGAGCACTACCGACCGGTGATATTACCCGACGCGTCGGATATCCGGAGGATACCGTCGTGGTCTTGAGATGGATGGTAGGGGCCGGTCTGGACTGACGGCGCCCTAGATATTGAGATTGAGATATTGATATTTCGAGACAGTGAGATTTATGTTTTGTGTCGATGCTAGACACTGTTGATACTGATTTCATTTATGATACCTCAGTTTAAAAATACGAAGGAAATCTCACTAATTTATGAAAACAGTTTCTTCATTTACATGTATTCTGTTTTCATGCATTCATACCTCATTCATATGATATATTGCTACCTGAGGCACTGACACGGGCACATGAGTTTACACTCGGGTTAGATATTTACCCTAGCCATTGTTATAGGCTGCATGTTATATACATTTTTGAGGCTATATTATGATCATTGACCTAGGATTGCGTTATTTTATGCGATTTCTGTGCATAGATGTTTTTCTATTCACGAGTTGGCAACTCACCCCCGTTGTGCCCCAGTTTCTTGCAGGTTTGCCGTACAGGTTTCATTACGGCTTTGCGGGCTCAGTTTCATTTGGGTGACTTGCTAGTAGGTGGGTTTTTCTTGTATCGTACCCATCATATTACCTTATATAATATTATTCCGTTGTATCTAGTAAATTCCATCAACCAAACATGTATTTATTGAGATAGAGACCAGTGTTGTTTATTCTTTCGACCTTAGAGTCGCTCGTTATATTTCTGGTGGTTTTGAGTTTCCTTTTGAGTTTTGATCCTCGCCGTTGGCGTTGTATATTATATTACTTGTGTGGTTGTGACCGTCGATTGACGAAGAGCTAGCTCCCGCTTGGGGATGCATTTTTCTTGATTTCGTATACTATTCATGTTGTATCCCGTTTGGGGGCCAGTATTTACAAAGGAGACTCTGCCGAAATTTTCAGTAAAAATTTTGATGTTCTTAAAAACCGCATAATTCTGCTTATGCTATTAAAACTACTTGTTTTAAATTGGTTTTCCTTCACTCTACTTCTTTTCTTGGTTTGGATTTCTGGGTTTTCGGTTTACTTAGATTACGTACGCCTCGAGACGTTTCGTAGTTTAAATGCCGGTCATGTTCCGTACTTTCGGGACGTGACAAAGTTGGTATAAGAGCGTTAGGTTTTAACCTTCGGAGCGTAGGATGACCCTTGGTTGATGGAATTGGTGACTAAAGTAGAGTGACGTACCGTTGATATGTTCCGCGGCATATTTACGACACGCCACTCCACTTAAGAAGCCTTAGGATGTACATTTCCTTGTTCAGTATTATATTCCTTCCTGATCTAGCCTCATCGTTACCAGTTTGGTTTTGCTGCCACGATTACGGGCAGGGAGAGCTACGGCTAGAGTTGCGGTCAGCACGAGCTCGTCACGGACGAGGACTGACCAGGGCGAAATTCCGGCGACACCCGATTGTAGAGAGGTGTCTTTTGATTGTGTTTTCGCACCACGAGCGTTTGGCGGATCGCCTTTATGAGATTTCTCGGACGTGCCGATCAGTATCAGAGGATTGGGCCACTGGCAGAGGCCAGCCAGATTTTGATGACCGTTGGTGTGTTGCTTATTCATGATGGTTGAGGGACTGTTCAGCGTGAAGACGAGCGAGCCAGTTATTGCTGCGAACGACGAGATATTGCCCCAGATGCTGGCGTTAGTGCAGAACGAGTTGTACTAAGAGATGATAGAAGGTCGCTAGTCATCAAGGATGAATGACTAGGACATGTGGATCGTTCGCCTACCCCGATGCGAGGTCATCAGATAGATTGATTCCAGCTAGAGACGACTTCACGCAGAGACGTGAGGGTCGACAGAGACGATCGAATGTCGGAAACCTATTATTCCAAGTTTAAAGTAGTCGGAAAGACATGCAGGCAATTCTATGGTCCCTCTAGAAGAATGAAACCCTAACTCGACTTAATGACCGTGTGAAAGCCTTTGAACCTTCGGGTTTGCGGCAGTTCTACGGCGCCATTAGTGAGGCTTGGGTTTGCCCTTCTACGGCTGGACCACCGATGCTGTGGTATATATATTCGATACTATTAAACTGTGCCCAAGATGTTAAGCTCTTGGGGGATTATGAGGTTTTGACGAATCGATCGAATGGTTCGACTTCAATCGGATGCTTGGTGGTGAGATGCATTCTTGGGAGACTCCAGATGCGAGGATAGTCGTTGGAGCTCAGTCCATGCAGCCGTGACGAGACGAGTCCAAAGCAGACGACATTAGACAAAAGTGGAGTAAGAGGTTCGCACCAGATCTAGATGAGATGATGTTCCACTCCGCCGACATCAGAGAGGCGATGCGCATGCCGAGGCATGGTACTTGGACATACCTTCCAGAAGGAGTCGCGATGAGTATGCAGTCGTTCCAGAGCAAGATGCAGATATAGGAAAGGACAACGACTTCCGGACAGTTGGCAGAGACGAGGAATGGAATAGACCGTGAGCAGGATTCCTTCCAGGCCACTGATGCAATGATATTTGCACCCAGGATCAGATGTGTCACGTGCATTCAGAGAGCCAGAGGCCGACGCCAGTGATATGCTGTCTTACGAGTGGTCGTGATGATTGACCGGGAGATGACAAGAGACGTGCCAGAACTGGATCATCCCTGTTAGCACACCCGACAGGGCCGATGAGCCGATGGACCGAAAGATTGGTAATTCACAGTGAAGACCTTGACCCAGGAGTGGTCATGGTTACGCACACCAGCAGGCTAGAGTTCATGATCATCGACGAGACGTCCCATTAGTGACCGCGACAGTTGGCCCGAGATTCTTAGAGGATGCGCTTGAGCGGTACTATGCCGCCATTATTGATTTCGATGTTTTTGGTGATTTACTCGAATGATTTGATTTTGATGATTAAGGATTTATGATCTTTGCACAGTGTTGCACTTGATATCGTTTTCGTGCTTGGGTTTCACATGTTTGTGATTTTACGGTTTTATACATTTGAGTTGATTTTGTGCGTATTCACGCACACGATTTGGTTCATGCACTCTGTATAGTTTATATATGCTTGCAGTGCAGTGATACGCCTTTTGTGCACTTAGATGCATTGGACTTTGATTTCGATGGTGTTGTTCGATATTTGTTTTGTGCACCTTGTGCACCTGATTTGATTTTGCGCATGTTCGGCACTTGATATTGGATTTCATGATTTCGTGCACGATGGATGCACCTGATTTGGATTTTCGCGCGTGTTGGGCGCATGTTTTGAAGTGTGATTTTGGTGCACACCAGATTCACTAAATCGAGATTTTTCGTGCATGTCAGATGCACCTGATTTTGCTGTCAGGCACACATGTTGCCTACGACAGATGTTTCGTGCACACCCGATGCACTTAGATGTTGTTTCTGTGCATATGTATGGCACCTATTTGGATTTTGATTTCCGTGCGCACCAGACGCACGTAGTATTCATACGCGTATTTTGGGATCGATTTATCTTATAGAGCAGTACGTTTTTATGATATTGCCATGTGTTTTCGTACTGAGAAGGACTAGTCAGAGGACAGTACCTGAATATATTTTACATGTATAGTTTCGAGTTATATCATACTGATTTTCATTTTGGATTTGGACATTGTGTCTTCACCATGACTCCGATGATTGCGGGATGCTGGATGGAGTTTTGATTTGAGTTATATGCTTATTTTTCACGCGCATGCGCTGCGCTACGATTTGTTTTATGTATTTATGATTTCGGAGCCCCGACGACTTGATGGTTTTGCTTAGATGTTTTAGTATTTGGGGGGAGTGTTAATTTAAATTCGGGGACCGAATTTCTTTAAGGGGGGAAGATTGTAACGTTTTGAAAATCGTTTCGGTGAAATTTCGAAAAATCGGTAAAATAAGGGGGTTTTCTGTAAAAAGTCAAAATACAAATATCTTATTATAAAAATTAAATATACATATTCTATCTATGTAATTGCTATTATTTTGTGTTTATTGAGCCGCTGGTGAAATTTCAAATTTTCTGAAAAAAATATTATTTTATTATTATTTTAAGCCGTCACTAATACATTTAATTAGGGAAAATTACAAATTGGAATGAGTTGAAACAAATTTTGTGCATCATAAAACATTAAATAAAATTTTATCATGTGGTTTTTGGAACGAAATCATTTGCCAAAACAGTTTAGAAATTATTGAAGAAAAAAGGCTTTTTTTTGGCGTAAATGGATGTTTGGGGTATTGTATTTATCATTTTTCATCACCCCACACCCGTACCCACATCCACACACTCCCATTCACTTCACCCCTTGAAGAATTCAGCAGCCCCCATTTATTTTCCCCACTTGAATTTCAAAGGAAAGAAATGAAAGAAAAGAAAAGAAAATGGAGAAATGAGGTGGACCTTTGACCTTGAATTGACTTTGACTTCTTCCCCCACTTTCTCTACCTCCCTCTCTCTCCTCTCCCACTCCAATTCCAGCAGCCCCCCCTTTCCTACTGCAGCAACAGCCCCCCCCCATTTCCCTTCTCTTTTCTCTTCAAAACTTCATCAAAAATTGCCCCAAAATCCATCAAAAAAATCCCAAAACCCAAATCCGACTCCTACCCATTTTAGCTTAGCCCGTATAGCATGGATCCTTGTGAAAAGAGAGCATTTTGGAGGGCCATGGATGCTTGTGGATCTTCAAATGTTTTTGGATATAATTCTAAACTTTTTGCTTAGTTTGTTACTTAATTTCTTAAAGCTAAGTTAATTAAGTGTTAATTTGGGTTATGTGGGTTTAATTGCATGATTAAAGATTTCAAGTTAGGGTTTGTTGTGGAAATGAGTTGTGTTTGATTGTGTATGGTTTTGTGAGGTGGATTAACATATTTAGTTTTGTAGAAAACTAATCTAGTTGTTAATTACAAGTTGTTACTTGAAAAATGTCCAAATTAAGCTTTTTGTTGCAAACTAGTTTTTTTGATTTAATTCGAAATATGAGATTAAAAATATGGTTAGGGTTTTTATCATATTATTAACTTTATTAAGTGTAGTTTAACACTTTAGTTCATGGAAATCCAACCTAAATTGTAGTTTGTGCATTTTTGCTATGAAATTGTTAAAAAGGGTATTTTGTAAACTAGAATATTAGGGTTTTTGGAATTTAATGAGATTAAATTCCGGGAATTGTTTATATGACTTATTTAAGATATTTAATAAATATATTGGCCGCTACATTCATTTAAACATCATGTTTTGTATAAAAACGACGAATTGTGCTTGCTAGATTTTCGGAAAAAATGACTTTTTAAGTGAAATTGGGGTTTTTGTGAGTTTTAACCTAGTTTATATTAAAATTAGTGTTCGTGAATGTGCAAATGAGTGTGATTGGATTTTTCTCGATGGTTTGACGTTTGTACATCGACATCGAGGGTTGGTTTGACTATTCTTGAATGCGTAGGCGATAGGTTTGGACCTATGCGTGATACGCGTGCCGATTTGATTTTCGTATGCCGTTTCGATGTCGAATTTAGTTTTAATGCGATACGGTGCATTATGATATGTAGGTACCCCATGTGGACTTCGAGACGACCAGCAAGCGCATGGCGACGTCGGCACCGGCGAGCGTGGACCAGGTGAGTAGATTTATATCTACGGGGAGAAGTCGGGTGGATGGCGTATAGCACACCCGCAGTTCGTGGTGATGTATACGGACACGTATACACACATATATATATTGGTTATATATTGTTTGAGTTATTGATGATAAATATGGATATTTGGTGTTCTTGGATGAATGAGTGTCACGAAACCCTAGAGTAGCGGTCGCACCACACTTGCACACACCCACCCATACTTGCATACTTTCTTCTTTCTTTTGTGCTTATTCGGGAATATATAGTTATGTGTTCACATAGGTATAGGACTGTGTGTTCACATACGGATTTGAGGATAGTACTTGGGATTTATGATGAGTCGATGAAATTTGATTTGAGGCCGTAAGATCGGTGATATAGCGGGGTTCGTATTTGAGATACGACATGACGTTGTAGCGGGTCCTTGACGTAGTTTTTACACACGTGCATGCATACTTAGGCGATATCAGTATTGTACTAGACGTAGATCAGTACCAGATCATAATATTGATAAAGAGGATACCAGGTGAATAGTATGATGAATGTGATTTTGACCCGTACCCAGAATTGGAGGATGCCGTACGACGGATTTACGTACGAGCTATATCTTGATGATTGATCCGCACTCTTGACTTGGGATGTCTGATTATAGATATGGTATCGGATATGATATTATTGAGGCGGGATCACCGACTAATATATATACAGGTATGTATATGTATCGACTCAGACGTTAGGCGGTTTCCTTACCTGTAGTCCAGCTTGTTAGCTTAGCCCTTTAGTTTAGTTTAGTTGTTAGATTAGATTCGATTCTTACCTATTTCAAAGCTTACGAATCATGCGTATTTTAAAAGACAGATCAAGAGATCCTACGGATATTTCAAAAGACTTATCTTTTCATAAAAACACCGTAGCCCCTATTTTCAAAACCCCATGATTCGTGTTATTTCAAAAGGCACCATTTGTAGGACTTATATTAGATTAATGCAGATTAGTTATAGTTGCGTCTAGTTTTCAGCTCCCGCTCTTCTTTTGTGGTCCGCTTCGCATCGCATACTTATTTTATGTTTCATACTCCATTATTGATATCATGCTGTTAGGACACCAGCACCATTACCGATGATGCGTATGTACCACGTACACTTATTTGCCGGCTCACACACATCTTCATCAGTAATTGACATGTCACGAACACTTTAGAAAATACTATTTCATTTGACATAGGTTGTTAGCTAATAGTTTAGACATGATATTAGTATACTTGCCTTATATGCTAGTTAGACATTGTAGTTATTGCCTACTACTTCATGCATGTTATTATTCACTGTTGTGTCGCATTCATGGATTCTCTTGCCTATATTCACTGTTTACATGCTATTGATGACTTGGATTCGGATTTCATGAGATTTCTTGGATTTGGAGGAAAACCGCAAAAACATAAATAAACCTTTTCTCCCTTTTAAAATAAAAAGTGCGGTTTTCCCATGATGTATGAGTCGTCCACCATGAGTTTGCTGATGGATTTCGAGACCCGATTCGAGGAGTGGAGAAACCGTTTCGGGTACATGGTGGGCCCGGTGCGGTACCCCGAGGCAAGAGGAATGTGGTGTTGACGTTGAGCCCGGCAAGGGAGCACTACCGACCGGTGATATTACCCGACGCGTCGGATATCCGGAGGATACCGTCGTGGTCTTGAGATGGATGGTAGGGGCCGGTCTGGACTGACGACGCCCTAGATATTGAGATTGAGACATTGATATTTCGAGACAGTGAGATTTATGTTTTGTGTCGATGCTAGACACTGTTGATACTGATTTCATTTATGATACCTCAGTTTAAAAATACGAAGGAAATCTCACTATTTTATGAAAACAGTTTCTTCATTTACATGTATTCTGTTTTCATGCATTCATACCTCATTCATATGATATATTGCTACCTGAGGCACTGACACGGGCACATGAGTTTACACTCGGGTTAGATATTTACCCTAGCCATTGTTATAGGCTGCATGTTATATACATTTTTGAGGCTATATTATGGTCATTGACCTAGGATTGCGTTATTTTATGCGATTTCTGTGCGTAGATGTTTTTCTATTCACGAGTTGGCAACTCACCCCCGTTGTGCCCCAGTTTCTTACAGGTTTGCCGTACAGGTTTCATTACGGCTTTGTGGGCTCAGTTTCATTCGGGTGACTTGCTAGTATGTGGGTTTTTCTTGTATCGTACCCATCATATTACCTTGTATAATATTATTCCGTTGTATCTAGTAAATTCCATCAACCAAATATGTATTTATTGAGATAGAGACCAGTGTTGTTTATTCTTTCGACCTTAGAGTCGCTCGTTATATTTCTGGTGGTTTTGAGTTTCCTTTTGAGTTTTGATCCTCGCCGTTGGCGTTGTATATTATATTACTTGTGTGGTTGTGACCGTCGATTGACGAAGAGCTAGCTCCCGCTTGGGGATGCCTTTTTCTTGATTTCGTATACTATTCATGTTGTATCCCGTTTGGGGGCCAGTATTTACGAAGGAGACTCTGCCGAAATTTTCAGTAAAAATTTTGATGTTCTTAAAAACCGCATAATTCTGCTTATGCTATTAAAACTACTTGTTTTAAATTAGTTTTCCTTCACTCTACTTCTAGATCTACGTTAAGCACTAATGCAAAAATATAGATCTAGATTATTTTAGGGATGTAGTTAATATAATAAGGGGGCTTATAGGGTTCGTTAGGATTTAGTAGTTATGGATGATTAATTAAAAATTTCTCTTTCTATCCTTTAATAGATTTAAAACTAGAACGACAGTGATGCGTGTAGATTAGGGTTTCTGGAGGGAAAAGGAATCCCACTCTTAACCCTTATCTCGACACGGAACTCCGTTCATATCTAGCCTTTACCAAAACAATCATTAATCTAATCTCTAATCGCGGTCGGGACTAACAAAGAATTGTTAGCGCGCCCGATTTGGATGTTAATGATTCTTTTGATAAAGTTCATAAACTTTATAGGACTTAAAAAGAGTTTAGGGATTTTCATCATCCATTAGCCTATCCTAATCCTAGGAACCCTAACAAGCGGAGAATTATTCGCGCATGTTGGGATAAAAAGAGATGGAGAGAAAATGTATAATTAAACTACGAAGAAATAGAATAAGAAAAAGAAAGCTACCTTTATTAATCAACAATATTCATTACACTTTGATTCCTTAGAAAATGATTACAAGTACTAGTTGCTTCTCGATCTCTTCTAAGGAGGTAGATGAACCGTTAATGACCAGCCTGGATGCATGAGCCGTCTTGGACTTCGTGATCACGTCGGCTTGATAATTTTTCCAAGAGGCTCTCGGTCCTTATTTATAGTCCAAAGCCAGAAACCTTTGCTTCCAAATTAGGGAAATAGCTGTAAAGATTCACCCAAAATCTGCGCAGCCCCTAGCTCATCAATCATGCCGCGGATCCGCGGCCCAAGGGGGTATGGCCGCGGATCCGCGGCCATTTAATCTCCTCCTTTGATTTTCTTTCATCATGGTCTCTCTACTTGGCATGTGGAGTTCTCTGGAATCTTTGGATCTTTGAAATCTTCTCGTAGTTGCTGCCAGACTTGATCTCCAAGTTTTGCTTTCTTATTTAGGCAAGTTTTCTTTAACAACTTAATTTCCTTGATTTTAGTCTTGGAAAAATTCTGCACAACAACTTGGAAAAATTCTGCACAACAACTTAAATAATATTTAGTAGACTTTGTTCTCTTAGGATTTGGTCAATGATATTATTTGCATACATTTTCCTACCAAATTCTAATTATAATATATCAACATATGGAAAATATTATTTTTACAGATAAACCCTCATATGTATGATATATTATAATAAAGACCTTTTTAAATATGGAAATAGTGGGAAAAATGTAATAACAAATGTGCAGTTTTATCAACTGAACAAATACCCCCAAACTTATCTTTGATCGTCCCGAGCAAACTAGTTTATTCAAGAGAAGGAGAAAAAGAAAGAAGAAAACTAAGCACACTTTCGTAGGCAAACACGATTGCACTGAGCACGTGCAACAAGCCGTTAAACCTCTAGGTGTCCCTAGTAGGAGGAGTGTTGTCTCCTGAGGGTTTTCAGCGGATTACACCCACAAAATCCTATAATAAAAGAGAGATGGTAAAATTTACATATAAAGATAAGATCCATAAAAGAAAGACTTTGAAAATAAGAGTTTCCAACTACACTAGCTTTTCAGTTGTTATGAGCCATAACTTAATAGTCATGAAAAGTTGTTAGAAATCACATTATCCCTCAATAAAACATCGTCTTTATTCTTCATTCCTATCTTCCATTCAAACATCGATCATATACCCCTACGTGTGTGAATAGAACATCCCTACACTCGGAGAATTCAATTCAAGCTATCATACTCTTGTCCATCTACCTTAGTATTTTTTAATTTGATGAATATTTAGATTTGCTCACACATTTTCATGCGACCGTTAATACTTCTTGAGGTACTAACCGACCGATTACTTATGTGCTTGCTGATTAGGTGATAGTATTTTTCTCGTCTTGCACCACCTAAGGCTTAGCAGTGACTCCCAAACCAGTTGGTCTAAGGCACTAAGTGATGAAGCACCCTCGCTATATTTTTTTATTGCTGTCTTGGGGATACAAAACCAGTGTTCATTTTTCTCTTCACCATTTTATATTTTATTCAATTTTTTTTATTTTCTTCATACTTTGGCTTTTAGACAAGAGCATTTCAAGGTATCCTCAACTATCCCAAGTTTCAAGATGTGTGTAAGTGCATATAGTAGGGTATCAACATTCAAATGTTTAGCTTTCCAGAATAGAAACTATTTTTCAGACTTATTTTTATCCTCAGATTAGTGACTTCCTTAATCTTACTAACCCTTGGGACAACAGCTCATAACTACTTATTACCAGTTCGTTTAAGAAAACTTCTAATTTTTCTTGGTTTTTTTAAGCTATTCCTATCTTTTGGATGTAATTTTTCACTTTCTACTCTTTTGTTATAAAAAAAAATTTAATGCCCAGTGTCAAAGATAATTCAGTGAATACAAACCTCCCCCCCAAACCTGTTTTCAGCAGTGTCCTCACTGATGTAGCCTTTTGAGAACATGGACCTGTATACTAGGGAGAGATACAAAGGGTAAAATAATACTTAAATGAAAAATTCCCCCAAACTTGTTCTTTGACACGCACAGATATTCAATTAAATCCATTTTCACTCACCTCTATTCTTAAAATGAGAAAATGTTATAAAAACATGGAGGTGAGGCGGAGGAATTTTAGTTTTAATAAAGCGGCTCCTATAAAAACAGGAGCTCCTCCGCGGGGTCAGCAGAAAAATACGGTTTTAATCTATGCCCATTTACATTAAAAATTGAACCGTTTTTCAAGTTTTCAACTTCAACTGCCCCTTGCGGGTGTACATACCGCACCACAAAAGGTCCTTTTCAACGAGATTTAAGCTTACCCGGATGAAGATGGAGACGGGAATCGTAAAGAAGGACTTGTTGCCCCGATGTGAAGGTTTTTCTAAAAAGATTTTTATCGTGGAACACTTTAGTCCTGTTCTTTACTATCACCGCATTATCGTAAGCTTCATTGCGGAGTTCGCTTAGCTCATTCAACTGCAGCTTCCGATAGCTGCCTGCATGATCAAGATCAAAATTAAGCTATTTAATAGCCCACATTGCTTTATGTTCAATCTCGACAGGAAGGTGGCATGCCTTCCCAAACACAAGGCGGTATGGAGACATACCAAGATCGGTCTTATAAGCGGTGCAGAATGCCCAAAGAGCATCCGTCAATTTGGTTGACCAATCCTTACGGTTCTTAGAAACCATCTTCTCCAAGATTTGTTTGATCTGTCTATTTGAGATCTCAGCCTGCCCGCTCGTTTGGAGATGATGGGGCGTAGAAAGCTTGTCAGTGATTGAATATTTCCGCATCAATGTCTCGAAAGACCGATTACAGAAATGTGTCCCGTTGTCGCTAATTATAGCGCGAGGGTGTCCGAATCGCGAAAAGATATTTTCTTTAAGGAACTTAATGACAACTTTGTTGTCATTAGTGCGACACAGTATAGCTTCCACCCATTTCGAGACATAATCAACCGCTAACAAAATATATAAATTCCCAAAGGAGTTGGGAAAAGGGCCCTAAAATCAATACCCCAAACATCGAATATTTCCACAACCAATATAGGTTGGAGCGGCATCTCGTTCCTTCGTGAAATCTGACCCAAATGCTGACATCGCGGACAAGTTTTGCAATGTTCAAATGCATCTTTAAATAATGTTGGCTAATAAAAGCCACATTGCAAAACTTTTTCCGCCGTTTTTCGAGGACCAAAATGACCGCCGCATGCCTGATTATGACAAAATGATAACACACTCTTGAACTCATCTTTAGGGACACACCTACGAATGATTTGATCAGAACAATACTTAAACAGATAAGGTTCATCCCAGTAAAAATATTTTACTTAGGATAGAAATTGAAGTTTGTCTTGTTTCGACCAATCGCTAGGAATAAGTCTCGTAGCAAGATAGTTCACGATATCCACGAACCAAGGTTCGTAGGATACAGTCAAGAGCTGTTCGTCAGGAAATGAGTCATTTATCGGCACGCTCAAAGTAGGCGAAGAAGTGATGCGTGAAAGATAGTCAGCTACAACGTTTTCACATCCACTCTTGTCTCGGATGACAAGATCAAATTCTTGTAACAAAAGGATCCAACGTATTAGCCTGGCCTTCGCATCCTTCTTCGATAAAAGATGTCGTAGGGCGGAGTGATCTGTGTAAACCACAATAGGCGAGCCAATCAAGTAGGGCCTGAATTTCTCTAATGCAAATACAACTGCCAAAAGTTCTTTCACGGTAGTTGTCTAATTTATTTGTGCATCATTCAAGGTCCTACTTGTATAGTAAATTACATGTGGCATCTTATCAATGTGTTGTCCTAAGACAGCACCAATAGCAAAATCTGATGCATCACACATAAGCTCGAAAGGGTGGTTCCAATCCGGAGATGATAGAACGGGGGCTGTAGTGAGTGATCCTTTAAGCGATTCAAAAGCAGCCTCACAATCCGAATCGAAGTGAAAAGTGGTGTCCTTGGCCAATAGAAGGGTTAAGGGTCTAGCAATTTTGCTAAAGTCCTTAATAAATCTCCTATAAAATCCTGCATGGCCAAGGAAGGATCGTATATCTTTGACGCATTTGGGACGAGGGAGGTTATGAATGACATCTATTTTAGCTCTGTCAACCTCAATGCCTTTTTTCGTGAAATTATATGTCCAAGTACAATACCTTCTTGGACCATAAAATGGCATTTTTCCCAATTCAAAGTCAAGTTCTTATCCTTACAACGGGTAAGAACCGCGTCAAGATTACGAAGGCAGTCCTCAAAGGAGTCCCTAAAAATGGAGAAATCGTACATAAAAATTTCTAGAAAATTCTCCACCATATCTGAAAATATCCGCATCATACACCGCTGAAATGTAGCGGGAGCGTTGCATAACCCAAAGGGCATGCGTCTATAAGCAAAAGTTCCGAAAGGACAAGTAAAAGTGGTTTTATCTTAATCCTTTTCGGCGATGGGGACCTGATTATAGCCAGAGTATCCGTCCAAGAAACAGTAGTATTCATGTCCCGCTAATCGTTCTAACATCTGGTCAATGAAAGGTAGAGGGAAATGATCTTTCCTCGTCGCGGCATTGAGTTTCCTGTAATCAATACATACGCGCCACCCAGTTTGGGTGTGTGTTTGGATTAACTCATTAGCCTCATTAGTGATGACCGTGATGCTAGACTTTTTAGGGACCACATGAATTGGACTTACCCATTGGCTATCAGATATGGGGTAAATTATTCCACTATCAAGGCACTTGACAATTTCTTTCTTTACCGCCTCCTTCATGACGGGATTTAACCGTCTTTGTAGGTCTCGGGTTGGTTTGGCTTCATCCATCAAATGTATGTGATGTTCAATAATTAAGGGACTAATCCCTTTGATGTCGGCCATTGTCCAACCAAATGCTTGCCGATTCGATCTCAACACTGCCAAAAGTGCATTCTCTTGCTCTAAGGCTAGAGAAGTGGATATAATCACTGGCAAAGTCTCATTCTCTCCTAAATATGCATATTTAAGATGAGAAGGTAGAGGTTTGAGATCAAGAATTGGCGGAGAGACAATAGAAGGTGGGGTAAAGGAATGATATTCGGACTCCATAAGAGGTTCAAAACTTGCATAAGATATTGACTCGGAAAGTGCTGCTGACTTTTGCAACGAGTCAACTAGTTCGGACTCATTGAACATATCCTCACTATGAAGTGGTGCAAGATCAAACGATGTCCCATTAGTGTTGTCGAGAACATCAAAGCAAAGTTCCTCATCCTTGCAGCTTTCGGGAGTTATCTCATGGATGGAACAAACATCCAGAAATTAAGCAGAAGGTTCTGATGGCTGACTTCCTAGCTTGTAAATATTAAGCTCAATTGTCATTTTCCCGAAGGATAAGTTCATAGAACCGTTACGATAATTAATTACAGCGTTAGAAGTTGCTAGGAAGGGTCGACCAAGTATCACCGGGATTTGATTGCGTGGGTTTGCCACAGGTTGTGTATCTAAAACAATAAAGTCCACGGGAAATATGAATTCCCCGACTTTAATTAACACATCCTCTAGTTCGCCCCGAGGTTTGGTGATAGATCGGTCTGCCATCTGGAGAGTACAATGGGCGGGTTTTAACTCTCCAATTCCCAACTGCTCGTATACTGAATAAGGAAGTAAGTTAACGCTAGCGCCAAGATCGAGTAAAGCACGATTAATATTTTTACCCCCAATAGAAATAGAGATTGTAGGAGAGCCGAGATCCTTACGTTTCTTTGGTATTTGTTGGGTAAAAGCCGTGCTAACATTACTCGTCATGAAAACCTTCTTAGACACTTTAGTTTTTCTCTTCCCAGTGCACAAGTCTTTAAGGATTCTTGCATAAGATGGGACTTGTTGAATAGCATCTAGGAGAGGAATATTCACGCTAACTTGCTTAAACATTTCCACAATCTTCTCCATTTGTGGGTTAGGTCTGTTGGCCCTTAATCTGCTTGGAAATGGAGCTCGATCAATAAGTTTTGGGTCCAACGTTTGTGGAGAAGACTGTGGGGACGGATTCGATCCCAAAATTGGAGTGGAAATCGACTTAGATAGATTTGGCGAAATGTTCGAGCCTTGGGGAAAACGGATGAAGGTGGAAGACTAGACGAATTAGGGGAAGAAGAAGAAGAAGCTGGGGTATCAATGGTGTCACTAACATCAAATTGCTCACCCACTCGGTTATTCAGCACTCTCCCTGATCTCAACGTAGTAATGGCATTCATATTATGATTTTGTGAATGGCCAGGATTCGGTAGGGGTTGAGATGGGAGTTTCCCTTTCTCTCTCTCACTCATTGCGGCGTTTAACTGTGCGAGTTGGTTTTCTATTGATTTAATACTCTCACTATAGGAGGTGGAGTCTTTCTTTATGGTATCAATAGAAGACTTCATCTCAGCCGACAATTGCATGGAATGTTTCATGAACATATCCAAAGTTTGTGCAAGTGAAGAGTTGTCAGTACCGGCCACTTGTGGTGTAGAAATATTGGCCGGATTTTGGAAATTTTGTGACTGAAAGGGGGGCTGATTCTGTAGTTGTGGTTGCTGTGGATGAGGTCTTTGATAATTGCTTTGTTGGTTTTGATTCCAAGCAAAGTTAGGATGATTCCTCCATCCTTGATTGTACGTGGAAGAATAAGGGTCGTTTCTAGGTCGCTGCTGAAAAGCAGCATTAGTTTGAAACGATGCATTCATAGGACATTCTTCCGTTAAGTGTGAAGGATCCGAACAGCAACCACAGACGGTCTTAGGAAGTGTGACCTGATTTAGGGAGAATGATGAGAACTTGTTCTCAATAGTATCGAGTTTCTTCTGTATCGCTGCCATTTCGGATTTTACTGCGATAGAAACATCGAGATGGTGAATACCTCCCTTAGATGAAGGTGGTCTTACGCTTTCCCACTGCAAAGTGTGTTCGGCAAGGTCTTCTAGATATTTCCAAGCTTCACCGTCGTCTTTAGACATAAAATTGCATTGACAATTTGTTTCAAGCATCTGCTTTGTCGCTGGATTAATGCCCTCATATATTATTCGGCATAAATCCCATCTATTGATTCCATGATGAGGACATTGGACAAGCAGATCTTTGAAACGTTCAAAACATTTCCAAAATGGTTCATTGGGAAGCTGGGTGAACTGGTTGATCTCGCTTCTAACACGGGCAGTCTTATGGTTTGGGTAAAACTTCTTAAGAAATGCTATTACGAATTCATCCCAATTAGTGATAGAGTGTGCGGCATTATTATAAAGCCATTTTTCTGCCAAGTCGCACAGTGTGAATGGGAGAAGACGCAAGCGCATAGCATCCACAGTCAATTGTGAAGTACCCATCATTGCGCATACGTTTTCGAATTTGGTGATGAAAACGTACGCGTCTTCCGACTCAAGCCTGTGAAATTTGGGCAGCAGATTGATGTAGTGGGGTTTAATTTCGAAATTATCCCCGTTAGCTGGTGGAAGAGATAGACAAGTGGGAAGGGCACCACGGATAGGATAACATCTTTCTTGGAGAGAGATGCGCGGTGGATTCTGCGCACCTATGGGCGGTGGCAGCGTGGTGTTATAATCTGATGGAGTTCCGTCCATCTCGATCGTGGTGTGTGGTGGGGAAAAAGAAGATGAAGAAGTACCAACTTCGGCATCGATAGCAGGAACGCGGACAAGACGGGTACTAGGATCCCATGTCCAGCCGAGCATGCACTAAGCGGGTTTAGTGCAAGTGGCAGCGTGTGTGTGATTTAAAATTGGTCTGTTTTAAAAAACTGGGACTCAAGACAAATCACTCTATAATGCACAAACAACCCTAGTACTAAGGTTACCTAGGTCCAATCTCTAGACCGCTCCTACACTTCCAAAGGACAAGCCGCAGGATCAATCCTCTACCGCCTCTTTACTACCCGTGTAGCCAGGTAAGTGCCAGGTGAGTGGGAGGCTCCCCACTACGAAAGTAGTGGTCCTAATTAAGTAACCACTCGCCTTGGACACACTTGCCTATGTAGGGTTCCTAGGCACCCTATGGAGGTCTCATAAGGCATCGAACATGCCAATTTCAAATTTAACGGTGCCGAGAAACCCTAAACTACGGATCATTTGCTAGATTTCTAGGCGAAAAAGCTAACTAGTTAACACATAACTAAGGGAATACAGAAATACAACCTTTGTAGATCCGGTGCTCCACCTCCATAGCTCCGCAACGAAGTCCTCTCCGCTGTCCAAATCAAATCCGGGCTCTAGCGTCGGCTTCGTCGGAGAATGGGCAAGCTAGGTCGTCGATGTCCATGCCGAAGATGATCTACGTCGAGGCATCGCTAAATCAAGCTCCGACTTCACCAAGTCAAGAAACTTGTGAAGTAAACACACTCTACTACTTGGCAAGAGGTAGAGGATGAAGAAATAGGAAGTGGGTAGACTTTAGAATTGGATTTCTCACTCATTTCCATCAATCACCATTGATGGAGCTTGCTTTTTCTTCATGAAAGAAGATGAAGAAGAAGAAGAAAGAAATATGATAAGTTTTTAATTAAAAATAGAAAATAAAACAATACTTATCATACTTTTAACTCTAGTTAAGTTTAGAGAATTAACTTAGGTTAGTTAAAATGGTTAGGGTTAAGAATAAGACAAGAAGGAAGACTTAGTCAAAGTTTCAAGAAACTTCAACATAAAACAAACCATTCATTTACCTTTCTTAATTTCCAAAAAGAATAAATAAGAAAGATAAATGAATAAATAAAAATCAAAACCCTAACCCATTCATTACCATGGTTCATTCTTTACACTTAACCAAGTTTGGCATGCATCATCAAACATGATACAAGCAAGTGCACAAAATCATATCGTATATGCAATGCGCACACCCGAGTGAGAAAATCCGTTTAAAGTGAACCAATACTAGTTAGTGCAAAGTAATATATCAAATATATAATTATGCATTAAATCATTAAATCAACTCTTGATTTAACGATCCGGTCATATCGCATATAACCGACTAGTATCCAATGTATCGGCTTATCGAATCAACGCTTGAATCGATAACTAGGTTATATCGCATACAACCATTCGATACATTCATCGCGAGAATGGAATACGGTTTCACATACACGCATTATTCTCGGTCCCGCACATATCTCATATGCGCTCCTATTTCGTTTCGCTTGAGCCAGGAAACCTCTGTGTAGGACTCTAAAGACTCGTCAATACGCCGGCAGCAGGCGATGATCATATCAAACACCCACAAGCCGCAAGCGGTCTGCTAAACGTAACGGCCACCCGGGTATTGAGCGATCTGAAGATCGACGAGCAAGCCCGCTCACACTCCAGTGAATCCGACCAGTAACACTACCGTACAGTCCGGTCTGATCGTCTGATATGTCGCATATCTTGCCTAGAGGTGGTAAACGTCAGACCCCAATAGCTCGATAAGTCGTGTCGATATGAGGCTCATAACGGGTCGAGAAACTACTGGTAACACTTACCAGCAATTCTCTTAGCAGCCCTGGCCAGGGACTTCCTGTTATAGCCAATCGAACACAGCGCAACATCAACCCCCTATACCGGGAGAGACGAATCCCCTCCTATCGCTCATTGCCTCCATGTGACTCGGGACTGTACCCAAAAACCACCGTTTTGCACGCCCTCTTGGACGTGGTAAGATGGAAATCAAAGCACAGTGGGAACCACACAAGACTCTATGACGATCTCGGGTCAACAGACTACTCTGTACCAGTGTCACCAGAGAACTGCCATCTGACGTGAGGTATAATACCATCTGGGAGTTCTCGGCGAGTCCGTCCAGTGTACCCAGTCTCTACTGAGCACCCGTATATCATCTCTGATGTCAAACACCGATGGATATGGGATCATCCATCGCCCATATGTATGGGTCGAGAAGCTACACGCTAGTCTACTCTGGTATATCGATGCCCCGTCTCGATACACCCACGACTAGGGACTTTGAAGGATGTACTTATGGACTACCATGTCCCCACTAGTATGATCCGCATCATAGTCCAGGTAGTCAAGCATACATCCTAAGGTCTTTACCGACATGTAACAGAGAGACAATCAGTATACACGTTAAGGTAAAGTTCAACCAGATAGCATACTATCATGTCGAGCAAGAAAGTCCTCCCTATATATGTCCCAGCATCCACTACAATATACATCCTATGTACAGTAATGGCCTCTAGGGCATACATATAACTAACAATCTCCCACTTGCACTAGGGCCATCTGATAGCAGTGGTTGCAGTATCTCATACTCAACCATCCCATAAAAGTCTCTCTCTGGGAACAGGCCTTTGTGAGTGGATCCGCTGTGTTGTCCTCTGAGTCTACTCTCCAAACCTCGATCACCCTGGAGATCAATCATCTCCATGATCAAGTGATACTGCCTTAGAATATGTCTAGATCACTGATGGGACGGGCGTTCCTTGGCATAAGCCACAACTCCATTGTCACACAATGGGAGGAACTAAGTTCATCTCATGAACCAATATACACCCAGATTGCCTCTTTGGTAGCATCTTAAGTAGCGATGTATCCTGCCTTTATCGTCTAGTATGTCACGGTATTTTGTTTGGAACTCTTCCAACATACCGTCCCTTTACTGAGGGTAAAGACAATGCCTGTGACTGACATTCAGTCGTCTTTATCACCCTGGAACCCTTCCAGTGATTCTCCTCAGGATCGATTGACACCACCTCACTACAACTAGTGAGATTCCTAACATCCATTTAGATCTATCTCATAGATCCAAAATCTAGGATTTAGTAGGTATCACTTAATCCTATATGGAGAATCTTTGTGATAAGCGGAGATTGATCGAGCGTAGCATAAGAAACTCCTTTCTTATCAAGAGTATGTCATCCACGTACTCTACGAGGATCGTCACCATACTCCCTACTACCTTTTTGTATATACAAGGTTCATCTACCATTTTGATGATGTCAAACTCTTTGACCGCTTCATCAAAACAGATGTTCCAACTCCGCGATGCCTGCTTTATCCTATAAAGCATCTTGCACACGTTTCCGCTGCTCCCACTGTCTACGAAGCCCTTTGGCTGTGTACTTATAGACGCACTCTTCTAAAACATCATTTAGAAAAGCAGTCATGACACCCAACCACCAGATATCGTAGTCATGGTATGTAGCCGTGACAAGTAGGATCTGGATGGACTTAAGCATAGCTACTTGAAAAGGTTTCATGCAACATCCACACCTGGTCAATGATGCAAACTTTTAACAAGTCTAGCTTTGAAAGTCTCAACTTTTCCATCTACACCAAGTAATCTTCTCAAGATATACTTGCTCCTGATGGGGATTTAACCCTTCAGATATAGCAATCAAAGTCCATACTTTGTTGGTGTATAAGGATTCCATCTCAGATCGCTAAGCATCCAGCCATTCTTACAGAGTCTTACTCTCGATGGCCAGTTCGAAACTAGTTGGGTCATCATCTCATGATGCAATCCTCGCTCCCACTGTCATAGAGAAACCGAAGTATCTCTCAGGTGGGTGAGGAACCCTACTAGATCGGCAGAGAGGCCGAGGTTCGTTGGTAACTATTGAATCCTTTGGTTCCATCAAATCATCTTCTGTAGTTTGCATAGCTGGAACCTTTCCAGTTCTACATAACTAACCTTGCCTCGAGTTTGTCCAGATTTTGCTTTTAGACATAGGCCGGACAACCCCAAATCTTAACTAACTTAAGACATGGGCTCTTCCCTTTCCATATCACATATGAAGTGGTAGGCATTGATTTGATTCGAACCCTATTCAATAGGTATGCAACTTCTCAAGTGCATAACACCCCAAAAAAGGAAAAAGGTAACTCAGTATTACTCATCATAGAGCACACCATATCAAATAGGGTGTATCTGCTCCGTCCCGATATACCATCATGCTATGGTGTATACAGAGGAGTAATGCTGAGAGAGAATCTCATTCTCCTTTAGAATAGTCCAGTATTTCCGTGCTCAAGTATTCTCCTCCTTGATTTCATCATAAAATATAATACTTATACCCGTATTCTGGTTCTCTACTTCTCGCTTATATTCTGTGAATATCTCAAAAGGTTCGGACTTGTGTTTCAACAGGAACATATGTCTGAATCTCGAGAGATTATCAGAGAATGTAATGAAGTACAAAGAACCAGTCCTGGCATGTGTAGACAGGAGACCTTACATACATCATCATGTATCAGTCCCAAGAGTTCATTAACTTTTTCTCTGTTTCCAGTAAACGGAGCTATGGTCATCTTATCTTTGTGACATGACTGGCGAGTTTCACAAGATGTAAATTCAAACTAATTTAAATATGCATCTTTATGTAACTCTAGCTAGTCGGGTCACATTGATCTGACCTAGTCTACAATACCTCAAGAAGGATTCGTTCATTTCTGAACTTTTCCTCTTATGTGTGTTCCATATACTAAGAACTGTAGTTTGATTTAGAACATCAACGCTTTTAGATAACGTGCCTGAACCGATCAACTATTGATATAGGAAATGTTCAAAACATTGTCCAACAATACAAAATTATATCATTTCTTTACTAATAAAGAGAGTGATATGATTTTGTATATCAGGTTCGGTATCTAATAACATTCGTTCAGAATCAATGTATTGGTAATACAGGGTGACAGTGACCAACAGACTTGGCTGCAACACTTGCCCCGTTTTCTGCCTCATGAAACTTATCACCCGTTCTCAGTTCTCTACCTATCTGTAGCCCTATGTAACAGATTACATATCTGGGATCCTGATCTGGTATCACATACCCAGGACGTAGAGGATACAGAGAAAAAGTTCTTTGTAATGAACACACCCGAAGATGATGCATCAGCATGCACTCTCTTCGTTTGGACGGCACGGGAATTCTGGTAATCCCCTATTTCCTGCTCTGTCTTATAACATTTATAAGTTGGAGCGGGACCAACGTTCCCCAGCTCAGTATAACAAGCGGGTTCGGTCAATATTCCGTATTATTATCTTGATTAAGGCGTGATATGGTCGCTACCTGGAGAGAGAGAGAAGAAAACACTCAGCGTGCGCTCTGTCAAGAATAGATTGGTTATTATTTTATCTAATCAGGATGGCTCCCACTGCTTTTTATCAAATCTTCCTTCAAACCCTAAAAGGAAAGACTAGCCGGGATTAATTACACACTATAAGTTCGCCAATCTTTCAGCCAGGCCAGTGTCGGTACTTTGAGGGAGGTCCCCCGTGCTTTCGCACGAACCTAATTAATGTAAACCTCGTTTTCCCAGAGGCGTAACCTCGTTAACACCTTTCTAGACACCTACTTGATCGGCTAATTGTAATGTATAAAACTCTCCCAGGAGTAACTCTTACTCGCAGCAGGTATCGGGATCCAACTATCTCATAGAAGGTATGCAATCTCATTGCAAATTTCAACACTTGAAATTCCCGATAATATTTTGCCCCTAGCTCGCTATGACCTTGACGGAGGCCAAACAACCCATAGTCCGCTAGTCAAGTTCAACCCGTCATTTCCTGATTGAATTAAACCCACCCGCACGACCCTTGACGGAGGCCAAACAACGCCGTACGAATACCCTAATCCAATCGCATCATATGCTAGCAGATAAGCACTAGTTAGCTACCGTACACTACGCCTTGACGGAGGCCAAACAACCGCAGCATGAATACTAACTAGTACGTATCTGAAATGACGGAGGGCTACGACAGGTTTTTCTGAAAACCTATTGCGTAATGAACTTGATATCGTTGTAGGATCGAATGAATTTTGAAATGGAGTGTTTTTGAGGCTTTTCTAGTTTTGCTAAAGGAGTCACTCCCGGTGAAGGGATCGTCGGTCCTTTCCTCGTCGAATGAGGTGCGGGATATATCATATATATCACTGTGCAAAGCAAAAACTCTTAAAAGCAATCAAAAGACAAACCGAGTGTGTAGCATCTGCCAGTTATTGCTAAAGGAGTCACTCCCGGTGAAGGGATCTCGGTCCTTTCCTTATCGAATAAGGTGCAGGATATATCACATATACCGCTATGCAAAGCAAGAACTGTAGCTACCTGTTTTATTTTGAAATTCGATTCTACAACATCTTAGGTTTCTTTTATTTCATTAATCACATTAATGAAGTCCCATCATTTAAGTACCTAAACATCACAGATAAATACGACGTACACTTATGCCATCCGCATTCGCCTCGATGTCCCCTCGTGCACCGTTAGGTTAGGTAACTAACGACAGAGCGGGGCAGGGCTAGCGCGGGTGTAAAACATAAGTAACGTCTATATAATATATCATATATACTATATATACTGTATCTATCACAGAACATCACATGATCTCATCACAGATATCGCAGCAGAAGAAACATATGAAATATTGGATATACTAGGACGTCCGTGTTTTCAATACGAGCCAGTATAAAACACGGATTCTACGGTCGTGATGAATAGCCAATCCCACACCCCTAGACCCCTACGAGAGCGGCAAGCAACCCTACCAATTCTAGAGTTAGGAGACCCAGACTCGACTCCTCGAGTTGGTCTCCCACTGGACCCCAGAACCCGGTTACTTGTGCTCCCCTCCTTGGGTCTATCCTAGTGCAGAAAAGTAAATAATATACAAACGGTGACAACTTCCGCAACCTGGAAGCGCCCCAATAAAAGAATATTACATACAAGTTTTTACATGAATGAAAATGAAAAACACTCATCTCACATAAAAACCCCCGGCTATTCAAACACGACGATCCAATATAACATATCCAGCAACACATAACATCACATGTCATCAACGTAAGTAAACATGCGTATCCCAATTGTCGTTGACATATAGCAACGAAACCGGCGATATCACATATTACACTTACGGTCACAGAAAAGAAAGTGTAAAACTACAACAGTTGGAATCTGCAACCACCTCAAACATCGCATGCCTGACCAAATGAATTCCTTAGACATCACATGCCTAACAATTATAAACCCCGCATTTTAGTCTCATTATCGAAAACACTTTTCAATATTGAGTCGGGCAATTCAACAAGATTCCCGACAGTCTGATCGAATGCTCGTCGCAAACTTCAGTAGACGGCTGCACCCCCGACGCCGTCGACGAAGTGCACCAAGGCGGAACACCGCTGCCGCGAGCACCCGAACGGATGCTTTCGGCGACGGGGTTCTCCTACAGTCACTTGGTCGGGGCTATGGGGTGAGGCTGTCTATTAAGTTTAGCCGGCGAGTATCCGCGTACGCTACGTGATTGCGACGAATTTTTGATCACATCAAAATTTCGTGGCAACCGATCAAGTGAGACTAAACTGCTATGTTTATAACATTCATTCAGTTATCTCATAACATTTGTGAATTCCAATTATTGTATCCCATTCCAAATAAATAGAAAATGTTAAACTTTTCGATCGAACAATCGAACACCCAAGTTTTCCCGAAACAGATCAACTCTTGAAATAAGTCTAACAACATTCAGTTCGTGCCTCAGTACCAACGGTCCAGCCGTAGAAGGGTCAAGCCAACGCCTCACATGTGGCACGCCGTACTGCCCCAAACCCGAAGGTTCAAAGGGCAGTTCAAGACGGTCACATAATCGAGTTAAGGTTTGTTGTCTTCTAGAGGGTCCATCGCGTTACTTGCACTACTTAGAACGTCGTTAAACTATGGAAAAATCCAACACTTGGAAATTTCCCGACAGGGGAAAAATTGGGTATTTATATCCGGTCAAACTTTTTAACATATTCTAATATTTATCCGGAAAGCCAAACAGACAAAATTTGATACTCCGATCGAAACACCGAATCCCCAAAACAATCCCAGATTATTCAACTCTTGAATAACTTTTAAAAATTCCCAGAAAACTCAGAAGAATTTATCAGGAATTACTATGCAAAAATATAGGGCTGACGTCATCAAGTGGCCGCTGATCAGCCGCAGAAGCCATGCTTCTGCCGCGGATCCGCCGCGGAATTTACTGTTCATCCAAAAAGTTTTACATCGTAATTTTTATTTTTCCCTGCTGAATTTTTTAGCAATTTTTAATTTGGAAAAATCCACTGTTTTCAAAAATGTACAGAGAGCATGATCCGGGTCGGGTTTTCGGTTCGTTCGGACTTCAAATTCCGTCTAGACTTCGCCTAAGGCTCTAGCTAGGCTCTGATACCACTGTAGGGTTCCTAGGCACCCTATGGAGGTCTCACAAGGCATCGAACATGCCAATTTCAAATTTAACGGTGCCGAGAAACCCTAAACTACGGATCGTTTGCTAGATTTCTAGGCGAAAAAGCTAACTAGTTAACACATAACTAAGGGAATACGGAAATACAACCTTTGTAGATCCGGTGCTCCACCTCCATAGCTCCGCAACGAAGTCCTCTCCGCTGTCCAAATCAAATCCGGGCTCTAGCGTCGGCTTCGTCGGAGAATGGGCAAGCTAGGTCGTCGATGTCCATGCCGAAGATGATCTACGTCGAGGCATCGCTAAATCAAGCTCCGACTTCACCAAGTCAAGAAACTTGTGAAGTAAACACACTCTACTACTTGGCAAGAGGTAGAGGATGAAGAAATAGGAAGTGGGTAGACTTTAGAATTGGATTTCTCACTCATTTCCATCAATCACCATTGATGGAGCTTGCTTTTTCTTCATGAAAGAAGATGAAGAAGAAGAAGAAAGAAATATGATAAGTTTTTAATTAAAAATAGAAAATAAAGCAATACTTATCATACTTTTAACTCTAGTTAAGTGTAGAGAATTAACTTAGGTTAGTTAAAATGGTTAGGGTTAAGAATAAGACAAGAAGGAAGACTTAGTCAAAGTTTCAAGAAACTTCAACATAAAACAAACCATTCATTTACCTTTCTTAATTTCCAAAAAGAATAAATAAGAAAGATAAATGAATAAATAAAAATCAAAACCCTAACCCATTCATTACCATGGTTCATTCTTTACACTTAACCAAGTTTGGCATGCATCATCAAACATGATACAAGCAAGTGCACAAAATCATATCGCATATGCAATGCGCACACCCGAGTGAGAAAATCCGTTTAAAGTGAACCAATACTAGTTAGTGCAAAGTAATATATCAAATATATAATTATGCATTAAATCATTAAATCAACTCTTGATTTAACGATCCGGTCATATCGCATATAACCGACTAGTATCCAATGTATCGGCTTATCGAATCAACGCTTGAATCGATAACTAGGTTATATCGCATACAACCATTCGATACATTCATCGCGAGAATGGAATACGGTATCACATACACGCATTATTCTCGGTCCCGCACATATCTCATATGCGCTCCTATTTCGTTTCGCTTGAGCCAGGAAACCTCTGTGTAGGACTCTAAAGACTCGTCAATACGCCGGCAGCAGGCGATGATCATATCAAACACCCACAAGCCGCAAGCGGTCTGCTAAACGTAACGGCCACCCGGGTATTGAGCGATCTGAAGATCGACGAGCAAGCCCGCTCACACTCCAGTGAATCCGACCAGTAACACTACCGTACAGTCCGGTCTGATCGTCTGATATGTCGCATATCTTGCCTAGGGGTGGTAAACGTCAGACCCCAATAGCTCGATAAGTCGTGTCGATATGAGGCTCATAACGGGTCGAGAAACTACTGGTAACACTTACCAGCAATTCTCTTAGTAGCCCTGGCCAGGGACTTCCTGTTATAGCCAATCGAACACAGCGCAACATCAACCCCCTATACCGGGAGAGACGAATCCCCTCCTATCGCTCATTGCCTCCATGTGACTCGGGACTGTACCCAAAAACCACCGTTTTGCACGCCCTCTTGGACGTGGTAAGATGGAAATCAAAGCACAGTGGGAACCACACAAGACTCTATGACGATCTCGGGTCAACAGACTACTCTGTACCAGTGTCACCAGAGAACTGCCATCTGACGTGAGGTATAATACCATCTGGGAGTTCTCGGCGAGTCCGTCCAGTGTACCCAGTCTCTACTGAGCACCCGTATATCATCTCTGATGTCAAACACCGATGGATATGGGATCATCCATCGCCCATATGTATGGGTCGAGAAGCTACATGCTAGTCTACTCTGGTATATCGATGCCCCGTCTCGATACACCCACGACTAGGGACTTTGAAGGATGTACTTATGGACTACCATGTCCCCACTAGTATGATCCGCATCATAGTCCAGGTAGTCAAGCATACATCCTAAGGGCTTTACCGACATGTAACAGAGAGACAATCAGTATACACGTTAAGGTAAAGTTCAACCAGATAGCATACTATCATGTCGAGCAAGAAAGTCCTCCCTATATATGTCCCAGCATCCACTACAATATACATCCTATGTACAGTAATGGTCTCTAGGGCATACATATAACTAACAGCCTAGTAACCACAAAAGTAGTGCGGATAAGCGATAGATTACCCACGACCTTCCTCTGTCCTTATTGAGCGCGACAGTCCTTAGAGTCTGGTCTAGATATTTTTTAATTAATGTAGGGTTGATGCGGATGCTCGGTTTGTGATTTGTGGGGCTTAGGAAGGGTGATGAAATCCCCACCTAATCTGGATTTGGTCTTTGCCCCTTAAAGTCCGTATTAAAATATGCAAAACAAAACCAATCACAAAACTTTTGCAAAAAAGATTTTTGAGCGGCGCTATTTTGCAAAGAATCCTGCAGAAATAGATTTTATTGGATTTGAGAGGAGAGAAAAGGAGTTGAAAAAGATACCAGAGAAGTGTGAACCCTAGATACCTTAGTTAAGCCGCGTTTCCACCGCCTAAAGTCCCTTCTTGCCGCGGTTCCGCCGCGGGGTGGAGGGATCAAGTGATGAAAATTTTTCTTTGGCCTCCTGTACTCCTCTGGATCTCGATGAATGTCTTTGTCTTCTGTTTTCCTCAATTCTGTGACTCCAGATCTCCTTGCAAAAATTCACACACAAATCGTTAAATATGCAATTTGCAGTTTTGTTTTAATAATGATATGAATCGTCTAAGAATTCAACACAAATAGTAAGAATAAAAAATTACGCACGTATCCCCGGCAACGGCGCCATTTGATTGATACGAAAAAGTATTTGTTTGTAGAATACCACAATCAATAACGGTGTCGCTTGTAGCTAGACCGAGATGAGTACGGGTCGTCCTCTGGGAAACGTGGAGTCTTTTACTCTTACTTTAGATGTGTTGAAAAAGAGAGGAGGGATAAAGAATTTTGTGGAAAGGTTTCTAGATCTACGTTAAGCACTAATGCAAAAATATAGATCTAGATTATTTTAGGGATGCAGTTGTTAGTTGTATGTATGCCCTAGAGGCCAGTATTGTACAGATGATGTATATTATATTGGATGCTTGGACATATATAGAGATGACTTTCTTGCTCGATATGATAGTATGCTATCTGGTTGCTCTTTATCTTAACATGTACACTAGTCTCTTTAAACTGTCTAATAGTTACGTGTTGGTAAAGCCCTTAGGATGTATACTTGACTACCTGGACTATGATGCAGATCACACTAGTGGGGACATGGTAGTCCATAAGTACATCCTTCAAGGTCCCTAGTCATAGGTGTATCGAGACGGGGCATCGATATACCAGAGTAGACTAGCGTATACGCTTCTCGACCCATGAGATGGGCGATGGATGATCCCATATCCATTGGTGTTTGACATCAGAGATGATATACGGGTGCTCAGTGGAGACTGGGTACACTGGACGGACTCGCCGAGAACTCCCAGATGGTATTATACCTCACGTCAGATGGCAGTTCTCAGGTGACACTTGTGCAGGTTAGTCTGTAGACCCGAGATCGTCATAGAGTCTTGTGTGATTCCCACTGTGCTTTGATCTCCACCTTACCACGTCCATGAGGGCGTGCAAAACGGTGGTCTTTAGGCACAGTCCCAAGTCACATGGAGGCAATGAGCGATAGGAGGGGTTTCGTCTCTCCCAGTATTAGGGGTTGATGTTGCGCTGTACTCGATTGGCCGTAACAGGGAAGTCCCTGGCCAGAGCTGATCAGAGATTTGCTGGTAAGTGTTACCAGTAGTTTCTCGACCCGTTATGAGCCTCACATCGGCACGACTTATCGGTTATTGGGGTCTGACGTTTACCACCCCTAGACTTGATATGCGACATATCAGACGAACAGACCGGACTGTACGGTAAGTGTTACTGGTTGGATTCACAGGAGTGTGAGCGGGCTAGCTCGTCGATCTTCTGATCGCTCAATACCCGGATGGCCGTTACGTTTAGCAGACCGCTTGCGGCTTGTGGGTGATTGATATGATCATCATCTACTACCGGCGTATTGACGAGTCTTTAGAGTCCTACACAGAGGTTTCCTGGCTCAAGCGAAACGAAATAGGAGCGCATATGAAATATGTGCAGGACCGAGAATAATGCGTGTATGTGATACCGTATTCCATTCTCGCGATGAATGTATCGATTGGTTATATTCGATATAACCTAGATATCGAATCAAGGATTGATTCGATAAGCCGATATATAGGATACTAGTCGGTTATATGCGATATGACCGGATCGTTAAATCAAGTGTTGATTTAATGATTTAATGTATAATTATATATTTGATATATTACTTTGCATTAGCTAGTATTGGTTCACTTTAAATGGATTTTCTCACTTGATGCACATTGTATATGTGATATATTTTTTGTGCACTTGTTTGTATCATGTTTGATGATACTTGCTCACTTGGGTTTGTGTAAAAATTAAACCATGGTTATATGAATGGTTAGGGCTTTGTTTATTTATTTATTTATTTATTTATTCATTTTGGAAAATGAATGAGAATGGTGGCTTATTTTGTTTGTATGTTGAAGCTTCTTGAAGCTTTGAAAAGGTCCACCATTCTTATCTCATCCTTAACCCTAACCATTCTAACTAACCTTAGTTTTCTCTCTACACTTGACTATGGTTAGGATATGATAAGTATTCTTATTAGTTTCTTTTTTAAATAAGAGACTTATCATATTCTTCATCCTCTCCTTCTTCTTCTTCAAGAAAAACCTTGCCTTCATCAATGGCAACTTGAGCAAAAGTGAGAGAAATTCAATTCTAAAGTGAACCCACCTCCTATTTCTTCACCCTCTACCTCTTGCCAAGTAGTATAGGGTGTTTTCTTCACAAGTTTCACAACTTGGTGAAGTTGGAGCTTGAACTTGTGATGCCTCGACGTAGATCTTCTTCGGCACGAAGCCGACGACCTAGTTTGCCCGTTTCTCCGATGAAGCCGACGATTGAGTCCATAATTCGAGATGGACAGCGAGAGGACACCTACGTGGAGCTAAGGAAGTGGAGAACCGGATCTACAAAGGTTGTAGCCTCTCTCCTTTAGTTAAGATGTTAACTAGTTTCGTATTTCGCCTAAACTTCTAGTCAACGATCTGTATTAGGGTTTCTCGGCACCCGTAAAAATTTAAATTGGCATGGTTGATACCTTGTGAGACCTCTATAGTGTGCCTAGGAACCCTACAGTGGTATCAAAGCCTAGCTAGAGCCTTAGGCGAAGTGTAGACGGAGTTTGAAGTCCGATCGAACCGAAACCCTAATATCAAAGTTGCTCTCTGTACATTTTTTAAAAACTGGGTTTTTTCCAAATTAAAAATATGAAGAAAATTCAGCAGGACTTTCTAAGAATTACTGTGAAACACGATCACCCAATTCCTCCAAAGTGCGGCGGAACCGCGGCAGAAGCCTGGCTTCTGTGGCGGTTCCGCGGCCGTATGATGACGTCACCCACCTAATTTTGCACAGTAACTTCTTTTATTCAGTGCTGAGTTCTCTGGGAATTTTTAATATTTATTCAAGAGTTGAGTATTCTGGGTTGTATTGGGGACTCGGTATTTCGACGGATTATCGAACTTTGTCTAAGTGCTTTCCGGATAATTTTTTGAATATGTTAAAATGTCCGACCGGATATAAATACCCAACTTTTCCCCTGCCGGAAAATTTCCAAGTGTTGGATTTTTCTGTGGTTTAAGGACGTTCTGAGTAGTGCAAGTAACGTGATGGTCCCTCTAGAAGACAACAAACCTTAACTCGATTATGTGACCGTCTTGAACTGCCCTTTGAACCTTAGGGTTTGGGGCAGTACGGCGTGCCACATGTGAGGCGTTGGCTTGACCCTTCTACGGCTGGACCGTTGGTACTGAGGCATGAAGTGAATGTCTTTGAACCTATTTCATGTGTTGGACGGTTTTGGGAAAACTTGGGTGTTCAAATGTTCGATCGGAAAGTTTAATATTTTCTATTTATCCGGAATGGGATACAATAATTGGAATTCACAAATAGTTATGAGATAACTGAATGAATGATATAAATATAGCAGTTTAGTTTCATTCGATATTGAAAAGAGTTTTCGATAATGAGACTAAAATGCGGGGTTTATAACTGTTAGGCATGTGATGTCTAAGTATTTCATTTTGATTAGGCATGCGATGTCTAAAGAGGTTGCGGATTCCAATTGTTGTAGTTTTACACTTTCTTTTCTGTGACCGTAAGTGTAATATGTGATATCGCCGGTTTCGTTGCTATATGTCAATGACAATTGGGATGCGCATATTTACTTACGATGATGACATGTGATGTTATGTGTTGCTGGATATGTTATATTGGATCGTCGTGTTTGAATAGCCGGGGGTTTTTATGTGAGATGAGTGTTTTTCATTTTCATTCATGTAAAAACTTGTATGTAATATTCTTTTATTTTGGGGCACTTCCAGGTTGCGGAAGATGTCACCTTTTGTATATTATTTACTTTTCCGCATTAGGATAGACCTAAGGAGGGGAGCATAAGTAACCGGGTTCTGGGGTCCAGTGGGAGACCAACTCGAGGAGTCGAGTCCGGGTCTCCTAACCCTAGAATTGGCAGGGTTGCTTGCCACTCTTGTAGGGGTCTAAGGGTGTGGGATTGGCTATTCATCACGACCGTAGAATCCGTGTTTTATACTGGCTCGTATTGAAAACACGGACGTCCTAGTATATCCAATATTTCATATGTTACTTCTGCTGCGATATCTGTGATATGATCATGTGATGTTCTGTGATAGATACAGTATATAGTATATATGATATATTATATAGACGTTACTTATGTTTTGCATCCGCACTAGCCCTGCCCTGCTCTGTCGCTAGTTACCTAACCTAACGGTGCACGAGGGGACATCGAGGCGAATACGGATGGCATAAGTGTACGTCATATCTATCTGTGATGTTTAGGTACTTAAATGATGGGACTTCATTAATGTGATTAATGAAAGAAAAGAAACCTAAGATGTTGTAGAATCAAATTTTAAATAAAACAGGTAGCTACAGTTCTTGCTTTGCACAGCGGTATATGTGATATATCCTGCACCTTATTCGATGAGGAAAGGACCGAGATCCCTTCACCGGGAGTGACTCCTTTAGCAATAACTGGCAGATGCTACACACTCGGTTTGATTTTTGATTTCTTCTATAGTTTCTGCTTTGCACAGTGATATATATGATATATCCTGCACCTCATTCGACGAGGAAAGGGCCGACGATCCCTTCACCGGGAGTGACCCCTTTAGCAAAACTAGAAAAAGCCTCAAAATCACTCCATTTTAAAACTTCATTTGATTCTACAACGATATCAAGTTCATTACGCAATAGGTTTTCAGAAAAACCTGTCGTAGCCCTCCGTCATTTCAGATAAAGACTATTTAGTATTCGTGCTGCGTTTGTTGACCTCTGTCAAGGCATAGTGTGCGGTAGCTAACTAGTAATTATCTGTAAAGCATGTGATGTGATTGGATTAGGGTAGTCGTATGACCTTGTTGACCTCTGTCAAGGGTCGTGCTAGTGGGTTTGATTCAATCAAGAAATGACGGGTTGAACTTGACTAGTGCACTATGGTTTGTTGACCTCTGTCAAGGTCATGGCACACTAGGGGCAAAATATTATCGGGAATTTCAAGTGTTGAAATTTGCAATGAGATTGCATACCTTCTATGAGATAGTTGGATCCTGATACCCGCTGCGAGTAAGAGTTACTCCTGGGAGAGTTTTACACATTACAATTAGCCGATCAAGTAGGTGTCTAAAAAGGTGTCAACGGGGTTACGCCTCTGGGAAAACGAGGTTTACAGTAATTAGGTTCGTGCGAAAGCACGGGGGACCTCCCTCAAAGTACCGACACTGGCCTGGCTGAAAGATTGGCGAACTTGTAGTGTGTAATTAATCCCGGCTAATCTTTCCTTTTAGGGTTTGAAGGAAGATTTGATAAAAACCAGTAGGAGCCATCCTGATTAGATAAGATAATAACCAATCTGATCTTGCACGAGCATACGCTAAAGTGTTTTCTTCTCTCTCTCTCCAGGTAGCGACCATGTCATGCCCTAATAAAGATAATAATATGGATGTATTGACCGAACCCGCATATTATACTGTGCAGGGGAACGTTGGACCCGTTCTATCTTATAAACGTTATAAGACTGAACAGGAAACAGGAGAATATCTAGATTCTCACGCCGCCCAAACGGAGAACATGCATGATGATGCACCTTCTTCGGGTGTGTTTGTTATTGAGAACTGTTTCTCAGTTCACCCTACGTCCTGGGTATTAGATACCGGATCAGGATCCCACATATGTAAACAGTTACATGGGCTACGGAAAGGTAGAGAACTGGGAAAAGGTGATCATTCCGTTCAAGTAGGGAATGGGGCAAATGTTGCAGCCAAAGCAGTTGGCATATATCACCTGGTATTACCAAATAGTGATACAATAGTCTTGAATGAGTGCTATTATATACCGAACATGATGTGCAACATTATATCAGTTTCTTTATTAAGTAAAGAAGGATATAATTTTTTGGTAAAGGATAATGTTATGAACATATTCCTAGATCAAAAGTTGATTGCATCAGACTCGTTACATAATGGCATATTCATTCTAAATCAGAATACAGTCCTCAATATACAAAACACACACAAGAGGAAAAGTTCAGAAATGAACGAATCCTACTTGTGGCACTGTAGACTTGGTCATATCAATGCGACACGACTGGCTAAGTTACATAAGGATGGTTATTTGAATTCGTTTGAATTATCATCTTATGATACTTGCCATTCATGTCTCAAAGGAAAAATGACCAAAGCTCCGTTTAGTGGACACGGAGAAAGAGTTAATGAACTCTTAGGACTGATACATAGTGATGTATGCGGTCCCATGTCTACGCCTGCCAGGAACGGTTCTTCCTACTTCATTACATTCACTGACGATCTCTCTAGATTCGGACATGTGTTCCTGATGAAACACAAGTCTGAAGCTTTTGAGAAATTCAGAGAATATAAGCACGAAGTAGAAAAACAAACAGGTAAAAGTATTAAGATCCTTCGATCTGATCGAGGAGGAGAATACTTAAGCAATGAGTTCCTAGAATATCTAAAAGAGAATGGGATTCTCTCTCAGCTTACTCCTCCTTATACACCACAGCACAACGGTGTATCGGAGCGGAGGAATCGCACCCTATTAGATATGGTGCGCTCTATGATGAGTACAGCTGAGTTACCTATTTCCTTCTGGGGGTATGCGCTTGAAACAGCAGCATACCTATTGAATCAAGTTCCAACTAAATCTGTACCTACCACACCATATGAGATATGGAGTGGGAAGAGACCATGTCTTAAACGAGTTAAGATATGGGGTTGTCTGGCCTATGTCAAAAGGCAAAATCCAGACAAACTCGAGGCACGGTCAGTTCTATGTAAGTTTGTGGGATATCCTAAACATTCAAATGGATATTTTTTCTACCACAGTGAACAACAAAAAGTGTTTATTGCTCAACATGCCACCTTTTTAGAAAAGGAATTTCTTGCAAAAGAGATTAGTGGCTCTGAGGTAGAACTGGAAGAAGTTCCAGAAACACAAACTATAACTGAAGATTTAGTGGAACCAGAAGATTCGGTAGTACCCGACGAACCCCAGCCTCTCCGCCGATCTAGTAGGGTTTCTCGTCCACCTGAGAGATACTACGGTTTTCTCATTGATGGTGGAAGCGAGGATTGCATCATGGAAGATGATGACCCGACTAGTTTCGAGCAGACCATCACGAGTGGTGACTCTGTGAAATGGCTGGATGCAATGCGGTCCGAGATGGAATCCATGTACACCAACAAAGTATGGACTTTGAAAGTTGCTCCTGAAGGGGTAAAGCCCATTGAGAGCAAGTGGATCTTCAAAAAAAAACTTGGTGTAGATGGGAAAGTGGAGACTTTCAAAGCTAGACTTGTTGCAAAAGGTTTTCGTCAAAGACCAGGTGTGGACTATGACGAAACTTTTTCTCCAGTGGCTATGCTTAAATCCATCCGTATCATGCTTGCCATCGCTGCATATCATGACTATGAAATCTGGCAAATGGATGTTAAGACCGCCTTTCTAAATGGTGATTTAGAAGAGAGCGTGTACATGACTCAGCCAGAGGGCTTCGTAGACAGTGGGAGCAGCGGGAAGGTGTGCAAGCTGCTTAAATCCATTTATGGATTAAAGCAAGCATCGCGGAGTTGGAACATCTGCTTTGACGTCGTTATCAAAGAGTTTGATTTCGTCAAAAACCCAGATGAACCTTGTATATACAAGAAGGTGGCAGAGAGTAAGGTTGTCTTCCTCGTATTGTACGTGGACGACATACTCTTGATAGGAAATGATATTCCTATGCTGCAATCGGTCAAGCTCTTCTTATCACAAAGATTCTCAATGAAAGATCTTGGTGATGCCTCCTGCATATTGGGAATTAGGATCTATAGAGATAGATCCAAACGGATATTGGGATTGTCCCAATCCAGGTATATTGACACCATACTAAAGAGGTTTAGTATGGAAGAATCCAAGCGTGGGAACTTGCCCACGATCTCTGGACTCACTCTCTCCAAAGAGATGTCTCCCAAGACTGATTTGGAGAGAGCTCGCATGCAAGGGATACCCTATGCTTCGGCAGTAGGCTCTATCATGTATGCGATGCTATGTACCAGACCCGATGTTGCATACTCACTAAGTGTAGTAAGTCGGTATCAAGCAGATCCTGGAGAGAGTCACTGGACAGCTGTGAAGAACATTCTCAAGTACTTGTGAAGGACTAGAGAAATGTTCTTGGTGTATGGTAACGGAGAACTCCAAGTGGAGTCCTTTACCGATTCGAGCTTCCAGAGTGATAAGGACGACTCTAAGTCGCAGTCGGGATTTGTCTTTACCCTTTACGGAGGGGCGGTTAGCTGGAAGAGTTCCAAGCAAGAAACCATGGCAGACTCGACGATGGAGGCTGAATACATCGCTGCCAACGATGCTGCCAAAGAGGCTGTCTGGATCAAGAAGTTCATTACTGAACATGGAGTGGTTCCATCCATTGAGCATCCAATACCTTTGTATTGCGATAACAATGGAGCGGTGGCTTTAGCCAAGGAACCCAGGTCCCATCAGCGATCCAGGCATATTCTGAGCCGGTATCACCTGATCCGGGAGATAGTTGATCGCCGGGAGATCGAGGTCAGGAGAGTTGACACCAAGAACAACACGGCGGATCCACTCACGAAGGCCATTCCCCAGATACAGTTTGAGAGACTCTTCGGGATGCTCGGTATGCGATACTACAGCAGCTGGCCCTAGTGCAAGTGGGAGATTGTTAGTTGTACGTATGCCCTAGAGGCCAGTATTGTACAGATGATGTATATTATATTGGATGCTTGGACATATATAGAGATGACTTTCTTGCTCGATATGATAGTATGCTATCTGGTTGCTCTTTATCTTAACATGTACACTAGTCTCTTTAAACTGTCTAATAGTTACGTGTTGGTAAAGCCCTTAGGATGTATACTTGACTACCTGGACTATGATGCAGATCACACTAGTGGGGACATGGTAGTCCATAAGTACATCCTTCAAGGTCCCTAGTCGTAGGTGTATCGAGACGGGGCATCGATATACCAGAGTAGACTAGCGTATACGCTTCTCGACCCATGAGATGGGCGATGGATGATCCCATATCCATTGGTGTTTGACATCAGAGATGATATACGGGTGCTCAGTGGAGACTGGGTACACTGGACGGACTCGCCGAGAACTCCCAGATGGTATTATACCTCACGTCAGATGGCAGTTCTCAGGTGACACTTGTGCAGGTTAGTCTGTAGACCCGAGATCGTCATAGAGTCTTGTGTGATTCCCACTGTGCTTTGATCTCCACCTTAACACGTCCATGAGGGCGTGCAAAACAGTGGTCTTTGGGCACAGTCCCGAGTCACATGGAGGCAATGAGCGATAGGAGGGGTTTCGTCTCTCCCGGTATTGGGGGTTGATGTTGCGATGTACTCGATTGGCCGTAACAGGGAAGTCCCTGGCCAGGGCTGATCAGAGATTTGCTGGTAAGTGTTACCAGTAGTTTCTCGACCCGTTGTGAGCCTCACATCGGCACGACTTATCGGTTATTGGGGTCTGACGTTTACCACCCCTAGACTTGATATGCGACATATCAGACGAACAGACCGGACTGTACGGTAAGTGTTACTGGTTGGATTCACAGGAGTGTGAGCGGGCTAGCTCGTCGATCTTCTGATCGCTCAATACCCGGATGGCCGTTACGTTTAGCAGACCGCTTGCGGCTTGTGGGTGATTGATATGATCATCATCTGCTACCGGCGTATTGACGAGTCTTTAGAGTCCTACACAGAGGTTTCCTGGCTCAAGCGAAACGAAATAGGAGCGCATATGAAATATGTGCAGGACCGAGAATAATGCGTGTATGTGATACCGTATTCCATTCTCGCGATGAATGTATCGATTGGTTATATTCGATATAACCTAGATATCGAATCAAGGATTGATTCGATAAGCCGATACATAGGATACTAGTCGGTTATATGCGATATGACCAGATCCTTAAATCAAGTGTTGATTTAATGATTTAATGTATAATTATATATTTGATATATTACTTTGCATTAGCTAGTATTGGTTCACTTTAAATGGATTTTCTCACTTGATGCACATTGTATATGTGATATATTTTTTGTGCACTTGTTTGTATCATGTTTGATGATACTTGCTCACTTGGGTTTGTGTAAAGATTAAACCATGGTTATATGAATGGTTAGGGCTTTGTTTATTTATTTATTCATTTTGGAAAATGAATGAGAATGGTGGCTTATTTTGTTTGTATGTTGAAGCTTCTTGAAGCTTTGAAAAGGTCCACCATTCTTATCTCATCCTTAACCCTAACCATTCTAACTAACCCTAGTTTTCTCTCTACACTTGACTATGGTTAGGATATGATAAGTATTCTTATTAGTTTCTTTTTTAAATAAGAGACTTATCATATTCTTCATCCTCTCCTTCTTCTTCTTCAAGAAAAACCTTGCCTTCATCAATGGCAACTTGAGCAAAAGTGAGAGAAATCTAATTCTAAAGTGAACCCACCTCCTATTTCTTCACCCTCTATCTCTTGCCAAGTAGTATAGGGTGTTTTCTTCACAAGTTTCACAACTTGGTGAAGTTGGAGCTTGAACTTGTGATGCCTCGACGTAGATCTTCTTCGGTACGAAGCCGACGACCTAGTCCGCCCGTTTCTCCGATGAAGCCGACGATTGAGTCCATAATTCGAGATGGACAGCGAGAGGACACTTACGTGGAGCTAAAGAAGTGGAGAACCGGATCTACAAAGGTTGTAGCCTCTCTCCTTTAGTTAAGATGTTAACTAGTTTCGTATTTCGCCTAAACTTCTAGTCAACGATCCGTATTAGGGTTTCTCGGCACCCGTAAAAATTTAAATTGGCATGGTTGATACCTTGTGAGACCTCTATAGTGTGCCTAGGAACCCTACAGTAGTTAATATAATAAGGGGGCTTGCAGGGTTCGTTAGGATTTAGTAGTTATGGATGATTAATTAAAAATTTCTCTTTCTATCCTTTAATAGATTTAAAACTAGAACGACAGTGATGCGTGTAGATTAGGGTTTCTGGAGGGAAAAGGAATCCCACTCTTAACCCTTATCTCGACACGGAACTCCGTTCATATCTAGCCTTTAACAAAACAATCATTAATCTAATCTCTAATCGCGGTCGGGATTAACAAAGAATTGTTAGCGCGCCCGATTAGGATGTTAATGATTCTTTTGATAAAGTTCATAAACTTTATAGGACTTAAAAAGAGTTTAGGGATTTTCATCATTCATTAGTCTACCCTAATCCTACGAACCCTAACAAGCGGAGAATTATTCACGCACGTTGGGAGAAAAAGAGATGGAGAGAAAATGCATAATTAAACTACGAAGAAATAGAATAAGAAAAAGAAAGCTACCTTTATTAATCAACAATATTCATTACACTTTGATTCCTTAGAAAATGATTACAAGTACTAGTTGCTTCTCGATCTCTTTTAAGAAGGTAGATGAACTATTGATGACCAGCCTGGATGCGTGAGCCGTCTTGGACTTCGTGATCGCGTCGGCTTGATAATTTTTCTAAGAGGCTCTCGGTCCCTATTTATAGTCCAAAGCCAGAAACCTTTGCTTCCAAATTAGGGAAATAGCTGTAAAGATTCACCCAAAATTTGCGCAGCCCCTAACTCATCAATTATGCCGCGGATCCGCGGCCCAAGGGTGGTATGGCCGCGGATCCACGGCCATTTAATCTCCTCCTTTGATTTTCTTTCATCATGGTCTCTCTACTTGGCACGTGGAGTTCTCTGGAATCTTTGGATCTTTGAAATCTTCTCGTAGTTGCTGCCAGACTTGATCTCCAAGTTTTGCTTTCTTAGTTAGGCAAGTTTTCTTTAACAACTTGATTTCCTTGACTTTAGTCTTGGAAAAATTCTGCACAACAACTTGGAAAAATTCTGCACAACAACTTAAATAATATTTAGTAGACTTTGTTCTCTTAGGATTTGGTCAATGATATTATTTGCATACATTTTCCTACCAAATTCTAATTATAATATATCAACACATGGAAAATATTATTTTTACAGATAAACCCTCATATGTATGATATATTATAATAAAGACCTTTTTAAATATGGAAATAGTAGGAAAAATGTAATAACAAATGTGCGGTTTTATCAACTGAACATTTCCGCAGAGGCGTAACCCCGTTAACACCTTTCTAGACATCGAATAGGTCAGCTAATTATGAAGTGAAAAATATCTCCTAAGAGTAATCCTACTCGGATCGGGATCCAAGTATCATCACGTGTTAAACTGGATGGAGGCCACTCTAGTCACCACATTCCAGAAGGTATGAAACGCTAGCAAGTTTCCTGTATATTTGAAATCCCGATGTGATTTTTTCCCCTAACAACTTTTATAACCTTGACAATGCCAACATATCATAAACCGCTAGTCAAGTTCGGTCCGTCATTAGCTTGATTAATTTAGACCTACCCGCATAACCCTTGATAATGACAACATAGCTATGCGACTGTCCTAAATAATCAGAAACAAAACTACAAACAAGCAATACTCAGCTACCGATCACTACGCTTTGACAATGCCAAAATACGCAGCACGAATACTAAGTAGTACTTGTAGGAAATGACGGAGGGCTACGACTGATTTTTGGCGAAAACCTTTAATGTAATGAACTTGATATCGTTGAAGGAACCGAGTAGTTTTGAAAAGGAGTGGTTTAGGCTCCGCTTTTGAAAACTAGTGATTTTGAAGAAAACCGAGTAATCTACAGTAACATAAACTTTTGCTCAAGAGGTCACTCCTTATGAAGGGATCTAGGCTCTTGCCTCCTCGAATGAGGTGCTGGATATTCCTAAACAAATACCACTATGCAAAACGAAAGAGTATAACTATAGCTTTTCGAAATTTGTTCCAACATCTTTTAGGTTTCTTTTTCCTGCATTAATCAAAATTAATGCGGCCCCATCAATTAATCCCTATCACACCAGAAAAGAACGAAAATATAATGTACGTATATGCCATCCGCATTCGCCACGGGGCCCCGTCATGCACCGTTAGATTACTTAACTAATGGCAGAGTGGGGGCTGGACTAGCGCGGGTGCAAAACATATACAACATCTACTAGTATATATATAAATATATATAACATTCATCCCAGGCATGATATAAGCAACATCACAGAAAAGCTATAAGCAACACAGAATAACGGATAATCTAGGAGCCCCGGGTTTCACTTGAGCCGCAAATGAGACCCGACATTCCTCGGTCGTATGGATAGCCTGTACAATGTATAACCAAGACCCCTACGAGTGCGGCAAGTTACCCGCCAATCCCAGAAGTGAGGCAACCCCAATCAACAAAGTGAATGGGCCACCCAGCACTTCATGAAATCCGGTAACATGAGCACCCCTCCATGGGTCATCCTATACCCCCTACGAGTGCGGCGAATAGCCCGCCAATTCTAGAGTGAGGCCCCCTCCGTCTCAACGCCATGAGATACGGGCCCGTTGCTCTTTAGAATCCGGCTATTCGAGTACTCCTCCACGGGATAATCCTAGCACAGAAAAGAAAAACATATATACAACGGTGACATCGAACTCAACCCGGTCATGCCCCAATAAAAGAATATACAAACTGGAGGAAGCGTCGGTCCACAAGTCGGACACTCGCCCCACAATAATGAATATACAAATGAGTCTAAACTATACAACTACCATTGCACTAGAGGCTATCCCACATGACAATCCGAACAAACCATCACAGATAACAACATCACAGCAGTATAAGCAAGTATGTGTGATCCCGTCTAAATAACATGTAGCAAATAGACGACGTTTGAAAAACTCATACACCACATCACAGATATCAACGATGCAAAACGTCTCAAGTTTTAAACATTCATGTTGTCTAAAAGCACAGATAACACTAGGTGAAATCTAGGACAAATCAAATAAAACCAAAAATACCAATTTACAAAACCCAAGACACTGAATGAAAACGGGGCCCAGAGGTGAATAGTAAAAAGGCAGAAACAGGAATTTTAGGGTTTTGGCCGGCCCAACCTTAATGGAATGCTCTCGTTTTCATCGTGTGCCACATACATATCTAGAGTAAGTCTCTGCACTTGTTTAAAAAAATTTCAGAGACCAAAAAATTTTCAGAACAGAGGGTGGGTTTCGAAATCGGAATATTTCGGTTTTGAAACTAATGTATTGTCTACTACTAGTTTCTAATGTTCGGGTGGCTCTGATACCATTTTGGGGTTCTTAGCGCCCTAGCCACTAACCGTGGCTATTGCGGAACAAAAAATTTTGGTGTTTAAAAAACTTGGCGCTAGAAACAACTATCTAGAATCGAAACCAAACATGAAACTAGTAAGCTACAGGAGTCTAGCTACTGAGATAGAAGTATTTTACCAAAAGATCAGTGTCCTTCGGTCTTCTATCCTCTTCCTTAGCTCTTTGAGGCTTCTTGATCGAGCTTGACCACCGGTCTTCCTCCGTCGAAGATGATCCACCCGAGAGATGTGGTTCATGGCTCTAGCTCTATACTAAAAATCTAGTGGAGCAACTAGAGACTCTAGATTGCTAATCTAGAGTGTCTAGGATGTAGTGAGTTGTTCTTAGTATATATCTATCTCTTTTTCACCTTTGGTTCTCAACACATGAAATAGTAAGGAGGAAGATGAAGAAGGAGGAGGAGGAGATCAAGAAAGGCCAGTGAGGAGAGATAAGCAAAATGGTAAGAAATGATTTCATCCAAGCATTCATCATGTGAGAAAATCATGAAGCATCATTTTGTATAAATCATTTTTCCAATATAATATCATAACCATGCTTAAATAGTTTACACAAATGAATATTCAATTCATTAGTCAACACTATTGAAGCATGGCTCTCACCATTCTCACCCCACTACCTTTCACCTCATTTCCATTTAAAAATAAATGATTAAATCTAAAATGAGGTGTCCACCTTCTAAAATGTTTTCCGTATAAATACAAAATACACTCTGCCGTATATATACCCGTACTCGTATCAAAATACGAATACCCAAAGAGATAGAATAACACAAAAATATAATACTAGAAAATACAAATCGAAATATATATACGTAAATTATTAAATCAATACTTGATTTAATAATCTGGCTCAATCCTAAATCGGCTAGTATTATCAATCGTCCGATCGAAAGTCCGGGTAACTAGTACAATCATTTGATCGGAACCCTGCACGTATCAAAATACGGCTACTACATCATTTCGCCTGAACTAAAGAAACCCTCTGTGTGGGACTCTAAAGACTCGAAGGTACGCCGGCAGTGAGTTACTGGATAAATCCATAACCAAAAGCACGTTAGCGGCACTAGTTGTACGTAACAGCTATCCGGGTACCTATTAAAAAGGAAGGCCGACGGGCAAACTCATCCGGATCCCTACTGAGCCTATCTGTGATAATCTCCATACAGTTTGGTCTCTTCGTCTGAGAGTATCGCATATCGGGTCTAGGGGTGGTAAACGCCAGACCCTAATAACCTGATAATTCATGCTGATGTGGCTCAGGACCAATCCGGGATACTACTGATCTAACTATCAGTAAATCCCAACTGCCTTTGCCAAGGTCTTATGGTGCTGGCCAATCAAACACAGTGCGATATCGACTCCCTATACCGGGAGAGATGAATCTCCAACAATCGCTCACTACCTCCATGTGGCTCAGGACCAATCCGGGAAACTACTGATCTAACTATCAGTAAATCCCAACTGCCTTTACCAAGGTCTTATGGTGCTGGCCAATCAAACACAGTGCGATATCGACTCCCTATACCGGGAGAGATGAATCTCCAACAATCGCTCACTACCTCCATGTGGCTCGGGACTGTACCTAATTAACACCTGTTTGCACGACTCAGTAGAGCCTTGGTAGGGTAGTAATCTAAGTACAGTGGGAACTCACATGAGACAAATGAAGATCTCAGGTCTGAAGACTAACATGTACTCATGTCACCTGAGAACTGCTATCTGACGATAAGTATAGTACCAGCTAGAAGTTCTCGGCGAGTCCGTCCAATGTACTCACCCCCAGTGAGCACATGTATACGATCTTAGGTGCAAAAGACCAATAGCTGTGGGACCAACCATCGCCCCTCGTCGGGGTCTAGAAATGTATACACCAGTCTACTTCGGAATCTCGATGCCCAATCTCGATACTCCCACGACTAGGGACATTTAAGGATGTGCTTATGGACTACCCAGCCTCCACATGTATGATCGCCATCATAACGCTGGTAGTCAAGCAATAATCCTACGGGATTTATCAACATGTAATAGTGATCTATAATACCACATAATGCATGTGCATGATGATAAAGTCAAACCAGATAGCATACTATCATCTCGAGTAAGACTGTTCTACCTGTATAGGTCCTTCCTCAATCATTACAATCACCTACCTGTGATTACAATAATTGACTTGATGGCACTATATCCAATAGCCACGGCCGTTGCAGAACGAAAAACTTTCACTTTTAAAAACTTTAGCGCTAGAAAACACATCCTAGAATCTAACCAAATATCGAAACTAGCAAAATAGAGGAGTCTAGCTACTGTGAAAGGGTGTTATACTTAACGACACGTGTCCTTTAGATCTTCACTCCTCATCTTAAGCTCCTTGAGGTGTCCTAGGTCAACCTTTCTTAATGGCCTTCTTAATCCTAAATGATTCACCCGAGTGTTTATAATCCAAGCTTAGTTTCACTAATGAAGCAACCTAGTAACCTAGTTTGCTAATCTAGGCTACTAAGAAGATGCAGTGAGTTTTCTAGTGTATTTCTATCTCTCGTCCTCCCTTAATTCTCAACTCATAAGATGGTAGGGAGGAAGATGAAGGAGGAGGAGGAGGAACTCAAGAAAGGCTAGAGAGGGGAAAGCGTCAATCCCCCCCCTCCGATAAGCATTGTCTTCGCAGGAAAGTCAAAAAGAAATACCTGAATTGAAGCTCATGGTGAGAAATGAGATCAAAGCTTTTGTGAAAAAAATGAACCATGGTTTTGTATATCTCAATTTTTTCAATATAAAATCACAACCATGCTTGAATAGTTTGTACAAATGAATATTCAATTCATTTGTCAACACTATTGAAGTATGGTTCTCACCATTCTCACCCTCACTATCTTTACACCTCATTTTCATTTAAAAGAATAAATGGATAAATCAAAATGAGGTGTCTACCTTCAAGAATGTTTTCCATATAAATATGGAATACACTCTACCGTATATACATACCCGTATTCGTACCAAAATACGAACACCCAAAAGATAGAATAATACTAGTATTATAATACTATCATTAAATCAATATCTGATTTAACAAACTGGCTTAATCTTAAACCTGCTACTATCATCAACCTTCCGATCGAAAACCTGGATAACACTAGAATATACATATCGAAATATGTATATGTAAATTATTAAATCAATACTTGATTTAATAATCCGGCTTAATCCTAAGCCGGCTAGTATTATCATTCGATCGGAAACCTACCCATATAAACATACAGCCACCACATCGTTTCGCCTGAACCAGAGAAACCCTCTGCGTAGGACTCTAAAGACTCGACAGTACGCTAGCAGTGGGTTTAACCACAAGTACGTCAGTGGCACTAGTTGTATGTAACGGTTACCCTGGTACCTGTCGAAAAAAAGGCCGACGAGCAAGCTCATTCGAAACCCCTACTAAGCCTATCCGTGACAATCTCCGTACAGTCCGGTCTCTTCGTCTAAGAGTATCGCATATCGGGTCTTGTGGGGGTGGTAAGCATCAGACCCCTAATAATCTGATAAGTCATGTTGATTTGGCCCAGGACCAATCCGAGAAACTTGATCTAACAATTAGTAAATATCAACTGCCTTGGCCAAGGTCTTATGATTCTGACCAACCGAACACGGTGCGATATCGTCTTCCAATACCGGAAGAGACGAATCCCTGACAATCACTCACTGCATCCATGTGACTCGAGACTGTACCCAACCAAAACCTGTTTGCATAACTTAGTAGAGCCGTGGTAGGGTAGTGATCAAAGCACAGTGGGAACTCACACAAGACAAATGATGATCTCAGGTCTAAAGACTAACCTGTACTCATGTCATCTGAGACCCGCTATCTGACGATAGGTATAATACCATCTAGAGGTTCTCGGCGAGTCCGTCCAATGTACTCACCCCCAGTGAGCACATGTATAAAATTATAGGTGATCACACCAATGGTTGTGGGACCAACCACCGCCCCTCGTCGGGGTCTAGAAACGTATACACAAGTCTACTCTAAAATGATGATGCCCGATCTCGATATTCCTGGGACTTGGGACATTTAAGGATGTGCTTATGGAATAACCAGCTCCCATAAGTATGATTTGCAGGGTTGCCTAGCACGGCAGCAAGGTTTCGGGAGGTATCGTCCATGCCAAATTCAAATTTTTTCCGTTTTAGCTAACCCTAATAAAGAATCGTTAACTAGAAATCGACGGAAATATAAATGCAAACACTTTGCAAGTCTAGTGAGCAAGGAATGCAACCTTTGTAGACCGGTCCTTCACTTCAATAGCTCCGTGTAGTAGTCCCCATCGCTGCGATCGTGAACTCCGGACCCTAGAGAGGCTCCCTTGAAGAAACGAGCATGCTTAATTCGAAGACTTCGAAGCCGAAGATGATCTACGTCGAGGAGACACTAACCCAAGCTATCTCTTCACTAATCATGAAATTAGTGAAGCAAACACCCTATACTAAATGGCAAGTAGTAGAGGATGATGAAGTAGGAAGTGGGCTCACTTTAGATTTCATTTTCTCACACTTTTTCTCATATCTCCGTTGAAGCTAGAAAGCTTTGAGGAAAAAGAAGAAGAAGAATGAATGAATTCATCATATGAATTAATCTAAATGAATTATTGCAACCATGGGTGAGTTAAGCCCTCATGCCTAACTCATGTAGAGAATTAACCAAGGGCTAAGGGTTGGGTTAACAAAATATCCTAATCTAGACAAAAGAGTGGACTTTGTCAATATTTCTGCAAGCTTCATCCAAGCTTGAAAATATTGACCAAGTCTTCTCTCTTTTGTTATAACTTAAGAAATAAATAAAAACCCTAACTTAACCCTAGCATGGTTTAAGTCTCATACACCCATCTTGCATGTATCATCAAGCATGACACAATTCATGTACACAAATATACATATCTCATATATACAATGTGCACAAACCAAGTGAGAATAGAAATCTTAAGTGAGCTAATACTAGTTAATGTAATGTAATATATCAAATATATAATTATACATTAGATTATCAAATCGACTCTTGATTTAATAATCCGGCTATATCACCTATAACCGACTAATATCATATGAATCAACTTATCGAATTAACACTTGATCCGATAACCCGGCTATATCATATACAACCGACCGATATCTCATATCGCGAGAATAGAATACGGTATCTCATATCGTATCAATCTCGGTCCCGCACATATCACATATGTGCTCATACTCCGTTTCGCTTGAGCCAGGAAACTCCTGTGTAGGACTCTAAAGACTCGTCAATACGCCGACAGTAGGTGATGATCATATCAAACACCCACAAGCCGCAAGCGGTCTGCTAAACATAACGGCCACCCGGGTATTGAGCAATCAGAAGATCAACAAGCAAGCCTGCTTACACTCCTGCGAATCCAATCAGTAACATTACCGTACAGTCCGGTCTCTTCGTCTGATATATTGCATATCTCGTCTAGGGGTGGTAAACGTCAGACCCCAGTAACTCGATAAGTCGTGTCGATATGAGGCTCATAATGGGTCGAGAAACTACTGATAACACTTACCAGTATATCTCTAAAGCAGCCTTGGCCAAGGAATTCCTGTTATAGCCAATCGAGCACATCAACTCCCAATACCGGGATAGAAGAAACCCCTCCTATCGCTCATTGCCTCCATGTGACTCAGGACTATACCCAAAAGCCGCCGTTTTGTACGTTCTCTTGAACGTGGTAAGGTGGAAATCAAAGCACAGTGGGAATCACACAAGACTCTATGACGATCTCGGGTCTACAGACTAACCTGTACCAGTGTCACCAGAGAACTGCCATCTGACGTTAGGTATAATACCATCTGGGAGTTCTCGGCGAGTCCGTTCAGTGTACCCAGTCTCCACTGAGCACCCGTATACTGTTTCTGATGTCAAACACCAATGGATATGGGATCATCTATCGCCCATCTACATGGGTCGAGAAGCTATACGCTAGTCTACTCTGGTATATCGATGCCCTGTCTCGATACACCCTCGACTAGGAACATTTGAAAGATGTACTTAGCGACTACACTGTCCCCACTAGCATGATCTGCATCATAGTCCTGGTAGTCAAGTACTCATCCTAAAGGCTTTATCAACATGTAACATAGAGACAATCAGTGTACATGTTAAGATAAAGAGCAACCAGATAGCATACTATCATGTCGAGCAAGAAAGTCCTCCCTATATATGTCCAAGCATCCACTACAATATATATCGTATGTACAGTAATGGCCTCTAGGGCATATATAACTAACAATCTCCCATTTGTATTAGAGCCATCTATTGTAGTATCTCATACCCAACAATCAGCAAAGGTTGAAGTATATCATACTCAACCATCCCATAAAAGTCTCTCCTGGGAATAGACCTTTGTGAGTGGATCCGCCCTGTTCTCCTCTGTGTCTACTCTCCTAACCCTCGATCTCCCTGGAGATCAACCATCTCCATGATCAGGTGATACTGCCTCAAAATATGTCTGGATCACTTATGGGACGGGGGTTCCTAGGCCAAAACCACAACTCCATTGTCACATAATGGTAGGAACGAAGTTCATCTCATGAACTAATATATATCCAGACTCCTTCTTTGGTAGTATCCTTGGTAGAAATGTATCTAGCATTTATCGTCTAGTTTGTCACGGCATCTAGCTTGGAACTCTTCCAACATACCATCCCTCTACTGAGGGTAAAGACAATGCATGTGACTGACATTCAGTCGACCTTACCACCCTGGAAGCTATCCAGTGATTTTCCCCAGGATCGATTGATACCATCTCACTACACCTAGTGAGAATCCTAACATCCACTTAGATCTATCTCATAGATCCAAAAACCAGGATTTATGAGGTATCACCTTGATCCTATATGGAGAATCCTTGTAATAAGAGGAGATTGACCGAGCGTAGCATAAGAAACTCCTTCCCTTTCAAGAGTATGTTATCCACGTACAATACGAGGATCACCACCATACTCCCTACTACCCTTTTTGTATATACAAGGTTCATCTACCATTTTAATGAAGTCAAACGCTTTGACTACCGCATCAAAACAGATTTTCCAACTCCGCGATGCCTGTTTTATCCCATAAAGCAACTTGCACACGTTTCCGCTACTCCCACTGTCTACGAAGCCCTCTGGCTGTGTACATATAGACGCTCTCTTCTAAATCACCATTTAGAAAAGCAGTCATGACACACAACCGCCAGATATTGTAGTCATGGTATGTAGCAATAGCAAGTAGGATCCGGATGGACTTAAGCATAGGCACTAGAAAAGGTTTCATCATTATCCACACCTGGTCGATGACGAAAACCTTTTGAAACAAGCCTTAGTTTTGAAAGTCTCAACTTTTCCATGTACACCAAGTAATCTTCTCAAGATATACCTGCTCCTGATGGGGATTTAACCCTTCAAATAAAGCAACCAAAGTCCATACTTTGTTGGTGTATATGGATTCCATCTCAGATCGCTTAGCATCCAGCCATTCTTACAGAGTCCCCACTCCTGATGTCCTGCTCGAAACTAATTGGGTCATCATCTCATGATGCAATCCTCGCTCCCACTGTCATAAAGAAAACCGAAGTATCTCTCAGGTGGGTGAGGAATCCTACTAGATCGGCGGAGAGGCTGAGATTCGTTCGGAACTATTGAATCCTCCGGTTCTATTAAATCATCAGCTGTAGTTTGTATAGCTGGAACTGCTTCCAGTTCTACCTCATGACCACTAATTTCTTCAAAAGAAATTCCCTTTCCAAAAGGTGGCATGCTGAGAAACAAAACACCTTTTGTTCCTCAGTGTGGTAGAAGATATTCCTTTGCTAATGCTTGGGATATCCAACAAACCTCCACAGAACTGACCTTGCCTCGAGCTTGTCCGGATTTTTCTTTTAGACATAGGCCGGACAATCCAAATCTTAACATACTTAAGAGATGGGCTCTTCCCATTACATATCACATATGGAGTGGTAGGCACCTGATTTGATTGGAACCCTATTCAATAGGTATGCAGCTTCACAAGTGCATAACCCCAAAAGAAAATAGGCAACTCAGTAGTACGCATCATAGAGCACACCTTATCACATAGGGTGCGATTGCTCCGTCCCGATACACCAACATGCTGTGGTGTATACGGAGGAGTAATGCTGAGAGAGAATCTCATTCTTCTTTAGAATAGTCTAGGAATTCCGTGCTCAAGTATTCTCCACCCTGATCACTTCAAAGGACATAATATTTATACCTGTTTGGTTCTCTACTTCTAACTTATATTCTTTGAATTTCTCAAAAGGTTCAGACTTGTGTTTCAGCAGGAACACAGGTGCGAATCTTGAGAGATCATCAGTGAATGTAATGAAGTACAAAGAACCAATCCTGGCATGTATAGACAGGGGACTTACATACATCAGCATGTATCAATCCCAAGTGTTCACTAACTCTTTCTTTGTTTCCAATAAACGGAGCTATGGTCATTTTATCTTTGTGACATGACTGGCAAGTTTCACAAGATGTAAATTCAAACCGAATTAAATATGCATCTTTATGTAACTTAGCTAGTCGGGTCGCATTGATATGACCTAGTCTACAATGCCTCAAGAAGGATTCGTTCATTTCTGAACTCTTCCTCTTGTGTGTGTTCTGTACGTTAAGAACTGTAGTTTGATTTAGACCGTATATGCTTTTATAACGTGCCTGAACCGATCAACTCTTGATATAGGAAATGTTCAAAACATTATCCAACAACACAAAATTATATCCTTCTTTAGTAAATAAAGAGACTGATATGATGTTGTATATCAGGTTCGGTATCTAATAACATTTTTTCAGAATCAATGTATTTGGTAATACAGAGTGATAACTGCCAACAAACTTGGCAACAACAATTTCACCGTTTCTAACTCTTAAAACTTTTCACCCATTCTCAGTTCTCTACCTCTCTATAGCCCATATAACAGATTACATATATGGGATCTTGATCCAGTATCTCATACCCAGGACATAAAGGATACTGAGAAACAGTTCTCGGTAATGAACACACCCGAAAAAGATGCATCATCATGCACTTTCTTCATTTGGGCGGTATGGGAATTCTGGTAATCCCCTATTTCCTGGTCGGTCTTATAACAATTATAAGTTGGAGCGGGACCAACGTTCCTTAGCTCAGTATAACAAGCGGGTTCGGTCAATACATCCATATTATTATCTTGATTAACGCGTGACATGGTCGCTACCTGGAGAGAGAGAGAGAGAAGAAAACACTTAGCGTATGCTCTTGCAAGATTAGATTGGTTATTATCTTATCTAATCAGGATGGCTCCCACTATTTTAGTCAAATCTTCCTTCAAACCCTAAAAGGAAAGACTAGCCGGGATTAATTACACCCTACAAGTTCGCCAATCTTTCGGCCAGGCCAGTGTCGTTACTTTGAGGGAGGTTCCCCGTGCTTTCGCACGGACCTAATTAAAATAAACCTTGTTTTCCCAGAGGCATAACCCCGTTAACACCTTTCTAGACACCTACTTGATTGGCTAATTGTGATGTGTAAAACTCTCTCAGGAGTAACTCTTACTCGCAGTGGGTATCGGGATCCAACTATCTCATAGGAGGTATGCAATCTCATTGCAAATTTCAACACTTGAAATTCCCGATAACATTTTACCCCTAGCATGCTATGACCTTGACGCATGCCAAACAACCCATAGTCCGCTAGTCAAGTTCAACCCGTGCATTTCCTGATTGAATTAAACCCACCCGTACGACCCTTGACTCATGCCAAACAATGTCGTACGAATACCTTAATCCAATCACACATATGCTAGCAGATAAGCACTAGTTAGCTACCGTACACTACGCCTTAACACATGCCAAACTACCACAGCACGAATACTAAGTAGTACTTATCTGAAATGACGGAGGGCTACAACAGGTTTTTAAGAAAACCCTTTGCGTAATGAACTTGATATCGTTGTAGAATCGAGTGATTTAGAAAAAGGAGTGTTTTTTAGGCTTTTACTAGTTTTGCTAAAAAGGTCACTCCCGGTAAAGGGATTTCGGCTCTTTCCTTATCGAATAAGGTGCAGGATATTTCACAAATACCACTATGCAAAGCAAAAACTATAAAAGCAATCAAAAGACAAACCGAGTTTGTAGCATTTGCTAGTTTCGCTAAAGAGGTCACTCCCGGTGAAGGGATCTCGGCTCTTTCCTTATCGAATAAGGTGCTGGATATTCTACAAGGAATACCGCTATGCAAAGCAAGAACTAGAACTATCAGTTTTTAAAACAAGTTTCTACAACATCTTTAGGTTTCTTTTATTTCATTAATCTCATTAATGAAGTCCCATTTATTATACTTCCCAAGCATAAGATATGAAACGAAAACAGTAATATATAATATATATCATATATATAATATAAGCATTCGTCTCAGAATATAATCAATGATCATATCACAGAATATCGCAGCAGAATAAAACATATGAAATATTGGATATACTAGGATTTTCGTGTTTTAAATTAAGCCTGTATAAAACACGGATTCCACGGTCGTGATGAATAGCCAATCCCACACCCCTAGACCCTTACGAGAGCAGCAAGCAACCCTACCAATTCTAGAGTTAGGAGACCCGGTCTCGACTCCTCGAGATGGTCTCCCACTGGACCCTAGATCCCGGTTACTTGTGCTCCCCGCCTTGGGTCTATCCTAATGCGGAAAAGTAAACAATATACAATGGTAACATCATCCTCAACCCGGAAGTGCCACAATAAAAGAATATTACATGCAATGAATTTTACATGAATGAAAATGAAAAACTCCCATCTCACATAAAACCCCCGGCTATTCAAAACACGACGATCCAATATAACATATCACAGTAACACATAACATCACATGTCATCAACGTAAGTAAATATGCGTATCCCAATTGTTGTTGACATATAGCACCGAAACCAGCGATACACTACATATTACACTTACGGCCATAGAAAAGAAAGTGAAAAACTACAACAGTTAGAATCCGCAACCATCTTAGACATCATAAACCCAACGTTCACATACTTTTGATTTCATGCCTAACCAAATGAATTCCCTAGACATCGCATGCCTAACAATTATAAACCCCGCATTTTAGTCTCGATATTCAAAACACCTTTTAATATCTAGTCGGGCAATTCAACAAGATTCCCGACATTCTGATCGAATGCTCGTCGGAAACTTTAGTAGACGGCCGCACCCCCCCAATACCGTCGACGAAGTGCACTAAGGCGGAACACCGCTGCCGCGAGCACCCGAACGGACGCTTTTGGCGACGGGGTTCTCCTACAGTCACTTGGTCGGGGATATGGGGCGTGGCTATCTATTAAGTTTACCCGGTGAGTATCCGCGTACGCTACGTTATTGCAACGGACTTTTGATCACATCAAAATCCCGTGGCAACCGAGCAAATGAGACTAAACTGCTAGATTTATAACATTCAAATAAGTTATCTCATAACTACTTGTGGATTCCAAATATTGTATCCCATCACATAATATCCGAACGACGTTAAACTTTTCGATCGATTAATCAAAGTCCCATAATTTCCCGACAGCTCAACACTTGAGCACAGTTTTAGTAATACCCAGAATATGCCACAATACCTATGCACCAGCCATAGAAGGGCAAACCTAAGCCTCACTCATGTCGCCACGGAACTACGGCAAACCTTAGGGTTTGACTGCGGTTCCGCGATCCAAAAATGTCGAGTTAGGGTTTCATTCTTCTAGAGGGCTCATAGGATCACTTGCATATTTTTCCGAATACGTTAAACTTGGAAAAATGGGTTTTTGACATTCGAACGAACTTTTTAACTTCGCCTAGACAATATGTGAATAACCCGAAACAATGTTAAAACTACGAATATGAAACAATCCGAATTGTTTATAGTGTAAGATTACATCACATGCAAAATTAGCAAAAACAAACAATACCTGAAACATTAAGACCAAGTTTTTGGAACACACACAAATTTTCAGAGGGGGTGCTCGGTTTTGGTCGAGATCATGTATATGGTGGCCGGCCAAAAAATCTTCAAAGCCCCTGAAATTTTCACAGTGTTCATATTATATCACATATAACACTCTGTACTTGTTTGAAAAAATTTTTGAACGACTTTTAAAATCGAAAGAAGCTAGGGTTTCGCGTTGCAAGTTTCGGAGTTGTTTCGGTTTCGTAATTCTAACAAAATCCGTATAAATTTCTAGCATGGCTCTGATACCACTGCAAGGTTGTTTAGCACGGCAGCAAGGTTTCAGGAGGTATCGTCTATGCCAAATTCAAATTTTTGCTGTTTTAGCTAACCCTAACAAAGAATCGTTAACTAGAAATCGACGGAAATATAATGCAAACACTTTGCAAGTCTAGTGAGCAAGGAATACAACCTTTGTAGACCGGTCCTTCACTTCAATAGCTCCGTATAGTAGTCCCCTTCGCTGCGATCGTGAACTCCGGACTCTAAAGAGGCTCCCTTGAAAAAACGAACATGCTTGCTTTGAAGACTTCAAGGCCGAAGATGATCTACGTCGAGGAGACACTAACCCAAGCTATCTCTTCACTAATCATAGAATTAGTGAAGCAAACACCCTATACTAAATGGTGTTTCGCCCAATCAGAGCAAAGCTCTGTTGAAATTCAAAATTCAAAATTTTGAAGCAACACTTCAAATCTCGGGCGCAACGCGCCACATGTCAGGCGCTGATACGTCAGCGCAGCGCCTAAGAAGGCACGCCCAATCAGAGCAAAGCTCTATTTTAAGCAAAATTAAAGGAAGCAATGCTTCAGTTGCGCAGGCACTACGCCGCACGACACGTGTCAGCGCAGATGCGCTAGCGCAGTCGCGCTGCGCTGTGCGCCGCACGACACGTGTCATGCGCAGATGCGCTAACGCAGTCACGCTGCGCTGTGCGCCGCGCGACACGTGTCACGCGCTAGGGCATTTACGCTAAACAGAATTAAAATTCTAAAAAAATCTTTTCTGTTCTTGTTAAAACAAGAATATTTTCTTCTGTAAAACAGAAGCCCTTGGATCAAAGATCCAACGGTGGAGAAAATTCCCCAAATCACTCAGAGAAACATCTCTTCAACAAAATTAACTAATTTATGGACACTATAAAAGAGATCCCAGACCTCAATTCAAGGGAGGAACATTTTTTTTTTGAAAAAAATCAAAAGCTTCAAACAGAGAGAGAATTCTGAAAAAATTTCAAAGAAAAAGGTAAAAACCTTCACGAGAGAGAAGAAATCTCTTTTAATAAATCATTGATCTAAAAACCAGATCAATATTCCTCACATAACAAACAGTGCTTTGCACTTCTTATGAACCACTAGTTCTTTAAAAACAAGAAAGCAACAAAAATAAAAATTAGTGCTTTGCACTTTTTTGAACCTCTGGTTCTTGAAACAAAAAGAAAAACTTATTTTTCTTTGATCTAAATTAGATCAAGAAATCAAATAGTGCTCTGCACTTCTGTTCTTGAATCTAAAAGATTCTTAGTGCTCTGCACTTCTAAACTGCGCTGTTGCGCTCTTGGGAAAGCACCACGTGTCAGCATCTGAATCACTTGCGCTATGAGCTTTGAGATAGAGCTTTGCTCTCTGTAATTGGCGCAACTTACCAAGGTGCGCCACGTGTCAGCAGCGCACTAGCGCAGCGCACTGCGCTTGCATGACACGTGTCATCATCATAAGCGCTTGCGCTCTCTGGTTGGCGCAAAGCGCCTGAAAATGCAATGCATTTCCTAAAGGGCCAGGCCCAAATCAAAAAGACCAAGCAGGCCTAATTAAATTGATGCTCTGCATCATTTATAAATGGGCAGAGCCCAAACAAAATAACAAAAATGCTATGCATTATTTAAAAGGGCAGAGCCCAATTGAGAGGTCCAATGGACCAAAACAAATGCTCTGCATTATAATAAAAAAGGGCAGAGCCCAGTCAAAATGGGCATAAATGGCCTAAAGTAATGCTATGCATTATTCTAAAAAGGGAAAGCCCAGACAAAGGCCAAAAGCAAATAAAATGTTGAATATTTTCAACTGGACTTAGCCCAATTTTAGGCGTAAGTCCTCAAATTAAATTGACTGAGCACAGCTGTTCTCTTAAATTAATTTATATCTGGTTCGAGGGTACATCTCCGATCTCCTCTGACACCCATCGTTGTAATCCTTCAACAACGTCAGAGAGGTGACGGGTCCCGACGACCACACATCAATACGGACTGCAGGGTCCTTAAACTCATGGACCGGAACGTCCTTAAACTAATGTTGGACCGGAACGTCCTTAAACTAATGTCGGACCACCACGTCCCTAAACTGGAATATGGACCACCACGTCCCTAAACTGGAGCATGGACCGCAACGTCCCTAAACTACCTATGGACCGCAACGTCCCTAAATTGGAACAATAGAGCCTCCAAATGCTCTTTTGCCGGATCTAAACGATCCCGTTTAAGTTGATCTTAGCCCCCAAACACGGCTAACGTATCCTTAAACATTCAAACGGACTATAAAACTCCAAATCAACCTTGGTTCAAGGGTACATCTCTGAACTCCTCTGACATCTGCCGTTGTAATCCTTCAACGACGTTAGAGAGGTGACGAGTCCCGATGGCCAGATATTAAATGGATTATCACGTTAAGTTGATCTTAGTCTCAAACAGGACTATCGTATCCTTAACGAACGTTTAAGTTGATCTTAGCCGCAACGCGACTAATGCATCCTTAAACTAAAAACACCAAACCCAAATCTAAGTAAATACGGATTTGGACTAATCCACGTCCTATGGGCGACGGCATTACTCAGTCTCCGTATACAATCCACGGGCAACCACAAACAAAACAAACACACACGACACGAAGTGAAATTTTGGAGAAGGATAAAGTTGTTACTATGATGCGGTAGCGTAATTAACTGCAGGGGCTTGCGCCTGCAGGGAAGAGCGTCCCCACAATCAAAAACCCCTCAAGCGAGGGGGAATCTGACGAAGTCTGCTACATCGGCCACATCCGTCTAAACCTCCGATACATGATGCCATAAATCAACTTGGCATCTTCAGAGAGGTGGACGGATAAAACCAAATAGCATCTGCCCCGAATCTCAGCATCAGGACATCGCGGTCTTGTGCGCCGTCTTTCGGAGGGGAACAGATTCTGGCACGCCCGGTGGGACCTTTTCCTCTTTCCACTCCACACTTCGTGTGTCGTCTTCGCGAACCAATCGCGGTTTGTTAATGATTGCCTTCGGATTTCAAGTTACTAAGATTTGGTCTTTTGCCTGGCGCAGAACTCAAGATTCAATGGCCTTTAACTGCACCAACTGCTCAAAATGCCACTGCAACGGACGCTCCACCTCACCGGGAGGTGTAGCATATGGGCCCCAAGCGGCTTCCTTCCTCGCTCTGCCGGTAGACCAGGTGACCCAAGCCACCACTGGTCTATTCTTCGGGACCATGATCCCACCTACAAGCTTCTCTGCGCCAATACCTGCACCGGAAGTGAACAAGAAGTCGGTCTTCGACCGGCTCACTGCTACGACAACCCCTGTCAACGGGTCGCCCACTACCAAACCGACAGCCTCCGTTTTCACCAGGCTAAATCAGAACTCTAAATTGGCTGTCCCAAGGAAGGCAATAACTGCTGCTCCAGAAGTCGTCAAGGCGGCTTCCCCTGTCAAAGAATCAGTCTTTTCAAGACTGACGATTCCTGCTCCTGCCCCTGCTCAAGGATCCGTCTTCGACAGGTTGAATATCACCCCTCAAAAGACAACCTCAGTCTTTAAGAGGTTAACACTGGCGGCGCCTCATTCAGACAGGGGGCAAAAAGAGGCTGCCTCTATCTCCGAGCCAGTCCCAACGGCTCGTCATGCTCGACGTCGCTACTGGCCACGAGTAAGGAAGGCAGGGGGCGACTCCCCCTCAGGGCTAACTCCACCAGCTCCAGTGGTGGAAGTCAACGCTGCTGTTCCAACTGAGAACAGCTTTGAACTGCTGAGAAGGGTACGGAAGAACTCTCCAACCACTACATTGAAAAGATCTCCTCCGCCCGCGGAGAGAGTTCCGGAAACGAAGCAAGAACAGCCCCCTCAACGGCTGTCCTCAAAAATTTATAAAGTTTGGCGGAGAGTTCCAGACTCCGTGATTGACCCAGGTCGCTCTCGTCAACAGAAGAAGGCGAAGGTGCAAAAAGAAAAGGACCGTCCTATTAAACAACAGAGGACAACAATCACCAAGATGCCCACTGCAACGGCCCCCTCCACTTCAACGGCCCACAAAAGAAGAAGGCCGGAGAAAACCCCCGCGCCCGCGGCAAATGCCAAAGGTGGTGAGCCTAAACGCCCTAAGTCCGGGGGCATGATAGTTCATACAGTTTATGTGGCATCGGGAAAGGAGGATAGCCGCATATCAATAGGTCATAGACCGCACACGAGGTCAGTGACCAAGGCTCAGGAGCAGCAACAAAAGCTCCAAGAAATGATGAACGCTATGGCCGCACTTACATGGCCAAAAGAAAACCCTGAAGCGTCCTCGGATGAACGCCAAGAGGAAGAAACCGACGCCGAATTCCTTCGTCGGATATTGGAGAAGAAGGACAAAGAGGCTGCTGAACAAGCAGCCAACATACAGCGTATGGGCCTCCTCTTCCAAGTCATGATAGGGATGATGATACAACAAGATCCTCCGGCCGAAGAGCCCCCGATCGTCCTTGGAGATGATAGGGGAGAGACATCAAATCCTCCGCCGGCTCTTTCCACGGCTAAAGAAGATGCAATCTCCAAAGCTGATTTGGACGAGTACATCGCCCAACAAATACGGGTTCATCATGCGACCGAAGCAGCTGGCCAGGTCGTGAAAACAGGGCGGCCGTATCCAAGTTGGTACGACCAAATCAAGTACCCGCCAGGTTACACAATTCCCAAATTCCATGTCTACAAGGGGACGGGCAATCCTCACCAACATGTTGCCCAGTTCAGGGCACTCTGCGGCAACACCGGTGGTGATGACAAGCTTTTACTTCGCCAGTTTGTTGGAAGTTTATCGGATACGGCGTTCGAGTGGTACTCTGAGCTCCCGAACGACTCTATCAAAACCTTCGTGGAAATGGAGCTGTTGTTTACTCAGCGTTTTGCAAGCGCCAGTGAACGTAGCCCGATGACAACACTGATTAACGCCAGGGTAAAGCCAGGCGAGACGTGGGTTCAGTACGCTATACGATGGCGGAACTTATGATAAAAGTGCGAGCAGCGCATTGAAGAAGCTCCCGCAGTGGGTATGTTATGGGAACCCTCGATCCACAAGCAACCATCTCGCAGTTTATGATGTTTTTCAAGCCGACTACCTTCCAGGCTTTGATTGACAAGCTAGCACAGATGGATCAGATGGGCCATAAACCTCCTCTTCCAAAACCGGACTCCTGAAATGACAAAGGAAAGGGAAAAGCGATCGTCGTCGCTAATGCTCAACAACAACCGAGCAACTCGAAACCGGTTCTGCGTCAAAATAATATGCGCCCGTACGTAGACCTTGAGGAGAGACTAGAGCATCCTTACTCGTTTCCCCGCGATAAAACAAGAAGGTTATTCGAGCTGGCATTACGCAACAGACTCATAAATCTGCCGGATCCAAAACGTCCGTTGCAACCAAGTGACGTCAACGAGCCCAACTACTGTCCTTATCATCGAGTACTGGGCCATCCGATCGAGGATTGCTACATTTTCAAAAACTGGCTTGAAAACCAGTACCGACAGGGCAAATTTGCGTTATCTGACAAGTGGAAGGTGAATCCCCCACGGTCCCACACCTCTAAGGGGACGAATACGCCGGGGGCAACATGCTCCGTCGTTGAAGAAGCTCCTTGGGAGGTTATATTATCAGCCAAGACAAAGAGGATGCTAAACGATCTTCAGACATGTCCAGCGATCAAGTGGAAGAACCCGTTGGAATCGCAGGTCATTGAAGGGATGTTGAAGCCACGTCCAACTCCAAAGACCGATGGTGATGGCTCAAGCACTCGCAACCAGCCGTCAAAATCCTCGAAGAAGAAGAAAAAGAAGTCAAAGAAGCCCGTGAAGCCTGGCCACAAGCACACGGACCTACAAAAACAAATTGACGCGCTGGAGGAATACAACCAGACGGCACGGACTCTCATTACATTCCAAGAGTTTCTTAACCACGTCTTTCAAGAGGAAGGTGAGGGAGAAAGTTCGTCAGATGAATCTGAAGAATGCGTGGCGAGCTGTCATATGATTTCCCATTCGTTCATGAACGATGAAGAGACTTCTTGTACTGAAACGCTGGGGGCAGACCCTGAATCAAAAATTCTGGGGCCATCAGATGAGGAAATTGACGCATTCCTCAACGAAGCTCGATTGAGAAGTAAAGCTGATCGAGAACGCGAGACGGCTATATTTGAAAGGGCCAAGCGCCAGCGACTTGATGAAAGAGCTGAGATGATCCCGCTGGGGAAAAACACCTCCGCTGCCGATAAAAGCCAATTCAAGACGAGGAAAAAGTTTGCTAAGGCCATGTCAATGGGCATGAAGCTACCATCCTCTGAAGGAAACATCACCGGTGAAGTGGAAACGCACCCCTCCTATTGCTTATATCATCAAAAGATTTCACACCCCACACAAGAGTGTAAAGCTTTCGATAGATGGTGGCAAGGATATGTTGCTCATCGACAACGCTTTAAGTGGGAAAAGCGTAAAACTCGTCGAGAGCAAAGAAATACGACCGAAGGGAGTAAAAGAACTACCGGCGATTGTCGCGTAGTTAACACCGGCGGGTCACAAGTGCCTACATTCGGGAGCAATTCTGATGAGGAGCTAGAACTTGCCCCTCTCTTTAAAGAATCCACTTCGGGAAACGAAGAAGAGCCGAAGGTCTGCGAAAATATCCGGCTGTGGAATCGGACGCTGCCTGAAAAGAACCTTGGACCCTTAAACAGAAAAGATAAAGGGAAAGATAAGGTCTCTGAAGATATCATCTTAGATGACTAAGTGGTGGAAGAGCTAAGCGCCAAGGACCCGCCAAAGAAGAATAAGGTGGATTACAACGTCTTAGCACATCTGAGAAAGCTGCCCTCATAGCTCAGCATTCTTGACGCCCTTTTGCTATCAAAGGAGGCGAAAGATTCGTTGATTAAAGCACTACAGGACCCGGAGCAATTCCAGGCTTTCCTGGCCGAGGAAAAGATGAAGGATGAATTGGAGGAAGTGCACACGGCCGATGTCACTTTCGGCGATGAGGACCTTCTCCTTGGGACGTATGAACACAATCGCCCCCTCTATGTCTCAGGATACTGTCACGATATAAAGATAGGCAAAATCCTGATCGACAATGGATCCTCCGTTAACCTCCTCAATGTACGGGTCTTAAAAGAAATCTGCATGAGCGTCCAGCACCTTGCTCGTGACAAGATCACCATCTCTGGGTTCGACTTCCAGTCATCAAGAACTCTTGGGTCTGTGATACTGACACTACGCTTCGAGCTACTCGTCACGGACATTAAGTTCCACGTCATAGACGCCAAGACATGCTACAACGCTTTGCTCGTCCGACCATGGTTACACGAGTACAACATCATCCCTTCTACACAACATCAGTGTATGAAGTATTTTAAGGATGGTTTCGAGTATACCGTGACGGGAGAACTGAACCCGTTCTCTGTGAACGAGGTCCGCAAATATGAAGATGCCAAATACTTCTTACCGGATTTCAAAGACACGGAGAAGTGTCACGAGCCAGAGAACAAAGCTAACGCCACCATCCCTGTCTTCGGCAGTGATACCGAGGAGGAAGAGGAGATAGTTTGTTCGGGTCCGCCCCAACACAACAAGCCAGGACCGTCCACTCCTACATTGGTCTTTGGTAGCGACTCGGAAGATGAGATACATGTTGTATTCTCTACTCGACCTTCAATACGAACGTCTGCTGACAAAGAGCAAAGTCTACAAATCGCCATAGTGCCGCTTAAACACCATAAAGAACTGGATGCACTTAATATTTACAATGTAGAAGAGCTGCAAACGTTCTATATCCCTCCTAGGCGAGAAAGCGAGAAAGCAATTCTGTTCTACCGCTCTGAAGAAACCAAGGTGGAAAAAGAAATCTGGCATGGTGCAGATCCTACGCTCGACAGGCTTCAACCTATCCGTCTACCCAGATATTATACAGAAGGTTTGAAGAGGCTGTTGAAATGCCAGGGGATATCCTTCAAGTAGACCGTTCGAAAAGCCAAGTTCTATGACAAAGTCTGGAACATTCCCGGGACTCAACGCAAACTGCCTAATGGGAGAATGGAGACAAAAGGACTTGGATACATCCTGTCAAAGAAACGAGAGCTACTAAACAGCTGCTATGTCATGTATGGACAAGCTCATAAGGGAAGCAGGTCAAAAAGTCCGGGACGACCATAACCGCGAAATGGCCATCTACGAGAAAGCCAGAACGCAACGCCTCCTTCAACAGGCCGTGAAAGATGAAAATGCCGCTCCTTGTCAACCGGTTATAAAGAAGGCTCGGCGCAAAAGCAGAAATAAGTCGAAAGGCCAAAAAGGCGCTCAACAGCAACAAAGCAGAGCTAAGAAGCCACGCAAACGAGAGTCGAGCGTTATTGATCTATCCCTCATGAAGAAAATGGGTCGAGCGTACTCGTTTCCTCGGGACAAGACGAAGAAGATACTTGATCTTGCTCTAAAACATCAAATGCTTACACTGCCGGAGTCTAAAAACCCCGAACAAGCAGGCGAAGTCTCTGACCCAAACTATTGCTCTTACCATCGAGTAATAGGCCATCCTCTTGAAGATTGCTTCACCTTCAAGAATTAAGATCAGTATCAGCTTGGCAAATTCACTCGGTCTGACAACTGGAGGGTAGCGCCGCCACGAAAGCATGAGCCCAAAGCCACGAAAGAAGAACCGGTTCCTACATTGGGATTGGAAGCGAATTCGCACCTGTCAGATGATTACAATATTAAAAGAAGAGCCCGAGGATTTAGATGAGCTCCCTTGGTGCTTCGAAAACAATGACAATGAGGTAATCTCAGAATTTCCACCGGCTCCGAAAGAATTGGAAGATGGCATACATACTACTGCAGATAACCTCAAAAAGATTGAGTTGGGATCGGCAGACGATCCGCGACCGACATTCATCAGCGAGCTGCTATCTGAAGAAAGGGTGGCTGCGTTAAAGGACGTGCTTCTACAGTATAGAGATTGCTTTGCGTGGAACTATTCCGAAATGCCGGGACTAGATCCAGAAATTGCTGTACACAGATTGGCGATATCCCCGGACATCAAGCCAATCAAACAGGCGCCGAGGAGAATGCGGCTCGAGCTTGAGATGAGCATCAATGCTGAGGTCAAGAAGCTGATCGACTCTGGCTTCATCCAGGAGGTTCAATATCCTGAATGGATCGCTAACATCGTCCCGGTGATAAAGAAAAATGGGACAGTGCGCATATGCGTGGATTTTCAGGATCTCAATAAAGCCTGCCCAAAGGATGATTTCCCGGTGCCAGTCACCGAACTGATGATAGACAATACATCCACTCATGAGGTTTTCTCCTTCATGGACGGCTCGTCAGGGTATAATCAGATAAAAATGCATCCCGAAGACCAGAAGCACACCGCCTTCAGGACCCCTCTAGGTATATTCTGTTATAAAGTGATGCCCTTCGATTTAAAGAAAGCCGGTGCTACTTATCAAAGGGCCATGACAAAGATCTTCGATGACCTTATACACGAAATCGTCGAATGCTATATCGACGATCTCGTGGTTAAAAGCAAATCATACGAGGAACATCTCGAGCATTTGAAGACCGTATTTCAACGCCTTCGGCAATACAACTTGAAGATGAACTCGCTCAAATGTGCATTCGGGGTTTCCTCGGGCAAATTCCTGGGGTTCATCGTCCGACACCGAGGTATCGAAATAGATCCGTCCAAGATCAAGGCGATTATGGAAATGCCTCCGCCAAGAACTCTTAAACAACTGCGATCTCTCCAAGGGAAGCTCGCATACATACGGCGATTTATAGCCAATCTCTCAGGCACGTGTCGCCCTTACAGTCACCTGATGAAGAAAGGAACTCCATTCATCTGGGATCACAAATGCCAAGGTGCACTGGATGAGATCAAGCAATACCTGCAGAACCCTCCAGTGTTGGCTGCTCCGGTTAAGGGAAAACCTCTCATCCTTTATACAACTGCCCTCGAAGGTTCTTTAGGCGCATTATGGGCGCAGGAAAATGACTAGGGAAAAGAAAGAGCGCTCTACTATCTAAGTCGAGTTCTACTAGGGGCAGAAAGCAACTACTCCCCCATTGAAAAATACTGCCTGGCGTTGATCTTCGCAATAACAAAGCTTAGACATTACGCGTTAGCACATGAAGTCCGTCTCATTTCGAAGGTGGACCCTCTCAAATATCTAATTTCAAAGGCCATATTGACGGGACGACTCGCTAAATGGACCCTGCTCTTGATGGAGTTCTCGATAATATATCAACCTCTCAAGGCAGTGAAAGGCCAGGCCATCGCCGACTTCCTCGCTGAGCATCCGATACCGACCGATTCTCCTTTAAACTGCGATCTTCCAGACGAACATGCGTTTGATGTGGTCGACGGTGATGATACTCGATGGGAGCTTTATTTCGATGGCGCATCTTCCATGAAGAAGCGCAAACAAAGCACCCCTATAATCAAATCGGGCGTAGGTCTCATCTTTGTAACTCCATAAGGAGGGATAATGCGCTTTGATTTCTTCCTAACAGAGCCGAGGACAAACAATGAAGCCGAATACGAAGCTCTGATAGCAGGCCTCGAGATCGCCATCAACATGGGAATTGAAAACCTCCTCATATACGGAGACTCCCAGCTGGTCGTTAGTCAAGTAAACGGCGACTACCAAACGTGCAAACCGGAGTTGGTGAGGTACGGCGAAAAGGTGCAACAATTGTTGACCCAAATTCCCTCTTATACTTTTGAGAACATACCGCGCACGGAAAACAGCAAAGAAGACGCATTGGCCAAACTTGCTAAAGAACTGGCTGACGAGAATCTCGATGACGTTAGAATCATAGTACAAAGCCGTCAAGTGCTTGCCCCAGCAGAAATATCTCCGGAATCATCCGAAGAGAAGGGAGCGACTGAGCAAACGACCCTGCAAATAAAAGACCGCGAAAAGGCTGAGGATTGGAGAGAAGTCTTCATAGACTACTTTAGGTCCCACCGAATGCCTGAAGAAGCGTCCACAAGACATCAGCTTATGAAACGAGCTCTGTCTTTCGCCTTTGTCAATGATACTCTATACAAGAGGTCGTTTGATTCTCTGTGGCTGAGATGTTTAGGACCTGACGAAGCGAAAAAAGTCGTCCAGGAAGTTCACGACGGACTCTGCGGTTCTCACCAAGCGGGCCCAAAGATGAGGTTGAAGATCAAACAGATGGGCTACTATTGGCCCATGATGATTCAGGACTGCCTCGAATATACGAAGCAATGCCACTCATGCCAAATCCATGGGGACTTCATCCACCAGCATCCAAATCCACTACATCCAACGGTGGCTAGCTGGCCATTCGAAATGTGGGGGACTGACATAGTCGGCCCTATCGAACCAGTATCGTCTAGGGGACATCGTTTCATCCTGGCGACGACTGACTACTTCTCTAAATGGGCAGAAGCAGTACCGTTAAGAGAAGTGAAGACGGAAAATATCATCCACTTCTTCAAGACGCACATCATATATCGGTTTGGAACTCCGCGACGGATCATCTCCGATAACGGGCCAGCTTACAGAAGCCACAAGATCAGTCGCTTTGCGCAACAGCATAATATAGACTGGAGATATTCCTCAATTTATAATCCGTGAGCTAACGGTCTAGCTGAAGCCTTCAACAAGACCTTGACGAAGATCATGAAGAAAACGGTGTCCCGAAATAAGAAAGACTGGCACGAAAGACTGCAAGAAGCTCTCTGGGCGTATCGAACTATGTTTAAAACAGCCACGAGCACAACGCCATACGCGTTGGTGTTCGGTACGGAAGCAGTACTCCCCCTCGAGATAGAGTTACCCTCTCTGCGAGTGGCAGTTCACTACGAGCTGACGGGTGAAGAAAATGCTCACCTCTGGTTTGAAGAGCTTGACGCTCTTGATGAAACCCGGCTCATAGCGCAACAAAATCTGGAAGCTTATAGAGCAAAGATGACGCGCTCATATGAAAGATTGACCCGACCGAGGACATTTCGCCAAGGCGAACTCGTGCAAGTGGTCAAAAGGCCTATGATCCCCAATCGCGCCAAGCGGGGAAAATTCGAGCCAAACTATGAAGGCCCATACATCATAGATAAGGTCTACCAGGGTGGGGCCTATCTACTCATGGACATGCACGGTGAAAGGCCTTTCAGGCCGATAAACGGTCGCTTCCTAAAGAAATACTATGCTTAATGAGCCATAGTCTAGGTCAATGGTAGATGAAGACGACCATGTCCGCTCGCTATCTTCCTAAGCTCAAACTCCATCAGCAGTAGCCAGCCGTCTCAAACGTCGGACCGAAATGTCCTTAAACTAGTAGCGGACCGAAACGTCCTTAAACTAATACCGCAGCATCCTTAGGTTGACGAGATGAATAAAAAAAATATAAATAAAAAAAGTATATACTAAATAAAAATGGTATGTCCATAAGCAAAAAGGGCACGGATGAAAACCCGAAAGGGCTCCGTGAGTAAAAATAGCAGGACTACCGGCGAGTGTTCGTGAAAACCCGAAAGGGCGCGACCTCGTAAAAAAAAAGAGAGAAAAAGAAAATAAAAAGAATAAAAAAAAACGGTATGTCCATAAGCAAAATGGGCACGGATGAAAACCCGAAAGGGCTCCGTGAGTAAAAACAGCAGGACTACCGGCGAGTGTTTGTGAAAACCTGAAAGGGCGCAACCTCGTTAAAGGACACTTACAGGGTCCTCTCGACCTTGTAAAGAGAAACCACCTGCATGAGATCCTTACGACTCACAAGGGAGCAACACACTTAGGGATCCCCACGATTCCTAGGGAGAAAATACACTCGCGAGATCCTCACGACTCGTGAGGAGAACTCTCTTATGGGACCCTCACGGCTCATAAGATTTGAAAGTCTTAAGTTACAGAGACCTAAACCTGTGCTTAAGCAAACCCCCACAAACTTCCAATATTGCCCTACAATTGGTTCAATACTGACCCTTGTATACAATCCACGAGTGCGAATAAACATTTCCCTAACCAAGTCTCATACGTGACTGGGGATATGTTCGCATGGTAAACAACCCTTGTAAATCCTCTCGATTTATGAGGAGAAACCCCTCCTGTGGGATCCTTACGACTTACAGAGGAAACGAACACTTAGGAATCCTCACAAGTCCTAAGGAGAAAGTACACCTACAAGATCCTCATGACTTGTGGGGAGAAATAATTTCGTGAAACCCTTACGGCTCATGAAGTCAAAAGCCTTGGCCGACAGGACCCTAACCCTGGTCGCTAAGCCACCTTTGTTCGACATCAACAGAGGCAGATGATGATTCACTCCTGGTAACATCCCAGTTGTAGCGGTGCTGATGCCGAAATCGGTTTACAGCGAAAAACCAATAGGCCGCACATGCATACGAAATAGCCGAAATGATAGGGCAACTTGCAATAAAAAGCAACAAGTAAAAATGTATGCATGCAAAATAGCCGAAATGATTGGGCAACTCGCAATAAAAAGCAGCGAGTAAAAATAAAATAAATAGCCGAAATGATTGGGCACCGCGAAAAATAGCCGAAATAATTGGGCAATCGCGATCTTCGCGATATAAAAGCTGAAATGATAGAGCATCGCGGAGATAAAACAAAAAAAAGATGATAAAACTTTGGCCCTACAGTTAAGATCACATCGATCCCTGTATGCAATCCAAGGGCGTAAACAAAGAGGGAACCATACTTTCCCAACAGGCTCCGCCAGAAGACGAAGCCAAATCTCGACGGTTCAGTCCAACTCTGAAGAAACCAGTGTCTTCAGCAAATTCCTCGACTCACGGATACAAACTCTCCTTGACGAGATCCTCCTGATCCGCGTCGACTCGCAGAGCTACTGGTGCCTCCGTGGGAAATCCTCGACTCGTTTCAAACCCCAAGGAAACAAATAATCCTTGGCGCTTGGGAAACAAATAATCCCTAGCAAACTCCTCGACTCACGGATACAAACACTCCTTGACGAGAGCCTCCTGATCCGTGTCGACTCGCAGAGCCACCAATGCCTCTGTGGGAAATTCTCGACTCGTTTCAAACCCCAAGGAAACAAATAATCCTTGGCGCTAGGGAAACAAATAATCCTTAGCAAATTCCTCGACTCACGGATACAAACATTCCTTGACGAGAGCCTCCTGATCCGCGTCGACTCGCAGAGCAACCAGTGCCTCCGTGGGAATTTCTCGACTCGTTTCAAACCCCAAGGAAACAAATAATCCTTGGCGCTAGGGAAACAAATAATCCTTAGCAAATTCCTCGACTCACGGATACAAACACTCCTTGACGAAAGCCCCCTGATCCGCATCGACTCGCAGAGCAACCAGTGCCTCCGTGGGAAATTCTCGACTCGTTTCAAACCCCAAGGAAACAAATAATCCTTGGCGCTAGGGAAACAAATAATCCCTAGCAAACTCCTCAACTCACGGATACAAACACTCCTTGACGAGAGCCTCCTGATCCGCGTCGACTCGCAGAGCCACCAATGCCTCCGTGGGAAATTCTCGACTCGTTTCAAACCCCAAGGAAACAAATAATCCTTGGTGCTTGGGAAACAAATAATCCCTAGCAAACTCCTCGACTCACGGATACAAACACTCCTTGACGAGAGCCTCCTGATCCGCGTCGACTCGCAGAGCCACCAGTGCCTCCGTGGGAAATTCTTGACTCGTTTCAAACCCCAAGGAAACAAATAAACCTTGGCGTTTGGGAAAAAAATAATCCCTAGCAAATTCCTCGACTCACGGATACAAACACTCCTTGACGAGAGCCTCCTGATCCGCGTCGACTTGCAGAGCCACCGGTGCCTTCGTGGGAAATCCTCGACTCGTTTCAAACCCCAAGGAAACAAATAATCCTTGGCGCTTGGGAAACAAATAATCTCTAGCAAACTCCTCAACTCACGGATACATACACTCCTTGACGAGAGCCTCCTGATTCGCGTCGGCTCGTAGAGAAACCAGTGTCTCCGCGGGAAATTCCCGATTCGTCTCAACTTGCAAATGAAGCCTCAGGCAGCAGGGACTAAAAAACTTGATTCCTGAACAATGGGACCCTGCAAGTCGATCCGAAATGGCCTCTTGCATACTATTCACGGGTCTCACTCTCCAACGTCGAGTTTCGACGAGGAGGGAAACAACCGCTTACGAGTCCTCTCGACTCGTAAGAGGGAAAAATTCTCTTATAGGATCCTTACGACTTATAAGAGAAAACCACACTTAGGAATCCTCACGATTCCTAAGGAGAAAACCACTTACGAGATCCTCTCGATCCGTAGGGAGAAAAGTCTCTATGAGACCCTCACGGCTCATAGAGTTGAAAAGTCTTAGGCAGCAGATCTGAACCTGCGGCCTAAGCCATTGCTGATTCTTAAGAAAGTCAAGATGTATGCTCTATTATCTGTTGACCATATCGACTAAGGCGGCATGCTGATGATAAAAGAAAGAAAAAGCAAGGAAATAGCACAAGACATTACAAAAAAATGTGTATCTTTTATTCATAAACTTGATTGAATACAGGATACATTGTGCTAAAGAATGAAAAATATATATATACTTTTTTTTTATTTACAATTACAAACGATATAAAGAGGGATAGCTACTGAGGAGGAAGTGTCTTTAACAAATCCGCAAGCCGCTCTCGCACTTCCTTCAGCGCCTCCTCCTGAATGGCTGCCGCGGCCACCTCTGCTTCCACCTGGGCTCGCTGCTGCAAGAAGGATGAGAGTTGCTCCTCCGCCGCCTTTTGGGCTGCTTCCTGGCTGGGCGCATCTCGCTCGACGACGTCAAGCTGTTGCCTCAATGATAACCCTTCGGAAAGACATTGCAGAAGGCCCTCAAAAACAAACTTCAGCCGTACAGCATTGGCCTCCACCCGAGCATGCAGTTGGGCAGACTTGCTCGAAGTCTCACCGCGCTCCTTACGCCTTGAAATGACTTGTTGTTCGAGATGGCGGAAGTAAGAAGCGCTCTTCTCAATCCACGCTGCTCATTGATTGCTGGCGGCCAAGGTCTCGGGAGCGGGACACAGCAACTCTAACTGATGCAGGCGGGCCTCGATCTCCCTGCAATGGTTAACCCAAGATGCGATGATACCCTCGTCATGAAAGTTCATGAGTATCACCAGCATCGGGTTAACCGCTGTAGCAAAATCCGCAGCAGAAGTAGGGGTCTCGACGTCGAGCTCCTCAATGTAATCGCTCAACATACGCAAGCTGTTCGCGGTGCCTTTCGAAGATGGACGTCTCAGGTAAGGACCTGCTGGCATTATGATGCAAGATTCGAAGGGCGCCGATACCGAAACGACAGCTGAAAAGAAACAAGATGTGATCAGATAACGGTTCAGAAAATAAAAAGGGGGGATTTATCAATATGATAGTCGCTGTACCAGCTGAGGCAGGTGGCAGGGCCGGAAGGGTCGGCGGCGCAGCCCATCTTTCATTCCCTCCTTCGATTTGTAACACTGCAGTCGAGATGAGAAAAAAGGGTTTAGAAGTAATTCCATCAATGAAGAAAGAAGGATATCATTGGAAATCATACTCACCAACGCCACCAGAGGAAGAAGCGAGTTCGGATGGGAAGGAGAAGTGTGGGAGCAACATCTGGTAAAGATGGTCAAAAAGCACTCCTGAAAGACACAATAGTGTGACTTTAGTACAAAAATTATGCGTCTGGAAGATAAGATTAATAAATTGCAAACCCATACCTTCCAACATCTTCAAGGGTATGAGAGAGGGTTGAGAGGTGACCACCGCCAAGGCAGTCGTTGAAGGCGCTCCCTCGAACAGTGGGGCATCAGCGCTGGCTGCACCTGAGTTACAAAAAAGGTAAATTTGTCAGAAAGATTGTAAAGCAAAGTAACGAAAAACAGCAACTTGGGGTTTACCTGAGGAGCTCCCGGCTGAAACGGAGGCGATTCCTTCCTCTATCGACATGAGACCACCGCCCGTGGCCTCATCGCCCGACTCAATGGGGGCCGTCGTCGTGCTAGCGCGACCAGGAGATCGTAAGCAGGGAGGGCAGTGATTGGAGCGTTGCCGGATTCTTGGAAGGAAGCGGCTGACTCTTCCCCAAGAGTCATGCCCATCTCATCCGCTACTTCTTCGGGTTCCGCCGTCTCCATCGGCTCATCCACCATCACCACGAGGTCGCCAGCCTCAAGCGCCTCGTCCGCCACTACCCTGGGCTCAGTTACGACGATCATTTCATCTGCCGCCGTTTCAGGCTCGGCAGTAATGACCTTCTCGGCTATAGACCCCTCCACTCCCATCTCAAGCTCCGAAGCCTCGGCGACGTTGCCCACCATCGGCTCAGGTCCGGCAGGCGCCGCCCCCTCTGTTTCTTTGGGTACAACGGTTTCCGCCTCCCCCTCGATCGGACTTAGCCCTGCAAGATAAGAGATATAAGGACCAATGGCATTAAAATCCTTATAACAAAAACTCTGAAAGAAATATTACCTGAAGCGGATTTACCGTTTACGCTCCGAACTGTGCGCGCCACCTCTCTGCGGGTAGTGGATAGGGCGACAGGGGCCTCTTCGGATGGAGTATCAGCGCGAGGGACGGTGCTGGGGCCCGCTCCCACAGCCAAGGCAGCCCTGCGCGCCTTCGCCTCATGCCTCAGCCGCTTCCTTTCCTCCCGGGCTATCACGATGGATCTTCGTGACGCTTCTTTCAAGGCGTCGTCATCCTTGTTCAGGGATGCCTCCAGAGCCTTTAGGGCATCTTTCATCGGCTCTTCAAGACGAACCTCCTGCGGTGGCCCAGAGGAAGCGGGAACATCGGCGGCTGGCGAAACATTTGCGTCGCTTCGTGGGAACGGCATTGAGGTTTCTACAATGAAAAGGGAGAGGTTAGATCGACCGTAACACGAGGGAGATGAAAACTTGATGAATGGAGACTTACTAAGGCCTAAAGACGCTCTAAGGCGTTCTTCCTCCTGGAAGGTCTCGAGTGAAGCGGCAATTGCTTCCTCATCAGTGATGCCTGTTGGAAGAAAGGAAAGAAAAGCGTTAGCCAAAGGTAATAAGGAAGGTACGTTACAATAAAGAAAATGTGACTAATAGTTACCTGATTGCGCAAGCTTAGCCAGCCACGCGTCACGCTTTGCCAACTACGCTGAAGTTTCGAGAGCGGCTTCCAAGTCTGTGTCGTCCGGTGGCGGCATGACTAATCCCTCGTTAGTCCCATATTCGATTAGGCCCTCGGCGTAGGGAGCATGGGGTTCCTGGCCAAACACGACATCTGCAGCGAAGAGCGATTTCTTTTTCTTCTGCCCTCCGCCCCTAGGCTCACGTGAAATCTACTTCCGCTTAGCAGCCACCTTAGGACGACGGGTCCCGATGTCCGCACCCACGCCAGACTCCGGCGAGGATACAACCACTGTCTCCACTGGAGCACGAGGCGCTGCAGGTGCATCTGTGACATCAGGGAGCGACAAGCCACGTGGAGGACTTTGCGCACGCGGTGGCCCGATTCTAACCTCTTTTAGAGGAGCGACTACTGGAGTCCTAGGAACCAAAGGAGCGTTGCGATCGGTACCTGGAGGCACACCCTTACGATCGACCAACAGTCGCCTTTCCTCCTTTATAACTGCTCCTGTTGCATGATTATACCAGTCTTTGTACACATTGAGGAGTCTTGGAGCGTAAGACGGCGCATTGATAAAAAAATAAGAGCTCGTATTCAGGCGCATGAAATGGTGCAGTGCGTTCTCCATCCCTTCTTCAGTGGCAGTGGGTTCCAGCAAGAAGGCTTCCAAGGGGACCCCTTGATCGTAGCCCAGTTGTTGAGCAAAACGATGCGGGTTGTACCTCATAAAAATTGCCACACCATTCTGCCTAAAAACTAGGAAACCCAGTCTAATGGAATATAAGTGAAGGATCTCCCGAGCCGTCAAAACTGAGGCTCCATCCTTAAAGACATCTTGTAATGGCCGCGTCACAGTGGTAGACACCTTTCCAATGGTCAATACCTTATCGACAAAGGACATCCCGGCTCCAACAGTATGAGGGCGAAGGAGTAAGCCCCTGGCGTTCCGCGGTGATGGGGTTACAATTGATGCGCCGATCAGCTGTATAATGCGAGGAAAACCGCACTTGTCAAAGAACGAGGGCCTTTTATGCATGCCGAAGACACCCGCTGTGTGTAGCTCGAGCCACGATGCAAAGTAATGCATCGGGAAGACCACGTGCAGTACCCCGGGCTCATCAGCATCCGCTGCTCGACTGAGGCCATAGTATAAGTGCGCCAAGCCAGCGATCCCAACAGCCACCTTTACCCCGATGACCATCCGGTGAGCTGGGTAAAAGACAAAGAGTCGCATCCGATGAGAGTGCATTGTGATCGCAAACCAGCTCAGCCACAATCCAAGAAATCCTAGGAAAAAGGCCTCCTCATCCATTCCAGGGGCCGCAATTTCTGCAAATGACATGGTAGGGAAGTCCGGAAGAAAAAAACCCTTTTGATCTATATCCTTCTCCGGTAGGTTGTCCACACCTAGACCGAAAGGGTCATCCAGGGTGACAAACTTGGCAGCTTCTGATGAAATGACGCTTGGACGAAGGAAACGAGCAATGAAGTCATCAAAGTTAACTCCCCGACTCCCATGTTCGACGAAAAGGGACTCATATATGTTCAACACTTTAATCAAGCTTGGGAATTGATGTTGAACGGCATTCTCCGGTGTGACCCCCCTTACCATCGGCCTAGCACCAAAGACGTACACATCTGTCGGGAGTAGCTCCTCATAATGTTCCCCCATCACTGGTAAACCGGACACCTCCGCGAACTCCTCCAAGGAGATTGACACTTCCCGATCCATGGCAAGGAAAGTGTGGGTAGGAATATTCCATTGCTCCAAGAAAGCCTTGAACCACCAGGTGGGGAGCGTGGGATACTGGAAAAGAGAGACGTAGACCGCGGTGTACAGTCCTAATCTTATCAACTACGACTTCTTCGTCGACAGGATGTACCGGGCCCACGGCAGATAGCCAATCGGGTGGCGGGGGATCAGACCAAGGTTATACGATTGCCCCCAAGGTCGTGCTTCACCTTGACAGATACGGCGTCCTAGGATGTCCAAAACCATAGGACGCTGAACCGGTATCGCATCTATGGCGGGATGAAGAAAGCCCTTCGATGTCCAATCCACCAACTCCACGGCATACTGCACCGAGGGTGGGGTAGCATAATGAATCGCCGTAATGGGCTCAGACGGCACTGCGCATGTGAAGCTGCGTCGACCCATAATGATCTGGTTATACCAGGACCCCCAAAGGTGAAGATTCTTGTACTCCGGGTTGTATTCTCTAATCATGGTCAGGACTTCACGGTCCGAGGGCGCCTCGGGAAATCCCTCCTCCGAGCGGACGAACGGGAATGAAGTGTCTACATACATGATCGCTGCAAAAAGAACAATTTAGCCGTTAGTGTTGTAATTCCAACGTTTGGCGTCTAAAAAAGAAAATGTATTAATTAAATTAAAATTAATTAATTACACCACACAGCAGTGCAGTGAGTAGGAGACCAAAGGGGGACCCACAAAATCTGGATGACAATACGTCAGTTAATAAGACAACCTCATCATTGGATGAGATTGTCAATTGGTCCCCAGGAAAACATTCCCATTTATAAAAAAAAGGGGGAAGGATCCCTAGAGACAAGGAGAAAATCTTCTCTTTCAGAGCAAAGCTCTGTCACAGAGTGACACTTGTCAAACTCTGGTCCGAGGGAAATAAGATTCCTTAAAGAAGCATGGCTCTGTGGTAATAATGGAAAAGGTCCATCAGAAAATTTTTTACACTTAAAAGAATTAAAAATTTTGGAATCTTGAAAGATTCATGAAAAACTTATAAAAAGACTCTTCATTTTTCAAATCTAAAAGAGCTATTTTTAGATCTATGAGCAAAGCTCTGTTCATGGGTTAAAACCCATAAACAAGATCCCTGTAGATCTATAAGTTTTGAGAGCAAAGCTCTGTTTATGAAACCCCAATGGGGATATCTTTAGATCAAAAGATCTGTGAGAGCAAAGCTCTTTGGTTGAGATTAAGTTAAATTAATTTGATTTAAATTAATTTTTACCTAAAGTTTCTGACTTTAGAAATGAGCAAAGCTCTGAAGTTCTTGAGTGAGAGCAAAGCTCTGGAAAATAAAAATCTTAAAACGGTAAGATTTTTTCTAAGGGCCAGAGGTCCTATTTATAAGGCGCTTGCGCCCCTTGAGCTCAACCCTTGATCCAACGATCAGGAGTTTGCCACCGCTGCACTCACGTGTGCGCCACGTGAGCGCAACGGTGGGGGGGCATTTGTTTCGCCCAATCAGAGCAAAGCTCTGTTGAAATTCAAAATTCAAAATTTTGAAGCAACGCTTCAAATCTCGGGCGCAACGCGCCATATGTCAGGCGCTGATACGTCAGCGCAGCGCCCAAGAAGGCGCGCCCAATCAGAGCAAAGCTCTATTTTTAGCAAAATTAAAGGAAGCAGCGCTTCGGTTGCGGAGGCACTGCGCTGCGCGACACGTGTCAGCTGCGCTAGCGCAGTCGCGCTGCGCTTTGCGCCGCGCGACACGTGTCACGCGCTGGGGCATTTGCGCCAAACAGAATTAAAATTCTAAAGAAATCTTTTCTGTTCTTGTTAAAACAAAAAGATTTTTTTCTGTAAAACAGAAGCCCTTGGATCAAAGATCCAGCGGTGGAGAAAATTCTCCAAATCACTCAGAGAAAGATCTCTTCAACAAAATTAACTAATTTATGTGCACTATAAAAGAGACCCCAGACCTCAATTCAAGGGAGGAACATTTTTTTTTGAAAAAAATCAAAAGCTTCAAACAGAGAGAGAATTCTGAGAGAATTTCAAAGAAAAAGGTAAAAACCTTCACGAGAGAGAAGAAATCTCTTTTAATAAATCATTGATCTAAAAACCAGATCAATGTTCCTCACATAATAAACAGTGCTTTGCACTTCTTATGAACCACTGGTTCTTTAAAAACAAGAAAGCAACAAAAATAAAAATTAGTGCTTTGCACTTTTTTGAACCTCTGGTTCTTGAAACAAAAAGAAAAACTTATTTTTCTTTGATCTAAATTAGATCAAGAAATAAAATAGTGCTCTGCACTTCTGTTCTTGAATCTAAAAGATTCTTAGTCCTCTGCACTTCTAAACTGCGATGTTGCGCTCTTGGGAAAGCGCCACGTGTCAGCATCTGAATCACTTGCGATATGAGCTTTGAGATAGAGCTTTGCTCTCTGTAATTGACGCAACTTACCAAGGTGCGCCACGTATCAGCAGCGCAACGCAGCGCACTAGCGCAGCGCACTGCGCTTGCATGACACGTGTCGTCATCACAAGCGCTTGCGCTCTCTGGTTGGCGCAAAGCGCCTGAAAATGCAATGCATTTTTTAAAGGGCCAGGCCCAAATCAAAAAGACCAAGCATGCCTAATTAAATTGATGCTCTGCATCATTTATAAATGGGCAGAGCCCAAACAAAATAACAAAAATGCTATGCATTATTTAAAAGGGCAGAGCCCAATTGAGAGGTCCAATAGACCAAAACAAATGCTCTGCATTATAATAAAAAAGGGCAGAGCCCAGTCAAAATGGGCATAAATGGCCTAAATTAATGCTATGCATTATTCTAAAAAGGGAAAGCCCAGACAAAGGCCAAAAGCAAATAAAATGTTGAATATTTTCAACTGGACTTAGCCCAATTTTGGGTGTAAGTCCTCAAATTAAATTGACTGAGCACAGCTGTTCTCTTAAATTAATTTATATCCGGTTCGAGGGTACATCTCCGAACTCCTCTGACACCCATCGTTGTAATCCTTCAACGACGTCAGAGAGGTGACGGGTCCCGACGACCACACATCAATACAGACTGCGGGGTCCTTAAACTCGTGGACCGGAACGTCCTTAAACTAATGTTGGACCGGAACGTCCTTAAACTAATGTCGGACCACCATGTTCCTAAACTGGAATATGGACCACCACGTCCCTAAACTGGAACATAGACCACCACGTCCCTAAACTGGAGCATGGACCGCAACGTCCCTAAACTACCTATGGACCACTACGTCCCTAAACTGGAACAATAGAGCCTCCAAATGCTCTTTTGCCGGATCTAAACGATCCCGTTTAAGTTGATCTTAGCCCCCAAACATGGCTAACGTATCCTTAAACATTCAAACGGACTATAAAACTCCAAATCAACCTTGGTTCAAGGGTACATCTCTGAACTCCTCTGACATCTGCCGTTGTAATCCATCAACGACGTTAGAGAGGTGACGAGTCCCGATGGCCAGATATTAAATGGATTATCACGTTAAGTTGATCTTAGTCTCAAACAGGACTATCGTATCCTTAACGAACGTTTAAGTTGATCTTAGCCGCAACGCGACTAATGCATCCTTAAACTAAAAACACCAAACCCAAATCTAAGTAAATACGGATTTGGACTAATCCACAACCTACGGGCGACGGCATTACTCAGTCTCCGTATACAATCCACGGGCAACCACAAACAAAACAAACACACACGACACGAAGTGAAATTCTGGAGAAGGAGAAAATTGTTACCACGATGCGGTAGCGTAATTAACTGCAGAGGCTTGCGCTTGCAGGGAAGAGCGTCCCCACAATCAAAAACCCCTCAAGCGAGGGGGAATCTGACGAAGTTTGCTACATCGGCCGCATCCGTCTAAACCTCCGATACACGGTGCCATAAATCAACTTGGTATCTTCAGAGAGGTGGACGGATAAAACCAAATAGCATCTGCCCCGAATCTCAGCGTCAGGACATCGCGGTCTTGTGCGCCGTCTTTCGGAGGGGAACAAATGGCAAGTAGTAGAGGATGATGAAGTAGGAAGTGGGCTCACTTTAGATTTCATTTTCTCACACTTTTTCTCATATCTCCATTGAAGCTAGAAAGCTTTGAGGAAAAAGAAGAAGGAGAATGAATGAATTCATCATATGAATTAATCCAAATGAATTATTGCAACCATGGGTGAGTTAAGCCCTCATGCCTAACTCGTGTATAGAATTAACCAAGGGCTAAGGGTTGGGTTAACAAAATATCCTAAGTTAGACAAAAGAGTGGACTTTGTCAATGTTTCTACAAGCTTCATCCAAGCTTGAAAACATTGACCAAGTCTTCTCTCTTTTGTTATAACTTAAGAAATAAATAAAAACCCTAACTTAACCCTAGCATGGTTTAACTCTCATACACCCATCTTGCATGTATCATCAAGCATGACACAATTCATGTACACAAATATACATATCTCATATATACAATGTGCACAAACCAAGTAAGAAAAGAAATCCTAAGTGAGCTAATACTAGTTAATATAATGTAATATATCAAATATATAATTATACATTAGATTATCAAATCAACTCTTGATTTAATAATCCGGTTATATCACCTATAACCGACTAATATCATATGAATCAACTTATCGAATTAACACTTGATCCGATAACCCGGCTATATCATATATAACCGACCGATATCTCATATCGCGAGAATAGAATACGGTATCTCATATCGTATCAATCTCGGTCCCGCACATATCATATATATGCTCCTACTCCGTTTCGCTTGAGCCAGGAAACCCCTGTGTAGGACTCTAAAGACTCGTCAATACGCCGGCAGTAGGTGATGATCATATCAAACACCCACAAGCCGCAAGCGGTCTGCTAAACATAACGGCCACCCGGGTATTGAGCGATCAGAAGATCAACAAGCAAGCCTGCTCACACTCTTGCGAATCCAATCAGTAACACTACCGTACAGTCCGGTCTCTTCGTCTAATATGTCGCATATCTCGTCCAGGGGTGGTAAACGTCAGACCCCAGTAACTCAATAAGTCGTGTCGATATGAGGCTCATAAAGGGTCGAGAAACTATTGATAACACTTACCAGTATAACTCTAAAATAGCCTTGGCCAAGGACTTCTTGTTATAGCCAATCGAGCACAGCGCAACATCAACTCCCAATACCGGGACAGACGAAACCCCTCCTATCGCTCATTGCCTCCATGTGACTCGGGATTGTACCCAAAAGCCACCGTTTTGCACGTTCTCTTGAACGTGGTAAGGTGGAAATCAAAACACAGTGGGAATCACACAAGACTCTATGACGATCTCGGGTCTACAAACTAACATGTACCAGTGTCACCAGAGAACTGCCATCTGACGTTAGGTATAATACCATCTGGGAGTTCTCGGCGAGTCCGTTCATTGTACCCAGTCTCCACTGAGCACCCGTATACTGTCTCTGATGTCAAACACCAATGGATATGGGATCATCCATTTCCTATCTACATGGGTCGAGAAGCTATACGCTAGTCTACTGTGGTATATCGATGCCCTGTCTCGATACACCCTCGACTAGGAACATTTGAAGGGTGTACTTAGCGACTACACTGTCCCTACTAGTATGATCTGCATCATAGTCCTGGTAGTCAAGTACTCATCCTAAGGGCTTTATCAACATGTAACATAGAGACAATCAGTGTACATGTTAAGATAAAGAGCAACCAGATAGCATACTATCATGTCGAGCAAGAAAGTCCTCCCTATATATGTCCAAGCATCCACTACAATATACATTGTATGTACAGTAATGGCCTCTAGGGCATACATATAACTAACATGATTGCCATCATAACGCTGGTAGTCAAGTAAAATCATACTGGCTTTATCAACATGTATCCTCCATATTGTTAGTTATATGTATGCCCTAGAGGCCATTACTGTACATAGGATGTATATTGTAGTGGATGCGGGGACATATATAGGGAGGACTTTCTTGCTCGACATGATAGTATGCTATCTGGTTACTCTTTGCCTTAACGTGTATACTGATTGTCTCTCTGTTACATGTTGGTAAAGCCCTTAGGATGTGTACTTGACTACCTGGACTATGATGCGGATCATACTAGTGGGGACAAGGTAGTCCATAAGTACATCCTTCAAAGTCCCTAGTCGTGGGTGTATCGAGACGGGGCATCGATACACCAGAGTAGACTAGCGTATACCTTCTCGACCCATACAGATGGGCGATGGATGATCCCATATCCATTGGTGTTTGACATCAGAGATAATATACGGGTGCTCAGTGGAGACTGGGTACACTGGACGGACTCGCCGAGAACTCCCAGATGGTATTATACCTTACGTCAGATGGCAGTTCTCTGGTGACACTGGTAAAGAGTAGTCTGTTGACCCGAGATCGTCATAGAGTCTTGTGTGGTTCCCACTGTGCTTTGATTTCCACCTTACCACGTCCAAGAGGGCGTGCAAAACGGTGGTTTTTGGGTACAGTCCCGAGTCATATGGAAGCAATGAGCGATAGGAGGGGATTCGTCTCTCCCGGTATAGGGAGTTGATGTTGCGCTGTGTTCGATTGGCTATAACAGGAAATCCCTGGCCAGGGTTGCTGAGATTTACTGGTAAGTGTTACCAGTAGTATCTCGAATTGTTATAGACCTCATATCGACACGACTTATCGAGCTATTGGGGTCTGACGTTTACCACCCCTAGGCGAGATATGCGACATATCAGACGATCTGACCGGACTGTACGGTAGTGTTACTGGTTGGATTCACTGGAGTGTGAGCGGGCTAGCTCATCGATCTTCTGATCGCTCAATACCCGGGTGGCCGTTACGTTTAGCAGACCGCTTGCGGCTTGCGGGTGTTTGATATGATCATCATCTGCTGCCAGCGTATTGATGAGTCTTTAGAGTCCTACACAGAGGTTTCCTGGCTCAAGCGAAACGAAACAGGAGCGCATATGAGATATGTGCGGGACCGAGAATAATGCATGTATGTGATACCGTATTCTATTCTCGCGATGAATGTATCGAATGGTTATATGCGATATAACCTAGTTATCGAATCGAGGGTTAATTCGATAAGCCGATACATTGGATACTAGTCGGTTATATGCGATATGACCGGATCGTTAAATCAAGTGTTGATTTAATGATTTAATGCATAATTGTATATTTGATATATTACTTTGCATTAACTAGTATTGGTTCACTTTAAATGGATTTTCTCCTTTGGATTGTGCACATTGTATATGTGATATACTTTTGTACACAAGTTTGTATCATGTTTGATGATACTTGCTCACTTGAGTCTGTGTAAAGATTAAACCATGGTTATATGAATGGTTAGGGTTTTGTTTTCTTTTTCATTTATCTTATTTAGTTATTCATTTGGAAAATGATAAGCATTAAGAGAAAATGATGGCTAACTTTGTTTTCTAGTTGAAGCTTCATGAAGCTTTGACCTAAGTCACCATTTTGTCTCATGCTTAACCCTAACCATTCCCACTAACCATGATTGATTCTCTACACTTGACCTTCGTTTGGTTATGATAAGTATTCTTTTAACTTTCCTTTTGGAATTAACTTATCATAACATTTTTCTTCTTCTTCTTCTTCATCTTCAACATGAAGAAACCTTGACTTCATCAATGGTGATTGATGAAAAAGAGTGAGAAATCCAATTCTAAAGTGAACCCACTTCCTATTTCTTCATCCTCTACCTCTTGCCAAGTAGTATAGGGTGTTTTCTTCACAAGTTTCTTGACTTGGTGAAGTTGGAGCTTGATCTAGTGATGCCTCGACGTAGATCATCTTCGGCATGCTAGTCGATGACCTAGCCCGTTCATTCTCCGATGAAGCCGACGCAAGAGCCCAGGTTTTCATTTGGACAGCGAGGAGACCTCGTTGCGGAGCTATGGAGATGAAGGACCGGATCTACAAAGGTTGTATTTTCCGTAAACTCATAGTTAAGCTGTTAACTAGTTTCATTTTATCGCCTAAACTTCTAGCCAACGATCCGTATTAGGGTTTCTCGGCACCGTAATTTTTGAAATTGGCATGGTTGATGCCTTATGAGACCTCATGACAGTGCCTAGGAACCCTACAGTGGTATCAGAGCCTAGGTAGAGCCTTAGGCGAAGTCTAGACAGAGTTTGAAGTCCGATCGAACCCGAAACCCCATTTTTCCACGCTCTCTGGACTTTTTCTGAAAACGTGGATTTTTCCAAATTAAAAATTGCTAAAAAATTCAGCAGGGAATTCTAAGAATTACGACGCAAAATTTATCTCCTGAACGCTCTAATGCGCGGCGGAACCGCGGCATAAGCCTAGCTTATGCGGCGGTTCCGCGGCTAAAGTATGACGTCAGCCTTTAAAATTTGCACAGTAATTCATTGTTTCAGATGCTGAGTTTTCTGGGAATTTTTAATATTTATTCAAGAGTTGAATTTTCTGGGGTTGTTTTGGGGATTCGGTGTTTCGATCGGAGTATCAGATTTTGTCTATGTGGCTTTCCGGATAAATTTTAGAATATGTTAAAAAGTTCGACCGGATATAAATACCCAATTTTTTTCCTGTCGGGAAATTTCCAAGTGTTGGATTTTTCCGTAGTTTAACGACGTTCTAAGTAGTGCAAGTAACGCGATGGTCCCTCTAGAAGACAACAAACCTTAACTCGATTATGTGACCATCTTGAACTGCCCTTAGAACCTTCGGGTTTGGGACAGTACGGCGTGCCACATGTGAGGCGTTGGCTTGACCCTTCTACGGCTGGACCGTTGGTACTGAGGCACGAACTGAATGTTTTTAGACTTATTTCATGTGTTGATCTGTATCGGGAAAACTTGGGTGTTTGACTGTTCGATCGGAAAGTTTAACATTTTCTAATTATCTGGTATATGATACAATAATTGGAATTCACAAGAAGTTATGAGATAACTGTATGAATGTTATAAACATAGCACTTTAGTCTCACTTGATCGGTTGCCACGGAATTTTGATGTGATCAAAAGTCCGTCGCAATCACGTAGCGTACGCGGATACTCGTCGGGTAAACTTAATAGACAGCCTCGCTCCATAGCCCCGACCAAGTGACTGTAGGAGAACCCCGTCGCCGAAAGCATCCGTTCGGGTGCTCGCGGTAGCGGTGTTCCGCCTTGGTACACTTCGTCGACGGTATCGGGGGTGCGGCCGCCTACTAAAGTTTGCGAAGAGCATTCGATCGGGATGTCGGGAATCCTGTTGAATTGCCCGACTTGATATTGAAAAGAGTTTTCGATAATGAGACTAAAATGCGGGGTTTATAATTGTTAGGCATGCGATGTCTAAGGAATTCATTTGATTAGGCATGCGATGTCTATGGAGATTGCGGATTCCAACTATTGTAGTTTTACACTTTCTTTTCTGTGACCGTAAGTGTAATATGTGATATCGCCGGTTTTGTTGCTATATGTCAATGACAATTGGGATGCGCATATTTACTTATGTTGATGACATGTGATGTTATGTGTTGCTGGATATGTTATATTGGATCGTTGTGTTTGAATAGCCGGGGGTTTTTATGTGAAATGAGTGTTTTTCATTTTCATTCATGTAAAAACCTGTATGTAATATTCTTTTATTGGGGCACTTCCAGATTGCGGAAGATGTCACCTTTTGTATATTATTTACTTTTCCGCACTAGGATAGACCCAAGGAGGGGAGCACAAGTAACCGGGTTCTGGAGTCCAGTGGGAGACCAACTCGAGAAGTCGAGTCCGGGTCTCCTAACTCTAGAATTGGTAGGGTTGCTTGCCGCTCTCGTAGGGGTCTAGAGGTGTGGGTTTGGCTATTCATCGCGACCGTGGAATCCGTGTTTTATACTGGCTCGTATTGAAAACACGGACGTCCTAGTATATCCAATATTTCATATGATTCTTCTGCTGCGATATCTGTGATGTGATCATGTGATGTTCTGTGATAGATACTATATATAGTATATATGATATATTATATAGGCGTTACTTATGTTTTACACCCGCGCTAGCCCTGCCCCGCTCTGCCGTTAGTTACCTAACCTAACGGTGCACGAGGGGACATCGAGGCGAATGCGGATGGCATAAGTGTACGTCGTATTTATCTGTGATGTTTAGGTACTTAAATGATATGACTTCATTAATGTGATTAATGAAATAAAAGAAACCTAAGATGTTGTAGAATCGAATTTCAAAATAAAACAGGTAGCTACAGTTCTTGCTATGCACAGAGGTATATGTGATATATCCTGCACCTTATTCGATGAGGAAAGGACCGAGATCCCTTCACCGGGAGTGACTCCTTTAGCAATAACTGGCAGATGCTACACACTCGGTTTGTCTTCTGATTGCTTTTAAGAGTTTTTGCTTTGCACAGTGATATATATGATATATCCCGCACCTCATTCGACGAGGAAAGGACCGACGATCCCTTCACCGGGAGTGACTCCTTTAGCAAAACTAGAAAAGCCTCAAAAGCACTCCATTTTAAAATCATTTGATTCTAAAACGATTTCAAGTTCATTACGACATAGGTTTTCAGAAAAACCTGTCGTAGCCCTCCGTCATTTCAGATAAGTTGTATATAGTATTCGTGCTGCATTTGTTGGCTTTCGTCAAGGTGCAGTGTGCGGTAGCTATATGCTGCTTATCTGCTGCATACGATGCGATTGGATTAGGGTAGTCGTGCGGCTTTGTTGGCTTTCGTCAAGGGTCGTGCGGGTGGGTTTAATTCAATCAAGAAATGTACGGGTTGAACTTGACTAGCGGGCTATGGTTTGTTGGCTTTCGTCAAGGTCATAGCACGTTAGGGGCAAAATATTATCGGGAATTTCAAGTGTTGAAATTTGCAATGAGATTGCATACCTTCTATGAGATAGTTGGATCCCGATACCCGCTGCGAGTAAGAGTTACTCCTGGGAAAGTTTTATACATTACAATTAGCCGATCAAGTAGGTGTCTAGAAAGGTGTCAACGGGGTTACGCCTCTGGGAAAACGAGGTTTACATTAATTAGGTTCGTGCGAAAGCACGGGGGACCTCCCTCAAAGTACCGACACTGGCCTGGCTGAAAGATTGGCGAACTTGTAGTGTGTAATTAATCCCGGCTAGTCTTTCCTTTTAGGGTTTGAAGGAAGATTTGATAAAAAGCAGTGGGAGCCATCCTGATTAGATAAAATAATAACCAATCTATTCTTGCTAGAGCGCACGCTGAGTGTTTTCTTCTCTCTCTCTCTCCAGGTAGCGACCATATCACGCCTTAATCAAGATAATAATACGGAATATTGACTGAACCCGCTTGTTATACTGAGCTGGGGAACGTTGGTCCCGCTCCAACTTATAATTGTTATAAGACAGAGCAGGAAATTGGGGATTACCAGAATTCCCGTGCCGCCCAAACGAAGAGAGTGCATGCTGATGCATCATCTTTGGGTGTGTTCATTATATAGAACTGTTTCTCAGTGTCCTTTACGTCCTGGGTATATAATACCGGATCAGGATCCCACATATGTAATATGTTACATGGGCTACAGATAGGTAAAGAACTGAGAACGGGTGATAAGTTTCATGAGGCAGAAAATGGGGCAAGTGTTGCAGCCAAGTCTGTTGGTCACTGTCATCCTGTATTACCAATACATTGATTCTGAACGAATGTTATTAGATACCGAACCTGATATACAAAATCATATCAGTCTCTTTATTAGTAAAGAAATGATAAAATTTTGTATTGTTTGATAATGTTTTGAACATTTCCTATATCAAAAGTTGATCGGTTCAGGCACGTTATCTAAAAGCATTGATGTTCTAAATCAAACTACAGTTCTTTAGTATACTGAACACACAAAAGAGGAAGAGTTCAGAAATGAACGAATTCTTCTTAAGGCATTGTAGACTAGGTCATATCAATGCGACCCGACTGGCTGAAGTTACATTTTAGATGCATATTTAAATAAGTTTGAATTTACATCTTGTGAAACTTGCCAGTCATGTCACAGAGATAAGATGACCATAGCTCCGTTTACTATTAACAGAGAAAGAGTTTGTGAACTCTTGGGATGATACATGTTGATGTATGTAAGGTCCCCTGTCTATACACGCCAAGACCGGTTCTTTGTACTTCATTACGTTCTCTGATGATCTCTCGAGATTCAGACATATGTTCCTGTTGAAACACAAGTCCGAACCTTTTGAGATATTCACAGAATATAAGTTAGAAGTAGAGAACCAAAACGGGTATAAGTATTATGTCCTTTGATGTGATCAAGGAGGAGAATACTAGAGCACGGAATTCCTGGACTATTCTAAAGGAGAATGAGATTCTCTCTCAGCATTACTCCTCCGAATATACCATAGCACGATGGTATATCGGGGCGGAGCAGATACACCCTATTTGATATGGTGTGCTCTATGATGAGTACTACTGAGTTACCTTTTTTCCTTTTGGGAGTTATGCACTTATGAAGTTGCATACCTATTGAATAGGGTTCGAATCAAATCAGTTGCCTACCACTTCATATGTGATATGGAAAGGGAAGAGCCCATATCTTAAGTTAGTTAAGATTTGGGGTTGTCCGGCCTATGTCTAAAAGCATAATCCGGACAAGCTCGAGGCAAGGTCTATAATGTAGAACTAGAAAGGTTCCAGCTATAAAACTACAGTAGATGATTTGGTACAACCAAAGGATTCAATAGTTACCAACGAACCTCAGCCTCTCCGCCGATCTAGTAGGGTTCCTCACCCACCTGAGAGCTACTTCGGTTTCTCTATGACAGTGGGAGCGAGGATTGCATCATGAGATGATGACCCAACTAGTTTCGAGCTGGCCATCAGGAGTGTGACTCTGTAAGAATGGCTGGATGCTTAGCAATCTGAGATGGAATCCATGTACACCAACAAAGTATGGACTTTGGTTGCTATATCTGAAGGGTTAAATCCCCATCAGGAGCAAGTATATCTTGAGAAGATTATTTGGTGTAGATGGAAAAGTTGAGACTTTCAAAACTAGACTTGTTAAAGGTTTTCGTCATCGACCAGGCGTGGATAATGATGAAACCTTTTTCCAGTGGCTATGCTTAAGTCCATCCGGATCCTACTTGCCACGGCTACATACCATGACTACGATATCTGGCGATTGGGTGCCATGTCTGCTTTTCTAAATGATGTTTTAGAAGAGAACGTCTATAAGTACACAGCCAGAGGGCTTCGTAGACAGTGGGAGCAGCGGAAACGTGTACAAGATGCTTTATAGGATAAAGCAGGTATCGCGGAGTTGGAATATCGGTTTTGATGTGTTAGTCAAAGAGTTTGATATCATCAAAATGGTAGATGAACCTTGTATAAACAAAAAGGTAGTAGGGAGTATGGTGATGATCCTCGTAGAGTACGTGGATGACATACTCTTGATAAGAAAGGAGTTTCCTATGCTACGCTCGGTCAATCTCCGCTTATCACAATGATTCTCCATATAGGATCAAATTAATACCTCCTAAATCCTGGGTTTTGGATCTATGAGATAGATCCAAATGGATGTTAGGATACTCACTAGTTGTAGTGAGATGGTATCAATCGATCCTGGGGAGAATCACTGGAAGGGTTCCAGGGTGATAAAGACGACTGAATGTCAGTCAAAGGCATTGTCTTTACCCTCAGTAAAGGGACGGTATGTTGGAAGAGTTCCAAACTAGATACCGTGGCATACTAGACGATAAAGGCAGGATACATCGCTACTTAAGATGCTACCAAAGAGGCTGTTTGGGTGTATATTGGTTCATGAGATGAACTACGTTCCTCCCATTGTGTGACAATGGAATTGTGGCTTATGCCAAGGAACGCCGGTCCCATCAGTGATCCAGACATATTCTAAGGCAGTGTCACCTGATCATGGAGATGGTTGATCTCCAGGGTGATCGAGGTAAGGAGACGAGACTCAGAGGACAACACGGCGGATCCACTCATGAAGGCTTTTTCCCAGAGAGAGACTTTTATGGGATGGTTGAGTATGAGATACAAAAACCACTGCTACAGATGACCCTAGTGCAAGTGGGAGATTGTTAGTTATATGTATGCCCTAGAGGCCATTACTGTACATAGGATGTATATTGTAGTGGATGCTGGGACATATATAGGGAGGACTTTCTTGCTCGACATGATAGTATGCTATCTGGTTACTCTTTGCCTTAACGTGTATACTGATTGTCTCTCTGTTACATGTTGGTAAAGCCCTTAGGATGTGTACTTGACTACCTGGACTATGATGCGGATCATACTAGTGGGGACAAGGTAGTCCATAAGTACATCCTTCAAAGTCCCTAGTCGTGGGTGTATCGAGACGGGGCATCGATACACTAGAGTAGACTAGCGTATACCTTCTCGACCCATACAGATGGGCGATGGATGATCCCATATCCATTGGTGTTTGACATCAGAGATAATATACGGGTGCTCAGTGGAGACTGGGTACACTGGACGGACTCGCCGAGAACTCCCAGATGGTATTATACCTTACGTCAGATGGCAGTTCTCTGGTGACACTGGTACAGAGTAGTCTGTTGACCCGAGATCGTCATAGAGTCTTGTGTGGTTCCCACTGTGCTTTGATTTCCACCTTACCACGTCCAAGAGGGCGTGCAAAACGGTGGTTTTTGGGTACAGTCCCGAGTCATATGGAGGCAATGAGCGATAGGAGGGGATTCGTCTCTCCCGGTATAGGGAGTTGATGTTGCGCTGTGTTCGATTGGCTATAACAGGAAATCCCTGGCCAGGGTTGCTGAGATTTACTGGTAAGTGTTACCAGTAGTATCTCGAATTGTTATAGACCTCATATCGACACGACTTATCGAGCTATTGGGGTCTGACGTTTACCACCCCTAGGCGAGATATGCGACATATCAGACGATCAGACCGGACTGTACGGTAGTGTTACTGGTTGGATTCACTGGAGTGTGAGCGGGCTTGCTCGTCGATCTTCTGATGGCTCAATACCCGGGTGGCCGTTACGTTTAGCAGACCGCTTGCGGCTTGCGGGTGTTTGATATGATCATCATCTGCTGCCGGCGTATTGACGAGTATTTAGAGTCCTACACAGAGGTTTCCTGGCTCAAGCGAAACGAAATAGGAGCGCATATGAGATATGTGCGGGACCGAGAATAATGCGTGTATATGATACCGTATTCTATTCTCGCGATGAATGTATCGAATGGTTATATGCGATATAACCTAGTTATCGAATCGAGGGTTGATTCGATAAGCCGATACATTGGATACTAGTCGGTTATATGCGATATGACCGGATCATTAAATCAAGTGTTGATTTAATGATTTAATGCATAATTGTATATTTGATATATTACTTTGCATTAACTAGTATTGGTTCACTTTAAATGGATTTTCTCACTTGGATTGTGCACATTGTATATGTGATATACTTTTGTACACAAGTTTGTATCATGTTTGATGATACTTGCTCACTTGAGTTTGTGTAAAGATTAAACCATGGTTATATGAATGGTTAGGGTTTTGTTTTCTTTTTCGTTTATCTTATTTAGTTATTCATTTGGAAAATGATAAGCATTAAGAGAAAATGGTGGCTAACTTTGTTTTCTAGTTGAAGCTTCATGAAGCTTTGACCTAAGTCACCATTTTGTCTCATGCTTAACCCTAACCATTCCCACTAACCATGATTGATTCTCTACACTTGACCATGGTTTAGTTATGATAAGTATTCTTTTAATTTTCGTTTTGGAATTAACTTATCATAACATTTTTCTTCTTCTTCTTCTTCATCTTCAACATGAAGAAACCTTGACTTCATCAATGGTGATTGATGAAAAAGAGTGAGAAATCCAATTCTAAAGTGAACCCACTTCCTATTTCTTCATCCTCTACCTCTTGCCAAGTAGTATAGGGTGTTTTCTTCATAAGTTTCTTGACTTGGTGAAGTTGGAGCTTGATCTAGTGATGCCTCGACGTAGATCATCTTCGGCATGCTAGTCGATGACCTAGCCCGTTCATTCTCCGATGAAGCCGACGCAAGAGCCCGGGTTTTCATTTGGACAGCGAGGAGACCTCGTTGCGGAGATATGGAGATGAAGGACCGGATCTACAAAGGTTGTATTTTCCGTAAACTCATAGTTAAGCTGTTAACTAGTTTCATTTTATCGCCTAAACTTCTAGCCAACGATCCGTATTAGGGTTTCTCGGCACCGTAATTTTTGAAATTGGCATGGTTGATGCCTTATGAGACCTCACGACAGTGCCTAGGAACCCTACACATATGTGATAACGAGTATAACATATGCACATGTTAAGATAAAGTCAAACTATAATATTATATTACTGTATCGAGTCTTTATCAATATGTGTAAGTAACATAAACCAACAAAAGAAAGAAATACACATATTAAGATAAAGACAACTCAAATAATATACTATATACAACTGAGCAAGATTGTCCTGTACATATATATCCCTAGCATCCTATAAAATACATGCCTCTAGGTCATACATATCCAACAATCTACCCGTTGCACTAGAGCCTCTAATTGGCATACCGAATACCTAACGCCTGCTCTAGGGCCAGTTGTTGGTGTAATGCATACCGAACATCTGAAAAAGTCGATCGAACTACGGTTGAGGAGGGCCTTGGTAAATGGATCCGCCGTGTTGTCTTTTGTATCTACTCTCCGGACCTCGATCTCCCGGCAATCTACGATCTCCCTGAACAGGTGATACCGCCTCAAGATGTGTCCGGACTTCTGATGGGACCATGGTTCATTCGCTAAAGCTATAGCCCTATTGTTATCGCAATACAAAGGTATTGGATTAACAATGGACGGAACCAGCTCAAGTTCAGTAATGAACTTCTTTATCCAGACCGCTTTTTTGCGGCATCGTTAGCAATGTATTCAGCCTCCATCATCGAATCTACGACGGTGTCCTATTTGAAGCTCTTCCAACAGACCGCCCCTCCATTAAGGGTAAACACAAAACCCAAGACAGACTTGCCATCATCCTTGTCACTCTGGAAGCTTGAGTCGGTAAAGGACTCGACCTGAAGTTCTCCATTACCGTACACCAAGAACATCTCCTTAGTTCTTCTCAGGTACTTGAAAATGTTCTTCACAGCTGTCCAATGATTCTCACCCGGATTCGACTAATTCCGGCTCACCACGCTAAGCGTGTATGCTATATTTGGTCTGGTACACAGTATCGCATACATTATAGATCCTACCGCTGAAGCGTAGGGTATAGTGCTCATGCGAACCCTTTCCTCATCAGTCTTGGGAGACATCTCTTTGGAGAAGGTGATTCCGTGCAATGCGGGTATGTTACCACGCTTGGAATCTTCCATACTAAATCTGTTTAGTATGGTCTCTATGTATCTGGACTATGAAGGCCCCAACAATCTCTTGGATCAATCTCTGTAGATCTTATTTCTCATAATGTAGGAGGCATTACCCAGGTCTTTCATGAAGAACTTTTGTGACAAGAACAACTTGACCGATTGCAGCATAGGAATGTCATTTCCTATCAAGATAATGTCATCGGCATACAAGACGAGAAATGCGACAGTTCTCTCTACAATCTTTTTGTAGATACATAGTTCATCTTCATTTTTGATGAAGTCAAATTCCTTGACTGTCTCATCAAAACAGATGTTCCAGCTCCGCAATACCTGCTTTAATCCATAAATGGATTTAAGCAACTTGCACACCTTCCCGCTGCTCCCACTATCTACGAATCCCTCCGGCTGATCTATATAAACGCACTCTTCTAAACTTCCATTTAGAAAGGCCATTTTATGTCTATCTGCCAAATATCGCAGTCATGGTAGGCAGCAATAGCAAGTAGGATCCGAATGGATTTTAGCATAGCCACCGGAGAAAAGGTTTCGTCATAGTCCACTCGTGGTCTTTGACGAAAACCTTTTGCAACAAGTCTAGCCTTACAGGTTTCCACCTGACCATCTGCACCAATCTTCTTTTTGAAGATCCACTTTCATCCAACGGTTTTATCCCAGGAAGAGCAACATCCAAAGTCCAAACTTTGTTGGTGTACATGGACTCCATTTCGGATTGCATAACATCTAGCTATTTTATAGAGTCCTTACTGTTAATGGCCTGCTCGAAACTAGTAGGATCGTATTCTTCCAAGATGCAATCCTCTCGATCCACATCTATGAGAAAACCGTAATATCTTTGGGCGGACGAGAAATCCTACTAGACCTGCGGAGTGGCTGAGGTTCATCCAGAATTATTGAATCCTCTTATTCCACTAAATCTTCAGTTTCACTTTGTGGTTCTAGAATTTCTTCCAGTTCTACCGTGCTCCCACTAATTTCTTATGCAAGAAATTCCATTTCTAGGAAAACGGTGTGCTGAGCAACAAACACCTTCTGTTCCTCGGTGTGGTAAAACAGATATCCATAACCATTCCTTGGATATCCTACAAATTTATATAGAACTGACCGTGCCTCTAGTTTGTCCGGATTATGCTTTTTAACGTAAGCCGGACAACCCCATATCTTAAATCTTTTTAGATGCAGCCTTTTACCATTCCATATTTTGAATAGTGTCTTAGATATGGATTTGGATGGAACATCATTCAATAGATATGCCGTTGTCTGAAGCGCATACCCTAGAATGAAAGAGGCAGATCAATACTACAAATCATGGATCGAACCATGTCTAAAAGGATGCAGTTCCTTCGCTCCAATACGCCGTTGTGCTGTGGTATGTATGGAGGAGTAAACTGAGAAAGAATACCATTCTCTTTTAAGTATTCTAGGAATTCCGTGCTTAAGTATTCCCCTTCTCTATCAAATCTAAGGATCTTGATACTTTTGCCAGTCTAGTTCTCTACTTCGTTCTTATATTCTTTGAATTTCTCAAAACATTCAGATTTGTGTTTCAAAAGATACACATATCCGAACCTAGAGAGATCGTCGGTGAATTTAATGAAGTACGTGTAGGGTTACTAGGCACTGTCACAAGGGTCTATAAGGCATCAACCATGCCCGATTTAAAATTTAGAAGTGCCGAACAACCCAAAGCGAGGATCTTTGCTAGATTATTAGGGTTAACAAAGCATGTAAACAACTTTACATCTAAGAGAGGGGGATTACAACCTTTGTAGTTCGCTCCTTCGGTTCATTAGCTCCGAGTAGTAGTCCCTTCGCCGTGATCTATGATCTCCCGGACTCAAGAGAGGCTCCACAAGCCGAATGATCCATGCTTGCTTGAAGTCTTCCTTTTCGAAGATGATCTACCTTGAAGAATCTTTAACTCAAGCTCTCACTTCTCTAATCAAGTATTAATGAAGTGAACACCCTAATCTAATTAGCTAGATTAGATGAGAATGATGAAGTAGTAATTTGGCTCTCATTTGTTTTCATAATCTCACACTAATTCATCACAAAAGCGAAAGCTAGAAAACTTTTCAAGGAGGAATAAGAAGATGAAGTCATTTGTGATGAATAATGAATTGTTACTATTCTTACAAAAGAACCTTGAGTTAATAATATCAAGTATTAACTCATGTAGAGAGTTTACTAGGGTTAAGGGTTTGGGTTGGGTTAAATAATATCTTCAAAATATCAACACATAATATCTTTGCTTAAAACAAAACAAAAGCTTCTAGAAGCTTCAAGAAAAGTCTAACCCAAATCAAACCCTAACCATGTTTAATCTCCACTAATTATGTTGCATTTGTAAACATAACTTGTTACAATATTATATATCACATATATAATATATTTTTGTAACAAAAGAAAATAATACAATTAACATATATCGCATATATATCAATGTATTATCCGGTGAGAAAATGAATCAATAAAGCGAGCCAATATTAGATAACGTAATGTAATATATCACATATATAATTATACATTAAATTATCGAATCAACACTTGATCCGACAATCCGGCTATATCGCATATAACCGACTAATATATCATGTACCGATTCATCGAATCAACACTTGATCCGATGACCCGGCTGATATCAAATATCGCGAGAATAGAATACGGTATCTCATATCGTATTATTCTCGCTCCCGCACATATCACATATGTGCTCCTACTCCGTTTTGCCTGAGCCAAGAAACCTCTGTGTAGGACTCTAAAGAATCGTCAATACGCCGGTAGCAGGTGATGATCATATCAAACACCAACAAGCTGCAAGCGGTCAGCTAAACGTAACAGCCACCCAGGTATTGAACGATCAGAAGATCAACAAGCAAGCCTGTACATTCTCCTGTGAATCCAATCAGTAACACTACCATACAGTCCGGTCTCTTCGTCTGATATGTCGAATATCTATCTAGTGGTGGTAAACGTCAGACCCCAGTAACCGATAAGTCGTGTCGATGTGAGGCTCATAACAGGTCGAGAACCTACTGATAACACTTACCAGTAGAACTCTATATCAGCCCTGGCCAGGGACTTCCAGTTATAGCCAATCGAACACAACACAACATCAACTCCCTATACCGGGAGAGACGAATCCCCTCCTATCGCTCATTGCCTCCATGTGATTCGGGACTGTACCCAAAAGCCACCGTTTTGCACGCCCTCTTGGAAGTGGTAAGGTGGAAATCAAAGCACAGTGGGAATCACACAAGACTCTATGACGATCTCGGGTCTACAGACTAACCTGTACCAATGTCACCGGAGAACTGCCATCTGACGTGAAGTATAATACCATCTGGGAGTTCTCGGCGAGTCCGTTCAGTATACCCAGTCTCCAATGAGCACCCGTACGCCATCTTTGATGTCAAACACCGATGGATATGGGATAATCCATTGCCCATCATATGGGTCAAGATGCGTATACGCTAGTCTACTCTGGTGTATCGATGCCCTGTCTCGACACACCCTCGACTAGGAACAGTTATAGGATATACTCGTTGACTACCCTGGCCCCACTAGTATGATCTCATCAGAGTCCCAGTAGTCGAGTACATATCCTAAGGGCTTTATCAACATGTGAGAGCAAGACAGTAAACTAATATAAGTCAATATGTTAAGACAAAGTGAAACCAAATAGCATACTATCATGTCGAGCAAGAAAGTCCTCTCTATATATATCCAAGCATCCACTATAATATACATCATATGTACGATAATGGCCTCTAGGGTATATACAAAACTAACAATCTCCCACTTGCACTAAGGCCAGCTGTTGTAGTATCGCATACCTAACATCCCGAATAATCTCTCAAACTGTATGTGGGGAATGGCCTTCGTGAGTGGATCCACAGTGTTGTCCTTCGTATCAACTCTCCTGACCTCGATCTCCCGGCGATCAACTATCTCCCTGATTTGGTGATACCGCCTCAGAATATGTCTGGACTTCTGATGGGACTTGGGTTCCTTGGCCAAAGCCACAGCTCCATTGTTATCATAATACAAAGGTATTGGATGCTCAATGGACGGAACCACACCAAGTTCAGTGATGAACTTCTTCATCCAGACAGCCTCTTTGGCAGCATCGTTGGCAGCGATGTATTCAGCCTCCATCGTCGAGTCTGCAACGGTATCCTGTTTGGAACTCTTCCAACACACCGCACCTCCATTGAGGGTAAAGACAAATCCCGAGTGCGACTTAGAGTCGTCCTTATCACTTTGGAAGCTCGAATCGGTAAAGGACTCCACCTGGAGTTCACCATTACCATACACCAAGAACATCTCTTTAGTCCTTCTCAAGTACTTGAGAATGTTTTTCACAGCTGTCCAGTGACTCTCTCCAGGATCTGCTTGATACCGACTCACTACACTTATTGAGTATGCTTCATCGGGTTTGGTACATAGCATCGCATACATGATAGAGCCTACTGCCGAAGCATAGGGTATCCCTTGCATGCGAGCTCTTTCCAAATCAGTCTTGGGAGACATCTCTTTGGAGAAAGTGAATCCAGAAATCATGGGTTGGTTCCCACGCTTGGATTCTTCCATACTAAACCTCTTTAGTATGGTGTCAATGTACCTGGATTGGGACAATCCCAGTATCCGTTTAGATCTATCTCTATACATCATAATTCTCAGTATGCAGGAGGCATCACCTAGATCTTTCATTAAGAATCTTTGTGATAAGAAGAGATTGACTGATTGCAGCATAGGAACATCATTTCCTATCTAGAGTATGTTATCAACGTACAATACGAGAAAGACAACCTTACTCTCTGCAACCTTCTTATAAATACAAGGTTCATCTACGTTTTTGATGAAGTCAAACTCTTTGACTACAACATCAAAGCAGATGTTCCAACTCCGCGATACCTGCTTTAACCCATAAATGGATTTACGCAGTTTGCACACCTTTCCACTTCTCCCACTATCTATGAAGCCCTCTGCCCATAAATGGATTTACGCAGTTTGCACACCTTTCCGCTGCTCCCACTATCTACGAAGCCCTCTGGCTGAGTCATGTACACGCACTCTTCTAAATCACCATTTGAAAGACGGTCTTAACATCCATCTGCCAGATTTCGTAGTCATGGTATGCAGCAATGGCAAGTAAGATCTGGATGGACTTAAGCAAAGCCAGTGGAGAAAAGGTTTCGTCATAATCCATATCTGGTCGTTGACGAAAACCCTTTGCAACAAGTCTAACTTTGAAAGTCTCAACTTTTCCATCTACACCAAGTTTCTTCTTAGAGATCCATTTGCTCCCAATGGGTTTTTGTAACACCTTAGGATGTGTTTAGAGGCTAATTATATTTTAATATGTGGTTTTTAATAAATAGTTTACCAAATTGTTTTTCAAATATTTTTTCAAATTTAATGAATATTTTATTATATTTTTCCTAGGCTTGCACACACTTGTGCATGTAAACTAGGGTTAAAATGGGGTTAGGCCATGATTAGCAACCATGGTGAACTAACCATTTTTCCTTAAGCTAATTTTAAATTTAATTAAGTTATTAATTAAGTGTGTGTTGTTTTTTTTATAAAGAAAATGGAAATGTTTTGAATTTGGTTGACTTGGAGGGAGGGAGGGAGAGAGAGAGAAATGGCATGATGGCAAGTGCCATGCTTGCATTTAATGAAGAGAGAGAGAGAGAGGAGGGGGTTTGACTTGGGTGTTATCATTTCTTGCCACACATTTGTTCTCACATCTCTCTCACTCTCACTCACCCATACACACACACACACAATTGCAGCCCCAGCAGCCTCAGCACTGCAGCAGCAGCAAGAGCAACAATAGCATCAACAGCAGAAGCAATAACACCAGCAGGAGAAGCAAGCAGCAGCAGTAACCAGCAGCAGCAGCACCTTCTTCCCTTCCTCTCCTCCTCCTTCCTCCTGCTTCCTAAGGTCTTTTGGGGTATATTTCCTAAACCTCCTTCTTAGTTTGCTTAGTTGCGTAGAAATAGCTTCGATTAGTATAAAAAGTGAGTTTTTGTGCTAAATAGGGTGTTTATTGTGAACTTTTGGTTAGGGGATGATTTATTTGGTTAGACTAACTTATTTAAGTGTTTTTAGGGCCAATTAAACCTAGATAAACCCCAGATTTCACCAAAATACCATAAGGTTTCAAATAGTGCAAAATTTAGCATTTTAAAGTGAATTCTTGGCTTTTTGTGATCTGCTTAGACTCGGGTTGTTCAGGTAAAAATTGAGGAAACTGGAGCATATATACTAGGTATAGACCACACCACCAGAGCACGAGCCCCTAACCCCACACCCAGGCTACCGGAATATTCCTTCTGGCCGCAATTTGCGGTCAGATGAGGGTGATAGGTGTTAGGGTTTTGTGTTGGGTAGTCTGCTGTGTTTTCCAGTGTCTTGGCATGTGCAATCTGTAGAAAAATCTGGGACCCTATATCGTTTTTCTTTTACGTTTAGTTTGCGCGATACGCGCGATAGGTGAGTGGGTTCTGTGATCCAGCGTGTCGCGACGTGTCGGGTTAGTTTTAGACGCGTATACACACGTTTCAGTGTATCGTACACACGCGCGTTTAGTTTGCGACGCGAGTTTTTCATTTGCTTTCGATGTCGCGTTTTGTAGAATTTTGCTTATATATATGGATTCCTTGTGTAATTCCAGGTTCGCAGGCGGGTACGTCGGACGCCGCAAAGAAAGGGAAGCAAGTGGTCGGCTACGTGTAGCACGCGACCAGGTGAGTAGGTTTAACATCTACGGGGAAATCGCCCGTATGGCGTTAAGCGTCAGGGCGTAATAAGATAGTTTAGTTGTATGTGTTCATGTAGATATACTATAGTGGCATATCTTCTTGTTGCATATAGAATTGGTAGTATAGAACACTGCACTGTCACTAACGGTTCAAGATGCACGAGCACTATTTTTATGCTACACTCACACCGTTAATGATTACCATGACACTCACATTATAGAATTGCTACGAATCATATATCGTCTTGATTCCGCTTCATTGATGACTGTCATGACTTATTGCATATTGGTATATATTCATATCCATACCATGCACATTGTATATTCTCTTTTTGTGCATACTTTCATTGATATATCACTACCTGCGCACATGCACTCTTTATATTCATCTTAGTGCATACATACCTTGATATATCTACACTTGTGCGCATATACATCGTATATCCATATTAGTGTACATGTACATTGCTACACTCACATTGCGTATATATCTATTTGCACATCCATACCTATACACATATATATGTTACATACATGGATGATATAGACATGATTTAAAAACTAAGGGACCGCATGGGATATTTCAAATTGGATCTTTTAAAGAGCGGTTTTCCCTTTCTTTTACTCGTAGTGTCATACGACACATTGCATGGATTTACGCATTGAGTTTGGATTTATGTGATTTCTGGATTTGGGAACCGGAGTATTATTTTAAGAAAATACGCACTGTTTCAAAAACCCGGTTTCCCTTGATATGATATTTTAGTGCGTCCACCATGAGTTTTCTCGGTTCCAGAGAGCTTGTGTGAGTATACCCGATTCGAGGAGCGGTAGGCACCGATTGCGGGTACATGGTGGACCCGGTACGGTACCCCGGGGCAAGAAAACTCGTATTGTTAGACGGTGAGCCCGGCAGAGGGACTACTACCTATCGGTGATTGGTTGGACCTGGCGGTTTGTAAGTCCATATTGCGACCCCCGGTTCTTACGGGGAGGCGGAAACGGTATAAAAAACGAATTTTTATCGCAAGAGGCAACATGGACTAAACTATGGTCGGGATCGTTGTCTAAACTAAAACTAGCAAACTATGCTAAAGAGAGTTAGCTACTCGGATGAAGATGGTTATACCTAAACTTGAACTCCTTCTCTTCAAGCTCCGATGGTGGTTCGATGGCTCCTTCTCGTTGTCTCCGTACGCCGAAGATAGATCCACTTGAAAGCTCCAACCTTTAGCTCCTTCTTCGTTCTTTGAAGAAACTAGTTCACTTGGTTTGCTAAACCTAGTGAACTAGAATGAGTAGAGATGATTTAGAATGGGATTTTATCTATGGTTCTTGATTCTCAACTCATGAGACAAGAGAACCATAGATCAAGAGAGGGAGCAAGAGGTTGAGGATGAGAGCAAGAGGAGAGCTCAAGAACAAGAGAGAGAATGAGCAAGAAAGAATGAGCAAGTATTTTGTCTCTCACCCTCTCATAATCCAAAGTAATGATAACTCATCATATCAACAAAAGTCTTATGTGATGGTTGAAGTAACCATAACCTTATCATGTCATGCACTCATTTTACTCAAATGAACAAGCAAGAAAAAGTCTTTGGCATGAAATGATAACCATGGTTATCATGATGGTCAACTAGTCAAGCCTAGTCAACCGGTCAACAAGTCAACAAAAGTCAACAAGTCACCAAAGTCAACAAGTCAACAAAAGTCAACAAGTCAACAACCATATCACCATAATACTTAATTAATATAATAGTTAATCACATATCATATTCTCATTAGGGTTGAGCATAAAGTCAAAATGTCAACGGTCAACTGTCAACAACCCTAATGAGAATCCGCTGCCTCTGCCTCCCTGTCAACTGTGCATACACACCCGCATCCGCGTTCCGAGGAACACGAATGCAAACTGGATAAATCCAATCCCATAAGGTACACTAGGATCTGGCTTAAACCAAAGCCCGCTAGTGTAAACTGTCCGGACACTGTACGTGCACAAGTGCACGGATGTGACCGAACCCTGTCGCAAAACCATGCGACCTGTCGCAATACCATGCGACCTCTACTCTTTTGCCTAAAGGCGAAAAGCTTTCTGTGTGGGACTCTAAAGACTCGACACTACGCTGGCAGTGGGTTTAACCACAGACCGCAAGCGGCACTAGCTGTGCGTAACGGTCCCCAGGTAATGCCGACAAGAAGACCGACGAGGCGAAACCCATCTGAACTCCTACTGAGCCTGAGCGTGACATTCTCCGTACAGTCCGGTCTGTTCGTCTGATACATCGCATGGCGGGCCTAGGGGGCGGTAAACGTCAGTCCCCCAATAGCGGTACAAGTCGTGCCGGAGTGAAGCCCAATACACCCTGAGATAACACTGGAAACCTACCAGTATATCTCGTTTGCCCTGGCCAGGGACTACTCGTGTAATGGCTCTCCTAGACACAGCGCGATGTCAACCCCCAATACCGGGAGAGACGAATCCTGTCTAACCGTCACTGCCTCCAAGTGCTTCGGGACTGCACCCAACTACCACCTATTTGCACGACTCCTTTGAGCCGTGGTAGGGTAGTGATCAAAGTACAGTGGGAACACACCCGAGGCGAAGTGACAGTGTCAAGTCAGCGGACTAAGCTGTACTCATGTCACCTGGGAACTGATAACTGACGATAGGTATAATACCAACTAGTCAGTTCCCGACGAGTCCTGTCCAGTGTACCCGTAACCTAACGAGCACCCGCATACTATCTCAAGTACGACGTACTGACGGCTGTGGGACAGACCGTCTCCCACACTGGGATAAGAAGCGCATGCGCTGGTCTACTCCGGAGTATCGATGCCCTGTCTCGATAGTCCTGCGACCAGGGACCTGAATAAGGATGTGCTTATAGATTACCCAGCCCCCACTAGTGTGACTGCCATCACAACGCTGGTAATCAAGCAAAGATCCTAAGGGCTCCACTAATGCGTATAAGTGATATACTGAAATAAACACAAGTACACATTGAAGTAGAAACAAACCAAGTAGCATACTACTATTTTGAGCAAGATTGTATATACAAGGTGAATATCCCAAGCATCCATTAAGTAATATACAAACTAGTATGATACAGTAATGGCCTCTAGGGCATATACACTAACAATCTCCCACTTGCACTAAGGCCATGTACTGGCGTATCGAAGACCTATCATCTCGATCAGCCGCTCGAACTGAGTCTGGGGCAAGGCCTTGGTGAATGGATCTGCAGTGTTGTCTTCTGAAGCGACTCTCCGAACCTCGATCTCCTGGCGATCTACGATCTCCCTGATCAGGTGATACCGCCTTAAGATGTGCCTGGATTTCTGATGGGACCTGGGTTCCTTTGCTAAAGCTATAGCCCCGTTGTTGTCGCAATACAGAGGTATTGGATCAACAATGGACGGAACCACCTGAAGTTCTTTCAAGAACTTCCTCATCCAGACAGCTTCTTTTGCGGCATCAGATGCAGCGATGTATTCCGCTTCCATCGTCGAGTCTGCAACGGTTTCCTGTTTGGAACTCTTCCAACACACCGCCCCTCCATTGAGGGTAAAGACAAAACCCGACATGGACTTGGAATCATCCTTGTCACTCTGGAAGCTGGAGTCAGCAAAGGCCTCGATCTGGAGGTCTTTTCCGCCATACACCAAGAACATCTCCTTAGTCCTTCTCAGGTACTTGAGAATGTTCTTTACCGCTATCCAGTGTTTCTCCCCTGGGTTAGACTGATACCGGCTTACCACACTCAGTGCATAAGCTACATCCGGTCTGGTACACAACATCGCATACATTATAGAGCCTACCGCAGAAGCGTAGGGTATAATAGACATGCGATCCCTCTCCAAATCAGTCTTGGGAGACATCTCTTTAGAGAGGGTGATCCCGTGACAAGCCGGTAGGTTACCGCGCTTGGAATCTTCCATACTGAACCTCTTCAGTATGGTGTCGATGTACCTGGACTGTGAAAGTCCTAATATCCTCTTGGATCTGTCACGGTAGATCCGGATACCCAGAATGTATGAGGCATCACCCAGGTCTTTCATGGAGAACCTGTGTGACAAGAACCCCTTGACAGATTGTAGCATAGGAATATCATTTCCTATTAAGAGAATGTCATCCACGTATAAAACGAGGAATACTACAGTTCTTGCTACAAATCTACTATAGATGCATGGTTCATCTGGATTTTTGATAAAGCCAAATTCCTTGACCGTCTCATCAAAACAGATGTTCCAACTCCGCGATGCCTGCTTTAGTCCATAGATGGACTTAAGCAACTTGCACACCTTTCCGCTGCTCCCACTCTGAATGAAACCCTCTGGCTGGTCCATATAGACACACTCCTCTAAATTTCCATTTAGAAAAGCTGTCTTTACGTCCATTTGCCAGATCTCATAATCGTGGAAGGCAGCAATGGCAAGAAGGATCCGAATGGATTTCAGCATGGCTACTGGAGAAAAGGTTTCGTCGTAGTCCAAGCCAGGTCTTTGACGAAAACCCTTTGCTACCAGCCTAGCTTTATAGGTCTCAACCTGTCCATCTACACCAATCTTCCTTTTGAAGATCCACTTGCATCCTACGGGTTTTACCCCGTCTGGAGCAATGTCCAACGTCCATACCTTGTTGGTGTACATGGACTCCATTTCGGTCCGCATTGCATCCAGCCATTTCACTGAGTCAACGCTCTGAACGGCCTGCTGGAAGCTAGTAGGCTCATCATAATCTATGATGCAATCCTCTCTATCCCCATCTATGAGAAAACCGTAGTATCTCTCAGGCGGATGAGACTGCCTACTACTTCTGCGGAGCGGCGTAGGAATGTCCTGTTCTTCCGAACCTTCTGGTTCCACTAAACTTTCAGTAACAGTCCGTGGTTCTGGAATTTCTTCCAGTTCTACTGTGCTCCCACTTATCTGGTTTTCCAAAAACTCAGTTTCCAAGAAGTAGGCATGACGAGAAACAAGAACTTTTTGTTCCTCTTCACAGTAGAAGAAATATCCTTTTGAGTTCTTTGGATACCCCACAAACTTGCACTGTACTGAGCGTGCCTCGAGCTTGTCCGCATGCTGCTTTTTGACAAAAGCCGGACATCCCCATGTCTTAATGTGCTTAAGATAGGGTCTCTTCCGACACCACATCTCATATGGTGTAGTAGGCACGGTCTTAGTAGGTACTCGGTTCAAAAGGTATGCGGCTGATTCTAGCGCATATCCCCAGAATGATCGCGGTAACTCAGCGTTACTCATCATGGACCGCACCATATCCAATAGGGTGCGGTTCCGTCTCTCCGATACACCGTTATGTTGCGGGGTGTATGGAGGAGTAAGCTGAGAGAGAATTCCGTTCTCTTTTAAATAGTCCAGGAACTCGGCACTTAAGTATTCTCCTCCTCGATCCGATCTTAGAATCTTAATACTTTTGCCGGTCTGTTTCTCTACTTCATTCTTATACTCCTGGAATTTTCCAAAGGCCTCGGACTTATGTTTCATCAAGAAGACATAACCGTACCTTGAGAAGTCATCCGTAAAAGTAATGAAGTAAGAATGTCCGCTTCGGGCATGTGTAGACATTGGACCGCACACGTCACTGTGTACGAGTCCCAAGAGCTCGCTCGCTCTTACTCCATGTCCAGTAAACGGAGTCTTTGTCATCTTTCCTTTGAGACAAGATTGACAAGTGGCATACGATTGATATTCGAACGCATTCAAATATCCTTCTGTATGTAACTTAGTCAACCTTCTCTCATTGATGTGACCCAATCTACAATGCCATAAGAAAGTCTGATTTATTTCCGGAGACTTTCTTTTGTGTGTATTCTGGACGTTGAAAATCTGTGGTTGGTTTAACACGTATATACCATTACTCAATGTACCTGACCCAATCAAAACTTGATTAAGGTGAATGTTTACAACATTACTTACAAACGCAAATTCATAACCTTCTTTAGAAACTAAAGATACAGAAATGATATTACAAGTTGCGTTGGGTACAAAAAAGCAATTACGCAAAACCAAAACATGTACATCTGACATTCCCAGGTGATAGTCCCCCACGGCTTTAGCATCCATGCTAGCTCCGTTCGCAACTTTGAGGGTCATGTCACCTGCCTTCAAAACCCTACGGTTTCTCAACGCCTGCAAAGAATTACAGATATGAGATCCTGATCCGGTATCCAATACCCAGGAAGTAGAGTTTATTGAAAGACAATTTTCAATAACATACACACCTGAAGCTGAAGCTGCAACCTGCTTCAATTCCTGTGTTCTGGCCTTCCAGGCCCTGCAATCATTCTTCCAGTGTCCTTTCTTATGACAATAGAAGCATTCTTCTTTATCCACAAGCTTCCCCGCTATCTTTGTTGCTTTACCTTTTCCCTTCGTATCCACTTTACTAACACCGCCCCTTGGTTTGGCGGGGGCCTTCTTCTTCTTTCCCTTGGCTTTCGCCTTGGACCTAGAAGAAGATGATCCTCCTACAAACAAAGTGGATGTTTCCCTACCTTTCTGTAGGGTGCCCTCTGCGCTCCTCAGCATGTTGAGGAGCTCTGATAGTTCAACCTCTTTTTCTTGTAGGTTGAAGTTCAGTATAAACTGGGCGTAAGTGGAAGGAAGGGACTGGAGAACTATATCCGTATATAGCTCACTCTCCAATGTGATCCCTAGGTCAGCGAGCTCCTCAATGAAGCCGATCATCTTTAGCACGTGCTCGGCTACTGATGATCCGACGGCCATTCTTGTCGAAAATAACTTTTTCGACGCTTCGTATCTTGCGATACGTGATTGCTCTCCATACAGTTCTTTTGTATGGAGCAATATGGACTCCATGTCCATATTCTCATGCCTCCTCTGATGTTCGTTGTCCATCGAGGCAAGCAGGAGGCACTTGGCCTTCGCGCTATCAATCTCCCAAGTCTTGCGGATTTCCTTATCCGCGACACTGGAAGTTGGACCAGGGACAGGGGGAGCTTTGGTGGTAAGAAGATACCCCAGCTTGTCATAAGTGATTGCTATCGTGACATTCCTGAGCCAATCTTTGTAGTTTGGCCCTGTCAGTTTGTTTTTATCTAAGAGTAACTTAAGTCCAGTCATGTTGATTGGTCGCTGCAATTAGGAGAGAGAAGAAGAAACACTCAGCATGATGCTCTTGCAAGTTTAGAGTGGTTTTTAGTTTGTCTAAACAGGATGGCTCCCACTGTTTCTCGAATCCCTCCTCAAACCATAAAGGAAGAATTAGTCAGGATCAATCCCACCGTACAATACTTGCTTAACCGTTCAGCCAGGCCGGTGTCGGTACTTCGAGGGAGGTTTTCCAACGCTTTCGCGAAGTTCCTTAATTAGAGAACCTCTTTTCCCTGGGGGCGTAGCCCCGCTAACACCTTTCTAGGCACCTACTAGGTTTATAGCATTGATCGTTAAGTGAGAAATTTCCCGAGGAGTAGCATATACTCACAGTAGGATCGGGATCCAAATATCATCGCGTGACGAAACTGAAGGAATCCTACCAGAATCATCACACTCCAAATGGTATGCAAATCTAGCAAGTTTCAGTACTTATGAAACTCCCGATGTGGATTTTTGCCCCATGCTCTTATGACCTTGACTTTGGCCAACAAATCATAAGTCACATGTCAAGTTCTGCCCGTCGTTCTCCAGGTTAATTTGAATCCACCCGCACCTACCCTTGACTTTGGCCAACAAGGCAGTACGACTGTTCCAAACCAACGCATCTATCTATGCTGCACATGAATACCCAATAGCTACCAATCACTGTGCCTTGACTTTGGCCAACAAACACAGCTTGAATACTATTGACTATTCATGTGAAACGACGGAGGGCTACGGATGGTTTTGGCAAAACCGTGAACGTAGTGAACTTGATTTGGTCGATGGAACGAGATAGCTTTTAAAAGGAGTGGCTCAAGCTCCGTATTTAAAAGTTGTTTTGAAAAGAACCGAGTGGTTTTTCGAAAGTGTTCCAACGACTTTAACTTGGTTTATTATCTTGCATTAGTTCTTTTAATGCGTGATATTCTTGCATTAGTTCTTTTAATGCGTCCCATCATTTAATCCTACCATTGCAGAAAACAACCAAAATATGACGTACGCTTATGCCATTCGCATTCGCCACGGGGCCCCGTCATTACCCGTTAGGTTACTTAACTAACGACAGAGCGGGGGCTGGGCTAGCGCGTCTGTAAAACATAAGCAACGCCTAAATAGTAAGCAATGATAGTCATTACAGATCACAGATGAATACATTGGATATACTAGCAATCCGCAATCCTTTCGAGCCTGAAACGAAAAGCGGATAACACGGTCGCGGTGAATAGCCAAATACCCCACCCAAGACCCCTACGGGTGCGGCAAACTACCCGCCAAGTACTCGGTAGTTTGTGCACCCCTCCATGGGTCTATCCTAGGAGCAAAAATAGTAAAAAGAATTATACAATGACGGCTACAACCCCGACCCGGTTGTGCGGCCAAACAAATAATATTATTACATCAATTTACATTTACAATGAATGAAAGAAAAACAAAAGCTCATCTCACATCCACCCCGGCTATTCACCCGCGACAGTCCAACACATTCATATACACATTCCAGCACATTACAGATCATGTATAACCCCGACTAATCGACTTATAGCGATTAGCCGACGTTCAATACATGCAAGCATCACAGATATAACCATCATAGTCAAAGTGTAGTGAAGTTCGGAAAAAATACGGAATTATAGGACCCCAAAAGGAAATTTCTTTTCTGGACAATCTGGGCACATATAATATATTTTAAAAATCCCAAAACCAACACACAAACACACTGCACGAAAAACGATGCAGAGAAGACACCAAGTCGCGGCGGTTCCGCGGCGTCTAAGAAGGATCACGCGGCGGAAGCGCGGCACTTTAGGCGAATCACTGTATCGTTTTTCTTGGGTGTTCACACAAAACCCTGAGCCGAATTTACAAGTATAAAGTTTTTCATTTTGAGCAGAAAAAATTTCAACAGAAACTCAGTTTTTGTGATTATCCGGTTTTGTGATTTTTTTCGGTTCCGAACTTCGTTACACTTCACTACTAAGCTAGTTTAAGTTTAGTTAGGCTCTGATACCACTGTAAGTCCATATTGCGACCCCCGGTTCTTACGGGGAGGCGGAAACGGTATAAAAAACGAATTTTTATCGCAAGAGGCAACATGGACTAAACTATGGTCGGGATCGTTGTCTAAACTAAAACTAGCAAACTATGCTAAAGAGAGTTAGCTACTCGGATGAAGATGGTTATACCTAAACTTGAACTCCTTCTCTTCAAGCTCCGATGGTGGTTCGATGGCTCCTTCTCGTTGTCTCCGTACGCCGAAGATAGATCCACTTGAAAGCTCCAACCTTTAGCTCCTTCTTCGTTCTTTGAAGAAACTAGTTCACTTGGTTTGCTAAACCTAGTGAACTAGAATGAGTAGAGATGATTTAGAATGGGATTTTATCTATGGTTCTTGATTCTCAACTCATGAGACAAGAGAACCATAGATCAAGAGAGGGAGCAAGAGGTTGAGGATGAGAGCAAGAGGAGAGCTCAAGAACAAGAGAGAGAATGAGCAAGAAAGAATGAGCAAGTATTTTGTCTCTCACCCTCTCATAATCCAAAGCAATGATAACTCATCATATCAACAAAAGTCTTATGTGATGGTTGAAGTAACCATAACCTTATCATGTCATGCACTCATTTTACTCAAATGAACAAGCAAGAAAAAGTCTTTGGCATGAAATGATAACCATGGTTATCATGATGGTCAACTAGTCAAGCCTAGTCAACCGGTCAACAAGTCAACAAAAGTCAACAAGTCACCAAAGTCAACAAGTCAACAAAAGTCAACAAGTCAACAACCATATCACCATAATACTTAATTAATATAATAGTTAATCACATATCATATTCTCATTAGGGTTGAGCATAAAGTCAAAAAGTCAACGGTCAACTGTCAACAACCCTAATAAGAATCCGCTGCCTCTGCCTCCCTGTCAACTGTGCATACACACCCGCATCCGCGTTCCGAGGAACACGAATGCAAACTGGATAAATCCAATCCCATAAGGTACACTAGGATCTGGCTTAAACCAAAGCCCGCTAGTGTAAACTGTCCGGACACTGTACGTGCACAAGTGCACGGATGTGACCGAACCCTGTCGCAAAACCATGCGACCTGTCGCAATACCATGCGACCTCTACTCTTTTGCCTAAAGGCGAAAAGCTTTCTGTGTGGGACTCTAAAGACTCGACACTACGCTGGCAGTGGGTTTAACCACAGACCGCAAGCGGCACTAGCTGTGCGTAACGGTCCCCAGGTAATGCCGACAAGAAGACCGACGAGGCGAAACCCATCTGAACTCCTACTGAGCCTGAGCGTGACATTCTCCGTACAGTCCGGTCTGTTCGTCTGATACATCGCATGGCGGGCCTAGGGGGCGGTAAACGTCAGTCCCCCAATAGCGGTACAAGTCGTGCCGGAGTGAAGCCCAATACACCCTGAGATAACACTGGAAACCTACCAGTATATCTCGTTTGCCCTGGCCAGGGACTACTCGTGTAATGGCTCTCCTAGACACAGCGCGATGTCAACCCCCAATACCGGGAGAGACGAATCCTGTCTAACCGTCACTGCCTCCAAGTGCTTCGGGACTGCACCCAACTACCACCTGTTTGCACGACTCCTTTGAGCCGTGGTAGGGTAGTGATCAAAGTACAGTGGGAACACACCCGAGGCGAAGTGACAGTGTCAAGTCAGCGGACTAAGCTGTACTCATGTCACCTGGGAACTGATAACTGACGATAGGTATAATACCAACTAGTCAGTTCCCGACGAGTCCTGTCCAGTGTACCCGTAACCTAACGAGCACCCGCATACTATCTCAAGTACGACGTACTGACGGCTGTGGGACAGACCGTCTCCCACACTGGGATGAGAAGCGCATGCGCTGGTCTACTCCGGAGTATCGATGCCCTGTCTCGATAGTCCTGCGACCAGGGACCTGAATAAGGATGTGCTTATAGATTACCCAGCCCCCACTAGTGTGACTGCCATCACAACGCTGGTAATCAAGCAAAGATCCTAAGGGCTCCACTAATGCGTATAAGTGATATACTGAAATAAACACAAGTACACATTGAAGTAGAAACAAACCAAGTAGCATACTACTATTTTGAGCAAGATTGTATATACAAGGTGAATATCCCAAGCATCCATTAAGTAATATACAAACTAGTATGATACAGTAATGGCCTCTAGGGCATATACACTAACACGGTTATCTGGAGGATACTGACCAGACTCGATAGATGGATATGGGACGATCCGTAGTGCCGGGGCCAAGGGCCGATTCCGCAGACAGAGCCCGTAGGCCGATCCGATGGACGGAGCCCGATACTTGAGGATTTGTGTGTCGATGCTAGACATGACGATTTTATGATATTTCGAGTGCCGATGTTGGGCACCCATGATTCTATGATGTTTACAGGATTTGAGGGCCGATGAGGATGACGGCGCCTGAGTTTTACTGGAATTTGGGTGTATTGTTGGACACCAACTATTTTTCCATGTTGACATTCCGTGTAGATATCATTTATTCCCATGCTCAGTATTTAGTATTACACATCTCATCCTGTATCTGTAGTACCTGTTAGAGTACACATGCTATGCACGATTATTGCATACCTCGCTCATCACATAGAGATGTTATTAGATCGCATTTGTTGCATGATTTGAGCATCCAGTTCATCATATAGGTGTTATATGTTGGCATAGGTTAGAGTGTCGCAGCACGTGCATACTCGCGATTACCTTTATATTTTTATCTACTATTCATGAGTTGGCAACTCATCCCGTTGTGCCACAGTGTTTGTAGGTTGCTCCTCGGAGTAGTCGCGGCAGGCTGCTTTCTTACATCTTTTGACACAGATACCACTGCGGTTGGCATACTAGCCTTTTTGCTGATAGGTGGGTTTTGTGCGGTATCTGTTTATTTTCCAGTTGTATACATCATTATATCTAGTATTCTCCATCTACTACTTATGTATGGACTTAGAGACCAGTTGTGAGGATGATGTATATTATTGTACTCTGGTGTCGAGCTCGTTGTGAGCCGACTTTATTTATGCAGTTTTATATTTCATGATTGTCTTCACTTATTTTTACTCTTTCTTCGCTACGGCGTTGTATATTATCATTGTGGTGATTGTTTCCGCCGTTGGGCGTGATTGCTCCTGTTTGGGATGCCTATTTCTCATTGCGTATCATTTTACTCATACATTGCCTTGTACCCGATTTCGGGGCTAGTTTTTACAAAGGAAATGCTGCCAAAATTTTTAAGGTAATAACTTGAACTTTAAAGAATTTTACTAAACAACTTAAAGTTTTCTAAATGTTTTAACAAACGTTCTAATAAATGTTTTAAACACTCTACTTTTTATGGTTTTGATATCTGGGTTTCTGCTTACTTAGTCGCGTTACGCCTGTAGACGTCACGTGGTTAAGTGCCGGTCACAGGCCGAACTTTGGGTCGTGACAAAGTTGGTATCAGAGCGTAGGCTTTACCTTCGGAGTGTAGGATGACCCTAGTATGATGGAGTAGGTAGCTGAAGCAGAGTAGCGTAGTGTGTGTATGTTCCGCGGCATACTCACGACACGGTACTCCGCCTAAGCGACCTTAGGACTTACTGATTGAAATTCCTTCATGATTGTATACATTCTTGCGATTCAATTTCCGTATCCTTATTGAATCCTACTTTCCTTTTCTGCCATTATGCCGCCAAAGACTACGAGGGCGCAGAGAGCGGCCGTGAGAGCCGAGATTCGAGTTGACTCGTCCGAGACGAGGACTGATCCGGGTAGTACCCCTGTTGTACCAGAGCAGACTGTTCCTCCTTCGACAGACCAGATGATGGGATCCGGTATGCAGGAGATGCGCCAGATGATGGGATCCAGTATGCAGGAGATGCGCCAGATGATGGGATCCAGTATGCAGGAGATGCGCCAGATGATAGGATCGCTAGTTGAGACGCTTCGAGTGCAGCGACCAGAGGTAGCTCCACCCGTCATGGGGACCGCGATGGTACCTACAGTACAGGCAGTTGCCCCTGCAGCCACGGAGGTGATTACAGTATCGTTATCAGAGTTCATGAGGCTGAAGCCTCCGGTCTTCACAGGATCCGATGCAGCCGAGGACCCACAGTCTTTCATTGATAGGATGGCCCGGATATTTCGTTCGCTCAGATGCTCAAATGCGAGATGAGTAGAGTTCGCGAGCTTTTTCCTGGAAGGTCTTGCACAGAATTGGTGTGAATCGGTCAAGAAGGGCAGAGCCGCAGGTCTTCCTCCTATGACCTGGACCGAGTTTGTGATGGTATTTCTAGCCCGCTTCCTTCCCCAGAGTGTCAGGGATGCCCGAGCACGCAGATTCGAGTCATTGCGCCAGACGCCAGAGATGATAGTGGCAGAGTACGATGTATTGTTCACCGAGCTATCCGTTTATGCCCCATACCTAGTGGCGACTGAGGAGATACGAGTCAAGAGATTTGTCCGAGGCTTGCTTACACCACTGTTCCTTGCGATCAGCGCCCAGCATTGCGAGACGTATGCAGCAGCTGTAGACGCAGCCTTATTGGTCGAGGAGCGCCTTGCAACGACTTCGGTAGTTCCAGGGCCGAATAGGGTTCGTACTGATACAGCAGCACAGAGACATCCATTCGGACACCGTGATAGACATCGCACAGGTGGCAGAGACTCAGGACGAGGTCAGATGTTTAGCTCTTACCCCCAGGAGGGTCAGCAGTCATCGCGTGGATGCTTTGGATGTGGTAGTCCCCATCACCGCGTCAGAGATTGTACCGAGATACGCCGGAGGAGGCAGCAGTACCGCATGTCACATTACCACCTTCACCACCCCAAAGGGCGTTGCCTGTTGTACCTACTGTTGCTCCGCATCAGACCCATGCACAGAGAGGTCGTGGTCGCGGAGGGTTTGTTCCTAGAGGATGAGGTGGCCGAGGCAGAGGACAGCCAGCTACCGGCAGAGTGCAGCCAGTTGCTAGTAGGGGACCGCCAGTCGCAGGCGAAGGACAGGCATGGGTTTTCGTGTTGACGCATCAGGACGCGCAGGCGTCCAATGCTCTGGTCTCAGGTACCCTATCAGTATGTTCTGTTGACGCACACGTGTTGTCTGATCCCGGATCCACGCACTCGTACGTTTCTACACACTTCGTGCCGAGTTTGGGTAGAGAGTCCGGTTTGCTTGATTAGACGCTGGTTGTGACCACTCCCGTGAGAGAGTCGTTTGTTTCTAGGCACGTGTTCCGATCCTGTGTTGTCCGCATTGGCGAGAGAAAGTTGCCTGTCGACTTGATCCTTATTGAGATGTTGGACTTCGACGTTCTTTTGGGCATGGATTGGTTAGCCACGTGCTATGCGTCTGTGGACTGCCGTGAGAAGACAATTAGATTTTGTTTTCCCGGCGAGTCGGCTTTTGTTGTGCATGGGGACTGTGGTTCCGCCCCTCACATTTTGATTTCTTCTCTTCGTGCTGGACAGCTGTTGAAAAAGGGATGTCAGGGATTTCTAGCCTATGTTTGCGATACTAGAGCTACAGATGTTCCATTGGACCAGGTTCCGATTGTATGTGAGTTCCCTGATGTTTTCCCTGACGAGCTTCCTAGGCTACCGCCTGAGCGCGATATTGCTTTCTGTATTGATTTGATTCCCGGCACGGGGCCTTTTTCTATACCGTCTTATCGGATGGCCCCGGCGGAGCTTAGTGAGTTGAAGGGTCAGTTGCAAGATTTGCTGGATAAGGGACTTATTCGACCCAGTGTTTCTCCTTGGGGTGCTCCGGTCCTGTTTGTCAAGAAGAAGGATGACAGTTTGCGTTTGTGAATCGACTACCGCCAGCTGAACAGGGTTACCGTGCGGAACAGATATCCGTTGCCACGCATCGACGACTTGTTCGACCAGCTTCATGGGGCAGGATATTTTTGGAGGATCGACTTGCGATCAGGATACCATCAGCTGCGGGTTCGACAGGAGGATATACCGAGGACAGCTTTCCGCACGCGCTACGGCCATTATGAGTTTTTGGTGATGTCGTTCGGACTCACCAACGCACCAGCAGCATTCATAAACTTGATGAACCGTATATTCAGGCCGTATTTGGACTTGTTCATCATCGTATTCATTGATGATATATTGGTGTATTCCCGGAGTCGAGAGGAGCACGAGCAGCACCTGCGTATCACACTGCAGACCTTGAGGAAGCACCAGCTTTTCGCAAAATTCTCCAAGTGCGCATTCTGGCATGACAGCGTAGACTTCTTGGGTCATGTGATTACACGAGATGGTATATGTGTGGACCCGAAGAAGATCGAGGCCGTTCAGAGTTGGCCCAGACCCGCATCAGTTACGGAGATCCATAGCTTTCTAGGATTGGCCGGCTACTACAGGCGATTTGTGCAGGACTTCTCCCGTATTGCCGCACCTTTGACCAGGTTGACCCGGAAGGGAGTTCCTTTCGATTGGACAGAGGAGTGTGAGCACAGCTTTCAGCAGCTACGGACTCGTTTGACTACGGCGCCAGTGTTATCATTGCCTTCAGGATCAGGCGGATTTGTAGTCTATTGTGACGCTTCACGAGTGGGGCTAGGGTGCGTATTGATGCAGCATGACAGGGTGATCGCGTATGCTTCACGGCAGTTGAAGAGACATGAACAAAACTACCCCACTCACGATTTGGAGATGGCTGTAGTGGACTTTGCACTTAAGATCTGGTAGAATTACCTATACGGCGAGTCGTGCCAGATATTCACTGATCACAAGAGCTTAAAGTATATATTTCAGCAGCGAGACCTGAATCTCCGACAGCGCCGTTGGATGGAACTAGTGAAGGACTACGATTGCAAGATCTTGTATCACCCGGGCAAGGCAAATGTTGTGGCGGATGCTTTGAGCAGGAGGCCCGGGGGCAGTCTATCTTGTTTGAGCGCAGTGCAGAGGCAGTCGTCGGCAAATTGGAAGATATTATGAGACAGCCGAGTGCAGTTCGAGTTCACGCCGATAGGGGGACAGCTTGCGCATGTTCGTGCACGACCACAGTTGCTTGACCATATACATGAGGCACGACATAGTGATGACCGTTGTTCAGAGATCATGGCACAGATTGGACAGGGCAGATTTTCCGAGTTCGTGATCGATGATCAGGGGATACTGCGATTTAGGACTAGACTGTGCGTACCAGATGCTGAGGGACTGCGACGTGAGATTCTTAAGGAGGCACATCGATCGGTGTACAGTGTTCATCCGTGTTCCACCAAGATGTACCATGATATGAGAGATGTTTACTGGCGGGACGGAATGAAAAGGGACATCGCAGACTTCGTGTCAAGATGCCTGACTTGTCAGCAAGTCAAGGCCGAGCACCAGAGGTCAGCGGGTGAGCTACAGCCGTTACCCATTCCGGAGTGGAAATGGGAACAGATTTCTATGGACTTCATCGTGGGTCTGCCCAGGACTAGGCGAGGGTATGACTCCATTTAGGTGATCGTGGATCGTTTGACGAAAGCGGCTCACTTCCTGCCAGTGAAGACGACTTTCGGATTTGCTCAGTATGCCCAGATATACATCGACGAGATTGTACGACTACATGGAGTCCCGACGTGTATCGTGTCCGACCGAGGCACCCAGTTTACTAGCCGACTATGGCAGAGGCTTCAGGAGGCTTTAGGCACCCATTTGAGTTTCAGCACAACATTTCATCCGCAGACCGACGGCCAGTCAGAGCGAACTATTCAGACTCTCGAGGACATGCTCCGAGCGTGCGTTTTAGACTTTGGTGGTAGCTGGGATCATCATTTACCCTTGGTGGAGTTCTCCTACAACAATAGTTTCCAGGATACTATTCAGATGGCGCCTTTCGAGGCTTTGTATGGGAGGAGATGTAGATCGTCCGTCTGTTGGACAGAGCTCAGTGAGAGCAGTGTTTTGGGGCCACAAATCGTACAGGAGATGACCGAGAAGATACAGCTGATTCGAGACAGGATGAGGACAGCTAAGAGCAGGCAGAGATCGTATGCTGACAGACGCCGCCGCAGATTAGAGTTCGCAGTTGGAGATCACGTTTTTCTGAGGGTCTCTCCGATGAAGGGAGTGATGAGGTTTGGACGGAAAGGGAAGCTTAGCCCCAGATTCATAGGTCCCTTCGAGATCCTCGAGTGTGTGGGCGCAGTAGCATATCGTTTGGCTCTTCCACCCGACTTCCCAGATGTTCACCCCGTGTTCCACGTGTCGATGCTTCGCATATACCTGCATGACCCTTCGCATATGATTCAGCATCAGACCGTTCAGCTCGAGCGCGATCTTTCGTTCACCGAGCAGCCAGTCGTGATATTAGACCGGCAGGTGAAGAAATTTCGATCGAAGGTCTTGCCATCAGTGAAGGTGCTTTGCCACAGCCCGAATGGTGAAGAGATCACTTAGGAGGTCGAGGGCGAGATGCGGAAGAAGTTCCCTCATCTCTTTGAAGGTATGCGTAGCTTTATATTTTAAATTCGGGGACGAATTTCTTTAAGGGGGGAAAATTGTAACACCTTAGGATGTGTTTAGCGGGTAATTATATTTTAATATATGGTTTTTAATAAAAAGTTTACCAAATTGTTTTTCAAATATTTTTTCAAATTTAATGAATATTTTATTAGATTTTTCCTAGGCTTGCACACACTTGTGCATGTAAACTAGGGTTAAAATGGGGTTAGGCCATGATTAGCAACCATGGTGAACTAACCATTTTTCCTTAAGCTAATTTTAAATTTAATTAAGTTATTGGGTTTTAATTAAGTGTGTGTTTTTTTTTAAAGAAAATGGAAATGTTTTGAATTTGGTTGACTTGGAGGGGGGGAGAGAGAGAGAGAGATAGAGAAATGGCATGATGGCAAGTGCCATGCTTGCATTTAATGAAAAGAGAGAGAGAGGAGGGGGTTTGACTTGGGTGTTATCATTTATTGCCTCTCATTTGTTCTCACATCTCTCTCACTCTCACTCACTCATACACAGACATACACAATTGCAGCCCCAGCAGCCTCAGCACAGCAGCAGCAACCCCAGCACAGCAGCAGCAACAAGAGCAGCAACAGCATCAGCAACAGAAGCAATAACAGCAGCAGGAGAAGCAAGCAGCAGTAGTAACCAGCAGCAGCAGCACCTTTTTTCCTTCCTCTCCTCCTCCTTCCTCCTGCTTCCTAAGGTCTTTTGGGGTATATTTCCTAAACCTCCTCTTAGTTTGCTTAGTTGCATAGAAATAGCTTCGATTAGTATAAAAAATGAGTTTTTGTGCTAAATAGGGTGTTTATTGTGGACTTTTGGTTAGGGGATGATTTATTTGGTTAGACTAACTTAGTTAAGTGTTGTTAGGGCCAATTAAACCTAGATAAACCCCAGATTTCACCAAAATACCATAGGGTTTCAAATAGTGCAAAATTTAGCATTTTAAAGTGAATTCTTGGCTTTTTGTGATCTGCTTTAGACTCGGGTTGTTCAGGTAAAAATTGAGGAAACTAGAGCATATATACTAGGTATAGACCACACCACCAGAGCATGAGCCCCTAACCCCACACCCAGGCCGTCGGAATATTCCTTCTGCCCGTAATTTGCGGCCAGATGAGGGAGATAGGTGTTAGGGTTTTGTGTAGGGTAGTCTGCTGTGTTTTCCAGTGTCTTGACATGTGCAATTTCGTAAGATATCACCTGTAGCAAAATCTGGGACCCTATATCGTTTTTCTTTTACGTTTAGTTTGCGCGATACGCGTGATACGTGAGTGGGTTCTATGATCCAGTGTGTCGTGACGTGTCGGGTTAGTTTTAGACGCGTATACACACGTTTCAGCGCATCATACACACGCGCGTTTAGTTCGCGACGCGGGTTTTTCATTTGCTTTCGATATCGCGTTTTGTAGAATTTTGCTTATATATATGGATTCCTTGTGTAATTCCAGGTTCGCAGGCGGGTACGTCGGATGCCACAAAGAAGGGAAAGCAAGTGGTTGGCTACGTGTAGCACGCGACCAGGTGAGTAGATTTAACATCTACGGGGAAATCGCCCGTATGGCGTTAAGCGTCAGGGCGTAATAGGATAGTTTAGTTGTATGTGTTCATGTAGATATACTATAGTGTCATACCTTCTTGTTGCATATAGAATTGGTAGTATAGAACACTGCACTGTCACTAACGGTTCAAGCTGCACGAGCACTATTTTTATGCTACACTCACACCGTTAGTGATTGCCATGACACTCACATTATAGGATTGCTACGAATCATATATCGTCTTGATTCCGCTTCATTGATGACTGTCATGACTTGCTGCATATTGGTATATATTCATATCCATACCATGCACATTGTATATTCTCTTTTTGTGCATACCTTCATTGATATATCACTACCTGCGCACATGCACCCTTTATATTCATCTTAGTGCATACATACCTTGATATATCTACACTTGTGCGCATATACATCGTATATCCATATTAGTGCACATGTACATTGCTACACTCACATTGCGTATATATCCTTTTGCACATCCATACCTATACATATATATATGTTACATACATGGATGATATAGACATGATTTAAAAACTAAGGGACCGCATGGGATATTTCAAACTGGATCTTTTAAAGAGCGGTTTTCCCTTTCTTTTACTCGTAGTGTCATACGACACATTGCATGGATTTACGCATTGAGTTTGGATTTATGTGATTTCTGGATTTGGGATCCGGAGTATTATTTTAAGAAAATACGCACTGTTTCAAAAACCCGGTTTTCCTTGATATGATATTTCAGTGCGTCCACCATGAGTTTTCTCGGTTCCAGAGAGCTTGTGTGAGTATACCCTATTCGAGGAGCGGTAGGCACCGATTACGGGTACATGGTGGACCCGGTACGGTACCCTGGGGCAAAAAGACTCTTATTGTTAGACGGTGAGCCCGGCAGAGTGACTACTACCTACCGGTGATTGGTTGGACCTGGCGGTTATCCGGAGGATACTGACCAGAGTCGATAGATGGATACGGGACGATTTGTACTGCTAGGGCCGAGGGTCGATTCCGCAGACAGAGCCCGTTGGCCGATCCAATGGACGGAGCCCGATACTTGAGGATTTGCCTTTCGATGCTAGACACGGCGATTTTATAATATTTCGAGTGCCGATGTTGGGCACTCACGATTCTATGAGGTTTATAGAATTTGAGGGCCGATGAGGATGACGGCGCCTGAGTTTTACTGGGATTTGGGTGTATTGTTGGACACCGGATATTTTTCCATGTTAACATTCCGTGTAGATGTTATTTTTTCCCATGCTCAGTATTTAGTATTACACATCTCATCCTGTATCTGTAGTACATGTTAAAGTACACATGCTATGCACGATTATTGCATACCTCGCTCATCACATAGAGATGTTATTAGATCGCATTTGTTGCATGATTTGAGCATCTAGTTCATCATATAGATGTTATCTGTTGGCATAGGTTAGAGTATCGCAGCACGTGCATACTCGCAATTACCTTTATATGTTATCTACTATTCACGAGTTGGCAACTCATCCCCGTTGTGCTACAGTGTTTGCAGGTTTCCCCTCGGAGTAGTCACGGCAGGCTGTTTTCTTATATCTTTTGACACAGATACCACTGCGGTTGGCATACTAGCCCTTTAGCTGATAGGTGGGTTTTGTGCGGTATCTGTTTATTTTCCAGTTGTATACATCATTGTATCTAGTATTCTCCATCTACTACTTATGTATGGACTTAGAGACCAGTTGTGAGGATGATGTAAATTATTGTACTCTGGTGTCGAGCTCGTTGTGAGCCAACTTTATTTATGCAGTTTTATATTTCATGATTGTCTTCACTTATTTTTACTCTTTCTTCGCTACGGCGTCGTATATTATCATTGTGGTGATTGTTTCCGCCGTTGGGCGTGATTGCTCCCATTTGGAATGCCTATTTCTCATTGTGTATCATTTTACTCATACAATGCCTTGTACCCGATTTCGGGGCTAGTTTTTACAAAGGAAATGCTGCCAAAATTTTTAAGGTAATAACTTAAACTTTAAAGAATTTTACTAAACAACTTAAAGTTTTCTAAATGTTTTAACAAACGTTCTAATAAATGTTTTAAACACTCTACTTTTTATGGTTTTGATTTCTGGGTTTCGGCTTACTTAGTCGCGTTACGCCAGTAGACGTCACTTAGTTAAGTGCCGGTCACGAGCCGAACTTTGGGTCGTGACAGTTTTACCCCTTCAGGAGCAACTTCCAAAGTCCATACTTTGTTGGTGTACATGGATTCCATCTCAGATCGCATTGCATCCAGCCACTTCACAGAGTCACCACTCGTGATGGCCTGCTCGAAAATAGTCGGGTCATCATCTTCCATGATGCAATCCTCGCTCCCACCATCAACGAGAAAACCGTAGTATCTCTCAGGTGTAGATCGGCAGAGAGGCTGGGGTTCGTCGGGAACTACTGAATCCTTTGGTTCTATCAAATCATCTGTCGTAGTTTGTGTTGCTGGAACTTCTTCCAGTTCTGCCTCATTGTCACTATCTTATTTCATAAGAAAACCCTTTTCTAATAAGATGGCATGTCGAGAAACAAACACTTTTTGTTCCTCGGAGTGGTAGAAGATATACCCTTGCAAATGCTTGGGATATCCAATAAACTTGCACAGAACTGATCTTGCCTCGAGCTTGTCTGGATTTTGTTTTTTCATGTATGCCGGACAACCCCATATCTTAATGTAATTAAGATGTGGTCTCTTACCTTTCCATATATCATATGGAGTGGTTGGCACAGATTTGGTGGGAACCCTATTCAATAGGTCTATGTCTGTCTCAAGCGCATACCCCCAGAAGGAAACAGGCAACTCGGCATTACTCATCATAGAGCACACCATATCTAATAGGGTGCGATTCCTCCGCTCCGATACACCGTTGTGCAGTGGTGTATAAGGAGGAGTAAGCTGAGAGAGAATCACATTCTCTTTTAGATAGTCTAGGAACTCATTGCTCAAGTATTCTCCTCCTCGATCAGATCGAAGGATCTTAATATTTTTGCCCGTTTGGTTCTCTACTTCGTGCTTATATTCTCTGAATTTCTCAAAAGCTTCAGACTTGTGTTTCATCAGGAACACAGGTCCATATCTTGAGAGATCGTCAGTGAATGTATTGAAGTAGGAAGAACCGTTCCTAGCATGTGTAGACATGGGACCGCATACATCACTATGTATCAGTCCTAAGAGTTCGGTAACTCTTTCTCCGTGTCCACTAAACGGAGTTTTGGTCATCTTTCCTTTGAGACATGACTGGAAAATGTCATAAGATGATAATTCGAACAGATTCAAATATCCATCCTTATGTAACTTAGCTAGCCGTGTCGCGTTGATATGACCAAGTCTACAATGCTATAAGAAAGATTCGTTCATTTCTGAACTCTTCCTCTTGTGTGTGTTTTGTATATTAAGGACTGTATTTTGATTGAGAACGTATATGCCATTATGTAACGAGCCTGATCCAATCAACTTTTGATTTAGGAAGATGTTCATAAGATTATCCTGTATTACAAAATTATATCCTTCTTTACTTAATAAAGAAACTGATATAATGTTGCACATCATGTTCGGTATATAATAGCACTTGTTCAGAATCAATGTATTACTACTTGGTAATATAAGGTGATATTCGCCAACTGCTTTGGCTGCAATATTTGCACCATTCCCTACTTGTACGGAATGATCACTCTTTACCAGTTCTCTACCTTTACGTAGCCCATATAACAATTTGTTAGTTATATGTATGCCCTAGAGGCCATTACTGTACATTGGATATATATTGTAGTGGATGCTGGGACATATATAGGAAGGACTTTCTTGCTCGACATGATAGTACGCTATCTGGTTGCACTTTATCTTAACATGTATACTTTCTGTCTCTCTGATTACATGTTGATAAAGCCCTTAGGATGTGTACTCGACTTCCAGGACTGTGATGTAGATCATACTAGTGGGGCCTGGGTAGTCAATGAGTACATCCTTCATTGTTCCTAGTCGAGGGAATATCGAGACGGGGCATTGATATTCCAGAGTAGACTAGCGCATATCTTCTCGACCCATGCGATGGGCGATGGATGATCCCATATCCATTGGTGTTTGACATCGAAGATGGTATGCGGGTGCTCAGTGGAGACTGGGTACACTGAACGGACTCGCCGAGAACTCCCAGATGGTATTATACCTCACGTCAGATGGCAGTTCTCTGGTGACACTGGTACAGCTTAGTCTGTTGACCCGAGATCATCATAGAGTCTTGTGTGTCTCCCACTGTGCTTTGATTTCCACCCTACCACGGCTCTACTGAGTTGTGCAAACAGGTGGTTTTTGGGTACAGTCCCGATTCACATGGAGGCAATGAGCGATAGGAGGGGATTCGTCTCTCCCGGTATTGGGGGTTGATGTTGTGCTATGCTCGACTGGCCATAACAGGAAATCCCTGGCCAGGGTTGCAGTGATATACTGGTAAGAGTTATCAGTAGTTTCACGAATGTTATGGACCTCAAGTCGGCATGACTTATCGAGCTACTGGGGTCTGACGTTTACCACCCCTAGGCGAGATATGCGACATATCAGACGAACAGACCGGACTGTACGGTAAGTGTTACTGGTCGGATTCGCAGGAGTGTGAGCGGGCTTGCTCGTCGATCTTCTGATCGCTCAATACCCGGGTGGCCGTTACGTTTAGCAGACCGCTTGCGGCTTGTGGGTGTTTGATATGATCATCATCCGCTGCCGGCGTATTGACGAGTCTTTAGAGTCCTACACAGAGGTTTCCTGGCTCAAGCGAAACGAAATAGGAGCGCATATGAGATATGTGCGGGACCGAGAATAATGCGTGTATATGATACCGTATTTCATTCTCGCGATGAATGTGTCGAATGGTTGTATGCGATATAACCTAGTTATCGAATCAAGGATTGATTCGATAAGCCGATACATTGGATACTAGCCGGTTATATGCGATATAACCGGATCGTTAAATCAAGTGTTGATTTAATGATTTAATGTATAATTTTATATTTGATATATCACTTTGCATTAACTAGTATTGGTTGACTTTAAAAGGATTTTCTCACTTGAATTGTGCAAGTTGTATATGTGATATATTTCTTTGTGCACATGATTGTATCATGTTTGATGATACATTCTTGTTTGGTTTTGTGTAAAGTATTAAACCATGGTTAGTTAGTGATTAGGGTTTCATCTTATTCATTTATCTTTTTATTTTATTTATTTCAAAAGAAAAAGATAAAGAGAAATGAATGGTGGCTACTTTTGTTTTTAGTTGAAGATTCATGAAGCATTGACTTACTCACCATTCTTGTCTCATGCCTAACCCTAACCACTCATCTAACCTAAGTTAAGTCTCTACACTAAACTATGGTTGAAGATATGATAAGTATTATATTTTCTTTTCTATTTTTAATTAACTTATCATATCATCTTCTTCTTTCTTCATCTTCTTCTTCAATGAAGAAAGCTTGCTACTCCAATGGCAAGTCATGAAATCTAGTGAGAAATCCAAACCTAAAGTTTACCCACTTCCTATTTCTTCATCCTCTACCTCTTGCCAAGTAGTATAGGGTGTTTCCTTCACAAGTTTTTCTGACTTGGTGAAGTTGGAGCTTGTTCTAGCGATGCCTCGACGTAGATCATCTTCGGCATCGAACCGACGATCAAGCCCGCCCATTCTTCGATGATGCCGACGCTAGAGCCCAAGACATGATTTGGACAGCGAGGGGACTTCATTGCGGAGCCGTGGAGGTGGTGGACCGGATCTACAAAGGTTGTATATCCGTTCCCTTAGTTAAATTGTTAACTAGTTTGCTTGTTTCGCCTAAATATCTAGTAAACGATCCATAGTCGGGTTTATAGGCACCCGTAAATTTGATTTGTGCATGTTTCATCACTTGTGAGACTTCACTAGAGTGCCTAGGAACCCTACAGTGGTATCAGAGCCTAGCTAGAGCCTTAGGCGAAGTCTCGACGGAGTTAGAAGTCCGATCGACCCAAAACCCCGACCCGAATATTGCTCTCTGGACATTTCTGTAAAATGTGGTTTTTTCGAAATTAAAAATATGCAGAAAAATCAGCAGGTAATCCTAAGACTTACTGTGAAATTCGAGGGATTGATTCCACAAATGCAGCGCGGATCCGCGGCCCTACAGTAGGCCCATGCGGCGGATCCGCGGCGCTTTTGTCGTTTTGTGCAGCCAATTTTGCACAGTAGTTCTTAGCTTTCTGTGTTGGTTTTCCTGGGGATTTTTAATAATTTTTCCAGAGTTGCATTTTCTGGGTTGTATTGGGAACTCGGTGTATCGATCGGATTGTCTAATTTTGTCGGTGTGTTTTTCCGGATAAATCTTAGAATGTGTTAAAAAGTTCGACCGGATATAAATACCCACTTTTTCCCCTGCCGGGAAATTTCCAATTGTTGGATTTTTCCGTTGTTTGACGACGTTCTAAGTAGTGCAAGTAACGCGATGGACCCTCTAGAAGACAACAAACCTTAACTCGATTATGTGACCGTCTTGAACTGCCCTTTGAACCTTCGGGTTTGGGGCAGTACGGCGTGCCACATGTGAGGCGTTGGCTTGACCCTTCTACGGCTGGACCGTTGCTACTGAGGCACGAACTGAATGCTGTTAGACTTATTTCATGTGTTGAGCTGTTTCGGGAAAACTTGGGTGTTCGATTGTTCGATCGAAAAGTTTAACATTTTCTATTTATCCGGAATGTGATACAATAATTGGAATTCACAAATAGTTATGTGATAACTGAATGAATGTTATAAACATAGCAGTTTAGTCTCACTTGATCGGTTGCCACGGAATTTTAATGTGATCAAAAGTCCGTCGCAATCACGTAGCGTACGCGGATACTCGCCGGGTAAACTTAATAGACAGCCTCACTCCATAGCCCCGACCAAGTGACTGTAGGAGAACCCCGTCGCCGAAAGCATCCGTCCGGGTGCTCGCGGTAGCGGTGTTCCGCCTTGGTGCACTTCATCGACGGCGTTAGGGGTGCAGCCGCCTACTAAAGTTTGCGACGAGCATTCGATCAGAATGTCGGGAATCTTGTTGAATTGCCCGACTTGATATTGAAAAGTGTTTTCGATAATGAGACTAAAATGCGGGGTTTATAATTGCTAGGCATGCGATGTCTAAATAATTCATTTGGTCAGGCATGCGATGTCTGAGGTGGTTGTGGATTCCAACTGTTGTAGTTTTACACTTTCTTTTCTGTGACCGTAAGTGTAGTATGTGATATCGCCGGTTTCGTTGCTATATGTCAACGATAATTGGGATGCGCATATTTACTTACGTTGATGACATGAGATGTTATGTGTTGCTGGATATGTTATATTGGATCGTCGTGTTTGAATAGCCGGGGGGGTTTTATGTGAGATGAGTGTTTTTCATTTTCATTCATGTAAAAACTTGTATGTAATATTCTTTTATTGGGGCACTTCCAGGTTGCGGAAGTCGTCACCCGTTGTATATTATTTACTTTTCTGCACTAGGATAGACCCAAGGAGGGGAGCACAAGTAACCGGGTCGTAGGGTCCAGTGGGAGACCAACTCGAGGAGTCGAGTCCGGGTCTCCTAACCCTAGAATTGGTAGGGTTGCTTGCCGCTCTCGTAGAGGTCTAGGGGTGTGGGATTGGCTATTCATCACCACCGTGGAATCCGTGTTTTATACTGGCTCGTATTGAAAACACGGACGTCCTAGTATATCCAATATTTCATATGTTTCTTCTGCTGTGATTTATCTGTGATCATGTGATGTTCTGTGACAGGTATTATATATAGTATATATGATATATTATATAGACGTTGCTTATGTTTTACACCCGCGCTAGCCCTGCCTCGCTCTGGCGTTAGTTACCTAACCTAACGGTGCAGACGGGACATCGAGGCGAATGCGGATGGCATAAGCGTACGTTATATTTATCTGTGATGGTTAGGTGGATTTAAATGATGGGATATTCATTAATGAGATTAATGAAAGAAAATAAACCTAATTGATGTTGTGGAATCGAATTTCAAAATTAAAACAGGTAGCTACAGTTCTTGCCTTGCATCGCGGTGTTCATTATAGAACATCCTGCACCTTATTCGATGAGGAAAGGACCGAGATCCCTTCACCGGGAGTGACTCCTTTAGCAATAACTGGCATATGCTACAACCCTCGGTATGTCTTTGATCGCTTCTATAGTTTCCGCTTTGCACAGTGATATATATGATATATCCCGCACCTCATTCGACGAGGAAAGGGCCGACGATCCCTTTACCGGGAGTGACCCCTTTAGCAAAACTAGAAAAGCCTCAAAAACATTCCATTTAAAAACCATTTGATTCCGCAACGAGATCAAGTTCAAAGCGTTAAAGGTTTTCACAAAAACCAGCCGCAACCCTCCGTCATTTTAGGAAGTAGAGTACTTAGTATTCGTGCTGTGTTTGTTGACCATAGTCAAGGCACAGTGTACGGTAGCTAAGTAATGTCTTCCTACACCGCATATGATGCGATTAGTTAGGACAGTCGCGTGACTTTGTTGACCTTAGTTAAGGGTCATGTGGGTGGGTCTAATTAATCACGAAATGACGGGTAGAACTTGACTAGTACTTATGATTTGTTGACCATAGTTAAGGTCATAAGTGCTAGGGGTGAAAACCATTATCGGGAGTTTCAAGTGTTGAAATTTGCAATGAGATTGCATACCTTCTATGTGATAGTTGGATCCCGATACCCACTGCGAGTAATTGTTACTCCTGGGAGAGTTTTGCACTTTGCAATTAGCCGATCAAGTAGGTGTCTAGAAAGGTGTCAACGGGGTTACGCCTCTGGGAAAATGAGGTTTACAGTAATTAGGTCCGTGCGAAAGCACAGGGAACCTCCCTCAAAGTACCGACACTGGCCTGGCTGAAAGATTGGCGAACTTGTAGAGTGTAATTAATCCCGGCTAGTCTTTCCTTTTAGGGTTTGAAGGAAGATTTGATAAAAAACAGTGGGAGCCATCCTGATTAGATAAAATATATAACCAATCTGATCTTGCTAGAGCGCACGCAGAGTGTTTTCTTCTCTCTCTCTCTCCTGGTAGCGACCATATCACGCCTTAATCAAGATAATAATATGGATGAATTGACCGAACCCGCTTGTTATACTGAGCTGGGGAACGTTGGTCCCGCTCCAACTTATAATTGTTATAAGACCGAGCAGGAAATTGGGGAATACCAGATTTCCCGTGCCGCCCAAACGAAGAGAGTGCATGTCGATGCATCATCTTCGGGTGTGTTTATTATACAGAACTGTTTCTCAGTATCCTCCGCATCCTAGGTATATGATACCGGATCAGGATCCCAGATATGTAAGTTGTTACATAGGGCTACAAAAGAGTAGAAAAACTGAGAACGGGTGATAAGTTTCATGAGACAGAAAACGGGGCAAGAGTTGTAGCCAAGTCTGTCGGTCACTGTCACCCTGTATTACCAATACATTGATTCTGAACGAATGTTATTAGATACCGAACCTGATATACCAAATCATATCACTCTCTTTGTTAGAAAAGAAGGGATATAATTTTGTATTGATGGATAATGTTTTGAACATTTCCTATATCAAAAGTTGATCGGTTCAGGCACGTTATCTAAGAGCATTAATGTTCTCAATCAAACTACAGTTCTTAGTATACAGAACACACACAAGAGGAAGAATTCAGAAATGAACGGATTCTTCTTGAGGTATTGTAGACTAGGTCAGATCAATGTGACCCGACTAGCTGGAGTTACATAAAGATGTATATTTAAATTAGTTTGAACTTACATCTTGTGAAAATCGCCAGTCATGTCACAAAGATAAGATGACCATAGCTCCGTTTATTGGAAACTGAGAAAGAGTTAGTGAACTCTTGGGATGATACATGTTGATGTATGTAGATCCCCAGTCTACATATGCCAAGACCGGTTCTATGTACTTCATTACATTCTCTGATAATCTCTCGAGATTCAGACATATGTTCCTGTTGAAACACAAGTCTGAACCTTTTGAGATATTCACAGAATATAAGTTAGAAGTAGAGAACCAAAATACGGGTATAAGTATTATGTCCTTTGATGTGATCAAGGAGGAGAATACTTGAGCACGGAAATCCTGGACTATTCTAAAGGAGAATGAGATTCTCTCTCAGCATTACTCCTCCGTATACACCATAGTATGATGGTATATCGGGGCAGAGCAATCACACCCCATATGATAAGGTGTGCTCTATGATGAGTACTACTGAGTTACCTAATTCCTTTAGGGAGTTATGCACTTGAGAAGTTGCATACCTATTGAATAGGGTTCAAATCAAATCAGTTGCCTACCACTTCATATGTGATATGGAAAGGGAAGAACTCATGTCTTAAGCTAGTTAAGATTTGGGGTTGTCCGGCCTATGTCTAAAAGCAAAATCCGGACAAGCTCGAGGCAAGGTCTGTTATGTAGAACTGGAAATGTTCCAGCTATACAAACTGCAGCAGATGATTTGATAGAGCCAAAGGATTCAGTAGATTCCAACGAACCTCAGCCTCTTCGCCGATCTAGTAGGGTTCCTTACCCACCTGAGAGATACTTCGGTTTCTCTATGACAGTGGGAGCGAGGATTGCATCATAAGATGATGACCCAACTAGTTTCGAACTGGCCATCAGGAGTAAGACTCTGTAAGAATGGCCGGATGCTTAGTGATCTGAGATGGAATCCACATACACCAGCAAAGTATGGACTTTAGCTGCTATATCTGAAGGGTTAAATCCTCATCAGGAGCAAGTATATCTTGAGAAGATTACTTGGTGTAGATGGAAAAGTTGAGACTTTCAAAGCTAGACTTGTCAAAGTTTTTCGTCATCGACCAGGCGTGGATAATGATGAAACCTTTTTCCAGTAGCTATACTTAAGTCTATCCAGATCCTACTTACCACGGCTACATACCATGACTACGATATCTGGCGGTTGGGTGCCATGACTGCTTTTCTAAATACTGATTTAGAAGAGAACGTCTATAAGAACACAGCCAGAGGGCTTCGTAAACAGTGGGAGCAGCGGAAACGTGTGCAAGTTGTTTACATAATGAAGCAGGCATCGCGGAGTTGGAACGTCTGTTTTGATGTGATAGTCAAAGTGTTTGACTTCATCAAAATGGTAGACGAACCTTGTATATACAAAAGGGTAGTAGAGAGTAAGGTGGTCATCTTCGTATTGTACGTAGACAACATACTCTTGAGAGGAAAAGAGTTTCCTATACTACGATCGGCCAATCTCCTATTATCACTAGGATTCTCCAAATAGGATCAAAGTGATACCTCCTAAATCCTGAGTTTTCATCTATGAGATAGATGTAATTGGATGCTAGGATTCTCACTAGATGTAGTGAGATGGTATCAATCGATCCTGGGGAGAATCACTGGAAACGTTCCAGGGTGATAAAGACGACTGAATGTCAGTCACAGGCACTGTCTTTACCCTCAGTAAAGGGACGGTATGTTGGAAGAGTTCTAAGCTAGATACCGTGGCAAACTAGACGATAAAGGCTGGTAACATCGCTATTGAAGATACTACCAAAGAGGAAGTTTGGGTGTATATTGGTTCATAAGATGAACTAGGTTCCTGCCATTGTATGACAATGGAAGTGTGGCTTTGGCCCTGGAATCCTGGTCCCATCAGTGACCCAGACAAATTCTGAGGCAGCATCACGTGATCATGGAGATAGTTGATCTCCAGGGTGATCGAGGTTAGGAGAGAAGACTCAGAGGACAACACGGCGGATCCACTCACGAAGGCCTTTTTCCCAAAGAGAGACTTTTAGGGGATGGTTGAGTATGTGATACTGCAACCACTGCTACAGATGGCCCTAGTGCAAGTGGGAGATTGTTAGTTATATGTATGCCCTAGAGGCCATTACTGTACATTGGATGTATATTGTAGTGGATGCTGGGACATATATAGGAAGGACTTTCTTGCTCGACATGATAGTACGCTATCTGGTTGCACTTTATCTTAACATGTATACTTTCTGTCTCTCTGATTGCATGTTGATAAAGCCCTTAGGATGTGTACTCGACTTCCAGGACTGTGATGTAAATCATACTAGTGGGGCCTGGGTAGTCAATGAGTACATCCTTCATTGTTCCTAGTCGAGGGAATATCGAGACGGGGCATTGATATTCCAGAGTAGACTAGCGCATATCTTCTCGACCCATGCGATGGGCGATGGATGATCCCATATCCATTAGTGTTTGACATCGAAGATGGTATGCGGGTGCTCAGTGGAGACTGGGTACACTGAACGGACTCGCCGAGAACTCCCAGATGGTATTATACCTCACGTCAGATGGCAGTTCTCTGGTGACACTGGTACAGCTTAGTCTGTTGACCCGAGATCGTCATAGAGTCTTGTGTGTCTCCCACTGTGCTTTGATTTCCACCCTACCACGGCTCTACTGAGTTGTGCAAACAGGTGGTTTTTGGGTACAGTCCCGATTCACATGGAGGCAATGAGCGATAGGAGGGGATTCGTCTCTCCCGGTATTGGGGGTTGATGTTGTGCTATGCTCGACTGGCCATAACAGGAAATCCCTGGCCAGGGTTGCAGTGATATACTGGTAAGAGTTATCAGTAGTTTCACGAATGTTATGGACCTCAAGTCGACATGACTTATCGAGCTACTGGGGTCTGACGTTTACCACCCCTAGGCGAGATATGCGACATATCAGACGAACAGACTGGACTGTACGGTAAGTGTTACTGGTCGGATTCGCAGGAGTGTGAGCGGGCTTGCTCGTCGATCTTCTGATCGCTCAATACCCGGGTGGCCGTTGTTTAGCAGACCGCTTGTGGCTTGTGGGTGTTTGATATGATCATCATCCGCTGCCGGCGTATTGACGAGTCTTTAGAGTCCTACACAGAGGTTTCCTGGCGCAAGCGAAACGAAATAGGAGCGCATATGAGATATGTGCGGGACCGAGAATAATGCGTGTATATGATACCGTATTTCATTCTCGCGATGAATGTGTCGAATGGTTGTATGCGATATAACCTAGTTATCGAATCAAGGATTGATTCGATAAGCCGATACATTGGATACTAGCCGGTTATATGCGATATAACCGGATCGTTAAATCAAGTGTTGATTTAATGATTTAATGTATAATTTTATATTTGATATATCACTTTGCATTAACTAGTATTGGTTGACTTTAAAAGGATTTTCTCACTTGAATTGTGCAAGTTGTATATGTGATATATTTCTTTGTGCACATGATTGTATCATGTTTGATGATACATTCTTGTTTGGTTTTGTGTAAAGTATTAAACCATGGTTAGTTAGTGATTAGGGTTTCATCTTATTCATTTATCTTTTTATTTTATTTATTTCAAAAGAAAAAGATAAAGAGAAATGAATGGTGGCTACTTTTGTTTTTAGTTGAAGATTCATGAAGCATTGACTTAGTCACCATTCTTGTCTCATGCCTAACCCTAACCACTCATCTAACCTAAGTTAAGTCTCTACACTAAACTATGGTTGAAGATATGATAAGTATTGTATTTTCTTTTCTATTTTTAATTAACTTATCATATCATCTTCTTCTTTCTTCATCTTCTTCTTCAATGAAGAAAGCTTGCTACTCCAATGGCAAGTCATGAAATCTAGTGAGAAATCCAAAACTAAAGTTTACCCACTTCCTATTTCTTCATCCTCTACCTCTTGCCAAGTAGTATAGGGTGTTTCCTTCACAAGTTTTTCCGACTTGGTGAAGTTGGAGCTTGTTCTAGCGATGCCTCGACGTAGATCATCTTCGGCATCGAACCGACGATCAAGCCCGCCCATTCTTCGATGATGCCGACGCTAGAGCCTAAGACATGATTTGGACAGCGAGGGGACTTCATTGCGGAGCCGTGGAGGTGGTGGACCGGATCTACAAAGGTTGTATATCCGTTCCCTTAGTTAAATTGTTAACTAGTTTGCTTGTTTCGCCTAAATATCTAGTAAACGATCCATAGTCGGGTTTATAGGCACCCGTAAAATTTGATTTGTGCATGTTTCATCACTTGTGAGACTTCACTAGAGTGCCTAGGAACCCTACACAATTTACATATGTGGGATCCCAATCCGGTATCTAATACCCAGGACGTACGGTGAAATGAGAAACAGTTCTCAATAACTAACACACCCGAAGAAGATACATCAACATACTTGTTCTTCGTTTGGGCGGCATGAGAATCCAGATATTCTCCTATTCACTGCTCAGTCTTATAACACTTATAAAAAAGAATGGGACCAAAGTTCCCCTGCTCAGTATAATAAGCGGGTTCAGTCAATACATCCATATTATTATCTTGATAATGGCCTGACATGGTCGCTACCTGGAGAGAGAGAGAGAGAGAGAGAGGAAAACACTTTAGCGTATGCTCTTGCAAGATAGATTGGTTATTATCTTATCTAATCAGGATGTATCCCACTGTTTTTATCAAATCTTCCTTCAAACCCTAAAAGGTAAGATTAGCCGGGATTAATTACACCCTACAATTTCGTCAATCTTTCAGCCAGATCAGTGTTAGTACTTGAGGGAGGTTCCCCGTGCTTTCGCATGGACCTAATTAAAATAAACCTCGTTTTCCCAGAGGCATAACCCCGTTAACACCTTTCTAGACACCTACTTGATCGGTTAATTGTCCTGTGTAAAATTCTCCCAGGAGTAACTCTTACTCGCAGTGGGTATCGGGATCCAACTATCTCATAGGAGGTATGCAATCTCATTGCAAATTTCAACACTTGAAATTCCCGATAATTCTTTTACCCCTAGCGTGCTATGACCTTGACGCATGCCAAACAACCCATAGTGCGCTAGTCAAGTTCAACCCGTACATTTCGTGATTGAATTAAACCCACCCGTACGACCCTTGACGCATGCCAAACAACGTTATACGAATACCCTAATCCAATCACATCTCATGCTACAGATAAGTAGTAATCAGCTACCGTACACTACGCCTTGACGCATTCCAAACTATCGTAGCACGAATACTAAATATTACTTATCTGAAATGACAGAGGGCTACGCAGGTTTTTCAGAAAACCATGAGCGTAATGAACTTGATATCGTTGTAGAAAGAAATGATTTTGAAAAAGGAGTGTTTTTGAGGCTTTTCTAGTTTCGCTAAAGAGGTCACTCCCGGTGAAGGGATCTCGGCTCTTTCCTCATCGAATAAGGTGCAGGGTATATCATATATACCACTATGCAAAGCAAGAACTATAGAAGCAATCAAAAACTAAACTGTGAGTTTGTAGCATCTGCCAGTTTTGCTAAAGAGGTCACTCCCAGTGAAGGGATCTCGGCTCTTTCCTCATCGAATAAGGTGCAGGGTATATCATATATACCGCTATGCAAAGCAAGAACTGTAGCTACCCTTTTTTATAAAGTTTTGATTCTACAACATCTTTTATCTTTCTTTTCTTTTATTAATCTCATTAATAAAATCCCATCAATTATGCTTCCTAAGCATCACAGAAGAAACGAAAGCAGTAATATTTATATATCAACATATATATAGTATAAGCATTCTTCTCAGGCAGTAATATGATCTCATCACAGAACATTGCAACAGAAGATAACATATGAAATATTGGATATACTAGGACGTCCGTGTTTTACATCGAGCCTGAATAAAACACGGATTTCACGGTCGCAATGAATAGCCAAACCCACATCCCTAGACCCCTACGAGAGCGGCAAGCAACTCTGCCAATTCTAGGGTTAGGAGACCCGGTCTCGACTCCTCGAGATGGCCTCCCACTGGACCCCAGAACCCGGTTACTTATGCTCCCCTCCTCGGGTCTACCTAATGCGGAAAAGTAAATAATATACAATAGTGACATCAATCTCAACCCGGAAGTGCCCTAATAAAAGAATATTACATACAAATGAATTTTACATGAATGAAAATAAAAACCCTCATCTCACATAAAAAAAAACCGGCTATTCAGAACACGACGATCCAATATAACATATCACAGCAACACATAATATCTCATATCATCAACGCAAGCAAGTATGCGTATCCCGATTGTCGTTGATGTATAGCAACGAAGCCGGCGATACACCACATACTACGCTTACAGTCACAGAAAAGAAAGTGTAAAACTACAACATTTGAAATCCACAATCACTTTAGACATCTTAAATCCGAAATATCACATACTTCGCATTTCATGCCTAACTATATGAATTCCACATATTGTATCACATTCCAGATAAATAGAAAAAGTTAAACTTTCCGATCGAATAATCAAACACCCAAGAATTCCCAAATAGCTCAACACTTGAGCGGAGTTCAAAAAATCCCAGAACATGTCACAGCCCCGATGAACCAGCCATAGAAGGGTCAAACCAACGCCTTACATGTGGCAACGCTAAACTACCACAAACCCAAGGGTTCAGTAGAAGTTTTGACGGTCACATAATCGATTTACGGTTACGTTCTTCTAGAGGGTCCACAGATATGCTTGCATGTTTTTCCGAAAGTTTTGAACTCAAGAAAAATTCAACACTTGAAAGTTTTTCATGTTGGGAAAAAGTGAGTTATTGATATCCGTTCGAACATTTTAACACGTTCTAAATTATCCGAAAAACTAAACGAAGTTAAACTTTCCGATTGAATCAACGAATACAAAAGATCTCCAGAAAACTCAACACTTGAGTAATATTAAAAATTCCCAGAAGTATATACTAATACCTATGGATTAACCCTTCAAATACGAGTCCCTAATTCCCAAGTACGGCCGCGGAACCACTGCGCAAAGCATGTTCTTGCCGCGGTTCTGCGGCGACTTAAGGGAATTAGGGGTTCGTATTTTACAGTAATCCTTAGAATCACCTGTTGAATTTTCTGAGTATTTTTAATACGGAAAAAATCAAATTTTTAAAAAATTTCCAGAGAGGGTCAAAATACGACGTTTCGGGGTTCGATCGGACTTTTAATTTCGTCTACACGTCGTCTAATGCTCTAGCTAGGCATTGATACCATTGTAGGGTTACTAGGCACTGTCACAAGGGTCTATAAGGCATCAACCATGCCCGATTTAAAATTTAGAAGTGCCGAACAACACAAAGCGAGGATCTTTGCTAGATTATTAGGGTTAACAAAGCATGTAAACAACTTTACATCTAAGAGAGAGGGATTACAACCTTTGTAGTCCGCTCCTTCGCTTCATTAGCTCCGAGTAGTAGTCCCTTCGCCGTGATCCATGATCTCCCACACTCAAGAGAGGCTCCATAAGCCGAACGATCCATGCTTGCTTGAAGTCTTCCTTTTCGAAGATGATCTACCTTGAAGAATCTTTAACTCAAGCTCTCACTTCTCTAATCAAGTATTAATGAAGTGAACACACTAATCTAATTAGCTAGATTAGATGAGGATGATGAAGTAGGAATTTGGCTCTCATTTGTTTTCATAATCTCACACTAATTCATCACAAAAGCGAAAGCTAGAAATCTTTTCAAGGAGGAAGAAGAAGATGAAGTCATTTTTGATGAATAATGAATTGTTACTATGCTTACAAAAGAACCTTAAGTTAATAATATCAAGTATTAACTCATGTAGAGAGTTTACTAAGGTTAAGGGTTTGGGTTGGGTTAAATAATATCTCCAAAATATCAACACATAGTATCTTTGCTTAAAACAAAACAAAAGCTTCTAGAAGCTTCAAGAAAAGTCTAACCCAAATCAAACCCTAACCATGTTTAATCTCCACGAATCATGTTGCATTTGTAAACATAACTTGTTACAATATTATATATCACATATATAATATATTTTTGTAACAAAAGAAAATAATACAATTAGCATATATCGCATATATATCAATGTATTATCCGGTGAGAAAATGAATCAATAAAGCGAGCCAATATTAGATAACGTAATGTAATATATCACATATATAATTATACATTAAATTATCGAATCAACACTTGATCCGACAATCCGGCTATATCGCATATAACCGACTAATATATCATGTACCGATTCATCGAATCAACACTTGATCCGATGACCCGGCTGATATCAAATATCGCGAGAATAGAATACGGTATCTCATATCGTATTATTCTCGATCCCGCACATATCACATATGTGCTCCTACTTCGTTTTGTCTGAGCCAAGAAAGATCTGTGTAGGACTCTAAAGAATTGTCAATACGCCGGTAGCAGGTGATGATCATATCAAACACCCACAAGCTGCAAGCGGTCAGCTAAACGTAACAGCCACCCAGGTATTGAACGATCAGAAGATCAACAAGCAAGCCTGTATATTCTCCTGTGAATCCAATCAGTAACACTACCATATAGTCCGGTCTCTTCGTCTGATATGTCGAATATCTATCTAGTGGTGGTAAACGTCAGACCCCAGTAACCGATAAGTCGTGTCGATGTGAGGCTCATAACAAGTCGAGAACCTACTGATAACACTTACCAGTAGAACTCTATATCAGCCCTGGCCAGGGACTTCCAGTTATAGCCAATCGAACACAGCACAACATCAACTCCCTATACCGGGAGAAACGAATCCCCTCCTATCGCTCATTGCCTCCATGTGATTCGGGACTGTACCCAAAAGCCACCATTTTGCATGCCCTCTTGGATGTGGTAAGGTGGAAATCAAAGCACAGTAGGAATCACACAAGACTCTATGACGATCTCGGGTCTACAGACTAACATGTACCAGTGTCACCGGAGAACTGCCATCTGACGTGCGGTATAATACCATCTGCGAGTTCTCGGCGAGTTCGTTCAGTGTACCCAGTCTCCACTGAGCACCTGTACACCATCTTTGATGTCAAACACCGATGGATATGGGATCATCCATTGCCCATCATATGGGTTAAGATGCGTATACGCTAGTCTACTCGGGTGTATCGATGCCCTGTCTCGACACACCCTCGACTAGGAACAGTTATAGGATATACTCGTTGACTACCCTGGCCCCACTAGTATGATCTCATCATAGTCCCAGTAGTCGAGTACATATCCAAGGGCTTTATCAACATGTGAGAGCAAGACAGTAAACTAATATAAGTCAACATGTTAAGACAAAGTGAAACCAAATAGCATACTATCATGTCGAGCAAGAAAGTCCTCTCTATATATATATCCAAGCATCCACTATAATATACATCATATGTACAATAATGGCCTCTAGGGCATATACATAACTAACAGTACGAGAACCCACCCCTCGCATGTATAGACATCAAACCACATACATCACTGTGTATGAGTCCCAAGAGCTCTGTAGTTCTTTCTCCGTGTTCGGTGAACAGAGTTTTGGTCATTTTCCTTTGAGACAAGACTGGCAAGTTTCACAGGATGAAAATTCGATCGGATTCAGATATCCATCCTTATGCAACTTACTTAGTCTTTTCTCACCGATATGACCAAGTCTACAATGCCACAAGTAGATTTGGTTCGTATCTGAACTCTTTCTCTTGCGTGTGTTTTGTATATTGAAGACTGTGTTTTGATTAAGAACATAGATACCATTACACAGTGTACCTTCTGTAACCAATACGTGATTAAGGTAAATGTTCATGATATTTCTATCTAGAACGAAATTATATCCATCTTTATTAAGTAAGGAAATTGATATGATGTTGCAAAGCATGGAAGGTACATAGTAGCGGTTGTTCAAAATCATAATATTGCCACTTGGCAATACTAGGTGATATTCACTGACGGCAGCAGCGTCAACTTGCGCTCCGTTCCCTAGTTTGAAGGACATATCACCCGGTCCAACCATCCTACTTTTTCTCAGTCCTTGTAATAAATTACAGATATGAGATTCTAATCCGGTATCTAGTACCCAAGAGGTAGGGTTGACCGAAAAATGGTTTTCTATAACAAATACACCCGAAGAAAATGCATTCGAATGCTTCTCCTTCAATAGGGTCATCTGGAAATTCCTTACAGCCCTCTTTCTTTTGCCCATATTGTTAGTGATATATGCCCCAGAGGCCATTATTGTATAGTACTGGATTATATATTACATTTTGGAAGCTTGAGATATACACATATATAGTAACAGTCTTTCTCAACATGATAGTATGCTATCTGGTTTGATTCTATATTAATATGTGTATATGTTACTTTTAACATATCGCTAATACATATTGATATAACCCTTAGGATTTTTGCTTGACTACCAGCGTTGTGATGGAAGTCACACTAGTAGGGGCTGGGTAGTCTATGAGTACATCCTTGAACTTGTCCCTAGTCGTAGAATTATCGAGACAGGGTATCAATACTCCAAAGTAGACTAATGTATACGCTTCTTATCCTCAGTCAAGGGAGGTGTCCTGTCCCGCAGCCATTGGTATACAGTACCAGAGATGGTATACGGTACCAGAGATAGTATACAGGTGCTCATTGGGTTATGAGTTACACTGGACAGACTCGCTGGGAACTGCTAGTTGGTATTATACCTATCATCAGTTAGCAGTTCCCCGGTGAAATGAGTACAGGTTAGTCCGTTGACTTGACATCACTATTCGTCTCGAGTGTGTTCCCACTGTACTTAGATTACTACCCCTACCACGGCTCAAATGAGTCGTGCAAACAGGTAGTGGTTGGGTGCAGTCCCGAAGCACTTGGAAGCAGTAGGGGTTAGAAGGGACTCGTCTCTCCCGATATTGGGAGTTGATATCGCGCTAAGTTCGGTTAGCCAATACACAATGTCCCTGGCCAGGGCAAGTGAGATTTACTGGTAAGTACGCCAGTAGTTTCTTAGGATGTATTGGGCTCTACACTGACACAACTTATTGCGCTATTAGGGCCTGACGTTTACCACCCCCTAGGCCAAATATGCGATACTCTTAGAAGAACAAATCGGACTGAACGGAGGTTGTCACGGATAGGCTCAGTAGGGGTTCGGATGAGTTCGCTCGTCGGCCTTATTTTCAACAGGTACCTAGGTAGCCGTTACGTACAGCTAGTGTCACTGACGGACTTGTGGTTAAACCCACTGCCAGCGTACTGTCGAGTCTTTAGAGTCCCACACAGAGGGTTTTCCTGGTTCAGGCGAAACGATGTAGAGGCCGTATGGTTTTACATGCAGGGTTCCGATCATATACGTGTACTGGCTACACGGATGTTGTTTGGACGGATAATACTAGTGGGTTTAGGATTAAGCCGGATTCTAGTATTATATTATTGGATTATTTTTATCTCTTTGTATTCTTATTTTTTGCAGTACGAATACGGGTGTATATATACGGTGAGGGCATTCTTGTAATTTTACAAGAGATGTTTCTAAAAGGGGACACCTCATTATTGGTTTTATCTATTTTTGGAAAATAGATTAATGAAGTGGAAAATGGAGATATTTGTGGCATGCGTGAAGCATGTCTAATTCTTTATTTTATTGGTTTACACTTACTATTCAAGCATGGCTACAATTTTCTATTGAAAATATTCCATGCTTGATGTGAGAAATGAATGAGCCATTCTTCACTAGCCTTAATCACTTGTTCATTTGTGTTTTCTCATTCTCTCTTCATTGTTCTTCTCCTTCTTTCTCAAAACCCTAACTCTCACATGTGCTATGAATCCTAGGGTCATTTGAGATAAAATACTCCAATTAACTCTCTACATCTCCTAAGCTATCTAGATTAGTGAACTAGGTACTTTAGTTACCTCGGTTTTTAGGTTGGAGCTTGAACCATACACTCTCGGGTGGATCATCTTCAACACGAGGAGGCCGACGACCGAGCTAGATCCGCACCTTCGAGGAGCTCAAGCAAAGGAGAAGAAGACCCGAAGGACTTATAACTTGGAGGTATAAACTCTTTCAAAGTAGTTTAAAACCTCTATATAGTTTAGCTAGTTAAGGTTTCCGAAAAGATCCTGTATGATAGGTCGATGTTGCAAGTCATAAAAATCGTTTTTATAAATTCCGCCTCCGCACAAACCGCATGAGGTGTGAGACATCGACTTACACATACTTGTGACAGTTGTCACAAGTTAGAGCCGAACCGACGTTCTCCATTCCTTTGTAACAAGCCGGTTCGGTGAAGTCTAACATTTTATTATCTTTATTAGGGCGTGACATGGTTGCTACCTGGAGAGAGAGAGAGAGAGAAAAGAAACACACAGCGTGCGTTCTTGCAAGATTAGATTGGTTTATTAGTTTATCTGATCAAGATGGCTCCCACTATTTCCTTAAAATTTCCTTCAAACCTTTAAAAGGAAAACTGGTCGAGATCATTCGCACCTCACAAGTTCGCTAACCGTTCAACCAGGTGGGTGTTGGTACTTCGAGGGAGGTTTTCCGTGCTCTCACACGGACCTAATTGAAATAAACCTCATTTCCGTAGAGACATAGCCCCGTTAACATTTTTCTAGACGCCTAATAGGTTAGCTAATTGTGAAGTGAAAAATATCTCCCAAGAGTAATCCTACTCATCAGTGGGATCGGGATCCAACCATCATTGCGTGATAAACTAGATGGAAGCCGCTCTAATTACCACACTCCAAAAGGTATGCAACACTAGCAAGTTTTCTGTATATTTGAAACTCCCGATGTGGTTTTTGCCCCTAATGATTGATGATCTTAACAAGGTCAACAAACCATAAACCTCTAGTCAAGTTCAACCAGTCATTTTCTTGATTGCATTAAACCCACCCGTATGTGCCCTTGACTGGGTCAACATGGCCGTACGACTGTCCTAACCAATCACATTATAATGCACAGAAAAGCACCACTTAGCTACCGTACACTACGCCTTGACTAGGTCAACAAACGCGGCACGAATACTAAATACTACTATTCTAAAATGACGGAGGGCTACAGCTGGTTTTTGGCGAAAAACCTTTAACGTAATGAACTTGTTATCATTGAAGGAACCAAGCAGTTTTGAAAAAGAGTGGTTTAAGCTCCGTTTTTGAAAACTAGTGGTTTTGAAGAAAACTAGGTAATCTATAGTAACATAAACTTTTTCTCAAGAGGTCACTCCCTGTGAAGGGATCTAGGCTCTTGCCTCCTTGAATGAGGTGCTGGATATTCCTAACCGAATACCACTATGCAAAACGAAAGAGTATGAATATAGTTTTTCGAAATTTGTTCCAACAACATCTTTTAGATTTCTTTTTCCTTGCATTAATCAAAATTAATGTGGTCCTATCAATTAATTCCCATCACACCAGAAAAGAACGAAAATAAAATGAACATATATGTCATCCGCATTCGCCACGGGGCCCCGTCATGCACCGTTAGGTTACTTAACTACCGGCAGAACGAAGGCAGGACTGGCGCAGATGCAAAACATATACAACATCTACTAGTATATATAAATATATATATATATAACCATTCATCTCAGGCATGATATATAAGCAACATCACTGAACAGCAATAAGCAACATAGAATAACAGATAATCAAGAAGCCCTGGGTATCATTTGAGCCGCAAATAAATCTCGACATTCCCCGGTCGTGTGGATAGCCCGTGCAATGAAAAACTTAGACCCCTACAAGCACGGAATGTTACCCGCTAATCCCGGAAGTGAGGCAACCCCAATCAACAAAGTGAATGGGCTACCCAGCACTCCACGGAACCCGGTAACCTGAGCACCCTTCCATGGGTCATCCTATACCCCCTACGAATGTGACGAATAGCCCGCCAATTCTATAGTAACGCCCCCTCCATCTCAACGCCATGAGATGCGGGCCCTTTGCCCTCTAAGACCCGGCTATTCGAGCACTCCTCCGTAGGGTAATCCTAGTGCAGAAAAAGAAAATATATATATATATACAAATGGTGACATCAACCTCAACCCAGCCATGCCCCAATAAAAGAATATATAAACTGGCAGAGACGGCAGTCCATATGTCGGACGCTCGCCCCCATAATAATGAATATACAAATGAATCTAAACTGTACAACTGCCATTGCACTAGGGGCTATCCAACATGACAATCCGAACAAGCCATCACAGATATAAACATCACAGCAGCATAAACAAGTATGTGCAACCCTGTCTAAATGGCATATAGCAAATAGACGACGTTTGAAAACATATACACCACATCACAGAAATCAACAATGCAAAAGTTTCAAGTTCTTAACTTTCCAAGTTGCCCCAAAGAAAAGATAACACTAAGTGAAATCTAGGGCAAAGAAAACAAGCCCAAAAATACCAATTTACAAAACCCAAGACACTGGATGAAAAAGAAGATTTAACATGAACAGTAAACCGCCAGAATTGAGGATTCTAGGGTTTTGGGCGGTTTTATCTTAGCCAAATGCCCTTATTTTCATCGTGTGTCATGTACACATCAAGAGTAAGCCTCTGTACTTGTTTAAAAAAAATTCAGAGACCAAAAAATTTTGTGGACAGAGAGTGGGTTTTGAAAGTCGGAATTTTTCGATTTTGAAACTAAAGCATCGTCTACTGCTGGTTTCTAATGTTTGGGTGGTTCTGATACCATGTTGGGATTCCTAGCGCCCTGGCCACTGGCCGCGGCCATTGCGGAACGAAAAACTTTCACTTTTAAAAACTTTGGCGCTAGAAAACACATCCTAAAATCTAACCAAATATCGAAACTAGCAAAATAGAGGAGTCTAGCTACTGTGAATGGGTGTTATACTTAACGACACATGTCTTCACTCCTCTTCTTAAGCTTCTTGAAGTTTCCTAGGTCAACCTTGCTTGATGGCCTTCTTAATCCTAGATGATCCACCAGAGAGTTTATAATCCAAGCTTAGTTTCACTAATGAAGCAACTTAGTAACCTAGTTTGCTAATCTAGGTTACTAAGGAGATGTAGTGAGTTTTCTAATGTATTTCTATCTCTCTTCCTCCCTTGATTCTCAACTCATAAGGTGGTAGGGAGGAAGATGAAGAAGGAGGAGGGAAAACTCAAGAAAGGCTAGAGAGGAGAGAGAAGCTCATGGTGAGAAATGAGATCAAAACTTTTGTGAAAAAAATGAACCATGGTTTTGTATATCTCAATTTTTCAATATAAAATCACAGCCATGCTTGAATAGTTTGTACAAATGAATATTCAATTCATTTGTCAACACTATTGAAGCATAGTTCTCACCATGCTCACATTAACTACCTTCATACCTCATTTTCATTTAAAAGAATAAATGGATAAATCAAAATGAGGTGTCCACCTTCAAGAATATTTTCCGTATAAATACGAAATACAATCTACCGTATATACATACCCGTATTCGTACCAAAATACGAATACCAAAGAGATAGAATAATACTACTAATATAATACTAGCATTAAATCAATATCTGATTTAACAAACTAGCTTAATCCTGAGCCCGGTAGTATCATCAACCGTCCGATCGAAAACCTAGATAACACTAGAATATACATATCGAAATATGTATATGTAAATTATTAAATCAATACATGATTTAATAATCCATCTTAATTCTAAGCCGGCTAGTATTATCATTCGATCGGAACCCTACCCGTATAAACATACGACCACCACGTCGTTTCGCCTAAACCAGAGAAACCCTTTGTATGGGACTCTAAAGACTCGACGATACGTTTGCAGTGAGTTTAACCACAAGCACGTCAGCGGCACTGTTTATCGCCGGAAGCCGGGAAGACTGAACGTCTTGCCTGAATCTGGGGGCAGATGCTAATGGGTGTTATCCATCCACCTCACCGAAGATGCCAAGTTGATTTTTGGCCCATGTATCGAAGGTTTAAACGGATGCGGCCGATGTAGCAGACTTCGTCAGATTCCCCCTCGTTTGAGGAGTTTTTGATTGTGGGGACGCTCTTCCCTGCAGGCGCAAGCCCCTGCAGTTAATTACGCTACCGCATCGCGGTAACAACTTTCTCCTTCTCCATATGGTCACTTCGTGTCGTGGGCGTTTTTTTTTGTGTTTGGTTTCCTGTGGATTGTATATGGAGACTAAGTTATGTTGTCTCCCGCAGGGCGTGGACTAGTCCAAATCCATATCTTTCTTAGATTTTGGTTTGGGGGGTTGTGTTTAAGGATACGTTAGCCTTATTTGAGGCTAAGATCAACTTAAACGTTTGTTAAGGACACGTTAGTCTAATTGTAGACTAAGATCAACTTAACAAAATCGTTTAGATCCGACAAGAGAGCAATTGGGCTCTATTGTTTAGTTTAATGACATTGCGGTCAATAATTAGTTTAAGAACATTACGGTCCAATGTTAGTTTTAAGACATCACGGTCGAAGTTAAGGATATCATAGTCCATGAGTTTAGGGACCTCACAGTCCGGTGTTAGTTTTAAGACATCACGGTCAAGGTTAAGGACATCATAGTCCATGAATTTAAGGACTCCACAGTCCGATATTAGTTTTAAGATATCACGGTCGAGATTAAGGACATCATAGTCTGTGGATTTAAGGACTCCACAGTCTGACATTAGTTTTAAGACATCACGGTCAAGGTTAAGGACATCATAGTCCGTGGATTTAAGGACTCCACAGTCCGATATTAGTTTTAAGACATCACGGTCGAAGTTAAGGACATCATAGTCCATGAGTTTAAGGACCTCATAGTCCGTAAAATGTGTGGTCGTCGGGACCCGTCACCTCTTTGAAGACGTTGAGGAATTACAACGACAAATATCAAAGGAGTGAAGAGATGTACCCTTGAACCGGGGTGATTTGGTTGAAAGAGCAGATGTGCTCAGATCAAAATAAGTTGAGGACATATGGCCAGAATTGGGTTAAGTCCAATTAAAATGTTTTGACATTTTATTTCTGTTCTGGCTATTAAGACTTTATTTGGGCTCGGCCCTTTCTAATAATGCCAAGCATTGGGCTCTGTCATTTTGTCTGGTATTAAATGCATAGCATTTATCAGGAACAAAGTGGTGTTCTGACAGTGGGCCACATGGCGCGTCAGGCGCTTTGCGCCAATTAAAGAGCGCATTGCGCTAGCGCACGCGAAGGTGACACGTGTCGCGCTCAGCGCTAAGCGCCGGTTCATTAGCGCACTTGCGCTTTCCATCTATGAGCGCTTTGCGCTAGTCTGTTGGCGCGCCAGCGAGCGACACATGGCGCGCTTGGCGCTGAGCGCCAGTTTATGAGCGCGGCGCTCTGTTTCAGGAGCGCAAAGCGCAGATTGTGTCTCTGGTTGACACGTGGCAAGTTCTGGCACTGTGCGCCGGTCCAATGAGCGCAAGGGCGCAGTTCATGAGTGTAAGGCACTTTTCAATAGCGCAAAGCGCATCTGATCGATTTTAAGCTCATAGAACAACTTTTACGTTCTTCTAAGGAGGCTTTACCTCAAGATCCAAGAACAAAGTTTCTTATTTTGATAAAAGGCTCTGCCTTTATAGATCAAAAAATCTGTTAGTGAAGTATTTTACTTCTTTTATTTTATTTTTTTATAATTAGATCTTTTGATCTTTCTTCTTATCATCAAAGACCTTAGTCTTTTTAGAAGAGGGTTCTTATTTTATGAGATGATTTCATCTCTGTTTTTCAAGAACATAGTTCTTTTTTTTTACCTTGAATATGAAGAACACTCTTCTTTTTCTTAAGAGCTCGCTCTTTTTTGCAGAGGGTTTTTCTCTCTGTTCTTCTGTATTCTCTCTCCTCTTTAGACTTGAAGTCTAGGATTCTTTATATTGGGCCAATTGATTTGTTAAATCAGTTTTAAGAGATCTTGCTCTGATTGATTTAGGAATATTTCCCACCGTTGGATCTTTGATCCTAAGGCTTCTGTTTTACAGAAGATAATTTTCTTGTTTTAATAAGATTGAGAAATCTTTCCATGCAGAATTTGTTCTGTCTTTGGTAATTTATTATTTACCATTGGATCGTTGATCCAACGGTGCTTAAAGCACAATCTTGTTATTTGGAAAGATTTTGAGGAATTTTTTCTTAACAAAATTTAATTCTAGTTAATTAATGATTTATCATTATTATTAGATCCTTTGATCTAACGGTAGGAATTTTTAATTACGGAGCTAGCACACCTTGCGCTAGCGCACCTACGTTCGACACGTGGCGCGCAGCGCAGAGCGCAACTGTGCTAGCGCACCCGTACTTGACACGTGGCGCGCAGCGCAGAGCGCAGCGCAACTGCGCTAGCGCACCTTTGTTAGACACGTGGCGCGCAGCGCAGAGCGCAGCGCAACTGCGCTAGCGCACCTTTGTTAGACACGTGGCGCGCAGCGCAGAAAGCAGCGTAACTGTGCTAGCGCACCTGTGTTCGACACGTGGCGCGCAGCGCAGAGCGCTGGATCTGAAGCGTTGCTTCAACTTTTAAATTTTGAATTTCAAAACAGAGCTTTGCTCTGATTGGGGGTGTGCTGCCTAGGGCGCAGCGCTCCTGGCGCTGGAGTGTCTTCTTTTGACACGTGGCACGCAGCGCACAACGCACAGGATCCGAAGCGTTGCTTCAATTTTTGAATTTTGAAATTCAAAACAGAGCTTTGCTCTGATTGGGGGAAACAAATGTCCTCCCCCCCACTATTGCGGTCACGTGGCGCACACGTGAGTGCAGCGGTGGCAACATCTGATCCCTTGGATCAACTCAAAAGTTGAGGAGGCGGTTCAGTGCCTATAAATAGGATCTTTGGTCCTCAGATGATTTCCATCTTCTTCTTAAGAATTTTTATTCAGAGCCTTGCTCTTCTGTTCAAGAACTTTCAAGAGTTAGAACTTTACCAAACTTAGGTAAAATTAAATTAATTTTAATAAATTGGGGTTTTTACCTATTAACAGAGCCTTGCTCTTAATAGATCTTTGATCTAAAGAAAACCCCTTTAGGGTTTTACTAGCAGAGCTTTGCTCCATAGGTCTAAAGAGATCTGAAGAGAACCCTATTAGGGTTCCATTAATAGAGCTCTGCTCTCTAAAAGGATTTTACTTATGATTTCTTAATTCATTAATGGAGCTTTGCTCCTTTCAAATCATATAGAAGAACTCTTAAGAGATTTTTTTTTAAGATTAAAGATGGAATTTTATTTTTTGATGAATTATATCATCATCTCAGAGCCAAGCTCTCAATGTTCTCGGGGGATTTCTTTAACTTCTCCTCATAATTGATTTTGACGGGTGTCACTCCTGTCTGCAGAGCATTGCTCTCGAGGAGTTTACTTCCCTGTGCCTGTTTTGAATGAGAAATTATTTAATCAATCTGTCTGCTAATTTTGTTGATTTTCTTTTACAGGAGCAATGGACGCTCACATGTATGATCTCGACGAGATTATCTCTTACGGAGTCATCCGCTCACTCGGCCATTCTCAGAATCGAGAATTCACAAACGCTGAGTGTGCCGAAATTATGAGTCGCTTTGACGCATACAATGATCAACTGCTTCCTCGGCGTTCCCCTCTCCTGAAGCTTATTGTGGGAGCGATCTGGGAAGCGCTTCCTCTATTCTGTACCGATGTGCCGCTTAAGGCATTGGATGCCGCTAAGGATAAGGTGCACTCGGTGTATCTGATGAGCCTAATCTCAAAGAGAAAGCGAGACAATCTTGTCGATCTCCTGCACTAGGCTTTTCAACAGTCGGCCATACTTGCTGCCTATCGGAGGGTGGAGGACATCCGTGGGGATCCCGACGCTTGTGATCGCGAAAGAAAGCACACTAAGATGGTTCGCCAGGCCTGGAAAATTCTGGACAAAGTCACTTTTGAGTTCCTCAATCCATGCCCTGGATCGGAGGTTTTGCCATTGTAATTATTTAGATAATGTCTTTGTTTATTGTTTTTATAATTGTAAGAACCTTTTTGCAATATGAATGGCAAATTTCTCATTTTAGCTTGTTTTATTTCATGTTCTGAATCTTTTGCACATGCATGAATGGGTGTGCCTCGAACTCTTAATTAAATGCAGATCAGCTGTTCTCCTTGTTGCTTTCTTCTCTTTGCTGTGTTGTTGCCATATGATTTTAGCGAGTGCGATCTGTAGGTAGCATATAGCTGTCAATCTTGGATTCTTTGTAGGGCGGTGGTGGCTTAGAAAATAGGGTTAGAATCTGTCACCTAAGACTTTTCAACTTTATGAGCCATGAGGGTCTCATAAAGAATTTTCTCCCTTCCGGTCGAGAGGATCCCGTAGGTGTAATTTCTCCTTAAGAATCGTGAGGATTCCCAAGGGCGTTTTCTCTTGAAAGTCGTAAGGATCTCACAAGAGAATTTACTTCCTCACGAGTCGTGAGGACCCGCAAGTGATGGGTGAAGTTGTCCTTATCCGCATTTCACGGAGTTAAGGGTTGCTCTGGATGCTTCCCACGGGTTCACTGCCGTGTTTGGCGAGGACCAGGCTCCGCTCTGGACGTTTTCCAGGATACCGTAGTTTAAAGACATTGCGGTCGAGGTTAAGGACTTTATAGTCCGTGGATTTAAGGACTCCACAGTCCGTTGTTAGTTTTAAGACATCACGGTCGAGGTTAAGGACATCATAGTCCATGAGTTTAAGGACCTCACAGTCCAATATTAGTTTTAAGACATCACGGTCGAGGTTAAGGACATCATAGTCTATGAGTTTAAGGACCTCACAGTCCGATGTTAGTTTTAAGACATCACGGTCGAGGTTAAGGACATCATAGTCCGTGAATTTAAGGACTCCACAGTCTAATGTTAGTTTTAAGACATCACGGTCGAGGTTAAGGACATCATAGTCCGTGGATTTAAGGACCTCTCAGTCCAATGTTAGTTTTAAGACATCACGGTCGAGGTTAAGGACATCACAGTCCATGAGTTTAAGGACCTCACAGTCCGATGTTAGTTTTAAGACATTACGGTCGAAGTTAAGGACATCATAGTCCATAGGTTTAAGGACCCCACAGTCCGTGAAATGTGTGGTTGTCGGGACCCGTCACCTCTTTGAAGACGTTGAGGAATTACAACGACAAATATCAAAGGAGTGAAGAGATGTACCCTTGAACCAAGGTAAAATTAGTTTAAGGACATTACGGTCCATTGTTAGTTTTATGACATCACGGTCGAGGTTAAGGACATCATAGTTTGTGAGTTTAAGGACCCACAGTCCGATGTTAGTTTTAAGACATCACGGTCGAGGTTAAGGACATCATAGTCCATGGATTTAAGGACTCCACAGTCCGATGTTTGCTCTGGATGCTTCCCACGGGTTCACTGCCGTGTTCGGCGAGGACCAGGCTCCGCTCTGGACGTTTTCCACGGGGTCAGAAGTAACATAATCCGCGTTCCACGTAGCCAGGAATTTTGCTCTAGATGCTTCCCATGAGTTCACTGCCGTGTTCGGCGAGGACTAGGCTCCGCTCTGGATACTTCACACGGGTTCACTGCCGTGCTCTGCGAGGACCAGGATCCGCTCTGGACGTTTTCCACGGGGTCAGAAGTGACATAATCCGAGTTCCACGTAGCCAGGAATTTTGCTCTAGATGCTTCCCACGGGTTCACTGTCGTGTTCGGCGAGGACTAGGCTCTGCTCTGGATGCTTCACACGGGTTCACTGCCGTGCTCTGCGAGGACCAGGATCCGCTCTGGACGTTTTCCACGGGGTCAGAAGTGACATAATCCGCGTTCCACGTAGCCAGGAATTTTGCTCTGGATGCTTCCCACGGGTTCACTGCCGTGTTCGGCGAGGACCAGGCTCCGCTCTGGATGCTTCACACGGGTTCACTGCCGTGCTCTACGAGGACCAGGATCCGCTCTGGACATTTTCCACTGGGTCAGAAGTGACATAATCCGCATTCCACGTAGCCAGGAATTTTGCTCTGGATGCTTCCCACGGGTTCACTGCCGTGTTCGGCGAGGACCAGGCTCCGCTCTGGATGCTTCACACGGGTTCACTTCCGTTCTCTGCGAGGACCAGGATCCGCTCTGGACGTTTTCCACGGGGTCAGAAGTGACATAATCTGCGTTCCACATAGCCAGGAATTTTGCTCTGGATGCTTCCCACGGGTTCATTGCCGTGTTCGGCGAGGACCAGGCTCCGCTCTGGATGCTTCACACGGGTTCAGTGCCATGCTCTGCGAAGACCAGGATCCGCTCTGGACATTTTCCACGGGTCAGAAGTGACATAATCCGCATTCCACGTAGCCAGGAATTTTGCTCTGGATGCTTCCCACGGGTTCATTGCCGTGTTCGGCGAGGACCAGGCTCCGCTCTGGATGCTTCACACGGGTTCACTGCCGTGCTCTGCGAGGACCAGGATCCGTTCTGGACGTTTTCCACGGGGTCAGAAGTGACATAATCCGCGTTCCACTTAGCCAGAAATTTTGCTTTGGATGCTTCACATGGGTTCACTGCCGTGTTCGGCGAGGACCAGGCTCCGCTCTGGATGCTTCACACGGGTTCACTGCCGTGCTCTGCGAGGACCAAGATCCGCTCTGGACGTTTACCACGGGGTCAGAAGAGACATAATCCACGTTCCACGTAGCCAGGAATTTTGCTCTGGATGCTTCCCACGGGTTCATTGCCGTGTTCAGCGAGGACCAGGCTCCGCTCTGGATGCTTCACACGGGTTCACTGTCGTGCTCTGCGAGGACCAGGATCCGCTCTGGATGTTTTCCACGGGGTCAGAAGTGACATAATCCGCATTCCACGTAGCCAGGAAGGGTTGACTTTATCCGCATTTCACGGAGTCGGAATTTGACACTCGGTCATCTATACACCGCCGAGTCATGGAACTGGGAGTTGCCGCTATTCCGCTTTACTTGATGTTTTGTCTGCTGCAATGAGACGAACGTCGAGATGATCTCTAGGCTATCTGTGAACCGTTGAAATTTGGCTTCTTCTTATGATGAAACCCGGGGAGGAGGAGTGTGACTCCCTCTTCGTTTGCGCCCCTGGATTGTATACAGGGATTGATGTGATATCACCTGTAGGGCATAAATTTCATTTTTATTTTTCAATTCTTTCCGCGATGCTCTATCATTTCAGCTTTTATATCGTGAAGGTCGCGATTGCCCAATCATTTCGGCTATTTTTCGCGGTGCCCAATCATTTTGGCTATTTATTTTATTTTTATTCGCTGCTTTTTATTGTGAGTTGCCCAATCATTTCGGCTATTTTGCATGCATACATTTTTTACTTGCTGCTTCTGTTGCAAGTTGCCCCATCATTTCGGCTATTTCGTATGCATGTGTGGCTTGCTAGCTTTTCGCTGCAAGCTTGGGATTAGACACCGATTTCGGCATCAGCACCGCTACAACTGGAATATTGCCAGGAGAGAATCATCATTTGCCTCTGTCGATATCGAACAAAGGTGGCTTAGCGAACATGGTTAGGATCCTATCGACTAAGGCTTTTGACTTCATGAGCCGTAAGGGTCTCACAAAGGTATTTCTCCCTGCGAGTCGTGAGGATCTCGTAGGTGTGTTTTCTCCTTAGGAATCGTGAGGACTCCTAAGTGTATGTTCTCTTATAAGTCGTAAGGATCTTACAAGAGAGTTTTCCCCTTATAAGTTGAAAGGACTTACAAGGGTTGCTCTCCGTGCGAACATATCCCTAGTCACGGATGGGACTTAGTTAGGGAAATGTTTATTCGCGCCCGTGGATTGTATACAAGGGTCAGCATTGAGCCGCTTGTAGGGCGGTATTAGATGTTGTGGTGGCTGCTTAAGAACAGGTTCAGGTCCCTGTAGCTTAAGACTTTTGAATCTTATGAGCCGTGAGGGTCTCATAAGAGGATACTCCTTACGAGTCGTGAGGATCTCGTAAGTGTAATTTCTCCTTAGGAATCTTGGGGATCCCTAAGTGTGTTTCTCCCTTGTGAGTCGTAAGGATCTCACGCGGGTGATTTCTCCTTACAAGGTTGAGAGGACCTTGCAACTGTCTTTTAACGAGGTTGCGCTCTTTCGGGTTTTCACAAACACTCACCGGTAGCCCTGCTGTTTTTACTCACGGAGCCCTTTCGGGTTTTCATCCATGCCCACTTTGCTTATGGGTATACCGTTTTCCCTTTTTTTATTCTTTTCTTCTTCTTTTTTCAAACGAGGTTGCGCCCTTTCGGGTTTTCACAAGACTCGCCGGTAGCCCTGCTGTTTTTACTCACGGAACCCTTTCGGGTTTTCATCCATGCCCACTTTGCTTATGGACGTACCGTTTTCCTTTTTTTATTATTCTTTTTATTATTCTTTTTTTTTTGTATCGGCTTTGCGATGCTGCAATTCACTGTAGTTTCTCGACATCTCGGTCAACATCTAGTTTTAGGATATAGTGGTCCGTCGTTAGTTTAAGGACGTTTCGGTCCGCTGTTGGTTTAAGGACGTTTCGGTCCGCTGTTAGTTTAAGGACGTTTCGGTCCGTTGTTAGTTTAAGGACGTTTCGGTCCGTTGTAAAGTAAGCCGGTTACTACTTATAGAGTTTGGGCTTAGGAAGATAGCGAGCAGACATAGTCATCGTCATCTATCACTGACCTAGGCTGTGACTCGTTAGGCGTAGTATTTCTTCAGGAAGCGACCATTTATTGGCCTGAAGGGCCTTTCGCCATGCATGTCCATGAGTAGATAAGCTCCACCCTGGTAGACCTTATCTATGATGTACGGGCCTTCATAGTTCGGCTCGAACATCCCTCGTTTAGCACGATTGGGGATCATAGGTCTTTTGACTACTAGCACGAGTTCGCCCTGGCGGAATGTCCTCGGCCTGGTCAATCTTTCATATGAGCGCATCATCTATTCTTTATAAGCTTCCAGATTTTTCTGCGCCGGGAGCCAGGTTTCATCAAGGGCATCAAGCTCCTCAAGCCGAAGGTGAGCATTCTCTTCGTCCGTTAGCTCATAATGGACTGCCACTCGTAGAGAGGGTAACTCTATCTCGAGGGGGAGTACCGCTTTTGTACCGAATACCAACGCGTACGGTGTTGTGTTCGTGGCCGTCTTGAACGTAGTTCGATATGCCCAGAGAGCTTTAATCAGTCGAAAATACTGCATCTTTTAACCGGCAATTTCCCTATCATTTGCACTCATTTAGAAGTGTACGGTATTCATATTTCACATATTCGCAAATCAATCGTTAAATATCAGATTGCATGTGTTAGACTCTAAAACCGGCACTATAAAGAAAATTGACAGCATTTCATGGCATCGCATCATCCCTATATTGTGCAACACTTGTCTCAAGATTTGTGCAGGAAAATGCAGGATCAAAAGAGGCTGATAAAATGCACCAACTCCAAGTTTTGAGATCTGGTAGCAATATAGAAGGAACAATAAAATTCAACATGTCAGATAAAGCCCTAAACTTCAGTTAAAAGCATCACCAGAAGTTCCAAAGCCCAAGCTTCCAACATGGCCGCGGAACCGCGGCCGGAGCCATCTTGAGTCGCGGTTCCGCGGCCGTCTTGCCACTTCACCTCCTCAAATTCAGTGCATTATTTCTCTCTCGGGGCCAACACTACAGCAAGACATGTCAAATTCCAGAAGACTCCAAATACTTCTGCCAGATTAGCAAACTAGGGTTTCTAAGCTTAAACAACCCTAGCTTAAAGCCTAAGCTAAACTCCTAACAAACTCTTTCTAGAAGCTCCTCAACAAACTTTTGGAAGGAATTGTAATTTCAAATCTAGACCTAGGGTTTGGTTGTCTATAAATAGGAACCTAGACCTAGGGTTGAGGAATCGAAGGATTGAATCTAGAATCTAGAATCATTCAATCTTTACTTTTTCATTTTTACCCCTTTTCTCATCTTCTTCCACAAGTCTAGTGACAAGACTTGTGTGAAACCCTAACCCTAATTCCAATCCAAAAGCTAAGATCCCGAGTACCAAATCAAGCAAGAAGCCCTTCAACCTTTTATGAGCGGAGCCGATCTTCAACAGAGCAAGTGGTCCAAGCCGATCCACGACTCACGGAGAAAAGTGAAGCCAATTCAACAATCGAGTTCTTCCTCTTGTAGTTCTTGAGCGTCTGTAATGAAATTGTTGATATAAATAAAAGGTGAAATTCTTTTATCTTGTTTTCTTTAAATTCTTGCATCATGATTCGATCTGAATTTATAATTGTAGTTCTTGTTGTGATGTTTGAGTAATACTCCGCTCGTCGAGGAGTCGAGACAATCAATAAAATGATGATGTAACATATCTTAAAACGATTCTTGATTCCTACGAGTTTTGTAAACCCTAGCAAGTTCAAGAACCGACAACCTAGTTTCGTTGCGATGCTTTCTAGATTGTTATCGCTCGAAATTAGGGAGTTACGATCGTTTCTTAAAATTGCTAGAGGCTAGAATGTGAATGATATCGATGAAAGAACAAGGGTTAAATGATGAAACCCTAGTTTCACGAGAAAGCCCTAACTCTCGTAGATCATCATCGATCTAGTATCAATTCTTCGAAGGACAAGAACATGATATCTTGAGATTACATCACGTCTATAGATCCGATCGATTCCTGGGAGCCTCATTTAGATTCTTGATATTTGGTTTGGAAAAATCATCAAACTCTCAATTCTTGATTCTATCTTTTTCTTGTTATTAGATCTAGATTTTCTAATTCTTGAACTTCAAATATAAATCATGAATTGTTTGTTTTCTTTTCATTAAAGTTTCAATTCATCTAATTCGAAAGACGAACTATTACACTGTCCCTGTGGACGATCCACACTCACTTACAATCTACATCCGACACCGTAGTTGATTGCGGTCAAATATAATTCTTTGATTGTGAATTTTATTCAATTTTCTAAATACCGACACAAAGAAACTTATTCGTTTTATTCGATTTACACAGTCTTGAATTTTATAATTCAATCAAATGGCGTCGTTGCCGGGGATCATTTGATAAACACAAACCAAGAAATCAATTAAATCAAATGGCGCCGTTGCCGGGGATAGTGCGCTAATTGTTCGTATTTTGAAATTTGAGTTGAAAAATTTATTCCATTACAATTTTTTTTAGATCTAAATTCGTGCAAACACTAATACGAGTTGTGTGTTTTCTTGCGAGGAAATCTGGAATCATTGGAGCTGTGTAAAAAAATTTTGAAAATTCCAGAGAGCTTAGGAGACAATTAGGAACAGTACCAAAAATTTCATTGCAGTGATCACCTCAAGGGACCGCGATTCCGCGGCATTAGCGCTCATTTGCGGCGGATCCGCCGCGTGATGACGTCATCCCTGCACCAAAATTTCTCAGGTATCTTCTAACTTTCTTATCTTCTCCTAAATCTGCTCCAATTAACATTTTGTGCAGGTTTCTTTGCAAATAATCGCAGCGCCGCGCAAAAAGCAAAATTAAATTATGCGTGTTTTGATTCTTGGTTGTTTGCATAATTAATACGGAAAATTAAGGGGCAAAGACCAAATCCAGATTAGGTGGGGAGTTCATTACCCTTCCTAAGCCCCAAAAATCACAAACTTGCATCCGCATTTACCCTCATTAACTAAAAAATATTTAGAGATGACTCTAAGGACCGTCGCGCTCACTTAGGACAGAAGAAGGCCGTGGGTAATTCATTGCTTATCCGCGTTTTCTTGTGGTGTCTAAGGCAAGTGTGTCGAAGGCTAGTGGTTATTAATTAGGCCCACTACTTACGTAGTAGAGTACCTTCCCATTTACCTGGCACTTATCTGGCCACAGGGGGACAAAAAGGCAGTGGAGGATTTTATCCTGCGACTTGTCTTTTGGCAGTTAGGAGTGGTCTAGAGATTTGACCTAGGTGACCCCTAGAATTAGGGTTTTGTGTGTTGCATTTGTTGTGTTGCATCATATTTTCAAAAATCCGTCCAATTTTCAAAACAAACACCGCATTCATATCATTTCCCCTAATTATAAATTCACGCTGCCACTTGTACTAACCCTTTTTAGTGCAAGATAGGCTGGACAATGGGATTCTAGTGCATGTTCAGTCCGCATCCCCCGATCGACCCTAAAGTCGGTATTTCTACATTTACCCTTTCTTTACCCACTACCACACCCACATCGATGGATCCGTCTCCATCGAACTTCTTTTCCACTACCCTGCCGCCGTCTGTTGGTGCGCAGAATCCACCTCGCATCTCTCTCCAAGAGAGGTGCTATCCTACTCGAGGTCCCCTTTCCACCTGTCTTTCCATTCCACCAGCCAACGGGGAAAACTTTCAAATAAAACCCCAATACATCAACCTTCTACCAAAATTTCACGATCTCGAGTCTGAAAATGCATACGCCTTTATTAACAAATTTGAAAATGTATGTGCAATGATGGGTACTTCACAGTTGTCTGTGGATGCTTTGCGTCTTCGTCTTCTCCCATTTACCTTGTGCGATTTAGCCGAGAAGTGGCTATATAACACTACCGCACATTCCATTTTAAATTGGGACGAATTCATCAAAGCATTCCTTAAGAAATTCTACCCACATCAAAAGACAGCTCGAGTCCGTAGAGAAATCTATCAATTCACCCAGCTTCCAAATGAATCATTCTCAAAATGTCTTGAACGTCTCAAGGATCTGTTAGTCCAATGTCCATATCACGGCATCCCGAGATGGGAACTGTGCCGAATCATTTATGAGGGCATTACTCCTTACACAAGACAGACCCTTGAATCCATGTGTCAAGGCAATTTTATGACCAAAGATGATGGGGAAGCCTGGGAATTCCTAGAAAATTTTGCTGAAAAATCTTTACAGTGGGAGGGTATGAGTCAATCGTCTAGGGATAGCAATGATATTTCCATAGGAGTTAGAGCTGACATTGCAGCTATACACAAGAAACTCGAGACTATGGAAAACAAATTTTTAGCCGCCACCCTAAGTCAAATATCACTCTCCAAAACTGTATGTGGCTGCTGTTCTATTCCGTCTCACTAGACGGAAGAATGTCCGTTTCAAGGTCATGAGCATACCAATGCCGCATTTCAAAGACCTAGAAACGATCCATCTTCCTCCATATATGATCAGGGTTGGAGGAATCACCCTAACTTTGCTTGGAACCAATCCCAATCTCAAAACACGGTTCCAAACATGAATCATTTCCAAAGGGTCCCTCTACCACAACAGCAGCCACCACTTCAATTGAGTTAGCACCCCTTTCAATCACAAAACTTCCAAAATCCGGCCAACATTTTTTCACCGTCTAGTCCTTTGCAATTGACCGGTACAGATAATACCTCTGCACTAGCACAAACCTTGGATACTTTCATGAAACAATCCATCCAAGGGACGGCAAGTTTGCAATCTTCCATAGAGAATGTAATGAAGATCATTGTCTCTCAAAATGAGAATACCAAATCGATGGAAGCACAAATTGCACAACTAAAAGCCAAAATGAGTGCAAGAGAGAAAAGGAAACTTCCAGCTCAACCTTTACCCAATCCTGGCTATTCACATCTTGTGAATGCAACCACGTTGAGATCTGGAAGAGTGCTTGACAATCACGTTGGGGAAGAGTTTGATGATGCTGATAAATCAATCAATAACACCCCGGCTGAGACCTTCCCTCACACACACACTTCCAATTCTGAACCCAGTTCTTCTACCCCACCACCTTCTTCCGAGCCTATTCTTCGTTTCCAAAAAGGCTCGCCACTTCAGCCCACCTCTTCTACTCCTCCACGGACGATCCCCGCTTTTATTCTAGGATCGGTTCCATACACACTTCCTTCTCCTATGATGGACCCAGCGCTTATTGCTAAAGCACCTTATCCTAATCGGTTAAGGGCTAACACACCGAGTCCACATATGGAGAAGATTATGAACATTTTTAAGCAAGTTAACATCAACATCCCTCTCCTAGATGCTATCCAACAAGTTCCGTCCTATGCGAAAACTCTTAAGAACTTGTGCACTAGGAAGAACAAGACTCAAGTGCCCAAGAAGATATTCATGGCAAAAACAGTAGACACGGCTTTCCCCCAACAATTACCGAGGAAACGTAAGGATCCTGGATATCCTACTATTTCCATTTCTATCGGAGAAAAACACATCAACCGTGCTCTACTAGACCTTGGCGCTAGTGTTAACTTGCTTCCTTTCTCAGTCTATGAGCAACTAGGGATCGGAAAGTTGAAGCCAACCCATTGCACTCTCCAGATGGATGACCGATCAATCACCAAATCTAGGGGTGAACTGGAGGATGTGTTAATAAAAATCAGGGAATTTATATCCCCTGTGGACTTTATTGTAATTGATACACAGCCTGTAGCGAACCCACGGAATCAAATTCCGGTGATTTTAGGTCGCCCCTTTTTGGCCACTTCCAACGCTATAATCAACTGTCGTAATGGTTCTATGACCCTATCCTTCGGGAATAGGTCAATAGAGCTGAACATTTACAAGTTGGGAAGTGTACCCTCCGAACCTACTGCTCAGGTATGTTCTGTCGACTTAATGGATGTCGACAGCAGCGAATTTAATGATCCTCCTAATACCGATCTTGACTCTTTTCATACGTTGTTGTTTGACCCAACTATGTACCATACACATACGGACTCTTCCACCGAGATGTCCGGGTCAACAATTAACACTGATTATGAACTGTTCTTAGAGTCTGAAGATCACCCCGCACTTTGTAATGACATTATTCATCGGGGTATTGATGGAACTTTTGAGGAAATCTTCGCTGAAGAACTCGCATTTTTGAATGACACGGGTGTTGAGATGAATCATGTCCAAATCAATGAAATTGAACCTCCACCCCTTCTTCTGAATTGTAAAGAGAATGCGAGTAATCCATCACATTCACTGCATCGTCTCTCCAAAATGAGACGCACACACATTCTATTCCACCACTTAACCTTTCCCCACTTCTTCTTCCACCAACCAGAGCACTGCATTGATAAAATTTTCGAATGGTTGGTGTTGATATTCGGTCCCTGCAAAGCTTGGCATCGACCAATAATTCTTGACCCCCTCATGTGATTTTCAAAAGATTAACATTGCATAACTCAAGTTTGGGGGGGTATATTTTTCTGGCTCTTGAAAATAAATTTTTTACAAAATGATGAGCCAAAAATAAGTTTTGGGAAGTTCTTCACTTAAATATTTTGCCCCCAGTAATAAATTCATCCCAAGCTTACAGGTTTTTTGAGATCTAGCAGAAGGCAACAGTGAGGACACTGTTGAAAACAAGTTTGGGGGAGGTTTGTGCTTATTTTCGCATCATTTGCATATCATTTGCATAAGCACAAAACATTTTTTAAAAAAAACTATAAAATTTTTTTTAAAAATTCAAAATATAAAAATATTTTTGTACATAAATAAGATAATAAAAGTTTAGATAGTGAACAATTACATCCATGAGATTAGAAAAATTTAAGAAAACTAAGAAAATTAGAAGTTTTCTTATACGAACTAGTAATAAGTAGTTATGAGCCGTTGTCCCAAGGGTTAGTAAGATGAAGGAAGTCACTAATCTGAGGATAAAAATAAGTCTGAAAAATAGTTTCTATTCTGGAAGCCAAACATTTTGAACGTTGATACCCTGCTATTCGCACTTACACACGTCTTAAAGCCTGGGATAGTAGAGGATACCTTGAAATGCTCTTGTCTTAAAGCCAAAAGTATGAAGGAAATAAAAAAATGAAAAAATGAAAAATATATAAAATGGTGAGAAAAATGGACACTGGTCTTTGTTATCACCAAGGGCAATAAAAATGTATAGCGAGGGTGCCTCTTCACCTAGTGCCCTAAGGCCAACTGGTCTGGGAGTCACTGCTATGCCTGAGGTGGTGCAAGACGAGGAAAATACACCAAGTAAGCAAGCACAGGAGTAATCGGTCGGTTAGTACCTCAAGAAGTATTAACGGTCGCATGAAAGTGTGTGAGCAATCTCATCTAAATATTCATTAATTAAAAAGTACTGAGGCTGATAGGCAAGAGTATGATAGCTTGAATTGAATTCTCTGGGTGTAGGGATGTCCTTTACACACACGCAGGGTGATATGATCGATATTTTGGAAGAAAGATAGGAATGAAAAATAAGACGATGTTTTATTGAGGGAGGATGTGATTTCTAACATTTTTTCATGACCATTAAGATAGGACTCATGACAACCGAAAAGCTAGCTTAGTTGGAAACCCTAATTTTCAAGGCTTTTCTTCTACGATTCTTTTCTTTAAATGTAATATTCATGATCTTCCTTTTATTATTGGATTTTGTCGGTGCAATCCGCTGAAAACCCTCAGGAGACAACACTCCTCCTACTAGGGACACCTAGAGGTTTAAAGGCTTGTTGCACATGCTCAGTGCAATCGTGTTGCCTACGAAAGTGTGCTAGTTAGTTTTTCTCTTTCTTTATTTTTCTCCTTATCTTTTTAATAAAACAGTTCGCTCGAGATGATCGAAATTAAGTTTGGGGGAATTTGATCAGTCAAAAATACTGCATCTTTTAACCGGCAATTTCCCTATCATTTGCACTCATTTAGAAGTGTACGGTATTCATATATTAGCAAATCAGTCGTTAAATATCAGATTGCATGTGTTAGACTCTAAAACCGGCACTATAAAGAAAATCGACAGCATTTCAAGGCATCGCATCATCCCTATATTGTGCAACACTTGTCTCAAGATTTGTGCAGGAAAATGCAGGATCAAAAGAGGCTGATAAAATGCACCAACTCCAAGTTTTGAGATCTGGTAGCAATATAGAAGGAACAATAAAATTCAACATGTCAGATAAAGCCCTAAACTTCAGTTAAAAGCATCACCAGAAGTTTCAAAGCCCAAGCTTCCAACATGGCCGCGGAACCGCGGCCGGAGCCGGCTTGTGCCGCGGTTCCGCGGCCGTCTTTCCACTTCACCTCCTCAAATTCAGTGCATTATTTCTCTCTCAGGGCCAACACTACAGCAAGACATGTCAAATTCCAGAAGACTCTAGATATTTCTGCCAGATCAGCAAACTAGGGTTTCTAAGCTTATACAACCCTAGCTTAAAGCCTAAGCTAAACTCCTAACAAACTCTTTCTAGAAGCTGCTCAACAAACTTTTGGAAGGAATTGTAATTTCAAACCTAGACCTAGGGTTTGGTTGTCTATAAATAGGAACCTAGACCTAGGGTTGAGAAATCGAAGGATTGAATCTAGAATCTAGAATCATTCAATCTTTACTTTTTCATTTTTACCCCTTTTCTCATCTTCTTCCATAAGTCTAGTGACAAGACTTGTGTGAAACCCTAACCCTAATTCCAATCCAAAATCCAAGATCCCGAGTACCAAATCAAGCAAGAAGCCCTTCAACCTTTTATGAGCTGAGCCGATCTTCAACAGAGCAAGTGATCCAAGCCGATCCACGACTCACGGAGAAAAGCGAAGCCAATTCAACAATCGAGTTCTTCCTCTTGTAGTTCTTGAGCGTCTGTAATGAAATTGTTGATATAAATAAAAGGTGAAATTCTTTTATCTTGTTTTCTTTAAATTCTTGCATCATGATTCGATCTCAATTTATAATTGTAGTTCTTGTTGTGATGTTTGAGTAATACTCCGCTCGTCGAGGAGTCGAGACAATCAATAGAATGATGATGTAAAATATCTTAAAACGATTCTTGATTCCTACGAGTTTTGTAAACCCTAGCAAGTTCAAGAACCGACAACCTAGTTTCGTTGCGATGCTTTCTTGATTGTTATCGCTCGAAATTGGGGAGTTACGATCGTTTCTTGAAATTGCTAGAGGCTAGAATGTGAATGATATCGATGAAAGAATAAGGGTTAAATGATGAAATCCTAGTTTCACGAGAAAGCCCTAACTCTCGTAGATCATCATCGATCTAGTATCAATTCTTCGAAGGACAAGAACACGATATCTTGAGATTACATCACGTCTATAGATCCGATCGATTCCTGCGAGCCTCATTTAGATTCTTGATATTTGGTTTGGAAAAATCATCAAACTCTCAATTCTTGATTCTATCTTTTTCTTGTTATTAGATCTAGATTTTCTAATTCTTGAACTTCACATATAAATCATGAATTGTTTGTTTTCTTTTCATTAAAGTTTCAATTCATCTAATTCGAAAGACGAACTATTACACTGTCCCTGTAGACGATCCGCACTCACTTACAATCTACATCCGACACCGTAGTTGATTGCGGTCAAATATAATTCTTTGATTGTGAATTTTATTCAATTTTCTAAATACCGACACAAAGAAACTTATTCGTTTTATTCGATTTACACAGTCTTGAATTTTATAATTCAATCAAGCTTCATGCAGTCTCTCGTGCCAGTCCTTATTATTTCGGGACACCGTCTTTTTCACGATCTTTGTCAAGGTCTTGTTGAAAGCTTCAGCTAGACCGTTAGCTCGGGGATTATAGGCTGATGAATATCTCCAGTCTATGTTATGTTGTTGTGCGAAGCAGCTGATTTTATGGCTTCTGTAGGCTGGCCCGTTATCGGATATGATCCATCTCGGAGTTCCAAATCGATAAATGACGTGTGTCTTGAAGAAATGGAGGATATTCTCCGTCTTCACTTCCCTCAGCGGTACTGCTTCTGCCCATTTAGAGAAGTATTCAGTTGTCGCCAAAATGAATCGATGTCCTCTGGACGATGCTGGCTCGATGGGGTCGATTATGTCAGTTCCCCACATTTCGAACGGCCGGCTAGCCACTGTCGGGTGTAGTGGGTTTGGATGCTGGTGGATGAAGTCCCCATGGATCTGGCATGAGTGGCATTGCTTCGCATATTCGAAGCAGTCCTGAATCATCGTGGGCCAATAGTAACCCATCCGTTTGATGTTCAACTTCATCTTCGGCCCGGCTTGGTGAGAACCGCAGAGTCCGTCGTGAGTTTTCTGAATGACTCTCTTCGCCTCTTCAGGTCCCAGACATCTCAACCACAGAGAATCAAATGACCTCTTGTACAGAGTATCATTGACGAAGGCAAAAGATAGGGCTCGCTTCATGAGCTGATGTTTTGAAGACGCGTCTTCAAGTGTTCGACGGGATTTAAAGTAGTCTATAAAGACTTCTCTCCAGTCCTCGACCTTTTCTTGGTCGTTTACTTGTAGAGCCATTTGCTCGGTCGCTCCCTTTTCCTCGGATGATTCCGGAGATATTTCTGCAGGTGCGAGAACCCGATGGCTTTGCACAACGATCCTCACGTCATCGAGGTTCTCGTCGGCTAGTTCTTTAGCGAGCTTGGCTAATGCATCCGCTTTGCTATTTTCCGCACACAGTATGCTTTTGAGGGTGTAGGAAGGAATTTGGGTCAGCAGTTGCTGCACTCTCTCGCCGTACTTCACCAACTCTGGTTTGCACGTTTGGTAGTCGCCATTTACTTGACTGACGACTAGTTGGGAGTCTCCGTATATAAGCAGGTTTTCGATTCCCATGTAGATGGCGATCTCGAGACCTGCTATCAAAGCTTCGTATTTGGCTTCATTGTTCGTCCTCGGATCTGTCAAGGAGAAGGCGAAGCACATTATCCCTCCTTGTCGAGTTACGAAGATAAGGCCTACCCCGGATTTGATTATAGGGGTACTTTGTTTGCGCTTCTTCATGGAAGACGCTCCATCAAAATAAAGTTCCCATCGGGTGCCACTACCTTCAATCGTGTCAAACGCATGCTCGTCTGGCAGTTCGCAATTCAAAGGAGAATCGGCAGGTATTGGATGCTCAGCGAGGAAGTCGGCGATGGCTTGGCCTTTCACTGCCTTAAGAGGCTGATAAGTTATTGAGAACTCCATCAAGAGCAAGGCCCATTTAGCGAGCCGTCCCATCAATATGGCCTTAGACATCAAATACATGAGAGGATTCACCTTCGATATGAGACAGACTTCATGCGCCAACGCATAGTGCCTGAGTTTCGTTATTGCGAAGATCAACGCCAGGCAGTGTTTTTCGATGGGAGAATAATTGCTTTCTGCCCCGAGGAGAACTCGACTCAAGTATTAAATAGCTCTTTCTTTCCCTTGGTCGTTCTCTTGTGCCCATAGTGCACCTAAGGAACCTTCAAGGGCGGTTGTATACAGAATGAGAGGCTTTCCCTTGACCGGAGCAGCCAGCACTGGCGGGTTCTGCAGATACTGCTTGATTTTGTTGGAGATAGTGCCCTCATAGTCAATTATTGGATCGCAGGTACGTGATTGCAATGATTGGGGAGGACCTATACCGGTAGGACAGTCTTACTCGAGATGATAGTATGCTATCTGGTTTTCCTTTATCAGTCGTGTACATATTCAGGTGACTGATTACATGTTACACTTTGATAGAGCCCTTAGGATCTTGCTTTACTACCAACAGTATGATGGCGATCATATACGTGAGAGTTGAGTAGTTTATATGCATATCCTTAATTGTGGTCCCTAGTCGTGGGAGTTTCGAGACAGGGCATCGATACTCCGGAGTAGACTAGTGTATACAGTCGAGACCCCGACGAGGGGCGGTGGCCGGTCTCACAAGCCACTGGTGTCAGTTGGATCTCCTAAGATGTATACAGGTGCTCATTGGGTTATGAGTACACCGGACAGGACTCGTCGGGAATCTGCTAGTTGGTATTATACATATCGTCAGATAGCAGTTCCCTGGTGATATGTGTACAGGTTAGTTCATCGACCTGAGGTCGTCATTTGTCTTGTGTGAGTTCCCACTGTGCTTTGATTTCTACCCTACCACGGCTCAAATGAGTCGTGCAAACAGGTAGTTTTTGGGTACAGTCCCGAGCCATATGGAGGCACGTAAGCGGATCGGCAGGGGATTCGTCTCTCCCGGTATTGGGGGCGAGATCGTGCTGTGTCTAGGAGAGCCATTACACATAGCCCACGGCCGTGGCAGGAGATTTACTGGTAGGTACTCCAGTAGTATCTCAGGGTGTTATTAGGCTACACTCCGACACGACTTATACTGCTATTGGGGGTCTGACGTTACTAGCCCCCTAGGTAGATATGCGATACTCATTGACGAACGGACCGGACTGTATATACATTGTCACTGTTAGGCTCAGTAGGGTTTCCGGATGAGTTCGCTCATCGGCCTCCCTTGAGGTCAGTCCATGGGCAGCCGTTACGCATTGCTAGTGCCGCTGACGGTTTGTGGTTAAACCCACTGCCAGGGTACTGACGAGTCATTAGAGTCCCCCACAGACAGTTTTCCAAGTTCGGACGAAACGTTGTAGAGGCCGTATAGTTTTATGGCAGGGTTCGGAAAATGCACGTGTGTTTACGCACGTGTCAGTTTTCGGGCAGATGATACTGGTCGGCTTTGGTTTAAGCCGGATCCGAGTATTATATTGAGTAGATATAATATCTTTGTCTTAGTTGCATTTGTATTCGGTCGTAATACAAATGAGGGTATATTTATACAGTTACGGGATTATCCTGAAAGTCGTTTCAGGATCACTTTTGGAAGTTACCAGTTTTCAGTTTTCTATCAGCCGTCTTTTAACATTCGGTTAAAGACGGATTTATCTTTTCTTGAGATGAGTGTGGAAGTTTCTAGAAGCATCTAGATGAGGTGACTAGGTTAAATGGTGTTGTATTTTCATTGGTTGCTTTTTGTGTGTTCACACTTTGTGTTCACACTTGAGATATTTGTTTGTATTCACACTTGAGATATTTGTTTGTGTTCACACATGATATTTTCTTGTGGTCACCCCCCCTCTCCTACACTCACCCTCCTCCTCCCTATATATGGCCGGCCCCTTCCCCCTCTCTCTATCACTCTCTCACTTTGTAGAAAAAGATTATGATAGTTTTCGGTGTATGGAATTTCACAGCTCATTTCATTCCATCACCCGATTCCCACGGCAACTTCATTAACCGTTCGTCCATAGCTTTGGACGGAACGAGACAAAGTCTTCTACTCATTCTCTACATCATTCTTGGTCGTCTCTTTTAGCAAACTTGACGACCGAGTTGCCTCGAGTCAGAAGCGGGAGCCCGTTTAAAGAATCGTCGACGTGGTGCCACCTGGACGAGCAGATCGGAGATCGACGAGATCGGAGCAGCCGCAACGTAGCGTGGGATGATGGTTAAAGAACGAAGGACTCGGATCGTTCGGTATAACCTTTCTACACTCTTTACAGATTGTTAGTTTAGCAATAATGGCAGATCCGGGTTAAAGTATACGATAGCGCCAGTTAAAAAGTTTTTGTTCCGCATTTGGCGTCTGTAGACGGCCGGGGCGCTGCCGTAGACTTACAGTGGTATCAGAGACTCACCATTTTGCTTTACTAACTTGTGCTAACGCGTTTAAAACATCGATCGAACCGGAAATCAAAAACTGCAAAATTCAACTTCACAGTTTCTGTCGATTTTAAATGATGTCCTAAAATTATTCTACATATCACAGAAAGTTGTGCAGGGTTTTAGAAGCACACCGACCAAATTTGAGCACGTGATTCCACCAAACTGCCACGGAATCGCGGCCAAACCCATGGTTTGGCCGCGCATCCGCGGCCGTTCTATTGAATCAGTGCACCAAATTTGCACAGTGTCTTCTCTGTTGGAATTTGGGGTTTTTGGTATATATCTTTTGGGCCCAGATTTTGTTACTGTTCACCAGTTGTTCGTGGGGCCCACTTTGTGATATTTTGTCGATCGAAATTTAAACATGTTAGTTTACAGTGCTTACATTATATCTCCGACCGGGAATGTCATTTGATCGGTAAACCGCGTCTGATTGCTATAGTTCTTTTAGACGGGTTTGCGAACGTGACATTCGCGTTGATATTCTGTGTTGTGCTGTGATGTTGCGGATTTGTCGTGGTGGATAGCAGTGTGCAATGGTAGTGCAGTTTGGATTTATTTGTACATTTGATATTGCGGGGCGAGCGTCCAACATGTGGACTGCCGTCACTGCCTGTTGTATAATATTCTTTTGGGGTACGACCAGGTTGCGGTCGATGTGCCTGTTGTACTATTTTTCATTACTGTACTAGGTTTTGCCCCGCGACGGAGTGCACGGATAGCCGGGTTCTGGGGGGCAACGGGTCCGCATCTCATGGCTTTGAGAGGCAGAGGGGCCTTACTCTGGAATTGGCAGACTATTCGCCGCACTCGTAGGGGGTACAGGTTGACCCAAGGAGGGGTGCTCAAGCTACCGGATTCCGTGAAGTGCTGGGTGGTCCATTCACTTTGCTGTAGGGGGCTGCCTCGTTTCAGGTTTTGGCGGGTAACTTGCCGCACCCGTAGGGGTCTAGGTTTCATTGCACAGGCTATCCACACGACAGGGGAACGTCGGGTTTCAGCAGCGGCTCTGTGAAACCCGGGGATCCCAGATTATCTGTATTGTTCTGTGATGCTTATTACTTTTCTGTAATGTTGCATATTATCACGCCTGGAGGGATTATTGTATATTGGTTTATATACTATTAGATGTTGTATATGTTTTACACCCGCGCTAGTCTAGTCCCCGCTCTGTCGTTAGTTAAGTAACCTAACGGGTGATGATGGGACCCAGTGACGAATGCGGATGACATATACGTACATTTTATTTTCGTTCTTTTCTGGTGTGATTAATTGATGGGACTGCGTTGATTCTGATCAATGCAAAGTAAAACAAACCTGTTTGCAGTTGTTGGAACAAATTTAAAAGTGTTATTGCAAAGACGTTTCCTTTTGTTATGCATAGTGGTATTCAGTGGAATATCCTGCACCTCATTCGACGGGGCAAGGGCCGATATCCCTTCACCGGGACTAACCCCTTGGGCAGAAGTTTGCGTCAGGGTAATAACTTCACTATAGTTGATTACATGTTGTTTTTCACCGCGGGATTCAGTGGAATATCCTGCACCTTATTCCACGAGGAAAGAGCCGAGATCCCTTCACCGGGAATGACCTCTTTAGCAAAAGGTTTTCGCCTCTATATTTTAAAAAGCTATCAGGTTCCTTCAGCGATATCAAGTTCACTACGTTAAAGGTTTTTTCGCCAAAAACCAGCCGTAGCCCTCCGTCACTTCTTTTGGGTATTTAGTAGTATTCAAGCTATGCATTTTAGCCAAAGTTAAGGCATAGTGTTTGGTAGCTGCTGGGTATTCAATTGTTCCATAGATAGATGAGTTGGTTTGGGACAGTCGTTCTGCCGATTGGCCAAAGTAAGGGGCATGTGCGGGTGGGTTCAAATTTGACAAGATAGTGACGGGTAGAACTTGGCATGTGACTTATGACATTTTGACCAAAGCCAAGGTTATAAAAGCATGGGGCAAAAATCTTATCGGGAGTTTCTAAAGAAACTGAAACTTGCCAAGTATGCGCATACCTTCTGGAGTATGAGTAACGTGAATGCATTCCATCACGTTATCATGCGATGAGAGTTGGATCCCGATTCCCACTGATGAGTTGGTTTACTCTTCGGGTGATCCCGATTGATTCTTCTTTCAGGTTTGGAGGAGAATTTGACAGGACAGTGGGAGGTTTCCGGATTAGATAAAGTGATAACCATTCTGATCTAGGTTAGAGTGCACGCAGAGTGTTTCTTTTCTCTCTCTCTTTGGCAGCGACCTTTGACCGACCCTAGACTATGACTCAGTGACCAAGTTGACCGAACCTTCTTAAAATACTGGCTTTTGGATTGTCCGAGTTGCATAAGTCATTGCCACTCCTTCTTCTACTCTTTGAATTTCTCAGAACACCCGTATTACTACGGAAATCCACTTCCATTGGATAGATCCATCGTATGGTTATATACGAACTCGAAGGGACTTCTTCGAGGATGGATCCAGGTTCAAGAGAAATAAAATTGGTTTATTCAGTTGTCTTTTATTATCACCTTCTCTCAGGTTGCGAGGGCTCCTTGGTTTAGGAGGGTACACCTATTATGCTTACTGGATAGTCTTCTTCCAAACCATAGGCTGGTGCCGAAAGGTAGGGAATGAAGAAAACCAATTAGCCTAAGTAGGGTGTGCAGAAGGCAATAACTAAAGACAAAATAAAGGGATTAGAAAGAGGGCAAAGTAAATTGCGACTGTTATCATTCACGACCAAAACCGCGTACTTCATCGCCACTCCTATTTCACCTTTAAAGGAATAAGGTATTATTCAGTTGTCTTTTATCATCACCTTCTCTCAAGATATGAGTACTCCTTGGTTTAGGAGGGTACACCTATTATGCTTACTGGATAGTCTTCTTCCAAACCATAGGCTGGTGCCGAACGGTAGGGAAGGAAGAAAACCATTTAGCCTAACGATGGTGTACAGAAGGTAACGACTAAAGACAAATAAAGGGATTTGGAGAGATGGCAATGAAATATACGGTTAAAGTTATGAATTGGATTATGGAAGAGGCATTACTAGGAATACCAGGATACCCCGACGAAACATTTTCATGTTTCAGTGCATTGTTAAAGAAAAACTGTTTTCCCGATTAGATACTTACTCCAAGGGTATGTATTTACCAGGTTTCATTCTCATATCTGTATGGTTTTACAGATGATGAGTGGGAGTAAGTTATTGGGAATTAGGTGATTATCCTCATTATATCGGAATTTGTTGTAATTGGTGATATTTGAGGAAATCGCCAGGGTACAGTTTTCAACCTACGAAGCACAGGTTTTGAGTTATTTAACTCAGCGGACTTATACAAAGTATTGTATGTTGTCCAGTGTCCATCAGGACAAAGGGGTAGGTCCTCGTACTTTGTTCTGTTTACTTATAACTTCTCTAGTTTTTAGACAAGTGTTTAGTAGAAATACAAGGTCTAAGTTTTGAGAAGTTGTGGGTATAAGAATAAAGTAGAGAACCAGGTGTCACAAGTATCGGGATTTTTCAAAGAGATCGAAGATGTAGATTCTTGTGTTTGGTATTCAGATGATAGTAATGATTTTGAGAAACTAGTTTCTCTTTCAGGTTACTCATAATTGGAAGGATTCCTAAGTTGAGTAATGCTGATTAGTCTCTTTCCATTAAGTTGATATGCACTGGAGACAGCTGCATGATTGAATATGGTTCCAATTAAATAAGTGCCAAAGTTTCTATGTTATAGAATAGTTCGTACCTTAAAAGATGTTAAGGTACGGGGAGTTGTCCAGCTTATGCTTAAAACCAGACACTGGATAACTCAGGGCACGTTTCTGTAATGGCTGTTTGTGGGTTGACCCTGGCTATGACGAGGGTTGATATTCTACCATTTGGAAGATCAATAGTGATATTGTTCTTGACTCGCTACAGTTTTAGTAAAATGGATCTTTTTCAGAAAACAGTAGTGGGAGTATGGTAGAACTGGAAGTGATTCCAGAACCGCGAACGATTATGGAAAATTTAATAGGACCTATATATTCAGTCAGGTTTGACATTCCATTAGCCACTCCGCAGATATGGTGGGTAACCTCAGACACCCGAAAGGTACTTCGGTAGCCTCAAGGACGGTGACAGGGAGGTTCTTATCTACCCAGACTTGACACTACTGTTGTTCCAGACTATGAGACCAGGCAGGAGGATAAGTATAGCGTCGTTCTAAACTAGCTTTAGAAGTGCACGTGTATATTATTCTGCCAGAGGGTTGTCGTAGTCAGTGGGAGCAGCGGAAGTATAGTGGGCAAGTAGCTTATGTCTATTTATAGACTAGAGCAGTTATAGCGGAGATAGATCATCTAATTTTTATGTGACAGTCATGGGTTTGACTTCATCAGAATAGGGGATGGATCTGTTAAGAAGGTAGTAGGGTGTGATGTCATGGTATCTGGATGACATACACAGAGTAGGAAGTAAAATTCCTATACTACGATCGGTTGTACTGTGGTCGTCACACAGTTGTTTCTCCAGACAGGATATGGATATAATATTTGACATTCTGGTTTCTGGATCTATGGTTTTAGATCTAGATTTGGGTAGTTTCCCAATGTGGGTACTTTGACAGATATTCTAATGGTTTTTAGAATAGTTGACTCCTAGCATGGTGGTGTACCTGGAGGTGATGGAGTCACCCTCTCTAAAGGTGTCGTATAGACTAAAGGGGAGAGGGCTGTGCATGATTGGCAGATCACTTGCTTAGGCAATTGAGTCAATCGTGAGGTGTCAAGTACCACACCAGATGTTGTTTTTGCACTAGATGCGATAAGTTTGTATTAATCCAATCCTGGAGAGACATAAGGAAGCAGTTTTAGAATATAAGTGGATGTTCTACGGATTTGATGACGGCAGCCTCCTTCGGGAGACGATTATCATTCCAGACTTCAAAGGTGACATGGATGACAGAATCTGTAGGGTGTTTTTTCGTCACCCCATTGAGATGGGAATACGCGCACGCTTGTCAGGCGTACTACAGATTCCCCCTGCCTAGGGTAGGCCGGGGTTTAATGATTGTGGGGATCCGAATCTCCGGCAGCCGCGGACTAAGCTGCCGTTAATTACCCCTCGCCTTTGGGGCGAGGGAACCTCCGATTAACGGGTTAAATTGGTCATGCGAATTCAATGTGCAGTGTACGTGTGTTCTGTTCTGAAAGGGGGGTTTTGGATATATCGGGAGCCACGCAGAGTTTTTACGGGGGTCCCGCTACCCGGATAGCGGGCTGGGGGTCAAGGGGGCTAGCAGCCCCCTTGCGGGGTTCGGGGCAGCGCCCCGGCCCGAAAATTTTTTGGAGGGGGAGAATGTTGCAGAGTATGTGTATGTGTACATTTGTATACAAATGTATATATATGTGTATATACATAAAAAAAAGGGGGAAAAGGCATCCAAGGGATGCGTGGGGCAGCACCTTGGGTGCTGTGCGCAGGTGCGCAAGCGCGCGCGCCACGTGTCGGCACGCGGGCGCCTTGCGCACTTGCGCAGGTGCGCAAGCGCGCGCGCCACGTGCCGGCACGCGGGCGCCTTGCGCCCTTGCGCACTTGCGCAGGTGCGCAAGCGCGCGCGCCACGTGCCGGCACGCGGGCGCCTTGCGCACTTGCGCAGGTGCGCAAGCGTGCGCGCCACGTGCCGGCACGCGGGCGCCTTGCGCCCTTGCGCAAGCGCGCAGGTGCGCAAGCGCGCGCGCCACGTGTCGGCACGCTGGCGCCTTGCGCACTTGCGCTGCGCGCCGGAGAGGCACAAGAGGCTTTTAGCCTAAGAACAGAAGCTGTGCTTCAGAAATGAAATATTTATTATGTAAATATGTATGGAGTTAAACTCCTATGATGTTTTGAAGCTGATAAAGGGGGTTCTTCTTCTTCCTCCTGTTGTTTGGCCGGATCTTGAAGATCAAGAAGTAGGAGATTTTAAAAATCACTCATTTTTGAGATCTGATGGGAGATCTGAGTTCCCCTTTGTGGGTTTTGTGGTGGAAAACCACTTAGTTTTGGAAAAGAAAGAGTAAAACTCTTGATTTAATTCAAAAGAAATGAGAAGGTTTTAGAACCTTGGAGAAGAAGCAGGAAAGAGCTCAGCTCTGAAACTTTTTTTGGAGAGAGAAAAAGTTGTTAGATATTTTCATTATCTTTGCCTTTATAGGCCATACATTTTACACATAGCCCCTTGGGCTTCACAAAATGGCATTTTGCCTATCCCATGGCTCATGTGCCATTTCTTTTTGCACATAAGCCATGGGCTTTACAAAAATTTGGCTTTATGCCTATTTTTCCTTACATTTGTCCAAAAATAAAATAAAAGAAATACAAAAATATTATTTATTACAAAATTTTTATCTTGGCGTGGGGGAGGCCGGCCGCTTCATGTTCGGGCTCGACCCGGGCATGGGCCCCACTGGGTCTGGGCTTGGGCCCACTTGGCTTAGGGTTGACTTGGATTTTGATTTGGTCAACCGGGGTGTAAATTTTTACCCCAACAAATTGCCCCCCATCAATAAATGCACACCACATATGTGGGTCGTGTGCATGAAATTGATGGATCTTCTTTCACGTGGAGGCGGCTTGATTTGGTTCCCACCTTTTGGGAAGCTGGCACTGCCCTTTTTACGACATGGACGGTCGTTGCTTGACATGTCTCTGAGACGGAGTGTCCGTGATAGACGTTTCCCTGGCCCGGAGTGATCTGGTTCCCGCTTTGTAGGAATCCTGTGCTGCCCTTTTTACGACGTGGACGGTCGGTGCTACCCTTTTTGCGACTTGGACGGTCGTTGCTGCCCTTTTAGCGACGTGGACGGTCGGTGCTGCCATTTTTGCGACTTGGACGGTCGGTGCTGCCATTTTAGCGACTTGGACGGTCGGTGCTGCCCTTTTAGCGACGTGGACGGTCGGTGCTGCCATTTTAGCGACTTGGACGGTCGGTTCTGCCCTTTTTGCGACTTGGACGGTCGGTGCTGCCCTTTTAGCGACTTGGACGGTCGGTTCTGCCCTTTTTGCGACTTGGACGGTCGGTGCTGCCATTTTAGCGACTTGGACGGTCGGTTCTGCCCTTTTTGCGGCGTGGACGGTCGGTTCTGCCCTTTTAGCGACGTAGACGGTCGATTCTGCCCTTTTAGCGACGTGGACGGTCGGTTATGCCCTTTTAGCGACGTGGACGGTCGATGCTGCCCTTTTAGCGACGTGGACGGTCGATTCTGCCCTTTTTGCGACGTGGACGGTCGGTTCTGCCCTTTTAGCGACGTGGACGGTCGATTCTGCCCTTTTTGCGACGTGGACGGTCGGTTCTACCCTTTTAGCGACGTGGATGGTCGATGCTGCCCTTTTAGCGACGTGGACGGTCGATGCTGCCCTTTTAGCGACGTGGACGGTCGGTTCTGCCATTTTAGCGACGTGGACGGTCGATGCTTGATTTAACTTGCTCTGCTTCTTGCAATGTCAGGGGTAGACTTGACTTGCTCCGCTTCTTGCGGTGTCGGAGTGGAAGTTGACTTGTTGATTTAGATTTGGGTTGACATCAGTATCGCTATACTGGAATATGGTACCAGGAGCGAATCATCATCTGTCATGGAGAGGATTTTGGGATTTTGGTTTTTGTTTGGCATCTGCATTGCTGCACTGGAATAATGCCAGGAGCAACTCATCATTTGCCCCGAGAGAATTTGAGAATTGATGGCTTAGGAGGCAGGTTTAGATCCCTATCACCTAAGACTTTTCAATTTTATGGGCCGTGAGGGTCCCATAAAAGCATTTTCTCCCTACGAGTCGAAAGGATCTCGTAGGTGTATTTTCTCCATAGGAGTCGTGAGGACTCCTAAGGGTGTTGCTCCTTTGTGAGTCGTAAGGATCTCACGCGGGAATTTTCTCCTCTCAAAGTCGAGAGGACTTTGAGAGTGCATTTCATCTTCTTTTCACGAGTTTGCGCCCTTTCAGGTTTTCACAAACTCGTCGGCAGTCCTGCTGTTTTTACTCACGGAGCCCTTTCGGGTTTTCCTCCGTGCCCATTTTGCTTGTGGACATACCCTTTTTTTTTTTTTTTTTTTAGTGGGACTTTGAATGTGGTCTCACCGGTAGGACTTAGGAGAGATTGGGATTGTTTTACGCCCGTGGATTGTATACGGTTTTGCAGGATGTATGATCCAGACCGTAGGGCCAGAAAGATTTCAGGGATTTGTTGGCGTCTGCATCGCTGCACTGGAATGTGGTACCAGGAGCGACTCATCATTCGCCGTTGGGGTATGGGATTTGGAATTTGGTTGGCGTCTGCATCGCTGCACTGGAATATGGTACCAGGAGCGACTCATCATTCGCCATTTGGGGACTTGGAATTTGGATCTTGTTTGGCATCAGCATTGCTGCACTGGGATAATGCCAGGAGCAACTCATCATTTGCCTTGGGAGGACTTGGGATTTGGGTTTTTGGTCGGCATCAGCTCCGCTAACACTGAAGCGAAATGCCAGGAGCGACTCATCATTTGCCGTTGCCCGTTGGGGAACAATGGCTTAGGAGATAGGTTTGGGTCCCTACCACCCAAGGCTTTTCAATTTTATGGGCCGTGAGGGTCCCATAAAAGCATTTTCTCCCTACGAGTCGTAAGGATCCCGCAGGTGTATTTTCTCCTTAGGAATCGTGAGGATTCCTAAGTGTGTTGCTCCTTTGTGAGTCGTAAGGATCTCACACAGGGGTTTTCTCCTCGCAAGGTCGAGAGGGCTTTGCGAGTGTGTTTCATCTCTTTTCACGAGTTTGCGCCCTTTCGGGTTTTCACAGACTCGCCGGTAGTCCTGCTGTTTTTACTCACGGAGCCCTTTCGGGTTTTCATCCGTGCCCGTTTTGCTTGTGGACATACCGTTTTTTTTTTTGCCGCTGGTGGGACTTTAAAAGTAGTCTCACCGGCAGGATTTGGGAGAAATAGAGGTCATTTACGCCCGTGGATTGTATACGGTTTTGCAGGATGTCTGATCCAGACCGTAGGGCTGATGTGCTCAATTCGCCTGCGACTTGGAGCATTCACGTGTAGTATTTCTTGAGATATCGGCCATTGATGGGTGGCATGGGCCTTTCTCCCTCGGCACTTATTAGTTGGTAGGATCCTCCGTCAAACACTTTCTCGATGACGTATGGTCCTTCCCAGTTTGGCTCGAATTTTCCCTTGGCATGTCGATTGAGGATGATCGGTCTTTTGAGGACCAACACCAATTCACCTTTCTTGAAAGCGCGGAGACGAGTTATCTTGTCATAGGCCCGTGACATTTGGGCTCGGTATAACTCCAGACTTTGCTGCACCGCGAGCCTTTTTTCTTCGAGGGCATCGAGTTCTTCAAGTCGAAGGAGCACGTTTTCTTCCTCCGTCAACTCATGTTGGACGGCCATTCTTAAGCTCGGAACTTCAACTTCGAGGGGGAGGACCGCCTCCACTCCGAAGAGCAATGAGTATGGAGTGCACTGAGTTGGAGTACGGTGCGTGGTACGATATGCCCACAATGCCTCGTGAAGCTTGAGATTCCAGTCTCTCTTGTTGGCTGAAGCATTTTTCCTCAGAAGCTTGCATAGAGTCTTATTGAAGGCTTCGGCTAGCCCATTGGCTCTTGGATTATAGATGGAGGAATACCTCCAGTCTATCTTGTGCTAAGTAGCGAACCTTGACACATTGAAGCTCTTGAAAGAAGGCCCGTTGTCAGAAATGATTCTTCTTGGTGTACCAAAGCGGTATAGAATATTATGCTGGAAGAATGTCAGAATATCTTTTGTCTTGACTTCTTTTAGCGGGACAGCTTCAGCCCACCTGGAGAAGTAGTCTGTCGCGGCCAGTATGAACCGGTGGCCTTTAGATGACGGAGGATCAATTGGGCCAACAATGTCGGTGCCCCAAACTTCGAAGGGCCACGACGCCACTGTAGGATGCAATGGGTTGGGATGCTTGTGAATAAAATCACCGTGAATTTGGCAGATATAACATTTCTTTGCATGCTCTCCGCAATCCCGTATCATGGTGGGCCAGTAATACCCAAGCCGTTTGATTTGAAGTCGCATCTTGGGGCCAGATTGGTGAGCACCGCACACGCCCGAGTGGACATCTTTCATGACCTTTTGGGCTTCGGCCAATGACAGACACCTGAGCCAGAGTTGGTCATATGACCTGCGGTATAACGTGTCATTTACAAACACGTATCGGAGAGCTCTTTTCTTCAGCTGAATCCTCGCAGATTTTTCTTCGGGCAGCTTGTCGTATCGGAGGTACTCTATGAAGGGTTCTCTCCAATCGGGCTCGTCTTGGATGATCGAAGCTTCTTCCGCAGGACTGCTCTTCTGTTCCGCGCTTTCCTCTTCTCGTAGAGAGACTGGGGGTAGAATTTGCCAGCTCCTGACTGTGATCAGAATTTCGTCCATTTCAGGATCAGCCAGTTCCTTGGCCAAGCGAGCGAGTACATCAGCCTTTCCGTTCAACGCTCTAGGGACTCTCGTTAGTTCAATATGAGTGAACCGTTTCATGAGTTCCACCACTCGACCTCTGTACCGAGCTAACTCGGGTTTGTATATCTTATAGTCGCCGCTTACTTGGTTGACGACAAGCTGGGAGTCACCGTAAACCCGTAGCCGAAGGATTTCCATTTCTATGGCAAGCTCCAAACCAGCTATCAGAGCTTCATACTCAGCTTCATTGTTTGTCCGAGGCTCGGTGAGAGCAAAAGAACGCCGTAGGGTTCCCATTGATGGTGTGATGAACACCAATCCTATCCCTGCTTTTATCTCCGGGACGCTTGATTTACTGGAGGTCCTTATTGACGAGGCTCCATCGAAGTAGAGCTCCCAACATGGCTCATCTTCCTCGAGGTGCAGCACTTGTTCATCGGGTAACTCACAATTTAGCGGCGACCCTTCTGGTATGGGATGAGCAGCGAGAAAGTCTGCAAGAGCTTGCCCTTTTACTGCTTTCTGAGGAGTATAAACTATGTCGAACTCAAGTAGCATGACAGCCCATCTTGCCATTCTGCCGGCTAGGCTTGCTTTGGTCATCAAGTGTTTGAGCGGGTCGACCTTGGAGATCAGCATAACCCGATGAGCCAGCAGATAGTGCCTTAGCTTCTTCACAGCAAATATCAGAGCCAGGCATTGCTTTTCGATTGGGGAATAGTTGTGTTCCGCCCCGACTAGAGTTCGACTGAGGTAGTAGAGGGCATTTTCCTTTCCCTCCTCGTTATTCTGGGCGAGGAGCGCACCGAGTGACTCATCTAGCGCGGCAGTGTAAAGAATCAACGGTTTATTTGGAATGGGAGCAGCCAGCACTGGAGGGTGCGACAAGTATTGTTTGATGCTTTCGAACGCTGCTTGACATTCGGCATCCCAGATAAAAGGAGCTCCTTTCTTCATGAGCTTTGAGAAGGGCCTACATCTCCCCGATAAATTTGAGATAAACCTCCGTATATAAGCAAGCTTGCCTTGAAAAGATCTTAGCTGCGTCAGACTCTTCGGAGGAGGCATCTCCATGATGGCCTTTATCTTTGATGGGTCAACTTCGATCCCTCGATGTCGAACTATGAAGCCCAGGAATTTTCCCGATGACACGCCAAAAGGGCATTTCAGAGGATTCATCTTCAGATCAAATTCCCTCAGTCTGGTGAGAACGGTCCTAAGATCCTGGATATGATCGGCCTTGGTTTCAGTCTTAACGACCAGATCATCAACATAACATTCGACGACTTTATGAATTAGTTCATCGAAGATATTAGTCATCGCCCTTTGATATGTAGCACCTGCGTTCTTCAGTCCGAATGGCATTACCTTGTAGCAATATATCCCGATCGGGGTTCGAAATGCTGTGTGCTTCTCATCCTCAGGTGACATCTTGATCTGATTATATCCAGACGAGCCGTCCATAAAGGTGAACAGTTCGTAATTTGAGGTGTCATCGACCATCATTTCCATGACCGGCAGCGGAAAGTCGTCTTTAGGACATGTCTTGTTGAGATCCCTGAAATCGACACAAACTCGGATCTGCCCATTTTTCTTCTTCACTGGGACTATGCATGCGATCCAGTCCGCGTATTTCTCTTCCCTGATGAAGCCAGCATCGATGAGCTTCTTAGTTTCCTCGATGACCTTTTCTTCTAGTTCCCTTCTCATTCTTCGAGGAGCTTGTTTGACTGGCGTAGCATTAGGAGATATAGCCAACTTATGTACGGCCACTTCAGGGGAAAGGCCAGGCATTTCTTTGTATGTCCACGCGAAGCAGTCAACGAACTCACGCAACAGGGCAATTATCTGCTCTTTCATTTCCTCTGACAAGAGTGAGCTGATGTAGGTCGGCCTTGGATTATCGGGCGTTCCTAAGTCAATCTCGGTTAGCTCATCAAAGGTTGCTTGTCCGCCATCTTCGAGCTCTTGAGGAGCTTCTTCTGGCTCGGCTATCTTGTCGTCATCATTTGATCTTTCGCTGGCCTCACCAACATGGATCATGTAGCACGCTTTGGAATCAGGTTGAATGTAGCCTATGCCCCGTCTATCTGGAATTCGTCCATCGATGAGTGCTCGGACCTGGGGCGGATACCATAGCCCTTCGTAAAACTTTGCTTCGGACTCCGTTTGATATAACCGGCATCCGCACTTCTTAAAGTATTCCCGCATCTCGGGCGCATAGTATCTGGGATTGAGGACGGCTCTTATGCCTCTCTCATAGGGAAGGCACGCGACAGAAAGATCGTCCGGATGCACAACGGGGTTTGACTTGTAAAACAGGATGCCCTTCTGTCCATTTTCCCTCCCGGGCACGTAGAAAGTTTTCAGCTGGTCCACGGTAGAGACTGACAATGCGTCGAGCTCTTTGCTCATCCGTTCCGGCACCCTTGTGATAGCCAGGGACCCTTCTGCGACTTCGAAGGTCTTTCGTAGTTTCGCTTGCTGCATGGGGGGTCGATCTGCACAGCTGTCGCACGGCAGGTCCTCTTCTTCTGACTCTTCAGTGTCACTGCCAAGATGAGGGCGGACTTTGCTGCTAGATGGGCCTTCAGTAACAGATTCGTCTGTATCGCTGCCGAAATGAGGGCGAGTTTGGCGGAAGGACGGGGTTCCAGCGTCGGACTCATCAGTGTCGCTGCCGAAATGTGGGCGTACTTGGGTATTTTTGCTTTTGAAAGTGATAGCCGGCGCAAATTTGCTTTTGAGTCTTGGGGCCGTTCTATCCTCAGTCAGTTGTGGCTTAGCATTTTGGTGGTTCGTAAAGTACCAAGAATCTTCGTATCGGACTTCATGCACACCGAACGGCTGGATGTCTCCGTCAATACGTCTTTCTTCGCAATTTTTAGTATACTTCATGCATTGATGGAGAGTCGACGGAATGATGCCGTAATCATGGATCCACGGCCGCCCCAAGAGAATCTTATAAGATGTGTCGGTGTCGATCACGTATATCTTAGCTTCAGTTTGCAGATCCCCAAATTTGATTGGCAAAGCTATAGACCCTAGAACTTGCTGGCAATTTTGGTTGAACCCTTGAATGACAATCCTTTCCCTCGACAGGTGTCGGACGTCCATTGACAAACTCTTCAGAGTTCGCAAGTTCATGATGTTCACTGAGGACCCCGGATCAATCAATATACGATTAATTCGATCTCCGTCGCTGTACCCGGTCACGTAAAGCGGCCGATTATGCTCAGCCGTTCCCAATAGCAAGTCTTCATCCTTAAATGTGACTGCGGCGGCATGCAAAGCGTGCTGGGCTTCTTTCATATTAATTTCCGCAAAGTGAGCCTGATACCGCTCGGGGTTTTGTAGAGCATGGATGAGAACGTCTCTAAGCTCCTTAGATAGGACCAAGGCGTCGTAGATGCTCAGGAGAGATGGAAGCTTCCGGAGATGTGCCAAGACATTATAGTCCACCGAGGAAGGACTTATGTTTTCATCGGCCGGTTCTCTGCCATCTTCTTCATTAGCGACATGTTTTTCCTTCCCTTTTGGGGCGTTGCCCTGATTTTGCGGTAGAGCCCTGCCGCTTCTGAGCTGGATTTGATTGGCCTTTGTGGTGAGCTCCTCGTCCTCTTCCGGAAAACAGAGATCATCCTCGAAGTCGCTGCCAAGATGGATGGCGTAGCAGGTCGCTACTGGGATCTCTTCATTGGAGTCTTCTTCTAACTCCTCCAGAATTTCAGCCGCTTGTACAGGGAAGAACTCCTTCAATTGAATCAATGTTCTTTCCTTTTGTTCATATTCTTCGAGGGAATCGATATATTTTTGAATGGTCGATCTCCCTGCAGACTCTTTTTCGTGCCGAGCTGCACTTTTCTTCTTCTTGAGCTTCTTGGATTTTGAGCCTGATGGAGCCGCATAGGCAGCTGGACTGGTAGGCTTCTTCTGTTCTTCTCATTCCATCCTGGGCTCTTTCTGAAGTAGCTTTAGCATCTTCTTCGTCTTATTAGATATGTGCGTACTCCACGGAGGCCGCGATGAGTCAGTTTCATTTCTTAGGGCCGCGGGTTCGGCTGTCTGCTCCCAGAAGGCTTCGGCTTCCGTCTGTATAAAGTTGGCGGTTGCAACTTGATTGTTCACCAACACGCTTTTAGATAGCTCGATCTCTCCAGCCTTGTACTGCTTCTCGACCCAGTCTTTGAATATATAGCAATCCTCGATCGCATGGCTCACTACTCGGTGGTACGGGCAATACAGAGGATTGTCGGTCATTTTTGCTTCTTGGGGTCTTTTCGACTCCGGCAATTGTAAGCCGTTGTTCAAGGCATCTTTAAATATCTTACGGACCTTGTCCCTTCTGAAAGAGTAAACCTTGTTCTTCTTCTCCTCTAGGGAAGGCCCATCTCCTCCCAGCAATGGCTTTCGAGACCGGTTGATTTTGGATTCGCCCGCCCTTCGCTTTTCTTCATTGTCGGAGGCATTGAAGACATTGGTACTGCTGGAACTCCCGCTTCTACGGTTGTCGTCCCGCTTGCTTTTCCAGGTTTTGTCTCTCTGAGTGTCCGGCGAGGACTCTTGCTTTGAGCGTTCCAGCATTTGGACTTTCTTGGTTAGCTCCTGAAATGTCTTGAGGCCCGCTGTACACAAGAATGGGACCATCCAATTGCTGAGGTTCCCAATGAGAAGGCTGACGGACTGGTCCTGCTCCAGCGGCGGTTCGCATTTGACTGTGAGATTACGCCATCGGGCGATAAAGTCGGTGTTGCTTTCATTCTTCCCCGGCTTAGTCCTCACAAGGTCGGCAATGGAGATTTTATCACTGACACTCATGAACCTTTGCCGAAACAGGGACTCCATTTGGGCAAAGGTAATGACGGACCCGTCCGGTATACTCGCATACCAGTCGAAGGCGACGCCGGTCAGGCTGTTGACAAACTGACGAAGAAGGAGCGCGTCATTGCCCCCTGTATTTCCGCACGATGCTTTGAAGTGGGCGACGTGCTGGTTTGCATTCCCCGTTCCATCAAATCTTCCGAACTTAGGAATGACGTAGCCGCTTGGGAACTCAATCAGATCGTACTGCGCGGGATATGGCCGCCCACTACTGCCGATTTCTTTCTGAGCTTCAGCTTCGGCCACCAATGTTTTAACCTTGCTGGTGACCAAATCCATTATCCGATCCTGTGTTAGCGGGATGGTGCTATCTGGGGCCAAGGCGTCCCCAGAAGCGGAATGTAGCCGGCTTTCATTTGGCTCGACCAGTCTTGGTCCCAAAGGAACAGGCATTGGCTGCCTCGGATTGTCATCACCCGGCTGATTAGTAGCGGCTTGTGCTTGATTAGGAGGCGCTCGAGCAATTTGAGCCGTAAGCTGCATCACCACGTTCGTTAAGTCGTCAATCTTCGAATAGAGCTTGGCCATCTCTTTATCCTTGCTCCTGAGCTGTTTTCGAAGTTCTTGAAGCAGCTCTTGCTCCGCAGTCCTAGGGCGGAAAGTCGGCTCTTCCTCGCTGTCCGAGCTTGACTCTGCATGGACCGAGGGGTCTTTCTGCCTATCATCCTCATCGAGAGGGTTTTCTTCATCCAGCAGGGGCGGCTGTTCTTGGGCAGCGGCAACCACATTCGGGCTAGATTGAGCTTGGGATGTGGTGGCCCCCTCCTTGCTTTTGCTGCGAAGGTTGTCGCTGGGGCGTCCTCCCGCCATATAGACCGTATGGATGATATATCCGGCCGTCTTTCTATCATTGGCAGTTGATTTCGTGGATCGCTGTCTTGACCCCCTTGTTTCGGTAGCTGGTAGTCGATTGAAGGCGTCTGGCTTAACCAGTTTCTTGAATGGTGCTGGCGCTTCTTTTCTGGGTTTTCCCCGCTGCTTTCGTGCGGCACAGAGTGCTTCATAGACTCTTGATGAGACAGTGTCATACTTTTTCTGTTGGGGCCGGGACACGTCTCTTTGCGGCACTGTTCGGATTGCTGTCTTCTTGATTCTGGCGGTCATGGCATTGTTCTGAACCCACTTTAGAGGCTCGAAGGAATTGCTGATTCTTACGTCCGACTCAGCCGTCGTCGCGGGGCAACTCTGCACTTGGAACTTCACACGATTCCATTTGGCCGAAGCCTTGGCCCTTTTGTTGGCTCGATACCTGAGCTGCTTCTGCCTTAACTTTTCTGTTCTAAGCACCTTGCAGACTTCGGCTTTTTGGGAAGACGCCGCATACCGGTTGATGGAGGGCCTTGGAGATACTCCCGATTGTGCATTTGTTGGAGTCATCGCCTGAGCTCGTCCGCAACTTTTAATGTTGCCCTTCACATCGGAAGTCTTGCCCCCAGCTAGAGCGCCAGGGACTCGTTCAGACACCATCTTAAGTTTCGGTTGTGGTGCCTTGGCGATCACGACATTCGGCCTCTTACCCATTGAGACCGGCTTGGCCACCTGTTCCGCTGGGATCTCTGCCAGATGAGCGCTTCCGGCAGGGTAGATGATGACAGAGCCAAACTGGCGGGGCGGTTCCTCCCATTGTCGACTGAGGCTTGCGGGGAGAACCACACGAGCGTTGATCTTGACCACGTACGGAATCGGGGTCGCTTTGGAAGTTGAATTCGTCTGGGAAGACATTGTCGTTGAAGGTCGATTGCTGGAAGACATTGTTTTGATTGCTGCACGGAAAAAAAAACATCATTTCAGTATAGGCAATCGATATGTATATTGATTGAGTTCGTATGAACGTTTAACCCGAAATATGGAAGGAGAGATTGGTCCTACCGGGCGTGCCAGAATCTGTAGGGTGTTTTTTCGTCACCCCATTGAGATGGGAATACGCGCACGCTTGTCAGGCGTACTACAGATTCCCCCTGCCTAGGGTAGGCCGGGGTTTAATGATTGTGGGGATCCGAATCTCCGGCAGCCGCGGACTAAGCTGCCGTTAATTACCCCTCGCCTTTGGGGCGAGGGAACCTCCGATTAACGGGTTAAACTGGTCATGCGAATTCAATGTGCAGTGTACGTGTGTTCTGTTCTGAAATGGGGGTTTTGGATATATCGGGAGCCACGCAGAGTTTTTACGGGGGTCCCGCTACCCGGATAGCGGGCTGGGGGTCAAGAGGGCTAGCAGCCCCCTTGCGGGGTTCGGGGCAGCGCCCCGGCCCGAAAATTTTTTGGAGGGGGAGAATGTTGCAGAGTATGTGTATGTGTACATTTGTATACAAATGTATATATATGTGTATATACATAAAAAGAGGGGGAAAAGGCATCCAAGGGATGCGTGGGGCAGCACCTTGGGTGCTGTGCGCAGGTGCGCAAGCGCGCGCGCCACGTGTCGGCACGCGGGCGCCTTGCGCACTTGCGCACGCGCGCAGGTGCGTAAGCGCGCGCGCCACGTGTCGGCACGCGGGCGCCTTGCGCACTTGCGCACTTGCGCAGGTGCGCAAGCGCGCGCGCCACGTGTCGGCACGCTGGCGCCTTGCGCACTTGCGCTGCGCGCCGGAGAGGCACAAGAGGCTTTTAGCCTAAGAACAGAAGCTGTGCTTCAGAAATGAAATATTTATTATGTAAATATGTATGGAGTTAAACTCCTATGATGTTTTGAAGCTGATAAAGGGGGTTCTTCTTCTTCCTCCTGTTGTTTGGCCGGATCTTGAAAATCAAGAAGTAGGAGATTTTAAAAATCACTCATTTTTGAGATCTGATGGGAGATCTGAGTTCCCCTTTGTGGGTTTTGTGGTGGAAAACCACTTAGTTTTGGAAAAGAAAGAGTAAAACTCTTGATTTAATTCAAAAGAAATGAGAAGGTTTTAGAACCTTGGAGAAGAAGCAGGAAAGTGCTCAGCTCTGAAACTTTTTTTGGAGAGAGAAAAAGTTGTTAGATATTTTCATTATCTTTGCCTTTATAGGCCATACATTTTACACATAGCCCCTTGGGCTTCACAAAATGGCATTTTGCCTATCCCATGGCTCATGTGCCATTTCTTTTTGCACATAAGCCATGGGCTTTACAAAAATTTGGCTTTATGCCTATTTTTCCTTACATTTGTCCAAAAATAAAATAAAAGAAATACAAAAAAATTATTTATTACAAAAATTTTATCTTGTCGTGGGGGAGGCCGGCCGCTTCATGTTCGGGCTCGACCCGGGCATGGGCCCCACTGGGTCTGGGCTTGGGCCCACTTGGCTTGGGGTTGACTTGGATTTTGACTTGGTCAACCGGGGTGTAAATTTTTACCCCAACAAGAGTGATTGTCAGAGTTTTAGTTTTCATTCTGACGAGGGACAGTATTATGGACAGGTGGTCCAAGAGGATACTGTAGGTGGCATGGTGCCGGATACTGATTAGGTTCAGTGATCGATACAGTCTAAGAAGTTTGGATTTGGAGTTCATTTATGAACTAGGTCCCATCAGATATCCAGACATATTCTAAGACAGGTATTACTCAATTCGGGAGATGGCTTTCTCCGCGAACTTGAGATAAAGAGAGACATAGAAAGAAACTTCTAGGCGGATCCACTCACTGAGGCTATTTCTCGAACATAATAGTTTTACAAACGGGCTTTGTGAACCTGATTAGTAGAAGAGTTGGATGTTCGGTTTCACACGGGCTGTGAGTAGTTGACATTGCAATAATTAGCCTTGAGTGCAAGTGGGAGATTGTTGGAGATAGTGCCCTCATAGTCAATTATTGGATCGCAGGTACGTGATTGCAATGATTGCGGAGGACCTATACCGGTAGGACAGTCTTACTCGAGATGATAGTATGCTATCTGGTTTGCCTTTATCAGTCGTGTACATATTCAGGTGACTGATTACATGTTACACTTTGATAGAGCCCTTAGGATCTTGCTTTACTACCAACAGTATGATGGCGATCATATACGTGAGAGTTGATTAGTTTATATGCATATCCTTAATTGTGGTCCCTAGTCGTGGGAGTTTCGAGACAGGGCATCGATACTCCGGAGTAGACTAGTGTATACAGTCGAGACCCCGACGAGGGGCGGTGGCCGGTCTCACAAGCCACTGGTGTCAGTTGGATCTCCTAAGATGTATACAGGTGCTCATTGGGTTATGAGTACACCGGACAGGACTCGCCGGGAATCTGCTAGTTGGTATTATACATATCGTCAGATAGCAGTTCCCTGGTGATATATGTACAGGTTAGTTCATCGACCTGAGGTCGTCATTTGTCTCGTGTGAGTTCCCACTGTGCTTTGATTTTTACCCTACCACGGCTCAAAGGAGTGGTGCAAACAGGTAGTTTTTGGGTACAGTCCCGAGCCATATGGAGGCACGTGAGCGGATCGGCAGGGGATTCGTCTCTCCCGGTATTGGGGGCGAGATCATGCTGTGTCTAGGAGAGCCATTACACATAGCCCACGGCCGTGGCAGGAGATTTACTGGTAGGTACTCCAGTAGTATCTCAGGGTGTTATTGGGCTACACTCCGACACGACTTATACTGCTATTGGGGGTCTGACGTTACTAGCCCCCTAGGTAGATATGCGATACTCATTGACGAACGGACCGGACTGTATATACATTGTCACTGTTAGGCTCAGTAGGGTTTCCGGATGAGTTCGCTCATCGGCCTCCCTTGAGGTCAGTCCATAGGCAGCCGTTACGCATTGCTAGTGCCGCTGACGGTTTGTGGTTAAACCCACTGCCAGGGTACTGACGAGTCATTAGAGTCCCCCACAGACAGTTTCCCAAGTTCGGGCGAAACATTGTAGAGGCCGTATGGTTTTATGGCAGGGTTCGGAAAATGCACGTGCGTTTACGCACGTGTCAGTTTTCGGGCAGATGATACTGGTCGGCTTTGGTTTAAGCCGGATCCGAGTATTATATTGAGTAGATATAATATCTTTGTCTCAGTTGCATTTGTATTCGGTCTTAATACAAATGCGGGTATATTTATACAGTTACGGGGTTATCCTGAAAGTCGTTTCAGGATCACTTTTGGAAGTTGCCAGTTTCCAGTTTTCTATCAGCCGTCTTTTAACATTCGGTTAAAGACGGATTTATCTTTTCTTGAGATGAGTGTGGAAGTTTCTAGAAGCATCTAGATGAGGTGACTAGGTTAAATGGTGTTGTATTTTCATTGGTTGCTTTTTGTGTGTTCACACTTTGTGTTCACACTTAAGATATTTGTTTGTGTTCACACTTGAGATATTTGTTTGTGTTCACACATGATATTTTCTTGTGGTCACCCCCCCTCTCCTACACTCACCCTCCTCCTCCCTATATATGGCCGGCCCCTTCCACCTCTCTCTATCACTCTCTCACTTTGTAGAAAAAGATTATGATAATTTTCGGTGTATGGAATTTCACAGCTCATTTCATTCCATCACCCGATTCCCACGGCAACTTCATTAACCGTTCGTCCATAGCTTTGGACGGAACGAGACAAAGTCTTCTACTCATTCTCTACATCATTCTTGGTCGTCTCTTTTAGCAAACTTGACGACCGAGTTGCCTCGAGTCAGAGGCGGGAGCCCGTTTAAAGAATCGTCGACGTGGTGCCACCTGGACGTGCAGATCGGAGATCGACGAGATCGGAGCAGCCGCAACGTAGCATGGGATGATGGTTAAAGAACGAAGGACTCGGATCGGGGCGCTACCGTAGACTTACAGATTTCGTCCAGTGCGCCTTGGCATTTGTGATCCCAGACGAACGGGGTCCCTTTCTTCATCAAGTGACTGTACGGGCGGCACTTGCCAGAGAGATTAGCTATAAATCGCCGGATATACGCGAGCTTCCCTTGGAGAGACCGCAATTGCTTGAGAGTCCTTGGCGGGGACATCTCTATAATTGCTTTAATCTTTAACGGATCTATCTCGATGCCTCGGTGTCGGACAATGAATCCTAGGAATTTGCCTGAGGGAACTCCGAATGCGCATTTGAGAGGGTTCATCTTCAAGTTGTATTGCCGAAGGCGTTGAAATACGATCTTCAGATGCTCGAGATGTTCCTCGTATGATTTGCTTTTAACCACGAGGTCGTCGATATAGCATTCGACGATTTCATTTATGAGGTCATCAAAGATCTTCGTCATGGCCCTCTGATAGGTGGCACCGGCGTTCTTTAGAACGAAGGGCATCACCTTGTAGCAGAATATACCCAGAGGGGTCCGAAACGCGGTGTGCTTTTGGTCCTCGGGATGCATCTCTATCTGATTATATCCTGATGAGCCGTCCATGAAGGAGAAGACTTCGTGAGTGGACGTATTGTCTATCATCAGCTCGGTGACCGGTACTAAGAAGTCATCCTTCGGGCAGGCTTTATTGAGATCCTGGAAGTCCACACATATGCGCACCGTCCCATTTTTCTTCATCACTGGGACGATGTTGGCGATCCAGTCAGGGTACTGAACCTCTTGGATGAAGCCAGAATCGATTATCTTCTTAACCTCGGCGTTGATGCTCATCTCAAGCTCGAGCCGCATTCTTCTCGGTGCTTGTTTGATTGGCCTGATGTCCCGGGATATGGCCAATTTGTGGACCGCAATCTCTGGATCTAATCCTGGCATTTCGGAATAGTTCCATGCGAAGCAATCTCTATGTCGCATAAGCACGTCTTTTAGTGTGGCCACCCTTTCTTCAGATAGCAGCTCACTAACGAATGTCGGTCGCGGGTCATTTGTCGTCCCCAAATCAATCTTTTTGAGGTTATCTGCAATAGTATGTATTCCATCTTCCAGTTCTTTTGGCGCCAGTGGAAACTCTGAGATCACCTCGTCATCATTGTTTTCGAAGCACCAGGGGAGGTCATGCACATTCTCGGGTTCTTTTTTCGATAGTGTTATCATATGACAAGTACGAGCTCGCTTCCACGACCGATGTTGATCTGGTTCTACTCTCGCGGATTTGGGTTCATGCTTCTGCGGCGGTGTTACCCTCCAACTGCTGGATAGAGCGAACTTGCCGAGCTGATATTGGTCTTCGACCCAGTTCTTGAAGGTGAAGCAGTCTTCAAGAGTGTGTCCTATTGCTCGGTGATAAGAGCAATAATCTGGATGAGAGACCTCATTAGCTTGCTCGGGGTGCTTAGACTCCGGGAGTGTAAGCATTTGATGTCTTATGGCAAGATCAAGTATCTTCTTTGTCTTGTCTTGAGGAAAAGATTATGCTCGACTCATCTTCTTCATAAAGGACAAATATGGACCGCTCGATTCCCGATCGCATGACATCTTGGTCCCGCTTTGTCGTCGTCGAACGCCTTTTCCGCTCTTTGACTTGTTTCTGCCTCTGCGTCGGGCCTTTTGTACAACAGGTTGACAGGGAGGGGCTGTTCATACCATAATATTGCATTATTATATTCCCCATTCTTATTCTTTTTATAAATAAACAGGTGCTTTTGACGCATGTCTGCTACATGTTACAGGTTACAGGTTCTTGGACAGGAAACAGTGAAAACGATGAAAAGACGACGTAAAAAGTGAGACTTTGACCGACAAACAGAGAATCTTGATCAAGCCTACATAAGGAACAATTCACAAAGAAAGATTCAAGACATCGACTCAAAGCGAACGGGTAGAAGTCCACTACAATGTTCAGTGGAAATCTGGAAGAGAACCAGAAGCTAAATTGAGAAAAGATATATAGAAATAAGAAGCCCAAGCCAACATAAATCAGCCCAAGAAAATGCACAGTCCAACTCCATTAATGGGCCACGGAACCACGGCCCAACCCCTACCCAGGCCGCGGTTCCGCGGCCATAAAGAGCAATTAGGAGTGGAAATTTAGACCTAATTCTTACGGTGGCTTTTACTGGTCAACCTAGGGGTATTTTTGTAATTTTAGACATGCGGATCAAAATGTAACCTAGAGTTTCTATTTCCTATAAATAGAACTCTAAAGATTGTAATTTTTTATGCCTCCTTTTAATAATAAATTTCAGATATCCTTTATGGAGAGCATCGGTGCCTCTCTTCAATTCAGAAATTCAGATCTGACAACCCTGCATGGATGATTAGAGGGATGCATCTGTAAGTAGATTTAATTTCTCGCTCTAGTGTAGATTTCAATTCTTTGCCCTAGGTAGATTTAATTTCATGCCCTAGGAACTTGTTTAGGGTTTAGCTTTGGGGAAGGATTTTGAGAGATGAGATCTCTCATCCCTTTCTTACCCACCACATATTTACAATAGGACTCCATGCATACACGCACACACTGTTAGTTGTATGTATGCCCTAGAGGCCAGTATTGTACAGATGATGTATATTATATTGGATGCTTGGACATATATAGAGATGACTTTCTTGCTCGATATGATAGTATGCTATCTGGTTGCTCTTTATCTTAACATGTATACTAGTCTCTTTAAACTGTCTTATAGTTACATGTTGGTAAAGCCCTTAGGATGTGTACTTGACTACCTGAACTATAATGCAGATCATACTAGTGGGGACATGGTAGTCTATAGGGACATCCTTCAAGGTCCCTAGTCGTGGGTGTATCGAGACGGGGCATCGATATACCAGTGTAGACTAGCGTATACGCTTCTCGACCCATGAGATGGGCGATGGATGATCCCATATCCATTGATGTTTGAATTCAGAGATGGTATACGGGTGCTCAGTGGAGACTGGGTACACTGGACGGACTCGCCGAGAACTCCCAGATGGTATTATACCTCACGTCAGATGGCAGTTCTCAGGTGACACTTGTGCAGGTTAGTCTGTAGACCCGAGATCATCATAGAGTCTTGTGTGATTCCCACTGTGCTTTGATCTCCACCTTACCACGTCCATGAGGGCGCGCAAAACGATGGTTTTTGGGCACAGTCCCGAGTCACATGGAGGCAATGAGCGATAGGAGGGGTTTCGTCTCTCCCGGTATTGGGGGTTGATGTTGCGCTGTGCTCGATTGGCCGTAACAGGGAAGTCCCTGGCCAGGGCTGATCAGAGATCTGCTGGTAAGTGTTACCAGTAGTTTCTCGACCCGTTATGAGCCTCACATCGGCATGACTTATCGGTTACTGGGGTCTGACGTTTACCACCCCTAGACTTGATATGCAACATATCAGACGAACAGACCGTACTGTACGGTAAGTGTTACTAGTTGGATTCACAGGAGTGTGAGCGGGCTTGCTCGTCGATCTTCTGATCGCTCAATACCCGGGTGGCCGTTACGTTTGGCAGACCGCTTGCGGCTTATGGGTGCTTGATATGATCATCACCTGCTGCCGGCGTATTGACGAGTCTTTAGAGTCCTATACAGAGGTTTCCTGGCTCAAGCGAAACGAAATAGGAGCGCATATGAGATATGTACGGGACCGAGAATAATGCGTATATGTGATACCGTATTTCATTCTCGCGATGAATGTTTCGACTGGTTGTATACGATATAACCTAGTTATCGAATCGAAGATTGATTCGATAAGTCGATCCATTGGATACTAGTCGGTTATGTGTGACATGACCGGATCATTGAATCAAGTGTTGATTTAATGATTTAATGTATAATTATATATTTGATATATTATTTTGCATTAACTAGTATTGGTTTGTTAGTTGTATGTATGCCCTAGAGGCCAGTATTGTACAGATGATGTATATTATATTGGATGCTTGGACATATATAGAGATGACTTTCTTGCTCGATATGATAGTATGCTATCTGGTTACTCTTTATCTTAACATGTACACTAGTCTCTTTATACTGTCTTATAGTTACATGTTGGTAAAGCCCTTAGGATATGTACTTGACTACCTGGACTATGATGCAGATCATACTAGTGGGGACATGGTAGTCCATAAGTACATCCTTCAAGGTCCCTAGTCGTGGGTGTATCGAGACGGGGCATCGATATACCAGTGTAGACTAGCGTATACGCTTCTCGACCCATGTGATGGGCGATGGATGATCCCATATCCATTGGTGTTTGACATCAGAGATGGTGTACGGGTGCTCAGTGGAGACTGGGTACACTGGACGGACTCGCCGAGAACTCCCAGATGGTATTATACCTCACGTCAGATGGCAGTTCTCAGGTGACACTTGTGCAGGTTAGTCTGTAGACCCGAGATCGTCATAGAGTCTTGTGTGATTCCCACTGTGCTTTGATCTCCACCTTACCACGTCCATGAGGGCGTGCAAAACGGTGGTCTTTGGGTACAGTCCCGAGTCACATGGAGGCAATGAGCGATAGGAGGGGTTTCGTCTCTCCCGGTATTGGGGGTTGATGTTGCGCTGTGCTCGATTGGCCGTAACAGGGAAGTCCCTGGCCAAGGCTGATCAGAGATTTGCTGGTAAGTGTTACCAGTAGTTTCTCGACCCGTTGTGAACCTCATATCGACACGACTTATCGAGCTATTGGGGTCTGACGTTTACCACCCCTAGGTGAGATATGCGACATATCAGACGATCAGACCGGACTGTACGGTAAGTGTTACTGGTCGGATTCGCAGGAGTGTGAGCGGGCTAGCTCGTCGATCTTCTGATCGCTCAATACCCGGGTGGCCGTTACGTTTAGCAGACCGCTTGCGGCCTGTGGATGCTTGATATGATCATCATCTGCTACCGGCGTATTGACGAGTCTTTAGAGTCCTACACAGAGGTTTCCTGGCTCAAGCGAAACGAAATAGGAGCGCATATGAGATATGTGCAGGACCGAGAATAATGCGTGTATGTGATACCGCATTTCATTCTCGCGATATATGTTTCGGTTGGTTATATTCGATATGACCTAGTTATCGAATCATTGATTCGATAAATCGATACATTGGATTCTAGTCGGTTATGTGCGACATGACCGGATCATTGAATCAAATGTTGATTTAATGATTTAATGCATAATTATATATTTGATATATTACTTTGCATTAACTAGTATTGGTTCACTTTAAATGGATTTTCTCACTTGATGTGCAAAAGGTATATGTGATATACTTTTGTGCACATTTTTTTGTATCATGTTTGATGATACTTGATAATGTGGTTAAGTGTAAAGGTTTAAACCATGGTTAAGTGATGATTAGGGTTTTGGTTTTTCATTTATTTATTTGTTTATTTATTTGGAAAGGATTAAGTTAAGAATGGTGGCTTATTTTGGAGCTATGTTGAAGCTTCTTGAAGCTTTGACAAAGTCCACCATCCTTATCTCATCCTTAACCCTAACCACTCCAACAAACCTTGGTTTAATCTCTACACTTGACCATGGTCAAGATATGATAAGTATTCATATTAGTTTTATTTTAAAATTAGAAGACTTATCATTCTTTTCTTGATCTTCTTCTTCTTCCTCAAAGAGAAAGCTTGATGCCATCAATGGCAACTTGATTTCTAAAGTGAGAAATCCAATTCTAAAGTGAACCCACCTCCTATTTCTTCATCCTCTACCTCTTGCCAAGTTGTTTTGGGTGTTTTCTTCACAAGTTTCACAACTTTATGAAGTCGGAGCTTGAGCTTGTGCAACCTCGACGTAGATCGTCTTTGACACGAAGCCGACGACCTATTCCGCACGTTTCTCCGATGAAGCCGTCACGAGAGTCCAAGGTTCAAGATGGACAGCGAGAGGACGCCCTCGTGGAGCTAAGGAAGTGGGTATCCGGATCTACAAAGGTTGTAGCATCCTAACTTTTAGTTAAGTGTTAACTAGTTTATTGTTTCGCCTAGAAATCTAGCCAACGATCCGTTAACTAGGGTTTCTCGGCACAATATTTTTGTAAAATGGCATGGTTGATGCCTTGTGAGACCTCTACTGTGTGCCTAGGAACCCTACAGTGGTATCAGAGCCTAGCTAGAGCCTTAGGCGAAGTCTAGACGCGATTTGAAGCCCGAACGAACCCGAAACCCTAAACTTATCATGCTCTCTGTACATTTTCTAAAATCTGGGATTTTTCAATATTAAAAATATGCAGAAAAATAAGCAGGAAATTATAAGGTTTACTGTGAAATTCGTGACCGTGATTCCACCAAGCAAGCGCGGATCCGCGGCATGAGCATGGCTCATGCGGCGGATCCGCGGTCGTACGGCCTCTATATTTAAAGAAATTTACACAGTAATTCTTAGTTTCCAGTGGTGATTTTCCTGGGTATTTTTAATAATTATTCAAGAGTTGAATTTTCTGGGGTTGCTTTGGGGATTCGGTGTTTCGATCGGGGTATCAAATTTCGTCTTTGTGTATTTCCGGATAATTTTCAGAATATGTTAAAAAGTTCGACCGGATATAAATACCCAATTTTTCCCCTGTCAGGAAATTTCCAAGTGTTGGATTTTTCCGTAGTTTAACGACGTTCTAAGTAGTGCAAGTAACGCGATGGACCCTCTAGAAGACAACAAACCTTAACTCGATTATGTGACCGTCTTGAACTGCCCTTTGAACCTTCGGGTTTGGGGCTGTACGGCGTGCCACATGTAAGGCGTTGGCTTGACCCTTCTACGGCTGGACCGTCGGTACTGAGGCACGAACTGAATGTTGTTAGACTTATTTCATGTGTTGAGCTGTATCGGGAAAACTTAGGTATTCGGATGTTCGATCGGAAAGTTTAACATTTTCTGTTTATCTGGAATGTGATACAATAATTGGAATTCACAAACAGTTATGTGATAACTGAATGAATGTTATAAATCTAGCGGTTTAGTTTCACTTTATATTGAAAAGTGTTTTCGATAATGAGACTAAAATGCGGGGTTTATAACTGTTAGGCATGTGATGTCTAAGTATTTCATTTGATTAGGCATGTGATGTCTAAAGTAGTTGCGGATTCCAATTGTTGTAGTTTTACACTTTCTTTTCTGTGACCGTAAGTGTAGTATGTTCATATCGCCGGTTTCGTTGCTATACGTCAACGACAATTGGGGTATGCATACTTACTTACGTTGATGACATGTGATGTTATGTGTTGCTGGATATGTTATATTGGATCGTCGTGTTCGAATAGCCGGGGGTTTTTATGTGAGATGAGTGTTTTTCATTTTCATTCATGTAAAAACTTGTATGTAATATTCTTTTATTTGGGGCACTTCCAGGTAGCGGAAGTTGTCACCCTTTGTATATTATTTACTTTTCCGCATTAGGATAGACCCAAGAAGGGGAGCACAAGTAACCGGGTTCTGGGGTCCAGTGGGAGACCAACTCGAGGAGTCGAGTCCGGGTCTCCTAACCCTAGAATTGGCAGGGTTGCTTGCCGCTCTCGTAGGGGTCTAGGGATGTGGGATTGGCTATTCGTTACGACCGTGGAATCCGTGTTTTATACTGGCTCGTATTGAAAACACGGACGTCCTAGTATATCCAATATTTCATATGTTTATTCTGCTGCGATATCTGTGTTGTGACTCTGTGATGGATATAGTATATAGTATATATGATATATTATATAGACGTTACTTATGTTTTACACCCGCGCTAGCCCTGCCCTGCTCTGTCGTTAGTTACCTAACCTAACGGTGCACGAGGGGACATCGAGGCGAATGCGGATGGCATAAGTGTACGTCGTATTTATCTGTGATGTTTAGGTATTTAAATGATGGGACTTCATTAATGTGATTAATGAAAGAAAAGAAACCTAAGATGTTGTAGAATCAAATTTTAAACTAAACAGGTAGCTACAGTTCTTGCTTTGCATAGCGGTATATATGATATACCCTGCACCTTATTCGATGAGGAAAGGACCGAGATCCCTTCACCGGGAGTGACTCCTTTAGCAATAACTGGCAGATGCTACACACTCGGTTTGTTTTTGATTGCTTCTATAGTTTCTGCTTTGCACAGCGATATATATGATATATCCCGCACCTCATTCGACGAGGAAAGGGCCGACGATCCCTTCACCGGGAGTGACCCCTTTAGCAAAACTAAAAAAGCCTCAAAATCACTCCATTTCAAAACTTCATTTGATTCTACAACGATATCAAGTTCATTACGCAATAGGTTTTCAGAAAAACCTGTCGTAGCCCTCCGTCATTTCAGATAAGTACTAGTTAGTATTCGTGCTACGTTTGTTGACTATGTTAAGGCGTAGTGTGCGGTAGCTAATTAGTGCTTATCTGTATAAGCATATGATGCGATTGGATTAGGGTAGTCGTGCGACTTTGTTGACTATGTTAAGGGTCGTGCGGGTGGGTTTAATTCAATCGGGAAATGACGGGTTGAACTTGACTAGCACTTATGATTTGTTGACTATGTTAAGGTCATATAGCTGCTAGGGGCAAAAGATTATCGGGAATTTCAAGTGTTGAAATTTGCAATGAGATTGCATACCTTCTATGAGATAGTTGGATCCCGATACCCACTGCGAGTAAGAGTTACTCCTGGGAGAGTTTTTACACATTGCAATTAGCCGATCAAGTAGGTGTCTAGAAAGGTGTCAACGGGGTTACGCCTCTAGGAAAACGAGGTTTACAGTAATTAGATTCGTGCGAAAGCACGGGGGACCTCCCTCAAAGTACCGACACTGGCCTGGCTGAAAGATTGGCGAACTTGTAGTGTGTAATTAATCCTGGCTAGTCTTTCCTTTTAGGGTTTGAAGGAAGATTTGATAAAAACAGTGGGAGCCATCCTGATTAGATAAGATAATAACCAATCTGATCTTGCACGAGCTTACGCTAAAGTGTTTTCTTCTCTCTCTCTCCAGGTAGCGACCATTTCATGCCTTAATAAAGATAATAATATGGATGTATTGACCGAACCCGCATGTTATACTGTGCTGGGGAACGTTGGTTCCGTTCTTTCTTATAAGAGTTATAGGAATGAACAGGATATAGGGGAATACCAGGATTCCCATGCCACCCGAATGAAGAAAGTACATGTTGATGCATTTTCTTCGGGTGTGTTCGTTACAGAGAACTGTTTCTCCATTTGCTCTACGTCCTGGGTATTGGATACCGGGTCAGGATCCCATATATGTAATCAGTTACATGGGCTTAGGAAAGGTAGAGAACTTGGAGAAGGTGATAAAGACATTAGAGTTGGAAATGGTGCAATTGTTGCAGCTAAGACTGTCGGGGAATATCACCTTGTGTTACCAACTGGTAATACATTGGTTCTGAACGAATGCTATTACATGCCGAACCTGATATGCAACATTATATCGGTTTCTTTGCTAAGTAAAGAAGGATATAATTTTGTATTACAGGACAATGTTATGAACATTTTCCATAACCAAAAGTTGGTTGGATCAGGCACGTTGTGCAATGGCATTTATGTTCTAAACCAATCAACAGTTCTGAGTATAACAAACACACACAAGAGGAAGAGTTCTGAACTCAACGAATCTTTCTTGTGGCATTGTAGACTGGGTCACATCAATGCGACACGACTGGCTAAGTTGCATAAGGATGGGTATTTGAAACCATTCGAATTTTCATCTTATGACACTTGCCAGTCATGTCTCAAAGGCAAGATGACCAAAACTCCGTTTACGGGACACGGAGAAAGAGTTACCGAACTCTTAGGACTTATACATAGTGATGTATGCGGTCCCATGTCTACACATGCCAGGGATGGTTCTTCATACTTCATTATATTCACTGACGATCTCTCTAGGTTCGGGTATGTGTTCCTGATGAAACACAAATCAGAAGCTTTTGAGAAATTTAGGGAATATAAATAAGAAGTTGAGAACCAAACCGGAAAAAGTATTAAAATCCTACGATCTGATCGAGGAGGGGAATACTTGAGCAATGAATTCCTGGACTTCCTAAAAGAGAATGGGATTCTCTCTCAGCTGACTCCTCCATATACACCACAGTACAACGGTGTATCTGAACGGAGGAACCGCACCCTATTAGATATGGTGCGCTCTATGATGAGCACAGCTGAGTTACCTATTTCCTTCTGGGGATATACACTGGAGACGGCTGCATACCTATTGAATCAAGTTCCATCTAAATCTGTACCTACCACACCATATGAGATATGGAGTGGGAAGAGACCATATTTTAAACGAGTTAAGATATGGGGTTGTCCGGCCTATATCAAAAGGCAAAATCCAGACAAACTCGAGGCACGGTCAGTTCTCTGCAAGTTTGTGGGATATCCTAAGAATTCCCAAGGATATTTTTTCTACCATGCTGAAGAACAAAAAGTGTTTGTTTCTCAATATGCCACCTTTTTAGAAAAGGAATTCCTTGAAAAAGAAATTAGTGGCAAAGTGGTAGAGCTGGAAGAAATTCCAGATACACAAACTATAACTGAAGATTTAGTGGAACCAGAAGATTCGATAGTACCCGACGAACCCCAGCCTCTCCGCCGATCTAGTAGGGTTTCTCGTCCACCTGAGAGATACTACGGTTTTCTCATTGATGGTGGAAGCGAGGATTGCATCATGGATGATGATGACCCAACTAGCTTCAAGCAGGCCATCACGAGTAGGGACTCAGTGAAATGGCTGGATGCTATGCCGTCCGAGATGGAATCCATATACACCAACAAAGTATGGACTTTGGAAGTTGCTCCTGAAGGGGTAAAACCCATTGGGAGCAAGTGGATCTTCAAGAAGAAATTTGGTGTAGATGGGAAAGTGGAGACTTTCAAAGCTAGACTTGTAGCAAAGGGTTTTCGTCAAAGACCAGGTGTGGACTATGACGAAACCTTTTCTCCAGTGGCTATGCTTAAATCCATCCGAATCATGCTTGCCATTGCTGCCTTTCATGACTACGAAATCTGGCAAATGGATGTTAAGACCGCCTTTCTAAATGGTGATTTAGAAGAGTGCGTGTACATGACTCAGCCAGAGGGCTTCGTAGACAGTGGGAGCAGCGGGAAGGTGTGCAAGCTGCTTAAATCCATTTATGGATTAAAGCAAGCATCGCGGAGTTGGAACATCTGCTTTGACGTCGTTATCAAAGAGTTTGATTTCGTCAAAAATCCAGATGAACCTTGTATCTACAAGAAGGTGGCAGAGAGTAAGGTTGTCTTCCTCGTATTGTACGTGGACGACATACTCTTGATAGGAAATGATATTCCTATGCTGCAATCGGTCAAGCTCTTCTTATCACAAAGATTCTCGATGAAAGATCTTGGTGATGCCTCCTGCATATTGGGAATTAGGATCTATAGAGATAAATCCAAACGGATTTTGGGATTGTCCCAATCCAGGTACATTGAGACCATACTAAAGAGGTTTAGTATGGAAGAGTCCAAGCGTGGGAACTTGCCCACGATCTCTGGAGTCACTCTCTCCAAAGAGATGTCTCCTAAGACTGATTTGGAGAGAGCTCGCATGCAAGGGATACCCTATGCTTCGGCAGTAGGCTCTATCATGTATGCAATGCTATGTACCAGACCCGATGTAGCATACTCACTAAGTGTAGTGAGCAGGTATCAAGCTGATCCTGGAGAGAGTCACTGGACAGCTGTGAAGAGCATTCTCAAGTACTTACGAAGGACTAGAGATATGTTCTTGGTGTATGGTAACGGAGAACTCCAAGTGGAGTCCTTTACCGATTCGAGCTTCCAGAGTGATAAGGACGACTCTAAGTCGCAGTCGGGCTTTGTCTTTACCCTTTACGGAGGGGCGGTTAGCTGGAAGAGTTCCAAGCAGGAAACCGTGGCAGACTCGACGATGGAGGTTGAATACATCGCTGCCAACGATGCTGCTAAAGAAGCTGTCTGGATCAAGAAGTTCATTACTGAACTTGGAGTGGTTCCATCAATTGAGCATCCAATACCTTTGTATTGCGATAACAATGGAGCGGTGGCTTTGGCCAAGGAACCCAGGTCCCATCAGCGATCCAGGCATATTCTGAGGCGGTATCACCTGATCCGGGAGATAGTTGATCGCCGGGAGATCGAGGTCAGGAGGGTTGACACGAAGAACAACACCGCGGATCCACTCACGAAGGCCATTCCCCAGATACAGTTTGAGAGACTCTTCGGGATGCTCGGTATGTGATACTACAGCAGCTGGCCCTAGTGCAAGTGGGAGATTGTTAGTTGTATGTATGCCCTAGAGGCCAGTATTGTACAGATGATGTATATTATATTGGATGCTTGGACATATATAGAGATGACTTTCTTGCTCGATATGATAGTATGCTATCTGGTTACTCTTTATCTTAACATGTACACTAGTCTCTTTATACTGTCTTATAGTTACATGTTGGTAAAGCCCTTAGGATATGTACTTGACTACCTGGACTATGATGCAGATCATACTAGTGGGGACATGGTAGTCCATAAGTACATCCTTCAAGGTCCCTAGTCATGGGTGTATCGAGACGGGGCATCGATATACCAGTGTAGACTAGCGTATACGCTTCTCGACCCATGTGATGGGCGATGGATGATCCCATATCCATTGGTGTTTGACATCAGAGATGGTGTACGGGTGCTCAGTGGAGACTGGGTACACTGGACGGACTCGCCGAGAACTCCCAGATGGTATTATACCTCACGTCAGATGGCAGTTCTCAGGTGACACTTGTGCAGGTTAGTCTGTAGACCCGAGATCGTCATAGAGTCTTGTGTGATTCCCACTGTGCTTTGATCTCCACCTTACCACGTCCATGAGGGCGTGCAAAATGGTGGTCTTTGGGTACAGTCCCGAGTCACATGGAGGCAATGAGCGATAGGAGGGGTTTCGTCTCTCCCGGTATTGGGGGTTGATGTTGCGCTGTGCTTGATTGGCCGTAACAGGGAAGTCCCTGGCCAGGGCTGATCAGAGATTTGCTGGTAAGTGTTACCAGTAGTTTCTCGACCCGTTGTGAGCCTCATATCGACACGACTTATCGAGCAATTGGGGTCTGACGTTTACCACCCCTAGGTGAGATATGCGACATATCAGACGATCAGACCGGACTGTACGGTAAGTGTTACTGGTCGGATTCGCAGGAGTGTGAGCGGGCTAGCTCGTCGATCTTCTGATCGCTCAATACCCGGGTGGCCGTTACGTTTAGCAGACCGCTTGCGGCTTGTGGATGCTTGATATGATCATCATCTGCTACCGGCGTATTGACGAGTCTTTAGAGTCCTACACAGAGGTTTCCTGGCTCAAGCGAAACGAAATAGGAGCGCATATGAGATATGTGCAGGACCGAGAATAATGCGTGTATGTGATACCGCATTTCATTCTCGCGATATATGTTTCGATTGGTTATATTCGATATGACCTAGTTATCGAATCATTGATTCGATAAATCGATACATTGGATTCTAGTCGGTTATATGCGACATGACCGGATCATTGAATCAAATGTTGATTTAATGATTTAATGCATAATTATATATTTGATATATTACTTTGCATTAACTAGTATTGGTTCACTTTAAATGGATTTTCTCACTTGATGTGCAAAAGGTATATGTGATATACTTTTGTGCACATTTTTTTGTATCATGTTTGATGATACTTGATAATGTGGTTAAGTGTAAAGGTTTAAACCATGGTTAAGTGATGATTAGGGTTTTGGTTTTTCATTTATTTATTTGTTTATTTATTTGGAAAGGATTAAGTTAAGAATGGTGGCTTATTTTGGAGCTATGTTGAAGCTTCTTGAAGCTTTGACAAAGTCCACCATCCTTATCTCATCCTTAACCCTAACCACTCCAACAAACCTTGGTTTAATCTCTACACTTGACCATGGTCAAGATATGATAAGTATTCATATTAGTTTTATTTTAAAATTAGAAGACTTATCATTCTTTTCTTGATCTTCTTCTTCTTCCTCAAAGAGAAAGCTTGATGCCATCAATGGCAACTTGATTTCTAAAGTGAGAAATCCAATTCTAAAGTGAACCCACCTCCTATTTCTTCATCCTCTACCTCTTGCCAAGTTGTTTTGGGTGTTTTCTTCACAAGTTTCACAACTTTGTGAAGTCGGAGCTTGAGCTTGTGCAACCTCGACGTAGATCGTCTTTGACACGAAGCCGACGACCTATTCCGCACGTTTCTCCGATGAAGCCGTCACGAGAGTCCAAGGTTCAAGATGGACAGCGAGAGGACGCCCTCGCGGAGCTAAGGAAGTGGGTATCCGGATCTACAAAGGTTGTAGCATCCTAACTTTTAGTTAAGTGTTAACTAGTTTATTGTTTCGCCTAGAAATCTAGCCAACGATCCGTTAACTAGGGTTTCTCGGCACCATATTTTTGTAAAATGGCATGGTTGATGCCTTGTGAGACCTCTACTGTGTGCCTAGGAACCCTACATGGTTCACTTTAAAAGGATTTTCTCACTTGATGTGCACATTGTATATGTGATATACTTTTGTGTGCACTTGATTGTATCATGTTTGATGATACATGCTAACTTGAGTTTGTGTAAAGATTAAACCATGGTTATATGAATGGTTAGGGTTTTGTTTACTTATTCATTTATTAAATTTGATTATTTATTTTGGAAAAGAAAATGGAAATGGTGGCTTTCTTTGTTTCTTTCATGAAGCTTCATGAAGAGTTGAAAGCTTGACCATTTTTGTTTTATTCCCTTAACCTAACCATTCGCCTAACCCTAGTTTACTCTCTACACTTGACCATGGTTAGTATATGATAAGTATTCATATTATTTTCATTTTAAAAGGGAGAGACTTATCATATTCTATCATCTTCTTCTTCTTCTTCTTCAAGAAGAAAGCTTGCCACCATTAATGGCATCTTGAGAAAAAGAGAGAAAAATCCAATTCTAAAGTGAACCCACCTCCTATTTCTTCATCCTCTACCTCTTGCCAAGTAGTATAGGGTGTTTTCTTCACAAGTTTCAAGACTTGGTGAAGTTGGAGCTTGATCTTGCGTTGCCTCGACGTAGATCATCTTCGGCATCGAAGTCGACCACCTAACCCGCCCATTTCTCCGATGAAGCCGATGCTAGAGTCCGGGATCCGATATAGACAGCGAGGGGACGTCTACGTGGAGCTAAGGAAGTGGAGAACCGGATCTACAAAGGTTGTAGCCTCTTTCTTATAGTTAAGTTGTTAACTAGTTTCATTTTTCGCCTAAACTCTAGTCAACGAATCCGTATTAGGGTTTCTCGGCACTTGTAAAGTTTGAAATTGGCATGGTTGATGCCTTGTGAGACCTCATTAGCGTACCTAGGAACCCTTCACACACCGCGCCCTACGGCACCCTATCCCTCGAGGTAGCGGTGATACCGTAGTGTAAAAGCCCGGTTGCGCGCGTTTTCGATGGAGGTTAGGGTAAGGATCTCTAAAGGAAGGACAAGAACCTACAGGAAGGAACACCTTCCCGAATGGATCTAATCCCCTTTATTGATAATTACCATAACTCCTCATAGATCTTCATTCGAGTATATAAAGCGTTGAGATTTAATTGCATTTTCAAACCATCCCTAAACCTAACCCTAGCAAGAATAGATCTAGATAATCGTAGATAGATTAATTTAGGTTTTTAGATTTAATAACCAATCCGAACACCCTTCGGAATTAACTCGTTAGCACGACTAGGAGATTCACAAAATCCCTGTGGACCGACCCGTACTCACCGGCTAGCTTCATGCGATGCCGTTCTTGATTGCGGTTATAGAAATAGTTTTTGATATACAAATCAAATGGCGCCGTTGCCGGGGATGGCGTAGAACTTTCCTTTTTGCAATTTCGGGTTAATCAAAATAAAAAAAAATCATAAAAATCTGAAAAAATCAAAAAAAATATAAAAATATATATCATTTGTTATTTTTGGAAGGGATACTTTGTGGTTGAATTTTTGTAGGATATACAAATTCGGATCTGGAGATTTTCAGAAAGCAAAACAGGAAACAAAATATCGGAACAGAAGAGATTTTGAACAACAGAACAGTGAAAATTTTTTGGAGCAGTGAACCCCCCATACTGCCGCGATTCCGCGGCCAAAACCCACCTTAGGCCGTGGAACCGCGGCCTTCTTGTCGAATCGTCGCACCAAAATTTTTCTGGGGATCCAAAGAGTTTAGGGGACCGCGGAACCGCGATGTTAGAGCAAATTTGCCGCGGAAACGCGGCTATCTCGAGGCTTCATCTGAGGAAATTTTTCTGTAAGCCCCTGTTAGTGTATATGCCCTAGAGACCATTACTGTATCATACTAGTTTGTATATTACTTAATGGAAGCTTGGGATATTCACCTTGTATATACAATCTTGCTCAAAATAGTAGTATGCTACTTGGTTTGTTTCTACTTCAATGTATACATGTGTTTATTTTAGTATATCGCCTATACACATTAGTGGAGCCCTTAGGATCTTTGCTTGATTACCAGCGTTGTGATGGCAGTCACACTAGTGGGGCCGGGTAATCTATAAGCACATCCTTATGCAGGTCCCTGGTCGCAGGACTATCGAGACAGGGCATCGATACTCCGGAGTAGACTAGCGCATGGGCTTCTCATTCCAGTGTGGGAGACGGTCTGTCCCACAGCCGTCGGTACGTCGTACTTGAGATAGTATGTGGGTGCTCGTGAGGTTACGAGTACACTGGACAGGACTCGTCGGGAACTGACTAGTTGGTATTATGCCTATCGTCAGTTATCAATTCCCAGGTGACATGAGTACAGCTTAGTCCGCTGACTTGACACTGTCACTTCGCCTCGAGTGTGTTCCCACTGTACTTTGATTACTACCCTACCACGGCTCAAAGGAGTCGTGCAAACAGGTGGTAGTTGGGTGCAGTCCCGAAGCACTTGGAGGCAGTGACGGTTAGACAGGATTCGTCTCTTCCGGTATTGGGGGTTGACATCGCGCTGTGTCTAGGAGAGCCATTACACGAGTAGTCCCTGGCCAGGGCAAACGGGATATACTGGTAGGCTTCCAGTGTTATCTCAAGGTGTTTTGGGCTTCACTCCGACACGACTTGTACCGCTATTGGGGGACTGACGTTTACCGCCCCCTAGGCCCGCCATGCGATGTATCAGACGAACAGACCGGACTGTACGGAGAATGTCACATTCAGGCTCAGTAGGAGTTCAGATGGGTTTCACCTCGTCAGTCTTCTTGTCGGCATCTACCTGGGGACCGTTACGCACAGCTAGTGCCGCTTGCGGTATGTGGTTAAACCCACTGCCAGCGTAGTGTCGAGTCTTTAGAGTCCCACACAGAAAGCTATTCGCCTTTAGGCAAAAGAGTAGAGGTCGCATGGTTTTGCTGCAGGTCGCATGGTTTTGCGACAGGGTTCGGTCACATCCGTGCACTTATGCACGTACAGTGTCCGGACAGTTATCACTAGCGGGCTTTGGTTTAAGCCAGATCCTAGTGTACGTTTTGGGATTGGATTTATCCAGTATGTATTCGTGTTCCTCGGAACGCGGATGCGGGTGTGTATGGACAGTTGACGGAGAGACAGAGGCAGAGGATTCTCATTAGGGTTGTTGACCGTTGACTGTTGACTATTGACTTTTTGGTCAACCCTAATGAGAATATGATATGTGATTAACAATTATATTAATTAAGTATTGTGGTGACATGGTTGTTGAGGGGTTGACTTTGTTGACTTGTTGACTTTGTTGACCGGTTGACTAGGTTGGACTAGTTGACCATCATGATGACTATGGCTATCATTTCATGGCAAAGACTTTTTACTTGCTTGTTTCTTTTGTGAGAAATGAGTGCATGAAATGATTTAGCCATTTTGACTTGAACCATTTTACACAATACTTGATTATTATTTTTGTGATGATGGTTTTGGATTATGAGAGCAAAATGAGAAAAGTCTTCTCTCATTCTTTCATGCTCATTCTCTCTCTTGTTCTTGAGCTCTCATCTTCCTCCTCTTGCTCTCCCTCTCTTGATTCTATTGTTCACTTGTCTCATGAGTTGAGAACCAAGAACCATAGATAAAATCCCATACAAACTCTTCTCTACTCACTCTAGTTCACAAGGTTTAGCAAACCGAGTGAACTAGTTTCTTCAAAGTTCGAAGAAGGAGCCAAAGGTTGAAGCTTTCAGGTGGATCTATCTTCGGCGCAAGGAGACGACAGGGAGAAACTGACTCGGACGACCATCGAAGCTTGAAGACGAAGGAGTTCGAGAAAAAGAAAGGTATAACCCCCTAACCGAGTAGTTAGCAACTCATAGTTAGGTTGTTAGTTAGATGTTTAACAAAGATCCGGGTTTTAAGTCCATGTTACCACATCTAAGAAAATCGTTTTTTATCAAATTCTGCATGCCCGAAAGTACCGGGAGAGGTAGCATGGACTTACAGTGGTATCAGAGCCTAGTTAAACTCTATCTAACACGTTAGCAAAGTAGTTAGAAGATCGATCAAAGAAAAAGTCGCAAAACGAACCCGATATGATAAGTTTCTGCCGATTTTTTTTCTGTTCAAAAATTGATAAATTTTATCTTAAAAATCGGCTCAGGCTTTTATGTGATCACCCACCAAATTTGGTCCAACGATCGAGTCAAAGCGCCGCGGAAACGCGGCGGGAGCACGCTCCCACCGCGGATCCACGGCCGAGTTGACTCGGCCGAGGTCCAAGTTTGGTGCAGTGTTTTTCTGGGGTTGTTTTGGGATTTTTGGAATATATATTTTCTGCCCAGATTTTCCAGAACGAAAATTTTATTTTTGGGGTCCTGAAAATCCGTATTTTTGATCGAACTTCTAAAAGACTTTAGCTGACGGGTTTTTCTGTGATGTGTTATTTGTATTGAACGTCTGCTTATCGCTATATGTCGATTAGTGGGGGTTATACAAATCTGTGATCTGTAATGTTATTGGAATGTGTATATGAATTCATTGGATTGTCGCGGGTGAATAGCCGGGGGTTGTGAGACGAGAGTTTTCTTTTCTTTCAATTCATGTAAATTTGTAAATTGATGTAATAATTATTTGTATGGCCGCACAACCGGGTCGGGGTTGTAGCCGTCATTGTATAATTTCTTTTTACTGTTTTTGCTCCTAGGATAGACCCATGGAGGGGGTGCACAAACTACCGGGTATGCCGAAGTGCCGAGTGACCTACTCACGGAGTTGAGGGAGGTTGCTTCGCTTCGGGTACTTGGCGGGTAGTTTGCCGCACCTGTAGGGGTCTTGGTGGGGTATTGGCTATTCACCGCGACCGTGTAATCTGCTTTTCGTTACAGGCTCGTACGAATTGCGGATTCCTAGTATATCCAATGTGTTCATCTGTGATCTGAAATGGCTATCATTGCAATATATCTATATATGATATTATTTAGGCGTTGCTTATGTTTTACAGCCGCGCTAGCCCAGCCCCCGCTCTGTCGTTAGTTAAGTAACCTAACGGGTAATGACGGGGCCCCGTGGCGAATGCGAATGGCATAGGCGTACGTCATATTTTGGTTGTTTTCTGCAATGGTAGGATTAAATGATGGGACGCATTAAAAGAACTAATTCAAGAATATCACGCATTAAAAGAACTAATGCAAGATAATAAACCAAGCTAAAGTCGTTGGAACACTTTCGAAAAACCACTCGGTTCTTTTCAAAACCAACTTTTAAATGCAGAGCTTGAGCCACTCCTTTTAAAAGCTATCTCGTTCCATCGATTATATCAAGTTCACTACGTTCACGGTTTCGCCAAAAACCATTCGTAGCCCTCCGTCGTTTCGTATGAATATTCAATAGTATTCAAGCTATGTTTGTTGACCTTCGTCAAGGCATAGTGATTGGTAGTTGTTGGGTATTCATATGTAGCATAGATAGATACGTTGGTTTGGGACATTCGCATTACCTTGTTGACCTTCGTCAAGGGTATATACGGGTGGATTCAAATTAACCTGGATAATGACGGGCAGAACTTGACATGTGACTTATGATTTGTTGACCTTCGTCAAGGTCATAAGAGCATGGGGCAAAAATCCACATCGGGAGTTTCATAAGTACTGAAACTTGCTAGACTTGCATACCATTTGGAGTGTGATGATTCTGGTAGGATTCCTTCAGTTTCGTCACGCGATGATATTTGGATCCCGATCCTACTGTGAGTATATGCTACTCCTCGGGAAATTTCTCACTAAACGATCAATGCTATAAACCTAGTAGGTGTCTAGAAAGGTGTTAGCGGGGCTACGCCCCCAGGGAAAAGAGGTTCTTGAATTAAGGAACTTCGCGAAAGCGTTGGAAAACCTCCCTCGAAGTACCGACACTGGCCTGGCTGAATGGTTAAGCAAGTATTGTGCGGTGGGATTGATCCCGACTAATTCTTCCTTTATGGTTTGAGGAGGGATTCGAGAAACAGTGGGAGCCATCCTGTTTAGACAAACTAAAAACCACTCTAAACTTGCAAGAGCATCATGCTGAGTGTTTCTTCTCTCTCTCCTAATTGCAGCGACCAATCGACATGACTGGACTTAAGTTACTTCCAGATAAAAACATACTGATAGGGCCAAACTACAAAGATTGGCTCAGGAATGTCAAGATGGCAATCACTTACGACAAGCTGGGGTATCTTCTTACCACCAAAGCTCCCCCTGTCCCTGGTCCCACTTCCAGCGTCGCGGATAAGGAAATCCGTAAGACTTGGGAGATTGATAGCGCGAAGGCCAAATGCCTCGTACTTGCCTCTATGGACAATGAACATCAGAGGAGGCACGAGAATATGGACTTGGAATCCATATTTCTTCATACAAAAGAACTGTATAGAGAGCAATCTCGTATCGCAAGATACGAAACGTCGAAAAAGTTATTTTCGGCAAGGATGGCCGTCGGATCATCAGTAGCAGAGCACGTGCTTAAGATGATCAGCTACATTGAGGAGCTCGCGGACCTAGGGACCACATTGGAGAGTGAGCTCTATACGGACTTAGTTCTCCAGTCCCTTCCTTCCACTTACGCCCAGTTTATACTGAACTTCAACTTACAAGAAAAAGAAGTTGAACTTTCAGAGCTCCTCAACATGCTGAGGAGCGCAGAGGGCACCCTACAGAAAGGTAGGGAAACATCCACTTTGTTTGTAGGAGGATCATCTTCTTCTAGGTCCAAGGCGAAAGCCAAGGGAAAGAAGAAGAAAGCCCCCGCCAAACCAAGAGGCGGTGTTAGTAAAGTGGATACGAAGGGAAAAGCAAAAGCAACAAAGAAAACGGGGAAGCTTGTGGATAAGGAAGAATGCTTCTATTGTCATAAGAAAGGACACTGGAAGAATGATTGCAGGGCCTGAAAGGCCAGAACACAGGAATTGAAGCAGGTTGCAGCTTCAGCTTCAAGTGTGTATGTTATTGAAAACTGTCTTTCAATAAACTCTACTTCCTGGGTATTGGATACCGGATCAGGATCTCATATCTGTAATTCATTGCAGGCGTTGAGAAACCGTAGGGTTTTGAAGGCAGGTGACATGACCCTCAGAGTTGCGAACGGAGCTAGCATGGATGCTAAAGCCGTGGGGGACTATCACCTGGGAATGTCAGATGGACATGTTTTGGTTTTGCGTAATTGCTTTTTTGTACCCAACGCAACTTGTAATATCATTTCTGTATCTTTAGTTTCTAAATAAGGTTATGAATTTGCGTTTGTAAGCAATGTTGTAAACATTCACCTTAATCAAGTTCTGATTGGGTCAGGTACATTGAGCAATGGTATATACGTATTAAACCAACCACAGATTTTCAATGTCCAGAATACACACAAAAGAAAGTCTCCGGAAATAAATCAGACTTTCTTATGGCATTGTAGACTGGGTCACATCAATGAGAGAAGGTTGACAAAGTTACATACAGAAGGATATTTGAATCCGTTCGAATATCAATCGTATGCCACTTGTCAATCCTGTCTCAAAGGAAAGATGACAAAGACTCCGTTTACTGGACACGGAGTAAGGGCGAGCGAGCTCTTGGGACTCGTACACAGCGACGTGTGCGGTCCAATGTCTACACATGCGCGAAGCGGTTATTCTTACTTCATTACTTTTACGGATGACTTTTCAAGGTACGGTTATGTCTTCTTAATGAAACATAAGTCCGAAGCCTTTGGAAAATTCCAAGAATATAAGAATGAAGTAGAAAAACAAACCGGCAAAAGTATCAAGATTCTAAGATCGGATCGAGGTGGAGAATACTTAAGTGCCGAATTCCTGAATTACTTAAAGGAGAATGGAATTCTCTCTCAGCTTACTCCTCCATACACTCCGCAACATAACGGTGTATCGGAGAGACGGAACCGGACCCTATTGGATATGGTACGGTCCATGATGAGTAACGCTGAGTTACCGCGATCATTCTGGGGATATGCACTAGAAGCAGCTGCATATCTCTTGAACAAGGCTCCCACCAAGACTGTGCCTACCACCCCATATCAGATGTGGACTGGGAAGAAACCCTGTCTTAAGTATATTAAAGTATGGGGATGTCCAGCTTTTGTAAAAAAGCAGCATGCGGACAAGCTCGAGGCACGTTCAGTACAGTGTAAGTTTGTGGGGTACCCAAAGAACTCCAGGGGGTATCTTTTCTATTCCGCTGAGGAACAAAAAGTTTTTGTTTCTCAGCATGCCCGCTTCTTGGAAACTGAGTTTTTGGAAACCCAGATAAGTGGGAGCACAATAGAACTGGAAGAAATTCCAGAACCACAGACTATTACTGAAAGCTTAGTGGAACCAGAGGGTTCAAAAGAACAGGACATTCCTATGCCGCTCCGCAGGAGTAGTAGGCAGTCTCATCCGCCCGAGAGATACTACGGTTTTCTCATAGACGGGGATAGAGAGGATTGCATCATAGATTATGATGAGCCTACTAGCTTCCAGCAGGCCGTTCAGAGCGTTGACTCAGTAAAATGGCTGGATGCAATGCGGACCGAAATGGAGTCCATGTACACCAACAAGGTATGGACGTTGGATATTGCTCCAGACGGGGTAAAACCCGTAGGATGCAAGTGGATCTTCAAAAGGAAGATTGGTGTAGATGGACAGGTTGAGACCTATAAAGCTAGACTTGTTGCGAAGGGTTTTCGTCAAAGACCGAGTTTGGACTATGATGAAACCTTTTCTCCAGTGGCTATACTGAAATCCATTCGGATCCTTCTTGCCATTGCTGCCTTCCACGATTATGAGATCTGGCAAATGGACGTAAAGACCGCTTTTCTAAATGGAAATTTAGAGGAGTGTGTCTATATGGACCAACCAGAGGGTTTCATTCAGAGTGGGAGCAGCGGAAAGGTGTGCAAGTTGCTTAAGTCCATCTATGGACTAAAGCAGGCATCGCGGAGTTGGAACATCTGTTTTGATGAGACGGTCAAGGAATTTGGCTTTATCAAAAATCCAGATGAACCATGCATCTACAGTAGATTTGTAGTGAGAACTGTAGTATTCCTCGTTTTATACGTGGATGACATTCTCTTAATAGGAAATGACATTCCTATGCTACAATCTGTCAAGGGGTTCTTGTCACACAGGTTCTCCATGAAAGACCTGGGTGATGCCTCATACATCCTGGAGATCCGGATCCATCGTGATAGATCCAAGAGGATATTAGGACTTTCACAGTCCAGGTACATCGACACCATACTGAAGAGATTCAGTATGGAAGATTCCAAGCGCGGTAACCTACCGGCTTGTCACGGGATCACCCTCTCTAAAGAGATGTCTCCCAAGAATGATTTGGAGAGGGATCGCATATCTATTATACCCTACGCTTCTGCGGTAGGCTCTATAATGTATGCGATGTTGTGTACCAGACCGGATGTAGCTTATGCACTGAGTGTGGTAAGCCGGTATCAGTCTAACCCTGGGGAGAAACACTGGATAGCGGTAAAGAACATTCTCAAGTACCTGAGAAGGACTAAGGAGATGTTCTTGGTGTATGGCGGAAAAGACCTCCAGATCGAGGCCTTTGCTGACTCCAGCTTCCAGAGTGACAAGGATGATTCCAAGTCCATGTCGGGGTTTGTCTTTACCCTCAATGGAGGGGCGGTGTGTTGGAAGAGTTCCAAACAGGAAACCGTTGCAGACTCGACGATGGAAGCGGAATACATCGCTGCATCTGATGCCGCAAAAGAAGCTGTCTGGATGAGGAAGTTCTTGAAAGAGCTTCAGGTGGTTCCGTCCATTGTTGATCCAATACCTCTGTATTGCGACAACAACGGGGCTATAGCTTTAGCGAAGGAACCCAGGTCCCATCAGAGATCCAGACACATCTTAAGGCGGTATCACCTGATCAGGGAGATCGTGGATCGCCAGGAGATCGAGGTTCGGAGAGTCGCTTCAGAAGATAACACTGCAAGTCCATTCACCAAGGCCTTGCCCCAGACTCAGTTCGAGCGGCTGATCGAGATGATAGGTCTTCGATACGCCAGTACATGGCCTTAGTGCAAGTGGGAGATTGTTAGTGTATATGCCCTAGAGGCCATTACCGTATCATACTAGTTTGTATTTTACTTAATGGAAGCTTGGGATATTCACCTTGTATATACAATCTTGCTCAAAATAGTAGTATGCTACTTGGTTTGTTTCTACTTCAATGTGTACATGTGTTTATTTTAGTATATCGCCTATACACATTAGTGGAGCCCTTAGGATCTTTGCTTGATTACCAGCGTTGTGATGGCAGTCACACTAGTGGGGCTGGGTAATCTATAAGCACATCCTTATGCAGGTCCCTGGTCGCAGGACTATCGAGACAGGGCATCGATACTCCGGAGTAGACTAGCGCATGCGCTTCTCATCCCAGTGTGGGAGACGGTCTGTCCCACAGCCGTCGGTACGTCGTACTTGAGATAGTATGCGGGTGCTCGTTGGGTTACGAGTACACTGGACAGGACTCGTCGGGAACTGACTAGTTGGTATTATTCCTATCGTTAGTTATCAGTTCCCAGGTGACATGAGTACAGCTTAGTCCGCTGACTTGACACTGTCACTTCGCCTCGAGTGTGTTCCCACTGTACTTTGATTACTACCCTACCACGGCTCAAAGGAGTCGTGCAAACAGGTGGTAGTTGGGTGCAGTCCCGAAGCACTTGGAGGCAATGACGGTTAGACAGGATTCGTCTCTCCCGGTATTGGGGGTTGACATCGCGCTGTGTCTAGGAGAGCCATTACACGAGTAGTCCCTGGCCAGGGCAAACGAGATATACTGGTAGGCTTTCAGTGTTATCTCAAGGTGTTTTGGGCTTCACTCCGACACGACTTGTACCGCTATTGGGGGACTGACGTTTACCGCCCCCTAGGCCCGCCATGCGATGTATCAGACGAACAGACCGGACTGTACGGAGAATGTCACATTCAGGCTCAGTAGGAGTTCAGATGGGTTTCGCCTCGTCAGTCTTCTTGTCGGCATCTACCTGAGGACCGTTACGCACAGCTAGTGCCGCTTGCGGTCTGTGGTTAAACCCACTGCCAGCGTAGTGTCGAGTCTTTAGAGTCCCACACAGAAAGCTATTCGCCTTTAGGCAAAAGAGTAGAGGTCGCATGGTTTTGCGGCAGGTCGCATGGTTTTGCGACAGGGTTCGGTCACATCCGTGCACTTATGCACGTACAGTGTCCGGACAGTTATCACTAGCGGGCTTTGGTTTAAGCCAGATCCTAGTGTACGTTTTGGGATTGGATTTATCCAGTATGTATTCGTGTTCCTCGGAACGCGGATGCAGGTGTGTATGCACAGTTGACGGAGAGACAGAAGCAGAGGATTCTCATTAGGGTTGTTGACCGTTGACTGTTGACTATTGACTTTTTGGTCAACCCTAATGAGAATATGATATGTGATTAACAATTATATTAATTAAGTATTGTGGTGACATGGTTGTTGAGGGGTTGACTTTGTTGACTTGTTGACTTTGTTGACCGGTTGACTAGGTTGGACTAGTTGACCATCATGATGACTATGGCTATCATTTCATGGCAAAGACTTTTTACTTGCTTGTTTCTTTTGTGAGAAATGAGTGCATGAAATGATTTAGCCATTTTGACTTGAACCATTTTACACAATACTTGATTATTATTTTTGTGATGATGGTTTTGGATTATGAGAGCAAAATGAGAAAAGTCTTCTCTCATTCTTTCATGCTCATTCTCTCTCTTGTTCTTGAGCTCTCATCTTCCTCCTCTTGCTCTCCCTCTCTTGATTCTATGGTTCACTTGTCTCATGAGTTGAGAACCAAGAACCATAGATAAAATCCCATACAAACTCTTCTCTACTCACTCTAGTTCACAAGGTTTAGCAAACCGAGTGAACTAGTTTCTTCAAAGTTCGAAGAAGGAGCCAAAGGTTGAAGCTTTCAGGTGGATCTATCTTCGGCGCAAGGAGACGACGGGGAGAAACCGATTCGGACGACCATCGAAGCTTGAAGACGAAGGAGTTCGAGAAAAAGAAAGGTATAACTGTAAGTCCATATTGCGACCCCCGGTGCTTACGGGGAGGCGGAAACGGTATAAAAAACAAATTTTTATCGCAAGAGGCAACATGGACTAAACAAGGTCGGGATCGTGTCTAAACTAAACTAGCATAAACGCTAAAAGGAGTTAGCTACTCGGATGAAGGTTATACCTAAACTTGAACTCCTTCTTCTTGAAATCTTGTAGAGGTTGATGGTTCTCTTTTCGTCGCCTTCTCCCGTCGAAGATGGATCCACCTCGAAGGTTCGACCTTTGGGCTCTTCCTCGATCTTTGAGTGAACTAGGGTTTCCGGCTTGCTAAACCTTGAACCTAGAATGAGTAGAGAGTAACTAGGGTTTGCTTTTCTTTTTAAAGAGAAGGATTCTCAACACATGAGAAGGTTTCTCTTTGCTAGAGGAAGAAGAAGATGAAAATGAGGAGAGAGAGAGGTTATGATAGAATGAGCTATCCTTTTTCTTTCTTGCAACCATAATGCAAAAGAAAAAGAATTATCAATAATAATAATGAAAATGAAAAGGTTGATGGAAAGTTTTAGAATGACCATTATCATTTCAAACATTAAATGAATTTGCTAGAATCAAAGAGCATGTTTCTTTTGTAATGATGATGGTCAAAACTTCAACCATGGTCAACAAGTCAACCATGGTCAACAAGTCAACAAAAACCAACCATGACACAATTTCATTTTATTATATATTATTAATTGATATAATACAAATCCATTAGGGTTTGGAAAAAGACGACTGTCAACTGTGCATACGCACCCGTTCCGAAACCCTAATGAAAGTCATCTTCCTCTTCCTCAAATAACCGTGCATACACACCTGCATCCTTATTCCGAGGAACATGAATACGGAGATAAAAGCAACCCCAAAAACATATACCAGTATCGGACTCAAACCAGAGCCAGCCAGTAATATCCGTCCGGACTCTAAACGTGCACAAGTGCGCGGATGAGAACGAACCCTGTCGCAAAACCATGCGACCTCTACTCTGTTTTGCCCAGAGGCGAATACCCTCTGTGTGGGACTCTAAAGACTCAACACTACGCTGGCAGTGGGTTTAACCACAGACCGCAAGCGGCACTAGCTGTGCGTAACGGTCCCCAGGTAGATGTCGACAAGAAGGCTGACGAGGTGAAACCCCATCTGAACTCCTACTGAGTCTGAATGTGACATTCTCCGTACAGTCCGGTCTGTTCGTCTGATACATCGCATGTCGGGCCTAGGGGGCGGTAAAACGTCAGTCCCCCAATAGCGGTACAAGTCGTGTCGGAGTGAAGCCCAAAACACCCTGAGATAACACTGGAAACCTACCAGTATATCTCGCTTGCCCTGGCCAGGGACTACTCGTGTAATGGCTCTCCTAGACACAGCGCGATGTCAACCCCCAATACCGGGAGAGACGAATCCTGTCTAACCGTCACTGCCTCCAAGTGCTTCGGGACTGCACCCAATCACCACCTGTTTGCACGACTCCTTTGAGCCGTGGTAGGGTAGTGATCAAAGTGCAGTGGGAATACACTCGAGGCGAAGTGCCAGTATCAAGTCAGCGGACTAAGCTGTACTCATGTCACCTGGGAACTGATAACTGACGATAGGTATAATACCAACCTTTCAGTTCCCGACGAGTCCTGTCCAGTGTACTCGTAACCCAACGAGCACCCGTATACTATCTCCAGTACGACGTACTGATGGCTGTGGGACAGACCATCTCCCACACTGGGATGAGAAGCGCATACGCTAGTCTACTCCGGAGTATCGATGCCCTGTCTCGATAGTCCTACGACTAGGGACCTGTATAAGGATGTGCCTATAGATTACCCAGCCCCCACTAGTGTGACTGTCATCACAACGCTGGTAATCAAGCAAAGATCCTAAGGGCTCCACTAATGCGTATAAGTGATATACTGAAATAAACACAAGTACACATTGAAGTAGAAACAAACCAAGTAGCATACTACTATATTGAGCAAGATTGTTTATACAAGGTGAATATCCCAAGCTTCCATCAAGTAATATACAAACTAGTATGATACAGTAATGGCCTCTAGGGCATATACACTAACAATCTCCCACTTGCACTAAGGCCATGTACTGGCGTATCGAAGACCTATCATCTCGATCAGCCGCTCGAACTGAGTCTGGGGTAAGGCCTTGGTGAATGGATCTGCAGTGTTCTCTTCTGAAGCAACCCTCCGAACCTCGATCTCCTTGCGATCCACGATCTCCCTGATCAGGTGATACCGCCTCAAGATGTGCCTGGATCTCTGATGGGACCTGGGTTCCTTTGCTAAAGCTATAGCCCCGTTGTTGTCGCAATACAAAGGTACTGGGTCAACAATGGACGGAACCACCTGAAGTTCTTTTAAGAACTTCCTCATCCAGACAGCTTCTTTTGCGGCATCAGATCCAGCGATGTATTCCGCTTCCATAGTCGAGTCTGCAACGGTTTCCTGTTTGGAACTCTTCCAACACACCGCCCCTCCATTGAGGGTAAAGACAAAACCCGACATGGACTTGGAATCATCCTTGTCACTCTGGAAGCTGGAGTCAGCAAAGGCCTCAATCTGGAGGTCTTTTCCGCCATACACCAAGAACATCTCCTTAGTCCTTCTCAGGTACTTGAGAATGTTCTTTACTGCTATCCAATGTTTCTCCCCAGGGTTTGACTGATACCGGCTTACTACACTCAGTGCATAAGCTACATCCGGTCTGGTACACAACATCGCATACATTATAGAGCCTACCGCAGAAGCGTAGGGTATAATAGACATGCGATCCCTCTCCAAATCAGTCTTGGGAGACATCTCTTTAGAGAGGGTGATCCCGTGACAAGCCGGTAGGTTACCGCGCTTGGAATCTTCCATACTGAATCTTTTCAGTACGGTGTCGATGTACCTGGACTGTGAAAGTCCTAATATCCTCTTGGATCTATCACGATGGATCCGGATCCCCAGGATGTAAGAGGCATCACCCAGGTCTTTCATGGAGAACCTGTGTGACAAGAAACCCTTGACAGATTGTAGCATAGGAATGTCATTTCCTATTAAGAGAATGTCATCCACGTATAAAACAAGGAATACCACAGTTCTCGCTACAAATCTACTATAGATGCACGGTTCATCTGGATTTTTGATAAAGTCAAATTCCTTGACCGTCTCATCAAAACAGATGTTCCAACTCCGCGATGCCTGCTTTAGTCCATAGATGGACTTAAGCAACTTGCACACCTTTCCGCTGCTCCCACTCTGAATGAAACCCTCTGGCTGATCCATATAGACACACTCCTCTAAATTTCCATTTAGAAAAGCGGTTTTTACGTCCATCTGCCAAATCTCATAATCGTGGAAGGCAGCAATGGCAAGAAGGATCCGAATGGATTTCAGCATAGCCACTGGAGAAAAGGTTTCATCATAGTCCAAGCCAGGTCTTTGACGGAAACCCTTTGCTACAAGTCTAGCTTTATAGGTTTCAACCTGTCCATCTACACCAATCTTCCTTTTGAAGATCCACTTGCATCCTACGGGTTTTACCCCGTCTGGAGCAATGTCCAATGTCCATACTTTGTTGGTGTACATGGACTCCATTTCGGTCCGCATTGCATCCAGCCATTTTACCGAGTCAACGCTCTGAACGGCCTGCTGGAAGCTAGTAGGCTCATCATAGTCTATGATGCAATCCTCTCTATCCCCGTCTATGAGAAAACCGAAGTATCTCTCGGGCGGATGAGACTGCCTACTACTTCTGCGGAGCGGCACAGGAATGTCCTGTTCTTTTGAACCTACTGGCTCTTCCAAGTTTTCAGTAATAGCTTGTGGTTCTGGAATCTCTTCCAGTTCTATTACGTCCCCACTTATCTGGGTTTCCAAAAACTCAGTTTCCAAGAAGCGGGCATGTTGAGAAACAAAAACCTTTTGTTCCTCAGCGGAATAGAACAGATACCCCCTGGAGTTCTTTGGGTATCCCACAAACTTACACTGTACTGAACGTGCCTCGAGCTTGTCCGCATGCTGCTTTTTTACAAAAGCTGGACATCCCCATATCTTAAGGTACTTAAGACAGGGTTTCTTCCCACTCCACATCTGATATGGAGTGGTAGGCACAGTCTTGGTAGGAGCCTTGTTCAAGAGGTATGCAGCTGCTTCTAGTGCATAGCCCCAGAAAGATCGCGGTAACTCAGCCTTACTCATCATGGAACGAACCATATCCAATAGGGTTCGATTCCTTCTTTCCGATACACCGTTATGTTGCGGAGTGTATGGAGGAGTACGCTGAGAGAGAATTCCATTCTCTTTTAAATAGTCCAGGAACTCGGCACTCAAGTATTCACCACCTCGATCCGATCTTAGGATTTTAATACTTTTGCCTGTTTGTTTTTCAACTTCATTCTTATAATCCCGAAATTTCTCAAAGGCCTCGGATTTGTGCTTCATTAAGAAGACATGTCCATACCTAGAGAAATCGTCTGTGAAAGTGATGAAGTATGAATAACCGCTTCGCGCATGTGTAGACATTGGACCACACACGTCACTGTGTATGAGTCCCAAGAGCTCGCTCGCTCTTTCTCCGTGTCCAGTGAATGGAGTCTTTGTCATCTTTCCCATGAGACAAGATTCACAAGTGGCATAAGACTGATACTTGAACGGATCCAAGTATCCTTCTTTATGTAACTTAGTCAACCGTGTCTCATTGATGTGACCCAGTCTACAATGCCATAAGAAAGCCTGATTGATATCTAGAGACTTTCTTTTGTGTGTATTCTGGACATTAAAAATCTGTGGTTGGTTTAATACGTATATACCATTGCTCAGTGTACCTGACCCAATCAGAACTTGATTAAGGTGAATGTTTACAACATTACTTACAAACGCAAATTCATAACCTTCTTTAGAAACCAAAGATACAGAAATGATATTACAAGTTGCGTTGGGTACAAAAAAGCAATTACGCAAAACCAAAACATGTCCATCTGACATTCCCAGGTGATAGTCCCCCACGGCTTTAGCATCCATGCTAGCTCCGTTCGCAACTCTGAGGGTCATGTCACCTGCTTTCAAAAACCTACGGTTTCTCAACGCCTGCAAAGAATTACAGATATGAGATCCTGATCCGGTATCCAATACCCAGGAAGTAGAGTTTATAAAAAGACAGTTTTCAATAACATACACACCTGAAGCTGAAGCCGCAACCTGCTTCAGTTCCTGTGTCCTGGCTTTCCAAGCCCTGCAATCTTTCTTCCAGTGTCCACTCTTGTGACAATAGAAGCATTCCTCTTTACCAACAAGCTTCCCCGCAATCTTTGTTGCCTTTTCCTTTCCCTTCGTACCCACTTTACTAACACCGCCTCTTGGTTTTGCGGGGGCTTTCTTCCTCTTTCCCTTGGCTTTCGCCTTGGACCTAGAGGAAGAAGATCCTCCTACAAACAAAGCGGGTGTATCCCTACCTTTCTGTAGGGTGCCCTCTGCGCTCCTCAGCAGGTTGAGGAGTTCTGAAAGTTCAACTTCCTTTTCTTGCAAGTTGAAATTCAGTATGAACTGGGCGTAAGTGGATGGAAGGGACTGGAGAATTATATCCGTATAGAGTTCACTATCCAACGTGGTCCCAAGTTCCGCGAGCTCCTCAGTGTAGCCAATCATCTTAAGCACGTGGTCCGCTACCGATGATCCGACGGCCAACTTTGTCGAAAATAACTTCTTCGACACTTCGTATCTTGCGATACGAGACTGCTCTCCATACAGTTCTTTTGTATGAAGAAATATGGATTCCAAATCCATATTCTCGTGCCTCCTCTGATGTTCGTTGTCCATCGAGGCAAGTACGAGGCATCTGGCCTTCGCGCTGTCAATCTCCCAAGTCTTACGGATTTCCTTATCCGCGACGCTGGAGGTGGGACCTGGGACGGGGGGAGCTTTGGTGGTAAGAAGATATCCCAGCTTGTCGTAAGAGATTGCCAATTTGACATTCCTGAGCCAATCTTTGTAGTTTGGCCCTGTCAGTATGTTTTTATCTAGAAGTAACTTAAGTCCAGTCATTTCGATTTGGTCGCTGCAGGGGGAGAGAAGAAACACTTAGCACGATGCTCTTGCAAGTTTAGAATGGTTTTTAATTTGTCTAAACAGGATGGCTCCCACTGTCTCTCGAATCCCTCCTCAAACCACAAAGGAAGAATTAGCCGGGATTAATCCCACCGTACAATACTTGCTTAACCGTTCAGCCAGGCCAGTGTCGGTACTTCGAGGGAGGTTTTCCAACGCTTTCGCGAAGTTCCTTAATTTAAGAACCTCTTTTCCCTGGGGGCGTAGCCCCGCTAACACCTTTCTAGGCACCTACTAGGTTTATAGCATTGATCGTTTAGTGAGAAATTTCCCGAGGAGTAGCATATACTCACAGTAGGATCGGGATCCAAATATCATCGCGTGACGAAAATGAAGGAATCCTACCATAATCATCACACTCCAAATGGTATGCAAATCTAGCAAGTTTCAGTACTTATGAAACTCCCGATGTGTATTTTTGCCCCATGCTCTTATGACCTTGACGAAGGTCAACAAATCATAAGTCACATGTCAAGTTCTTCCCGTCATTATCCAGGTTAATTTGAACCCACCCGTATATACCCTTGATGAAGGTCAACAAGGCAATACGACTGTCCCAAACCAACGCATCTATCTATGCTACATATGAACACCCAATAGCTACCAATCTCTATGTCTTGACGAAGGTCAACAAACATAGCTTGAATACTATTGAATTTTCATACGAAATGACGGAGGGCTACGAATGGTTTTGGCGAAACCGTGAACGTAGTGAACTTGATATAATCGACTGGAACGAGATAGCTTTTAGAAGGAGTGGCTCAAGCTCCGCATTTAAAAGTTAGTTTTGAAAAGAACCGAGTGGTTTTTCGAAAGTGTTCCAACGACTTTAACTTGGTTTATTATCTTGCATTAGTTCTTTTAATGCGTGATATTCTTGCATTAGTTCTTTTAATGCGTCCCATCAATTAATTCCTACCATTGCAGAAAACAACCAAAATATGACGTACGCTTATGCCATTCGCATTCGCCACGGGGTCCCGTCATCACTCGTTAGGTTACTTAACTAACGACAGAGCGGGGGCTGGGCTAGCGCGGCTGTAAAACATAAGCAACGCCTAAATAGAAAGCAATGATAGACATTACAGATCACAGATGAATACATTGGATATACTAGCAATCCGCAATCCTTTCGAGCCTGTAATGAAAAGCGGATTACACGGTCGCGGTGAATAGCCAAATACCCCACCCAAGACCCCTACGGGTGCGGCAAACTACCCGCCAAGTACTCGGCAGTTTGTGCACCCCCTCCATGGGTCTATCCTAGGAGCAAAAACAGTAAAAAGAATTATACAATGACGGCTACAACCCCGACCCGGTTGTGCGGCCAAAAAAATAATATAATTACATCAATTTACATTTACAATGAATGAAAGAAAAACAAAAGCTCATCTCACATCCACCCCGGCTATTCACCCGCGACAGTCCAACAGATTCATATAAACAATCCAATATCAAACACAGATCATGTATAACCCCGACTAATCGACTTATAGCGATTAGCCGACGTTCAATACATGCAAGCATCACAGATATAACCAACATAGCCAAAGTGCAGTGAAGTTCGGAAAAATACGGAATTATAGGACCCCAAAAGTGAATTTCAGTTCTGGAAAATCTGGGCACATATAATATATTTTAAAAATCCCAAAACCAACACAGACACACACTGCACGAAAAACGATGCACAGAAGACGACAAACCGCGGCGCTTCCGCGGCACATGCCTACCTCGTGCGGCGGAAGCGCGGCGGTTTGAACGAATCACTGCATCGTTTTTCTTGGGTGTTCACACAAAACCCTGAGCCGATTTTTGGAGTATAAAGTTTTTCATTTAGAGCAGAAAAAAATCCAACAGAAACTTAGGGTTTTGGTTTTTCCGGTTTTGTGATTTTTCGGTTTCGAACTTCCATACACTTCGCTACCAAGCTAGTTTAAGTTTAGTTAGGCTCTGATACCACTGTAAGTCCATATTGCGACCCCCGGTGCTTGCGGGGAGGCGGAAACGGTATAAAAAACAAATTTTTATCGCAAGAGGCAACATGGACTAAACAAGGTCGGGATCATGTCTAAACTAAACTAGCATAAACGCTAAAAGGAGTTAGCTACTCGGATGAAGGTTATACCTAAACTTGAACTCCTTCTTCTTGAAATCTTGTAGAGGTTGATGGTTCTCTTTTCGTCGCCTTCTCCCGTCGAAGATGGATCCACCTCGAAGGTTCGACCTTTGGGCTCTTCCTCGATCTTTGAGTGAACTAGGGTTTCCGGCTTGCTAAACCTTGAACCTAGAATGAGTAGAGAGTAACTAGGGTTTGCTTTTCTTTTTAAAGAGAAGGATTCTCAACACATGAGAAGGTTTCTCTTTGCTAGAGGAAGAAGAAGATGAAAATGAGGAGAGAGAGAGGTTATGATAGAATGAGCTATCCTTTTTCTTTCTTGCAACCATAATGCAAAAGAAAAAGAATTATCAATAATAATAATGAAAATGAAAAGGTTGATGGAAAGTTTTAGAATGACCATTATCATTTCAAACATTAAATGAATTTGCTAGAATCAAAGAGCATCTTTCTTTTGTAATGATGATGGTCAAAACTTCAACCATGGTCAACAAGTCAACCATGGTCAACAAGTCAACAAAAACCAACCATGACACAATTTCATTTTATTATATATTATTAATTGATATAATACAAATCCATTAGGGTTTGGAAAAAGACGACTGTCAACTGTGCATACGCACCCGTTCCGAAACCCTAATGAAAGTCATCTTCCTCTTCCTCAAATAACCGTGCATACACACCTGCATCCTTATTCCGAGGAACATGAATACGGAGATAAAAGCAACCCCAAAAACATATACCAGTATCTGACTCAAACCAGAGCCAGCCAGTAATATCCGTCCGGACTCTAAACGTGCACAAGTGCGCGGATGAGAACGAACCCTGTCGCAAAACCATGCGACCTCTACTCTGTTTTGCCCAGAGGCGAATACCCTCTGTGTGGGACTCTAAAGACTCAACACTACGCTAGCAGTGGGTTTAACCACAGACCGCAAGCGGCACTAGCTGTGCGTAACGGTCCCCAGGTAGATGTCGACAAGAAGGCTGACGAGGTGAAACCCCATCTGAACTCCTACTGAGTCTGAATGTGACATTCTCCGTACAGTCCGGTCTGTTCGTCTGATACATCGCATGTCGGGCCTAGGGGGCGGTAAAACGTCAGTCCCCCAATAGCGGTACAAGTCGTGTCGGAGTGAAGCCCAAAACACCCTGAGATAACACTGGAAACGTACCAGTATATCTCGCTTGCCCTGGCCAGGGACTACTCGTGTAATGGCTCTCCTAGACACAGCGCGATGTCAACCCCCAATACCGGGAGAGACGAATCCTGTCTAACCGTCACTGCCTCCAAGTGCTTCGGGACTGCACCCAATCACCACCTGTTTGCACGACTCCTTTGAGCCGTGGTAGGGTAGTGATCAAAGTGCAGTGGGAATACACTCGAGGCGAAGTGCCAGTATCAAGTCAGCGGACTAAGCTGTACTCATGTCACCTGGGAACTGATAACTGACGATAGGTATAATACCAACCTTTCAGTTCCCGACGAGTCCTGTCCAGTGTACTCGTAACCCAACGAGCACCCGTATACTATCTCCAGTACGACGTACTGATGGCTGTGGGACAGACCATCTCCCACACTGGGATGAGAAGCGCATACGCTAGTCTACTCCGGAGTATCGATGCCCTGTCTCGATAGTCCTACGACTAGGGACCTGTATAAGGATGTGCCTATAGATTACCCAGCCCCCACTAGTGTGACTGCCATCACAACGCTGGTAATCAAGCAAAGATCCTAAGGGCTCCACTAATGCGTATAAGTGATATACTGAAATAAACACAAGTACACATTGAAGTAGAAACAAACCAAGTAGCATACTACTATATTGAGCAAGATTGTTTATACAAGGTGAATATCCCAAGCTTCCATCAAGTAATATACAAACTAGTATGATACAGTAATGGCCTCTAGGGCATATACACTAACAATAACCCCCTAACCGAGTAGTTAGCAACTCGTAGTTAGGTTGTTAGTTAGATGTTTAACAAAGATCCGGGTTTTAAGTCCATGTTACCACCTCTAAGAAAATCGTTTTTTATCAAATTCCGCATGCCCGAAAGTACCGGGAGAGGTAGCATGGACTTACAGCCCCACTGTCTCTTTTCTGTACATTTTGAAATATCTTTTATGAAAATTCCTGCAGGATTCCGTGGGCTATAAAATTATTTCCCTTCCATATAACAGTCTTGTGCAGGATTTTTGCGTCCCGTTTGAAATAAAATTGATTGCAAGTAATATTTTGCCGTTGCATATCTTTTCTATAAAATATTTTGCTGTTGCATATCTTTTCTCTAAAATCTTTTTGCAACAAAATTTTTCAAAATAAAGAGAAAAAGAATGAAAATAAAAAGGACAAATATTTTATAGAAACTTGCAAAATTTTTTAGCCGCAAATAAATCCTTGCACCACCCAACCTTCCTTCTTGTCACCTTTCTTCTTCTAACATGGGTACACCACATAATAAATCACTTGCCGAACTTTGGTATCCCGAACCTAATTTTGCGTCGTACGTCAATTTGTTCGGTCAATTTAAAGATGATCCTTCCTTGCCTAAAAAATCTTTGAAAGATCAAATAGAGGCGTCTAGGAGAAACAGTTTGACTTTTCAACCCACTTTGTGTCAACCAAGTCAACCTTTACCACTTCCATATGTTGATACCACTTTTTCAAGTCCTTCTGTCACTCCTAAGCCGATGTCCATTGCCGAGCATATTGCTCAATCTCGCAGCCGATCTTTCACCCCTCTCTACTCATCTAGTTCTAGGAATTCGCACGATTATTCACCTTTTTATCCATATGTTGACCCTACCCCTGTCCAATCATCCACTTCCTACCAGTCATACCCGACTTTCCCACCGTCACTAGACATTGATTCTATACAGCCATTGGGGAGTTTTGCATATCCACACGATTTCGAATCTTTTACCAAAACCCCCTCACCACCTAAGTCTAGTTTGGAAGAGTCGTTGGAAGCTTATATTGCAGCAACAAAAAAATGACTAGGAATGTGGAAGCGTCCGTGGTCGCCCTTATGCAACCTAGTGAACCGGTAGCTAGTTTCTCGCTAGCTCAAAAAATTTTAATGTATAAGGAGGCAGTTGGACAGAGAGAGAATGAGAGAGGATTTCCAAATCAAACCTACCCTTACCCAATTGAAGCCCACAACTCCGGTTTTCCATCGATTGCCCTAAATAGTTCACCTGTTGAAAATAAAAATGAGTTGTGTGATTGTGTAGTGTTTGATTTGCCAAATTGTGAGGAACCCCTTTCGAGTGAAACCGCACCTAATCCGTTTGACCTTTACACCTCCACTCTAGAATCTAAATCGATAAATATCCATGTTTTTGATGAGGGGTCTAAAGAAATTAATTTTCACTTGATTGAGGATATAGACGCCGGGATTATTTCGGATGATGAACCTGTCGATTTGATTGAAATTTTATGTTCAAATCATCATCCCGAGTTATTAAATGTTTCTCCCGAATCTCATATGCGTCTTGACGTTGATGATAATGGCATGGATGAGTTGAATTTTGAGGAAAATTATAAGGATAGTATTGAGGAGAGTCTTGAGGATAATATTGAGGTTGAATCATTTTTATTTGATGTGTCTGATTTTCCAATTCATCCTCCTGAACCTTTAACTGTTATATCACCCTCCCTCCTTCCCATCGTTCCGACCACGCTTGAAGACTGTGAGCTTGAAACCTTTTCCTTTGAATCTGACACAATTCTCACAGAAGATAACAGCTACGAGTGTTTCACTTTTTCGGACGATGTTGATGACTCACCGCCCGAGTTTGAGTCCTTTACATTTTCAGATGAGCCATCAGACTCGGTTGATTATAGTAGTTTCGAACCATTAATGGATCTTTCAAGTTCGAAACAGTTTACAACGGTGAGAAAGATACTATCCCTAATTCACTCCCTTTCGTCTTTCCCATTGTTCCGACCGAACAAGAGACCGTTACGCTTTCATCTCCTATACCAAGTTCGGCGTACCCATGTTTTCTTGCGAATCTTGAGGGATTTGATCCCATTTCTCGACGAGTTGATAGGTTAGCGCAATCGCTTTTAACACATCGGTCATCACAAATTGCGCTAATTTATTCACTCGATTTACACCCTCAAGATCGCGCAACCCTTCTTTCTTCTTTCCGCCATTCTTCTTCCCCACCGAGACCATATTCTCTTCTTCCCACACGGTCTCGTATGTTTCTCATCTCTTTTCTTTCCACCCCATTCTTTCACCAACTAGATCAGTACCACGATAAGATTTTTGAATGGTCGGTGCTAACCTTTGGCTTGTGTAAGGCCAAGCTTAAGTTTGGGGGGGAACCTTGTTGTATATATGTATATATATTCTTTGTTTTCTTTTTCTATAAAAAAAATTTCAAAACAATAAAAAAAATGTAAATAAATAAACAGGGGAGTGCCGACATTTTGACCCTCTTGGTTTAGTATGACAGTGAGGACACTGTCAAGTTCATGTTTGGGGGTATGCTCGGTATGTTTTCTTCCTTCGCATTCATTTGTACATATTTTTGCATTTGTATATTTATTTGAAAAACCATAAAAATTGGAAAATTTCAAAAAATTATAAATAATTGTATTCAATTTTTGCCATATTTGATTTGAGTTTGACAAATAGGTTAACTGGCTAGGAACAACTAGATCTTAGACTTAGTAAATTAGAAACCCTAAAAATAACATTCCTTAAAGTTTAACGGTAGAAAGTATATGCCTTGTAGTTTATTTAGAAATAGGCAAATTTTGGGTTCACTTCTTGGGTTAAGTCAAAATGAGGGAAGAGTATTGATGTTCTTATTAGAGTATAAGTTTGAAAAATAATTCCTAGCTTAAGTCTAGATTCTGAAAACGTATACCCTACAAAATGCACAATCACGCATCTTGAAACTTGGAATAGTAGAAGAGACCTTGAAATGCTCTTGTCTAAAGTCCTTAGTACGAAGAAAATAAAAGAAAAAAAAAGTGAATAAAGAATAAAAAAAATGAACACTGGTTTTTGTGATTACTTAAGGCTGCAAAAATAGAAAAATATTTAGCGAGGGTGCTTCATCACCTAGTGCCTTAGACCAACTGGTTTAGGAGTCACTGCTAAAGCCTTGGGTGTTGCAAGACTAGGAATTATGCTTTAATGTGCAAACACATCTTGTAATCGGTCGTTGGTACCTCAAGAAGTATTAACGGTCGCATGAAGGATGTGTAAGCAAAATTCAATTAAAAATTCACCAATTAAGAAGTGCTTTGGACAACGGACGAGAGTATGATTGCTTGATTTGAATTTCCAAGTGTAGGGGTAACTTATACACACGTGTGGGGATATGTGATTGGAGTTTAGATGAGAGAAAGGAGTGAAGAATAGAACTTGTATCTTTAGTAGAGTTGATAGAAATTCCTAAATGGAGATGGAACCCTAGAAGGAAAACCTAAGAGATGCCGAAAGCTAAGTAGGTATACATAACGTATATAATCTTAAGTTAAATAATGAGGAAGTGTGAAGAATATGGGTGGATAATTTTTGAGTCGACGATAATAGAATTCCTTGTTAGAAAACCTAATTGGAGAACAAAAGTCGAAAAGCCGAATTGATAGGATTTTGTGGGTAGTATCCGCTGAAAACCCTTAGGAGACAACACTCCTCCTACTAGGAACACCTAGAGGTTTAACGGCTTGTTGCACGTGCTCAGTGCAATCGCGTTTCCCTGTGAAAGTGCGGTTAGGATTTTAGTGAATAAAAATAAGTTTGCTCGAGGACGAGCAAAGGATAAGTTTGGGGGTATTTGTTCACACCATAATATTGCATTATTATATTCCCCATTTTTATTCTTTTTATAAATAAACAGATGCTTTTGACGCATGTCTGCTACATGTTACAGGTTACAGGTTCTTGGACAGGAAACAGTGAAAACGATGAAAAGACGACGTAAAAAGTGAGACTTTGACCGACAAACAGAGAATCTTGATCAAGCCTACATAAGGAACAATTCACAAAGAAAGATTCAAGACATCGACTCAAAGCGAACGGGTAGAAGTCCACTACAATGTTCACTGGAAATCTGGAAGAGAACCAGAAGCTAAATTGAGAAAAGATATATAGAAATAAGAAGCCCAAGCCAACATAAATCAGCCCAAGAAAATGCACAGTCCAACTCCATTAATGGGCCATGGAACCGCGGCCCAACCCCTACCCAGGCCGCGGTTCCACGGCCATAAAGAGCAATTAGGAGTGGAAATTTAGACCTAATTCTTGCGGCGGCTTTTACTGGTCAACCTAGGGGTATTTTTGTAATTTTAGACATGCAGATCAAAATGTAACCTAGGGTTTCTATTTCCTATAAATAGAACTCTAAAGATTGTAATTTTTATGCCTCCTTTTAATAATAAATTTCAGATATCCTTTATGGAGAGCATCGGTGCCTCTCTTCAATTCAGAAATTCAGATCTGACAACCCTGCATGGATGATTGGAGAGATGCATCTGTAAGTAGATTTAATTTCTCGCTCTAGTGTAGATTTCAATTCTTTGCCCTACGTAGATTTAATTTCATGCCCTAGGAACTTGTTTAGGGTTTAGCTTTGGGAAAGGATTTTGAGAGATGAGATCTCTCATCCCTTTCTTACCCACCACATATTTACAATAGGACTCCATGCATACACGCACACACCGCGCCCTACGGCACCCTATCCCTCGAGGTAGCGGTGATACCGTAGTGTAAAAGCTCGGTTGCGCGCGTTTTCCATGGAGGTTAGGGTAAGGATCTCTAAAGGAAGGACAAGAACCTAGAGGAAGGAATACCTTCCCGAATGGATCTAATCCCCTTTATTGATAATTACCATAACTCCTCATAGATCTTCATTCAGGTATAGAAAGCGTTGAGATTTAATTGCATTTCCAAACCATCCCTAAACCTAACCCTAGCAAGAATAGATCTAGATAATCGTAGATAGATTAATTTAGGTTTTTAGATTTAATAACCAATCCGAACACCCTTCGGAATTAACTCGTTAGCGCGACTAGGAGATTCACAAAATCCCTGTGGACCGACCCGTACTCACCGGCTAGCTTCATGCGACGCCGTTCTTGATTGCAGTTATAGAAATAGTTTTTGACATACAAATCAGGGGCATTTTCATCTTTCGCAGCCTGTTGAAGAAGGCGTTGCGTCCTGGCTTTCTCGTAGATGGCAATTTCGCGATTATGGTCGTCTCGAACTTTTTGACCAGCTTCCCTTATAAGCTTGTCCATTTGTTCTTCGAACGACGGACTGGGCATTTTCACGTCGGGGGCTCTTTCTGGTTCAGGGTTAGCATTCTCCCATTGAGCATCTCCTTCTTCATCAAAGTCATGTACGACATAGCAGTCACGGAGTAGCTCCCGTTTCTTGGACCGAACATATCCAAGCCCGATCGCTTCCATTCTCCCGTTAGGCAACTTGCGCTGAGTTCCGAGAACTTTCCAGATCTGTCATAGAACTTAGCTTTTCGAGCGGTCTGTTTGAAGGGTATCCCTTGGCGCTTCAATAGCCTTTTCAAGCCTTCTGTGTAATATCTAGGCAGACGGATGGGCTGGGGCCTGTCAAGTGTAGAATCCGCGCCATGCCAAACTTCTTTCTCCACTCTTGTTTCTATGGATCGGTAGAATAGGATTGCCCGTTCACCTTTTCGCCTGGGAGGGACATAAAATGTTTGTAGCTCTTACACTCTATAAGCTTCAAGTGCGTCGAGAACTTTACAGTGCTCCCGCGGAATCATGGTAATTTGCAAACTCTGATTATCACCAGCGAATGCTTGTATTGGTGGCCGAGTGGAGAATATAGCATGGACCTCATCTTCCGAGTCGCTGCCAAAGATCAACATAGGAGCGGACTGTCCCGGCTTGTTGTACTGGGGTGGACTTGAATAAACTATCTCTTCCTCTTCCTCAGTATCACTCCCGAAGACAGGAATGGTGGTGATAGCTTTGTTCTCCGGTTTGCAACATCTCTCTGTGTCCTCGAAATCTGGGAAAAAGTATTTTGCATCTTCGTACTTGCGGACTTCGTTCACGGATAATGGGTTCAGCTCTCCTGTTACGGTATACTCGAGACCATCCTTAAAGTATTTCATACAATGATGTTGTGTAGAAGGGATGATGTTGTACTCGTGTAACTAAGGCTGGCCAAGCAAAGCGTTATAGCATGTCTTGGCATCAATTACATGAAATTTAATATCCGTGACAAGTAGCCCGAATCATAATGTCAATATCACAGACCCGAGATTCCGCTATGAGTGCGAGTCAAAACCGGAGATGGTGATTTTATCACGAGCGAGATGCTGGACGCTCATGCAGATTTCCTTCAACACTCGCACGTTGAGGAGATTGACAGAAGACCCATTATCGACCAGGATTTTGCCTATCTTTATATCGTGGCAGTACTCTGAGACATAGAGGGGACGGTTGTGCTCGCACGTCCCAAGGAGGAGGTCTTCGTCGCCGAAGGCAATATCGGTTGTGTGTACTTCCTCCAGCTCGTCCTTCATCTTTTCTTCGGCGAGAAAAGCTTGGAATTGTTCTGGTTCTTGTAGCACCTTGATCAATGATTCTCTCGCTTCTTTGGATAGTAAAAGGACGTCGAGAATGCTGAGCTGCAAAGGTAACTTCCTTAAGTGTGCCAGAACGTTGTAGTCCACCTTGTTCTTCTTTGTCAGGTCCTTGGCAGTCAGCTCTTTCATGACTTGGTCATCCAGGGCGATATCCTCAGAGACCTTTTCTTTTCCCTTATCTTTTCTATTCGTCGGTCCGAGATTCTTTTCTGGAAGTGTACGGTTGCGCAGCTGAATATTTTCACAGGTCTTCGGTTCTTCCTCTTTTCCCGAGGTGGATTCTTTGAAGAGAGGACCAAGAGTCATTTCTTCATCAGAGTCACTCCTGAAGGTGAGAACCTGCGATCCCCCGGTGTTGACCGTGCGACAGTTGCCGGTAATTATTTTATGCTCCTCGGTCGTACTTCTCTGCTCCCGACGAGTTTTGCGTTTCATCCGCTTAAAATGTTGCCGGTGAGCAACATATCCCTGCCACCATATTTTAAAAGCGCCGCATTCTTCGGTGGGGTGCAAAATCTTTCGATGATATGAGCAGTAGCTAGGATGCATCTCTGCTTCACCGGAAGTGTTTCCTTCGGAGGGTGGTAGCTTCATTCCCATTGATATGGCTTTAGCGAACCTTTTCCTCGTCTTGAACTTGTTTTTATCCGCGACGGATGTCTCTTGATTTAGCGGGAGTGTCTCGACTCTTTCGTCTAGTCGCCGGCGTTTGGCTCTTTCAAATATGGCCATCTCACGCTCTCGATCGGCTTTACTTTTCAGATGAATCTCATTCAGGAAAGCGTCGATCATTTCGTCTGACAACCATAGAAGTCCCGGCTCAGGACCTGCCCCCGGTCTCTCTGTGCAAGGAGCCTCTTCATTGTCTAGCGATGAATGAGAGATCACATGGCAACTTGCTACGTAATCCTCAGATTCGTCCGACGATTCTTCTCCATCATCTCCGTCTTCAAGAATGTGGCTGAGGAAGTGATTGGAGTCCGCGCCTTCTGGTTATACTCTTCCAGCGCGTCAATCTGTTTCTATAGGTCCGTGCGCTTGTTGCCAGGCTTCACGGGCTTTTTGGATTTCTTCTTCTTTTTCGAAAATTTCGACGGCTGGGAGTGAGCACTTTGGCTATCACCACCAATCTTTGGAGTTGGGCGCGGCTTCAGCGTCCCTTCGATAATCTGGGGTTCCAGCGGGCTCTTCCACCTGATCGCCGGGCATGTCTGGAGATCATTCAGCATCCTTTTGGTTTTGGCCGAAAGAGCCACCTCCCATGGAGGTTCTTTAACAAAAGAGCATGTTTCCCCCGGTGTGTCCGTCTTCTTAGGAGTGTGCGGTTGTAGTGGGTTTACTTTCCACTTCTCAGACAGCGCGAACTTGCCTTGTAGGTACTGATCCTCGATTCATCCCTTAAAGACAAAGCAATCTCCGATTGGATGGCTTATCGTTTGGTGGTAAGGGCAATAATTGGGATTATTCACTTCGCTGGGTTGCGGTGGTTGCCTTGGATTCGGCAAATTGATAAGCCTGTTGCGCACCGCCAGCTCGAACAGTCTCTTCGTTTTATCCTGCGGGAATAAGTAAGGGCGCTTCATTTTCTCATTGTAATAGCGCCATCTCTCTTTCAACTGATCCGTTAGTCTTGGAGCACCGGGCTGTTGTTGGGTATTCACGACGAAGGTCGCCTTCCCTTTACCCTTTTCGTTCCGCGGTTTCGGTTTCGGAGGAGACGGTCTGTGACCCATCTAATCCATCTGGGATAACTTGTCGATTAAAGCCTGGAATGTGGTCGGTTTGAAGAACATCATGAACTGTGAAATAGTTGCATGAGGGTCTAAGGTGCCCATGAACATGCCCACCACTGGTGCCTCTTCGATACGCTATTCGCACTTTGACCACAGATTTCTCCATCGGATTGCGTACTGAACCCACGTCTCGCCCGGCTTCACCCTGGCATTGATCAATGCCGTTATTAGGGTGCGTTCACTGGCACTTGCGAATCGCTGGGTGAACAATAACTCCATTTCTGCGAAAGTCTTGACGGAGTCGTTTGGAAGTTCGGAGTACCACTCAAATGTCGTCTCTGACAAGCTGCTGACGAATTAGCGGAGCAAAATCTTGTCATCGCCCTCGGTGTTACCACATAGAGCCCTGAACTGGGCGACATGCTGGTGCGGATTGCCTGTCCCTTTATATACATGAAACTTAGGGACGGTATATCCCGGCGGGTATTTTATCTGGTCATACCAGCCTGAATATGGTCGTCCAGTTTTGACGACTTGGCTGGCCGCTTCATTTGCCTGGTGAACTCTTATTTGCTGAGCAATATAGTCATCCAGGGCAGCTTTGGAGATTGTCTCCTCCTTGGCTGTTGACAGAGCCGGCAGATAATTCGATGTTTCTCCTCTGTCATCTTCAATTATTACTGGAGGATCTTCGGCTGGGGGATCCGGCTGGATCATCATGCCCACCATATCTTGGAATAGAAGTGTCATTCACTTTATGTTAGCCGCTTGCTCTGCGGCTTCTTTGTCCTTCTTTTCGAGGACTCTACGAAGGAAGTCAGCATCAGTTTCTTGTTCGTGACGCTGTTCTGATGATGCCTCCGGGCTTTCTTTTGGTCCGGTGAGTGCGGCCATCGCAGTCAGCATCTCCTGAAGCTTCTGCTGCTGTTGTTCCTGAGCTCTTGTGATGGATCGGGTGAGTGGTCGGTGGCCTGTAGAAGCGCGGCTATCCTCTTTCCTGGATGCCATATAAATAGTATGGACCGTTATGCCCCCAGACTTGGGACGTTTAGTCTCGGCGTCTTTACGATCTGCCGTATTTATAGAGGCTATCTCTGGCCTCCTTCTTTTCTGAGTGGTTGACGTTGAGGGGGGCGCTGCAGTGGGCACCCAAGTAGTCGTCATCTTTTGTGGCTTAACAGGACGATTTTCTTCCTATCGGACCTTCAGCTTCTTCTGCTGGCGGGAGAAATTTGGATCAATCACCAAGTCTTGGACTTACGCCAGACCTTATAGATTTTAGAGGACAACCGCTAAGGGGACTGTTCTGGCTTTGCTTCCGCAACATTCTCCACTGGAGGAGGAGATCTTTTCAGTACGGCGGTAGGAGAATTCCTGCGCACCTTATTCAGCAGCTCGAAGCTGTTCCCGGTTGGAACAACAGCATTAATTTCCACCGTTGGGGCTGGTGGAGTTAGCCCGGAGGGGGAGTTACCCCTAGCCTTCCTTACCCGGCGCCAGTGGCGACGTCGAGCGCGTCGAGCTGATGGAGTTCGTTCGGTGACGGGGATGGCTTTTTCTTGCCCGTGTTCAAGTGAAGGGCCGCTGCTGGCGTCAGCCTGTTGAAGACTGATGTCCTTTGAGAAGCAGTATCCAATCGGTTGAAAACAGACTTTTGAGCAGGGACAGGAGCCGTAGCGGGAGCCGGAACAGTCAGTCTTGTAAAAACTGACCCTTTGGTAGGAGAAGCCGCCTTGACGACTTCGGGAGCAGGGTTGGTCACTCTTTTCGGAATAACCTTTTCTTGAGTTGCAGGCTTCATCATAGGCTCATAGGAACTCTGGCCCAATCTGGCGAAGACTGAAGTGTTGGAGCTGGACGACCCGCTGAGAAGGGCCGCATTAGCTGTTAGCCGATCGAAGACCGACTTCTTAAGAGCTTCCGGTGTCGGCATAGGAGCGGTGAAGCTCATTGGCGGGAGCATGGTCCCGAAAATCAACCCTGTGGTGCCTTGAGTGACTTGTTCCACGGGCATCGTGAACAGGGAAGCCTCTTGGGGCCCGTAGGCTATGCCCCCTGTTGAGGCAGGACGTGGGTTGCAGTTGCATGTGGAACACTTTGAGCAGGTGAACGCCATTGATCCTTTGCTTTCTGCACCAAGCAAAACGCCAAATCTTAGTACCTCAAAACCCAAGGGCAACCATTAGCAAACCGCCATTGGTTCGCGAACACGACACACGAACTGTGGAGTGGAAAGAGGAAAAGGTCCCACCGGGCGTACCAGAATCTGTTTACCGCCGGAAGCCGGGAAGACTGAACGTCTTGCCTGAATCTAGGGGCAGATGCTAATGGGTGCTATCCGTCCACCTCTCCGAAGATGCCAAGTTGATTTATGGCACCATGTATCGAAGGTTTAAACGGATGCGGCCGATGTAGCAGATTTCGTCAGATTCCTCCTCGTTTGAGGGGTTTTTGATTGTGGGGACGCTCTTCCCTGCAGGCGCAAGCCCCTGCAGTTAATTACGCTACCGCATCGCGGTAAAAACTTTCTCCTTCTCTATATGGTCACTTCGTGTCGTGGGCATTTGTTTTGTGTTTGGTTGCCCGTGGATTGTATACGGAGACTAAGTTATGTTGTCGTCCGTAGGGCGTGGACTAGTCCAAATCCGTATCTTTCTTAGATTTGGGTTTGGGGGGGTTGTGTTTAAGGATACGTTAGCCTTATTTGAGGCTAAGATCAACTTAAACGTTTGTTAAGGACACGTTAGTCTAATTCTAGACTAAGATCAACTTAACGAGATCGTTTAGATCCGACAAGAGAGCAATTGGGCTCTATTGTTTAGTTTAATGACATTGTGGTTGATAATTAGTTTAAGGACATTACGGTCCAATGTTAGTTTTAAGACATCGCGGTCGAGGTTAAGGACATCATAGTCCATGAGTTTAGGGACCTCACAGTTCGGTGTTAGTTTTAAGACATCACGGTCGAGGTTAAGGACATCATAGTCCGTGAATTTAAGGACTCCACAGTCCGATGTTAGTTTTAAGACATCACGGTCGAGGTTAAGAACATCATAGTCCGTGGATTTAAGGACTCCACAGTCCGACGTTAGTTTTAAGACATCACGGTCAAGGTTAAGGACATCATAGTCCGTGGATTTAAGGACTCCACAGTCCGATATTAGTTTTAAGACATCACGGTCGAGGTTAAGGACATCATAGTCCATGAGTTTAAGGACCTTACAGTCCGTAAAATGTGTGGTCGTCGGGACCCATCACCTTATTGAAAACGTTGAGGAATTAAAACGACAAAAATCAAAGGAGTGAAGAGATGTACCCTTAAACCGGGGTGATTTGGTTGAAAGAGCAGATATGCTCAGTTCAAAATAAGTTGAGGACTTATGGTCAGAATTGGGCTAAGTCCAATTAAAATGTTTTGACATTTTATTTCTGTTCTGGCTATTAAGCCTTTATTTGGGCTCGGCCCTTTCTAATAATGCCAAGTATTGGGCTCTGTCATTTTGTTTGGTATTAAATGCATAGCATTTATCAGGAACAAAGTGGTGTTCTGACAGTGCGCCACGTGGCGCGTCAGGCGCTTTGCACCAATTAAAGAGCGCATTGCGCTAGCACACGCAAAGGTGACACGTGTCGCGCTCAGCGCTAAGCGCCGGTTCATTAGCGCACTTGCGCTTTCCATCTATGAGAGCTTTGTGCTAGTCTGTTGGCGCGCCAGCGAGCGACACGTGGCGCGTTTGGCGCTGAGCGCCAGTCTATGAGCGCAGCGCTCTGTTTCAGGAGCGCAAAGCGCAGATTGTGTCTCTGGTTGACACATGGCAAGTTCCGACGCCGTGCGCCGGTCCAATGAGCGCAAGGGCGCAGTTCATGAGTGCAAGGCACTTTTTAATAGCGCAAAGCGCATCTGATCGATTTTATGCTCATAGAACAACTTTTACGTTCTTCTAAGGAGGCTTTGCCTCAAGATCCAAGAACAAAGGTTCTTGTTTTGATAAAAGGCTCTGCCTTTATAGATCAAAAGATCTGTTGGTGAAGTATTTTACTTCTTTTATTTTATTTTTTTATAATTAGATCTTTTGATCTTTCTTCTTATCATCAAAGACCTTGGTCTTTTTAGAAGAGGGTTCTTCTTTTATGAGATGATTTCATCTCTGTTTTTCAAGAACATAGTTCTTTTTTTTACCTTGAATATGAAGAACACTCTTCTTTTTCTTAAGAGCTCGCTCTTTTTTGCAGAGGGTTTTTCTCTCTGTTCTTCTGTATTCTCTCTCCTCTTTAGACTTGAAGTCTAGGGTCCTTTATATAGGGCCAATTGATTTGTTAAATCAGTTTTAAAAGATCTTGCTCTGATTGATTTAGGAATATTTCCCACCGTTGGATCTTTGATCCTAAGGCTTCTGTTTTACAGAAAATAATCTTCTTGTTTTAATAAGATTGAGAAATCTTTCCATGCAGAATTTGTTCTGTCTTTGGTAATTTATTATTTACCATTGGATCGTTGATCCAACGGTGCTTAAAGAACAATCTTGTTGTTTGGAAAGATTTTGAGGAATCTTTCCTTAACAGAATTTAATTCTGGTTAATTAATGATTTATCATTATTATTAGATCTTTTGATCTAACGGTGGGAATTTTTAATTCCAGCGCTGGCGCACCTTGCGCGAGCGCACCTACGTTCGACACGTGGCGCGCAGCGCAGAACGCAGCACAACTGCGCTAGCGCACCCGTACTTGACACGTGGTACACAGCGTAGACCGCAACGCAACTGCGCTAGCGCACCTGTGTTAGACACGTAGAGCGCAGCGCAGAAAGCAGCGCAACTGCGCTAGCGCACCTGTGTTCGACACGTGGCGCGCAGCGCAGAGCGCTGGATCTGAAGCGTTGCTTCAACTTTTAAATTTTGAATTTCAAAACAGAGCTTTGCTCTGATTGGGGGTGCGCTGCCTAGGGCGCAGCGCTCCTGGCGCTGGCGTGTCTGCTTTTGACACGTGGCACGCAGCGCACAACGCATAGGATCCGAAGCGTTGCTTCAATTTTTGAATTTTGAAATTCAAAACAGAGCTTTGCTCTGATTGGGGGAAACAAGAACTGGCTGTATGTAACGGCTACCCAGGTACCTGTCGAAAAGAAGTCCGACGAGTAAGCTCGTCTGAAATCCCTACCGAGCCTATCCGTGAAAATCTCCGTACAGTCCGGTCTCTTCGTCTAAGAGTATCGCATATCGGGTCTATGGGTGGTAAGCGTCAGGCCTCTAATAACCTGATAAGTCATGTCGATTTGGCTCAAGACCAATCCGAGAAACTACTGATCTAACAATCAGAAAATCTCAACTTCCTTGGCCAAGGTCTTATGGTTCTGGCAACCGGACACAGTGCGATATCGTATCCCAATACCGGGAGAGGCGAATCCATGACAATCACTCACTGCCTCCATGTGGTTCGGGACTGTATCCAACCAAAACCTGTTTGCACGACTAAGTAGAGCCGTGGTAGGGTAGTGATCAAAGCACAGTGGGAACTCACATGACACAAATGATGATCTCAGGTCTAAAGAATAAGCTGTACTCATGTCACCTGAGAACCTCTATCTGATGATAGGTATAATATCATCTAAAGGTTCTCAGCAAGTCCGTCCAGTGTACTCACCCCTAGTGAGCACATGTATACAATCATAGGTGATCACACCAATGGCTGTGGAACCAACCACCGCCCCTCGTCGGAGTCTAGAAACGTAAACACAAGTATACTCTGGAATATCGATGCCCGGTCTCGATATTCCTGTGACTTGGGACCTTTAAGGATGTGCTTTATGGACTACCCATCTCCCATAAGTATGATCGTCATCATAACGTTGATAGTCAAGCAAAATCCTACAGGCTTTATCAAACATGCATCCGCCATATGTGATATCGAGTATAACATATGCACATGTTAAGATAAAATCAAACCATAATAGTATACTACTGTATCAAGTTTTTATCAATATGTGTAAGAAATATAAACCAGCAAAAGAAAGAAATACACATATTAAGATAAAGACAGCTCAAATAATATACTATATACAATTGAGCAAGATTGTCTTGTACATACATATCCCTAGCATCCTATATAATGCAGGACTCTAGGGAATACATATCCAGTAGCACAGAACCCTAGAAAAATATGGGAAGAATTTTTATTTTTTTTGTTATCATCCGTCATGATGCCTTATATAGGCTATACATTTTACATATGGCCCCTTTGGGCTTTTCAAAATAGCACATGTGCCTTTTCCATGCCATGTGCTTTCTTTCTTTTGCACATAAGCCATAGGCTTTTACATAATTTAGGTTTGTGGCCAATTTTATTACATTTAATCATAGAAATTACATTAAGCATATTTATGGTTTAACCATTATTTCTTTGGCATGGGGGCGGCCTCTTCATACTTGGGCTCGACTTGGGCATGGGCCCATTTGCTTGGACTTAGGTTCGGGCTTAGTGGCATGACCCAAATTTAGCACGTGACTTACACTTAGATTGTGTGATGTCTAAACATACCGACACAATCCAAGTAAGCTAGGAACCAAGATCTAAACCTTGTTTGCGGAAATAAGGAGGTACAGTTTTAAAAGTAATGAAAATGAGACTATATTTTAAATTCAAAGATTGTTTAGTTTAAAGCATATGTCGAATGGTTTTTGAAATGAAGTTAAAACAAATGGTTTTAGTATTGGAAATTTTGACAGCACCTCCTTTATAAATTTTGAGAAAAACAAGTACATAATCATTATAATAGTGGCATCCCCTACTTGGGAGCAAAATCAACGCCAACCGGCGGAAACAACCTACGCAAATAATATACGACGCTCAAAAGCGAAAAATCACATGCATATAAATAAAAGAAAGAATAATAAAAAGTAACTAGTCGATTCTACTCAAATCGACCCAAAATATACATAAGTCTCCCCTCGTTCTAAGTCAAATAATATACACGGTCTAATGGAGTGACACTATATACAAAATAAAAAATACCCAAAAGAGGCGGTTACTAAACATGTAACCCACCTAACAAGATAAGCAATGAAAGCTGTGATATGTGTCTGTAACGCCGCTATGCGTCCACGCGATCTCTCCTGTAAGGAACTAAGGCACAACGGAGGTAAGTTGCCAACTCAGCGAATAAACTAATATCAAACAGTTGAAATTGTATGCATAAACGAAATAGCGACTAAACCTATGCATCAGGTAGTTATGATATGTGATAGCATGTGAAACATGAATATCATTATAATGCCTATATAGAAGAAAACAGAAATCTCATCAAGTATTTCCAAAATCTTGATCATATTCATAAACGATCCTGAAATACAATGTCAAATATCGACACAAATTTTCAGTTCTAGCAGGCATTGTTCCCCGAACGATCCTGATAACTAACAATATCGGTCGGTATCCTCTAGATATCCGCCTTGTTTCTCAAACTATCTCCGGCATCGAGTGTTCTCGTTAGGCTCCCCGCCTTAAATGCGGCTTTCCTGCCCCTCGGTCTCGACCGGATCCACCATGTTCCCGACTTTGTACTCCCCCACTCAGTCCGGAATACGTAAAAATCTGCAACCATATAGCTCCCCCACTCGGTTCGGAATAAAACCAAATCAGAAAAATATCAACTCATGGTGGACGTGTCATATATATCACAAGAAACTGTAAAGATATAGCCATTTATATCTTATTGACTATATTATACGCTGAATTAAACTCAAAATAACATAAATCTCATAAAGCAACATTTCATGAATAAAAGTAATAAAAATGACAAGGAGATACAATATATAACAAACAATAGCAAATTCTAAGTGTATACGTGACATGTTAATTACCGACAGGGTGTGGTATAGCATGTAAGTATGTGTAAGTGCAATATAAACTCATCGGTAATAATGCAAGTGTCCTAATAAGTATTAAGCAATAGAGTTTAATGTGTATGAATGTATACAATGCAATTCTAGGTCTAATTATACAAACAACATGAATGGAAAACAATTATAACAAGTTTTGTTGGTTTCGGACGCTATACGCCATCCATACAATATCCCCGGTAGATATTTAGTCTACTCACCAGAACAAGTCGCGATCTACTCGGATTCCATCACTCTTTTTTCTTTTCTCGATGCTTCCGAAGTCCCCGCGGTCACTCCTAACATCGAAATAAATCTTCGTATATAAGCGGCTAACTTCCGATACGATGAATATGTAAATTCGAAGTGAACTAACTTATATAACATCAAACGTGTGATTATCGCATGCTATACAGACCCAAAGCTAACTAGAGCTACCCCGAATCGACGTATTTTGAGAAAAGACTAAAACGTGATACGTAATATCCGTTTCATACGTTACAATATCACAAAAAGTATAGTAATTAGCTTTCAGATTTTTATATCTATAATCTGGAAATAATCAAAATATACCAGAGACCTTAATAACCTACAGAAAGATACCCACAAAATTTCAACACCCAATTTCTCAAAAATACCGGCGGTAGTGGGAATTTTCATGATTCCGGTGGTCGAACTGTGGGGGATTGGGTCCAAGTTTCTAGGGGGCACTCTATGTCACGACCCAAAATATTAGCTCACGACCAGCACTTAAATCACGTGATGTATACAGGCGTAATGTAATTCAAGTAAGCTGAAATCCAGAAATCTAAATCTTTTTAAGAAATAAAGATACAATAAATCATGTTTTGTCTTTTGAAAATTTGGGCAGCACCTCCTTTGTAAAAACTAACCCTGAAAATGGGTACAACACAGAATATAATAAAGCATCCCCAAACGGGAGAAAATCACGCCCAACGGCGGAAACAACCACCACAAGTACAAAAACAAGTATACGACGCCCAACGGCAAAGATCCACACAAGGAAAAATAAAGCAAGACATCAACCCCACAAGCGAACATAAAACCCATCGCTCAAGTCTTGCAACTACAAGTCTTCTAAGTCTGCAACATATACAATAACTAGTTTCTGAATTGATGGAGTGACTAGATACAATATGAATAGTGAATACAAGAGGGGCACGATCCAACATGTACCACCTACCACAAGCAAGTCACCCGAAAACAGCTGTGTGCCAGCGATGCCGCAACTGATCCATGCGGTCAACCTGCAAGAACTGTGGCACAACGGGGGTGAGTTGCCAACTCGTGAATAGTAAATAACATATACAGGTAATCGCAAGTATGCACGTATAGCGCGAATCTAATACATGCAAGCTCATAGCAATAAATGGCCATATGTATGCAGCAATCATGAAAGGTACTCTATTAGGTACAACTAATACATGAAGCAATAAATGGCAATATGTATATGCAACAGTCATGAAAGGTGCTCTATCAGGTACGACTAATACATGAAGCAATGCATATAAAATAAATGAGGAGTATGGAATAAAACATGTCATTCTTACGGAATCCTGATCTCGTGACAGGACCAAAGTCTATCAAGGCAATCTAAATCACAAATTTCCTCCAATCAGCCCCCAAATTGGCCCTCATATCCTGTAAGTCTCATATATCCTGAATGTATAATATCAAGTAAATCTCATATATCCTGAATGTACAATATCAAGTAAACCTCATATATCCTGAATGTACAGTATCAAGTAAATCTCATATATCTAATATCCAGTTTCGAGTAAGTTTCATATAAAGTGAGTGTCCAACATCGACACCCAAAAACATCATGAAACAAGTGTCTAGCATCGACACATAAAGACTCATATCCATACGTTTCTCGAATCGTAAGTGTCCGGTATCGACACCCATGATCCACGTATCGGTCTTTCTCAGATTCATACGTTCCTCGAATCGTAAGTGTCCGGTATCGACACCCGTGATCCACGTATTGGTTTTCTTATATCTATACGTTCCTAGAAACCCAAGTGTCTCACCTCGACACTTGTGTTCCACGTATCGGTATATACGTCCTCCGAATCTTAAGTGCCCCAACATCGACACTCTCGATCCCGTATCGGTTTAAAACAAATCTCTGAGTGGATGCATACAAATATCAAGTAAAGAATAAGAATACTTGCATAATTTCATGAAACCACCACGGTCCTCACATCCAGAAAACATCAGGTAATGAATAAGTATAACTGCATGAATCAATACAAATATGTTAGCGTCCCATTCCACTAATATATATATATATAGATAGATAGATAGATAGATATATATATAGATAGATAGATATATAGATATATATATATGCATATATAACCATGTCCCATTCCACTGTTATATATACTTAGGAGTAAAAATATCAGAAAACATTATATGAAATCCATGAATGTAATATATGCAACATGAAACAGTAATATGAGCATATATAGGAAAAACCGCTATTTAACTGCATCAAGTTAATATATATATATATATATATATATATATATATATATGCGGTTCCTAATTTCTCCAAGTCCATACAACATCAAATCAAATCTGTGGAATAGGGTTCCAATCAAATCAAATCATATATATATATATATATATATATGATGAGTACTACTGAGTTTCCTATTTCCTTTTGGGAGTTATGCACTTGAGAAGCTGCATACCTATTGAATAGGGTTCAAATCAAATCAGTTGCCCACCACTTCATATGTGATATGGAAAGGGAAAAGCCCATATCTTAAGTTTGTTAAGATTTGGGGTTGTCCGGCCTATGTCTAAAAAGCAAAATCCGGACAAGCTCGAAGCAAAGTCAGATCTGTGGAAGTTTGTTAGATATCCCAAGCATACGCAAGGGAATATCTTCTACCTAACCGAAGAACAAAATATGTTTTGTTTCTCAATATGCCACTTTTGTGAAAGGGAATTTCTTGTGAAGAAATTAGTGGTCATGAGGTAGAACTGGAAAGAGTTCCAGCTATACAAACTGCAACTGATGATTTGGTAGAACCAAAGGATTCAATAGTTTCCAATGAACCTCAGCCTCTCTGCCGATCTAGTAGGGTTCCTCACCCACCTGAGAGATACTTCGGTTTCTCTATGACGGTGGGAGCGAGGATTGCATCATGAGATGATGACCCAACTAGTTTCGAGTTTGCCATCAGGAGTGGGACTCTGTACGAATGGCTGGATGCTTAGTGATCTGAGATGGAATCCTTATACACCAACAAAGTATGGACTTTGGTTGCTTTATCTGAAGGGTTAAATCCCCATCAGGAGCAAGTATATCTTGAGAAGATTACTTGGTGTACGTGGAAAAGTTGAGACTTTCAAAGTTATGCTTAAGTCCATCCAGATCCTACTTGCCACTGCTACATACCATGACTGCGATATCTGGTGGTTGGGTGTCATGACTACTTTTTCTAAATGATTATTTGGAAGAGAGCGTCTATAAGTACACAGCCAGAGAGCTTCATAGATAGTGGGAGCAGCGGAAATGTGTACAAGATGTTTTATGTTGATAAAGCAGGTATCGCGAAGTTGGAATGTCTGTTTTGATGTGGTAGTCAAAGAGTTTGACTTCATAAAAATGGTAGATGAACCTTGTATATACAAAAAAGGTAGTAGAGAGTATGGTGGTGATCCTCGTAGAGTACGTGGATGACATACTCTTGATAGGAAAGGAGTTTCCTATGCTACGCTCGGTCAATCTCCGTTTATCACAAGGATTCTACATATAGGATCAAGGTGATACCTCCTAAATCCTGGGTTATGGATCTATGAGATAGATCAATTTGGATGTTAGGATTCTCACTAGTTGTAGTGAGATGGTATCAATCGATCCTGGGGAGAATCACTGGAAAGGTTCCAGGGTGATAAGGACGACTGAAAATCAGTCGCAGGCATTGTCTTTACCCTCAGTGGAGGGACGGTATGTTGGAAGAGTTCCAAGCTAGATACCGTGACATACTAGACGATTAAAGGCAAGATACATCGTTACCAAGGATGCTACCAAAGAGGCAGTCTGGATATATAAGTTCATGAGATGAACTTCGTTCCTACCATTGTGTAACAATGGAGTTGTGGCTTATGCTAAGGAACGCCCGTCCCATCAGAAATCCAGATATAATTCTTAGGCAGTATCACCTGATCATGGAGATGGTTGATCTCCAGGTAGATCGAGGTTAGGAGAGTAGACACAGAAGACAACAGCGCGGATCCACTCACAAAGACCTTTTCCCAGTAGAGATTTTTATGGGATGGTTGAGTATGAGATACTTCAACCACAGCTAATTGTTGGGTATGTGATACCACAACATATGGCCCTAGTGCAAGTGGGAGATTGTTAGTTATATGTATGCCCTAGAGGCCATTACTGTACGTACAATGTATATTTTAGTGGATGCTAGGACATATATAGGGAGGACTTTCTTGCTCGACATGATAGTATGCTATCTGGTTGTACTTTATCTTAACATGTACTCTGATTGTCTCTATATTACATGTTGATAAAGCCCTTAGGATATGTACTAGACTACTGGGACTATGATGAGATCATACTAGTGGGGCCACGGTAGTCGACGAGTACATCCTATAACTGTTCCTAGTCAAGGGTGTATCGAGACAGGGCATCGATACACCAGAGTAGACTAGCGTATACGCATCTTGACCCATATGATGGGCGGTGGATGATCCCATATCCATCATTGTTTGACATCAAGGATGGTGTACGGGTGCTCAGTAGAGACTGGGTACACTGGACGGACTCGCCGAGAACTCCCAGATGGTATTATACCTCACGTCAGATGGCAGTTCTCCGGTGACACTGGTACAGGTTAGTCTGTAGACCCGAGATCGTCATAGAGTCTTGTGTGATTCCCTCTGTGCTTTGATTTCCATCATACCACGTCCAAGAGGGCGTGCAAAAAGGTGGCTTTTGGGTACAGTCCCGAATCACATGGAGGCAATGAGTGATAGGAGGGGATTCTTCTCTCCCGGTATAGGGAGTTGATGTTGTGCTGTGTTCGATTGGCTATAACTGGAAATCCCTGACCAGGGTTGCTAAGATTTACTGGTAAGTGTTATCAGTAGTTTCTCGAACTGTTATAGACCTCATATCGACACGACTTATCAAGCTACTGGGGTCTGACGTTTACCACCCCTAGGCGAGATATGCGACATATCAGACGACGAGACCGGACTGTACAGGAGTGTTACTAATTGGATTCGCAGGAGAATGTACAGGCTTGCTTGTTGATCTTCTGATCGCTCAATACCTGGGTGGCTGTTACGTTTAGCTGACCACTTGCAACTTGTGGGTGTTTGATATGATCATCACCTACTGCCGGCGTATTGACGATTCTTTAAAGTCCTACACAGAGGTTTCTTGACTCAGGCAAAACGGAATAGGTGCACATATATGATATGTGCGGGACCGAGAACAATACGTGTATGTGATACCATATTAGATTCTCACGATATGAGATATCGGCCGGGTATATGTGATATAGCCGGGTCATCGGATCAAGTGTTGATTCGATGAACTGATACAGATTATATTAGCCGGTTATTTGTGAAATAACCGGATTATCAGATCAAGTGTTGATTCGATAATTTAATGTATAACTATATATTTGATATATTAAATTACATTAACTAATATTAGCTCACTAAAAGATTCTTTTTCTCACTCGGATAATACATTGATATATATGCGATATATGTTAATTGTATTATTTTATTTTATTACAATAAATATTATATATGTGATATATAATATTGTAACATGATATGGTTATTAATGCAACATGTTTAGTGGAGATTAAACATGGTTAGGGTTTGATTTGGGTTAAGCTTTTCTAGTAGCTTCTAGAAGTTTTACTTTTGTTTTCATGTAAAGATGTTTTGTGAAGATATTTACTTAACCAAACCCAAACCCCTTTACCATGGTTGTTTCTCTACATGAGTTAAGAATTCATTCTTAACTATGGTTGTATTTCTAACCTCATATACGACTTTCATTATTCATCACAAAAAAAAGGATCACTATTCTTCTTCTTCCTTCTTCTTTCATGAAAAGCTTTCTAGCTTTTTATGAAGTGATGAAAATGAGTGAGTTAAAAAAAATAAATAAGAGCTAAAATCCTACTTCATCATCCTAATCTATCCTAGCCATTTAGATTAGGGTGTTCACTTCATTTATAAGTGAGAGCTTGTGTTAATGAAACTTCAAGATAGATCATCTTTGTTATCGAAGATCGGAAGCAAGTTTGCATCATTCTCTTCGTGGAACCTCTCAAGAGTCCGGGATATCGATGATCGCAGTGAAGGGACCTCAACACGGAGCTTATGAAGTGAAGGACCGGACTACAAAGGTTGTGATCCCAAACTTTTAGATGTTAAAGTGTTTAACATGCTTTGTTTCACCTAATCTCTAGTTTAAGATCTTGGTTCGGCATGTCTAAATTTTAAATCGGGCATGGTTGATGCCTCATAGACCCTTGTAAGAGTGCCTAGTTGTTGGATATAGTGCCCTCAGAGTCAATTATTGGATCACAGGCACGTGATTGCAATGATTGAGGGAGGACCTATACCGGTAGGACAGTCTTACTCAAGATGATAGTATACTATCTGGTTTATCTTTATCATCGTGTACTGCTTTAGGTGGCCTTACAGGTCACTATTGCGTGTTGATAGAGCCCTTAGGATTCTTGCTTGACGGCCAGCAGTATGATGGAGATCATATATGTGGGAGCTGTGGTCTATAAGCACATCCTTAAAAGGTCCGTAGTCGTGGGAGTTTTCGAGGCAGGGTATCGATACTCCAGAGTAGACTAATGTATACAGTCGAAACCCCGATGAGGGACGGTGGTCGGTCTCACAAGCCACTGGTGTCAGTTGGTTCACCTAAGATGTATACAGGTGCTCATTGGGTTATGGGTATACCGGACAGGACTCGCCGGGAACATGCTAGTTGGTATTATACCTGACGTCAGATAGCAGTTCCCTGGTGACATGTGTACATGTTAGTTCATCGACCTGAGATTATCATTTGTCTCGTGTGAGTTCCCACTGTACTTTGATTACTACCCTACCACGGCTCAAAGGAGTCGTGCAATCAGGTTTTAGTTGGGTACAGTCCCGAGCCACATGGAGGCAGTGAGCGGATCGATAGGGGTTCGTCTCTCCCGGTATTGGGGGTGAGATCGTGCTGTGTCTGGGAGAGCCATTACACAAAGTCCTTGGCCAAGGCAGCCCGATCATGCGAGTACCGACAGACAAATCCACAATAGTATCTCAGGGTGTTCTGGGCTACACTCCGACACGACTTGTACCGCTTTTGGGGATCTGACTTTTACCAACCCCATAGGCCCGCCATGCGATGCTCATAGACGAACGGACCAGACTGTACGAATATTGTCACTGACAGGCTCAGTAGGGTGTCAGGATGAGTTCGCTCATCGACCTCCCTTTTGGTCAATACCTGGTAGCCCGTTATATACGGCTAATACCTCTGACGTGCTAGTGGTTAAATCCACAGCCAAAATATTGACGAGTCTTTAGAGTCCCCCACAGACAGTTTCTCAAGTTTCGGGCGAAACGTTGTATAGGTCGTATGGACTTATGGTAGGATTCGATCATATACGTGCGGTATTGCACGGATCATGATCGGACGGATAATACTAGCGGGCTTTGGATTAAGCCGGATCCTAGTATTATAAAGTGTAGATTTTGTCTCATTGCATTTGTATTCGGTCGGAATACAAATGCAGGTATGTATATACAGTTGCGGGATTTTCCTGTAATTTATTACGGGATCGCTTTTTGAAGTTGCCAGTTTGCTTTCCCTTTTCGGCCATTTTCCTTTCTTTCTTTCCTTGGCTGAATTTTCCATGGAGGGGCTTATTTGCAAATTAGCAAAATGGAGGGTGTTTTTTGTAAGTGGAGGGTTCATGATGGTTCTAGACTTGCTTTGTTTCAAGATTTGAATTGATGGAGATTAGATTGATTAGGATTATGATGTGAGGCTTGCTTTTTGACTTATGGTCACCATTTTCTTTGCTCCTACACTTACCTCCCTTCATGATATCCTTCTCATATTTTTTTTTTGGCCGGCCACAAATAGATTGGGAGGGGATTCATTTTGGGTGTGGGGAAAATATCATTCTCATTTTGCTTGCCACAAAATTCCTTAGCCCATCTCCAAAGTTCATATCTCCTTCTCCACTACAAATGGCAACTTCAATAACCCCTCGAGACATAGCGTTCTACACTTAGTCTACAGCAATCTTGGACACGTCGGCTTGCCAACTTCGTGTCCGAGTTGCCTCAGTTCAGAGGTGGGAGCCCGTAAAAAGACTCGGTGATGTGGTGCCCTTTCCGACGAGAAGATCGAGACCGGAGATTCCGCGAGGAGATCGGGATGGTGGCCGAAGACCGAAGGACACGGATCGCTCGGTATAGCTTTCTACCCTTTCTCCTGTTAGCTAGTAGTAGGTTAATGGTCCGATCTGGGTTTATAGTCCGCGGTAGCGCCGGTTTCTAGTTAAAGAAAGTTTTTGTTTCCGCATTTTGGCCTCGGAAAGACGGCTGGGGCGCTACCGTAAACTTACATGGTATCAGAGCCACGTCGTTAACCTTTATTAGCTTGCTCTAGCGTGTTTAAAATATCGATCGAACGAATTTTCTAAAAATCGCATTTCCAAGCATCAGTTTCTGTCAAATTTTTCCAGTCGTCGAAAAATTATTTGGTATGTTGCAGAAATGTGTGCAGGGTTTTCTAAGCATTCTGAGAAAATTTGGTAGCATAAAGCTACAGTTACGACGCGGAACCGCAGCCCCACCCTTTCTTTGGCCGCAGTTCCGCCGCCATTTTGTGTCAACTCTGCACCATTTTTACTACAGTGATTTCTGTCTTGAAATTGGGGTTTTTTGGTATATTCTGTTTGGGCCCAGATTTATTTTGAGTGCTACAGTTGTGCTTGGGGCCCACTTCAGGAATTTTCGTCAATCGAAGATTTTAAATATGTTAGTTCATAGTATTTACATTATATCTGTGACCGTGAATGTCATTTGATCGGTAAATCCTGTCTAATTGCTATAGTTATTTTAGATGGATTTGCGAACGTGACATTCACATTGATGTTCTGTGTTGTGCTGTGATATTGCGGATTTGTCGTGGTGGATAGCCTGGATGCAATGTTAGTACAGTTCGGTTGTATTTGTACATTTGATATTGCGGGGCGAGCGTCCGACATATGGACTGCCGTCACTGCCTATTTGTATATTATTCTTTTGGGGCACGACCGGGCTGAGGTCGATGTACCCGTTGTATATATTTTACTTTCTGTACTAGGATTACCCCGCGGAGGGGTGCACGGGTAGCCGGGTTCTAGAGGGCAACGGGCCCGCATCTCATGGTATTGAGACGGAGGGGGATTCACTCTAGAATTGGCGGGCTATTCGCCGCACTCGTAGGGGGTACAGGTTGACCCAAGGAGGGGTGCTCAAGTTACCGGATTCCGTGAAGTGTTGGGAGGTCCATTCACGTTGTTGAAGGGGGCTGCCTTGCTTCAGGTTTTGGCGGGTAACTTGCCGCTCCCGTAGGGGTCTAGGATTTCATTGCACAGGCTATCCACACGACCAGGGGAACGTCGGGTTTCAGTAGCGGCTCTATGAAACCCGGGGATCCCAGATATCTGTATTGTTCTGTGATGCTTATTACATTTCTGTGATTTTGCATTTTATCACGCCTTGAGTGAATATTATATATTGATATATATACTAGTAGATGTTGTATATGTTTTGCACCCGCGCTAGTCCAGTCCCCGCTCTGTCGTTAGTTAAGTAACCTAACGGGTGATGACGGGACCCAGTGGCGAATGCGGATGGCATATACGTACATCATTATTTTCGTTCTTTATTGGTGTGATCAATTGATGGGACTGCATTGATTCGGATCAATGCAAGCTAAACAAACCTATTCTGATGTTGTTGGAACATTTTTTAAAAAGCTGTTATTGCAAGGACGTTGTCTTTTGTTTTGCACAGTGGTATTCGGTTATGAATATCCAGCACCTCAGTCGACAAGGCAAGGGCCGAGATCCCTTCACCGGGAGTGACCCCTTGGACAGAAGTTTGCGTCAGGATAATAACTTCACTATAGCCGATTGCCTTTTTGCTTTGCATCGTGGTATTCAGTTGGAATATCCTGCACCTCATTCTACGGGGAAAGAGTCGAGATCCCTTCACCGGGATGACCTCTTTAGCAAAAGGTTTTCGCCACTATATTTTTTATAAAAAGCTATCCGGTTCCTTCAACGATATCAAGTTCATTACGTTAAAGGTTTTTCGCCAAAAACCATTCGTAGCCCTCCATCATTTCAGACGGGTAGCACTTAGTATTCATGCTATGTTTGTTGGCCTTCGTCAAGGCATAGTATATGGTAGCTATTTGTTACCTTTCTGCTGCATAGATAGATGCGTTAGTTTGGGATAGCCTTGTTGGCCTTCATCAAGGGCTTGTACGGGTGGGTTCAAATTAACCTGGACAATGACGGGTAGAACTTGACATATGACTTATGATTTGTTGACCTTCGTCAAGGTCATAAGAGCATGGGGTAAAAATCACATCGGGAGTTTCTAAAGAAACTGAAACTTGCCAGATATGCGCATACCTTCTGGAGTGTGATAACATGAGTGGATTCCATCACGTTATCATGCGATGATAGTTGGATCCCGATTCCCACTGATGAGTTGGTTTACTCCTCGGGTGATCCTAACTAATTCTTCTTTCAGGTTTGGAGGTGAATTTGAGGTTACAGTAGGAGGTTTCCTGATTAGATAAATTGATAACCATTCTGATATAGGTTAGAGTGCACGCAGAGTGTTTCTTTTCTCTCTCTCTTTGGCAGCGACCATGGCCCGACCCTTGACTATGACTCAGTGACCAAGTTGACCGAATCTTCTTAAAACACTGGCTTTTGGATTGTCTGAGTTGCATACCTCATTGCCACTCCTACTTTTACCCTTTTCTCCAGAACACCCCGTATTATTACGAACATCCAATTCCATTGGATAAAACCATCGTATGGTTATATACGAACTCGAAGGAACTTGTTCCAGATCGAGGATGGTTTCCGGTTCTGGAGAAAACGAATAGGACTATTCAGTTGTCTTTTCCTTTTACCTTCTCTCAGGTTGCGAGTGTTCCTTGGATTAGGACAGTACACCTATTACGCAAATTGGATGGTCTTCTTCCAAACCATAGGCAGGTGCCGAACGGTAGGGAATGAAGAAAACCAATTAGCCTAACGATGGTGTACAGAAAGTATTAACTAAAGACAAATAAAGGGATTAGTAAGAGGGCAAAGTAAATTGTGACTGCTATTTACGACCAAACCAAGTATTTCATTACCACTCCTACTTCACCTTTGTATTTCTCCAGAACACTCCGTATCACTACGAAGATCCACAGTCATTTGGATACTCCATCGTATGGTTATATACGAACTCGAAAGGAACTTGTTCCAATTCGGGGATGGATTCTGGTTCAAGAGAAATAGGAATAAGGTTTATTTAGGTATCTTTTATCTTTACCTTCTCTCGGGTTGTGAGTGCTCCTAGGATTAGGACAGTACACCCATTATGCTTATTGGATAATCTTCTTCCAAACCATAGGCTGGTGCCGAACGGTAGGGAAGGAAGGAAACCATTTAGCCTAAGAGGGTGTATAGAAGGTAATGACTAAGACATATGAAGGGATTTGGAGAGATGGCAAAGAAATATACGGTTACAGTTGTGAATCTGATAATGGAAGAGGCATTACTGGGAATACCCGGATACCCCTACGAAATATTTCAATGTTTCAGTTTCACTGTGTACTGTTAAAAGAAAACTGATTTCCCAATTAGCCCTTGCTCCAGAGTATGTATTTACCAGGTATGATTCTCACATCTGTATGGTTTTACAGATGATGGGTGGGAGTAAGCTATTGGGAATTAGGTGATCATCCGCATTATATCGGAATTCGTTGTAATTGGTGATATTTGAGAAAATCGCTTGGGTTGTTTGCCGGACGGCAAATATTTGGTTTTGAATATCCGTTGTTATGCACCAATTTCAAATTGATATATCTGTACGTTTATTTTTATAAAGTAAGATACAACTTTTTGAAATTATGTCCATGACATTTACCTATATTAGTGGATGGTTAGGTAAGGAGCATTAAACAGCGGTTTAATTCTTCTTAACCATAAGTACAGTTTTCAACCTACGACACACAGGGAATGAGTTATTAGACTCAAGGGACTTATACAGACTATTGTATGTTGTCCAGTGTCCATTAGGTCAGAGGGGTTGGTCCTCGTACTATATTCTGTTTACTTGTGACTTCTTTAGTTTTTAGATATGTGTTTCGTAGGAATGCAAGGTCTAAGTTTTGAGAAGTTATAGGTATAAGAGTAAAGTAGAGAACCAGGTGTTGCAAGTATCAGGATTCTTCAAGGTGATCGAAAATGTAGATACTTGTGTATGGTATTGTCACGACCCGAAAGAGCACGTGACTGGCCCTCGAACCATATGAAGTCTATAGGACTCCATCTGATCCAAGTAAGCCAAAAGCCCAGAAATCTAAAACCATTTAAGGAGTAAATAGGGAAAATTAGTTTTAAGAGGTAAAGAAAACATGTTTGAAAATCAAGTTTTTAAATAACTAAGCCGAATATGAATTTTTTAAAATGTGTAATTTTTCCTGAAAATTTCGGCAGAGTTTCCTTTGTAAAAACTGGCCCCGAACGGGGTACAACAAGAATAATATATATGACATGATAAAAGGCATCCCCAAGCGGGAGCTAGCTCTTCGTCAATCGACGGTCACAACCACGCAAGCAATAATAATATACAACGCCAAGGGGCGAGGATCAAAACTGAAAAGAAACTCAAAAACAGCCAGAAAACCGCAATACTACAAGCGCGACTCTAAGGTCGAAACAATACAACACTGATTTCTAAGTCTGAAACAAACTACAAGTTTTGGTTGATGGACAATTCTAGATACAATAAAAATACATGAACAATGGCGGTTCTGATACAAAGAACCCACCTAACCAAGCAAGTCACCCATAGGAAGCAGTGTGCCAGAAATGCCGCTATGGAATCTGTACGGCAAAAACCTGCAAGAACTGGGGCACAACGGGGGTGAGTTGCCAACTCGTGAATAGAAAATATCTACAAGCAGAGATCGAATGCATGACCTATCCTAGGTCAACACGATCAGATAATAAATAAACCTCAATATGAATAAAGCTGAAGCATGCTAAACTGGCAATGTAATCTCTATACATGAGTGTAGTGCCAAGTGCTCGTGCTAGTGCCTCAGGTAATAACATGTCATGAATATGAGGTATAACCAATGTAATCAAATCTGCACACTCGTGGATCCCGTCCACTCGTCACCCACTGACAATAACCACCATGCATGTAAATATAATGAATCATGTGCATGGGAAATAATATGAGGATATAACCACCCGTGTCCCTCGCGACACATCAAAATCATGGAACCAGGGTGCCCAGCTTCGACACCCGAAAACATCATGAAAACTGTGCCCAGCATCGGCACGTAAATCCTCATATATCAGGCTCCGTCAGTCCGGATCGGCCCGCGGGCTCTGTCTGCGGTATCGGCCCTCGGCCCCGGCAGTATGCCCAAAACATCTATCGACTCTGGTCGGTATCCTCCGGATAACCGCCAGGTCCAACCAATCACCGGTAGGTACTGGCCCGCCTCCAGGCTCAATCGGCAAAGCTCATCGATCATCTTGCCGAGGGGAACCATACCGGGTCCACCATGTACCCACAATCGGCTCATCCACGCCTCGATTCGGGTTACACATATCGCTCTCAGCACCGAGAAAACACATGGTGGACGCACTGAAATATCATATCAAGGGTAACCGGGTTTTTAAAGAAATGACATATTCTCTTTTGAAATACCCTCGGTTCCCAAATCCAGAAATATCATAGAAACAACATATCTCAATGCGTACAGTCAAAGCATGATGTATGCGGCATGTAACAGTAATGCAAGCATATCAGTAAGTCATGCAACATGGAATAATAATGTGCACATGTCGAGGGAGACCGCTCTTTTAAAAGGAATCTGTTTTTAAAGAGTATCTTGCGGTTCCCAAATCCCCAATCAAGCTAGAATCATCTATATATGTGTACAGGTATAAGTGTACAATATGCCATGCCAGAATCATATCATGAATGCAATAGTACTATAGTGTAGTGACATGGTAATTATCGATGATGAGTGTGTGAGCCGGCAACAAGTGTACGTGGAACATATACATCATCGATAATGGTGCTGGTGTCCTAGCAGCATGACTGAATGTCACAACAATACAAGCGATGCAATGCAAATAGCAGGAATATGCGGAAACGAATGATCAACGCAAAAGTACAGAACCTGCCCCAATAGATATGTCATGCAACCTTGCCTTTTGAAATAAGACGAATCAGGGCTTTTGGTAAAGTAAGGGCTACGGTGTTTTAAGAAAAGATGCATCATTTGAAAATATCCGTATAACCCTTCTGCTTATCTTTAAAATATCCCCGATTCGTTAGTTTTGAAATAGGTATGACTCGGTCTAGTCTAATGTCTACTAAATAATCTAGACAGGAGGGGTATGAAACCACCTAATCTGAGTCAATATATAAATATAGATATGATAGTCGGTGATCTCGCCTCAATAACATATCGTATGATATCCTCGAGTCATGAGTGCGGATCTATCATCAATATCGGCTCGTACGGTAAATCGTCGTACGGCATCCCAATAGCTGGGTAGGGGTCAATATCACACTATCTCATCACATATCAGGTATCACTTATCATCAGATCACACAATCTGGGGTACTACTGTAAGTCTAGTACAAATCGACACCATCTATAAAATATGAATGCGGGTAAAGCACATGTCCAAAGGCCCGCTAAAACTATCATATCGCACCTCAAAGGCAAACTATGTCACATCGCCGATCTCACGGCCTCACATCAAGTATCATCTCAAACCACGTATCATCCTCCAATCCCGTATATAAACACATAGTCCCATACCCATGTGTAGATATACGCACCATCATATGCACTCTAATAAATGAAAGAATGAATGCAAGTATGTGTGTAAATGTATGTGTGAGTGCAACCACTACTCTAGGGTTCGCACTATACTAAACCAATATATTCTTATCATCAAAATATCATTATTACCATCAATAACCCTAAACAACACATAATAAATATTCGTGTGTATACATATTCGTATACATCACCACGGACTGCGGGGGTGCTATACGCCATCCACCCGACTTCTCCCCGTAGATATAAATCTACTCACCTTGCTTCTCGTGTGCCAAAGCCGATGTCGCTATCTTCACCTCCTTTGCCTCAACATCACGCGGGGTACCTACAAGTATATCACAATGCTAAAGCACATGAAAATCACATTGGAAACCAAAATGGCACACGCTACCCGCATAGGTAAAAACCCATCGACTCGCATGTAAACACAATCAAAATCCACTTGTCGTTGACGTCCAAACGCCACCCGACAGGAATGAATCACCAAATACCAAAATCCATGCTAAAACAAGTCCCAAATTATACACCAACATAGGAAAATCAACCCAGATTTCACCCTAGATGGAATCAGTCAAAACTAGACATACTCAGGGTCAAAACTAGAGGAAATGGGGGCATGCACAGAAAATGAGGCAATTCCTTAAAATACCTTATTTTAGAATTTTCCATAATTTTTCCCCATTTATCTGTATTTAATTATATCAGAATATTAAAATATTCATTAAAATAATATTAAATTATAAAATTTCCCAAAAATCATATTTTATTATTTTGAAGACGTTACAGGTATTCAGTTGATAGTAATGATTATGAGAACTTTCTTCTCTTTCAGGTTACTCATATCTGGATGTATTCCTAAGTTGAGTAATGTTGATCGGCCTCCTTCCATTTAGTTAACATGCACTGGAGACAGCTGCATGATTTGAATATGGTTCCAATTAAATCAGTGCCTCTGTTTCTATATTGGATATAGAATAGTTCATATCTTAACAATGTTAAGGTACGGGGAGTTGTCCGGCTTATGCTTAAAACCAGACTCTGGATAACTCAAGGCACGTTTCTGTAATGGCTGTTTGTGGGTTGACCCAGGCTATGACGAGGCTTGACTTTCTTCCATCTAGAAGATCAATAGTGATATTGTTCTTGACTCGCCACAGTTTTAATAAAAATGGATTTTTTGAGAAAACAGTAGTGGGAGTATGATAGAACTGGAAGTGATTCCGGAACCGCAAACGATTACTGAAAATTTAATAGGACCTAAAGATTCAATCTGGCTTGACATTCCATTGGCCACTCCACAGATATGGTGGGTAACCTCAGGCACCCGAGAGGTACTCCGGTAGCCTCAAGGACGGAGACATGGAAGTTCTTGTTTACCCAGACTTTCCATTAATGTTGTTCCAGACTGTGAGACCCGGCAGGAGGATGAGTATAGCGTCGTTCTAACTAGCTTTAGAAGTGTACGTTTATATGACTCTGCCAGAGGGTTGTCGTGGTCAGTGGGAGCAGCGGAAGCTAAGTGGGGACTTGACACTACTGTTGTTCCAGGCTATGAGACCCGGCAGGAGGATGAGTATAGTGTCGTTCTAAACAAGCTTTAGAAGTGCACGTGTATATGATTCTGCCAGAGGGTTGTCATAGTCAGTGGGAGCTGCGGAAGCATAGTGGACAAGTGGCTTATGTCTATTTATAGACTTAAGCAGAAATAGCGGAGATAGATCATCTATTTCTGATGTGACAGTCATAGATTTGGCTTCATCAGAATAGGGGATGGATCTGTTAAGAAGGTAGTAGGGTGTGATGTCCTGCTATTTGGATGACATACACAGAGTAGGAAGTGAAATTCCTATACTACGATCGGTTATACTTTGGTTGTCACACAGTGGTTTCTCCATATAGGACTTGGATATTATATCAGACATTCTGGTTACTAGATCTATGGTTTTAGATCTAGATATGGGTAGTTTCCCAATCTGGGTACTTAGACAGCATTCTACAGGTGTTTTAGAATGGACGACTCCTGGCACGGTAGTGTACCTGCAGGTGGTGGAGTCACCCTCTCTAAAGGTGTCTTACAGACTACACTCCGACACAACTTGTACCGCTTTTGGGGGTCTGACTTTTACCAACCCCGTAGGCCAGCCATGTGATGCTCATAGATGAACGGACCAGACTGTACGGATATTGTCACTGACAGGCTCAGTAGGGCGTCAGGATGAGTTTGCTCATCGACCTCCCTTTTGGTCAATACCTGGTAACCCGTTACCTACGGCTAATACCTCTGACGTGGTAGTGGTTAAATCCACAGCCAAAATATTGACGAGTCTTTAGAGTCCCCCACAGACAGTTTCTCAAGTTTCGGGCGAAACGTTGTAGAGGCCGTATGGACTTATGGTAGGATTCGATCATATACGTGCGGTATTGCACGGATCATGATCGGATGGATAATACTAGTTTAAGCCGGATCCTAATATTATACAGTGTAGATTTTGTCTCATTGCATTTGTATTCAGTCGGAATACAAATGCGGGTATGTATATACAGTCGCGGGATTTTCCTGTAATTTATTACGGGATCGCTTTTTGAAGTTGCCAGTTTGCTTTCCCTTTTCGGCCATTTTCCTTTCTTTCTTTCCTTGGCTGAATTTTCCATGGAGGGGCTTATTTGCAAATTAGCAAAATGGAGGGTGTTTTTTGTAAGTGGAGGGTTCATGATGGTTCTAGACTTGCTTTGTTTCAAGATTTGAATTGATGGAGATTAGATTGACTAGGATTATGAAGTGAGGCTTGCTTTTTGACTTATGGTCACCATTTTCTTTGCTCCTACACTTACCTCCCTTCATGATATCCTTCTCATATTTTTTTTGGCCGGCCACAAATAGATTAGGAGGGGATTCATTTTGGGTGTGGGGAAAATATCATTCTCATTTTGCTTGCCACAAAATTCCTTAGCCCATCTCCAAAGTTCATATCTCCTTCTCCACTACAAATGGCAACTTCAATAACCCCTCGAGACATAGCGTTCTACACTTAGTCTACAGCAATCTTGGACACGTCGGCTTGCCAACTTCGTGTCCGAGTTGCCTCGGTTCAGAGGTGGGAGCCCGTAAAAAGACTCGGTGATGTGGTGCCCTTTCCGACGAGGAGATCGAGACCGGAGATTCCGCGAGGAGATCGGGATGGTGGCCGAAGACCGAAGGACACAGATCGCTCGGTATAGCTTTCTACCCCTTCTCCTGTTAGCTAGTAGCAGGTTAATGGTCCGATCCGGGTTTATAGTCCGCGGTAGCGCCGGTTTCTAGTTAAAGAAAAGTTTTTGTTTCCGCATTTTGGCCTCAGACAGACGGCCGGGGCGCTACCGTAGACTTACACTAGTAACCCTATATGGTATACAATCAGTGCTCGTGCAACATAACCGTCAATAATAGTGCAGTGTCCAAGGGTACAAGTCTAAGCACATCAAGTAATAATATGCAATGAAATTTTAAGCACAATCTCTATATGTGCAATATAAACATGCGGCTAATATCATATCATAACTAGCCCTGACGCATAACGCCATGAGGGCGATTCCCCTGTAGATGTTAAATCTACTCACTGCAATTCTCCTCGCTTAGCCGAAGTCGATGTGCTTCGTCATCTCGGAATCCAGGCGAAGGTATCTACAATCAATACCAAATCGTAAAGCTATCAACATCAAGTTCCGAAATCCAAATACGGCACGTGGTGCGCCCATAGGTTAGAACCTATAGCCTACGCATGCAAAACCACCAAACAACCCTCGTCGTTGACGTACAAACGTCCAACGACCAAATACAACATCTAGTCGCAAAACCAAGAAATCCAAATACCGGAAAACATAGCCAAAACCCTTACTAGGGTCGCTATACATGAAAAATGCCACGCCAAAAATCCAATCGCACCAATACTCATTCACAACACAACAATTATCGCAGATTAAAAAATATATACATCATCACCATGTCCATTAAAACCCATGTCTAATTTTTACCAAAAACCTAGTAATCAGTTTATATCATTTTAGCTCATTTTAACACAAAGCTAGATGTTTAAACAATCTAGTGATCACAATCATCACAAAGCAGCTTAATTAAGTCATCCAAACCTTTACTACCATTTTAATCTCACCCAAAACATGTTTTAGTAAATCTTAATTTGCTAATTATCTCAATTAGACAAATAGGAATTTAAAAAATATCATTCTCACAAATTGATTATGTTTTCCAAATCTACACTTCATGACTAAACCATTTAACACATCAAAACCCTAACTAGTAAACTGTAAAGTCATTTAAGAAATTATACCGATCGATCTGTACCCTTCGGTCTTTAGCTATCATTCTACGCTCCTCGCGGCATCTCCGATCTCCGGTCTCCTCGTCGAAGGAGCACAACGTCAACGAATCTTTATACGGGCTCCCGCTTCAAACCGAGAAAACTCGGACATCAAGTTTGCTAGCCGAGATGTCCAAGGATGAAGTAAAGAGAGTGTAAGATACTTTGTCTCAAGGCACCCAAGTATTTGGGTGGAGGTAAATTGAAGTTGCCAATGATATGAAGAAGATGTGAGCTTTAGAAATATATTGCATGTAAAAAGGGGAGGGCTCGGCCATTCTTTAAAAAAGAAGAAGAAGTGGCTCACTGCAAAATTCAAAATGCTCACTGGGGATTTCAAAATGTGAGTGGTGATGTGTGAATAATAGATTGCTAACTAATAAATTAATCCCCCCCCTTTTGGCAGCCATAACACCAAAGATCTTATGGAAAATATCCTACACAATACAAAAGCCATTCAATGCAAAGCATGGCTCACCCATGACTCCAAAGCATGAGCCACAAATGACAAATAAAGCACCATGCCTCTTGAAATATCCTACCAATTCCAAATCAACATGAAAATCCCACGAATTCTCACTGGCCCACGAAAAATCACACACAGGGAAAAAAAATTCCAGCACTAAGAATGAAGCCCAAAAACATTACACACAAAAATTTGGCAGCCACTAAAAAAATATGCAAACTAAAATTTCCATGCAAATTAAAAACTCACATATCCATATTTATTATATTTTTAAATGAATAAATCATTTTAAATCTCCAAATTATTTCACAAATATTGGTATAATTTATACCATTTTACGAAAACCCCAAATTCGCAAATCGGTGGTTTTGCAAAATATATTATTTTAATATTAAATTCCAAAAATAATATTTATATTTCTGAAATGTTACAATCTTCCCCCTTAAATAAATTCGGTCCCCGAGTTTAAATTTAAACCCCCAATTGCTAAACATTTCAATAAACAGCAAAATCAACGGGGCACCGAAATAATGGAAGATGCAGAAAACCACAGCGCATCCTGTGCACCGTAAAATGAGTACGAAAACTCAAAACCGAACTCCGTCAACCGTCACACAAATCATCTGACTTGCACGCATATCATCGGAATCACAAAGGAGATATAAATCTCAAAATCTCCTACCAAAATCCCATATGCACTAATCAAATACTATAATACATATATAGTACGCATCCTTGAAAAATCTCTAAATACCGAATAAAACAAATGCAGAATCTTTTCTAAATTGCCGTGTGATGCGTAACTTACGGCACAAGTGACGGACGCTCATTTGTAAAGTAATAATATACTAGCATATATGTTTTGCTCAATATACGTTCCGCCATTTTTAAAATAACCCAAAAGGTTTTCCTTTGTAAACGTTCGTGTCGCTCGCAGACACGTAAGGAAATAGCGAGACTATAGCTCCTTTTTTAAAACCTCTTGATAAACTTTTTATGCATGCAAAGTACTCAGGCACTGTCCTCGGATCAGTCCTGCTAGGGTACTACAAAGTATAGGGCCTCATCCTGAAAACAAAGTGCTCAAAAGCAAAATCAGGCTCAAAAGACTTGTCCAACCATCACGTGCGTCTGGTGCGCACGGAAATCAAATCCAAGTACATATGCCAAAATATGCACAAAAGTAAGACTAAGTGCAACGGGTGTGTACGAAAGCATCTGTCCAATGCAACTGGCGTGCACGACAATAACAACTAGTGAATCAAAAGTGCCCGAAAATCTCAATCCAGTGCAACTAAGATGCACGAACGAAAACCCCAATCGAGTGCATCAGGTGTGCACAAAATCATACCATGCGCCCAACATGCGCGAAAGTCCAAATCAAGTGCATCCGTCATGCATGAACGAAATCGAAATCAAGTGCATCCCACATGCACGAAAACGAACATCAAGTACACACGCGCACGAAAACACAATCTGGTAAATGAAGGCTCAAAGACATAAATCGGGTGCAACAAATGCACGGAATACGAATCCGCCAGTCCACGAAATTTCAAATCATGTGCATCCACTGCACGAAATATCAAATCCTGTGCATCCACTGCACGAAATATCAAATCATGTGCATATAGTGCATGAAATATCAAATCCTGTGCATCCACTGCACGAAATATCAAATCCTGTGCATATAGTGCACGAAATATCAATCCTGTGCATCCACTGCACGAAATATTATAACCACTGTAGGAAATCCAGGAAATCATAAACATGTGCAGCTAAGGCACAAAATCGACATCAACACAACGGTATATAAAATATATATCTTAAATGCAATAACTATGCTCAAAAATGTAAATACCCAGTAGGTGCAACCATGGTGCACGAAAACAATATCATGAAACTCAATCATCAAAACTCAAATCCAGGCGATAAAAGCGTGATACTCGGATCACAAACGCAGATCGCAACAAATGACATTGAGGTACACCTCCTACAATGTCGATAAAAGTCGGTGCGCCCAAACTGGCAGAGAAAGAACATCCGCTTGCCTCCTGCTCACAGTCTGGCGTCTTCTATCTCTGGGTCCTCATTTCTCTGTGGATCACAAATCTCGCACTCTATCGGCTCATCTGCCCGGTCAGGTGTGCTAACGGAAACGATTCCTCTCTGGCACTCATCAAGTCAACTCTCGGCCAATTAGTATGATCACTCATAAAGCAGCACGTCACTGGCGTCGGCCTATGGCCCTCTGAATACACGTGACACAACTGATCATCGGTGCAATCTCATCGCAGCAGTGTCCTAGAAGGAACTGGCTTAAGGTCTCTTCCGATCTCGCCCATACCGAACTATACGGAGGCTGGTACTGTTTCCAATTTTTTCTCGCTATCTGGACATCTGCATTATCAGCACAGCATTTTCTCGAGAACTGGTCATATCCCAACGCCTCTGCATGTATATAGATCTCTAATCTCGACGGGGAGTAACAACAACTCGTCAGCATCACGCACGAACCTCTTGTTCCACTCGTCCTTATTATCGTCCACTTGACATCATGTCATGCTATCTGCGTACCGCAATGTTCTAAGCGACAATCAATCCGGAATCTCTCGTACGGACTCGAAATCACAAACTCGGTATCTTCATCACTCTGTAGAAGAGTTTTAGCCGAACACGTCCTCGGGAACTCGTCCCAACCAACGGAGGAATACTCAAAACTCATTCGTTTCTTGATCAACTCACAACACATCTGGTTGAGGTCCTCTATCTGAAACTGGTCAGCTTACCGATCTCATATCGGAACATCCGACGAACAACGTCATCTCTGGATTGATCTACTCTAGATCTGAGTAAGACTCTCCACATTGGAAATATTCAACTCAAAAGGGTCTGCGTCGGCGCATCAAATCTGACGAATCACTTTCGTCTCTCAACTCAAGGTAGACTAGCTATCACCTGTCGTATCTCTGCCTGGAAGCTCCAGCGATCTCAGCTCGTAAGCTCTGGAAGCGACATCACATCAATCTCAGCAGCAGCTGGGTTATCTGTCTGCACGGTCGATGATATCACAATTCTCTGAGGTATGCTGCACATCAACAGTCCTCTCACAGCAGGCAGCCTCTAACAATAGCTCGATCATCCGGTACATAACCGCACACTCGCCTCAAACGAGAGGTCACAATACCACACTACATCGATATGTTCCCATGTCGCCAGAAAACACGGTGGTCAGTCCTCGTCCACGACGAGCTCGCCCTGACCGCATCACCAGCAGCAGCTCAAACTGCACTCAAACCATGATGACAGGAACCTCAATCAAGTATCGACGAAAGATCAAGTGATGAAATGAATCAACAGATCCAGAATGAATATATGATCATATGGAGGAACGGAATCAGTGAGAGTATGATCATGTAAACGAATAGCAAGGATCTCAAATGGATGTATAATCAAGGAAAACAAAGAGAATCACCAGTCTAAAGATATGTACATCCTAAGGTTTCTTAAATGGAGTATCGTATCGTAAATATGCCGTGGAACATACGTACGGTACGCTACTCTACTCAAGATACCAACTCTATCAATCAGGGTCAGCCTATAAAACGAAAGTTCGGGTCTAACACCTCCTTGTTCAAGTCTAAGTTCCGTAAGGCCAAGCCTATGTTCCAAATATATACGCCCTAGACCCCACATAGTCAAACCTAGACTCGAACCAAGGTTAAACTTAATGCTCTGATACCAACTTTGCCACGACCCAAAATATTAGCTCGCGACCAGCACTTAAATCACGTGACGTTTACAGGCGTAACGTAATTCAAGTAAGCTGAAACCCAGAAATCTAAACCTTTTTAAGAAATAAAGATACAATAAATCATGTTTTGTCTTTTGAAAATTTGGGCAGCACCTCCTTTGTAAAAACTAACCCCGAAAACGGGTACAACACAGAATATAATAAAGCATCCCTAAACGGGAGCAAATCACGCCCAACGGCGGAAACAACCATCACAAGTATAAAAACAAGTATACGACGCCCAACGGCGAAAATCCACACAAGGAAAAATAAAGCAAGACATCAACCCCACAAGCGAACATAAAACCCATCGCTCAAGTCTCGCAACTACAAGTCTTCTAAGTCTGCAACATATATAATAACTAGTTTCTGAATTGATGGAGTGACTAGATAAAATATGAATAGTGAATACAAGAGGGGCACGATCCAACATGTACCACCTACCACAAGCAAGTCACCCGAAAACAGCTGTGTGCCAGCGATGCCGCAACTGATCTATGCACTCAACCTGCAAGAACTGTGGCACAACGGGGGTGAGTTGCCAACTCATGAATAGTAAATAACATATGCAGGTAATCGCAAGTATGCACGTACAGCGCGAATCTAATACATGCAAGCTAATAGCAATAAATGGCCATATGTATGCAGCAGTCATGAAAGGTACTCTATTAGGTACAACTAATACATGAAGTAATAAATAGCAATATGTATATGCAACAGTCATGAAAGGTGCTCTATCAGGTACTACTAATACATGAAGCAATGCATATAAAATAAATGAGGAGTATGGAATAAAACATGTCATTCTCACGGAATCCTGACCTCGTGACAGGACCAAAGTCCATCAAGACAATCTAAATCCCAAATTTCCTCAAATCAGCCCCCAAATTGGCCCTCATATCCTGTAAGTCTCATATATCCTGAATGTACAATATCAAGTAAATCTCATATATCCTGAATGTACAATATCAAATAAACCTTATATATCCTGAATGTACAGTATCAAGTAAATCTCATATATCTAATATCCAGCATCGAGTAAGTTTCATATAAAGTGAGTGTCCAACATCGACACCCAAAAACATCATGAAACAAGTGTGTAGCATCGACACATAAATACTCATATCCATACGTTCCTCGAATCGTAAGTGTCCGGTATCGACACCCGTGATCCACGTATCGGTCTTTCTCAGATTCATACGTTCCTCGAATCGTTAGTGTCCGGTATCGACACCCGTGATCCACGTATCGGTTTTCTAATATCTATACGTTCCTCGAAACCCAAGTGTCTCACCTCGACACTTGTGTTCCACGTATCGGTATATACGTCCTCCGAATCTTAAGTGCCCCAACATCAACGCTCTCGATCCCGTATCGGTTTAAAACAAATCTATGAGTGGATGCATACAAATATCAAGTAAAGAATAAGAATACTTGCAAAATTTCATGAAACCACCACAGTCCTCAAATCCAGAAAACATCAGGTAATGAATAAGTATAACTGCATGAGTCAATACATATATATTAGCGTCCCATTCCACTAATATATATATATATATATATATATATATATATATATAACAGCGTCCCATTCCACTGTTATATATACTTAGGAGTAAAAATATCAGAGAACATCATATGAAATCCATGAATGTAATATATGCAACATGAAACAGTAATATGAGCATATAAAGGAAAAATAGCTATTTAACTGCATCAAGTTAATATATATGCGGTTCCTAATTTCTCCAAGTCCATACAACATCAAATAAAGGTTAACATGTAGCTATAGCCAGGTATACGTAACCACGTCGGCATAGCAAGATATGTGTATCTACCTATCAATAATGATGTAATACCCTCCAGGTATATGTACAAGTATGTATGCATGATGTACACGTAGTTATGTCTCATATGTGTATATACCTAGCACTAATGGTACAATACCATATAGGTATATAGGTAACTAGCATGTAGGCATGTCCAGGCATATGTGTAAGCATGGAGGTATACAGGTATGCTATATGTCATATGCAGAATAAAAATAAGGATTTGTCTCAAGTCTCTAGCCAATACAATATCACGTATGCATAGGTGTTGTGTGTGTCATGGCAATTATTGACGGTATGAGTGGCATACAATCAGTGCTCGTGCAACATGAACCGCTAATAATAGTGCAGCATCCAAGGGTACAACTCTAAGCACAACAAGTAATAATATGCAATGAAGTTTTATGCACAATCTCTATATGTGCAATATAAACATGCGGCTAATATCATATCATGTCTAGCCCTGACGCATAACGCCATATGGGCGAATCCCCTGTAGATGTTAAATCTACTCACTGCAATTCTCCTCGCTTAGCCGAAGTCGATATGCTTCGTCATCTCGGAATCCAGGCGAAGGTATCTACAATCAATACCAAATCGCAAAGCTATCAACATCAAGTTCCGAAATCCAAATACGGCACGCGGTGCGCTCATAGGTTAGAACCTATAACCTACGCATGCAAAACCACCAAACAACCCTCTTCCTTGACGTACAAACGTCCAAATACAATATCCAGTCGCAAAACCAAGAAATCCAAATACCGGAAAATATAGCCAAAACCCTTACTAGGGTCGCTATACATGAAAAATGCCACGCCAAAAATCCAATCGCACCAATACTCATTCACAACATAACAATTATCGCAGATTAAAAAATATATACATCATTACCATGTCCATTAAAACCCACGTCTAATTTTTACCAAAAACCTAGTAAGCAGTTTATATCATTTTAGCTCATTTTAACACAAAGCTAGTTGTTTAAACAATCTAGTGATCACAATCATCACAAAGCAGCTTAATTAAGTCATCCAAACCTTTACTACCATTTTAATCTCACCCAAAACATGTTTTAGTAAAACCTAGTTTGCTAATTATCTCAATTAGACAAATAGGAATTTAACAAATATCATTCTCACAAATTGATTAAGTTTTCCAAATCAACACTTTATGATTAACCATTTAACACATCAAACCCTAACTAGTAAACTGTAAAGTGGTTTAAGAAATTATACCGAACGATCTGTGTCCTTCAGTCTTTAGCTATCATTCCATGCTCCTCGTGGTATCTCCGATCTCCGGTCTCCTCGTCGAAGTAGCACAACGTTAACGAATCTTTATACTGGCTCCCGCTTCAAACCGAGGAAATTCGGATATCAAGTTTGCTAGCCGAGATGTCCAAGGATGAAGTAAAGAGAGTGTAGGATACTTTGTCTCAAGGCACCCAAGTATTTAGGTGGAGGTAAATTGAAGTTCCCAACGATATGAAGAAGATGTGAGCTTTATAAATATATTGCATGTAAAATGGGGGGACTCGGCCATTCTTTAAAAAAGAAGAAGAAGAGGCTCACTGCAAAATTCGAAATGCTCACTGGGGATTTCAAAATGTGAGTGGTGATGTGTGAATAATAGATTGCTAACTAATAAATTAATCCTCCCCCTCCTCTCATTTTAGCAGCCATAACACCAAAGATCTTATGAAAAATATCCTACACAATACAAAAGCCATTCAATGCAAAGCATGGCTCACCCATGACTCCAAAGTATGAGCCACAAATGACAAATAAAGCACCATGCCTCTTGAAATATCCTACCAATTCCAAATCAACATGAAAAGCCCACGAATTCTCACTGGCCCACGAAAATCACACACAGGAAAAAAAAATCTAGCACTAGGAACGAAGCCCAAAAACATTACACACAAAAATTTGGCAGCCACTAAAAAAATATGCAAACTAAAATTTCCATGCAAATTAAAAACTCACATATCCACATTTATTATATTTTTAAATGAATAAATCATTTTAAATCTCCAAATTATTTCAAAAATATTGGTATATATTTATACCATTTTACAAAAAACCCAAATTCGGAAATCGGTAGTTTTTGCAAAATATATTATTTTAATATTAAATTCCAAAAATAATATTTATATTTCTGAAATGTTACACTCTAGGTTCTAATAATATCCTACTGTATTGTTAGATTTAATTTGTGACTAATATAACTATAGCAAATACCAACAGAGGCTAAAACTCTAAACTAAACCAACTTTTCCGATATCGTAAACACTATTTGGTACAAGAGCTCTTAATAAACCTGAAAAGTTGGGTTTTTACCTATTTTAAAGAATTCCACCGAACTCGAGGCTTCAAGATGTGCATACAAGAAGTTGAGAAAGCCTAGCTTGAATGCTTTGAACCAATGTCCATAAAAACTTTAGTGTTTTCTTGAACTAGTGAAGGACTTTGAGAAAAAAAATAGTGATGACTTATGTGAGAAAGATTTTGTTCAGTTTGAAATGTAGAAAATAACTTGAGTGTGGTATTTTGTTGGAAGGGTGAGGTGTCATATAGGAAGGGTGAGGTGTAGGTTCATGGTGCACCTCAAGGTGTAATGTGTGTGAGGTTTAAAGTAAGCTTAACACCTACTTGCTCACCAATTGCACTTAATGTTAGGAATATATATGCCCTAGAGGCCATTATTGATGATATAGTGGATGCTTGGACATATATATAGAGGATTTTCTTGCTCGACATGATAGTATGCTATCAGGTTATCTTTATCTTAACATGTAGACTGGTATTTATACTGTCTGTCTCTTACATGTTGATAAAGCCCTTAGGATATGTACTTGACTACCAGGATTATTATGAGATTATACTAGTTGCGCCAGGGTCATCCAAAAGTACATCCTTAATCAGTTCCTAGTCGAGAGAATACCGAGACTAGGGTATCGATATTCCAGAGTAGACTAGTGTGTACGTTTCTTGTCCCTTAGAGGGCGATGGTTGATCCCATAACCATTGGTGTATGACATCAAAGATTGTACACAGGTGCTCATTGGAGAATAGGTATACCGAACAGGACTCACCGAGGACTCCTATATGGTAGAATACCTATCGTCAGATAGCAATCCTTTTGTGACACTGGTACGGGTTAGTCTGTAGACCCGAGATCGTCATAGAGTCTTGTGTGACTCCCACTGTGTTTTGATTTTCTCCCTACCACGGCTCAAAGGAGTCGTGCAAATAGGTGGATTTTGGGTACAGTCCCGAGTCACATGGAGGCAATGAATGATAGGAGGGGTTTCATCTCTCCCGGTATTGGAAGTTGATGTTGCGCTATACTCGATTGGTTATAACCGGATGTCCCTGGCCAGGGCTGCTGCTGAGATTTACTGATAAGTGTTATTAGTAGTTTCTCAAACCGTTATAGCCTAGATATCGGCATGACTTATCATGTTACTGGGGTCTGACATTTAGCATCCCTAGACATGATATACGACATATCAGACGAAGAGACCGGACTGTACAATAGTGTTACTGATAGGTTTCATGGAGAGTATGGACGAGTTTGCTTGTTGATCTTCATATCGCTCAATACCCGGGTAGCCGTTACGTCCGGCTAGTACCGCTGATGGCTTGTAGGTGATTGATGTGATCATCACCTACTGCTGGCGTATTAACGATTCTTTAGAGTCCCACATAGAAGTTTCCTGGTTCGAGCGAAACGAAGTAGGACACCTATGTGATATGTGTGTAGGCCTGATTAAATACGTGTATGTGATACCGTATTGTAATCTTGCAGTTATCTGTTATCGGTTCGGTTATATGTGATATAACTAGATTGTCGAATCAAGTGTTGATTTGATAATGTGATATACAGATAAATGATATTAGTTGGCCATATGTGATATAACCGGATTATTAAATCAAGTGTTGATTTAATAATGTGATACACATTATATGTGATATAATTATATCTTAACTAATATCATTAGCTCACTAATTATTCTTCATTATATATATATTAATATATATGATGTGTGTGTGCGTGTGTAATAATGAAGGATGGCTTGATTTTCTATTTTTGAGAAGAATAGAAATGAGGTGGAAAATGAGAGCATGGTTGCAAGCATGGGATTTATTTTTGTTTATTCATATCAACTCACTATTCAAGTATAGTTGCAATTTTATATTGCAAAATTCTATGCTTGAATGAGTGGGGGTCAAGAGTTGCCATTCATTCTAAGCTAATTCTCAACACTTAACCATTTTCATGCTTTGCTCCCATGGTTGCTCTCTAGCTTCTTCTTCAACCTCACTTCCAAGTTCAAATCCTCACATGTGATGTGAATCATTGAACTTGTGAAAACCCTAGTGAGAAAATTAAACCCCTACTTCACCATCACACATTGGATTAGCAATTTGATGTGGAGTGTTGCCTTCACTAAGATTAGTGAAGGGTTAGCTTGAGCTTGTGGACTTCGGGTGGATCGTCTTTGGCGTGAAGATCACGAAAGAGGTTCGTTCAACTCGAAGAGGAGCCTAGTAGAGTCGCGTGGACTTCAACCCGGAGCTATTAAAGAGAAGGACTCAAACTACAAAGGTTGTATACTCTTTTTTCTCTTGAGTTAATCACATCACAAAGGCAAACCCTAATAATCTAGTAAAGATCTTGTTAGTCTAACTTAGCACCCAATAAAAATTTGAATTTGGCATGCTTGATTCCTCTAGAACCTCATGGTAGTGCTAAGGTCGACTTTCATGGTATCAGAGCCAAGCTCGAACATTAGGGTAACTTGTAGCGACGTTAGAAATCCGCCATTTTTGTCATGCAAAAACTGCCGATAAAAAAATCGTTTTCCAAAATGATGTTTTGAGTTATTTGCACACCCTGCGGGCTCACGGTTTGAACCGAGAAGCCGCAGGGTGGAGTGTGCGCACCCCGAGGGGGACCGAACGGCTGGGCCCACTCCCCAAGACCACCACAAGGTGGTCTTGGCAGTGGGGACCCGAAACTGCCCCATCTTAGGCAATTTTGGGCCTACCTCACCCCCTGGCCACCTCGTGGTGGCCTTGGGGTGGGGTACCCCCTCTAGGCCCCTATTCGATAGTTAATTTTAGGATCTTCGCCCCCGCGAAGATTCAGGCAGGTTTCGAGTTCATTTCGACTCCCCGATTGGCTTAAAACGATCGGTTTTAGAACTTTAGCTCACTGGATTTTTCGTGTTTTGGAAAAATTGGTTATGTTTGCTAATCGCAAATTGGTTATGTTTGCTAATCGCGTGCAGAATTCTAATGTCCCGGTTACTTTACAAGCTTTGTGATGTGTGTGATACAATTATTAGAATCCGGATTAATTAGTTTATGAAAACTAGTTAGTATATTGTAAAGCTAGCCGTTTAGTCTCAATTGATCGATTGCCATGAAGTTTTGATTCAGATCAAAACTCCGTCGCAATTGTGTATTGTACGCGATCACTAAGTCGGGCATCTTGTTGAATTATCCGACAACTAATTGAAAAGAGTTTTCAATTTGAGAATAAAATGCAAGTTTTATAAGTTAGGCATGAAATCCGGAATATGAGATATTCCGGGTTTATGATGTCTAAGGATATTGCATAATCTAATTATTGTAGTTTTCTGTTTTCTTTTCTGCGACCGTAAGTGTAATATATGGGGTATCCTAATCTCGTTGCTATATGTCAACAGGATTTAGGGATACGCATATTTGCTTACGTTGATGATATGGGATATCATGTGTTGCTGTTGATATGATTTATTGGATCGTCGTGAAAGAATAACCGGGGGTTTTATATGAGATTAGGGTTTTTTATTTTCATTCATGTAAAATATGTATGTAATAATTTTTTTATTGGGGCACTTCCGGGTTGAGGATGACGTCACCACTGTTATATATTATTTACTTTTCCGCATTAGGATAGACCCAAGGCGGCGAGCATAAGTAACCGGGTTCTAGAGTCCAGTAGGATACCATCTCAAGGAGTTGAAACCAGGTCTCCTAACTCTAGAATTGGCAGGGTTACTTGTCGCTCTCGTAGGGGTCTAGGGATGTGGGTTTGGCTATTCATCACGGCTGTGCAATATGTGTTTTACATTATTGGCTAAATTTAAAACACGGACATCCTAGTATATCCAATATTTCATATGTTTCTTCTGCTGTTTAATTCTGTGATGTTGATCATATAACTGCGTGAGACGAATGTAATATTATATATATGATATATAATAAACGTTGCTTATGTTTTGCACCCGCGCTAGTCTAGCCCCCGCTCTGCCGGTAGTTAAGTAACCTAACGGTGCATGACGGGGCCCCGTGGCGAATACGGATGGCATAAGCGTACGTTCTATTTTCGTTTCATTTTTCTGTAATGTTTAGGAAACATTAATTGATGGGACTTCATTAATGTGATTAATGTAAAGAAAGAAACCAAAAGATGTTGTAGAATCAAATTTTCAAAAATGGTAGCTCTAGTTTTTGCTTTGCATAATGGTATTCCTTGATCAATATTCAGCACCTCATTCAATGAGCAAAGAGCCGAGATCCCTTCACCGGGAGTGACCTCTTTAGCGAAACTAGCAAATTCTAAAACCCACTCGGTTTTGTTTTTGATTGCTTCTCCAATTCTTGCTTTGCATAGTGGTATTCATGAATATCCAATACCCCATTCGATGAGGAAAGAGTCGAGATCTCTTCACCGGGAGTGACCTCTTTAGATAAACTAGCAAAAGCCTCAAAAACACTCCTTTCGAAATCACTAGATTCTACGGAGATATCAAGTTCGTTACGCTCATGGTTTTCTTAAAAATCTGCGTAGCTCTCCGTCATTTCAGATAAGTACTATTTAGTATTCGTGCTACATTTGTGGGCCTTCGTCAAGGCGTAGTGTGCGGCAGCTGATTAGTGCTTATCTGCCAGCATGTGATGCGATTGGATTAGGGTAGTCGTGTGACTTTGCTGTCCTTCGTCAAGGGTCATGCGGGTGGGTTTAATTCAATCAAGAAATGAACGGGTTGAACTTGACTAGCGGATTATGGTTTGTTGGCCTTCGTCAAGGTCATAGGAAGCTAGGGGTAAAACATTATTGGGAATTTCAAGTGTTGAAATTTGCAATGAGATTGCATACCTTCTATATGATAGTTGGATCCCGATACCCATTGCGAGTAAGAGTTATTCCTGGTAGTGTTTTGCACTTTACAATTATCTAATCAAGTAGATGTCTAGAAAGGTGTCAACGGGGTTATGCCTCTTGGGAAACGAGGTTTATTTTAATTAGGTAAAGAGATGTCTCTCGAGACTGATTTGAAGAGGGCTCGCATATAAAAGATACCTATGCTTTGGCAGACGGGTCAATCATGTATGCGATGTTATGTACTAGACCAGATGTAGCTTACTCACTAGGTGTAGTGAATAAGTATCGAAAAGATTTTTGGGAAAACCACTGGACAGCTGAAGAACATTCTTAAGTGCTTGATAAGGACTAAAGAGATGTTCTTGGTGTATGGTAACGGTGAACTCCAGATAGAGTCCTTTACCGATTCGAGCTTCCAGAGTGATAAGGACAGCTGAAAGTCAGTCTCGGGTTTTGTCTTCACCCTCAGTGGAGGGACGGTATGTTGGAAGGGTTCCAAGCTATATACCGAAGCAGACTCGTTGATAGAGGATAATTACATCGCTACCAACGATGCTGCCAAAGAGGTTGTCTGGATGAATAGAGTTCATAAGATGAACTAGGTTCCTACCATTGGGCATCCAATACCTGTGTATTGTGATGACAATGGAGCTGTGGTTTTGGCCTAGAAACCCCGATCCCATCAGCGATCCAGAAATATTCTTAGACAGTATCACCTGATCTGGGAGATAGGTGATCTCCGGGAGATCGAGGTGAGGATAGTTGACACAGAGGATAACACAGCGGATCCACTCACCGAGGCTATCCTGATGCTATTCGGGAGACTTTTGGGACGTTGGGTATGAGATACTACAACAACTGGCCTTAGTGCAAGTGGAAAATTGTTAGAAATATGTATGCATTAGAGGCCATTATTGATGATATAGTGGATGCTTGGACATATATATAGAAGACTTTCTTGCTCGACATGGTAGTATGCTATCAGGTTATCTTTTTCTTAACATGTAGACTAGTATTTATAATGTCTGTCTCTTACATGTTGATAAAGCCCTTAGGATATGTACTTGACTACCAGGATTATGATGAGATCATACTAGTGGGGCCAGGGTCGTCCAAAATTACATCCTTTAATCAGTTCCTAGTCGAGGGAATATCGAGACTAGGGCATCGATATTCCAGAGTAGACTTTTGTGTACGTTTCTTGTTCCTTAGAGGGCAATGGTTGATCCCACAACCATTGGTGTGTGACATCAAAGATTGTACGTAGGTGCTTGTTGGAAAATGGGTATACCGAACAGGACTCGCCGAAGACTCCTATATGGTAGTATACATATCGTCAGATAGCAGTCATCTGGTGACACTGGTACAGGTTAGTCTGTAGACCCGAGATCGTCATAGAGTCTTGTGTGGCTCCCACTGTGCTTTGATTTCCTCCCTACCATGGCTCAAAGGAGTCGTGCAAACAAGTAGATTTTGGGTACAGTCCCGAGTCACATGGAGGCAATGAGCAATAGAAGGGGTTTCGTCTCTCCCGGTATTAGGGGTTGATGTTACGCTATGCTCGATTGGTTATAACTGGAAGTCCCTGGCCAGGGCTGCTGCTGAGATTTACTGATAAGTGTTATCAGTAGTTTCTCAAACCGTTATAGGCCAGACATCGGCATGACTTATCATGTTACTGGGGTCTGACGTTTACCACCCCTAGACATGATATGTGACATATCAGACGAAGAGACCGGACTGTACGGTAGTGTTACTGATAGACTTCATAGAGTGTATGGACGAGCTTGCTTGTTGATCTTCATATCGCTCAATACCCGGGTAGCCGTTACGTCCAGCTAGTACCGCTGACGGCTTGTAGGTGATTGATGTGATATTATCTACTACTGACGTATTGACGAGTCTTTAGAGTCCTACACAGAAGTTTCCTGGTTTGAGCGAAACGAAGTAGGACACATATGTGATATGTGTGTGTGCCTGATTAAATACGTGTATGTGATACCGTATTGTAATCTGGCAGTTATCTGTTATCGGTTCGGTTATATGTGATATAACCAGATTGTTGAATTAAGTGTTGATTTGATAATGTGATATACAGATAAATGATATTAGTCGGTCATATGTGATATAACCGGATTATTAAATCAAGTGTTGATTTAATAAGGTGATATACATTATATGTGATATAATTATATCTTAACTAATATCATTAGCTCACTAATTATTCTTCATTATATATATATATATATATATATATATATATATATATATATAATAATAATAATAATGAAGGATGGCTTGATTTTCTATTTTTGAGAAAAATAGAAATGAGGTGGAAAATGAGATCATGGTTTCAAGTATGGGTGTAACACCCTAGTCCAGTTATACCATATTGATTCAGTTATTTTACTTATTCCGTGGCTATTTTCCTGCTTTATTAGTTTAGTGCGGATAGTGTTTTCGTATGTGTGCTTGGTATCCGACCTAACCCGCATGTTTGAAACCCGTCTTGATTCTTGTTTACATGTCATCTCTGCTAGCTTTGAGGTTCCGTGCACATATGTTCCGTTTACCTGCATTTTCTGGCATCTGCATTTTTTTAATAAAACAAGTAAAGTCAAATAAATTATTTTAAAAATATCTAGCATGGCCCGTGTGATACCCCTAACGCTGTGGTGGTATCCGTATATCTTGTTCTCATTCCGTTTATTGAAACGGACTTGTTTGGATCGCTACGTGCATTTTACGTGCATCCGTTCTTGGGTGTATATATTTTTATTAACCGGACATCGCATTATGGTTTTAATTTATACGCATATTCTCTATATTTAAAACTAAAATTTTAGATATAATCCGGACACATTTTGGAGTATTTTTGTATTAGCCTAAAAACCAAAGTTTACATATTATTATATTTCTTTAAAACCTTAATCTAATCCTAACACATTCTCAAGTTCTCCCTCTCCTTATTCTCACCTCTCTCTATTCTCACCTCCCACTCCCCCACATTCTCTCTATCTCTTTTCTCTCTTTACAACACACAACATCTCTCTCTCTCTCTCTTCCTTTCTCACTCCCTCACGTTCTCCCTCCCTCTCTCTCTTTTCTCTCTTTACAACACACAATCACTTTCTATCTCTCTCCCTTTCTCACTCTCTCACGTTCTGTCACCCTCTCTCCTTTATATACATATATATTATATATATTATTAATTATATTTTACATCTATTTAAACCCCTAACACCCAGGTTTCTTTCATCCTCACCTCATATTTTCTCGCCTCTGTCCACAACCACCACAACCATAACCCTCTTCTCTTCTTCTCCTTTCTTCTTTTTCTTTTCGTTAATTTCTTGATCCGTATTTTTCCCGGTCGCCAGAGCCGTGGCCGCCGCCGATGATCTGGGCGACTCAGTGGACATTCCCAACCAGCGTAGTCACCTTCTTGCTTTGCCTGGTCATGTCCCGTGTGCGCATGTGTACATTGCGGCGTTTACCTGACGTCGGACGCAGCGTACGCACCCCGTCGTAAGATCCGTTCAGGTAAGTTTACCTTGCTACATGCTATGCTAATACATCTATATTCCTATGAATAAAAATATCACATGTTTACAGCACCACAGTTTTACAGTTTTAATACCCGCACGTATCCATACCGTTATTTACATATCTAGTCGCAAGCAAGTTCATCTTGCTACATGCTATACTAATATATTTATATTCATATGAATAAAAGTACTACATGTCGTTTAATTATGCATAATTTGTTACAGTTTTACAATTTTACAATATCCATTCGCATCCATACAATTTATTATATATTTATTTGCATGCCATGTCATTTTATATCATGTTACCGTTACATTAGCACCCCATGCTTGATACTGTGCATCTTATGTAATCATGGGGTTGTAGATGCAATCCCTGATAGATACTGTGCATCCGTGTTTCACTGTGCATCCGTACTTTTATCGTGCATCCATACTTGCCACAGTTTTATTACGAGTATCCGTTTGATACACTGTGCACCACTTGACATGTCCTGATCACTACTTAACCTGATACCTGGATCTTGTTACTAATGCCCACAATCCTGACTTGTTGTCCTGATGGACGTATCATGTTGTCTATCCAGACAAACCTGTACCTACTTGATCCTGTGTTGGCATTAGCTTCAGATTTATCAATACATGACTTGAACACATATAACTTGGGGGTAAGGGAAATCAATAATGAAACCCGACTTGTAACTCGACAGTTCGATACTTATACTGATCGGTTTTGAGGGCTAGGCCAATCCTGGAATGATGCTGCTGCCATCATTCATCTATACATGTTTCCTGTTTTGTTGTAACACCTTAGAATGTGATTAGTGGTAATTGTGTTTTAATGTGGGGTTTTTGGTAAAAAGTTTACCAAATCAATTTTCAAATAATTTATCTGGTTTTATGAATATTTTATTAGAATTTAAGTTGGACTGCACACACATGTGCATGTTATCTAGGGCTAAGTTAGGGTTAGGAATGGTTTAAGTAGCCATGATAAACTTAAGCATATCATTTAGTTAATTTAAATTTAAAATTTTGTTTTGTTTTGGGGTTTGACTTGAGTGAGGAGAGAGAAAGAGAGAGGAGGGATGGCTTGAGGTATGGCCCCACTAATCTCACCCTTTTTTTACAAAACCCCCACTCTCTCACACCCTCAAACTTCCACTCCTTTCCTCACATCTCTCTCCCTCTCACTTACACACCCCCACACCCTTAGCAACAACAGCAGCAGCAGCAAAAACAACAGCAGCAGCAGCAGCAGCATCTGAAGCAGCAGCAGCAGCAAAAACAGCAGCAGCTCAGCAGCAGCATCACCAGCAGCAGCAGCACACACCCTCTTCTTCTTCCCTTCTTCTTCTCTTTCTCCTGCATCCTAGGATCCCTAGAGGTATAATCTTTAAACTTGACTTCTTGCTTTTGCAAAATATGGTTATTTAAGCTTAAGATGAGTGTTTAATGTGATTTAGTGCTAGTTATGGTGATTTGGGTGAAGATTTGGCCAAGTGATGGTTTTTATGGTTAGTGTAGCTTAACTAAGTGTTTTTAAGGCCATTTAAACTAAGTTTTGCTTCAGATTTCATTAAAATTCCATATTGTTTCAAATTGGTGTAACTTAGCGTTTAGTTTAGACTTTTTAGTCATTCTGTGATCTGCTCTTGACCCGGGTACTTCAGGAAAAAGTTGCTGATACGGTAGCATAGTGACCAAGCCAGAGACACACACACGAAGCACGGGGCCCCTCTCCCCCTTTAGGCCACAGATTTATTCTGTCTGGCCGCAAATTGCGGCCAGAAGGTGGGTGTGGGTGTTGGGTTTTGGTCTGTAGGAGTCTGCTGTATTTTTAGGGCCAGTGGTATGTGCAATTTTGTAAGTTTTCACCTGTATCAGAATCTGGGACGATATATCGTTTTTGTAACACATTTAGTTTGCACAATACGCGCGATACGTGAGTGGGTTCTGTGTTCCAGCGTATCGTGGCGTGTCGGGGTAGTTTTAGACGCGTATACACACGATCTAGCGTATCGAACACACACGCGTTTAGTTCGCGACGCGAGTTTCTCGTTTGATTTCGATATCGCGTTTTGCGAGATATTTTGCTTATATATGGATTCCATGTGTAAATTCCAGGTTCGCAGACGGGTACGTCGGACACCGCAAAGAAAGGAAAGCAAGTGGTCGGCTACGTGTAGCACGCGACCAGGTGAGTAGATTTAACATCTACGGGGAAATCGCCCGTATGGCGTTAAGCGTCAGGGCGTTATAAGATATTTTAGTTGTATGTGTTCATATATATATATATATATATATATATATATATATATATATATATATACTATAGTAGCATACCATCTCCTGTTGCATATAGAATGGTAATTATAGAACATTGCACTGTCACTAACGATTTAAGCTGCACGAGCACTAAATGTATGTTACACTCACGCCGTTAGTGATTGCCATGACACTCGCACTATAGGATTACCACATCGTTGATGATTGTCATGACTTGTCGCATATTCACATTTTATCAGATATATCACTACATGCGCACATGCACCCTTTATATTCACATTAGCGCATACCTTCATTGATATATCCCTACCTGCGCACATGCACACGGTATATTCATACCAGTGCACATATATATTGATATCTTCATACCTGCGCACATGCACACTGTATATTCATACCAGTGCACACATATATTAATATATTCATACATGCGCACATGCACACTTTATATTCATACCAGTGCACACATATATTGATATCTTCATACTTGCGCACCTGCACACTGTATTTCCATAGTAGTGCTACCCTCATATTCGCGTATATATCCATTTGCACATCCATACCTACATACATACATATGTTACATACATGGATGATATTGATTTGATTTCATGAAAAATAGGGACCGCATGAGATATTCTCAAAACTGGATCTTTTAAAAGAGCAGTTTTTCCTTTTTACTCTTAATGTCATACGACACATTGCATGGATTTACGCATTTACTTTGGATTTATGTGATTTCTGGATTTGGGAACCGGGGTATTATTTTAAGAAAATACGCACTGTTTTAAAAACTCGGTTTCCCTTGATATGATATTTCAGTGCGTCCACCATGCGTTTTCTCGGTTCTGAGACGTGTGACATGTGAACCCAAATCGAGGAGCTGGACGAGACCGATTGCGGATACATGGTGTGTAAGTGCACGGCGGCGCCCCGGCCGTCAATCCGACGCCGGAATACGGAAGCGGTGAATAACTTAAATTTTGCGGACTTTGCAAACCGGCACCACCGCGCACTATCACCCGGGATCGTTACCATTAACTAGTCTAGGCTAACAAGAAGATGGGTTAGAGATATACCGACGATCCAAGTCCTCCGGTCTTCTCGTCATGGTCCCGATCTCCTGCGGAAAAGTCCCGTCTCCTCCTCATCGCCGGAAGTGCACCACATCGCCTTCTTCGTTTACGGGCTCCCACCTCAATGCCGAGGCAACTCGGGCACGAAGCCGGCTACTCGACGTGCCCAAGATTCGTTGTAGAATTCGTAGAGAAGGAGTCTCATTTTTGGGGTTTGGAGTTGTGCCATTTTGTGGAAGAAAAGAGAGGAACTTTTGGAAATGAACTAGAGGGCTTTTCTAGTGAGCAAGAGAAACAAAATGCCACCCATAAAAATGAATCCATACCCCCCATTTGGAATGGCCGGCCCCCCCTTTACCAAGTGAGATTGGAGAGAGAAAAGACAAGGGGGTGGGTGGAACAATAATGCAAGGTGGAGTGTCATGGAAAAAAGCAAGTGATGATGAGAGGCAATGATCACTCCCAAAACCAATACACTACCAACTAATCATCAACAACCATGATGCTAACAAAGTCAAGCCATCATGAAGTATGAAGTCAAGCAAGTCAAAGGAGGGTGCTATCATGATACAACAAAATGCAAAGACCCCCTTCCACAAATGCCTATTTGCAACAATGCAAATAAGCCCTCCTCCACCAATCTTCGGCCAATGAACGGAACAATGGAAATCGGCCGAAACGGAAAGCAAACTGGCAACTCCAAAAACTGGTCCCGTAATAAATTACAGGAAAACCCCGATACTGTGCATACACACCCGCATTTGTATTCCGACCGAAATACAAATGCAATGAGACAAAATCTACACTGTACTATACTAGGATCCGGCTTATACCAAAACCGGCTAGTAATATCTGTTCGATCCTGATCCGTGCAATACCGCACGTATCTGATCGAACCCTGCCATATAACCATACGGCCTATAGTACAAACTGTCCGATCCTGATCCGTGCAATACCGCACGTATCTGATCGGACCTTGCCATATCTCCATACGGCCTCTACAACCTTTCGCCCGAAAGCTGAGTGACTGAATGTGGGGGACTCTAAAGACTCGTCAACACCTCGGTTGTGGATTTAACCACTAGCACGTCAGAGGTATAAGCCAATACGTAACGGGCTACCAGGTACTGACTAAAAGGGACGTCTGTGAGCGAACTCAGCCTGACACCCTACTGAGCCTGTCAGTGACAATATCCGTGCAGTCCGGTCCGTTCGTCTATGAGTATCGCATGGCGGGCCTAGGGGGTTGGTAAAAGTCAGACCCCCAAAAGCGGTACAAGTCGTGTCGGAGTGTAGCCCAGAACACCCTGAGATACTACTGGAATACCTACCAGTAAATCTCCTTGCCTTGGCCAAGGACTTTGTGTAATGGCTCTCCTAGACACAGCACGACCTCACCCCCAATACCGGGAGAGACGAACCCCTGAAGATACGCTCACTGCCTCCATGTGGCTCGGGACTGTACCCAACTAAAACCTGTTTGCACGACTCCTTTGAGCCGTGGTAGGGTAGTAATCAAAGTACAGTGGGAACTCACACGAGACAAATGACGATCCCCAGGTCGATGAACTAACCTGCACACATGTCACCAGGGAACTGCCATCTGACGTCTGGTATATGACCAACTAGCATGTTCCCGGCGAGTCCTGTCCGGTGTACTCATAACCCAATGAGCACCTGTATACATCTTAGGTGATCCAACTGACACCAGTGGCTTGTGAGACCGGCCACCGCCCCTCGTCGGGGTCTCGACTGTATACACTAGTCTACTAATGGAGTATCGATGCCCGGTCTCGAAACTCCCACGACTAGGGACCTTTTAAGGATATGCTTGTAGACCCCCAGCTCCCACTTATATGATCGCCCTCATACTGCTGGTGGTCAAGCAAGAATCCTAGGGGCTCTATCAACGTGTAATAGCGACGTGTCAGGTCACCTAAAGCAGTACACGATGATAAAGGTAAACCAGATAGCATACTATCATCTCGAGTAAGACTGTCCTACCGGGATAGGTCCTCCCTCAATCATTGCAATCACGTACCTGTGATCCAATAATTGACTCTGAGGGCACTATCTCCAACAATCTCCCACTTGCACTCAAGGCTAATTATTGCGATGTCGCATACTCACAGCCCGTGTGATACCGAACATCCAACTCCTCTACTAGTCAGTCTCACAAAGCTCGTTTGCGGAACTATTGCGTTCGAGGAAAAGCCTCAGTGAGTGGATCCGCTTAGATGTTTCTTTCTATGTCTCTCTATATCTCAAGTTCGCGGAGAAACCCATCTCCCGAAATGAGCAATACCTGTCTTAGAATGTGTCTGGATGTCTGATGGGACATAGCTCATAATTGAACTCCAAATCCAAACTTCTTAGACTGTATCGTCAACTGAACTTAATCAGTATCCTGCGCGCCATGCCTCCCTCAGTATTGCCTTGGATCACCTGTCCAAAATACTGCCCTTCGTCAGAGGGAAAACTATAACTCTGACAACCTCCTTGTCGTCCATGTCACCTTGGAAGCCTGGAATGATAACCGTCTCCTGAATGAGGCTGTCGTTATCATATCCCTAGAACATCCACTTATGTTCTAAAACTGCTTCCGACTGTTTCTCCAGGATTGGATTAATGTCAACTTATTGCATCTAGTGCAAGAACAACATCTGGTGTGGTACTTGACATCTCATGATTGACTCAATCGCCTTAGCAAGTGATCTGCCAATCATGCACATCCCTCTCCACTTTAGTCTGTAAGACACCTTTGGAGAGGGTGACTCCATTACCTGCAGGTACACTACCGTGCCAGGAGTCGTCCATCCTAAATACTCTTAGAACGCTGTCAAGTACCCTGATTGGGAAACCACCCAAATCTAGATCTAAGACCATAGATCTAGTAACCAGTATGTCTGATATAAAATCCATTTCCATTGTGGAGAAACCACTGTGTGACGACCAAAGTATAACCGATTGTAGTATAGGAGTTTCTTTTCCTATTCTGTGTATGTCATCCAGATACCAGGACATCACACCCTACTACCTTCTCAACAGATCCATCCCCTATTCTGATGAAGTCAAACCCATGACTGTCACGTCAGAAATAGATGATCTATCTCCGCTACATCTGCTTTAGTCTATAAATAGACATAAGCTACCTATCCACCAATGCTTCCGTTGCTCCCACTGACTACGACAACCCTCTGGCAGAGTCATATAGACGTACACTTCTAAAACTGGTTTAGAACGACGCTATACTCATCCTCCTGCCGGGTCTCGTAACCTGGAACAACAGCAATGGCAATTGTGGGTAAACAAGAACTTCCCTGTCACCGTCCCTGAGGCTACCGTAGTACCTCTCGGGTGCCTGAAGTTACCCACCTTATCTGCGGAGTGGCCAATGGAATGTCAATTCAGATTGAATCTTAAGGTTCCTTATCAAATCTTCAGTAATCGTTTGTGGTTCTGGAATCACTTCCAGTTCTACCATACTCCCACTACTGTTTTCCTGAAAAAATCCATTTTTAATAAAACTGTGGCGAGTCTAGAACAATATCACTATTGTTCATCCAGATGGTAGAAAATCAACCCTCATCATATCCTGGGTCAACCCACAAACAGCCATTACAGAAACGTGCCTTGAGTTGTCCAGTGTCTGGTTTTAATCATAAACCGGACAACTCCCCGTACCTTAACATCGTTAAGATATGAACTGTTCTATATCCAGTATAGAAACAGAGGCACTGATTTAATTGAACCAGATTCAAATCATGCAGCTGTCCCCAGCGCATGTCAACTAAATGGAAGGAGGCCGATCAGTGTTACTCAACTTAGGAATACTTCCAATTATGAGTAACCTGAAAGAGAAGAAAGATCTCTTTATCATTACTATCAACTGAATACCATACACAAGTATCTACATCTTCGATCACTTTGAAGAATCCCGATACTTGCTACACCTGGTTCTCTACTCTATTCAAATACCTATAACTCCTCAAAACTTAGACCCTGTGTTTCTACGAAACACATGTCTAAGAACTAGAGAAGTTAAAAGTAAACAGAATATAGTATGAGGACCAACCCCTCTGTCCTGATGGACCCTGGACAACATACAATACTTTGTATAAGTCCCTTGAGTCTGATAACTCATTCACTGTGTGTCGTAGGTTGAAAACTGTACTTATGGTTAAGAAGAATTACACCGCTGTTTAATGCTCCTTACCTAACCATCCACTGATATAGGTAAATGTCGTAGACATAATTTCAGAAAGGTATATCTCACTCTATGAAAATAGACGTACAGATATATCAATTTGAAATTGGTGCATAACAGTGGATATTCAAAACCAAATATTTGCCGACCGGCAAACAACCCAGGTGATTTCCTCAAATATCACCGATTACAACGAATCCCGATATAATGAGGATAATCACCCAATTCCCAATAACTTACTCCCACTCATCATCTGTAAAACCATACAGATGTGAGAATCGTATCTGGTAAATACATACCCTGGAGTAAGTATCTAATCGGGAAATCAGTTTTCTATTAACAGTACACAGTGAAACTGAAACATTGAAATGTTTCGATGGGGTATCCTGGTATTCCTAGTAATGCCTCTTCCAGATTCACGACTGTAACCATATAGTTCTTTGTCACCTCTCCAAATCCCTTCATATGTCTTTAGTCTTTACCTTCTGCACACCCTTTTAGGCCAAATGGTTTTCTTCCTTCCCTACCGTTCGGCACCAGCCTATAGTTTGGAAGAAGACTATCCAATAAGCATAATGGGTGTACTGCCCTAATCCTAGGAACACTCGCAACACGAGAGAAGGTGAAGATAAAAGACACCTGAATGTACTTTATTCCTATTTCTCCTGAACCAGAATCCATCCCCGAACTGGAACAAGTTCCTTTCGAGTTCGTATATAACCATACGATGGAATATCCAAATAAACTGTGGATCTTCGTAGTGATACGGAGTGTCCTGGAGAAATACAAAAGTGATGTGGGAGTGGTAACGAAATATTTGGTTTGGTCGTGAATATCTGTTGCAATTTACTTTGCCCTCTTACTAATCCCTTGCTTTGTCTGAACTTAATACCTTCTGCACACCATCGTTATGCTAATTGGTTTTCTTCATTCCCTACCGGTCGGCACCAGCCTAAGGTTTGGAAGAAGACAATCCAATTTGCGTAATAGGTGTACTACCCCTAAACCAAGGAGTACTCGTAACCTGAGAGAGGGTAAAACGAAAAGACAACTGAATAATCCTATCCGTTTTCTCCAGAACCAGAAACCATCCTCGAATAAATTCTTTCGAGTTCGTATCTAACCATACAATGGTTTTGTCCAATGGAAGTGGACGTTCGTAGTAAAACGGGGTGTCCTGGAGAAAAGGGTAAAAGTAGGAGTGGCAATGAGGTTTGCAACTCTGACAATCCAAAAGCCGGTGTTTAAGAAGGTTCGGTCAACTTGGTCACTAAATCAAAGTCTTAGGGTCGGGTCAATGGTCGCTGCCAAAGAGAGAGAGAAAAGAAACACTCAGCGTGCACTCTAACCTAGATCAGAATGGTTACCAATTTATCTAATCTGGAATCCTCCCACTGTACCTCAAATTCTCCTCCAAACCTGAAAGAAGAATTAGTCGGGGTCACCCGAGGAGTAAACTAACTCATCAGTGGGAATCGGGATCCAACTCTCATCGCATGATAACGTGACGGAATCCGCTCACGTCATCACACTCCAGAAAGTATGCGCATATCTGGCAAGTTTCAGTTCTTTTGAAACTCCCGATGTGATTTCTGCCCCATGCTCTTATGACCTTGACTAAGGCCAACAAATCATAAGTCACATGTCAAGTTCTACCCGTCATTGTCCAGGTTGATTTGAACCCACCCGTACAAGCCCTTGACTAAGGCCAACAAGGCTATACGACTGTCCCAAACCAACACATCTATCTATGCAGCATATGAATACCCAATAGCTACCAAACACTGTGCCTTGACTAAGGCCAACAAACACAGCTTGAATACTATTGACTACCCATATGAAACGACGGAGGGCTACGAATGGTTTCTGGCGAAAACCTTTAACGTAATGAACTTGATATCGTCGAAGGAACGGATAGCTTTTTGAAAATATAGTGACGAAAACCGTTGCTAAAGAGGTCACTCCCGGTGAAGGGATCTCGGCTCTTTCCCCGTAGAATGGGGTGCAGGATATTTCAACTGAATACCACGGTGCAAAGCAAAAGTAATCGGCTATAGTGAAGTCATTGCCCTGACGCAAACTTTTGTCCAAGGGGTCACTCCCGGTGAAGGGATCTCGGCCCTTGCCTCGTCGACTGAGGAGCAGGATATTTCAAATGAATACCACAATGCAAAACAAAAGTGAACGTCCTTGCAATAACAGCTTTTTGAAAAATGTTCCAACAACATCAGATTAGGTTTGTTTTAACTTGCATTGATCCGAATCAATGCAGTCCCATCAATTGATCACACCACAAAGAACGAAAATATACTGACGTACGTATATGCCATCCGCATTCGCCACTGGGTCCCGTCATTACCCGTTAGGTTAGCTAACTAACGACAGAGCGGGGACTGGACTAGCGCGGATGCAAAACATATACAACATCTACTAATATATATACCAATATATTATATTCGCTCAAGGCGTGAATAAAATGCAACATCACAGAAAATGAACAGCATCACAGAAACAATACAGATATCTGGGATCCCCGGGTTTCACAGAGCCACTACTGAAACCCGACGTTCCCCTGGTCGTGTGGATAGCCTGTGCAATGAAATCCTAGACCCCTACGGGTGCGGCAAGTTACCCGCCAAAACCTGAAGCGAGGCAGCCCCCTTCAGCCCCGTGAATGGACCACCCAGCACTTCACGGAATCCGGCAACTTGGGCACCCCTCCTGGGTCAACCTGTACCCCCTACGAGTGCGGCGAATAGCCCGCCAATCCTAGAGTGAAGCCCCCTCCGTCTCAATGCCATGAGATGCGGGCTTGTTGCCCTCCAGAACCCGGCTATCCGTGCACCCCTCCGCGGGGTATCCTAGTACAGAAAGTAAAATATACATACAACGGGTACATCGACCGCAACCAGGTCGTGCCCCAAAAGAATAATACAAACAGGCAGTGACGGCAGTCCACATGTCGGACGCTCGCCCCGCAATATCAAATGTACATAATACAACAGCACAGTACTAGCATTGCATCCAGGCTATCCCCCACGACCGATCCGCAACATCACAGCAAAAACAGAACATCAACGTGAAAGTCACGTTCGCAAATCCGTCTAACCGGGCTATAGCAGTTAGACCGGATTTACCGATCGAGTGACATTCACGGTCGCAGATATAATGTAAATACTGTGAAAAATGTGTTTAAAATATCCGATTGATCAAACTTTAACAAGTGGGCCCACAAAGAATACTGTAGCAGTCACAGAAATAATTGGCCCAATTTTAATATTCCAAAACCCATACTTTAAGCCCAGAAAACTACTGAAGAAATTTGATGCAGGGATCAGAACAGTAAGCGGCGGAAGGGCGGCGCTTAAGGAAGGTCAGGCCGTGCTTCCGCGCTTGTACTGTTGACTGACACTCTCGAATTTTCTCAGTAGCCTTGAAATCTCCAGTACATTAATATTTTACAACCTGAAAAAATTTTCGAGACCAAAAATTTTCAACAGAAAACTGATGCGACAAAATACGGGTTTTTGGACTTTTTGATCGATCGGAAATGCAAACACATTACACAAAGCTAGACTAAGTTAATGGCGAGTCTCTAATACCACTGTAAGTGCACGGCGGCGCCCCGGCCGTCAATCCGACGCCGGAATGCGGAAGCGGTGAATAACTTAAATTTTGCGGACTTTGCAAACCGGCACCACCGCGCACTATCACCCGGGATCGTTACCATTAACTAGTCTAGGCTAACAAGAAGATGGGTTAGAGATATACCGACGATCCAAGTCCTCCGGTCTTCTCGTCATGGTCCCGATCTCCTGCGGAAAAGTCCCGTCTCCTCCTCATCGCCGGAAGTGCACCACATCGCCTTCTTCGTTTACGGGCTCCCACCTCAATGCCGAGGCAACTCGGGCACGAAGCCGGCTACTCGACGTGCCCAAGATTCGTTGTAGAATTCGTAGAGAAGGAGTCTCATTTTTGGGGTTTGGAGTTGTGCCATTTTGTGGAAGAAAAGAGAGGAACTTTTGGAAATGAACTAGAGGGCTTTTCTAGTGAGCAAGAGAAACAAAATGCCACCCATAAAAATGAATCCATACCCCCCATTTGGAATGGCCGGCCCCCCCTTTACCAAGTGAGATTGGAGAGAGAAAAGACAAGGGGGTAGGTGGAACAATAATGCAAGGTGGAGTGTCATGGAAAAAAGCAAGTGATGATGAGAGGCAATGATCACTCCCAAAACCAATACACTACCAACTAATCATCAACAACCATGATGCTAACAAAGTCAAGCCATCATGAAGTATGAAGTCAAGCAAGTCAAAGGAGGGTGCTATCATGATACAACAAAATGCAAAGACCCCCTTCCACAAATGCCTATTTGCAACAATGCAAATAAGCCCTCCTCCACCAATCTTCGGCCAATGAACGGAACAATGGAAATCGGCCGAAACGGAAAGCAAACTGGCAACTCCAAAAACTGGTCCCGTAATAAATTACAGGAAAACCCCGATACTGTGCATACACACCCGCATTTGTATTCCGACCGAAATACAAATGCAATGAGACAAAATCTACACTGTACTATACTAGGATCCGGCTTATACCAAAACCGGCTAGTAATATCTGTTCGATCCTGATCCGTGCAATACCGCACGTATCTGATCGAACCCTGCCATATAACCATACGGCCTATAGTACAAACTGTCCGATCCTGATCCGTGCAATACCGCACGTATCTGATCGGACCTTGCCATATCTCCATACGGCCTCTACAACCTTTCGCCCGAAAGCTGAGTGACTGAATGTGGGGGACTCTAAAGACTCGTCAACACCTCGGTTGTGGATTTAACCACTAGCACGTCAGAGGTATAAGCCAATACGTAACGGGCTACCAGGTACTGACTAAAAGGGACGTCTGTGAGCGAACTCAGCCTGACACCCTACTGAGCCTGTCAGTGACAATATCCGTGCAGTCCGGTCCGTTCGTCTATGAGTATCGCATGGCGGGCCTAGGGGGTTGGTAAAAGTCAGACCCCCAAAAGCGGTACAAGTCGTGTCGGAGTGTAGCCCAGAACACCCTGAGATACTACTGGAATACCTACCAGTAAATCTCCTTGCCTTGGCCAAGGACTTTGTGTAATGGCTCTCCTAGACACAGCACGACCTCACCCCCAATACCGGGAGAGACGAACCCCTGAAGATACGCTCACTGCCTCCATGTGGCTCGGGACTGTACCCAACTAAAACCTGTTTGCACGACTCCTTTGAGCCGTGGTAGGGTAGTAATCAAAGTACAGTGGGAACTCACACGAGACAAATGACGATCCCCAGGTCGATGAACTAACCTGCACACATGTCACCAGGGAACTGCCATCTGACGTCTGGTATATGACCAACTAGCATGTTCCCGGCGAGTCCTGTCCGGTGTACTCATAACCCAATGAGCACCTGTATACATCTTAGGTGATCCAACTGACACCAGTGGCTTGTGAGACCGGCCACCGCCCCTCGTCGGGGTCTCGACTGTATACACTAGTCTACTAATGGAGTATCGATGCCCGGTCTCGAAACTCCCACGACTAGGGACCTTTTAAGGATATGCTTGTAGACCCCCAGCTCCCACTTATATGATCGCCCTCATACTGCTGGTGGTCAAGCAAGAATCCTAGGGGCTCTATCAACGTGTAATAGCGACGTGTCAGGTCACCTAAAGCAGTACACGATGATAAAGGTAAACCAGATAGCATACTATCATCTCGAGTAAGACTGTCCTACCGGGATAGGTCCTCCCTCAATCATTGCAATCACGTACCTGTGATCCAATAATTGACTCTGAGGGCACTATCTCCAACATGGTGGACCCGGTATGGTACCCCGGAGTAAGAAAAGGATGCTGTGTATTAAGACGGTGAGGCTGGCAGAGGGAATACTACCTACTGGTGATTGGTTGGATATGGCGGTTATCCGGAGGATACTGACCAGAGATGAAAGATTGATACGGGATGGACCGTACTGCCGGGGCCGAGGGCCGATTCCGCGGACGGAGCCCGATAGATGAGGATTTGCGTGTCGCTGCTAGACACGATTATTTCATGATATTTTCAAGTGCCGATGATGGGCACTCACGATTATATGAGATATTATTAGATTTCACTTGTTATGTATAATTATTGCATACCCTGCTCATCATATGTAGATGTTATTAGATTGCACCTATTATGTATAATTATTGCATACCCTGCTCATCATATGTAGATGTTTTAGATTGCACCTGTTATGTATAATTATTGCATATCCTGCTCATCATATGTAGATGTTATTAGATTGCACATGTTATGTATAATTATTGCATACCCTGCTTATCATATGTAGATGTTATTAGATTGCACCTGTTATGTATAATTATTGCATACCCTGCTCATCATATATAGATGTTATTAGATTGCATTTGCTATGCACGATCATTGCATAACCTGCTTATCATATAGAAATGTTATTAGATCGCACTTGTTGCATGATTATTGCTAATATAGCTCATCATATAGATGTTATCTGTTGGCATAGGTTAGAGTATCGCAGCACGTGCATACTCGCGATTACCTTTATATGTTATCTTCTATTCGCGAGTTGGCAACTCACCCCCATTGTGCCACAGTGTTTGCAGGTTGCCCCTTAGCTTAGTCGCGGCAGGCTGCTTTCTTGTATCTTTTGATACAGATACCACTGCAGTTGGTGTGTTAGCCCTTTTGCTGATAGGTGGGTTTTTGTGCGGTATCTGTTTATTTCTCAGTTGTATACACTGTTGTATCTAGTATTCTCCATCTACTACTTATGTATTGACTTAGAGACCAGTTGTAAGGATGATGTATATTATTTTGTACTCTGGTGTCGAGCTCGTTGTAAGCCGACTTTATTTATGCAGCTTTATCTTTCATGATATTTGTTTTCACTTATACTGCACATTTCTTCGCTTCGGCGTCGTATATTTTTATCGTGGTGATTGTTTCCGCCGTTAGGCGTGATTGCTCCCATTGGGGATGCTTTATTCTTATTGTATATCATTTTACTCATATATTGCCTTGTACCCGATTTCGGGGCTAGTTTTTACAAAGGAAATGTTGCCAAATTTTTTAAGATAATAACTTGAACTTTAAAGAATTTTAGTAAATTACTTAAGGTTTTATAAACGTTTTAACAAATGTTCTATTAAATGTTTAAACACTCAATACTTTTACTGGTTTTGATTTCTGGGTTTCGGCTTACTTAGTCGCGTTACGCCTGTAGACGTTACGTGGTTAAGTGCCGGTCACGGGCCAAACTTTGGTTCATGACAAAGTTGGTATCAGAGCGTAGGTTTTACCTTCGGAGTGTAGGATGACCCTGGTATGATGGAGTAGGTAGCTGAAGCAGAGTGGCGTAGCGTGCGTATGTTCCGCGGCATACTCACGACACGGTACTCCGCCTAAGTGACCTTAGGACTTATTGATTGAAATCCCTGCATGATTGTATACATCCTTGTGATTCAATTTTCGTATCCTCATCGAATCCTACTTTCTTTTCAGACATTATACCTCCAAAGACTACGAGGGCGCAGAGAGCGGCCGCGAGAGCCGAGATTCGAGTTGACTCGTCCGAGACGAGGACTGATCCGGGTAGTACACTCGTTGTACCAGAGCAGTATGTTCCACCTCCGACAGACTAGATCGCTGGACTAGTGGCAGAGATGCAGGACTTGCGCCAGACGATGAGTTCATTGGTTGAGACCGTTTGAGCGCAGTGGCAGGAGGTTGTCACCCCTATTACCCAGTTGTTCCTTGCGATCAGCATGCAGCATTCCGTCACCTACATAGCACTAGTAGATGCAGCCCCAGTTTATGAGACACGTCTTCCAAAGACTTTGAGAGTTCCGGAACAGTGGAGGAATCATACTGGTGTGCTAACCCAGAGCAGAGGCTTAGGACAAGGACAGTCGTTCAGCTCTCATCCCCAGGAGGGTCAGCAGTCAGCGCGTGGATGTTTTCGATGCGGAAGCCTTCAACACTTCGTCAGACATTGTTCCTTAGCACCACGTCAGGGTCATATTCTAAGACGTGATGGACGCGGAGGGTTGGCTCAGAGGGGTCAGTCTAGCAGAGGAGGAGTTCGGCCTGTTGCGGGTAGAGGGCAGACACGAGAGTTTGCTTCTACTCATCGGCGTCCAATGCAGAGTTTTCAGGTATTCTTAATTCGTATGTTCTTTTGATGTATTTGTTTATTTTTCACACTTGTGTCGTGGTTGGGACGAGAGTCGTGTTAGGTATATTAGCCGTTTGTTGTGTTAACTTCGGTCAGTGATTCTTTTGTTGCGCGATACGTAATTCGGTCGTGTGCCAATCGGATAGCAGATAGAGATTCATCTACCGTTTTAATCCTTCTAGAGATGTTGGATTTGGCATTCTCCTGGGCACGGACTGGTTAGCTACGTGCTAGGCGTTTGTGGACTACCGTGAGGAAACAGTCAGATTTATTTTCCCCGGCGTGTTAGTTCTTGTTGTGCAGGTGGATAGTTGTGTCGCCTCTCACAGCTTGAATTCAGCCTTTTTCGCTAGTCGGCTTTTGAGGAGATGTCGTGGATTCTTGGCGTTCAGTCGTGACGCCGTAGCCACAGTTGGTTTGTTGGACCGGTTTTATTTCGTGCGAGAGTTTTCCGGCGTTGTTCCAGATGAGCCGGCGAAGCTTAAGGAGTTTAAGGATCTGCTGCAGAGTTGTTTGTTGGGGGGAGGTTTTGTGCGTTTGAGTGTTTCGCATTAGGAAGCTCCTATTTCTGTTCGTCAAGGAGAAAGACGACAGATTAAGGTTGTGTATTGAGGGGTCGTCAATTGAACCGGCTTACGGTGCGGATAGGTATCCTTTACCTCGCATTGACGATTTCTTCGATCAGCTCCAGAGTGCGAGACATTTTCTATGTTTGTTTGGGATCAGGTTGTCATTGTTGCGGGTTTGGAGTGATGACATTCTGAAGACTGCCTTGTGCGTGCTACGGGCTTTGTGTGTATTGGTGTGTCATTGGATTCACCAATGCCCTAGCAGCATTCGTAGATGTGATGAACCGGATTTCTTCAGGCCGTTTCTCGACCAGTTATTGTTGTGTTATTTATGACATTCTGGTCTATTTAATGTGTCTTGAGGGACAGGAGTAGCACTTGAGGATTTGTTTTGTAGATACTGGGAGAGCCCAGCGGTTTGCAAGATTCTCGGAGTGTTCCTTCAGGCTTGTTATGTTGACTCCTAGGTCTTGTAGTTATGGGAGACGGTTTTGTATGGTTCCGATGAAGATCGTGGCCATACAGCTTAGGCCCAGACTTGTGAGCAGGACGAAGGTCCGCAGATTTTTGGGCTTAGCAGGTTTTTACCGCTGTTTCGTGCAGGATTGCTAGTGTAGTGCTGCACTGTTGACTGAATTGACCGGAATGGAGGTTTCTTTTCTTTAGACTGAGGCATGTGTGCGAGTTCCGATAGTTGAAGATTCGGTTAACAACTGCATCAATTCTTTCTTTGCTTTTTGGTTCGGGTGACTTTGAGGTTTAACTGTGATGTTTCGTGAGTGGGGCTCAAGCGTGTACTGAGGTGACGCTATGGAGTTATCGCTAATAATGTTTACTTGCATGTTAAACCCTAATAATCTAGCAAAGATCCCGGCTTTGGGTTGTTCGGCACGTCTAAATTTTTATTCGGGCATGGTTGATGCCTTATGAACCCTCACAAGAGTGCCTAGGAACCCTACAGTGGTATCAGAGCCTAGCTAGAGTATTAGGCGACATGTATACGAAGTTAAAACTCCGAACGAACTCCGAAACGACGAAATAGACCCCTCTCTGGACAATTTTTAAAACTGTGATTTTTTCTGTATTAAAAATACCTAAAAATTCAGCAGGGAAATATAAGCATAACTGTGAAAAACGATGAGGTGAACCGTACGGACCGCCGCGGAACCGCGGCCATACCTTGCTTGGGCCGCGGATCCGCGGTCGTACAGTGAGCTTTGACTTTTCTTTTAGCACAGTAATGCCCGTAGCTGCTAGTGTAAATTTCTGGGTATTTTTAATCTGTCTCAAGTGTTGAGTGTTCTGGGGATTATTTTGTACTCGTTGATTCGATCGGAAAATTTAATTTCGTTATGTTTTCCGGATATTTAGAAACTGTTAAAATGTTCGAACGGATATCATTAACTCACTTTTTCCCGGCACGAAAAACTTTCAAGTGTTGAATTTTTCTTGGGTTTAAATCTTTCGGAAAAACGTGCAAGTAACGCGACGGTCCCTCTAGAAGAACACAAACAGGATACCGTTGCAGACTCGACGATGGAGGCTGAATACATCGCTGCCAACGATGTTGCCAAAGAGGCTGTCTGGGTAAAGAAGTTCATTAATGAACTTGGTGCGGTTCCATCCATTGAACATCCAATACCTCTATATTGCGATAACAATAGAGCTGTGGCTTTTGGTTAAGGAACCCAGGTCCCATCAAAAGTCCAGACATATTCTGAGGCGGTATCACCTCATCAGGGAGATAGTTGATCGCCGGGAGATCGAAGTCAGGATAGTAGATACGAAGGACAACACTGCGGATCCACTCACGAAGGCCATTCCCCAGATACAGTTTGAGAGATTATTCGGGATGCTAGGTATGAGATACTACAGCAGCTGGCCTTAGTGCAAGTAGGAAATTGTTAGTTATGTATATGCCCTAGAGGCCATTGTTGTACATGTGATGTATATTATGATGGATGCTTGGATATATATAGAAAGGACTTTCTTGCTCGTCATGATAGTATGCTATTTGGTTTCACTTTATCTTAACATGTTGACTTGTACTAGTTTACTGTCTTACTCTCACATGTTGATAAAGCCCTTAGGATCTGTACTCGACTACTGGGACTATGATGAGATCATACTAGTGGGGCCACGGTAGTCGATGAGTACATCCTATAACTGTTCCTAGTCGAGGGTATATCGAGACACGGCATTGATACACCAGAGTAGACTAGCGTATACGCATCTTGACCCATATGATGGGCGTTGGATGATCCCATATCCATCGGTGTTTGACATCAAGGATGGTGTACGGGTGCTTAGTGGAGACTGGGTACACTGGACGGACTCGCTGAGAACTCCCAGATGGTGATATACCACACGTCAGATGGAAGTTCTCCGGTGACACTAGTACAGGGTAGTCTGTAGACCCGAGATCGTCATAGAGTCTTGTGTGATTCCCACTGTGCTTTGATTTCCACCTTACCACGTCCAAGAGGGCGTGCAAAATGGTGGCTTTTGGGTAAAGTCCCGAATCACATGGAGCCAATGAGCGATAGGAGGGGATTCGTCTCTCCCGGTATAGGGAGTTGATGTTGTGCTGTGTTCGATTGGCTATAACTGGAAGTCCCTGGCCAGGGCTGATATAGAGATTTACTGGTAAGTGTTACCAGTAGTTTCTCGACCCGTTATGAGCCTCACATCGACACGACTTATCGGTTACTGGGGTCTGACGTATACCACCCCTAGACTTGATATGCGACATATCAGACGAAGAGACCGGACTGTACGGGAGTGTTACTGATTGGATTCACAGGAGAACGAACAGGCTAGCTTGTTGATCTTCTGATCGCTCAATACCTGGGCGGCTGTTACGTTTAGCTGACCGCTTGCAGCTTGTGGGTGTTTGATATGATCATCACATGCTACCGGCGTATTGACGATTCTTTAGAGTCCTACACAGAGATTTCTTGGCTCAGGCAAAACAGAGTAGAGGCACATATGTGATATGTGCAGGACCGAGGATAATGCGATATGAGATACCGTATTATATTCTCGCGATATTTATATATGAACCGGGTCATCGGATCAAGTGTTGATTCGATGAATCGGTACATGATATATTAGTCGGTTATATTCGATATAGCCGGATTGTCGGATCAAGTGTTGATTCGATAATTTAATGTATAATAATATATATGATATATTGTATTACATTATCTAATATTGGCTTGCTTTATTATTTCATTTTCTCATCGGGTAATACATTGATATATGCGATATATGTTAATTGTATTATTTTCTTTTGTTATAAATATATAATATATATGTGATATTGTAACATGATATGATTAATAATGAAACATGTTTAGTAGAGATTAAACAAGATTAGGGTTTGATTAGGGTTAGCTCCTTCTTGCACCTTCTAGAAGGAATTCCTTTTGTCATGAGTTAGATATTATGGTTGATATTTACTTATGACTCATTCTTTAACCCAACCAAACCCTAGCCCTAGTTAATTCTCTACAAGGGTTATCCTTGTCATCCTAAACCATGGTTCCATTATTAATTCATATACTCATTTCATTATTCATCACAAAAGGATTAACTTATTTTTCATCATCTTTTCTCTTTTGAGCTTTGAGAAAGCTTACTAGTTTTTCCTTTTATGATGTTTTCATGTGAGAATTTGATATAAAAAGAAAGCATAAATACTACTCTATCATCCTCATCTAATCTAGCCAATTAGATTAGGGTGTTCACCTCATTAGAATGAGAGAGCTTGAGTTATAACAACTTCGACGTAGATCATCGGAGAAAAGGAATACTACAAGCTAGCATGGATCGTTCGAGTCGTGGAGCCTCTCTTGAGGTCCGGGAGATCGTGGATCGCAGCGAAGAGACTTCTACTCGGAGCTTATGAAGCGAAGGAGCGGACTACAAAGGTTGTAATCCCTCACACTTAGTAGTAAAGATGCTTACTTGCATGTTAAACCCTAATAATCTAGCAAAGATCCCGGTTTTGGGTTGTTCGGCACGTCTAAATTTTTATTCGGGCATGGTTGATGCCTTATGAACCCTCATAAGAGTTCCTAGGAACCCTACAACACTCACGCCGTTAGTGATTGCCATGACACACGCACTATAGGATTACTGCATCGTTGATGATAGTCATGACTTGTCGCATATTCATATTTTATCAGATATATCACTACCTGCGCACATGCACCCTTTATATTCACATTAGTGCATTCCTTCATTGATATATCCCTACCTGCACACATGCACACGGTATATTCATACCAGTGCACGCATATATTGATATATTCATACCTGCGCACATGCACACTTTATATTCATACCAGTGCACACATATATTGATATCTTCATACTTGCGCACCTGCACACTGTATTTCCATAGTAATGCTACCCTCATATTCGCGTATATATCCATTTGCACATCCATACCTACATACATACATATGTTACATACATGGATGATATTGATTTGATTTCATGAAAAATAGGGACCGCATGAGATATTTTCAAAACTGGATCTTTTAAAAGAGCAGTTTTCTCTTTTTACTCTTAATGTCATACGACACATTGCATGGATTTACGCATTTACTTTGGATTTATGTGATTTCTGGATTTGGGAACCGGGGTATTATTTTAAGAAAATACGCACTGTTTCAAAAACCTGGTTTCCCTTGATATGAAATTTCAGTGCGTCCACCATGCGTTTTCTCGATTCTGAGACATGTGACATGTGAACCCGAATCGAGGAGCTGGACAAGGCCGATTACGGGTACATGGTGGACCCGGTATGGTACCCCGGGGCAAGAAAGGGATGTTGTGTATACAGATGGTGAGCCTGGTAGAGGGAATACTACCTACCGGTGATTGGTTGGATCTGGCGGTTATCCGGAGGATACTGACAGAGTTGAGAGATGGATACGGGACGGACCGTACTGCCGGGGCCGAGGGCCGATTCCGCAGACGGAGCCCGATACATAAGGATTTGCGTGTCGCTGCTCGACACGATTATTTCATGATATTTTCAAGTGCCGATGATGGGCACTCACGATTATATGAGATGTTATTAGATTTCACTTGTTATGTATAATTATTGCATACCCTGCACATCATATGTAGATGTTATTAGATTGCACCTATTATGTATAATTATTGCATACCCTGCTCATCATATGTTGATGTTATTAGATTGCACCTGTTATGTATAATTATTGCATACCCTGCTCATCAAATGTATATATTATTAGATTGCACCTGTTATGTATAATTATTGCATACCCTGCTCATCATATATAGATGTTATTAGATTGCATTTGCTATGCACAATCATTGCATACCCTGCTTATCATATAGAAATGTTATTAGATCGCACTTGTTGCATGATTATTGCTCATATATCTCATCATATAGATGTTATCTGTTAGCATAGGTTAGAGTATCGCAGCACGTGCATACTCGCGATTACCTTTATATGTTATCTTCTATTCACGAGTTGAAAACTCACTCCCGTTGTACCACAGTGTTTGCAGGTTGCCCCTCAGCTTAGTCGCGGCAGGCTGCTTTCTTGCATCTTTTGATACAGATACCACAGTAGATGGCGTGTTAGCCCTTTTGCTGATAGGTGGGTTTTTGTGCGGTATCTGTTTATTTTCCAGTTGTATACACTGTTGTATCTAGTATTCTCCATCTACTACTTATGTATTGACTTAGAGACCAGTTGTGAGGACGATGTATATTATTTTGTACTCTGGTGTCGAGCTCGTTATGAGCCGACTTTATTTATACAGCTTTATCTTTTATGATATTTGTTTTCACTTATACTGCACATTTCTTCGCTTCGGCGTCGTATATTTTTATCGTGGTGATTGTTTCCGCCGTTAGGCGTGATTGCTCCCGTTGGGGATGCTTTATTCTTATTGTATATCATTTTACTCATATATTGCCTTGTACCTGATTTCGGGGCTAGTTTTTACAAAGGAAATGCTGCCAAATTTTTTAAGATAATAACTTGAACTTTAAAGAATTTTACTAAATTACTTAAGGTTTTATAAACGTTTTAACAAATGTTCTATTAAATGTTTAAACACTCAATACTTTTTGTAACACCCGAGCCCAATACTACTAATTTCAGTTACCGTTTGAACGTTGTGTGGCACTTATTTCTTTTATCTTGCTTGATTGTTACTTATTGTAAAATTTTACCCCGTCAATTTAATTCTGCATATAACAATTTATGGCATCTAAAATAAAATTAAAAATATTCATCTTGGCCTGCTTGACACCCCTAACCCTGTTGTAGCGTCCGTGCATCGTGTTCTCGTCCCGTTCAGTGAAATGGGCGAGTTTGGACGGCTACGTGCACGTACGTGTGTCCGTTTTGGGGGTATGCTTTTTGATTGTAAAACACTTCATTTTAAATTTTGGATCCCGCTTAAAATTCTATTATTTCAATTTCAAATTTTTGGACCCGACCCGAGCGCGATTTGGAAATGTTTTACTTTGCGCCAAAATCCCAATTTTAATATATTTAAACCGGCATATATTTTACTTAACCATCTAATATATTTCCTATTCAAAATCTTTTATAAATCATTTCCTTAACAAATCAGTATCCCTCTCAACCAATCGCAACACATTCATTAACCCCCGTGGGTCCCTCTCTCTCTCTCTCTCTCTTCCCGTCTCTCTCTCTCATCTCTCTCTCTCTCTCTTCTATATATATACTTCTACCTCCTTCCTCCTTTTCTTTTTTACGATCGCAGAACCCAACCCCACGTAACCCTACCGCCGCCTTACCCTAGCTGCCGCAGCCCAACGCCGACGACACCCTCGCCGGCCCCGTTGCCTCCTCACCCTCACCTCACCAAGCCCTCTTCCTCCTCCGCCATCTCCTCCCTTTACCCGAGCACCACTGCACCCATTAAACCCGGCACCACCACCTCACTCCATCGTCGCCGACGACCCCTCGCCTTCACCATCTCCTTCCACCTCTCCTCTCCATCTCCTCTCTGCATTCTCCCTCACCAATATCCCTGCACACCTTAACACCCGAGCCTAACCCTAGTATAACTCCACCGAACCCTAACAGCAAGATCCCATCACCGGAGCTCCGTTCGCCGGTGTTGACCCCTTTACATCCCCTCTCTGCACACACAGGAAACCTCTACGGTGATCCCTCTCTCATACTTCTCTTCATCATTCTTTCTCTTCTTACTTCATGTCTTGTTTCTCATTTTTTTTAACTGTTCATTTCTTGGCCAGAATCCGACGATGCCGACGACGTGACCCGACGTTCCAGCGAGGTATCACGACCCGCGTAGTTTCATTGTTCGTTGTTTGGGTTCATTTCGTGAACCGTGCGCCCGTCGTGAGTTTCCCCGCCGACGTTTTACATTCCGTTTTTCCCGGTTCACGACCCGTCGAGGCAAGTACCCCTTGCTACATGCTATACAATATTTACATATATATTATGACATCCTAAACCTATAAATTTAACTTGGTACGATCATTTCTCATTTTCAAGTACAATATTGTTATATATCATTTTACCTTTAAACTTGGAACCTACAGTTTGCAATTGAACCTAATATCCACATTTACCTGTTTAATCACATTTTTAATATTGACATAGCATATGGCATTTATCTCTATAGTTTTTTCCCATTCGGACACTCGTATACATTTTAACCTGTAATAGCTGTATTGAACCTCTATATAAATCATTGCACCTCTAAAGTTCTTAAACTTGTTAACATGATTAGAAGGCCATAATTGTCATACTGCATTCGCATAACATTGAAATCATCTCTGTGACACCACTGGTAACTGTACTGCAAATTGAGTAAATCTGCCTATTGCTTAATTCATTGCTTATATCATGTTGATGATAACCATGCTTGCTTGTATAACTGATTGTGAGCACACCCATGATATTGTTTACATCTTGACCTGACTTGCTACATATATATTGATCTACCCGACATGGTACCGTATACTGCTTGACTTGACCTGATGTACCATGACCTGACTCGTTACCTGATCTTGTGTCTAATGCCAACAAACCTGACTTGTAGTCCTCATGGACCGTTCCTGTTGTCTATCCAGACAAACCTGTTTACCTGATCCTGTGTTGGCATTAGTTTCTTGATTACGGGATACCTGACTTGACTTACACATAACTTGGGGGTATGGGAAAATCAGTATTGTAACCGAACGTAACTCCAAGGGCCATACCTATTGTTTGCCGTTTTTCCGGGCGTTACGGAATACCCATTGTTTGCCGTTTTTCCGGGCGTTACGGAATACCCATTGTTTGCCGTTTTTCCGGGCGTTACGGAATACCTATTGTTTGCCGCCTTTCCGGGCGTTACGGAATAACTACCGACGAGTTACGATGAGGATTACATTATTTGGTTTCAAAGACTTTAGAACAGAGAACCTGATAGAACAGTCCAGTTTACCCACTGCACACTACCCTGCACTGCTCTGATTCATATTATTGTTACCCTTGCTTATTCATGTTTATATTCGCAATGCCTGTTACCCTGTTTATTATTTTATTACTTGATGACATGACGCGCTGACGTCTGGGTTTTGCATGGCCCAGATTATCCTACCTTGTTGCAGACTGATTAGGAGTTTTGCCGCTGTTAGACGAGCAGTGAGGTTCCTGTCGGTACGTAGCTTCACTCCAGGTGTTTCATTTATTATATCTTTTGGCTTCCGCATATTGTATTTCATGACTCTTTTACTCTGGCTTATGGACATGTACTAGATAGTTAGTTTACTTTCCTGTTCTTGATATCTCTACAGCCGTAATGCGACTGTGGAAGGATTTTTCCTATCCGCAGGTAGCATGGTTGGCTATGTCACGTGCCCATCTTAGCGTACTCTGGGAAGCAGGGCGTGACATGGTTCTTTTGGTATCAGAGCCATAGGATAGTCGGGTTGATTCTTTTTGTAGTTAGGTATTGTACCCAATACACGAATCAGAATACCCGTGTTTAGGAAACATGTCCTGCCACCTTGCCGTTTTACCATTCTTGAATCACATTCTTCCTGATCATATCTTTTAAGATGTGCAAACTTCCTTTGCATATCGACTCGAAAACCTGATTCCTTGTTATCTCTAGGACTTAGGCGACTTGGGTGGAGTTATGTAAATGTGGCTATGATACCGCGGCATAGTTACAATGCGGCACTCTATTTAAGTAACTTGGAGTTCTAGCCTTGATCTATATTTTGAATCTGTTATCATGCTAGTGTTGGGTGTTTTGTTTTGGCCGGTAAGAATTTGAAGACGTACCAAGGACGCGTGGACAAGGCCGCCATGCGTGGAGTGATAAGGGGAATTCTGGAGAATCAAAAGAAACAGACCGAGCTAATCCAGCAGCAAGCGGAATCATTTCAGGAAGGTTTGCAGATCGTTCAGCAGTCTGTGAACAATGTTGGAGCTAAACCAGTTGACCGAGTAGGGACCGTAGCAGATTTCAGGCGTTTGGGTCTGTCTACATTTGCTGGTTTGGAGGAGCCATTCCCAGCAGAGCAGTGGCTAGTTAACACAGAGAATTTGCTTATTGCGGCTCAGATTCCAGATGAGGAAAGAGTTGATGTGGTACGCATTCAGTTAGTGGACTACGCCCGAGAATGGTGGCTTGTAGAGGAGAACCGTTTGCCCAAGCCGATCAAGTGGGCGGATTCTTCAAAGAGTTTCCTGGAGAAGTTCTTCTCGCGTACCGCACGGGAGGAAATGGAAGTGAAGTTTCTCGGGCTAAAGCAGAATGGAGCACCCGTAGATGTGCATGCAGCAGAATGGACGAGACTCAGTAGTTTCGCTGGACCTTTAGTTGCCAACGATGCAGACAGGGCACGGAGGTTCATCCGCAGCTTGGACGTGGACATCCAGAGGTAGATTGTCTCCTTGGGTTTGACCACTTTCTCACAAGTACTTGCGGCAGCCGAGAGCAGCAGAGTTTATCTGGGATGAAGGGGAGTTTGCAGCAGACAGCAGTTGCGGTAAGGAAGCAGTTCTGTCGGGCTAGTCGAGTTTAGGGCTAAGCCGACAAACAATATTCTTGCATCTATGGAAGTTGATAAAGGTGAAGAGCCGGCTGTTGTTCGTGATTTTATGGACGTGTTTGAAGATATATCGGGATTACCGCCGAAGCGAGACGTGGAATTCGCAATTGATCTTATTCCTGGTGCAGCGCCGGTATCCAAAGCGTATTATCCAATGGCACCAGTAGAGTTGGAAGAAGTCAAGAAACAGGTTGCTGAATTGCTTGATAAGGGTTGGATTCGAAGCAGTGACTCGTCTTGGGGAGCTCCAGTTCTTCTAGTAAAGAAGAAGGATGGCACAAGAAGGATGTGCATCGACTATCGAGAATTAAACCAGGTGACTATTAAGAACAAGTACCCTATCCCTCGCATTGAAGAACTTTTTGAGCAGCTTAGTGGCGCGAGGATATTCTTGAAGCTGGATTTGCGATCCTGATATCATCAGGTCCGAGTGAAAGCAGAAGATATTGGCAAAACGGCGTTCCGAACTCGGTATGGACATTACGAATACTTAGTGATGCACTTCGGAGTAACGAATGCGCCGGCAATATTCATGGACTTGATGAACCGAATCTTTTCACCGTTCTTGGATCAGTTTATTGTGGTTTTCATTGACGATATTCTAGTTTATTCGAAGAGTTTTAAAGAACATTCTGAGCATTTGAAGATCGCACTGCAGACGTTGAGACAGGAGAAGTTATGCGAAGATGAGTAAGTGCGAGTTTTGGCTGGAGGAAGTAAAGTTTTTGGGGCATGTTGTGTGTGGCGATGGAATTGCCGTCGATCCAGAAAAGATTGCAGCAGTTCGAGATTGGCCGATTCTAAGGAATGTTGCGGAGATAAGAAGTTTTCTTGGACTCGCCGGATATTACAGGAGATTAGTGAAGAACTTTGCTCGTCTGGCAGAGCCGTTGATTAAGCTTACGCATAAGAAGGTACCTTTTGTATGGATGGATAAGTGTGCGTTAGCTTTCGAGAATGAAGCAGAAATTGATAACCGCCCCTATTCTGACCGTGCCAGACAATTCCGGAGGATTGGTGATTCACAGCGACGCATCTGGGAAAGGATTGGGATGTGTTTTGATGCAGCATGGGAAGGTTGTAGCGTACGCATCGAGACAGTTGAAGACCCATGAGAAGTATTATCCAACTCATGACTTGGAGCTTGCGGCTGTGATTTTCGCTTTGAAGATTTGGAGACACTACCTTTTGGACGAAAGGGTCGAAGTTTTACTGATCATAAGAGCTTGAAGTATGTGTTCATACAGAAGGAGCTTAATATGAGGCAACGTTGATGGTTGGAGCTGATGGCCGACTACGATCTTGATCTTAAGTACCATCCGGGAAAGGTTAATGTCGTGCCGGATGCGCTTAGTCGGTTACCAGCAATTCAGGTGTTAACTACGCAGAAGGAGCTCGTTGAAGATTTTCGAAGATTTGACTTGGAGGTTGTGCTACCGCATTCTACGGGACTGTTGATGCAGCTGCAAGTACATTCATCGTTGATCGAGAATATTAAAGCAGCACAGTCGCAGGATCCTAGACTGCAAAATTTTCGAGAACAGGTTGAAGCCGGACTCCGAACAGATTTATTGATCCACGAGGATGGTTCGTTGAGGTATGGTAGTCGTTTGTGCGTGCCAAAGGGAGATATTCGTGAAGAACTTATGAAAGAGGCACACAGTTCAGCTTATTCTGTACATCCTGGAGGCACCAAGATGTACCGAGATATTCGACAGCATTTCTGGTGGGAAGGCATGAAGCGGGAGATTTCTCGCTTTGTGGCAAGGTGCTTGGTGTGTCAGCAAGTTAAGGCTGAACATCAAAGGGTTGCTGGTTTATTGCAACAACTTCCGATTCCTCAATGGAAGTGGGAACATATAACTGTTGGTGTATATGCCCTAGAGGCCATTACTGTATCATACTAGTATGTATATTACTTGATGGAAGCTTGGGATATTCACAGTTGTACAGACAATCTTGCTCAATATAGTAGTATGCTACTTGGTTTGCCTCTGCTTTAATGTGTACATGTGTGTTTATTTATTATATCACCTATACGCATTAGTAGAGCCCTTAGGATCTTTTGCTTGATTACCGGCGTTGTGGTGGCGATCACACTCGTGGGGGCTGGGTAATCTACAAGCACATCCTTATACACGTCCCTAGTCGTGGGAGTACCGAGATAGGGCATCGATACTCCGGAGTAGACTAGCGTATGCGCTTCTCATCCCAGCACGGGAGACGGTCTGTCCCACAGCCGTCGGTACGTCGTACTTGAGATAGTATGCGGGTGCTCGTTAGGTTACGAGTACACTGGACAGGACTCGTCGGGAACTGATGGTTGGTATTATACCTATCGTCAGTTATCAGTTCCCAGGTGACATGAGTACAGCTTAGTCCGCTGACTTGACACTGTCACTTCGCCTCGAGTGTGTTCCCACTGTTCTTTGATTGCTACCCTACCACGACTCTACTGAGTCGTGCAAACAGGTAGTAGTTGGGAGCAGTCCCGAAGCACTTGGAGGCAGTGACGGTTAGACAGGATTCGTCTCTCCCGGTATTGGGGGTTGACATCGCGCTGTGTCTAGGAGAGCCATTACACGAGTAGTCCCTGGCCAGGGCAAGCGAGATATACTGGTAGGTTCCAGTGTTATCTCAGGGTGTTCTGGGCTTCACTCCGACACGACTTGTACCGCTATTAGGGGTCTGACGCTTGCCGCCCCCCTAGGCCCGACATGCGATGTATCAGACGAACAGACCGGACTGTACGGAGATTGTCACATACAGACTCAGTAGGAGTTCGGATAGGTTTACCTCATCGGCCTTCTTATCGACATCTACCTGGGGACCGTTACGTACAGCTAGTGCCGCTTGCGGTCTGTGGTTAAACCCACTGCCAGCGTAGTGTCGAGTCTTTAGAGTCCCACACAGAGAGTTTCCCTGCACTAAGCGAAACGTGTAGAGGCCATATGGTTTTACGGCAGGGCTGCGATCACTTACGTACACTTGTGTGCGTATGATGTTCGGGCAGGCAGTACTGGTGGGCTTTGGTTTAAGCCAGATCCTAGTATTGCACGGATGGATTTGTTTTGTCTTCTGCGCATCCGCATTCTACGGAATACGGATGCAGGTGTGTATGCACAGTTTTCTGGAGCGATGAAGGAGGAGGTGCCTCATTAGGGTTTTGGCAGTTGGTTCGGCCAAAACCACTATGTGGCAGGCTCATTAGGGTTTTAACAGTTGATTCGGTCAAAACCATTTTGAGGCGGACTCATTAGGGTTTCGACAGTTCGTTTGGTCAAAACCATAATGAGCCGGGGACATTATTTACTAATCCTTTCATTGATAATTTTGTTATGGCTAATTACATTGACCATTTGACCATCTTGACTTTGTTGACCTTTTGACCAAAGTTGACTTGGATCTTCTTAGAAGATCTAAAGTATTCTTTGGTTTTCTTTTTATTTAGTTATGATAATGGTCATGTCATTTGTAGCCATCACCTTTATCTTGATTGGATTTGTAATGATAATGTTTGTGCATTATTGCAACCATGGTTAGCTTTTCTCTTGGTTAAGCTTTTCATTTGCTCATTCTCATTCTCTCTCTTGAAATGATAAGCTCCATGGTTGCTAGAAAATCTCCTTCTTCTTCCTCCTCTTGATTTTCTCCTTTGATCTCATGTGTTGAGAGAAAAAGGATTCTACTTGACAAACACATCCATACATCCTCTCTACACAACCTAGGGCTTCTAGATTAGCAATCTCCTTGCCCTAGTTACCTCGGCTTGAGGTGGAGCTCGGTGTACATCTCTCGGGTGGATCGTCTTGGACTCAAGGAGGCCGCGGAGGTGACCGAAGTCCGGATCAACCATTGAGCAAGCAATGAGAAGAACAACAAGAAGAGAAGAACATCAAAGAAGAACAACAACAAGAAGTGAAGGAGTTTAAGTTGAGGTATAACCACTTTGCCGAGTAGTTAATTCTTCTTTGCAAGTATGCTAGTTTAGTTTAGCAAAGATCCGGCTTTTACGGTCCATGTTACAAAGTTTAGAAAAATTTTGATTTATCGTTTCCGCAACCCCGCAAGTACCGGGAGAGGTAACGTGGACCTAACAGTGGTATCAGAGCCAGGTTAAACATAAACTAGCTTGGTAGTAAAGTGTATCGAAGTTCGAAACGGAAAAATCGAAAAAACCAAGTTGTAAAAATCTGAGTTTCTGTTAAAACTTTTTCTGGTCAAAACAAACTTTGTTATAGCCCAAAAATCGTCTCAGGGTTTTTAGAAGAAAACCACCAAAAACGATGCAGCGACTCAACCAAAGCGCCGCGCTTCCACGGCAAGAGCAAGCTCTTGCCGCGGAACCGCGGCCAAGTTGGTGAGTTACTGCATCGATTTTGGTGCAGTGTGTTTCTGACATGGTTTTAGGATTTTTCAGATATATTATATGTGCCCAGATTTTCCAGAATAGAAATTTGTTTTTGGGGGCCTATAATTCCGTATTTTTCCGAACTTCAATATACTTTGACTATAAAGGTTATATCTGTGATGTTCTTATGTATTGAACGTCGGCTAATCGCTATATGTCGATTAGTCGGGGTTATACATATCTGTGATCTGTGATTGTTCTTGATGGTTTGTGGATATGAACTCGTTGGATTGTCGCGGATGAATAGCCGGGGTGGATGTGAGATGAGAGTTTCTTTTTCTTTTATTCATGTAACAAAATTGTAAATTGATGTAATATTATTTGTTTGGCCGCACAACCGGGTCGGGGTTGTAGCCGTCATTGTATAATTCTTTTTACTGTTTTTTCTCCTAGGATAGACCCATGGAGGGGGTGCACAAACTGCCGAGTACTTGGCGGGTAGTTTGCCGCACCCGTAGGGGTCTTGGGTGGGGTATTTGGCTATTCACCGCGACCGTGTTATCCGCTTTTCGTTCCAGGCTCGAAAGGATTGCGGATTGCTAGTATATCCAATGTATTCATCTGTGATCTGTAATGTCTATCATTGCTTTACTATTTAGGCGTTGCTTATGTTTTACAGCCGCGCTAGCCCAGCCCCCGCTCTGTCGTTAGTTAAGTAACCTAACGAGTGATGACGGGACCCCGTGGCGAATGCGAATGGCATAAGCGTACGTCATATTTTGGTTGTTTTCTGCAATGGTAGGATTAAATGATGGGACGCATTAAAAGAACTAATGCAAGAATATCACGCATTAAAAGAACTAATGCAAGAAAATAAACCTAAAAGACGTTGTTGGAACAATTTTTCAAAAAGCTGTTATTACAAGGACGTTCATGTTTTGTTTTGCATCGCGGTATTCGGTTATGAATGCCCTGCACCTCAGTCGACGAGGCAAGGGCCGAGATCCCTTCACCGGGAGTGACCCCTTGGACAAAAGTTTGCGTCAGGGTAATAACTTCACTATAGTCGATTATTCTTGCTTTGCATCGAGGTATTCAATTTGGAATATCCTGCACCTCATTCGACGAGGAAAGAGCCGAGATCCCTTCACAGGGAGTGACCTCTTTAGCAAAAGTTTTTCGCCACTATATTTTCAAAAAGGGTGCAATCATGTTCCTTCAACGATATCAAGTTCATTACGTTAACGGGTTTTTCGCCAAAAACCCAGCCGTAGCCCTCCGTCGTTTCGGATAATTAATACTTAGTATTCGTGCTGCGTTTGTTGATTATTCGTCAAGACACAGTGAACGGTAGCTGAGTAATAATTCTCTGTTGCACTGATAGATTGGTTAGGACGGTCGCATGATTTTGTTGATTATTCGTCAAGGATCATGCGGGCGGGTCTAATGCAATCCTGGATAACGACGGGTTGAACTTGACTAGGACCTTTTGATTTGTTGATTATTCGTCAAGGTCACTTGGGTCCTAGGGGCAAAAACCACATCGGGAGTTTCAAAAGAACTGAAACTTGCAGATTTAGCATACCTTCTGGAGTGTGGTGACTAGAGTGGATTCCATCTAGGTTATCACACAATGACAATTGGATCCCGATCCCACTGATGAGTTGGTTTACTCTCGGGAGATTATTTCACTTAACGATCAATGCTATAAACCTAGTAAGTGTCTAGAAAGGTGTTAGCGGGGTTACGCCCCCAGGGAAAAGAGGTTCTTTAATTAAGGAACTTCGCGAAAGCGTTGGAAAACCTCCCTCGAAGTACCGACACTAGCCTGGCTGAAAGGTTAAGCAAGTATTGTGACGTGAATTAAAAACCCGGCTAGTTCTTCTTTTAAAAAGGTTTTAAGAAGAATTTGAGTAAACAGTGGGAGACATCCTGGTTAGATAAATTAATAAACCAATCTAATCTTGCAAGAGCATACGCTGAGTGTTTCTTTTCTCTCTCCAGGCAGCAACCTTTTCACGCCCTAATCAAGATAATAAAATGTATCGCTTGACCGATCCGAATTCTTATTCGGGACTGGGGAAAGTTGGTTCAGCTCTAACTTGTGACAACAGTCATGAGTATGAGATTGGGAAAGGGGATTGTATGGATTTCCAGGATACCCAGTCGAAGAAGAAGCATGGTTTTGCATCTACTTCAGGTGTTCTTGTAATTGAGAACTGTTTTACGGTCAGCCCTACCTCCTGGGTACTTGATACCGGATCAGGATCTCATATCTGTAATTTATTGCAAGGACTGAGAAAAAGTAGGAAAGTTGCACCGGGTGATATGTCGCTCAGAGTAGCGAACGGAGCACAAGTTAATGCGGCAGCCGTCGGTGAATATCACCTAGTATTGCCAAATGGCAAGACTATGATTTTGAACGATTGCTACTATGTACCCTCCATGGTTTGCAACATCATATCAGTTTCTTTACTCGATAAAGATAGATATAAGTTTGTTCTTGAAAAGAATATCATGAACATTTACCTTGATAAGGTACTGGTTGCATAGGGTACACTGTTTAATGGTATCTACGTTCTAAATCAGAATACAGTTCTCAATATACAAAACACGCGCAAGAGGAAGAATTCAGATACGAATGAATCCTACTTGTGGCATTGTAGACTTGGTCATGTCGGAGAGAAAAGACTGAGTAAGTTGCATAAAGATGGACTCTTGGATGCGTTCGAGTTTTCATCTTATGAAACTTGTCATTCTTGTCTCAAAGGGAATATGACCAAATCTCCGTTCACCGGACATGGAGAAAGAGCAGCAGAGCTCTTGGGACTCGTACATAGTGATGTATGTGGTCCGATGTCTATACATGCAAGGGGTGGGTTCTCGTACTTCATCACATTCACTGACGATCTCTCTAGGTTCGGATATGTGTATCTGATGAAACACAAATCTGAAGCTTTTGAGAAATTCATGGAATTCAAAAAGGAAGTAGAGAACCAAACAGGCAAAAGTATCAAGATCTTCCGGTCTGACAGGGGAGGGGAGTACTTAAGCACGGAATTCCTAGACTACTTAAAAGAGAATGGTATTCTCTCTCAGCTTACTCCTCCTTATACACCACAGCACAACGGTGTATCGGAGCGGAGGAATCGTACCCTATTGGATATGGTTCGCTCCATGATGAGTAGTGCTGAGTTACCTCTTTCATTCTGGGGACATGCGCTTCAGACAGCGGCATACCTTTTGAATCAAGTTCCGTCCAAATCTGTGCCTAAAACTCCGTATGAAATATGGAGCAGTAAGAAACCATGTCTGAAGTTTATTAAGATATGGGGTTGTCCGGCCTATGTGAAAACACAGAAACCGGACAAGTTAGAGGCACGGTCAGTTCTCTGTAAATTTGTGGGATATCCTAAAAACTCACTAGGATATCTGTTCTACCACACTGAGGAACAGAAGGTGTTTGTATCTCGCCACGCCACCTTCTTGGAAAGGGAGTTTCTTGCAAAAGAAACTAGTGAGAGTTCGGTAGAACTGGAAGAAATTCAGCGACCACAAAATGTAACTGAAAATTTGGAGGAACCGCTAGATTCTATAACCCCAGACGAACCTCAGCCACTCCGCAGATCTGGTAGGATTTCTCATCCGCCCGAGAGATACTATGGTTTTCTCATAGACGGGGATCGAGAGGATTGCATCTTGGAAGAAGATGACCCTACCAGTTTCAGGCAGGCCATTATCAGTAAGGACTCTGATAAGTGGCAGGAAGCAATGCAATCCGAAATGGAGTCCATGTACGCCAATAAAGTGTGGACCTTGGATATTGCTCCACCTGGGGTAAAACCCGTTGGATGCAAATGGATCTACAAAAGGAAACTTGGTGTAGATGGGCAGGTGGAAACCTATAAAGCTAGACTCGTTGCAAAAGGTTTTCGTCAAAGACCTGGTTTGGACTATGACGAGACTTTTTCTCCGGTGGCTATGCTCAAATCCATTCGGATCCTACTTGCCATTGCTGCCTTCCATGACTATGAAATCTGGCAGATGGATGTTAAGACGGCTTTCCTAAACGGTTGTTTGGAAGAGTGCGTTTACATGGATCAACCAGAAGGTTTCGTAGACAGTGGGAGCAGCGGAAGGGTGTGCAAGTTGCTTAAATCCATTTATGGATTAAAGCAGGCATCGCGGAGCTGGAACATCTGTTTTGATGAGGCAATCAAGGAATTTGATTTCATCAAGAACGAAGATGAACCCTGTGTATATAAGAAGATTGTAGGACGAACTGTCGTATTCCTAGTCTTGTACGTGGACGACATTCTTTTGATAGGAAATGATGTTCCTATGCTACAATCGGTCAAGCTATTTTTGTCACAAAGGTTCTCCATGAAGGACCTGGGTGATGCCTCGTACATTCTGGGGATCAAGATCTATAGAGATAGATCCAAGAGACTATTGGGACTTTCGCAGTCCAGGTACATAGAGACCGTACTAAAGAGATTTAGTATGGAGGGTTCCAAGCGCGGTAACATACCCGCATTGCACGGAATTACCCTCTCCAAGAAGATGTCTCCTAAGACTGACGAGGAGAGGGTTCGCATGAGCACTATACCCTACGCTTCGGCGGTAGGATCTATAATGTATGCGATGCTATGTACAAGACCAGATGTAGCTTACGCGTTGAGCGCGGTAGGCCGGTATCAGTCAGACCCAGGGGAGGACCACTGGACAGCAGTGAAGAACATTCTCAAGTACCTGAGAAGGACTAAGGAGATGTTCCTGGTTTACGGTAATGGAGACCTCCGGGTCGAGTCCTTTACCGATTCAAGCTTCCAGAGTGACAAAGATGACAGCAAGTCTGTCTCGAGTTTTGTGTTTACCCTCAACGGAGGGGCGGTATGTTGGAGGAGTTCCAAGCAGGATACCGTCGCAGACTCGACGATGGAGGCTGAATACATTGCTGCAAGCGATGCCGCAAAAGAGGCGGTCTGGATTAAGAAGTTCATTAGTGAACTTCAGGTGGTTCCATCCATTGTTGACCCAATACCTCTGTATTGCGATAACAATGGGGCTATAGCTTTAGCGAAGGAACCAAGGTCCCATCAGAAATCCAGGCACATCTTAAGGCGGTATCACCTGATCAGGGATCATTGATCGACAGGAGATCGAGGTGCGGAGAGTGGACACAAAGGACAACACTGCGGACCCATTCACAAAGGCTTTACCCCAGACTCAGTTCGAGCGGCTGATCGAGATGATAGGTCTTCGATACGCCAGTACATGGCCTTAGTGCAAGTGGGAGATTGTTGGTGTATATGCCCTAGAGGCCATTACTGTATCATACTAGTATGTATATTACTTGATGGAAGCTTGGGATATTCACAGTTGTACAGACAATCTTGCTCAATATAGTAGTATGCTACTTGGTTTGCCTCTGCTTTAATGTGTACATGTGTGTTTATTTATTATATCACCTATACGCATTAGTAGAGCCCTTAGGATCTTTTGCTTGATTACCGGCGTTGTGATGGCGATCACACTCGTGGGGGCTGGGTAATCTACAAGCATATCCTTATACACGTCCCTAGTCGTGGGAGTACCGAGATAGGGCATCGATACTCCGGAGTAGACTAGCGTATGCGCTTCTCATCCCAGCACGGGAGACGGTCTGTCCCACAGCCGTCGGTACGTCGTACTTGAGATAGTATGCGGGTGCTCGTTAAGTTACGAGTACACTGGACAGGACTCGTCGGGAACTGATGGTTGGTATTATACCTATCGTCAGTTATCAGTTCCCAGGTGACATGAGTACAGCTTAGTCCGCTGACTTGACACTGTCACTTCGCCTCGAGTGTGTTCCCACTGTTCTTTGATTGCTACCCTACCACGACTCTACTGAGTCGTGCAAACAGGTAGTAGTTGGGAGCAGTCCCGAAGCACTTGGAGGCAGTGACGGTTAGACAGGATTCGTCTCTCCCGGTATTGGGGGTTGACATCGCGCTGTGTCTAGGAGAGCCATTACATGAGTAGTCCCTGGCCAGGGCCAGCGAGATATACTGGTAGGTTCCAGTGTTATCTCAGGGTGTTCTGGGCTTCACTCCGACACGACTTGTACCGCTATTAGGGGTCTGACGCTTGCCGCCCCCCTAGGCCCGACATGCGATGTATCAGACGAACAGACCGGACTGTACGGAGATTGTCACATACAGACTCAGTAGGAGTTCGGATAGGTTTACCTCATCGGCCTTCTTATCGACATCTACCTGGGGACCGTTACGTACAGCTAGTGCCGCTTGCGGTCTGTGGTTAAACCCACTGCCAGCGTAGTGTCGAGTCTTTAGAGTCCCACACAGAGAGTTTCCCTGCACTAAGCGAAACGTGTAGAGGCCGTATGGTTTTACGGCAGGGCTGCGATCACTTACGTACACTTGTGTGCGTATGATGTTCGGGCAGGCAGTACTGGTGGGCTTTGGTTTAAGCCAGATCCTAGTATTGCACGGATGGATTTGTTTTGTCTTCTGCGCATCCGCATTCTACGGAATACGGATGCAGGTGTGTATGCACAGTTTTCTGGAGCGATGAAGGAGGAGGTGCCTCATTAGGGTTTTGGCAGTTGGTTCGGCCAAAACCACTATGTGGCAGGCTCATTAGGGTTTTAACAGTTGATTCGGTCAAAACCATTTTGAGGCGGACTCATTAGGGTTTCGACAGTTCGTTTGGTCAAAACCATAATGAGCCGGGGACATTATTTACTAATCCTTTCATTGATAATTTTGTTATGGCTAATTACATTGACCATTTGACCATCTTGACTTTGTTGACCTTTTGACCAAAGTTGACTTGGATCTTCTTAGAAGATCTAAAGTATTCTTTGGTTTTCTTTTTTTTTAGTTATGATAATGGTCATGTCATTTGTAGCCATCACCTTTATCTTGATTGGATTTGTAATGATAATGTTTATGCATTATTGCAACCATGGTTAGCTTTTCTCTTGGTTAAGCTTTTCATTTGCTCATTCTCATTCTCTCTCTTGAAATGATAAGCTCCATGGTTGCTAGAAAATCTCCTTCTTCTTCCTCCTCTTGATTTTCTCCTTTGATCTCATGTGTTGAGAGAAAAAGGATTCTACTTGACAAACACATCCATACATCCTCTCTACACAACCTAGGGCTTCTAGATTAGCAATCTCCTTGCCCTAGTTACCTCGGCTTGAGGTGGAGCTCGGTGTACATCTCTCGGGTGGATCGTCTTGGACTCAAGGAGGCCGCGGAGGTGACCGAAGTCCGGATCAACCATTGAGAAAGCAATGAGAAGAACAACAAGAAGAGAAGAACATCAAAGAAGAACAACAACAAGAAGTGAAGGAGTTCAAGTTGAGGTATAACCACTTTGCCGAGTAGTTAATTCTTCTTTGCAAGTATGCTAGTTTAGTTTAGCAAAGATCCGGCTTTTACGGTCCATGTTACAAAGTTTAGAAAAATTTTGATTTATCGTTTCCGCAACCCCGCAATTACCGGGAGAGGTAACGTGGACCTAACAATAACCATGGATTTCGTGACGGCTTTACCGCGGAGTCCAAAAGGCAACAATGCAGTATGGGTGATTGTTGATCGATTGACCAAGGCAGCTCACTTTATTCCTTTCCGGGTTGGTCAATCAACAGAGACTTTGGCTGAGCGGTACATGCAAGAGATTGTAAGATTGCATGGAGTACCGGTGAGTATCGTGTCCGATCGTGACACTCGGTTCCTATCACACTTCTGGAGGAGTTTACGGAAAGTTTGGGGACTCGATTGAAGTTTAGCACAGCTTATCATCCTCAAACTGATGGTCAGTCGGAGAGAACAATCCAAACTCTTGAGGATATGTTGAGAGCATGCATGTTGGATTTTAAGGGTTCTTGGGAGGATCATCTGCATTTGGTGGAGTTTTCATACAACAACAGTTTTCAGGCAACTATCCAGATGGCTCCATTTGAAGCTTTGTATGGTCGTAAATGTCGTTCACCTGTTTGTTGGGATGATGTCGGTGAACGAAGATTATTGGGACCATATTTGGTTGTGCAGACAGTTGAGAAGGTTAGCACCATCAAAAATCATATGAAGGCAGCACAAGACCGACAGAAGAGTTGGACAGACATGTCAAGAATGTAGGGTTCCTAGGCACTCTAGTGAAGTCTCACAAGTGATCAAACATGCACAAATCAAATTTTACGGGTGCCTACAAACCCTAATACGGATCGTTTACTAGATATCTAGGCGAAGCATGCAAGTAAACGGAAATGCATCTAAAGGAAAGGGGCTACAACCTTTGTAGATCCGGTCCACCAATTCCTAAGCTCCACGATGATCTCCCTCCGCTGTCCAAATCGAACCCCGAACTCAAGTATCGGCTTCGTCGAAGAAATGGGCGGGCTTGATCGTCGGTTCGATGCCGAAGATGATCTACGTCGAGGCATCACAAAACTCGAACTCCGCCTTCGCCAAGTCAAGAAACTTGTGAAGACAACACACTCTACTACATGGCAAGTAGTAGAGGATGAAGAAATAGGAAGTGGGTAGACTTTAGATTAGGATTTCTCACTTGATTTGGCTAGTTGCCATTGAAGGTGCAAGCTTTCTTCAACTTGAAGATGAAGAAGAAGATGATAAAGAATTATGATAAGATATATGAAAATAGAAAATAAATCATTCTTATCATAATGTCAACTATGGTTAGATGTAGAGAACAAACTAAGGTTAAAGTGAATGGTTAAGGTTAAGGAAACAAACAAAATAGTCAACCATTCAAAGCTTCATGAAGCTTCAAAGATTATCCAAACTTAGCCACTATTTTATTTCTTTCAATAAAGAATAAATGAATAAATAAATAAGCAAATAAAAAGAAACCCTAACCATTCATATAACCATGGTCAATTCTTTACATAAACCCTAGCTTGCATGTATCATCAAACATGATACAATCTTGTGCACAAAAGTATATCACATATACAACTTGTGCATACCAAGTGAGAAAATCCATTTAAAGTGAACCAATACTAGTTAATGCAAAGTGATATATCAAATATAAAATTATACATTAAATCATTAAATCAACACTTGATTCAATGATCCGGTTATATCGCATATAACCGGCTAGTATCCAATGTATCGGCTTATCGAATCAATCCTTGATTCGATAACTAGGTTATATCGCATACAACCATTCGACACATTCATCGCGAGAATGAAATACGGTATCACATACACGCATTATTCTCGGTCCCGCACATATCTCATATGCGCTCCTATTTCGTTTCGCTTGAGCCAGGAAACCTCTGTGTAGGACTCTAAAGACTCGTCAATACGCCGGCAGCGGATGATGATCATATCAAACACCCACAAGCCGCAAGCGGTCTGCTAAACGTAACGGCCACCCGGGTATTGAGCGATCAGAAGATTGACGAGCAAGCCCGCTCACACTCCTGCGAATCCAACCAGTAACACTTACCGTACAGTCCGGTCTGTTCGTCTGATATGTCGCATATCTCGCCTAGGGGTGGTAAACGTCAGACCCCAATAGCTCGATAAGTCATGCCGACGTAGGGTCCATAACATTCGTGAAACTATTGATAACTCTTACCAGTATATCACTGCAACCCTGGCCAGGGATTTCCTGTTATGGCCAGTCGAGCATAGCACAACATCAACCCCCAATACCGGGAGAGACGAATCCCCTCCTATCGCTCATTGCCTCCATGTGAATCGGGACTGTACCCAAAAACCACCTGTTTGCACGACTCAGTAGAGCCGTGGTAGGGTGGAAATCAAAGTACAGTGGGAGACACACAAGACTCTATGACGATCTCGGGTCAACAGACTAAGCTGTACCAGTGTCACCAGAGAACTGCCATCTGACGTGAGGTATAATACCATCTGGGAGTTCTCGGCGAGTCCGTTTAGTGTACCCAGTCTCCACTGAGCACCCGCATACCATCTTCGATGTCAAACACCAATGGATATGGGATCATCCATCGCCCATCGCATGGGTCGAGAAGATATGCGCTAGTCTACTCTGGAATATCGATGCCCCGTCTCGATATTCCCTCGACTAGGAACATTTCAAGGATGCACTCATGGACTACCCAGGCCCCACTAGTATGATCTACATCATAGTCCTGGAAGTCGAGTACACATTCTAAGGGCTTTATCAACATGTAATCAGAGAGACAGAAAGTATACATGTTAAGATAAAGTGCAACCAGATAGCGTACTATCATGTCGAGCAAGAAAGTCCTACCTATATATGTCCCAGCATCCACTACAATATACATCCAATGTACAGTAATGGCCTCTAGGGCATACATATAACTAACAATCTCCCACTTGCACTAGGGCCATCTGTAGCAGTGGTTGCAGTATCACATACTCAACCATCCCCTAAATTGTCTCTCTTTGGGAAAAGGCTTTCGTGTGTGGATCCGCCGTGTTGTCCTCTGAGTCTACTCTCCTAATCTCGATCACCCTGGAGATCAACTATCTCCATGATCAGGTGATGCTGCCTCAGAATTTGTCTGGGTCACTGATGGGACCAGGGTTCCAGGGCCAAAGCCACACTTCCATTGTCATACAATGGCAGGAACCTAGTTCATCTTATGAACCAATATACACCCAAACTTCCTCTTTGGTAGTATCTTCAATAGCGATGTTACCAGCCTTTATCGTCTAGTTTGCCACGGTATCGCGCTTGGAACTCTTCCAACATACCGTCCCTTTACTAAGGGTAAAGACAGTGCCTGTGACTGACATTCAGTCGTCTTTATCACCCTGGAACTCTTCCAGTGATTCTCCCCAGGATCGATTGATACCATCTCACTACACCTAGTGAGAATCCTAGCATCCAATTACATCTATCTCATAGATGAAACTCAGGATTTAGGAGGTATCACTTTGATCCTATTTGGAGAATTCTAGTGATAATAGGAGATTGACCGATCGTAGTATAGGAAACTCTTTTCCTATCAAGAGTATGTTGTCTACGTACAATACGAAGATGACCACCTTACTCTCTACTACCCTTTTGTATATACAAGGTTCGTCTACCATTTTGATGAATTCAAACACTTTGACTATCACATCAAAACAGACGTTCCAACTCCGCGATGCCTGCTTCATTATGTAAAGCAACTTGCACACGTTTCCGCTGCTCCCACTGTCTACGAAGACCTCTGGCTGTGTTCTTATAGACGTTCTCTTCTAAATCAGTATTTAGAAAAGCAGTCAGGGCACCCAACCACCAGATATCGTAGTCATGGTATGTAGCCGTGGTAAGTAGGATCTGGATAGACTTAAGCATAGCTACTGGAAAAAGGTTTCATCATTATCCACGCCTGGTCGATGACGAAAACCTTTAACAAGTCTAGCTTTGAAAGTCTCAACTTTTCCATCTAAACCAAGTAATCTTCTCAAGATATACTTGCTCCTGATGGGGATTTAACCTTTCAGATATAGCAGCTAAAGTCCATACTTTGCTGGTGTACATGGATTCCATCTCAGATTGCTAAGCATCCAGCCATTCTTACAGAGTCCCTACTCTCGATGGCCTGCTCGAAACTAGTTGGGTCATCATCTCATGATGCAATCCTTTCTCCCACTGTCATCGAGAAACCGAGATATCTCTCAGGCGGATGAGGAACCCTACTAGATCGGCGGAGAGGCTGAGGTTCGTCGGGAACTATAGAATCTTATGGTTCTGTCAAATCATCAACTGCAGTTTTGTATAGCTGGAACCTTTCCAGTTCTACAGAACTGATCCTGCCTCGATCTTGTCCGGATTTTGCTTTAAACATAGGCCGGACAACCCCAAATCTTAACTCGCTTAAGAGATGGGTTCTTCCCATACCATATCTTATATGGAGTGGTAGGCAGTGATTTGATTCAAACCTAATTCAATAGGTATGCAGCTTCTCAAGTGCATAAACCCAAAAGGAAATAGGTAACTCAGTAATACTCATCATAGAGCACACCATATCTAATATTGTGCAATTGCTCCGCCCTGATACACCGTTGTGCTGTGGTGTATTCAGAGGAGTAACACTGAGAGAAAATCTCATTCTCCTTTAGAATAGTCCAGGAATTCTATGCACAAGTATTCTCCTCCCTGATCTTATCATAGGACATAATACTTATACCTGTTATTGGTTCTCTACTTCTTACTTATATTCTGTGAATATCTCAAAAGGTTCGGACTTGTGTTTCAACAGGAACATAGGTCTGAATCTTGAGAGATTATCAGAGAATGTAATGAAGTACAAAGAACCAGTCCTGACATGTGTAGACAGGAAACCTTATATACATCATCATGCATCAGTCCCAAGAGTTCATTAACTCTTTCTCTGTTTCCAATAAACAGAGCTATGGTCATATAATCTTTGTGACATGATTGGCAAGTTTCACAAGATGTAAATTCAAACTGATTTAAATATGCATCTAAAATGTAACTTCAGCCAGTCGGGTCGCATTGATGTGACCTAGTCTACAATGCCTCAAGAATGATTCGTTCATTTCTGAACTCTTCCTCTTGTGTGTGTTCTGTATACGAGGAACTGTAGTTTGATTTAGAACGTCAATGCTTTTAGATAACGTGCCTGAACCGATCAACTTTTGATATAGGAAATGTTCAAAACATTATCCATCTATACAAAATTATATCATTTCTTTACTAATAAAGAGACTGATATGATTTTGTATATCAGGTTCGGTATCTAATAGCATTTGTTCAGAATCAATGTATTCGTAATACAGGGTGACAGTGACCAACAGACTTGGCTGCAACACTTGCCCCGTTTTCTGTCTCATGAAACTTATCACCCGTTCTCAGTTTTTCTACCCTTTTGTTGCCCTATGTAACAGATTACATATCTGGGATCCTGATCCGGTATCATATACCCAGGATGCAGAGGATACTGAGAAACAGTTCTTTGTAATGAACACACCCGAAGGAGATGCATCATATGCACTTTCTTCGTTTGGGCGGCATAGGAATTCTGGTATTCCCCAATTTCCTGCTCTGTCTTATAACAATTATAAGTTGGAGCGGGACCAACATTCCCCAGCTCAGTATAACAAGCGGGTTCGGTCAATACATCCGTATTATTATCTTGATTAAGGCGTGATATGGTCGCTACCAGGAGAGAGAGAGAAGAAAACACTCTGCGTGCGCTCTTGCAAGATCAGATTGGTTATATATTTTATCTAATCAGGATGGCTCCCACTGGTTTTATCAAATCTTCCTTCAAACCTTAAAAGGAAAGACTAGCCGGGATTAATTACACTCTGCAAGTTCGCCAATCTTTCAGCCAGGCCAGTGTCGGTACTTTGAGGGAGGTTCCCCGTGCTTTCGCACGGACCTAATTACTGTAAACCTCGTTTTCCCAGAGGCGTAACCCCGTTGACACCTTTCTAGACACCTACTTGATCGGCTAATTGTAAAGTGCAAAACTCTCCCAGGAGTAACAATTACTCGCAGTGGGTATCGGGATCCAACTATCACATAGAAGGTATGCAATCTCATTGCAAATTTCAACACTTGAAACTCCCGATAAAGGTTTTTACCCCTAGCACCTATGACCTTGGCTAAGGTCAACAAATCATAGGTACTAGTCAAGTTCTACCCGTCATTTCGTGATTAATTAGACCCACCCATATGACCCTTGGCTAAGGTCAACAAAGTCACGCGACTGTCCTAACTAATCGCATCATATGCGGTGTAGGAAGACATCACTTAGCTACCGTACACTGTGCCTTGACTATGGTCAACAAACACAGCACGAATACTAAGTACTCTACTTCCTAAAATGACGGAGGGTTGCGGCTGGTTTTTGTGAAAACCTTTAACGCTTTGAACTTGATCTCGTTGCGGAATCAAATGGTTTTTAAATGGAATGTTTTTGAGGCTTTTCTAGTTTTGCTAAAGGGGTCACTCCCGGTGAAGGGATCGTCGGCCCTTTCCTCGTCGAATGAGGTGCGGGATATATCATATATATCACTGTGCAAAGCGGAAACTATAGAAGCGATCAAAGACAAACCGAGTGTGTAGCATCTGCCAGTTATTGCTAAAGGAGTCACTCCCGGTGAAAGGATCTCGGTCCTTTCCTTATCGAATAAGGTGCAGGATATTCTACAAGGAACACCACGATGCAAAGCAAGAACTGTAGCTACCTGTTTTTATTTTGAAATTCGATTCCACAACATCAATTAGGTTTATTTTCTTTCATTAATCTCATTAATGAATATCCCATCATTTAAGTCCACCTAAACATCACAGATAAATATAACGTACGCTTATGCCATCCGCATTCGCCTCGATGTCCCGTCTGCACCGTTAGGTTAGGTAACTAACGGCAGAGCGGGGCAGGGCTAGCGCGGGTGTAAAACATAAGCAACGTCTATATAATATATCATATATACTATATATAATATCTGTCACAGAACATCACATGATCACAGCACAGATAAAGCACAGCAGAAGAAACATATGAAATATTGGATATACTAGGACGTTCGTGTTTTCAATACGAGCCAGTATAAAACACGGATTCCATGGTCGTGATGAATAGCCAATCCCACACCCTTAGACCCCTACGAGAGCGGCAAGCAACCCTACCAATTCTAGGGTTAGGAGACCCGGACTCGACTCCTCGAGTTGGTCTCCCACTGGACCCCAGAACCCGGTTACTTGTGCTCCCCTCCTTGGGTCTATCCTAGTGCAGAAAAGTAAATAATATACAAATGGTGACAACATCCGCAACCTGGAAGTGCCCCAATAAAAGAATATTACATACAAGTTTTTACATGAATGAAAATGAAAAACACTCATCTCACATAAAAAAAACCCCGGCTATTCAAACACGACGATCCAATATAACATATCCAGCAACACAAAACATCTCATGTCATCAACGTAAGTAAATATGCGCATCCCAATTGTCGTTTACATATAGCAACGAAACCGGCGATATCACATATTACACTTACGGTCACAGAAAAGAAAGTGTAAAACTACAACAGTTGGAATCCGCAACCTCCTCAGACATCGCATGCCTGACCAAATGAACTACTTAGACATCGCATGCCTAACAATTATAAACCCCGCATTTTAGTCTCATTATCGAAAAACTCTTTTCAATATCAAGTCGGGCAATTCAATAAGATTCCCGACATTCTGATCGAATGCTCGTCGCAAACTTCAGTAGGCGGCCGCACCCCCGACGCCGTCGACGAAGTGCACCAAGGCGGAACACCGCTACCGGGAGCACCCGAACGGATGCTTTCGGCGACGGGGTTCTCCTACAGTCACTTGGTCCGGGCTATGGGGTGAGGCTGTCTATTAAGTTTACCCGGCGAGTATCCGCGTACACTACGTGATTGCGACGGACTTTTGATCACATCAAAATTCCGTGGCAACCGATCAAGTGAGACTAAAGTGCTATGTTTATAACATTCATTCAGTTATCTCATAATTATTTGTGAATTCCAATTATTGTATCACATTCCGGATAAATAGAAAATGTTAAACTTTCCGATCGAACAATCGAACACCCAAGTTTTCCCGATACAGCTCAACACATGAAATAAGTCTAACAGCATTAAGTTCGTGCCTCAGTAGCAACGGTCCAGCCGTAGAAGGGTCAAGCCAACGCCTCACATGTGGCACGCCGTACTGTCCCAAACCCGAAGGTTCAAAGGGCAGTTCAAGACGGTCACATAATCGAGTTAAGGTTTTTTGTCTTCTAGAGGGTCCATCGCGTTACTTGCACTACTTAGAACGTCGTTAAACTACGGAAAAATCCAACAATTGGAAATTTCCCGGCAGGGGAAAAAGTGGGTATTTATATCCGGTCGAACTTTTTAACATATTCTAAAAATACCCGGAAAAGCACACCGACAAAATTAGACAGTCCGATCGAATACACCGAGTCCCCAATACAACACAGAAAATACAACTCTGGAAAAATTATTAAAAATTCCCAGGAAAATCAGCACAGAAGAATAAGAATTACTGTGCAGAAATAGATATACAAAACGACAAAGTGGCCGCGGATCCGCCGCATGAGCCTTCTGTAAGGCCGCGGATCCGCGCCTACTTTATGGAATCAGGACCATGAATTTTACAGTATGTCTTAGATCTTCCTGCTGATTTTTCTGAATATTTTTAATCTCGAAAAAACTACATTTTACAGAAATGTCCAGAGAGCATTTTCAAAGTCGGGTTTTGGGTCGATCGGACTTCTGATTCCGTCGGGACTTCGCCTAAGGCTCTAGCTAGGCTCTGATACCACTGTAGGGTTCCTAGGCACTCTAGTGAAGTCTCACAAGTGATCAAACATGCACAAATCAAATTTTACGGGTGCCTACAAACCCTAATACGGATCGTTTACTAGATATCTAGGCGAAGCATGCAAGTAAACGGAAATGCATCTAAAGGAAAGGGGCTACAACCTTTGTAGATCCGGTCCACCAATTCCTAAGCTCCACGATGATCTCCCTCCGCTGTCCAAATCGAACCCCGAACTCAAGTATCGGCTTCGTCGAAGAAATGGGCGGGCTTGATCGTCGGTTCGATGCCGAAGATGATCTATGTCGAGGCATCACAAAACTCGAACTCCGCCTTCGCCAAGTCAAGAAACTTGTGAAGACAACACACTCTACTACATGGCAAGTAGTAGAGGATGAAGAAATAGGAAGTGGGTAGACTTTAGATTAGGATTTCTCACTTGATTTGGCTAGTTGCCATTGAAGGTGCAAGCTTTCTTCAACTTGAAGATGAAGAAGAAGATGATAAAGAATTATGATAAGATATATGAAAATAGAAAATAAATCATTCTTATCATAATGTCAACTATGGTTAGATGTAGAGAACAAACTAAGGTTAAAGTGAATGGTTAAGGTTAAGGAAACAAACAAAATAGTCAACCATTCAAAGCTTCATGAAGCTTCAAAGATTATCCAAACTTAGCCACTATTTTATTTCTTTCAATAAAGAATAAATGAATAAATAAATAAGCAAATAAAAAGAAACCCTAACCATTCATATAACCATGGTCAATTCTTTACATAAACCCTAGCTTGCATGTATCATCAAACATGATACAATCTTGTGCACAAAAGTATATCACATATACAACTTATGCATACCAAGTGAGAAAATCTATTTAAAGTGAACCAATACTAGTTAATGCAAAGTGATATATCAAATATAAAATTATACATTAAATTATTAAATCAACACTTGATTCAATGATCCGGTTATATCGCATATAACCGGCTAGTATCCAATGTATCGGCTTATCGAATCAATCCTTGATTCGATAACTAGGTTATATCGCATACAACCATTCGACACATTCATCGCGAGAATGAAATACGGTATCACATACACGCATTATTCTCGGTCCCGCACATATCTCATATGCGCTCCTATTTCGTTTCGCTTGAGCCAGGAAACCTCTGTGTAGGACTCTAAAGACTCGTCAATACGCCGGCAGCGGATGATGATCATATCAAACACCCACAAGCCGCAAGCGGTCTGCTAAACGTAACGGCCACCCGGGTATTGAGCGATCAGAAGATCGACGAGCAAGCCCGCTCACACTCCTGCGAATCCAACCAGTAACACTTACCGTACAGTCCGGTCTGTTCGTCTGATATGTCGCATATCTCGCCTAGGGGTGGTAAACGTCAGACCCCAATAGCTCGATAAGTCATGCCGATGTAGGGTCCATAACATTCATGAAACTACTGATAACTCTTACCAGTATATCACTGCAACCCTGGCCAGGGATTTCCTGTTATGGCCAGTCGAGCATAGCACAACATCAACCCCCAATACCGGGAGAGACGAATCCCCTCCTATCGCTCATTGCCTCCATGTGAATCGGGACTGTACCCAAAAACCACCTGTTTGCACGACTCAGTAGAGCCGTGGTAGGGTGGAAATCAAAGCACAGTGGGAGACACACAAGACTCTATGACGATCTCGGGTCAACAGACTAAGCTGTACCAGTGTCACCAGAGAACTGCCATCTGACGTGAGGTATAATACCATCTGGGAGTTCTCGGCGAGTCCGTTTAGTGTACCCAGTCTCCACTGAGCACCTGCATACCATCTTCGATGTCAAACACCAATGGATATGGGATCATCCATCGCCCATCGCATGGGTCGAGAAGATATGCGCTAGTCTACTCTGGAATATCGATGCCCCGTCTCGATATTCCCTCGACTAGGAACATTTCAAGGATGCACTCATGGACTACCCAGGCCCTACTAGTATGATCTACATCATAGTCCTGGAAGTCGAGTACACATCCTAAGGGCTTTATCAACATGTAATCAGAGAGACAGAAAGTATACATGTTAAGATAAAGTGCAACCAGATAGCGTACTATCATGTCGAGCAAGAAAGTCCTACCTATATATGTCCCAGCATCCACTACAATATACATCCAATGTACAGTAATGGCCTCTAGGGCATACATATAACTAACAAAGAAGACCTTTAGAGTTCGCCGTGGGTGATTTGGTATTCTTGAAGATATCACCGACTAGAGGGGTGATTCGTTTTGGAAGTCGAGGAAAGCTTAGTCCTCGATTCGTTGGACCTTTTGAGATCTTGGAGCATGTTGGTGAGGTAGCATATCGTTTGGCGTTACCGCAGTCCTTGGCGAACATGCACGATGTGTTTCACGTATCTCAACTCCATAAGTATGTTAGAGATGAAACACACGTATTGGATCATTCGAAGCTAACAGTACGAGAAGACTTGACTTTTGAGGAGCGACCGATTGAAATTGTGGATCGAAGGGAGAAGGTTCTTAAGAACAGGGTGATCCCTCTTATGCTTGTTTCTTGGGGTAATCGCTCGCATGGAGAGTCCACTTGGGAACGAGAAGATGAAATCCGGCGGAAGTTTCCTCACCTTTTCTTGTAGTTATCTGTCTTTGTATTCTTGGAATTTCGAGGACGAAATTCTTTTGTAGTTGGGTATAATGTAACACCCGAGCCCATTGCTACTAATTTCAGTTACCGTTTGAATGTAGTGTGGCACTTATTTCTTTTATCTTGCTTGATTGTTACTTATTGTAAAATTTTACCCCGTCAATTCAATTCTGCATATAACAATTTATGGCATCTAAAATAAAATTAAAAATATTCATCTTGGCCTGCTTGACACCCCTAACCCTGTTATAGCGTCCGTGCATCGTGTTCTCGTCCCGTTCAGTGAAACGGGCGAGTTTGGACGGCTACGTGCACGTACGTGTGTCCGTTTTGGGGGTATGCTTTTTGATTGTAAAACACTTCATTTTAAATTTTGGATCCCGCTTAAAATTCTATTATTTCAATTTCAAATTTTTGGACCCGACCCGGGCGCGATTTGGAAATGTTTTACTTTGCGCCAAAATCCCAATTTTAATATATTTAAACCGGCATATATTTTACTTAACCATCGAATATATTTCCTATTCAAAATCTTTTATAAATCATTTCCTTAACAAATCAGTATCCCTCTCAACCAATCGCAACACATTCATTAACCCCCGTGGGTCCCCCTTTCTCTCTCTCTCTTCCCGTCTCTCTCTCTCATCTCTCTCTCTCTCTCTTCTATATATATACTTCTACCTCCTTCCTCCTTTTCTTTTTTACGATCGCAGAACCCAACCCCACGTAACCCTACCGCCGCCTTGCCCTAGTTGCCGCAGCCCAACGCCGACGACACCCTCGCCGGCCTCGTTGCCTCCTCACCCTCACCTAACCAAGCCCTCTTCCTCCTCCGCCATCTCCTCCCTTTACCCGAACCCCACTGCACCCATTAAACCCGGCACCACCACCTCACTCCATCGTCGTCGACAACCCCTCGCCTTCGCCATCTCCTTCCACCTCTCCTCTCCATCTCCTCTCTGCATTCTCCCTCACCAATATCCCTGCACACCTTAACACCCGAGCCTAACCCTAGTATAACTCCACCGAACCCTAACAGCAAGATCCCATCACCGGAGCTCCGTTCGCCGGTGTTGACCCCTTCACATCCCCTCTCTGCACACATAGGAAACCTCTACGGTAATCCCTCTCTCGTACTTCTCTTCATCATTCTTTCTCTTCTTGCTTCATGTCTTGTTTCTCATTTTTTTTAACTGTTCATTTCCTAGCCAGAATCCGACGATGCCGACGATGTGACCCGACGTTCCAGCGAGGTACCCCAACCCACGTGGTTCCATTGTTCGTCGTTTGGGTTCATTCCGTGAACCGTGCGCCCGTCGCGAGTTTCCCCGCCGACGTTTTACGTTCCGTTTTTCCCGGTTCGTAACCCGTCGAGGCAAGTACCCCTTACTACATGCTATACAATATTTACATATATATTATGACATCCTAAACCTATAAATTTAACTTTGGTACGATCATTTCTCATTTTCATGTACAATACTGTTATATATCATTTTACCTTTAAACTTGGAACCTACAGTTTGCAATTGAACCTAATAACCACATTTACCTGTTTAATCACATTTTTAATATTGACATAACTTATGGCATTTATCTCTATAGTTTTGTCCCATTCGGACACTCGTATGCATTTTAACCTGTAATAGCTGTATTGAACCTCTATATAAATCATTGCACCTCTAAAGTTCTTAAACTTGTTAACATGATTAGAAGGCCATAATTGTCATACTGCATTCGCATAATATTGAAATCATCTCTGTGACACCACTGGTAACTGTACTGCAAATTGAGTAAATCTGTCTATTGCTTAATTCATTGCTTATATCATGTTGATGATAACCATGCTTGCTTGTATAACTGATTGTGAGCACACCCATGATATTGTTTACATCTTGACCTGACTTGCTACATATATATTGATCTACCCGACATGGTACCGTATACTGCTTGACTTGACCTGATGTACCATGACATGACCCGTTACCTGATCTTGTGTCTAATGCCAACAAACCTGACTTGTAGTCCTCATGGACCGTTCCTGTTGTCTATCCAGACAAACCTGTTTACCTGATCCTGTGTTGGCATTAGTTTCTTGATTACGGGATACCTGACTTGACTTACACATAACTTGGGGGTATGGGAAAATCAGTATTGTAACCGAACGTAACTCCAAGGCCGTTTTTCCGGGCGTTACGGAATACCCATTGTTTGCCGTTTTTCCGGGCGTTACGGAATACCCATTGTTTGTCGTTTTTCCGGGCGTTACGGAATACCCATTGTTTGCCGTTTTTCCAGGCGTTACGGAATACCTATTGTTTGTCATTTTTCCGGGCGTTACGGAATACCTATTGTTTGCCGTCTTTCCGGGCGTTACGGAATAACTAGCGACGAGTTACCATGAGGATTACATTATTTGGTTTCAAAGACTTTAGAACAGAGAACCTGATAGAACAGTCCAATTTACCCACTGCACACTACCCTGCACTGCTCTGATTCATATTATTGTTACCCTTGCTTATTCATGTTTATATTCGCAATGCCTGTTACCCTGTTTATTATTTTATTACTTGATGACATGACGCGCTGACGTCTGGGTTTTGCATGGCCCAGATTATCCTACTTTGTTGCAGACTGATTAGGAGTTTTGCCGCTGTTAGACGAGCAGTGAGGTTCCTGTCGGTACGTAGCTTCACTCCAGGTGTTTCATTTATTGTATCTTTTGGCTTCCGCATATTGTATTTCATGGCTCTTTTACTCTGGCTTATGGACATGTACTAGATAGTTAGTTTACTTTTCTGTTCTTGATATCTCTACAGCCGTAATGCGACTGTGGAAGGATTTTTCCTATCCGCAGGTAGCATGGTTGGCTATGTCACGTGCCCATCTTAGCGTACTCTGGGAAGCGGGGCGTGACACTTTTACTGGTTTTGATTTCTGGGTTTCGGCTTACTTAGTCGCGTTACGCCTGTAGACGTTACGCGGTTAAGTGCCGGTCACGGGCCAAACTTTGAGTCGTGACATTTGTGCTTAGCGACACGTCTCGGTTTCAGCCCGAGAATCTGGACCGTGGTTCCGGGTATGCACGGGATACTATTAAGTTACATCGACAATTCCATTAAATTGATTTCACAGACTTGAGAGTAGATATCCCGGTAGTACAGTCTGTAAGTCTACGGTAGCGTCCCGGCCGTCTTTCCGAGGCCAAAATGCGGAAATAAAAACTTTTCTTTAACTAGAAACCGGCGCTACCGCGGACTATAAAACCCGGATCGGACCATTAACCTACTACTAGCAAACTAGAGAAAGGGTAGAGAGCTATACCGAGCGATCCGTGTCCTTCGGTCTTCGACCACCATCCCGATCTCCTCGCGGAATCTCCGGTCTCGATCTCCTCGTCGGAAAGGGTACCACATCACTGAGTCTTTTTACGGGCTCCCGCCTCTGAACCGAGGCAATTCGGACACGAAGTTGGCAAGCCGACGTGTCCAAGATTGCTGTAGACTGAGTGTAGAACGCTATGTCTCGAGGGGTTGTTTGAAGTTGCCTTTTGGATGGAGGAATGAACTATGGAGATGAACTAGAATTTTTGTTACAAGCAAAAATGAAACCAAACATTTTTCCCCCATCCCATCACAATCCTATCTCAAAAAGCAAGTAATGATGCACAAAATAATCATAACATGCTAGAACCATCATGAAGCAACCATGTGCCACAAAAACCCTCTCCATAACAAATTGCACATTTGCAAAAAGAACCCCCTCCATCAAAGGAATTTCAGCCAAGAAAGAATAAAGAAAAATGGCCGAAACGGAATGCAAACTGGCAACTTCAAAAAGTGATCCGGTAATAAATTACAGGAAAACCCCGCAACTGTATATACATACCCGCATTTGTATTCCGACCGAATACAAATGCAATGAGACAAAATCTATACTGTATAATACTAGGATCCGGCTTAAACCAAAACCCGCTAGTATTATCCGTCCGAACCATAACACGTGCACAAGTGCACGCGTACGTTCGAACCCTGCCATAAACCCATACGACCTCTACAGCGTTTCTCCCGAAACTTGAGAGAAACTGTCTGTGGGGACTCTAAAGACTCGTCAATACTTTGGCTGTGGATTTAACCACTAGCACGTCAGAGGCATTAGCCGTACGTAACGGGCTACCAGGTATTGACCAAAAGGGAGGTCGATGAGCGAACTCATCCTGACACCCTACTGAGCCTGTCAATGACAATATCCGTACAGTCCGGTCCGTTCGTCTATGAGCATCGCATGTCGGGCCTAGGGGGTTGGTAAAAGTCAGACACCCAAAAGCGGTACAAGTCGTGTCGGAGTGTAGCCCAGAACACCCTGAGATACTACTGGAATACCTACCAGTAAATCTCCTGCCTTGGCCAAGCATTTCGTGTAATGGCTCTCCTAGACACAGCGCGACCTCACCCCCAATACCGGAAGAGACGAACCCCTGCAGATCCGCTCACTGCCTCCATGTGGCTCGTGACTGTACCCAGCTAAAACCTGTTTGCACGACTCCTTTGAGCCATGGTAGGGTAGTAATCAAAGTACAGTAGGAACTCACACGAGACAAATGACGATCTCAGGTCGATGCACTAACCTGTACACATGTCACCAGGGAACTGCTATCTGACGTCAGGTATAAAACCAACTAGCATGTTCCCGGCGAGTCCTGTCCGGTGTACTCATAACCCAATGAGCACCTGTATACATCTTAGGTGAACCAACTAACACCAGTGGCTTGTGAGACCGGCCACCGCCCCTCGTCGGGGTCTCGACTGTATACACTAGTCTACTCTGGAGTATCGATGCCCTGTCTCGAAAACTCCCACGACTAGAGACCTTTTAAGGATGTGCTTATAGACCCCAGCTCCCACGTATATGATCACCATCATACTGCTGTCCGTCAAGAAAGAATCCTAAGGGCTCTATCAACGCGCAATAGTGACCTATAAGGTCACCTAAAGCAGTACACGATGATAAAGATAAACCAGATAGCATACTATCATCTTGAGTAAGACTGTCCTACCGGTATATGTCATCCGTCAATCATTGCAATCACGTGCCTGTGATCCAATAATTGACTCTGAGGGCACTATATCCAACAATCTCCCACTTGCACTCAAGGCTAATTATTGCGATGTCGCATACTCACAGCCCGTGTGATACCGAACACCCAACTCCTCTACTAGTCAGTCTCACAAAACCCGTTTGCGAAACTAATGCGTTCGAGGAATAGCCTCAGTGAGTGAATCCGCTCTGATGTTCCTTTCTATGTCTCTCTTTATCTCAAGTTCGCGGAGAAACCCATCTCCCGAAATGAGCAATACCTGTCTCAGAATATGTATGGATGTCTGATGGGATCTAGTTCATAAATGAACTCCAAATCCAAACTTCTTAGACTGTATCGTCAACTGAACTTAATCAGTATCCTGCGTAATGCCTCCTTCAGTGTCCGCTTGGATCACCTGTCCAAAACACTGCCCCTCGTCAGAGAGAAAACTATAACTCTGACAGTCACTTTGTCATCCATGTCACCTTGGAAGCCTGGAATGATAACTGTCTCCTGAATGAGGCTGTCGTTATCATATCCCTAGAACATTCACTTATGTTCTAAAACTGCTTCCGAATGTTTCTCCAGGATAGGATCAATATCATCTTATTGCATCTACTGCAAAAATAACGTCTGGTGTGGTACTTGACATCTTATGATTGACTCAATTGCCTAAGCAAGTGATCTGCCAATCATGCACATCCCTCTCCCCTTTAGTCTGTAAGACACCTTTAGAGAGGGTGACTCCATCACCTGCAGGTACACTACCGTGCCAGGAGTCGTCCATTCTAAAACACCTTTAGAATGCTGTCAAAGTACCCAGATTGGGAAACTACCCAATGTTAGTTATATGTATGCCCTAGAGGCCATTACTGTACATTGGATGTATATTGTAGTGGATGCTGGGACATATATATAGGAAGGACTTTCTTGCTCGACATGATAGTATGCTATCTGGTTGCTCTTTACCTTAACGTGTACACTGATTGTCTCTCTGTTACATGTTGGTAAAGCCCTTAGGATGTGTACTTGACTACCTGGACTATGATGCAGATCATACTAGTGGGGACATGGTAGTCTATAAGTACATCCTTCAAAGTCCCTAGTCGTGGGTGTATCGAGACGGGGCATCGATATACCAGAGTAGACTAGCGTATACCTTCTCGACCCATACAGATGGGCGATGGATGATCCCATATCCATTGGTGTTTGACATCAGAGATGATATACGGGTGCTCAGTGGAGACTGGGTACACTGGACGGACTCGCCGAGAACTCCCAGATGGTATTATACCTTACGTCAGATGGCAGTTCTCAGGTAACACTGGTACAGAATAGTCTGTTGACCCGAGATCGTCATAGAGTCTTGTGTGGTTCCCACTGTGCTTTGATTTCCATCTTACCACGTCCAAGAGGGCGTGCAAAACGGTGGTTTTTGGGTACAGTCCCGAATCACATGGAGGCAATGAGCGATAGGAGGGGATTCGTCTCTCCCGGTATAGGGAGTTGATGTTGCGCTGTGTTCGATTGGCTATAACCGAAAATCCCTGGCCAGGGTTGCTGAGATTTACCGGTAAGTGTTACCAGTAGTTTCTCGAACTGTTATAGACCTCATATCGACACGACTTATCAAGCTATTGGGGTCTGACGTTTACCACCCTTAGGCGAGATATGCGACATATCAGACGATCAGACCGGACTGTACGGTAGTGTTACTGGTTGGATTCACTGGAGTGTGAGCGGGCTTGCTCATCGATCTTCTGATCGCTCAATACCCGGGTGGCCGTTATGTAAGGTTAGTATAGCACCCTATGAAGAGTTTTGAAGTATCACATGACCCAAAGTTTTAATTTTTAAGGTGCTAAACTAACATGCAAGTGGATCGATCCTAGAAATTAGGGTTATCAAAGCATAAGTAAAGATTAGGGTTTGAAGGCTACAACCTTTGTAGCTCCCGTTTTTGCTTCACTCCTTAGGCTCTTTGGGTGTTGGATGAAGGTCCTCTTGTTGTCCTCTTACGTCCACGACGATCCACCCGGAGTTTCCCGTCCAAGCTAGCAAATTTGGAAAAACCAAAAGAACACTCAAATCAAGTCGGCTAAACTTGATTAGAATGATGTTGTGGCTATGGATCTCACTTCAAAATCCTATTTTTATGAGTATTTTACTCTCTTATAAGAACTAGAGAGCAAAGCATGGAGGTTGATGAAGATGGTGGAAGAAGAGAATGAATTATCTTAGAAAGAGAAAAGAAAAATAACTATATGTATTTTTCTTTCTCACAACCAACCATGGTTAGATTTAAAGTTATCATTTGATTTAAGTTAAAAGCATGATAAGAAAATAAACCATGGGTTAAAAGTTAGGTGAGCATGGTAGAGTTTAGAAGAGTGTAGAAACTCTAAAATGATTTGACCCATTTTTCATTTCCTTTTGCTTTAATTTAAATCCAATAATAATCTAAAAATAACCATGGTGTAATTCTTATACATCCACCATTCTCATTGTATAAACAACCATGATAAAAATTGATGTATGTATGCATGTGTGCTTGCACATCAACATGTGCATGAACAAGAATGAATGCATACATGCATGCATACATCCAAAAGAAGCAAGATAGGATTTGTAGTGAGAAAATAATGATGAATCAACACTTGATTCACTAATCCGGTCATATCACATATGACCCGACCATTAGCAAGCCGCCCAATTAATATACGGTATCCCATACACGCATATTAATCGGGTCCAAGCGCATATCGCATATGTGCACCACAACTTTTCGCCTGGACTAGGTAACTCCTATGTGGGACTCTAAGACTCGTCAATACGCCGGCAGTGGGTGATGATCATATCAAGCACCCCCAAGCCGCAAGCGGTCAGCTAAACGTAACGGCCACCTGGGTATTGAGCAATTAGAAGAAAACAAGCGAACCTGTTACAACTCCTGTCGAGCCATCCGGCAACACTACCGTACAGTCCGGTCTCTTCGTCAGATACGCTGCATATCGAGCCTAGGGATGGTCACGTCGACCCCAATAACTCAATAAGTCATGCCGGTGAATGGTCTATAACAGATCGAGAAACTACTGATAACACTTATCAGCAAATCTCAGCAGCCCTGGCCAGGGACTTGCTGTTATAACCAGTCGGGCACAGCACAGCATCAACTCCCAATACCGGGAGAGACGAAACCCCTCCTATCGCTCATCGTCTTCGTGCGTCTCGGGACTGTACCCAACGGCCACCTGTTTGCACGACTCAGTAGAGCCGTGGTAGGGTGGCAATCAAAGTACAGTGGGAGAACACACAAGACTCCATGACGATCTCGGGTCTACAGACTAACCTGTACCAGTGTCACCTGAGAACTGCTATCCGACGATAGATATAATTCCATATAGGAGTTCTCGGTGAGTCCGTCCAGTGTACCCAGTCACCACTGAGCACCCGTATATGATCTTGATGTCAAACATCGATGAATGTGGGAACATCCATCGCCCATCGTATGGGTCTAGTATCATGTACGCTAGTCTACTCTGGTATATCGATGCCCCGTCTCGATATACCTACGACTAGGGACTTTCCAGGATATGCTTATAGACTACAGATGTCCCACTAGTATGATCTCCATCATAATCAGAGTAGTCAAGCCGATATCCTCAGGGCTTTATCAGCATGTATGAGTGAATAAAAGCATGATCAAATAAACATGTCAGATAAAGAAGAACCAGATAGCATACTATCATGTCGAGCAAGAATGCAAACTGAATATATACATGTATAGATACATCCACTATCACATAATGGCCTCTAGGGCATACATATATCCAACAATCTCCCACTTGCACTAAGGCCAGTTATTGGCGTATCTCATACCCAACATCTCAAAAAGTCGCTCATGCTGTGGCTGAGGGAGGGCCTTGGTGAGTGGATCCGCGGCATTGTTCTTTGTGTCTACTCTCTTAATCTCGATCTCGCGGCGATCTACAATCTCCCGGATCAAATGAAAGCGCCTCAGGATATGTCTGGACCGCTGATGGGATCTGGGCTCCTTGGCTAACGCCATCGCCCCATTATTGTCACAATACAAAGGTATTGGATCAATAATGGTTGGAACTACTCCTAGCTCCGAGACAAACTTCTTCATCCAGACGGCTTCCTTGGCGGCATCATTTGCAGCAATGTACTCAGCTTCCATCGTAGAGTCTGCAACGGTATCTTGTTTGGAACTCTTCCAACTCACCGTCCCTCCATTGAGGGTAAATACAAACCCTGAGATAGATTTGCTGTCATCCTTATCGCTCTGGAAGCTCGAATCGGTAAAGGCCTCCATTTGGAAATCTGTATTACCATACACCAAGAACAATTCTTTAGTCCTTCGCAAGTACTTAAGAATGTTCTTCACAGCTGTCCAGTGGTTCTCCCCTGGGTTGGATTGATACCTGCTTACAACACTAAGTGCATAAGCTACATCTGGGCGTGTACATAACATCGCATACATTATAGATCCTACTGCCGAAGCATAAGGTATAATGCTCATGCGAGCTCTCTCTTCATCGGTCTTTGGACAAGAATCCTTGGAGAGAGTAACTCCATAGCAAGCGGGTAAGGCACCCCGCTTGGAGTCTTCCATACTAAACCTTTTTAGGATGGTGTTGATGTACCTGGTTTGGGACAATCCCAATAACTTTTTGGATCTATCCCTATAGATCCTTATGCCCAGGATGTATGTGGCATCACCCAGGTCCTTCATGGAGAACCTCAGTGAGAAGAATGATTTGACCGACTGTAGCATAGGAATATCATTTCCTATCAGAAGAATGTCATCCACGTACAATACGAGGAATGTGACAGCTCTTCCTACAGCCTTCCTATAAACACAAGGTTCATCTGGATTTTTGATGAAATCAAACTCTTTGATAACATCATCGAAACAGATGTTCCAACTCCTAGATGCCTGCTTTAACCCATATATGGATTTAAGCAATCTACATGCTTTCTCGCTGCTCCCACTATCAATGAAGCCCTCTGGCTGATCCATATAAACGCATTCTTCTAAATCTCCATTTAGAAATGCTGTTTTAACGTCCATCTGCCAGATTTCATAGTCGTAGTGAGCAGCAATAGCAAGTAGGATCCGAATGGATTTAAGCATGGCTACGGGCGAAAAAGTTTCGTCATAGTCCAAACCTGGTCTTTGACGAAAACCTTTCGCCACAAGTCTTGCCTTATAGGTTTCTACCTGCCCATCTACACCAATCTTTCTTTTAAAGATCCATTTGCACCCTACAGGTTTTACCCCAGGGGGTACAACGTCCAAAGTCCATACTTTGTTGGTGTACATAGACTCCATTTCGGATCTCATGGCATCCAGCCACTTCACAGAGTCACCACTCGTGATAGCTTGCTGAAAACTGGTAGGATCATCATCATCCATGATACAGTCTTCTCTGTCACCATCAATGAGGAAACCGTAGTACCTCTCCGGTGGGCGAGAAGTCCTACCAGACCTACGGAGTGGCCGAGGTTCTTCTGTTTCTGTTGCAACAGTCGGTTCAACCAAATCGTCATTTGTAGTTTGTGTCTCTAGAACCTCTTCTAGATCTACCACTTTGCCATCATCTTTATCTGTGAAAAACTCTTTTTCCAAGAATGTGGCATGTTGAGAAACAAACACTTTTTGTTCCTCTTTGTGGTAGAATAGATATCCATAGGAATTCTTTGGATATCCTACAAAGTTACACATGACTGACCGTGTCTCGAGTTTGTCCGGATTCTGCTTTTTAACATAGGCCGGGCAACCCCAAATCTTAATTCTCTTAAGAGATGGTCTCTTCCCATACCATATCTCATATGGCGTGGTAGACACGGCTTTGGTTGGAACCCTGTTTAGCAGAAACGCTGCAGTCTCCAATGCATGCCCCTAAAACGAGACTGGTAACTCAGCGTCACTCATCATGGACCGGACCATATCTAATAGGGTCCTATTCCGTCGTTCTGACACACCGTTGTGCTGTGGTGTGTAAGGAGGAGTGAGCTGAGAGAGAATCCCATTCTCTTTTAGGAAGTTTGCAAATTCTGTACTGAGATACTCTCCACCTCGATCTGATCGAAGCATCTTAATACTCAAGCCGGTTTGTTTTTCTACTTCTTGTTTATATTCAATGAATTTCTCGAAAGCGTCGGACTTGTGCTTTAATAAAAATACATGACCGAATCTTGAGAAATCGTCGGTGAATGTAATGAAGTATGAAAAACCGCCTCTAGCCTGTGTAGACATTGGCCCACATACATCACTATGTATGAGGCCAAGGAGCTGAGTAGCTCTTTCTCCGTGTCCAGTAAACGGAGTTTTGGTGATTTTACCCTTGATACAAGACTGGCAAGTCGCATAAGATTTATATTCAAAAGAGTTTAAATATCCATCTTTGTGTAACCTGTTTAGTCTTGTTTCGTTAATATGACCAAGTCTACAATGCCAAAGAAAAGCTTCATTTAATTCTGAAAGTTTTCTTTTATTAGTGTGTTGTATACTGAAAACTGTGTGTTGATTTAGGACATATATTCCGTTATTAAGCGTACCATACCCAACCAACATTTGATTTAGGTGAATATTCATAACATTATTTTGCAACACAAAATTATATCCTTCATTGTCCAACAAAGAAACGGATATTATATTACATAGCATACTTGGTACAAAATAATATGGATTCAAAATCAAAATACATCCAGATGGCAACCCCAAATGATACTCTCCCACTGCGACTGTATGTACATTGGAACCATTTCCAACGCGGAGAGTATGGTCACCTGTCCTCAAAACCTTGCTATTTCTCAGCCCCTGCATAGAATTGCAAATGTGAGAACCTGAACCGGTATCCAATACCCAGGAAGCAGAGTTTATAGAAAAACAGTTTTCAGTCACAAACGCACCTGAAGCAGAAGCATCACCATGCTTCTTCTTGAGACTTAAGTACTCCGTGCAATTGCGCTTCCAATGTCCTGTCTTGTGGCAGTGAAAACATTCGCCCTTCCCCGAGTCCCCAGCCTTGGACTTTCCCTTTCCCTTTACCTTTTTAACTCCGCCCTTAGGATTAGTGGGTTTCTTCTTTTTCTTTCCCTTGGCCTTGGCTTTCGGGCGAGAAGAGGAAGACTGTCCAATAGTCATAACGGGAGTTTTTGCTAACTTCATAGTGCTCTCTACACTCCTTAACATATTAAGGAGTTCAGGGAGGTCCTTCTCCATGCCATGCATGTTGAAGTTCACTATGAACTGAGCAAAGGTGGAGGGGAGGGACTGCAGAATAATATCTATATATTGTTCATTGTCCATCGTCCATCCAAGGTCCTCAAGCTCTTCTATAAGAGCTATCATCTTCAAAACATGGTCTCCTACTGGTGTGCCAGGGGCCATTCGCATCTGAAACAGTTTCTTGGATGCTTCGTATCGTAATACGCGGGATTGCTCCCCATATAACTCCTTTGTATGGAGCAATATACCGTTAATGTCCATGTCCTCGTGCTGCTTTTGATGTGTGTTATCCATCGATGCAAGCGCGAGGCATGTGGCCATGGCACAGTCAGCGTCCCATGTCTTGCGGACTTCAATGTCCGCAACTGAGGATTTTGGGCCTGGGACGGGCGGGGCTGAAGCCGTGAGGACATATGATACTTTATCATAAGTCAAGGCGATCTTTAGATTCCTCAGCCAGTCTTTATAGTTGGTCCCATTCAGTTTATTTTTATCTAGTAGAAGCTTAAGTCCAGTCATTGGTATCTTCCATTAAGAGAGAGAAAAGAATACACTCAGCGAAAGCTCTTGCACAGATTAGATTGGTTTTATTATCTTGTCTAATCGATGTTTCCCACTGCTTTTTATCGAGTTTTTCTTTCAAACCTTAAAAAGAAAAACTAGCCAGGATTAATTACAGTCTACAACTTCGCTAACCGTTCAGCCAGGCCAGTGTCGGTACTTTGAGGGAGGTTCCCCGTGCTTTCGCACGGACCTAATTAGAGTAAACCTCGTTTTCCCAGAGGCGGAGCCCCGTTAACACCTTTCTAGACACCTAATGAGTTAGCTAATTGTAAACTGTAAAACTCTCCTAGGAGCAACTATTGCTCACAGTGGGATCGGGATCCAACCATCATATGGAAGGTATGCAATCTCATCGCAAATTTCAACACTTGAAATTCCCGATGTGGTTTTTACCCCTAATACTCGTGACCTTGGCTAAGGTCAACAAATCACGAGCACTAGTCAAGCTCAACCCGTCATTTCTTGATTAATTAGACCCGTTCACATGACCCTTGGCTAAGGTCAACAAAGTCATATGCCCGTCCTAATTAATCTGCATCATATGCGTTTGTAGGAAGACATCACTTAGCTACCGTACACTACGCCTTGGCTAAGGTCAACAAACGTAGCACGAATACTAAGTACTCTACTTCCTAAAATGACGGAGGGTTGCAGATGATTTTTAAGAAAATCTTTAACGCTTTGAGCTTGATTTCGTTGTAGAATCAAAAGGTTTTCAAAAGGAGTGGCTTAAGCTCCGCAGTTTTGAAATATAGCTTTTTCATAAATAGCCGAGTAGTTTTTAAATCTGATTCTACAACATCTTTTTAGGTTTATTTTCTTTACATTAATCACATTAATGTAATCCCATCATTTAAGTCCTTAAGCCAATCACAGAAAAGAAACGAAAATAACACGTACGCTTATGCCATCCGCATTCGCCGCAATGTTCCGTTAACCGTTAGGTTACTTAACTAACGGCATACCGGGACGGGACTAGCGCGGGTGTAAAACATAAGCAACGTCTACTATATATCATATATATAATATGTCATTCGTCTCAGATATCACAGAACACAGGCAGCAGAAACATAGATATAATGTGGGATATCCTAGGACGTCCGTACTTAGTACTTAGCCAGAATAGAAAATACGGATTCCACAGTCGCGATGAATAGCCAAGCCCACACCCTGGACCCCTACGAGAGCGGCAAGTGACCCTACCAATCCTGGAGTTTAGGAGACCCGGTCTCGACTCCTCGAGATGGCCTCCCACTGAACCCCAGAACCCGGTCACCTGTGCTCCCCTCCTTGGGTCCATCCTAATGCGGAAAAGTAAATAATATACAACACCGGTGACACAACCGCAACCTGGAAGTGCCCCAAATAAAGGAATATTACATTACATTTGAATTTACATGAATGAAAATATAAAACTCTCATCTCACAAAAAAAAACCCGGCTATTCGATCGCGACAATCCTACACATCATCTCTCAGCAACACATAATATCACATATCATCAACGTAAGTGAGTATGCGTACCCCGATTGTCGTTGATGTATAGCAACGAAACCGGCGATATCTAACATACTACACTTACGGTCACAGAAAAGAAAGTGTAAAACTATAATATTTGGAATCCAGATTCTCTTTAGACATCATAAATGCGAAATATCACATATTTCGTATTTCATGCCTAAACCATATGAATTCCACATATTGTATCACATTCCAGACAAACAGACAGCATTAAAGTTTTCGAACGAACGATCAAGCACCCAAGATTCACTAAAGCTCAACACTTGAGCAGGGTTCAAAAGATCCGGAGTGTGACACAGTAGCGGCGGTCCAGCCGTAGAAGGATCAAGCCAACGCCTCACATGTGGCACGCCGTACTGCCCCAAACCCTAGGGTTCAAAGGGCAGTTCGAGACGGTCACATAATCGAGTTAAGGTTTGTTGTCTTCTAGAGGGACCACCGCAAAAAGACTTGCACGTATCTCCAAACTATTTAAACCCCGTGAATATTGAGTAAATGATATTCGTTCAAACACTTCAATACTTTCTAGTTTACCCGGAAAAGAAAACGAAATGAAAATTCCGATCGAAACCATGAGTCCAAAAACATCTCCAGAATTGTTCAACAGCAGATTCAGATTAAACATACTCAAAATATACTATAGCAGGTAAAGAAAAACACTGTGCAAAATGGAGTAAACGACCCCCTCTTATGGCCGCGGAACCGCGGCCTAAGCCTGCTTAGGCCGCGTTTCCGCGGTCGAAAGTACTATTCATGGCCACGAATTTTCCAGATTGTCTAATTTTTACCTGCTCTATTTTTGAGAATTTTTAATTATGAAAAAAGTCAGTTTTTAAAAAATTTCCAGAGAGCAACCTTAAAAGTCGTATTTTTGTTTCGATCGGAGTTTTTACTTCGCAAAAAGGTCGCCTAATGTTCTAGGTCGGCTCTGATACCAATGTAAGGTTAGTATAGCACCCTATGAAGAGTTTTGAAGCATCACATGACCCAAAGTTTTAATTTTTAAGGTGCTAAACTAACATGCAAGTGGATCGATCCTAGAAATTAGGGTTATCAAAGCATAAGTAAGTAAAGATTAGGGTTTGAAGGCTACAACCTTTGTAGCTCCCGTTTTTGCTTCACTCCTTAGGCTCTTTGGGTGTTGGATGAAGGTCCTCTTGTTGTCCTCTTACGTCCACGACGATCCACCCGGAGTTTCCCGTCCAAGCTAGCAAATTTGGAAAAACCAAAAGAACACTCAAATCAAGTCGGCTAAACTTGATTAGAATGATGTTGTGGCTATGGATCTCACTTCAAAATCCTATTTTTATGAGTATTTTACTCTCTTATAAGAACTAGAGAGCAAAGCATGGAGGTTGATGAAGATGGTGGAAGAAGAGAATGAATTATCTTAGAAAGAGAAAAGAAAAATAACTATATGTATTTTTCTTTCTCACAACCAACCATGGTTAGATTTAAAGTTATCATTTGATTTAAGTTAAAAGCATGATAAGAAAATAAACCATGGGTTAAAAGTTAGGTGAGCATGGTAGAGTTTAGAAGAGTGTAGAAACTCTAAAATGATTTGACCCATTTTTCATTTCCTTTTGCTTTAATTTAAATCCAATAATAATCTAAAAATAACCATGGTGTAATTCTTATACATCCACCATTCTCATTGTATAAACAACCATGATAAAAATTGATGTATGTATGCATGTGTGCTTGCACATCAACATGTGCATGAACAAGAATGAATGCATACATGCATGCATACATCCAAAAGAAGCAAGATAGGATTTGTAGTGAGAAAATAATGATGAATCAACACTTGATTCACTAATCCGGTCATATCACATATGACCCGACCATTAGCAAGCCGCCCAATTAATATACGGTATCCCATACACGCATATTAATCGGGTCCAAGCGCATATCGCATATGCGCACCACAACTTTTCGCCTGGACTAGGTAACTCCTATGTGGGACTCTAAGACTCGTCAATACGCCGGCAGTGGGTGATGATCATATCAAGCACCCCCAAGCCGCAAGCGGTCAGCTAAACGTAACGGCCACCCGGGTATTGAGCGATTAGAAGAAAACAAGCGAACCTGTTACAACTCCCGTCGAGCCATCCGGCAACACTACCGTACAGTCCGGTCTCTTCGTCAGATACGCTGCATATCGAGCCTAGGGATGGTCACGTCGACCCCAATAACTCAATAAGTCGTGCCGGTGAATGGTCTATAACAGATCGAGAAACTACTGATAACACTTATCAGCAAATCTCAGCAGCCCTGGCCAGGGACTTGCTGTTATAACCAGTCGGGCACAGCACAGCATCAACTCCCAATACCGGGAGAGACGAAACCCCTCCTATCGCTCATCGTCTTCGTGCGTCTCGGGACTGTACCCAACGGCCACCTGTTTGCACGACTCAGTAGAGCCGTGGTAGGGTGGCAATCAAAGTACAGTGGGAGAACACACAAGACTCCATGACGATCTCGGGTCTACAGACTAACCTGTACCAGTGTCACCTGAGAACTGCTATCCGACGATAGATATAATTCCATATAGGAGTTCTCGGTGAGTCCGTCCAGTGTACCCAGTCACCACTGAGCACCCGTATATGATCTTGATGTCAAACATCGATGAATGTGGGAATATCCATCGCCCATCGTATGGGTCTAGTATCATGTACGCTAGTCTACTCTGGTATATCGATGCCCCGTCTCGATATACCTACGACTAGGGACTTTCCAGGATATGCTTATAGACTACAGATGTCCCACTAGTATGATCTCCATCATAATCAGAGTAGTCAAGCCGATATCCTCAGGGCTTTATCAGCATGTATGAGTGAATAAAAGCATGATCAAATAAACATGTCAGATAAAGAAGAACCAGATAGCATACTATCATGTCGAGCAAGAATGCAAACTGAATATATATACATGTATAGATACATCCACTATCACATAATGGCCTCTAGGGCATACATATATCCAACACGTTACGTTTAGCAGACCGCTTGCGGCTTGTGGGTGTTTGATATGATCATCACCTGCTGCCGGCGTATTGACGAGTCTTTAGAGTCCTACACAGAGGTTTCCTGGCTCAAGCGAAACGAAATAGGAGCGCATATGAGATATGTGCGGGACCGAGAATAATGCGTGTATGTGATACCGTATTTCATTCTCGCGATAAATGTATCGAATGGTTGTATGCGATATAACCTAGTTATCGAATCAAGGATTGATTCGATAAATCGATACATTGGATATTAGTCGGTTATATGCGATATGACCGGATCATTAAATCAAGTGTTGATTTAATGATTTAATGCATAATTATATATTTGATATATTACTTTGCATTAACTAGTATCGGTTCACTTAAGATGGATTTTCTCACTCGGATGTGCACATTGTATATGTGATATATTTTGTGCACTTGATTGTATCATGTTTGATGATACATGTTAACTTGGTCAAGTGTAAAGATTAAACCATGGTTTGTTAATGGTTAGGGTTTTCATTTATTCTTTCATTTATCTTTTAAGTTGGATTAAAAGAAATGAAAAGAGAAAAGAAAAACAAAAGGGTTTCTTTCATGAAGCTTGTTGAAGCTTCATGAAGCTTTGACCAAAGAAACCCTTTTGTCTTCATCTCATTAACCCTAACCATTCATTAAACTATAGTTAGCTCTCTACACTTTACCATGGTTACAATTATGATAAGAATTCATTTTCCTTTCTATTTTTAATCAACTTATCATAATATTCATCATCATCTTCTTCTTCTTCACTTCATGAAGAAAAAGCTTGACTTCATCAATGGTGATTGATGAAAAAGAGTGAGAAATCCAATTCTAAAGTGAACCCACTTCCTATTTCTTCATCCTCTACCTCTTGCCAAGTAGTAGAGTGTGTTTTCTTCACAAGTTTCATGACTTGGTGCAGTTGGAGCTTGATCTAGCGATGCCTCGACGTAGATCATCTTCGGCACGAAACCGACGACCTTGCCCGCCCATTTCTCCGATGAAGCCGACGCTAGAGCCCGGATTTTAATTTGGACAGCGGAGAGGACTTCATTACGGAGCCGTGGAGGTGGAGGACCAGATCTACAAAGGTTGTATTTCCGCACTCTTAGTTAAAATAGTTAACTAGTTGCTTTGTCGCCTAAACTTCTAGCCAACGATCCGTATTAGGGTTTCTCGGCACCCATAAAATTTGAAATTGGCATGGTTGATGCCTTGTGAGACCTCTTGGGAGTGCCTAGGAACCCTACAGTGGTATCAGAGCCTAGCTAGAGCCTTAGGCGAAGTCTAGACGGAGTTTGAAGTCCGATCGAACCCGAAACCCCATTTTTCCACGCTCTCTGGACTTTTTATGAAAACATGGATTTTTCCAAATTAAAAATTGCTAAAAAATTCAGCAGGGAATTCTAAGAATTACGATGCAAAATTTATCTCCTGAACCCTCGATTGCGCGGCGGAACCGCGGCATAAGCCTAGCTTATGCGGCGGTTCCGCGGCTAAAGTATGACGTCAGCCTTTAAAATTTGCACAGTAATTCATTGTTTCAGATGCTGAGTTTTCTGGGAATTTTTTAATATTTATTCAAGAGTTGAATTTTCTGGGGTTGTTTTGGGGATTCGGTGTTTCGATCGGAGTATCAGATTTTGTCTGTGTGGCTTTCCGGATAAATTTTAGAATATGTTAAAAAGTTCGACCGGATATAAATACCCAATTTTTCCCCTGTCGGGAAATTTCCAAGTGTTGGATTTTTCCGTAGTTTAAAGACGTTCTAAGTAGTGCAAGTAACTCGATGGACCCTCTAGAAGACAACAAACCTTAACTCGATTATGTGACCGTCTTGAACTGCCCTTTGAACCTTCGGGTTTAGGGCAGTACGGCGTGCCACATGTGAGGCGTTGGCTTGACCGTTCTACGGCTGGACCGTTGATACTGAGGCACGAACTGAATGTTTTTAGACTTGTTTCATGTGTTGATCTGTATCGGGAAAACTTGGGTGTTCGATTGTTCGATCGAAAAGTTTGACATTTTCTATTTATCCGGAATGGGATACAATAATTGGAATTCACAAGAAGTTATGAGATAACTGAATGAATGTTATAAACATAGCACTTTAGTCTCACTTGATCGGTTGCCACGGAATTTTGATGTGATCAAAAGTCCGTCGCAATCACGTAGCGTACGCGGATACTCGTCGGGTAAACTTAATAGACAGCCTCGCTCCATAGCCCCGACCAAGTGACTGTAGGAGAACCCCGTCGCCGAAAGCATCCGTTCGGGTGCTCGCGGCAGCGGTGTTCTGCCTTGGTGCACTTCGTTGACGGTATCGGGGGTGCAGCCGCCTACTGAAGTTTGCGACGAGCATTCGATCAGGATGTCGGGAATCTTGTTGAATTACCCGACTTAACATTGAAAAGAGTTTTCGATTTTGAGACTAAAATGCGGGGTTTATAATTGTTAGGCATGCGATGTCTAAAGAATTCATTTGGTCAGGCATGCGATGTCTGAGGTGATTGCGGATTCCAACTGTTGTAGTTTTACACTTTCTTTTCTATGACCGTAAGTGTAATATGTGATATCGCCGGTTTCGTTGCTATATGTCAACGACAATTGGGATACGCATGTTTACTTACGTTGATGACATGTGATGTTATGTGTTGCTGGATATGTTATATTGGATCGTCGTCTTTGAATAGCCGGGGGTTTTTATATGAGATGAGTGTTTTTCATTTTCATTCATGTAAAATCTTGTATGTAATATTCATTTATTGGGGCGCTTCCAGGTTGCGGAAGTTGTCACCGTTGTTGTATATTATTTACTTTTCCGCACTAGGATAGACCCAAGGAGGAGGGCACAAGTAACCGGGTTCTGGAGTCCAGTGGGAGACCAACTCGAGGAGTCGAGTCCGGGTCTCCTAACTCTAGAATTGGCAGGGTTTGCTTGCCGCTCTCGTAGGGGTCTAGGGGTGTGGGTTTGGCTATTCATCACGACCGTGGAATCCGTGTTTTATACTGGCTCGTATTAAAAACACGGACGTCCTAGTATATCCAATATTTCATATGATTCTTCTGCTGCGATATCTGTGATGTGATCATGTGATGTTCTGTGATAGATACTGTATATAGTATATATGATATATTATATAGATATTACTTATGTTTTACACCCACGCTAGCCCTGCCCTGCTCTGCCGTTAGTTATCTAACCTAACGGTGCACGAGGGGACATCGAGGCGAATGCGGATAGCATAAGTGTACGTCGTATTTATCTGTGATGTTTAGGTACTTAAATGATGGGACTTCATTAATGTGATTAATGAAATAAAAGAAACCTTAAGATGTTGTAGAATTGAATTTCAAAAATAAAACAGGTAGCTACAGTTTTTGCTTTGCACAGCGGTATATGTGATATATCCTGCACCTTATTCGATGAGGAAAGGACCGAGATCCCTTCACCGGGAGTGACTCCTTTAGCAATAACTGGCAGATGCTACACACTCGGTTTGTCTTTTGATTGCTTTTAAGAGTTTTTGCTTTGCACAGTGATATATATGATATATCCCGCACCTTATTCGATGAGGAAAGGACCGACGATCCCTTCACCGGGAGTGACTCCTTTAGCAAAACTAGAAAAGCCTCAAAAGCACTCCATTTTAAAATCATTTGATTCTACAACGATATCAAGTTCATTACGCAATAGGTTTTCAGAAAAACCTGTCGTAGCCCTCCGTCATTTCAGATATGTACTGGTTAGTATTCGTGCTGCGTTTGTTGACCTCTGTCAAGACGTAGTGTGCGGTAGCTGATTAGTGCTTATCTGTATAAGCATATGATGTGATTGATTTAGGGTAGTCGTGCGACCTTGTTGACCTCTGTCAAGGGTCGTGCTGGTGGGTTTACTTCAATCAGGAAATGACGGGTTGAACTTGACTAGCAGCCTATGGTTTGTTGACCTCTGTCAAGGTCATAGGACGCTAGGGGCAAAATATTATCGGGAATTTCAAGTGTTGAAATTTGCAATGAGATTGCATACCTTCTATGAGATAGTTGGATCCCGATACCCGCTGCGAGTAATTATTACTCCTGGGAGAGTTTTACACATTACAATTAGCCGATCAAGTAGGTGTCTAGAAAGGTGTCAACGGGGTTACGCCTCTGGGAAAACAAGGTTTACATTAATTAGGTTCGTGCGAAAGCTCGGGGGACCTCCCTCAAAGTACCGACACTGGCCTGGATGAAAGATTGGCGAACTTGTAGTGTGTAATTAATCCCGGCTAATCTTTACTTTTAGGGTTTGAAGGAAGATTTGATAAAAACAGAGGGAGCCATCCTGATTAGATAAAATAATAACCAATCTATTCTTGCTAGAGCGCACGCTGAGTGTTTTCTTCTCTCTCTCTCCAGGTAGCGACCATATCACGCCTTAATCAAGATAATAATACGGAATATTGACCGAACCCGCTTGTTATACTGAGCTGGGGAACGTTGGCCCCGCTCCAACTTATAATTGTTATAAGACAGAGCAGGAAATTGGGGCTTACCAGAATTCCCGTGCCGCCCAAACGAAGAGAGTGCATGCTGATGCATCATCTTCGGGTGTGTTCTGTATACAGAACTGTTTCTCAGTGTCCTTTACGTCCTGGCTATTTGATACCAAATCAGGATCCCAGATATGTAATCTGTTACATAGGGCTACAGAAAGGTAGAGAACTGAGAACGGGTGATAAGTTTCATGAGGCAGAAAACGGGGCAAGTGTTGCAACCAAGTCTGTTGGTCACTGTCACCCTGTATTCCAAATACATTGATTCTAAACGAATGTTATTAGATACCGAACCTGATATACAAAATCATATCTATCTCTTTATTAGTAAAGAAATGATATAATTTTGTATTGTTGGATAATGTTTTGAACATTTCCTATATCAAAAGTTGATCGGTTCAGGCACGTTATCTAAAAGTATTAATGTTCTAAATCAAACTACAGTTCTTAGTATACAGAACATACACAAGAGGAAGAGTTCAGAAATGAACGAATCCTTCTTGTGGCATTGTAGACTAGGTCATATCAATGCGACCCGACTAGCTGAAGTTACATGAAGATGCATATTTAAATCAGTTTGAATTTACATCTTGTGAAACTTGCCAGTCATGTCACAGAGATAAGATGACCATAGCTCTGTTTACTGGAAACAGAGAAAGAGTTAGTGAACTCTTGGGATGATACATGTTGATGTACAAAGGTCCCCTGTCTACACATGCCAAGACCGGTTCTTTATACTTCATTACGTTCTCTGATGATCTCTCAAGATTCAGACATATGTTCCTGTTGAAACACAAGTCCGAACCTTTTGAGATATTCACATAATATAGGTTAGAAGTAGAGAACCAATACGGGTATAAGTATTATGTCCTTTGATGAGATCAAGGAGGAGAATACTTGAGCACGGAAATCCTGGACTATTCTAAAAGGAGAATGAGATTCTCTCTCAGCATTACTCCTCCGTATACACCATAGCACGATGGTATATCGGGGTGGAGCAATCACACCCTATATGATAAGGTGTGATCTATGATGAGTACTACTGAGTTACCTATTTCCTTTTGGGGAGTTATGCACTTGAGAAGCTGCATACCTATTGAATAGGGTTCAAATCAAATCAGTTGCCTACCACTTCATATTTGATATGATAAGGGAAGAGCCCATCTCTTAAGTTAGTTAAGATTTGGGGTTGTCCAGCCTATGTCTGAAAAGCAAAATCCGGACAAGCTCGAGGCAAGTTCTGTAATGTAGAACTGGAAAGGTTCCGGCTATACAAACTACAGCAGATGATTTGATAAAACCAAAGGATTCAATAGTTACCAACGAACCTCAGCCTCTCCGTCGATCTAGTAGGGTTCCTCACCCACCTGAGAGATATTTCGGTTTCTCTATGACAGTGGGAGCGAGGATTGCATCATGAGATGATGACCCAATTAGTTTCGAACTGGCCATCAGGAGTAGGACTCTGTAAGAATGGCTGGATGCTTAGTGATCTGAGATGGAATCCATGTACACCGACAAAGTATGGACTTTGGTTGCTATATCTGAAGGGTTAAATCCCCATCAGGAGCAAGTATATCTTGAGAAGATTACTTGGTGTAGATGGAAAAGTTGAGACTTTCAAAACTAGACATGTTAAAGGTTTTCGTCATAGACCAGGCATGGATTATGATGAAACCTTTTTCAAGTGGCTATGCTTAAGTCCATCCAGATCCTACTTGCCACGGCTACATACCATGACTACGATATCTGGCGGTTGGGTGCCATGACTGCTTTTTTAAATGATGTTTTAGAAGAGAACGTCTATAAGTACACAGCCAGAGGGATTCGTAGACAGTGGAAGCAGCGGAAACGTGTACAAGATGCTTTATAGGATAAAGCAGGTATCGCGGAGTTGGAACATCTGTTTTGATGTGATTAGTCAAAGAGTTTGACATCATCAAAATGGTAGATGAACCTTGTATAAACAAAAGGGTAGTAGGGAGTATGGTGTTGATCCTCGTAGAGTACGTGGATGACATGCTCTTGATAAGGAAGGAGTTTCCTATGCTACGCTCGGTCAATCTCCGCTTATCACAATGATTCTCCATATAGGATCAAAGTGATACCTCCTAAATCCTTAGTTTTCATCTATGAGATAGATGTAATTGGATGTTAGGAAACTCACTAGATGTAGTGAGATGGTATCAATCGATCCTGGGGAGAATCACTGGAAGGGTTCCAGGGTGATGAGAACGACTGAATGTCAGTCACAGGCATTGTCTTTACCCTAAGTAAAGGGACGGTATGTTGGAAGAGTTCCAAGCTAGATACCGTGGCATACTAGACGATAAAGGCTGGATACATCGCTACTTCAGATGCTACCAAAGAGGCTGTTTGGGTGTATATTGGTTCATGAGATGAACTACGTTCCAACCATTATGAGACAATGGAGTTGTGGCTTATGCCAAGGAACGAAGGTCCCATCAGTGATCCAGACATATTCTAAGGCAGTATCACCTGATCATGGAGATAGTTGATCTCCAGGGTGATCGAGGTTAGGAGAGTAGACTCTGAGGACAACACAGCGGATCCACTCACAAAGGCCTGTTCCCAGAGAGAGACTTTTATGGGATGGTTGAGTATGAGATACTACAACCACTGCTATCAGATTGCCCTAGTGCAAGTGGGAGATTGTTAGTTATATGTATGCCCTAGAGGCCATTACTGTACATTGGATGTATATTGTAGTGGATGCTGGGACATATATATAGGAAGGACTTTCTTGCTCGACATGATAGTATGCTATCTGGTTGCTCTTTACCTTAACGTGTACACTGATTGTCTCTCTGTTACATGTTGGTAAAGCCCTTAGGATGTGTACTTGACTACCTGGACTATGATGCAGATCATACTAGTGGGGACATGGTAGTCTATAAGTACATCCTTCAAAGTCCCTAGTCGTGGGTGTATCGAGACGGGGCATCGATATACCAGAGTAGACTAGCGTATACCTTCTCGACCCATACAGATGGGCAATGGATGATCCCATATCCATTGGTGTTTGACATCAGAGATGATATACGGGTGCTCAGTGGAGACTGGGTACACTGGACGGACTCGCCGAGAACTCCCAGATGGTATTATACCTTACGTCAGATGGCAGTTCTCAGGTAACACTGGTACAGAGTAGTCTGTTGACCCGAGATCGTCATAGAGTCTTGTGTGGTTCCCACTGTGCTTTGATTTCCATCTTACCACGTCCAAGAGGGCGTGCAAAACGGTGGTTTTTGGGTACAGTCCCGAATCACATGGAGGCAATGAGCGATAGGAGGGGATTCGTCTCTCCCGGTATAGGGAGTTGATGTTGCGCTGTGTTCGATTGGCTATAACCGGAAATCCCTGGCCAGGGTTGCTGAGATTTACTGGTAAGTGTTACCAGTAGTTTCTCGAACTGTTATAGACCTCATATCGACACGACTTATCAAGCTATTGGGGTCTGACGTTTACCACCCCTAGGCGAGATATGCGACATATCAGACGATCAGACCGGACTGTACGGTAGTGTTACTGGTTGGATTCACTGGAGTGTGAGCGGGCTTGCTCGTCGATCTTCTGATCGCTCAATACCCGGGTGGCCGTTACGTTTAGCAGACCGCTTGCGGCTTGTGGGTGTTTGATATGATCATCACCTGCTGCCGGCGTATTGACGAGTCTTTAGAGTCCTACACAGAGGTTTCCTGGCTCAAGCGAAACGAAATAGGAGCGCATATGAGATATGTGCGGGACCGAGAATAATGCGTGTATGTGATACCGTATTTCATTCTCGCGATAAATGTATCGAATGGTTGTATGCGATATAACCTAGTTATTGAATCAAGGATTGATTCGATAAATCGATACATTGGATATTAGTCGGTTATATGCGATATGACCGGATCATTAAATCAAGTGTTGATTTAATGATTTAATGCATAATTATATATTTGATATATTACTTTGCATTAACTAGTATCGGTTCACTTAAGATGGATTTTCTCACTCGGATGTGCACATTGTATATGTGATATATTTTGTGCACTTGATTGTATCATGTTTGATGATACATGTTAACTTGGTCAAGTGTAAAGATTAAACCATGGTTAGTTAATGGTTAGGGTTTTCATTTATTCTTTCATTTATCTTTTAATTTGGATTAAAAGAAATGAAAAGAGAAAAGAAAAACAAAAGGGTTTCTTTCATGAAGCTTGTTGAAGCTTCATGAAGCTTTGACCAAAGAAACCCTTTTGTTTTCATCTCATTAACCCTAACCATTCATTAAACTATAGTTAGCTCTCTACACTTTACCATGGTTACAACTATGATAAGAATTCATTTTCCTTTCTATTTTTAATCAACTTATCATAATATTCATCATCTTCTTCTTCTTCTTCACTTCATGAAGAAAAAGCTTGACTTCATCAATGGTGATTGATGAAAAAGAGTGAGAAATCCAATTCTAAAGTGAACCCACTTCCTATTTCTTCATTCTCTACCTCTTGCCAAGTAGTAGAGTGTGTTTTCTTCACAAGTTTCATGACTTGGTGAAGTTGGAGCTTGATCTAGCGATGCCTCGACGTAGATCATCTTCGGCACGAAACCGACGACCTTACCCGCCCATTTCTCCGATGAAGCCGACGCTAGAGCCCGGATTTTAATTTGGACAGCGGAGAGGACTTCATTACGGAGCCGTGGAGGTGGAGGACCGGATCTACAAAGGTTGTATTTCCGCACTCTTAGTTAAAGTAGTTAACTAGTTGCTTTGTCGCCTAAACTTCTAGCCAACGATCCGTATTAGGGTTTCTCGGCACCCATAAAATTTGAAATTGGCATGGTTGATGCCTTGTGAGACCTCTTGGGAGTGCCTAGGAACCCTACACCCAAATCTAGATCTAAAACCATAGATCTAGTGACCAGAATATCTGATATAATATCCATGTCCTGTGTGGAGAAACCACTGTGTGACAACCAAAGTATAACCGATCGTAGTATAGGAATTTCACTTCTTACTCTGTGTATGTCATCCAAATACCAGGACATCACACCCTACTACCTTCTTAACAGATCCATCCCCTATTCTGATGAAGTCAAACCTATGACTGTCACGTCAGAAATAGATGATCTATCTCCGCTATATCTGCTTTAGTCCATGAATAGACATAAGCTACTTGTCCACCATGCTTCCGCTGCTCCCACTGACTACGACAACCTTCTGGCAGAATAATATACACATGCACTTCTAAAGCCAGTTCAAAACGACGCTATACTTATCCTCTCATAGTCTGGAACAACAGCAATGGCAAGTCTGGGTAAACAAGAACCTCCCTGTCACCGTCTTTGAGCATACCGGAGTACCTCTCGGGTGCCTGAGATTACCCTCCATATCTGCGGAGTGGCCAATGGAATGTCAGACCAGATTGAATCTTTTGGTTCATATCAAATTTTCAGTAATCGTTTGCGGTTCTGGAATCGCTTCCAGTTCTACCATACTCCCACTACTGTTTTCTGAAAAAATCCATTTTACTAAAACTGTGGCGAGTCAAGAACAATATCACTATTGATCTTTTAGATGGTAGAAAGTCAACCCTCGTCATAACCCGGGTCAACCCACAAATAGCCATTACGGAAATGTGCCTTGAGTTATCCAGAGTCTGGTTTTAAGCATAAGCCGGACAACTCTCCGTACCTTAACATCGTTAAGATATGAACCGTTCTATATCCAATATAGAAACAGAGGCAATGATTTAATTGGAACCAGATTCAAATCATGCAGCTGTCTCCGGTGCATGTCAACTGAATGGAAGGAGGCCGATCAGCATTACTCAACTTAGGAGTACATCCAGATATGAGCAACCTGAAAGAGAAGCAAGTTCTCATAATCATTACTATCAACTGAATACCATACACAAGTATCTACATCTTCGATCACCTTGAAGAATCCTGATACTTGCAATACCTGGTTCTCTACTTTATCCACATACCTATAACTTCTCAAAACTTGGACCCTATGTTTCTACGAAGCACCTGTCTAAAAACTAGAGAAGTCATAAGTAAACCGAATATAGTACGAGAACCAACCCCTCTGTCCTCATGGACACTGGACAACATACAATACTCTGTATAAGTCCCCTGAGTCTAATAACTCATTCCCTGTGTGTCGTAGGTTGAAAACTGAACTTATGATTAAGAAGAATTACACCGCTGTTTAATACTCCTTACCTAACCATCCACTGATATAGGTAAATGTCATAGACATAATTTCAAAAAATTATATCTCACTCTATAAAAATAGATGTACAGATATATCAATTTGAAATTGGCGCATTACAACGGATATTCAAAACCAAATATTTGCCGTCCGGCAAACAACCCAGGCGATTTCCTCAAATATCACCAATTACAACGAATCCCGATATAATGAGGATGATCACCCAATTCCCAATAACTTACTCCCGCTCATCATCTGTAAAACCATACAGATGTGAGAATCAAACCTGGTAAATACATACCCTGGAGTAAGGACTGATTGGGAAATCGGTTTTCTTTTAACAGTACACAGTGAAACTGAAACATGAAAATGTTTCGTAAGGTTATCCGGGTAATCCTAGTAATGCCTCTTCCATTATCCAGATTCATAACTGTAACCGTATATTTCTTTGTCATCTCTCCAAATCCCTTCATATGTCTTTAGTCATTACCTTCTGTACACCCTCTTAGGCTAAATGGTTTTCTTCCTTCCCTACCGTTCGGCACCAGCTTATGGTTTGGAAGAGGTGTAGGGTTCCTAGGCACTCTAATGAGGTCTCACAAGGCATCAACCATGCCAATTTCAAATTTTACAAGTGCCGAGAAACCCTAATACGGATTCGTTGACTAGAGTTTAGGCGAAAAGTGAAACTAGTTAACATTTTAACTAAAGGAAAGAGGCTACAACCTTTGTAGATCCGGTTTTCCACTTCCTTAGCTCCACGTAGACGTCCTCTCGCTGTCCATATCGGATCCCGGACTCTAGCATCGGCTGCATCAGAGAAATGGACGGGCTAGGTCGTCGGCTTCGATGCCGAAGATGATCTACGTCGAGGCAACTCTAGATCGAGCTTCAACTTCACCAAGTCATGAAACTTGTGAAGAAAACACCCTATACTACTTGTCAAGAGGTAGAGGATGAAGAAATAGGAGGTGGGTTCACTTTAGAATTGGATTTCTCACTCTTTTACTCAAGATGCCATTAATGGAGGCAAGCTTTTCTTCTTGATGAAGATGAAGAAGAAGAAGAAGAAAGAATATGATGAGTAGTATTTAAAAAGGAAAATAATATCAATACTTATCATATCCTAACCTTGGTTAGGTGTAGAGAATAGATCATGGTTAGTTTGAATGGTTAGGGTTAAGCATGAAGACAAAATGGTTACATAGTCAAACCTTCATGAAGCTTCAACTACAAACAAAGAAAGCCACCATTTTCTCTTTTATCTTTTCCAAAATAAATAAATAAATAAATAAGTAAGGAAAAGAAAAACCCTAACCATTACATAACCATGGTTTAATCCTTACACATACTCAAGTAAACATGTATCATCAAACATGATACAATCAAGTGTACACAAAAATATATCACATATACAATGTGCACATCAAGTGAGAAAAACTTTTTAAAGTGAACCAATACTAGTTAATGCAAAGTAATATATCAAATATATAATTATACATTAAATCATTAAATCAACACTTGATTCAATGATCCGGTCATGTCGCACATAACCGACTAGTATCCAATGTATCGACTTATCGAATCAATCTTCGATTCGATAACTAGGTTATATCGCATACAACCAATCGAAACATTCATCGCGAGAATGAAATACGGTATCACATACACGCATTATTCTCGGTCCCGTACATATCTCATATGCGCTCCTATTTCGTTTCGCTTGAGCCAGGAAACCTCTGTGTAGGACTCTAAAGACTCGTCAATACGCCGGCAGCAGATGATGATCATATCAAGAACCCACAAGCCGCAAGCGGTCTGCTAAACGTAACGGCCACCCGGGTATTGAGCGATCAGAAGATCGACGAGCTAGCACGCTCACGCTCCTGTGAATCCAACCAGTAACACTTACCGTACAGTCCGGTATGTTCGTCTGATATGTCGCATATCAAGTCTAGGGGTGGTAAACGTCAGACCCCAATAACCGATAAGTCGTGCCGATGTGAGACTCATAACGGGTCGAGAAACTACTGGTAACACTTACCAGCAAAACTCTGATCAGCCCTGGCCAGGGACTTCCCTGTTACGGCCAATCGAGCACAGCGCAACATCAACCCCCAATACCGGGAGAGACGAAACCCCTCCTATCGCTCATTGCCTCCATGTGACTCGGGACTGTACCCTAAAACTACCGTTTTGCACGCCCTCATGGACGTGGTAAGGTGGAGATCAAAGCACAGTGGGAATCACACAAGACTCTATGACGATCTTGGGTCTACAGACTAACCTGCACAAGTGTCACCTGAGAACTGCCATCTGACGTGAGGTATAATACCATCTGGGAGTTCTCGGCGAGTCTGTCCAGTGTACCCAGTCTCCACTGAGCACCCGTATACCATCTCTGATGTCAAACACCAATGGATATGGGATCATCCATCGCCCATCTCATGGGTCGAGAAGCATATACGCTAGTCTACACTGGTATATCAATGCCCCGTCTCGATACACCCACGACTAGGGACCTTGAAGGATGTACCTATGGACTACCATGTCCCCACTAGTATGATCTGCATCATAGTCTAGGTAGTCAAGTACACATCCTAAGGGCTTTACCAACATGTAACTATAAGACGGTTTAAAGAGACAAGTGTACATGTTAAGATAAAGAGCAACCAGATAGCATACTATCATATCGAGCAAGAAAGTCATCTCTATATATGTCCAAGCATCCAATATAATATACATCATTTGTACAATACTGGCCTCTAGGGCATACATACAACTAACAATCTCCCACTTGCACTAGGGCCTGCTGCTGTAGTATCGCATACCGAGCATCCCGAAGAGTCTCTCAAACTGTATCTGGGGAATGGCCTTCATGAGTGGATCCGCCGTGTTGTTCTTCGTATCAACCCTCCTGACCTCGATCTCCCGGCGATCAACTATCTCCCGGCGATCAACTATCTCCCGGATCAGGTGATACCGCCTCAGAATATGCCTGGATCGCTGATGGGACCTGGGTTCCTTGGCCAAAGCCACCGCTCCATTGTTATCACAATACAAAGGTATTGGATGCCCAATGGATGAAACCACTCCAAGTTCAGTAATGAACTTCATGATCCAGACAGCCTCTTTAGCAGCATCGTTGGCAGCGATATATTCAGCCTCCATCGTCGAGTCTGCCACGGTTTTCTGCTTGGAACTCTTCCAGCTAACCGCCCCTCCGTAAAGGGTAAAGACAAATCCTGGCTGCGACTTAGAGTCGTCCTTATCACTCTGGAAGCTCGAATCGGTAAAGGACTCCACTTGGAGTTCTCCGTTACCATACACCAAGAGCATCTATTTAGTCTTTCGCAAGTACTTGAGAATGCTCTTCACAGCTGTCCAGTGACTCTCTCCAGGATCAGCTTGATACCTGCTCACTACACTTAGTGAGTATGCTACATCGGGTCTAGTACATAGCATCGCGTACATGATAGAGCCTACAGCCGAAGCATAGGGTATCCCTTGCATGCGAGCTCTCTCCAAATTAGTCTTGGGAGACATCCCTTTGGAGAGAGTGACTCCAGAGATCGTGGGCAAATTCCCACGCTTGGATTCTTCCATACTAAACCTCTTTAGTATGGTGTCAATGTACCTGGATTGGGACAATCCCAATATCCGTTTGGATCTATCTCTATAGATCCTAATTCCCAATATGCAGGAGGCATCACCAAGATCTTTCATTGAGAATCTTTGTGATAAGAAGAGCTTGACCGATTGCAGCATAGGAATATCATTTCCTATCAAGAGTATGTCGTCCACGTACAATACAAGGAAGACAACCTTACTCTCTGCTACCTTCTTGTAGATACAAGGTTCATCTGGGTTTTTGACGAAATCAAACTCTTTGATAACGACGTCAAAGCAGATGTTTCAACTCCGCGATACTTGCTTTAATCCATAAATGGATTTAAACAGCTTGCACACCTTCCCGCTGCTCCCACTGTTTACGAAGCCCTCTGGCTGAGTCATGTACACGCACTCTTCTAAATCACTGTTTAGAAAGGCGGTCTTAACATCCATTTGCCAGATTTCGTAATCATGATATGCAGCGATGGCAAGCATGATCCGGATGGATTTAAGCATAGCCACTGGAGAAAATGTTTCGTCATAATCCACACCTGGTCTTTGACGAAAACCCTTTGCAACAAGTCTAGCTTTGAAAGTCTCCACTTTCCCATCTACACCAAGTTTTTTCTTGAAGATCCACTTGCTCCCAATGGGTTTTACCCCTTCAGGAGCAACTTCCAAAGTCCACACTTTGTTGGTGTACATGGATTCCATCTCAGACCGCATTGCATCCAGCCATTTCACTAAGTCCCTACTCGTGATGGCCTGCTCGAAGCTAGTTGGGTCATCATCCTCCATGATGCAATCCTCGCTCCCACCATCCATGAGAAAACCGTAGTATCTCTCTGGTGGGCGAGGAACCCTACTAGATCGGCGGAGAGGCTGAGGTTCATTTGGAGCTACTGAATCTTCTGGTTCCACTAAATCTTCAGTTACGGTTTGTGTATCTGGAACCTCTTCCAGCTCTACCACTTTGCCACTAATTTCTTTTTCAAGGAATTCCTTTTCTAAAAAGGTGGCATGTTGAGCAACAAACACTTTTTGTTCCTCACTGTGGTAGAAAAAATACCTATATGAGTTCTTTGGATATCCCACAAACTTGCAAAGAACTGACCGTGCCTCGAGCTTGTCCGGATTTTATCTTTTGACATAGGCTGGACAACTCCATATCTTAACTCGTTTAAGATATGGCCTCTTCCCACTCCATATCTCATATGGTGTGGTAGGTACAGATTTAGTTGGAACTTGATTCAATAGGTATGCTGCTGTCTCCAGCGCATATCCCCAGAAGGAAATAGGTAACTCAGCTGTGCTCATCATAGAGCGCACCATATCTAATAGGGTGCGATTCCTCCGTTCTGATACACCGTTGTGCTGTGGTGTATATGGAGGAGTCAGCTGAGAGAGAATCCCATTCTCTTTTAGGAAGTCCAGGAATTCATTGCTCAAGTATTCACCTCCTCGATCAGATCGAAGGATTTTAATACTTTTTCCGGTTTGGTTTTCAACTTCTTGTTTATATTCTCTAAATTTCTCAAAAACTTCTGATTTGTATTTCATCAGGAACACATATCCGAATCTAGAGAGATCGTCAGTGAATGTAATGAAGTACGAAGAACCATCCCTGGCATGTGTAGACATGGGACCGCATACATCACTATGTATCAGTCCCAAGAGTTCGGTAACTCTTTCTCCGTGTCCCGTAAACGGAGTTTTGGTCATCTTGCCTTTGATACATGACTGGCAAGTGTCATAAGATGAAAATTCGAATGGTTTCAAATATCCATCCTGTAGGGTTCCTAGGCACCCTAGTGAGGTCTCCCGAGCCATCAACCATGGCAATTTCAAAAAATATGGTGCCTACAAACCCTAGTGTACGGATCTATAACTAGATGTCTAGGCGAAAAACGAACTAGCTAACAACTTAGCTAATGAGAATACGGAAATACAACCTTTGTAGATCCGGTGCTCCACCTCCATAGCTCCGCAACGAGGTCCTCTCCGCTGTCCAAATCGAATCTGGGCTCTAGGATCGGCTTCGTCGGAGAATGGGCAAGCTAGGTCGTCGATGTCCATGCCGAAGATGATCTACGTCGAAGCATCGATGAATCAAGCTCCACCTTCACCAAACCCTAAAATCTTGTGAAGGAAACACACTCTACTACTTGGCAAGAGGTAGAGGATGAAGAAATAGGAAGTGGGTTAACTTTAGAATTGGATTTCTCACTCATTTCCAACAATCACCATTGATGGACTTCAAGCTTCTTCACTTGAAGAATGAAGAAGAAGAAGGAAAATGATATGATGAGTTAAAAAGAATAAGAAAAGAAAATCAATTCTTATCATAATATAACCATGGTTATGTGTAGAGATTTAACTAGGGTTAATTCAAATGGTTAGGTTAAGCATGAGATAAGAATGGTGGACAAAGTCAAAGCTTCATGAAACTTCAACTTAAAACAAAAATAGCCACCATCCTTTTCTCTTGCCTTTTATTTTCCAAAAATCAATAAATAAATAAATAAATAAATAGATAAATAAAGGAAAAGAAACCCTAACCATTCTTTTAACCATGGTTTAAATCTTTGCACTTAACCAAGTAAACATGTATCATCAAACATGATACAATCAAATGCACAAAATCATATCGCATATGTAATGCGCATATCCGAGTGAGAAAATCCATCTTAAGTAAACCGATACTAGTTGATGCAAAGTAATATATCATATATATAAATATGCATTAAATCATTAAATCAACACTTGATTCAATGATCCGGTTATGTCGCACACAACCGACTAGTATACAATATATCGGCTTATCGAATCAACGCTTGAATCGATAACTAGGTTATATCGCATACAACCATTCGATATATTTATCGCGAGAATATAATACGGTATCACATACACGCATTATTCTCGGTCCCGCACATATCTCATATGCGCTCCTATTTCGTTTCGCTTGAACCAGGAAACCTCTGTGTAGGACTCTAAAGACTCGTCAATACGCCGGCAGCAGATGATGATCATATCAAACATCCACAAGCCGCAAGCGGTCTGCTAAACGTAACGGCCACCCGGGTATTGAGCGATCTGAAGATCGACGAGCAAGCCCGCTCACACTCCAGTGAATCCGACCAGTAACACTACCGTACAGTCCGGTCTGATCGTCTGATATGTTGCATATCTCGCCTAGGGGTGGTAAACGTCAGACCCCAGTAGCTCAATAAGTCGTGTCGATGTGAGGTCTATAACTGTTCGAGAAACTACTGGTAACACTTACCAGTAAATCTCAGCAACCCTGGCCAGGGATTTCCTGTTATAGCCAATCGAACACAGCGCAACATCAACCCCCATATACCGGGAGAGACGAATCCCCTCCTATCGCTCATTGCCTCCATGTGACTCGGGACTGTACCCAAAAACCATCGTTTTGCACGCCCTCTTGGACGTGGTAAGATGGAAATCAAAGCACAGTGGGAACCACATAAGACTCTATGACGATCTCGGGTCAACAGACTACTCTGTACCAGTGTCACCAGAGAACTGCCATCTGACGTGAGGTATAATACCATCTGGGAGTTCTCGGCGAGTCCGTCCAGTGTACCCAGTCTCTACTGAGCACCCGTATATCATCTCTGATGTCAAACACCGATGGATATGGGATCATCCATCGTCCATCTACATGGGTCGAGAAGGTACACGCTAGTCTACTCTGGTATATCGATGCCCCGTCTCGATACACCCACGACTAGGGACTTTGAAGGATGTACTTATAGACTACCATGTCCCCACTAGTATGATCCGCATCATAGTCCAGGTAGTCAAGTACAGATCCTAAGGGCTTTACCAACATGTAACAGAGAGACAATCAATATACACGTTAAGGTAAAGTTCAACCTGATAGCATACTATCATGTCGAGCAAGAAAGTCCTCCCTATATATGTCCCAGCATCCACTACAATATACATCCTATGTATAGTAATGGCCTCTAGGGCATACATATAACTAACACATCCTTATGCAACTTAGCTAGTCGTGTCGCATTGATGTGACCCAGTCTACAATGCCATAAGAAGGATTCGTTCAGTTCTGAACTCTTCCTCTTGTGTGTGTTCGTTATGCTCAGAACTGTTGATTGATTTAGAACATAAATGCCATTGCACAACGTGCCTGATCCAACCAACTTTTGGTTACGGAAAATGTTCATAACATTATCCTGTAATACAAAATTATATCCCTCTTTACTCAATAAAGAAACTGATATAATGTTGCATATCAGGTTCAGCGTGTAATAGCATTCGTTCAGAACCAATGTATTACCAGTTGGTAATGCAAGATGATATTCCCCGACAGTCTTAGCTACAACAATTGCACCATTTCCAACTCTAATGTCTTTATCACCTTCTCCAAGTTCTCTACCTTTCTTGAGCCCATGTAATTGATTACATATATGGGATCCTGACCCGGTATCTAATACCCAGGACGTAGGGCAGATGGAGAAACAGTTCTCTGTAATGAACACACCCGAAGAAAATGCATCAACATGTACTTTCTTCATTCGTGTGGCATGGGAATCCTGGTATTCCCCTATGTCCTGTTCATTCCTATAACTCTTATAAGAAAGAACGGAACCAACGTTCCCCAGCACAGTATAACATGCGGGTTCAGTCAATACATCCATATTATTATCTTGATTAGGGCATGAAATGGTCGCTACCTGGAGAGAGAGAGAAGAAAACACTTTAGCGTAAGCTCTTGCAAGATCAGATTGGTTATTATCTTATCTAATCAGGATGGCTCCCACTGGTTTTTATCAAATCTTCCTTCAAACCCTAAAAGGAAAGACTAGCCGGGATTAATTACACCCTACAACTTCGCCAATTTTTCAGCCAGGCCAGTGTCGGTACTTTGAGGGAGGTTCCCCGTGCTTTCGCACGGACCTAATTAAAGTAAACCCCGTTTTCCCAGAGGCGTAACCCCGTTGACACCTTTCTAGACACCTACTTGATCGGCTAATTGTAATGTGTAAAACTCTCCCAGGAGTAACTCTTACTCGCAGTGGGTATCGAGATCCAACTATCTCATAGAAAGTATGCAATCTCATTGCAAATTTCAACACTTGAAATTCCCGATAATGCTTTTGCCCCAAACAATCTATGACCTTAACAAGGTCAACAAACCATAGACCGTAAGTCAAGTTCAACCCGTCATTTCTTAATTGAATCAAACCCACCCGCACGACCCTTGACAAGGTCAACAAGGCCGTACGACTACTCTAATCCAATCTGCATCATATGCATAAACAGATAAATACTGGTCAGCTACCGCACACTGCGCCTTGACAAGGTCAACAAACGCAGCACAAATACTAAACATGACTTATCTGAAATGACGGAGGGCTACGACAGGTTTTTCTGAAAACCTATTGCGTAATGAACTTGATATCGTTGTAGAATCGAATGAAGTTTTGAAATGGAGTGATTTTGAGGCTTTTCTAGTTTTGCTAAAGGGGTCACTCCCGGTGAAGGGATCGTCGGCCCTTTCCTCGTCGAATGAGGTGCGGGATATATCATATATATCGCTGTGCAAAGCAAAACTCCAAAAACAATCAAAAGCAAACCGAGTGTGTAGCATGTGCCAGTTATTGCTAAAGGGGTCACTCCCGGTGAAGGGATCTCGGCCCTTTCCTCATCGAATAAGGTGCAGGGTATATCATATATACCGCTATGCAAAGCAAAACTGTAGCTACCCTTTTTGTTTAAAATTTGATTCTACAACATCTTTTAGGTTTCTTTTCTTTCATTAATCACATTAATGAAGTCCCATCATTTAAGTCACCTAAACATCACAGATAAATACGACGTACACTTATGCCATCCGCATTCGCCTCGATATCCCCTCGTGCACCGTTAGGTTAGGTAACTAACGACAGAGCAGGACAGGGCTAGTGCGGCTGCAAAACATAAGTAACGTCTATATAATATATCATATATACTATATACTGTATCCATCAGAACATCAAATGATCACATCACGGATATCGCAGCAGAAAATATCATATGAAATATTGGATATACTAGGACGTCCGTGTTTTTAATACGAGCCAGTATAAAACACGGATTCCACGGTCGTGATGAATAGCCAATCCCACACCCCTAGACCCCTACGAGAGCGGCAAGCAACCCTACCAATTCTAGGGTTAGGAGACCCGGACTCGACTCCTCGAGATGGTCTCCCACTGGACCCTAGAACCCGGTTACTTGTGCTCCCCTCCTTGGGTCTATCCTAATGCGGAAAAGTAAATAATATACAAAAGGTGACATCTTCCGCAACCTGGAAGTGCCCCAATAAAAGAATATTACATACAATTTTTTTTTACATGAATGAAAATGAAAAACACTCATCTCACATAAAAAAAACCCGGCTATTCAAACACGACGATCCAATATAACATATCCAGCAACACATAACATCACATGTCATCAACGTAAGTAAGTATGCATACACCGATTGTCGTCGACGTATAGCAACGACAATCGGCAATACCACCACATACTACACTTACGGTCACAGAAAAGAAAGTGTAAAACTACAACAGTTGGAATCCACCACCTCTTTAGACATCGCATGCCTAGTCAAATGAAATACTTAGACATCACATGCCTAACAATTATAAACCCCGCATTTTAGTCTCATTATCGAAAACTCATTTCAATATCAAGTGAAACTAAACCGCTAGATTTATAACATTCATTTAGTTATCTCATAACTGTTTGTGAATTCCAATTATTGTATCCCATTCCGGATAAATAGAAAATATTAAACTTTCCGATCGAACATTCGAACACCCAAGTTTTCCCGAAACCGTTCAACACATGAAACAAGTTCAAAGACATTCACTTCATGCCTCAGTACCAACGGTCCAGCCGTAGAAGGGTCAAGCCAACGCCTCACATGTGGCACGCCGTACTGCCCCAAACCCGAAGGTTCAAAGGGCAGTTCAAGACGGTCACATAATCGAGTTAAGGTTTGTTGTCTTCTAGAGGGACCATCGCGTTACTTGCACTACTCAGAACGTCCTTAAACCACAGAAAAATCCAACACTTGGAAATTTCCCGGCAGGGGAAAGATTGGGTATTTACATCCGGTCGAACTTTTTAACATATTCTAAAATTATCCGGAAAAACACATAGACAAAGTTTGATAATCCGATCGAATCTTCGATTCCCAATACAACCCCAGAATACTCAACTGTTGAGTGCATATTAAAAATTCCCAGAAAACTCAGCACCTGAAAACATGAATTACTGTGCAAATATTGGAAGCAGATCCCATCATTTGGCCGCGGAACCGCCGCAGAAGCCAGGCTTCTGCCGCGGTTCCGCCGCGCTTTAAACATATCAAGAGATAATTTTTGCACCGTAATTCTTAAAATTCCCTGCTGAATTTTTTAAGCATTTTTAATCTGGAAAAAACCCAGTTTTTGAAAAAAGTCCAGAGAGCATGAAAAATTAGGGTTTCGATGTTCGTTTGGATTTCAAACGTCGTCTAGACTTCGCCTAAGGCTCTAGCTAAGCTCTGATACCACTGTAGGGTTTCTAGGCACTCTAATGAGGTCTCACAAGGCATCAACCATGCCAATTTCAAATTTTACAAGTGCCGAGAAACCCTAATACGGATTCGTTGACTAGAGTTTAGGCGAAAAGTGAAACTAGTTAACATTTTAACTAAAGGAAAGAGGCTACAACCTTTGTAGATCCGGTTCTCCACTTCCTTAGCTCCACGTAGACGTCCTATCGCTGTCCATATCGGATCCCGGACTCTAGCATCGGCTTCATCGGAGAAATGGGCGGGCTAGGTCGTCGGCTTCGATGCCGAAGATGATCTACGTCGAGGCAACTCTAGATCGAGCTCCAACTTCACTAAGTCGTGAAACTTGTGAAGAAAACACCCTATACTACTTGGCAAGAGGTAGAGGATGAAGAAATAGGAGGTGGGTTCACTTTAGAATTGGATTTCTCACTCTTTTACTCAAGATGCCATTAATGGAGGCAAGCTTTTCTTCTTGATGAAGATGAAGAAGAAGAAGAAAGAATATGATGAGTAGTATTTAAAAAGGAAAATAATATCAATACTTATCATATCCTAACCTTGGTTAGGTGTAGAGAATAGATCATGGTTAGTTTGAATGGTTAGGGTTAAGTATGAAGACAAAATGGTTACATAGTCAAACCTTCATGAAGCTTCAACTACAAACAAAGAAAGCCACCATTTTCTCTTTTATCTTTTCCAAAATAAATAAATAAATAAGTAAAGAAAAGAAAAACCCTAACCATTACATAACCATGGTTTAATCCTTACACATACTCAAATAAACATGTATCATCAAACATGATACAATCAAGTGTACACAAAAATATATCACATATACAATGTGCACATCAAGTGAGAAAAACCTTTTAAAGTGAACCAATACTAGTTAATGCAAAGTAATATATCAAATATATAATTATACATTAAATCATTAAATCAACACTTGATTCAATGATCCGGTCATGTCGCACATAACCGACTAGTATCCAATGTATCGACTTATCGAATCAATCTTCGATTCGATAACTAGGTTATATCGCATACAACCAATCGAAACATTCATCGCGAGAATGAAATACGGTATCACATACACGCATTATTCTCGGTCCCGCACATATCTCATATGCGCTCCTATTTCGTTTCGCTTGAGCCAGAAAACCTCTGTGTAGGACTCTAAAGACTCGTCAATATGCCGGCAGCAGATGATCATATCAAGCACCCACAAGCCGCAAGCGGTCTGCTAAACGTAACGGCCACCCGGGTATTGAGCGATCAGAAGATCGACGAGCTAGCCCGCTCACACTCCTGTAAATCCAACCAGTAACACTTACCGTACAGTCCGGTCTGTTCGTCTGATATGTCGCATATCAAGTCTAGGGGTGGTAAACGTCAGACCCCAATAACCGATAAGTTGTGCCGATGTGAGGCTCATAACGGGTCGAGAAACTACTGGTAACACTTACCAGCAAAACTCTGATGAGCCCTGGCTAGGGACTTCCCTGTTACGGCCAATCGAGCACAGCGCAACATCAACCCCCAATACCGGGAGAGACGAAACCCCTCCTATCGCTCATTGCCTCCATGTGACTCGGGACTGTACCCAAAAACCACCGTTTTGCACGCCCTCATGGACGTGGTAAGGTGGAGATCAAAGCACAGTGGGAATCACATAAGACTCTATGACGATCTCGGGTCTACAGACTAACCTGCACAAGTGTCACCTGAGAACTGCCATCTGACGTGAGGTATAATACCATCTGGGAGTTCTCGGCGAGTCCGTCCAGTGTACCCAGTCTCCACTGAGCACCCGTATACCATCTCTGATGTCAAACACCAATGGATATGGGATCATCCATCGCCCATCTCATGGGTCGAGAAGCATATACGCTAGTCTACACTGGTATATCGATGCCCCATCTCGATACACCCACGACTAGGGACCTTGAAGGATGTACCTATGGACTACCATGTCCCCACTAGTATGATCTGCATCATAGTCCAGGTAGTCAAGTACACATCCTAAGGGCTTTACCAACATGTAACTATAAGACAGTTTAAAGAGACAAGTGTACATGTTAAGATAAAGAGCAACCAGATAGCATACTATCATATCGAGCAAGAAAGTCATCTCTATATATGTCCAAGCTGTTAGTGTATATGCCCTAGAGGCCATTACTGTATCATACTAGTTTGTATATTACTTAATGGAAGCTTGGGATATTCACCTTGTATATACAATCTTGCTCAAAATAGTAGTATGCTACTTGGTTTGTTTCTACTTACATGTGTACATGTGTTTATTTTAGTATATCACTTATGCACATTAGTGGAGCCCTTAGAATCTTTGCTCGATTACCAGCATTGTGATGGCTGTCACACTAGTGGGGCTGGGTAATCTATAAGCACATCCTTATGCAGGTCCCTGGTCGCAGGACTATCGAGACAGGGCATCGATACTCCGGAGTAGACTAGCGCATGCGCTTCTCATCCCAGTATGGGAGACGGTCTGTCCTACAGCCGTCGGTACGTCGTACTTGAGATAGTATGCGGGTGCTCGTTGGGTTACGAGTACACTGGACAGGACTCGTCGGGAACTGACTAGTTGGTATTATGCCTATCGTCAGTTATCAGTTCCCAGGTGACATGAGTACAGCTTAGTCCGCTGACTTGACACTGTCACTTCGCCTCGAGTGTGTTCCCACTGTACTTTGATTACTACCCTACCACGGCTTAAAGGAGTCGTGCAAACAGGTGGTAGTTGGGTGCAGTCCCGAAGCACTTGGAGGCAGTGACGGTTAGACAGGATTCGTCTCTCCCGGTATTGGGGGTTGACATCGCGCTGTGTCTAGGAGAGCCATTACACGAGTAGTCCCTGGCCAGGGCAAACGAGATATACTGGTAGGCTTCCAGTGTTATCTCAGGGTGTTTTGGGCTTCGCTCCGGCACGACTTGTACCGCTATTGGGGGACTGACATTTACCGCCCCCTAGGCCCGCCATGCGATGTATCAGACGAACAGACCGGACTGTACGGAGAATGTCGCATTCAGGCTCAGTAGGAGTTCAGATGGGTTTCGCCTCGTCGGTCTTCTTATCGGCATTACCTGGGGACCGTTACGCACAGCTAGTGCCGCTTGCGGTCTGTGGTTAAACCCACTGCCAGCGTAGTGTCGAGTCTTTAGAGTCCCACACAGAAAGCTTTTCGCCTTTAGGCAAAAGAGTAGAGGTCGCATGGTTTTGCGACAGGTCGCATGGTTTTGCGACAGGGTTCGGTCACATCCGTGCACTTGTGCACGTACAGTGTCCGGACAGTTTACACTAGCGGGCTTTGGTTTAAGCCAGATCGTAGTGTACGTATTGGGATTGGATTTATCCAGTTTGTATTCGTGTTCCTCGGAACGCGGATGCGGGTGTGTATGCACAGTTGACGGAGAGACAGAGGCAGAGGATTCTCATTAGGGTTGTTGACCGTTGACAGTTGACCATTGACTTTTTGCTCAACCCTAATGAGAATCTGATATGTGATTAACAATTATATTAATTAAGTATTGTGGTGACATGGTTGTTGAGGGATTGACTTTGTTGACTTGTTGACTTTTGTTGACTTTGTTGACCGGTTGACTAGGATTGACTAGTTGACCATCATGATGACTATGGCTATCATTTCATGGCAAAGACTTTTTACTTGCTTGTTTCTTTTGTGAGAAATGAGTGCATGAAATGATTTAGCCATTTTGACTTGAACCATTTTACACAATACTTGATTATTATTTTTGTGATGATGGTTATGGATTATGAGAGGATGAAAGACAAAAGAGAGGCTCATTCTCACTTGACCTTTCTCTCTCCTTTGTTTTTGAGCTCTCTTCCTCTTGCTCTCATCATCTTCCTCTTGCTCTCTCCTCTTGACTCTATGGTTCACTTGTCTCATGAGTTGAGAACCAAGAACCATAGATAAAATCCCATACAAACTCTTCTCTACTCACTCTAGTTCATAAGGTTTAGCAAACCGAGTGAACTAGTTTCTTCAAAGATCGAAGAAGGAGCCAAAAGGTTGAAGCTTTCAGGTGGATCTATCTTCGGCGTAAGGAGACGACGGGAAGAAGCCGATCCGGACCACCATCGGAGTTTGAAGACGAAGGAGTTCAAGACTAGCAAGGTATAAACCCCCTAACCGAGTAGTTAACGACTCCTAGTTAAGATGTTAGTTAGATGTTTAACAAAGATCCGGGTTTTAGGTCCATGTTACCACCTCTATAAAAATCATTTTTTTATCAAATTCCGCATGCCCGAAAGTACCGGGAGAGGTAGCATGGACTTACACAAGCATCCAATATAATATACATCATCTGTACAATACTGACCTCTAGGGCATACATACAACTAACAAGAGGACTATCCAATAAGCATAATGGGTGTACTGTCCTAATCCTAGGAGCACTCGCAATGCGAGAGAAGGTGAAGATAAAAGACAACCGAATAAACCTTATTCCTATTTCTCCTGAACCAGAATCCATCCTCGAACTGGAACAAGTTCCTTTCGAGTTCGTATATAACCATACGATGGAGTATCCAAATAACTGTGGATCTTCGTAGTGATACGGAGTGTTCTGGAGAAATTCAAAGGTGAAGTAGGAGTGGTGATAAAGTACTTGGTTTGGTCGTGAATAGCAGTCACAATTTACTTTGCCCTCTTACTAATCCCTTTATTTGTCTTAACTTATTACCTTCTGTACACCATCATTAGGCTAATTGGTTTTCCTCATTCCCTACCGTTCGGCACCTGCCTATGGTTTGGAAGAAGACTATCCAGTTAGCGTAATAGGTGTACTGTCCTAATCCAAAGAGCACTCGCAACCTGAGAGAAGGTAAAAGGAAAAGACAACTGAATAGTCATATTCGTTTTCTCCAGAACCGGAAACCATCCTCGAATCTGGAACAAGTTCCTTCGAGTTCGTATATAACCATACGATGGTTTTATCCAATGGAAGTGGACGTTCGTAGTAATACGGGTGTTCTAGAGAAAAGGGTAAAAGTAGGAGTGGCAATGAGGTATGCAACTTTGACAATCCAAAAGCCAGTGTTTTAAGAAGGTTCGGTTAATTTTGGTCACTGAGTTATAGTCAAGGGTCGGGCCATGGTCGCTGCCAAAGAGAGAGAAAAAAGAAACACTTAGCGTGCACTCTAACCTAGATCAGAATGGTTATCAATTTATCTAATCAGGAAACCTCCCACTGTATCCTCAAATTCTCCTCCAAACCTGAAAGAAGAATTAGTGGGGATCACCCGAGGAGTAAACCTACTCATCAGTGGGAATCGGGATCCAACTATCATCGCATGATAACGTGACGGAATCCACTCACGTTATCACACTCCAGAAGGTATGCGCATGCCTGGCAAGTTTCAGTTTCTTTAGAAACTCCCGATGTGATTTTTACCCCTAGGACCCAAGTGACCTTGACGAATAATCAACAAATCAAAAGGTCCTAGTCAAGTTCAACCCGTCATTATCTTGATTACGTTAAACCCACCCGCACGACCCTTGACGGATAATCAACAAAGTCGTACGACCGTCCTAACCAATCCACATATCCATTCGACAGAAAGCATTACAGAGCTACCGCACACTACGCCTCGGCGAATAGCAACGACAAACGTAGCGCGATTACTAAGCAATACTAATCTGAAATGACGGAGGGCTGCGTCTAGTTTTTGGCGAAAAACTTTTAACGTCATGAACTTGATATCATTGAAGGAACCGGATGACCTTTTATAAAAATATAGTGACGAAAACCTTTGCTAAAGAGATCACTCTTGGTGAAGGGATCTCGGCTCTTTCCCCGTAGAATGAGGTGCAGGATATTCCAACTGAATACCATGATGCAAAGCAAAAGGCAATCGGTTATAGTGAAGTTATTACCCTGACACAAACTTCTGTCCAAGGGGTCACTCCCGGTGAAGGGATCTCGGCCCTTGCCTCGTCGACTGAGGTGCTGGATATTCATAACCGAATAACACTGTGTAAAACAAAAGAGAACGTCCTTACAATAACAGCTTTTTTGAAAAATGTTCCAACAATATCAAACAGGTTTGTTTAGCTTGCATTGATCCGAATCAATGCAGTCCCATCAATTGATCACACCAATAAAGAATGAAAATACGATGTACGTATATTCCACCCGCATTCGCCACTGGGTCCCGTCACCACCCGTTAGGTTACTTAACTAACGACAGAGCGGGGACTGGACTAGCGCGGGTGCAAAACATATACAACATCTACTAGTATATATATCAATATATAATAATCACTCAAGGCGTGATAAAATGCAATATTACAGAAATGTAATAAGCATCACAGAACAATACAGATATCTGGGATCCCCGGGTTTCATAGAGCCGCTACTAAAACCCGACGTTCCCCTGGTCGTGTGGATAGCCTGTGCAATGAAATCCTAGACCCCTACGGGTGCGGCAAGTTACCCTCCAAAACCTGAAGCGAGGCAGCCCCCTTCAACAACGTGAATGGACCACCCAGCACTTCACAGAATCTGGTAACTTGAGCACCCCTTCTTGGGTCAACCTGTACCCCCTACGAGTGCGGCGAATAGCCCGCCAATTCTAGAGTGAAGCCCCCTCCGTCTCAACGCCATGAGATGCGGGCCCGTTGCCTTCTAGAACCCGGCCATCCGTGCACCCCACCGTGGGGTAATCCTAGTACAGAAAGTAAAATATATAACGGGTACATCGACCTCATCCCGGTCGTGCCCCAAAAGAATAATATACAAACAGGCAGTGACGGCAGTCCACATGTCGGACGCTCGCCCCGCAATATCAAATGTATATAAAAATACCAAAACTGTACTAACATTGCATCCAGGCTATCCACCACAACAAATCCGCAACATCACAGCACAACACAGAACATCAACGTGAATGGTAGCAATTAGACAGGATTTACCGATCAAATGACATTCACGGTCGCAGATATAATGTAAATACTGTGAACTAACATGTTTAAAATTTTCGAACGACTAAATTTCCCGAAGCGGGCCCCAACCACAACAGTAGCACTCAAAATAAATCTGGGCCCAAACAGAATATACCAAAAACCCCATTTTCAAGTCAGAGACCTACTGTAGAAATTTGGCGCACAGAAGTGAGAGAATGGCGGCGGAACCGCGGCCAAAGCATGGTTAAGGCCGCGGTTCCACGGCTAAACAGTGTTAGAATGCTACCAAATTTTCACAGAACTCTTAAAATTCCCTGCACGTATTTCTGCAGCACACCAAATAATTTTTTGACAACAAAACAGAATCGACAGAAACTGATGCTTTTGAAATTGTGATTTTTGGAAATTTCGTTCGATCGAGTTCTAAACATGTTAGAGCAAGCTAGAAAAGGTTAATGGCGTGGCTCTGATACCATGTAAGTCTACGGTAGCGCCCCGGCCGTCTTTCCAAGGCCAAAATGCGGAAACAAAAACTTTTCTTTAACTAGAAACCGGCGCTACCGCGGACTATAAAACCCGGATCGGACCATTAACCTACTACTAGCTAACTAGAGAAAGTGTAGAGAGCTATACCGAGCGATCCGTGTCCTTCGGTCTTCGGCCACCATCCCGATCTCCTCGCGGAATCTCCGGTCTCGATCTCCTCGTCGGAAAGGGCACCACATCACCGAGTCTTTTACGGGCTCCCGCCTCTGAACCGAGACAACTCGAACACGAAGTTGGCAAGCCGACGTGTTCAAGATTGCTGTAGACTGAGTGTAGAATGCTATGTCTCGAGGGGTTATTTGAAGTTGCCTTTTGGATGGAGGAATGAACTATGGAGATGAACTAGAATTTTTGTTGCAAGCAAAAATGAGATCAACATTTTTCCCCCACCCCAAAAATTTTGGACAGCCCCACAAGTAGTGGCCGGCCCTTGAGAGAAAAATGAAGAGGAGAGAGAGATGGTATCTCCAAATGTGTGATGATAATGAGAAATATATGTCACACCAAAGACTTTTCAATCCCATCACAATCCTATCTCAAAAAGCAAGTAATGATGCACAAAATAATCATAACATGCTAGAACCATCATGAAGCAACCATGTGCCACAAAAAGCCTCTCCATAACAAATTGCACATTTGCAAAAAGAACCCCCTCCATCAAAGGAATTTCAGCCAAGAAAGAATAAAGAAAAATGGCCGAAACGGAATGCAAACTGGCAACTTCAAAAAGTGATCCGGTAATAAATTACAGGAAAACCCCGCGACTGTATATACATACCCGCATTTGTATTCCGACCGAATACAAATGTAATGAGACAAAATCTACACTGTATAATACTAGGATCCGGCTTAACCAAAACCCGCTAGTATTATCCGTCCGAACCATAACACGTGTATAAGTGCACGCGTACGTTCGAACCCTACCATAAACCCATACGGCCTCTACAGCGTTTCGCCCGAAACTTGAGAAACTGTCTGTGGGGGACTCTAAAGACTCGTCAATACTTTGGCTGTGGATTTAACCACTAGCACGTCAGAGGCATTAGCCGTATGTAACGGGCTACCAGGTATTGACCAAAAGGGAGGTCGATGAGCGAACTCATCCTGACACCCTACTGAGCCTGTCAGTGACAATATCCGTACAGTCCGGTCCGTTCATCTATGAGCATCGCATGTCGGGCCTAGGGGGTTGGTAAAAGTCAGACCCCCAAAAGCGGTACAAGTCGTATCGGAGTGTAGCCCAGAACACCCTGAGATACTACTAGAATACCTACCAGTAAATCTCATGGCTTGGCCAAGGACTTCGTGTAATGGCTCTCCTAGACACAGCGCGACCTCACCCCCAATACCGGGAGAGAGGAACCCCTGCAGATCCGCTCACTGCCTCCATGTGGCTCGGGACTGTACCCAACTAAAACCTGTTTGCACGACTCCATTGAGCCGTGGTAGGGTAGTAATCAAAGTACAGTGGGAACTCACACGAGACAAATGACGATCTCAGGTCGATGAACTAACCTGTACACATGTCACCAGGGAACTGCTATCTGACGTCAGGGACAAAACCAACTAGCATGTTCCCGGCGAGTCCTGTCCGGTGTACTCTGTAAGTCGATGTACAACACCCTACGACTTGCGGGGAGGCGGAAATATGAAAAACGATCTTGTTCTTTGCTATAACATCGACTAACCGCAAGAATCGGTGCTAAACGATAACTAACAATAAACATAGGAGTTCTAAACTATTATGTGAAGTGATTATACCTAATGAACCGTATCCTTCATCTTTTCGTTCTCCACCTCCTCCTCGGCCTTCTCCAAGTAGTAGACGATCCACCCGAGAGCTATACTTCAAGCTTCACCTCAAACTAGAGGTAACTAGGTTTCTTAAAGTGCTAATCTAAGTAACCTAGGTGATATAGAGTTGGATTATGGAGTGATAAGTCTAATTTAATCCTTGATCTCAACACATGAGAGGGGAGGATTAGGGTTTGAAGAGAGAGGGCTTGAGGAGAGAGAAGGTGAGCATGAGAATGAGAATGAGATAATGATCTATCATGATATATATGAAGCATTATCATTTATCCAATAAATGGAAAATAGGATTTAACAACCATGCTTCATAAATACAAATGGGTGATTCATCTCCATGAGTCATTAAGCATTTATGATGCATTAATGACATGGATGAATCACACAAATGACTCACTAATCTCATTTAATGCATATGCCACCTAAACCCCCAAGTCACCAACCTTCTAGAAGCTTCTCGTGAAATTACGAGAAAGCCCCTCCTATCCGTGAAAATACGGAAAAACTTTAGACTGTATAAATCCAATATCCCGATACTAGAATCTGGCTTAAGCCAAAGCCGACTAGTAAAAACTGTTCGAAAAGTCGTACGTGCGTAAACACACGTATGCGTCCGAACCCTTGTCGTAAAACCATACGACCTCTATATCGTTTCGCCTGGAGCAGGGAAACTCTCTGTGTGGGACTCTAATGACTCGACTACTACGCTGGCAGTGGGTTTAACCACAGACCGCAAGCGGCACTAGCTGTACGTAACGGTCCCCAGGTAGATGTCTATAAGAAGGCCGATGAGGAAACCCATCCGAACTCCTACTGAGCCTGATGTGACAATCTCCGTACAGTCCGGTCTGTTCGTCTAAGACTATCGCATATCGGGCCTAGGGTGGCGGCAAGCGTCAGTCCCCTAATAGCGGTATAAGTCATGTCGGAGCGAAGCCCATTACACCCTGAGAAACTACTGGAACCTACCAGTAAATCTCACTTGCCCTGGCCAGGGACTTTGCGTAATGGCTCTCTGACACAGCGCGATATCAACTCCCAATACCGGGAAAGACGAATCCTGTCTAACCGCCACTGCCTCCAAGTGCTCGGGATTGCACCCAACTGCTACCTGTTTGCACGACTCCTTTGAGCCGTGGTAGGGTAGCAATCTAAGAACAGTGGGACACACTCGAGGCGAAGTAGCAGTGTCAAGTCTGCGGACTATGCTGTACTCATGTCACCTGGGAACTGTTAACTGACGACTGGTATAAAACCAACCAACAGTTCCCTGCGAGTCCTGTCCGGTGTACCCGTAACCCAACGAGCACCTATATACTATCTCCGGTACGACGTACTGACGGCTGTAGGACAGACCATCTCTCCAACTGGGATGAGAAGCGTACACACTAGTCTACTCCGGAGTATCGATGCCCTGTCTCGATAATCCTACGACTAGGGACCTGAAAAAGGATGTGCTTGTAGACTACCCAGCCCCCACTAGTGTGACTGCCATCACAACGCTGGTAGTCAAGCAAGATCCTAAGAGCTCTATCAATACGTATACTCACATATTAAGATAGAAAAACCAAGTAGCATACTATCATGTTTAGCAAGACTGTTATATACATGTGAATATCCCAAGCTTCCATTAAGTAATATACAAACTAGTATGATACATCAATGGCCCCTAGGGCATATACACTAACAATCTCCCACTTGCACTAGGGCCATGTACTGGCGTATCGAAGACCGATGATCTCGAGTAGCCTCTCGAACTGAATCTGAGGTAGGGCCTTTGTGAATGGATCAGCAACGTTCTCTTCAGTAGCAACTCTCCGAACCTCGATCTCCCAACGATCAATGATCTCCCTGATCAGGTGATACCGCCTTAAGATGTGTCTGGACTTCTGATGGGACCTTGGTTCCTTCGCTAAAGCTATAGCTACGTTGTTGTCGCAATACAGAGGTATTGGATCAACTATGGTAGGAACCACCTGAAGTTCTGTTAGGAACTTCTTCATCCAGACTGCTTCTTTAGCGGCATCGCAAGCAGCAATATACTCCACTTCCATCGTCGAGTCAGCAACGGTGTCCTGCTTGGAACTCTTCCAGCACACCGCCCCTTCATTGAGGGTAAAGACATAACCCGACATGGACTTGGAATCGTCCTTATCACTCTGGAAGCCGGAATCAGCAAAGGCCTCTAACTTGAGGTCTTTTCCACCGTAAACCAAGAACATCTCCTTAGTCCTTCTCAGGTACTTGAGAATGTTCTTCACTGCTATCCAGTGATTCTCCCCTGAGTCTGACTGATACCGGCTTACCACGCTGAGTGCGTAAGCTACATCTGGTCTGGTGCACAACATCGCATACATTATAGAGCCTGCCGCAGAAGCGTAGGGTATAATACACATGCGATCCCTTTCCAAATCAATCTTGGGAGACATCTTTTTGGATAGGGTGATTCCGTGACAAGCCGGTAGATTACCGCGCTTAGAATCTTCCATACTGAATCTTTTCAGTATAGTGTTGATATACCTGGACTGCGAAAGTCCCAACATCCTCTTGGGTCTATCACGATAGATCCGGATCCCCAGAATGCAAGAGGCATCACCCAGGTCTTTCATGGAGAACCTGTGTGACAAGAATCCTTTGACAGATTGTAGCATAGGAATGTCATTTCCTATCAATAGAATGTCATCCACGTACAAGACGAGGAATACGACACTTCTGGCTACAACTTTACTATATATACATGGTTCATCTGGATTTTTGATAAAGTCATATTCTTTGACCGTTTCATCAAAACAGATGTTCCAACTCCGCGATGCTTGCTTCAGTCCATAAATGGATTTAAGCAACTTGCATACTTTCCCGCTGCTCCCACTCTGATTGAAACCCTCTGGCTGATCCATATAGACGCATTCTTCTAAATTACCATTCAGAAAAGTCGTCTTTAAGTCCATCTGCCAGATTTCATAATCATGGAAGGCAGCAATTGTAAGAAGGATACGAATAGATTTGAGCATAGCCACTGGAGAAAAGGTTTCGTCATAGTCCAAACCAGGTCTTTGACGAAAATCCTTTGCAACAAGTCTAGCCTTATAGGTTTCCACCTGCCCATCTACACCAATCTTTTTCTTGAAGATCCATTTGCATCATATGGGTTTTACCCCACCTGGAGCAAAGTCCAAAGTCCATACTTTGTTGGTGTACATGGACTCTAATTCGTTTCGCATTGCATCTAGCCATCGTACCGAGTCACTGCTCTGGATGGCCTGCTGGAAGCTAGTAGTTCATCATCATCAATGATGCAATCCTCTTCATCCCCATCTATGAGAAAACCGTAGTATCTCTCAGGCGGATGAGACGGCCTACTACTTCGGCGGAGGGGTGCGGGAATGTCCTGTTCTTCTTGAACTACTGGTTCTACCAAACTTTCAGTAGTAGTTTGTAGTTCTGGAATTTCTTCCAGTTCTATTTCGCTCCCACTTGTTTCCTTTTCTAAAAACTGATGTTTTAGAAAATGGGCATTACGAGAAACAAAAACCTTTTGTTCCTCTGCGTAATAGAATTGATATCCCCTGGAGTTCTTTGGATATCCCACAAACAGACATTTCACTGATCATGCCTCGAGCTTGTCCACATGCTGCTTTTTAACAAAAGCTGGACATCCCCATATCTTTACATACTGAAGATGGGGTTTCTTCCCACTCCACATCTGATATGGCGTGGTAGGCACAGTCTTGGTAGGAACCATGTTCAAAAGATATGCCGCTGATTCTAGCGCATAACCCCAGAAAGATCGCGGTAACTCAGCATTACTCATCATGGATCGTACCATATCCAATAGGGTTCGATTCCGTCTCTCCGATACACCATTATGCTGTGGAGTGTATGGAGGAGTAAGCTGAGAGAGAATTCCTTTCTCTTTTAGGTAACCTAGGAACTCGGCACTTAAGTATTCACCACCTCGATCAGATCTTAGTGTCTTAATACTTTTGCCGGTTTGATTTTCTACTTCATTCTTATACTCCTGGAATTTTTCAAAAGCCTCGGATTTATGTTTCATCAGATAAATGAATCTGTACCTTGAATAATCATCCGTAAAAGTAATGAAATAGGAAAAACCACCTCTTGCATGTGTAGACATTGGACCGCATACATCGCTGTGTACGAGTCCTAAGAGCTCACTCGCTCTTACTCCATGTCCAGTGAATGGAGTCTTTGTCATCTTTCCTTTGAGACATGATTCACAAGTGGCATAAGTTTGATATTCGAACGAATCCAAATATCCTTCTCTATGTAACTTAGTTAACCTTGTCTCATTGATGTGACCTAGTCTACAATGCCATAAGAAAGCCTTATTTAATTCTGGAGACTTTCTTTTTAGTGTGTTCTGGACATTGAAAATCTGGAATTGGTTTAAGACATATATGCCGTTATCCAGTGTACCGGACCCAATCAAACTTTGATTAAGGTGGATGTTAACAACATCGCTTACAAACGTGAAATCATAACCTTTATTTGATAACAAGGAAACTGATATGATATTACACGTTAAACTAGGTACACAAAAACAGTTATGTAAAACCAAAATATGTCCACTCGTCAATCCCAGGTGATAATCCCCGACGGACACAGCTCCCAAGCTAGCTCCGTTAGCAACCTTGAGGATCATATCACCTTCCTTCAACACTCTACGGTTTCTCAGTGCCTGCAATGAATTGTATAAATGAGATCCTGATCCGGTATCCAATACCCAGGAAGTAGAGTTGATTGACAGACAATTCTCAATTACAAACACACCTGAAGTCGAAGCCACAGCTTGCTTCGGTCCCTGGTTCTGGGCGTTCCACGCCTTACAATCTTTCTTCCAGTGCCCTTTCCTATGACAATGGAAGCACTCATCCTGGGCCACTACTGACACCGCAAACTTTTTCTTTCCCTTCGCTCCCACCTTACTAACACCTCCTCTAGGTATGGTGGCGGCCTTCTTCTTCCTTCCTTTAGCCCTAGCCTTGGACCTGGAAGAAGAAGCACCGCTAACAAACATAGCGGGTGTTTCCCTTGCCTTCTGCAAGGTGCCCTCTGCACTCCTCAACATGTTAAGGAGTTCCGGAAGTTCAACTTCTTTTCTTTGAATGTTGAAGTTCAGAATAAACTGGGCGTAGGTGGAAGGAAGGGACTGGAGAATAAGGTCTGTATAGAGCTCATTATCCAAAGTCGTCCCAAGGTCTGCGAGCTCTTCTATATAGCCTATCATCTTTAGGACATGTTCTCCTACCGATGATCCGACGGCCAACCTCGCTCGAAACAAGTTCTTTGAGGTCTCGTATCTTGCTATACGAGATTGCTCTCCATAAAGTTCCTTTGTATGGAGAAATATGGCATCTAGTTCCATATCCTCGTGCCTCCTCTGATGTTCATTATTCATCGAGGCAAGCACGATGCACTTGGCCTTCGCGCAATCATACTCCCAGGTTTTGCGGATTTCCTTATCCGCATTACTGGATTTGGGACCTGGGACTGCAGGTGCCTTAGCGGTGAGGACGTACCCCAATTTGTCATAGGTCAAAGCCATTTTGACATTCCGCAGCCAATCTTTATAGTTTGGCCATGTCAGTATATTTTTTCTCTAAAAGTAACTTAAGTCCAGTCATTTTCAGGGTCGCTACAATTAGGAGAGAGAGAAGAAAACACTTTAGCATGATACTCTTGCAAGTTTAGAGTGGTTTTTAGTTTATCTAAACTGGATGGCTCCCACTGTTTTTCGAATCCCTCCTCAAACCAAAAAGGAAGAACTAGCCAGGACTATTCTCACCGTACAATACTTGCTTAACCGTTCAGCCAAGCCAGTGTCGATACTTCGAGGGAGGTTTTCCAACGCTTTCGCGAAGTTCCTTAATTAAATAACCTCTTTTCTCTGGGGGCGTAGCCCCGCTGACACCTTTCTTGACACCTACTTGGTTTATAGCATTGATCGTTAAGTGATGATTATCCTGATATGTAGCATATACTCACAGTAGGATCGGGATCCAAATATCATCGTCTGATAATGCTGATGGAATCCTACCAACATTCATCAAACTCCAAATAGTATGCATCTCTTTGCAAATTTCAGTTTCTTTAGAAATTCCCGATATAAATTTTTGCCCCGTGCTCTTATGACCTTGGCTTTAGGTCAAAATGTCATAAGTCACATGTCAAGTTCTACCCATCATTATCTTGTTAATTTGAACCCATCCGTATATATCCTTGACGTTCGGCCAAAATGATAATACGACTGTCCCAAACTAACTCATCTATCTATGCAACAAATGAATACCCAGCAGCTACCAAGCACTATGCCTTGGCGTTAGGTCAAAATACATAGCTTGAATACTACTGAATACTCAAATGAAATGACGGAGGGCTACGAATGGTTTTGGCGAAACCGTGAACGTAGTGAACTTGATATAACCGAAGGAACCTGATAGCTTTTAAAAGGAGTGGTTAAAGCTCCGCAATTAAAAATATCATCTGTTTAAAAATAACCGAGTGGTTTCTTTTAAATTGTTCCAACGATTAAACTTTTGGTTTATTTTCTTTGCATTAATAATAATGCGTCCCATCATTAACCTATCATTGCAGAAAACAACGAAAATACAACGTCCTCTTATGCCATCCGCATTCGCCTCTGGGTCCCTTCATCACCCGTTAGGTTACTTAACTAACGACAGAGCGGGGGCTGGGCTAGCGCGGGTGTAAAACATAAGTGACGTCTAAATAGCTATCATATATAGATATTGTACATTCGTCTAACGCGATAATAGGCATTCTAGATCTCAGATGAACATTATTGGATATACAAGCAATCCGTGTTTGTTTTGAGCCTGCAACAAAAGACGGATTACACAGTTGTGATGAATAGCCATTACCCCACCCTAGACTCCTACGGGTATGGCAAACTACCCGCCAAGTACCCGAAGTGAAGCGGTCTCCCTCAACAAAGTGAGTAAGCCACTAAACACTTCAAAGTACCCGGTAGTTTGTGCACCCCACCTTAGGTCTGTCCTAGGAGCAAAAAACAGTAAAATGAAATAATACAACGGTGGCTACAACCGCAACCTGGATGTTCCCAGCAAAATAATATTACAACATATTACATTTACATTGAATGAATTAAATAATAACCCATTACAAAACCCCGGCTAATCATCACAACAGTCCAATACAGTTCATAATCACAAACAGTTAAAACCATTACAGAAATGTGCAACCCCCTGCCAACCGACATACTAGCAGTTAGGGGAGGTTTACGAACACATTATACAAACACAGATATAATCAAATTAGCAAACATCGTATAATTTCGATCGAGCAAACATATCAGATTCTACTCCCAAAACTTCTCTGTGCACCTGAGACCTGAGCAGAAAATAAACATTCCAGAAAATACAAAAATATCACAAAAGAATAACTGGAGCAAACTGGGTCGAATCGGCCCCAACTCGGCCGCGGATCCGCGGCGGATCGGTGGGATCGGCCGCGGTTCCGCGGTCGTATGGCCGATTCACAAACCCATTTTTCTCCAGTGTTCTTATAATTCTCTATAGGTTATTCTGCAGCAACCTGAAAAATTTTTAGAGCCCGTTTTAAATTTGACAGAAACTATGTGATATCGATGTGTTTTCCGGTTTGTTTTGCGATCGAAATTCATACGACTTTGCTAATGAGTTAATTATTGTTTAGCGAGACTCTGATACCACTGTAAGTCGATGTACAACACCCCATGACTTGCGGTGAGGCGGAAATATGAAAAACGATCTTGTTCTTTGTTATAACATCGACTAACCGCAAGAATCGGTGCTAAACGATAACTAACAATAAACATAGGAGTTCTAAACTACTATGTGAAGTGATTAAACCTAATGAACCGTATCCTTCGTCTTTTCGTTCTCCACCTCCTCCTCGGCCTTCTCCAAGTAGTAGACGATCCACCCGAGAGCTATACTTCAAGCTTCACCTCAAACTAGAGGTAACTAGGTTTCTTAAAGTGCTAATCTAAGTAACCTAGGTGATATAGAGTTGGATTATGGAGTGATAAGTCTAATTTAATCCTTGATCTCAACACATGAGAGGGGAGGATTAGGGTTTGAAGAGAGAGGGCTTGAGGAGAGAGAAGGTGAGCATGAGAATGAGAATGAGATAATGATCTATCATGATATATATGAAGCATTATCATTTATCCAATAAATAGAAAATAGGATTTAACAACCATGCTTCATAAATACAAATGGGTGATTCATCTCCATGAGTCATTAAGCATTTATGATGCATTAATGATATGGATGAATCACACAAATGACTCACTAATCTCATTTAATGCATATGCCACCTAAACCCCCAAGTCACCAACCTTCTAGAAGCTTCTCGTGAAATTACGAGAAAGCCCCTCCTATCCGTGAAAACACGGAAAAACTTTAGACTGTATAAATCCAATATCCCGATACTAGAATCTGGCTTAAACCAAAGCCGACTAGTAAAAACTGTCCGAAAAGTCGTACGTACGTAAACACACGTATGCGTCCGAACCCTTGTCGTAAAACCATACGACCTCTATATCGTTTCGCCTGGAGCAGGGAAACTCTCTGTGTGGGACTCTAATGACTTGACTACTACGCTGGCAGTGGGTTTAACCACAGACCGCAAGCGGCACTAGCTGTACGTAACGGTCCCCAGGTAGATGTCGATAAGAAGGCCGATGAGGAAACCCATCCGAACTCCTACTGAGCCTGATGTGACAATCTCTGTACAGTCCGGTCTGTTCATCTAAGACTATCGCATATCAGGCCTAGGGTGGCGGCAAGCGTCAGTCCCCTAATAGCGGTATAAGTCATGTCGGAGCGAAGCCCATTACACCCTGAGAAACTACTGGAACCTACCAGTAAATCTCGCTTGCCCTGGCCAGGGACTTTGCGTAATGGCTCTCTGACACGGCGCGATATCAACTCCCAATACCGGGAGAGACGAATCCTGTCTAACCGCCACTGCCTCCAAGTGCTCGGGACTGCACCCAACTGCTACCTGTTTGCACGACTCCTTTGAGCCGTGGTAGGGTAGCAATCTAAGAACAGTGGGACACACTCGAAGCGAAGTAGCAGTGTCAAGTCTGCGGACTATGCTGTACTCATGTCACCTGGGAACTGTTAACTGATGACTGGTATAAAACCAACCAACAGTTCCCTGCGAGTCCTGTCCGGTGTACCCGTAACCCAACGAGCACCTGTATACTATCTCCAGTACGACGTACTGACGGCTGTAGGACAGACCATCTCCCCAACTGGGATGAGAAGCGTACACACTAGTCTACTCCGGAGTATCGATGCCCTGTCTCGATAATCCTACGACTAGGGACCTGAAAAAGGATGTGCTTGTAGACTACCCAGCCCCCACTAGTGTGACTGTCATCACAATGCTGGTAGTCAAGCAAGATCCTAAGAACTCTATCAATACGTATACTCACATATTAAGATAGAAAAACCAAGTAGCATACTACCATGTTTAGCGAGACTATTATATACATGTGAATATCCCAAGCTTCCATTAAGTAATATACAAACTAGTATGATACATCAATGGCCCCTAGGGCATATACACTAACATACTCATAACCCAATGAGCACCTGTATACATCTTAGGTGAACCAATTGACATCAGTGGCTTGTGAGACCGGCCACCGCCCCTCGTCGGGGTCTCGACTGTATACACTTGTCTACTCTGGAATATCGATGCCCTGTCTCGAAAACTCCCACGACTAGGGACCTTTTAAGGATGTGCTTATAGACCTCAGCTCCCACGTATATGATCGCCATCATACTGCTGGCCGTCAAGCAAGAATCCTAAGGGCTCTATCAACGCGCAATAGTGACCTATAAGGTCACCTAAAGCAGTACACGAAGATAAAGATAAACCAGATAGCATACTATCATCTTGAGTAAGACTGTCCTACCGGTATATGTCATCCCTCAATCATTGCAATCACGTGCCTGTGATCCAATAATTGACTCTGAGGGCACTATATCCAACACAGTTTAGATCACTCACCGCACTTTACGTACACCGATACACTTCACTGTTCTATATCTGTGTTTACTTATTACATTCATGTTATCGTTTATAATTCATGCCTGCATATCTTGTTACCTCATGGCTATATTCTATTGTTGATACTATGACGCACTGACGTCTGAGTTTTGCATGGCCTAGATCCTCTATCTTTGTCACAGGCTGATCAGGAGTATTTCAGCCGACAGGCCGAACAGTGAGGAGCATGTTAGCGTTTAGCTTTGTTTAGTTCCCTTTCCGTACTTTCATTTCCTGATGTGAGCCCGTATTTGGGACGTATTTTCAGATGTTATTGTTTATTGGATCTATTGCTTCCGCATATATATTTCTTGACTCGTTTGTTCTGGAAAATGGACATGTACTAGTTAGTTTTTATATATTTTACGGTTCTTGATATCTTATAGACGGCCGTAATGTGACTGTGGAAGGATATTTCTGTAAGTCTACGGTAGCGCCCCGGCCGTCTACAGACGCCAAATGCGGAACAAAAACTTTTTAACTGGCGCTATCGTATACTATAACCCGGATCTGCCATTATTGCTAAACTAACAAACTGTAAAGAGTGTAGAAATGTTATGCCGAACGATACGAGTCCTTCGTTCTTTAACCATCATCCCACGCTCCGTTGCGGCTGCTCCGATCTCATCGATCTCCGATCTGCTCGTCCAGGTGGCACCACGTCAACGATTCTTTAAACGGGCTCCCGCCTCTGACTCGAGGCAACTCGGTCGTCAAGTTTGCTAAAAGAGACGACCAAGAATGATGTAGAGAATGGGTAGAATACTTTGTCTCGTTACGTCCAAGGCTATGGACGAACGGTTAATGAAGTTACCACTCGAATCGGGTGATGGAATGAAATGAGCTATGAAATTTCCATACACCCCAAAACTATCATCTTTTTTCTAACAACCATATCTTTCAAGTGAATGAGAGAGAGGGGAGGGGCCGGCCACTAAATAGGAGTGGGGGGGTGAGTGTAGGAGAGGGGGAGATGACCACAAGAAAAAAATATCATGAACAAATATCCTAAGGTTAACAAGAATCATTAATGCTAAAGCATGAGTCACTAAAACCTAGTGTGAACACAATGAATGAAGCAAATAAGTCATGAAGCCTAGTCATCATCCTAGTCACCTCTTCTAGAATCTTCTAGAAGCTTCCACACTCATCCAAGAAAAGATAAATCCGTATTTAACCAAATATTAAATACGGCTGATAGAAAACTGGAAACTGGCAACTTCCAAAAGCGATCCTGAAATGAATTTCAGGACAACCCCGTAACTGTATAAATATACCCGTATTTGTATTACGACCGAATACAAACGTAACTGAGACAAAGATATTATATCTACTCAATATAATACTCGGATCCGGCTTAAACCAAAGCCCACCAGTATCATCTGCCCGAAATATGACACGTGCGTAAACGCACGTGCATTTTCCGAACCCGGCCATAAAACCATACGGCCTCTACAACGTTTCGTCCGAACTTGGGAAACTGTCTGTGGGGGACTCTAATGACTCGTCAGTACCCTGGCAGTGGGTTTAACCACAAACCGTCAGCGGCACTAGCTATGCATAACGGCTGCCCATGGACTGACCTCAAGGGAGGCCGATGAGCGAACTCACCCGGAAACCCTACTAAGCCTAACAGTGACAATATATATACAGTCCGGTCCGTTCGTTTATGAGTATCGCATATCTGCCTAGGGGGCTAGTAATGTCAGACCCCCAATAGCAGTATAAATCGTGTCGGAGTGTAGCCCAATAACACCCTGAGATACTACTGGAGTACCTACCAGTAAATCTCCTGCCACGGCCGTGGGCTTTGTGTAATGGCTCTCCTAGACACAGCACGATCTCACCCCCAATACCGCGAGAGACGAATCCCCTGCCGATCCGCTCACGTGCCTCCATGTGGCTCGAGACTGTACCCAAAAACTACCTGTTTGCACGACTCCTTTGAGCCGTGGTAGGGTAGAAATCAAAGCACGGTGGGAACTCACACGAGACAAATGACGACCTCAGGTCGATGAACTAACCTGTACACATGTCACCAGGGAACTGCTATCTGACGATATATATAATACCAACTAGCAGGTTCCCGGCGAGTCCTGTCCGGTGTACTCATAACCTAATGAGCACATGTATACATCTTAGGTGATCCAATTGACACCAGTAGCTTGTGAGACCGGCCACCGCCCCTCGTCGGGGTCTCGACTGTATACACCAGTCTACTCCGGAGTATCGATGCCCTGTCTCGAAACTCTCACGACTAGGGACCACAATTAAGGATATTCGTATAAACTACCCAACTCTCACGAATATGATCGCCATCATACTATTGGTAGTAAAGCAAGATCCTAAGGGCTCTATCAAAGTATAACATGTAATCAGTCACCTGAACATGTACACGACTGATAAAGGCAAACCAGATAGCATACTATCATCTCGAGTAAGACTGTCCTACCGGTATAGGTCCTCCGCAATCATTGCAATCACGTACCTGCGATCCAATAATTGACTCTGAGGGCACTATCTCCAACAATCTCCCACTTGCACTTAAGGCTAATTATTGCGATGTCGACTACTCACAGCCGTGTGAAACCGAACATCCAACTCCTCTACTAATCAGTTTCACAAAGCCCGTTTGTAAAACTATTGTGTTCGAGGAATAGCCTCAGTGAGTGGATCCGCCCTGATGTTTCTTTCTATATCTCTCTTAATCTCAAGTTCGCAGAGAAAGCCATCTCCCGAATTGAGTAATACCTGTCTTAGAATATATCTGGATATCTGATGGGACCTAGTTCATAAATGAACTCCATATCCAAACTTCTTGTAAGGTTCCAAGGCACCCTAGTGAGGTCTCACAAGTCATCATCCATGCAAATTTCTAAAAAATACGGTGCCGAGAAACCCTAGAACGGATCGTTAACTAAATAAACTAGGCGAAGCAAGCAAGTAAACGAATCTAATGCTAAAGGAAAGGGACTACAACCTTTGTAGATCCGGTCCACCACTTTCTAAGCTCCACAATGAAGTCCCCTTGCTGTCGAAACTGAATCCCGGACTCTAGCATCGGCTTCATCGGAAAAATGAGCGGAATTGGTCGTCGGCTTCGATGTCGAAGATGATCTACGTCGAAGCTCCACAAGATCAAACTCTCACTTCAACAAGTCATGAAACTTATGAAGAGAACACCCTATACTACTTGGCAAGAGGTAGAGGATGAAGAAATAGGAAGTGGGTTCACTTTAGAATTGGATTTCTCACTTGTTTTCTCAAGTTGCCATTGAACTAGAAAGCTTTTCTTTTTTCTAGTTCTTGAAGAAGAAGAAGAAAGATATGATAAGTTGAATAATAAAAATGAATAAGAATTAAATCTTATCATACTTTTAACCTTAGTTAAGTGTAGAGAAAAGACCATGGTTAATGGAATGGTTAGGGTTAAGGATAAGAACAAAAAAGGAGACTAAGTCAAAACTTCATGAATGTTCAACTAGCAAACAAAAAATGCCACCATTTCATCATTTATCTTTTCCAAAATAAAAAGATAAATAAAGAAATAGATAAATAAGTAAATGACTAAACAAAACCCTAATCATTAGTTTAAACCATGGTTTGATTCTTTACACTTAACCAAGTAAGCATGTATCATCAAACATGATACAATCATGTGCACAAAACTATATCGCATATACAATGTGTACAATTCAAGTGAGAAAATCCTTTTAAAGTGAACCAATACTAGTTAACGCAAAGTAATATATCAAATATATAAATATGCACTAAATCATTAAAGCAACACTTGATTTAACGATCCGGTCATATCAGATATAACCGACTAGTATCATATGTATCGGCTTATCGAATCAATCCTTGATTCGATAACTAGGTTATATCGCATATAACCAATCGATACATTGATCGCGAGAATGGAATACGGTATCGCATACTCAAATTATTCTCGGTCCCGCACATATCTCATATGCGCTCCTATTTCGTTTCGCTTGAGCCAGGAAACCTCTGTGTAGGACTCTAAAGACTCGTCAATACGCCGGCAGCAGATGATGATCATATCAAGCATCCACAAGCCGCAAGCGGTCTGCTAAACGTAATGGCCACCCGGGTATTGAGCGATCAGAAGATCGACGAGCAAGCCCGCTCACACTCCTGCGAATCCAACCAGTAACACTTAACGTACAGTCCGGTCTGTTCGTCTGATATGTTGCATATCTCGCCTAGGGGTGGTAAACGTCAGACCCCAATAGCTTGATAAGTCATGCCGACGTGAAATCCATAACATTCGTGAAACTACTGATAACTCTTACCAGTATATCACTGCAACCCTGGCCAGGGATTTCCTGTTATGGCCAGTCGAGCATAGCATAACATCACCCCCAATACCGGGAGAGACGAATCCCCTCCTATCGCTCATTGCCTCTATGTGAATCGAGACTGTACCCAAAAACCACCTGTTTGCACAACTCAGTAGAGCCGTGGTAGGGTGGAAATCAAAGCACAGTGGGAGACACACAAGACTCTATGACGATCTCGGGTCAACAGACTAAGCTGTACCAGTGTCACCAGAGAACTGCCATCTGACGTGAGGTATAATACCATCTGGGAGTTCTCGGCGAGTCCGTTCAGTGTACCCAGTCTCCACTGAGCACCCGCATACCATCTCCGATGTCAAACACCGATGGATATGGGATCATCCATCGCCCATCGCATGGGTCGAGAAGATATACGCTAGTCAACTCTGGAATATCGATGCCCCGTCTCGATATTCCCTCGACTAGGAACATTTCAAGGATGTACTCATGGACTATCCAGGCCCCGCTAGTATGATCTGCATCATAGTCCTGGAAGTCGAGTACACATCCTAAGGGCTTTATCAACATGTAACAGAGAGACGAAAAGTATACACGTTAAGATAAAGAGCAACCAGATAGCGTACTATCATGTCGAGCAAGAAAGTCCTTCCTATATATGTCCCAGCATCCACTATAATATGCATCCAATGTACAGTAATGGCCTCTAGGGCATACATATAACTAACAATCTCCCACTTGCACTAGGGCCATCTGTAGCAGTGGTTGCAGTATCACATACCCAACCATCCCCCAAAAGTCTCTCTTTGGGAAAAAGGCCTTCGTGAGTGGATCCGCCGTGTTGTCCTCTGAGTCTACTCTCCTAACCTCGATCACCCCGGAGATCAACTATCTCCATGATCAGGTGATGCTTCTTCAGAATTTGTCTGGGTCACTGATGGGACCAGGGTTCCAGGGCCAAAGCCACACTTCCATTGTCATACAATGGCAGGAACCTAGTTCATCTTATGAACCAATATACACCCAAACTTCCTCTTTGGTAGTATCTTCAATAGCGATGTTACCAGCCTTTATCGTCTAGTTTGCTACGGTATCTAGCTTGGAACTCTTCCAACATACCGTCCCTTTACTGAGGGTACCGTCCCTTTACTGAGGGTAAAGACAGTGCCTGTGACTGACATTCAGTCATCTTTATCACCCTGGAACACTTCCAGTGATTCTCCCCAGGATCGATTGATACAATCTCACTATACCTAGTGAGAACCCTAATATCCCTTTAGATCTATCTCATAGGTCCAAATCTCAGGATTTAGGAGGTATCATCTTTATCCTATTTGGAGAATCCTTGTGATAATAGGAGATTGACCGATCGTAGTATAGGAAACTCTTTTCCTATCAAGAGTATGTTGTCTACGTACAATACGAAGATGACCACCTTACTCTCTACTACCCTTTTGTATATACAAGGTTCGTCTACCATTTTGATGAAGTCAAACACTTTGACTATCACATCAAAACAGACGTTCCAACTCCGCGATGCCTGCTTCATTATGTAAAGCAACTTGCACACGTTTCCGCTGCTCCCACTGTTTTACGAAGACCTCTGGCTGTGTTCTTATAGACGTTCTCTTCTAAATCAGTATTTAAAAGAAGCAGTCATGGCACCCAACCGCCAGATATCGTAGTCATGGTATGTAGCCGTGGTAAGTAGGATCTGGATAGACTTAAGCATAGCTACTGGAAAAAGGTTTCATCATTATCCACGCCTGGTCGATGACGAAAACCTTTAACAAGTCTAGCTTTGAAAGTCTCAACTTTTCCATCTACACCAAGTAATCTTCTCAAGATATACTTGCTCCTGATGGGGATTTAACCCTTCAGATATAGCAACCAAAGTCCATACTTTGTTGGTGTATATGGATTCCATCTCAGACCGCTAAGCATCCAGCCATTCTTACAGAGTCCCTACTCTTGATGGCCTGCTCGAATCTTGTTGGGTCATCATCCCATGATGCAATCCTCGCTCCCACTGTCATCGAGAAACCGAGGTATCTCTCAGGCAGGCGAGGAACCCTACCAGATCGGCGGAGAGGCTGAGGTTCATCGGGGACTATAGAATCCTTTGGTTCTGTCAAATCTTCAGCTGTAGTTTCGTATAGCTGGAACCTTTCCAGTTCTACAGAACTGACCTTGTCCGGATTTTGCTTTTGACATAGGCCGGACAATCCCAAATCTTAACTTACTTAAGAGATGGGTTCTTCCCATACCATATCTCATATGGAGTGGTAGGCACTGATTTGATTCAAACCTAATTCAATAGGTATGCAACTTCTCAAGTGCATAACCCCAAAAGGAAACAGGTAACTCAGTAGTACTCATCATAGAGCACACCTTATCATATAGGGTGTGATTGCCCCGTCCCGATATACCATCGTGCTATGATGTATACGGAGGAGTAATGCTGAGAGAGAATCTCATTCTCCTTTAGAATAGTCCAGGAATTCTATGCACAAGTATTCTCCTCCCTGATCTCATCATAGGACATAATACTTATACCCGTATTTTGGTTCTCTACTTCTAACTTATATTCTGTGAATACCTCAAAAGGTTCGGACTTATGTTTCAACAGGAACATATGACTGAATCTTGAGAGATTATCAGAGAATATAATGAAGTATAAAGAACCAGTCCTGGCATGTGTAGACAGGAGACCTTACATACATCATTATGTATCAGTCCCAAGAGTTTACTAACTCTTTCTCTGTTTCTAATAAACAGAGCTATGGTCATCTAATCTTTGTGACATGACTGGCAAGTTTCACAAGATGTAAATTCAAACTGATTTAAATATGCATCTAAAATATAACTTCAGCCAGTCGGGTCGCATTGATGTGACCTAGTCTACAATGCCCCAAGAAGGATTTGTTCATTTCTGAACTCTTCTTCTTGTGTGTGTTCAGTATACTAGGAACTGTAGTTTGATTTAGAACGTTAATGCTTTTAGATAGCGTGCCTGAACCGATCAACTTTTGATATAGGAAGTGTTCAAAACATTATCCATCAATACAAAATTATATCCTTTCTTTACTAATAAAGAGACTGATATGATTTTGTATATCAGGTTCGGTATCTAATAGCATTTGTTCAGAATCAATGTATTCGTAATACAGGGTGACAGTGACCAACAGACTTGGCTGCAACACTTGCCCCGGTTTCTGTCTCATGAAACTTATCACCCGTTCTCAGTTTTTCTACCTTTTTGTAGCCCTATGTAACAGATTATATATCTGGGATCCTGATCCGGTATCATATACCCAGGATGCAGAGGATACTGAGAAACAGTTCTTTATAATGAACATACCCGAAGGAGATGCATCATATGCACTTTCTTCGTTTGGGCGGCATAGGAATTCTGGTATTCCCCAATTTCCTGCTCTGTCTTATAACAATTATAAGTTGGAGCGGGACCAACGTTCCCCAGCTCAGTATAACAAGCGGGTTCGGTCAATACATCCATATTATTATCTTGATTAAGGCGTGATATGGTCGCTACCAGGAGAGAGAGAGAAGAAAACACTCAGCGTGCGCTCTTGCAAGATTAGATTGGTTATATATTTTATCTAATCAGGATGGCTCCCACTGTTTTTATCAAATCTTCCTTCAAACCCTAAAAGGAAAGACTAGCCGGGATTAATTACACTCTACAAGTTCGCCAATATTTCAGCCAGGCCAGTGTCGGTACTTTGAGGGAGGTTCCCCGTGCTTTCGCACGGACCTAATTACAGTAAACCTCGTTTTCCCAGAGGCGTAACCCCGTTGACACCTTTCTAGACACCTACTTGATCGGCTAATTGTAAAGTGCAAAACTCTCCCAGGAGTAACAATTACTCGCAGTGGGTATCGGGATCCAACTATCTTATAGAAGGTATGCAATCTCATTGCAAATTTCAACACTTGAAACTCCCGATAAAGGTTTTTACCCCTAGCACCTATGACCTTAACTATGGTCAACAAATCATAAGTACTAGTCAAGTTCTACCCGTCATTTCGTGATTAATTAGACCCACCCACATGACCCTTAACTAAGGTCAACAAAGTCACGCGACTGTCCTAACTAATCGCATCATATGCGGTGTAGGAAGACATCACTTAGCTACCGTACACTGTGCCTTGACTATGGTCAACAAACACAGCACGAATACTAAGTACTCTACTTCCTAAAATGACGGAGGGTTGCGAATGGTTTTTGTGAAAACCTTTAACGCTTTGAACTTGATCTCGTTGCGGAATCAAATGGTTTTTAAATGGAATGTTTTTGAGGCTTTTCTAGTTTTGCTAAAGGGGTCACTCCCGGTGAAGGGATCGTCGGCCCTTTCCTCGTCGAATGAGGTGCGGGATATATCATATATATCACTGTGCAAAGCAGAAACTATAGAAGCAATCAAAGGACAAACCGAGTGTGTAGCATCTGCCAGTTATTGCTAAAGGAGTCACTCCCGGTAAAGGGATCTCGGTCCTTTCCTCATCGAATAAGGTGCAGGATGTTCTATAATGAACACCGCGATGCAAAGCAAGAACTGTAGCTACTTGTTTTTATTTTGAAATTCGATTCCACAACATCAATTAGGTTTATTTTCTTTCATTAATCTCATTAATGAATATCCCATCATTTAATTCCACCTAAACATCACAGATAAATATAACGTACGCTTATGCCATCTGCATTCGTCTCGATGTCCCGTCTGCACCGTTAGGTTAGGTAACTAACGGCAGAGCGGGGCAGGGCTAGCGCGGGTGTAAAACATAAGCAACGTCTATATAATATATCATATATACTATATACAATATCTGTCACAGAACATCACATGATCAGAGATAAATCACAGCAGAAGATACATATGAAATATTGGATATACTAGGACGTCCGTGTTTTCAATACGAGCTAGTATAAAACACGGATTCCACGGTCGTGATGAATAACCAATCCCATACCCCTAGACCCGTACGAGAGCGGCAAGTAACCCTACCAATTCTAGGGTTAGGAGACCCGGACTCGACTCCTCGAGATGGTCTCCCACTGGACCCTAGAACCAGGTTACTTGTGCTCCCCTCCTTGGGTCTATCCTAGTGCAGAAAAATAAATAATATACATCAACGGTGACAACTTCCGCAACCTGGAAGTGCCCCAATAAAAGAATATTACATACAAGTTTTTACATGAATGAAATGAAAAAACACTCATCTCACATAAAAAAAACCCGGCTATTCAAACACGACGATCCAATATAACATATCCAGCAACACATAACATCACATGTCATCAACGTAAGTAAATATGCGCATCCCAATTGTCGTTGACATATAGCAACGAAACCGGTGACATCACATATTACACTTACGGTCACAGAAAAGAAAGTGTAAAACTACAACAGTTGGAATCCGCAACCACCTCAGACATCGCATGCCTGACCAAATGAATTCTTTAGACATCGCATGCCTAACAATTATAAACCCCGCATTTTAGTCTCATTATTGAAAACTCTTTTCAATATCAAGTCGGGCAATTCAACAGGATTCCCGACATCCCGATCGAATGCTCGTCGCAAACTTTAGTAGGCGGACGCACCCCCGATGCCGTCGACGAAGTGCACCAAGGCGGAACACCGCTGCCGCGAGCACCCGGACGGATGCTTTCGGCGACGGGGTTCTCCTACAGTCACTTGGTCGGGGCTATGGGGTGAGGCTGTTTATCAAGTTTACCCGGCGAGTATCCGCGTACGCTACGTGATTGCGACGGACTTTTGATCACATCAAAATTCCGTGGCAACCGATCAAGTGAGACTAAAGTGCTACGTTTATAATATTCATTCCGTTATCTCATAACAATTTGTGAATTCCAATTATTGTATCATATTCCGGATAAATAGAAAATGCTAAACTTTTCGATCGAACAATCGAACACCCAAGTTTTCCCGATACAGCTCAACACATGAAATAAGTCTAACAGCATTCAGTTCGTGCCTCAGTACCAACGGTCCAGCCGTAGAAGGGTCAAGCCAACGCCTCACATGTGGCACGCCGTACTGCCCCAAACCCGAAGGTTCAAAGGGCAGTTCAAGACGGTCACATAATCGAGTTAAGGTTTGTTGTCTTCTAGAGGGTCCATTGCGTTACTTGCACTACTTAGAACGTCGTTAAACTACGGAAAAATCCAACAATTGGAAATTTCCCGGCAGGGGAAAAAGTGGGTATTTATATTCGGTCGAACTTTTTAACATATTCTAAGATTATCCGGAAAAGCACACAGACAGAATTAGACAATCCGATCGATATACCGAGTCCCCAATACGACCCAGAAAATAAAACTCTGGAATGAAAATTAAAAATTCCCAGAAAACTCAGGAATATTAATATAAAATTACTGTGCAAATTAAATTGGCAGAACAGGCCGTACGGCCGCGGAAGCGCCGCACAAGCCAGCTTGTGCCGCTCTTCCGCGGCTAATTAATCGATTTAGGCCTTCCGTTTTGTACAGTAATTCTTACAATATTCTTCTTAATTTTCTGCATATTTTTAATTCACAAAAATCCATCAATTTCAAAAAAGTCCAGAGAGCATATTAAAATCAAGGTTTCGGGTCGATCGGACTTCTAATTCCGTCGGGACTTCGCCTAAGGCTCTAGCTAGGCTCTGATACCACTGTAAGGTTCCAAGGCACCCTAGTGAGGTCTCACAAGTCATCATCCATGCAAATTTCTAAAAGATACGGTGCCGAGAAACCCTAGAACGGATCGTTAACTAGATAAACTAGGCGAAGCAAGCAAGTAAACGAATCTAATGCTAAAGGAAAGGGACTACAACCTTTGTAGATCCGGTCCACCACTTTCTAAGCTCCACGATGAAGTCCCCTTGCTGTCCAAACTGAATCCCGGACTCTAGCATCGGCTTCATCGGAAAAATGAGCGGAATTGGTCGTCGGCTTCGATGTCGAAGATGATCTACGTCGAAGCTCCACAAGATCAAACTCTCACTTCAACAAGTCATGAAACTTGTGAAGAGAACACCCTATACTACTTGGCAAGAGGTAGAGGATGAAGAAATAGGAAGTGGGTTCACTTTAGAATTGGATTTCTCACTTGTTTTCTCAAGTTGCCATTGAACTAGAAAGCTTTTCTTTTTTCTAGTTCTTGAAGAAGAAGAAGAAAGATATGATAAGTTGAATAATAAAAATGAATAAGAATTAAATCTTATCATACTTTTAACCTTAGTTAAGTGTAGAGAAAAGACCATGGTTAATGGAATGGTTACGGTTAAGGATAAGAACAAAAAAGGAGACTAAGTCAAAACTTCATGAATGTTCAACTAGCAAACAAAAAATGCCACCATTTCATCATTTATCTTTTCCAAAATAAAAAGATAAATAAAGAAATAGATAAATAAGTAAATGACTAAACAAAACCCTAATCATTAGTTTAAACCATGGTTTGATTCTTTACACTTAACCAAGTAAGCATGTATCATCAAACATGATACAATCATGTGCACAAAACTATATCGCATATACAATGTGTACAATTCAAGTGAGAAAATCCTTTTAAAGTGAACCAATACTAGTTAACGCAAAGTAATATATCAAATATATAAATATGCACTAAATCATTAAATCAACACTTGATTTAACGATCCGGTCATATCGGATATAACCGACTAGTATCATATGTATCGGCTTATCGAATCAATCCTTGATTCGATAACTAGGTTATATCGCATATAACCAATCGATACATTGATCGCGAGAATGGAATACGGTATCGCATATTCGAATTATTCTCGGTCCCGCACATATCTCATATGCGCTCCTATTTCGTTTCGCTTGAGCCAGGAAACCTCTGTGTAGGACTCTAAAGACTCGTCAATACGCCGGCAGCAGATGATGATCATATCAAGCATCCACAAGCCGCAAGCGGTCTGCTAAACGTAACGGCCACCCGGGTATTGAGCGATCAGAAGATCGACGAGCAAGCCCGCTCACACTCCTGCGAATCCAACCAGTAACACTTAACGTACAGTCTGGTCTGTTCGTCTGATATGTCGCATATCTCGCCTAGGGGTGGTAAACGTCAGACCCCAATAGCTTGATAAGTCATGCCGACGTGAAGTCCATAACATTCGTGAAACTACTGATAACTTTTACCAGTATATCACTGCAACCCTGGCCAGGGATTTCCTGTTATGGCCAGTCGAGCATAGCACAACATCACCCCCAATACCGGGAGAGACGAATCCCCTCCTATCGCTCATTGCCTCCATGTGAATCGAGACTGTACCCAAAAACCACCTGTTTGCACAACTCAGTAGAGCCGTGGTAGGGTGGAAATCAAAGCACAGTGGGAGACACACAAGACTCTATGACGATCTCGGGTCAACAGACTAAGCTGTACCAGTGTCGCCAGAGAACTGCCATCTGACGTGAGATATAATACCATCTGGGAGTTCTCGGCGAGTCCGTTCAGTGTACCCAGTCTCCACTGAGCACCCGCATACCATCTCCGATGTCAAACACCGATGGATATGGGATCATCCATCGCCCATCGCATGGGTCGAGAAGATATACGCTAGTCTACTCTGGAATATCGATGCCCCGTCTCGATATTCCCTCGACTAGGAACATTTCAAGGATGTACTCATGGACTATCCAGGCCCCGCTAGTATGATCTGGATCATAGTCCTGGAAGTCGAGTACACATCCTAAGGGCTTTATCAACATGTAACAGAGAGACGAAAAGTATACACGTTAAGATAAAGAGCAACCAGATAGCGTACTATCATGTCGAGCAAGAAAGTCCTTCCTATATATGTCCCAGCATCCACTACAATATGCATCCAATGTACAGTAATGGCCTCTAGGGCATACATATAACTAACACTTCTTAGACTGTATCGATCACTGAACCTAATCAGTATCCGGCACCATGCCACCCACAGTATCCTCTTGGACCACCTATCCATAATACTGTCCCTCGTCAGAGGGAAAACTATAACTCTGACAATCACTCTGTCAAACATGTCACCTTTGAAGCCTGGAATGATAACCGTCTCCCGAAGGAGGCTGCCGTCATCAAATCCGTAGAACATCTACTTATGTTCTAAAACTGCTTCCTTATGTTTCTCCAGAATTGGATTAATACAAACTTATTGCAGCTAGTGCAAAAACAACATCTGGTATGGTACTTGACATCTCACGATTGACTCAATTGCCTAAGCAAGTGATCTGCCAATCATGCACAGCCTTCTCCCCTTTAGTCTGTAAGACACCTTTAGAGAGGGTGACTCCATCACCAGCAGGTATACCACCATGCCAGGAGTCAACTATTCTAAAAACTATTAGAATACTGTCAAAGTACCCACATTGGGAAACTACCCAAATCCAGATCTAAAACCATAGATCTAGAAACCAGAATGTCTAATATTATATCCATATCCTGTCTGGAGAAACAACTGTGTGACGACCACAGTACAACCGATCGTAGTATAGGAATTTTACTTCCTACTCTGTGTATGTCATCCAGATACGATGACATCACACCCTACTTCCTTCTTAACAGATCCATCCCCTATTCTGATGAAGTCAAACCCATGACTGTCACATCAAAATTAGATGATCTATCTCCGCTATAACTGCTCTACTCTATAAATAGACATAAGCTACTTGCCCACTATGCTTCCGCTGCTCCCACTGACTACGACAACCCTCTGGCAGAATAATATACACGTGCACTTCTAAAGCTAGTTTAGAACGACGCTATACTTATCCTCCTGCCTGGTCTCATAGTCTGGAACAACAGTAGTGTCAAGTCTGGGTAAACAAGAACCTCCCTGTCACCGTCCTTGAGGCTACCGAAGTACCTCTCGGGTGTCTGAGGTTACCCACTATATCTGCGGAGTGACTAATGGAATGTCAAACCTGATTGAATATATAGGTCCTATTAAATTTTCCGTAATCGTTTGCGGTTCTGGAATCACTTCCAGTTCTACCATACTCCCACTACTGTTTTCTGAAAAAAAATCCATTTTACTAAAACTGTGGTGAGTCAAGAACAATATCACTATTGATCTTCCAAATGGTAGAATATCAACCCTCGTCATAGCCAGGGTCAACCCACAAACAGCCATTACAGAAACGTGCCCTGAGTTATCCAGAGTCTGGTTTTAAGCATAAGCTGGACAACTCCCCGTACCTTAATATCTTTTAAGGTACGAACTATTCTATATCCAATATAGAAACTTTGGCACTTATTTAATTGGAACCATATTCAATCATGCAGCTGTCTCCAGTGCATATCAACTTAATGGAAAGAGGCTAATCAGCATTACTCAACTTAGAAATCCATCCAATTATGAGTAACCCGAAAGAGAAACAAGTTTCTCAAAACTATTACTATCATCTGAATACCATTCACAAGAATCTACATCTTCGATCTCTTTGAAGAATCCCGATACTTGTGACACTTGGTTCTCTACTTTATTCTTATACCCACAACTTCTCAAAACTTAGACCTTGTATTTCTATGAAACACTTGTCTAAAAACTAGAGAAGTCATAAGTAAACAGAACATAGTATGAGGACCTACCCCTTTGTCCTGATGGACACTGGACAACATACAATACTCTGTATAAGTCCGCTGAGTTGAACAACTCAAAACCTGTGCGTCGTAGGTGGAAAACTGTACCCTGGCGATTTCCTCAAATATCACCAATTACAACGAATTCCGATATAATGAGGATAATTACCTAATTCCCAATAACTTACTCCCACCCATCATCTGTAAAACCATACAGATATGAGAATGAAACCTGGTAAATACATACTCTTGGAGTAAGTATCTAATCGGGAAAACAGTTTTCCTTTAACAATGCACTGAAACATGAAAATATTTCGTAGGGGTATCCTGGTATTCCTAGTAATGCCTCTTCCATAATCCAATTCATGACTTTAACCGTATATTTCTTTGCCTTCTCTCCAAATCCCTTTATTTGTCTTTAGTCATTGTCTTCTGTACACCATCGTTAGGCTAAATGGTTTTCTTCCTTCCCTACCGTTCGGCACCAGCCTATGGTTTGGAAGAAAACTATCCAGTAAGCATAATAGGTGTACCCTCCTAAACCAAGGAGTACTCACATCTTGAGAGAAGGTGATGATAAAAGACAACTGAATAATACCTTATTCTTTTAAAGGTGAAATAGGAGTGGCGACGATGTATGCGGTTTGGTCGTGAATGACAACAGTCGCAATTTACTTTGCCCTCTTTCTAATCCCTTTATTTTGTCTTTAGTTATTTCCTTCTGTACACCCTACTTAGGCTAATTGGTTTTCTTCATTCCCTACCTTTCGGCACCTGCCTATGGTTTGGAATAAGACTATCCAATAAGCGTAATAGGTGTACTCTCCTAAACCAAGGAGCCCTCGCAACCTGAGAGAAGGTGATAATAAAAGACAACTGAATAAACCAATTCTATTTTTCCTGAACCTTGATCCATCCTCGAAGAAATCCCTTCGAGTTCGTATATAACCATACGATAGATCTATCCAATGGAAGTGGATGTCCGTAGTAATACGGGGTGTTCTGAGAAATTCAAAGGGTAAAAGAAGGAGTGGCAATGACTTATGCAACTCAGACAATCCAAAAGCCAGTATTTTAAGAAGGTTCAGTTAATTTGGTCATTGAGTCATAGTCTAGGGTCGGTCAAAGGTCGCTGCCAAAGAGAGAGAGAAAAGAAACACTCTGCGTGCACTCTAACCTAGATCAGAATGGTTATCACTTTATCTAATCCGGAAACCCCCACTGTCCTGTCAAATTCTCCTCCAAACATAAAAGAAGAATCAATCGGGATCGCCCGAAGAGTAAACCAACTCATCAGTGGGAATCGGGATCCAACTCTCATCGCATGATAATGTGATGGAATGCATCCACGTTACTCATACTCCAGAAGGTATGCGCATACTTGGCAAGTTTCAGTTTCTATAGAAACTCCCGATATGATTTTTGCCCCATGCTCTTATAACCTTGGCTTTGGTCAAAATGTCATAAGTCACATGCCAAGTTCTACCCGTCACTATCTTGTCAATTTGAACCCACCCGCACATGCCCCTGACTTTGGCCAATCGGCAGAACGACTGTCCCAAACCAACTCATCTATCTATGCAACAATTGAATACCCAGCATCTACCAAACACTATGCCTTAACTTTGGCTAAAATGCATAGCTTGAATACTACTGAATATCCAAAAGAAATGACGGAGGGCTACGGCTGGTTTTTGGCGAAAAACCTTTAACGTAACGAACTTGATATCGCTGAAGGAACCGGATAGCTTTTTAAAATATAGTGGCGAAACCTTTTGCTAAAGAGGTCACTCCCGGTGAAGGGATCTCGGCTCTTTCCCCGTGGAATGAGGTGCAGGATATTCCACTGAATACAGCGGTGCAAAGCAACTTGTAATCGACTATAGTGAAGTTATTACCCTGACGCAAACTTCTGTCCAAGAGGTCAGTCCCGGTGAAGGGATATCGGCCCTTGCCCCGTCGAATGAGGTGCAGGATATTCCACTGAATACCACTATGCAAAACAAAAGGAAATGTCTTTGTAATAACACTTTTTAAATTTGTTCCAACAACTGCCAAATAGGTTTGTTTTCCTTTGCATTGATTAGAATCAACGCAGTCCCATCATCAATCACACCAGAAAAGAACGAACATAAAATGTACGTATATGCCATCCGCATTCGTCACTGGGTCCCCGTCATCACCCGTTAGGTTACTTAACTAACGACAGAGCGGGGACTAGACTAGCACGGGTGCAAAACATATATAACATCTAATAGTATATATACCAATATACAATAATCGCTCCAGGCGTGATAATATGCAACATTACAGAAAAGTAATAAGCATCACAGAACAATACAGATAATCTGGGATCCCCGAGTTTCACAGAGCCGCTGCAGAAACCCGACGTTCCCCTGGTCGTATGGATAGCCTGTGTAATGAAACCTAGACCCCTATGGGTGCGGCAAGTTACCCGCCAAAACCTGAAGCGAGGCAGCCCCTACAGCAAAGTGAATGGACCACCCTGCACTTCACGGAATCCGGTAGCTTGAGCACCCCTCCTTGGGTCAACCTGTACCCCCTACGAGTGCGGCGAATAGTCTGCCAATTCCAGAGTAAGGCCCCTCTGCCTCTCAAAGCCATGAGATGCGGACCCGTTGCCCTCTAGAACCCGGCTATCCGTGCACTCCGTCGCGGGGTAACCCTAGTACAGAAATAAAAAAATAGTACAACAGGTACATCGACCACAACCTGATCGTGCCCCAAAAGAATATTATACAACAGGCAGTGACGGCAGTCCACATGTTGGACGCTCGCCCCGCAATATCAAATGTACAAATAAATCCAAACTGCACTATCATTGCACACTGCTATCCACCACGACAAATCCGCAACATCACAGCACAACACAGAACATCAACGTGAATGTCACGTTTGCAAACCCATCTAAAAGAACTATAGTAATCAGACGCGGTTTACCGATCAAATGACATTCCCGGTCGGAGATATAATGTAAGCACTGTAAACTAACATGTTTAAATTTCGATCGACTAAATATCACGAAGTGGGCCCCATGAACATCTGTTGAACAGTAACAAAATCTGGGCCCAAAAGATATATACCAAAAACCCCAAATTCCAGACAAGAACCCACTGTGCAAATTTAGGACCACGATCTCACAGAATGGCCGCGGATGCGCGGTCAAACCATAGGTTTGACCGCGATTCCGCGGCGTTCTTGTCGAATCACGTGCCCAAATTTGTACGGTGTGCTAAGAAAAGCCTGCTGAATTTTCTGTGATATGTAAAATAATTTTTGGAACCCTTTTAAAATCGACAGAAACTCAGATCTTGAAAATTATAGTTTTTGATATCCGGTTCGATCGATATTTTAAACGCATTAGCACAAGTTAGTAAAGCAAAATGGTGAGGCTCTGATACCACTGTAAGTCTACGGTAGCGCCCCGGCCGTCTACAGACGCCAAATGCGGAACAAAAACTTTTTAACTGGCGCTATCGTATACTATAACCCGGATCTGCAATTATTGCTAAACTAACAAACTGTAAAGAGTGTAGAAAGGTTATGCCAAACGATACGAGTCCTTCGTTCTTTAACCATCATCCCACGCTCCGTTGCGGCTGCTCTGATCTCATCGATCTCCGATCTGCTCGTCCAGGTGGCACCACGTCAACGATTCTTTAAACGGGCTCCCGCCTCTGACTCGAGGCAACTCGGTCGTCAAGTTTGCTAAAAGAGACGACCAAGAATGATGTAGAGAATGGGTAGAATACTTTGTCTCGTTACGTCCAAGGCTATGGACGAACGGTTAATGAAGTTGCCACTCGAATCGGGTGATGGAATGAAATGAGCTATGAAATTTCCATACACCCCAAAACTATCATCTTTTTTCTAACAACCATATCTTTCAAGTGAATGAGAGAGAGGGGAGGGGCCGGCCACTAAATAGGAGTGGGGGGGTAAGTGTAGGAGAGGGGGAGATGACTACAAGAAAAAAATATCATGAACAAATATCCTAAGGTTAACAAGAATCATTAATGCTAAAGCATGAGTCATTAAAACCTAGTGTGAACACAATGAATGAAACAAATGAGTCATGAAGCCTAGTCATCATCCTAGTCACCTCTTTTAGAATCTTCTAGAAGCTTCCACACTCATCCAAGAAAAGATAAATCCGTATTTAACCAAATATTAAATACGGCTGATAGAAAACTGGAAACTGGCAACTTCTAAAAGCGATCCTGAAATGAATTTCAGGACAACCCCGTAACTGTATAAATATACCCGCATTTGTATTACGACCGAATACAAACGCAACTGAGATAAAGATATTATATCTACTCAATATAATACTCAGATCCTGCTTAAACCAAAGCCCACCAGTATCATCTGTCCGAAATATGACACGTGCGTAAACGCACGTGCATTTTCCGAACCCTGCCATAAAACCATACGGCCTCTACAACGTTTCATCCGAACTTGGGAAACTGTCTGTGGGGGACTCTAATGACTCGTTAGTACCCTGGCAGTGGGTTAAACTACAAACCGTCAGCGGCACTAGCTATGCATAACGGCTGCCCATGGACTGATCTCAAGGGAGGCCGATGAGCGAACTCACCCGGAAACCCTACTAAGCCTAACAGTGACAATGTATATACAGTCTGGTCCGTTCGTCTATGAGTATCGCATATCTGCCTAGGGGGCTAGTAATGTCAGACCCCCAATAGCAGTATAAGTCGTGTCGGAGTGTAGCCCAATAACACCCTGAGATACTACTGGAGTACCTACCAGTAAATCTCCTGCCACGGCCGTGGGCTTTGTGTAATGGCTCTCCTAGACACAGCACGATCTCACCCCCAATACCGGGAGAGACGAATCCCCTGCCGATCCGCTCACGTGCCTCCATGTGGCTCGGGACTGTACCCAAAAACTACCTGTTTGCACGACTCCTTTGAGCCGTGGTAGGGTAGAAATCAAAGCACGGTGGGAACTCACACGAGACAAATGACGACCTCAGGTCGATGAACTAACCTGTACACATGTCACCAGGGAACTGCTATCTGACGATATGTATAATACCAACTAGCAGGTTCCCGGCGAGTCCTGTCCGGTGTACTCATAACCCAATGAGCACCTGTATACATCTTAGGTGATCCAACTGACACCAGTGGCTTGTGAGACCGGCCACCGTCCCTCGTCGGGGTCTTGACTGTATACACCAGTCTACTCCGGAGTATCGATGCCCTGTCTCGAAACTCTCACGACTAGGGACCACAATTAAGGATATGCGTATAAACTACCCAACTCTCACGAATATGATCGCCATCATACTGTCGGTAGTAAAGCAAGATCCTAAGGGCTCTATCAAAGTATAACATGTAATCAGTCACCTGAATATGTACACGACTGATAAAGGCAAACCAGATAGTATACTATCATCTCGAGTAAGACTGTCCTACCGGTATAGGTCCTCCGCAATCATTGCAATCACGTACCTGCGATCCAATAATTGACTCTGAGGGAACTATCTCCAACAATTTCCTAACCACAGGTAGTATGGTTGTCTCTGTCACGTGCCGATCTTAGCGCACGCTGGGAAGCGGGTCGTGAAAATGGGATTTATTTTTGTTTATTCATCTTGACTCACTATTCAAGTATGGTTGCAATTTTATATTGCAAAATTCCATGCTTGAATGAGTGGGGGTCAAGAGTTGACATTCATTCTAAGCTCATTCTCAACATTTAGCCATTTTCATGCTTTGCTTCCATGGTTGCTCTCTAGCTTCTTCTTCAACCTCACTTCCAAGTTCAAACCCTCACATGTGATGTGAATCATTGAACTTGTGAAAACCCTAGTGAGCAAATTAAACCCCTACTTCACCATGATATATTGGATTAGCAATTTAATGTGGAGTGTTGCCTTCGCTAATGAGATTAGTGAAGGGTTAGCTTGAGCTTGTGGACTTTGAATGGATCGTCTTTGGCGCGAAGATCACAAAGGAGGTTCGTTAAACTCGAATAGTAGCCTAGTAGAGTCGCATGGACTTCAACCCAGAGCTATTGAAGAGAAGGACTCGAACTACAAAGGTTGTATGCTTTTATCTTCTCTTGAGTTAATCACATCACAAAGGCAAACCCTAATAATCTAGTAAAGATCTTGTTAGTGTAACTTAGCACCCAATAAAAATTTGAATTTGGCATGCTTGATGCCTCTAGAATCTCATGGTGGTGCTAAGGTCGACTTTCACTTAAACCATCACACAATCTTATAACTCTTTTTGCAATTAAATATTTCACTATAACACTTTCTTTACAAACTAAAAACCACCTAAACTAATTACAATAATACTTAAAAACCATACCCATTTATAAAAGTCTTTTTACCACTTTAATCTTTTTTAAAGAAAAAGATAACATAAAAAAATAACATTTTAAAATTTAAAATAATTATTTAAAATTTTTCCAAAACGTTACACTTAGGTCCGCATGGCTTGGCGAGAGCACAATCATTGATCGCCGGAGTTACCTACGCTATCATAAACTAGCTAACTGGCTCTTGGAGCTCTAGATTAAGGGCATGTTTGGTTAGCAACAAAAAAGAATTGCAACATTTGTTGGAAAAAAAAGACCCAAATCCATTGTTCGGTTATCTTCAAGTTTTGTATTAAATCCAAACCATTTTTTGTGTTTGGTTGACCAGAAAACTAAGGGCATTGCAAATTTGCATGTGGAATATATAAAGTGTCACGACCCGAAAGAGCACGTGACTGGCCCTTGAATCCTATGAAGTCTATAGGACTCCATCTGATCCAAGTAAGCCAAAAGCCCAGAAATCTAAAACCATTTAAGGAGTAAATAAAGAAAAACTAGTTTTAAGAGGTAAAGAAAACATGTTTTGTAAATCAAAGTTTTTAAATAACTAAGCCGAATATGTATTTTTAAAATGTGTAACCTTTCCTGAAAATTTCGGCAGAGTTTCCTTTGTAAAAACTGGCCCCGAACGGGGTACAACAAGAATAATATATATGAAATGATAAAAGGCATCCCCAAGCGGGAGCTAGCTCTTCGTCAATCGACGGTCACAACCACGCAAGCAATAATAATATACAACTCCAAAGGGCGAGGATCAAAACCCAAAAAGAACTCAAAACAGCCAGAAAACCGTAATACTACAAGCGCGACTCTAAGGTCGAAATGATACAACACTGCTCTCTAAGTCTGAAACAATATACAAGTTTTGGTTGATGGAATTTCTAGATACAATGAATAAATAATGTACAATGGCAGTTCTGATACAAAGAACCCACCTACCAAAGCAAGTCACCCACAAGGAAGCAGTGTGCCAGAAATGCTGCTATGGAATCTGTACGGCAAAACCTGTAAGGACTGTGGCACAACGGGGGTGAGTTGCCAACTCATGAATAGAAAGATATCTACAAGCAGAGATCGAATGTATGACCCATCCTAGGTCAATACGATCAGATATAAATAAACCTCAATATGAATAAAGCTGAAGCATGCTAAACTGGCAATGTAATCTCTATACATGAGTGTAGTGCCAAGTGCTCGTGCTAGTGCCTCAGGTAATAGTATATCATGAATGTGAGGTATGATCAATATAATCAAATCTGCATATACGTGGATCCCGTCCACTCGTCACCCAATGATAATAACCATCATGCATGCAAATATCATCAGCATATGCATGGAAAAATATGAGGATATAAACCACCTGTGTCCCTCGCGACACGTCAAAATCATGGAACCGGAGTGTCCAGCATCGACACTCGAAAATATCATGAAAACTGTGCCCAGCATCGGCACGTAAATCCTCATACATCGGGCTCCGTCAGTCCGGATCGGCCTTTGGGCTCTGTCTGCGGTATCGGCCCTCGGCCCCGGCAGTACGCCCATATCCATCTATCGACTCTGGTCAGTATCCTCCGGATAACTGCCAGGTCCAACCAATCACCGGTAGGTAGTAGTCCCTCTGCCAGGCTCACCGTCTACTACACAGCGAAACCGTTCTCGCCCCGGGGTACCATACCGGGTCCACCATGTACCCGCAATCGGCCTCATCCGCCTCCTCGAATCGGGTTTCACATGTCGCTCTCAGCACCGAGAAAACACATGGTGGACGCACTGAAATATCATATCAAGGGTAACCGGGTTTTTTTAAAACAATTACATATCCTCTTTGAAACACCCACGGTTCCCAAAACCAGAAATATCATGGAAACAGCATATCTCAATGCGTATAATCAGAAAGCGGCATGTATGCGACATATAGCAGGAAGGTAAGCATATCAATATGTCATGCAAGGGTCATATCCTGAATGCAACAGTACTACAGTGTAGTGACATGGCAATTATCGATGATGAAGTGTGTGAGCCGGCAAACAAGTGTACGTGGAACATACGCATCATCGATAATTGTGCTGGTGTCCTAGCAGCATGACTGAAATATATCAACAATATAAGCGATGCAATGCAAACAGCATGAATATGCGGAATCGAGTAATCACGCAACAGTAAAGAACCTGCCTCAATAAATATATCATGCAACCTTGCCTTTTGAAATAAGACGAATCAGGGCTTTTGGTAAAATAAAGGCTACGGTGTTTTAAGAAAAGATGCGTCGTTTGAAAATATCCGTATAAACCCTTTTTGCTCTATCTTTAAAATGTCCCTGATTCGTTAGTTTTGAAATAGGTATGACTCGGGTCTAGCCTAACGCCTACTATGCGAACTACAAACCCAACAATCAAGCCAATCTAGAGGGGTATGGAAACCACCTAAATCTGAGTCGATATCACACTATCTCATCACATGACAGGTATCACTACAATCATATCACATCTCCAGTACGAACTCTGTCATGTCGCCAAATCTCACGGTCTCAATCGCATCTCATCGACTCATCTCAATCCCACGTATCATCCTCAAAACTCGTATATGAACACATAGTCCCATACCCATATGTAGATATACACACCATCATATGCGCACAGATAATGAAAGAATGTATGCAAGTATGTGTGTATGTGTGAGTGCACCCACTACTCTAGGGTTTCGCACTACTAAACCAATACATCCTTTATTACCATCAATAATCCTAAACAACACATAGTAAATATATGTGTGTATACGTATTCGTATACATCACCACGGACTGCGGGGGTGCTATACGCCATCCACCCGACTTCTCCCCGTAGATATAAATCTACTCACCTTGCTTCTCATGTGTCGGTGCCGATGTCGCCATCTTCATCTTCTTTGCCTCACATCTCGTAGGGTACCTACAAGGATATCACAAACGCTAAAGCACATGAAAATCACATCGGAAACCAAAACGGCACACGCTACTCGCATAGGTAAAAACCTATCGACTCCCAAGTAAACACGATCAATATCCACGTGTCGTTGACGTCCAAACGCCACCCGACAGGAATGAATCACCAAATACCAAAATCCATGCTAAAACAAGTCGTAAACCATGCACCAACATAGGAAAATCAACCCAGATTTTACCCTAGATGGAATCAGTCAAAACTAGACATACCCAGGATCAAGAATAGAGGAAATAGGGCCATGCACCAAAATCGAGACGGTTTCCTCCTGCTCTGGCCGCAATTTGCGGCCAGAAGGAATTAATTGGCGGCCTCAATTTGGAGTTGGGGGCTAGGGTTTGGTGTGGTGGTTCCATGGTGCCTGCACATCTCACTGTCAACTCAGTTTTATTTTTGGGGTCTCGGGGTGATAGCAGATTCTTAAATACGATCACAGATTCACAGTTTTCCCCGATATCGATTCCGTAATTCCGTATTCTGGTTTCAAGTTCAGGTTTGGGTCCAAATTAGCATCACACAAGGGGTTCTAAGGTCACCACCATCCTCAAATTCATCTTTGATTTCAGTTTTAGCCTAAACCCTAACTTGAATTCTCCAAAGTCCACAAAACGACACAATATCGATATGAAACTAGAATTGATGCACAAGGAAATTGAAATACTACAAGAGGGTGCAGAAATTACCTCCTTTGGCAACTCAAGAAAATTCTTGAGTTGCTCAAAGTCCTCCAAATCCAATCTTGCTAGGTTCAATGTGTAGCTAGTGAGCTTGGGAGCAAGTTTTGTGAAGTGGGAATGGGGTTTTGGCTTTGTTTTCATGATGGATCTAGGGTTTCATGAAGAGGGAGAGTGAGGGAGAGGGAGGAGCAGCAACTCAAGAGAAGAGGGGAGAGAAAATGAAAAGGGAAATGATGGGGTATGGTTCAAAAAGGTGAAGGTTGACTTGGCCCCTTTCTCTCTCTCATCATGAAACCTTTTCTTTTCTTTTCTTCACTAAACTCTTCTCACTTGAATAGTAGATCCAAAAGAACAACCATGGCAAAAGAATGTAACACAAGTGTAACAAGTGTGGAAAAAAAGGATATGTGCACATTTTTGCACAAAAAAAACTAAAAATCCAATTAGCGATTTTTAATCGCGATTAGCACTATATTAGCATATAACTAATCTTAAAAACTTTAAAATGGCATAATTCCATAAAAATACCCTATTTTTGAATTTTCCATAGTTTTCCCCATTTAATTGTATTTAATTATACCGGAATATTAAAATATTCATTAAAATAATATTAAATTATAAAAATTCCCGAAAATAATATTTTATTATTTTGGAAACGTTACATAAAGCTTACGTGACATACCATAATAATTACTATGCTCACCATTTTTAAGGTTGCAACTCTTGTTACAACTAAAATGAGTGCAACAAATGTTGCAAGAATTTGATATTTTTTGCATCTCCATTTCTATTTCCAACTCAAGTTCGTTGTTAACCAAATAAATGAAATTAAGATTTTTTGCAGTTATTGCATGAATCTCCATTTCTAAGCTACCGAACAGCCCCTAAAAGCAGCAATAGCTGTGATTGTGATCGGTCCCTTTCTTCACTCTGAAAACTCTATTTGTAAGGTTGAGCCGTCGATTACGAATGGCAAGCGATCCCGTAATTTTTGCTCCCATGATCACTATAAATGAGCATGCGGAAAATGCGTGCGATCGTTTTGTTTCTGTAACCGTCTGTCTTAGTGGACCTCAATCATAATATGTTAGCTTGTTTATTCGACCCAATCACCATTCCACCCCAGCTTGTTTTGAGGATCCCAATTTTTATTCGGTCGTTGGTCGGCAACATGTTTGGCTTGTTGAGGGAATTATATTTTTTCACAGACAACTTCCAATCCAATCCATTTGTGGATCGAAAATTGTTGTGGGGGCTTGTCTTTAAAGTTTGAAGTGTAATTAAGTTGCAAGAAAAGGCTAAATTGTCAAAAAGGCCCCAGTCTATTTCAAACTTATGTAAAAGACCCTGGATATTTTGCTCTAATTAAAAGACCGTGGGTATTTTGTGCTAGTTAAAAAGCCCTGTCTTATAAAACCTTTGCCTGTAATATCTAAGCTGTTGCAGTTGCCTGTAATATCTAAACGGTTGCCTGTAATATATAAGAAGTTGTCTATAATATCCGAAAAATTATTCTATGTGCCGACCGTATACATCCGGGTAAGATAGAGAAATAATAAAAATGTGGGCTCACACGATGTCCAAAGCTGACCGAAACTCTCCCCTCTCTAATCCACTGTCCGAGTGTATTACACACCGAATAATTTCTCATAATATCTAAGCAGTTGAGAGAATACAACACCTAAATGAAATACAGCCCAGAGGTTATTTCACAAAGATTATGATCAACATGTCATTCCCAACGATTTCCAAATTACAGGGGTTTATAGATAACTTCAGAGCGGACCGGGGGCTTTTTGACAATTTACCCTATGGAAAATCCCTGGATCCGATTCCAAACAATTTGTGCCTCCGGTCCGCAAACATCCATCCACAATTCAACCCCGTCCTTAAATCCAAACCTCAACAATCTCTCTAATGGCCGCCGTCTCCGCCTCCTCCGCCGTCTCCGCCTCCTCCGCCGTCCTCTCCGAGTCTGACTCCAGCTCCAACAGCGATGCCGAGGACAATTCCTCCACCTTCGAAACCTCTATCCTTGCCTCCTACCTCAATCTATCCAGTTCCTCCTCTGATCTCCTCAAGATCAAATCTTTCCTCGCCTCCGCCTCCTCCTTCGCCGCCTGCCTCATCTGCCTCGGCCGCGTCCGCCCCTCCGACGCCGTCTGGTCCTGCTCCGCCTCCTGCCACGCCCTCTTCCATCTCCCATGCATCCAGTCCTGGGCCCACCAATGCCTATCCCTATCCTCCTCCAGAAACCCTAACCCTAATCCTAGCTGGCACTGCCCCAATTGCCGCCTCCCCTACGCCAAATCCCAAACCCCCAAATCCTACCTCTGCTTCTGCGGTAAGCTCGAAAACCCTCCTTTCGATCCCTGGATCCTCCCTCACTCCTGTGGAGAGATATGCGGCAAAGATCTAAACCCTCGATGTGGCCACCGTTGTCTCCTCCTCTGCCACCCGGGTCCGTGCCCCCCTTGCCCGCAGTCCGTCACCGCCCGATGCTTCTGCGGGTCTTGCATTGACACCCGCCGATGTGCAAACAAGAATTTCTCGTGCCTCGCTCCTTGCCCCAAACCGTTGGCTTGCGAAACCCACCCTTGCGAGGAAAAATGCCATCTTGGCCCCTGCCCACCGTGCAAAGTGATGGGGAAGTACCAATGTGCTTGTGGCAGGACCGGGGAGATAAGGAAGTGTTTTGAAAGGGGGTTTAGGTGTGGGAAGGAATGTGGTGGGTTGTTGAAGTGTGGGAGGCATAAGTGTGAGAGGGGGTGCCATAAGGGGGAGTGCGGGGAGTGCCCGTTGACGGGGAGGAGAACGTGTCCTTGTGGGAAGGAGGAGTTTAAAGGTGTTGCTTGTGATGTTGAGGTGGCAAATTGCGGGTCAACATGTGAGAAGATGTTGGGATGTGGGAGGCATAGGTGCCCTGAGAGGTGTCATAGAGGAGCGTGCCTGGAGACGTGCCGGACCGTTGTGCTAAAGGCTTGTAGGTGCGGGGGGTTGAAGAAAGAGGTGAGATTTTGGATGCCTTTTGAATGAATGCGGTTGGTTTTGTAATGGAAAAATATCATCGTGCATAGTTCATTACCGGTAGTACAAATATTGATTGTAAGCATTCCATTTCTAGGAAACATGGAATATGATGAAGCATTCATATATAAACGTAGTAGTTACCCAACTTTCAAGGTTTTAGTTACATTCGACATGAAGGATAGTATTATAGATTTTCTTGATTACCCATATAGGGCTTAATTTTAATGAGTTAGAAAGCCAATTTCAAAAGTTTTGGGTTCCTGGAGATACTGGTCGGACGGTTGTGAGGTGCGGGGGCTTGAAGAAAGAGGCGTGGGGGCTTGAAGAAAGAGGTGGTATTGTATGCCTTCTGAATGAATTAGGCTTTTTATTGTGTTGAAAAACATATCATCTTGGTTAGTGCATATTATAGGAACCCAAGGTCTGAAATTGGATGCAAGTAATTTGTTTTTAGCAAATGCGGAATATGATAAGCATTCATACATAAAGTTATGAACTTAGGAGTTACACAATTTCCAACGTTTTAGTTGCATTTGAAAGGAAGCATATCATTTTCGATTTTGGTGTTTTGTTGCTACCCATATAGGAGTTAATATTAGTGAGAAAACCACAAAAATACGACTATATGAGTAAATATCTTTCCATGACTTAGGATATGCTTTATTTTCTACTTAGCTAACATTTTTTTCTTGGTATAATTGCTTACTCAGACGTTTGTAAAGAATGTAAATGGGTTGGGGGTAGGGAGGTGTATATTGTTAACATCGGTAATGTGGTAGTGATTGAGAAAACATTAGAATGGTGGCATTTGTCAAGAAGGATACGAAGTTGTAAATTGCTTTGAAGGAAAGATATTATCATTGAGGGAGGGTTTAAGAGACATGAGATGAGGAAATGACGTTGATCCTTGGAGTGACTTATGCGAGAGATCGGTTAGGTGATAAAAGAATAAATGTTGGTGGTGGTAGGCATCTTCAGTGGTATAAAAAAGTGGTTTTGATGGGAGTATGATAATTTGAGAGATAAAGGGAACCTTGACGAAATTTTTCTTAATAGTGAGGTAATATGTAAAGAATATACTAGCATCTTTCTTTCTCACATTATAGGAAACACAAATGATCGACAAGATTTTTGACGTTTGCAAAACTCATATGACAGAGGTGTAATGATGTTTCCTCAATTTTTAGGCCGTGGGTTGCTAATTGCAAAGAATTAGATAGGAGAGATAGAGAGATTAGGAGAGAGAGAGAGTTTGGGAAAATGTAATGATAGATTGGGATTAGCCCAATCCTCTTTATATAGTTATTGCCATTTAACCATTCAATATTTTAAATATTAGATATCGGTGTTGTGTCGGTCTAAAGATTTTAATATCAGATATTGAAGTGATATTTGCTAAATATCGGTTCTACAATTTTGTATTATAAATTCCATCGATATAACTTATGTTTTTGACAAAAATGTCATCATTATAACTTATATAAATTATTAGTTCTATTAAATGAATTTATTCCTCAATAGTTCAATGGCAGAATGGCCCTCGCCATTTAAGATCTGAATTCGAACTCGAAACCTTTGTCGACGATGATCGCCTTGAGTTGAGAGGGAGATGATGAGGACGAAATTGAGCTTGAGTCGACGAGGATTGTCTTCGCTGAGGAGTCGATCTGCCTCCTTTTGAGGAATGAATTTGTGCCTCAGAGTGGATTTGATTGGGAAAATAAGACTAATTACAAAACGGGCCGGGTAAGTTATAGTGGTTTATAATTTGAGGCCTAAAAAACCATAATAAAAGGTTTTGGCAAGCAAACTGAAATTTCGCCCGATATCTCAAAATTTTACCGACATAGAAATATCGGCTGATACGTAGAAATTTTGGCCGATATATTCTCAATTTCGGAAAAAGAAATAATTTTGTAGCCTTGCGTCGATTACTCATCAAAACCGAAATTTCGGAGATATATATCCAATTTCGGCTGACATTTAAAACACTGTAACAATTACATTCCTACTTAGTTGCCTAATTACATAAAAACGGGCTTATAGAATAAGTTAGAAACCCATTCACAAACACATTATACACTCCCTTAAGCTAGAGCATACATATCATACACGCCCAACTTGTTGCATATAAAATGCACTCAATTCCTTTCTAAAGGCATCGTGAACAAATATGCTAACTTATGAGCAGATGAACATAATAAGTATCGGTCTCATCTTGAACCTTCGCCCGTGCAAAATGAGAATCAACCTCGATGTGTTTCGTACGCCCGTGGAATACAGTATTCGAGGCGATATAAATTGCGGCCTTGTTGTCGCAGTATAGTCGCACAGAAGAAGTGGGACCAACGTCAAGCTCTCCAAGCAAGAAGCTGAACCATACAAGCTCACAGGTAGTGTTCGGCATGGCTCGATATTCTGACTCAGTACTGGAATGAGCTTCTACATTGCTTCTTACTTTTCCAGGAACCAAGTTGCCTCCTACAAACACGCAGTATCCTGCAGTGGATTTGTAATCAGATGGGGACTCAATCCAATCTGCATTCGTGAACCCTGCTACCTAAGAATGTCCATGGTTTGAATATAGTATACCCTTTACTGGAGTATTCTTCAAATATCAAAGTATCCGAATCATCGCATCCTAATGGGCAACTAGAGGATTGACCATGACTGGCTCACGATGCTGCCGGGATATGCAATATCGGTCGAGTGACGGTGAGGTAATTAAGCTTACGGACCAATCGTTGGTATCTTCCAAGATCCTCAAACAGATCATCTTGTCGTAGAAGCAGCTTAGTATTAGGATTCATTGGAGCCTCTATATAGGTCTGCAACCTAACATCCCAGCTTCAGCTTAGCATCTCAAGTACATATTTTCGCCGTGAAAAATAAATGCCATCCTTCGATCGAGCATTTTTGATACCTAAGAAGTATTTAAGGCTCCCAAGATCCTTAACCTAAAACATCGCTTGAAGGTGGTTATTTAGCTGTGCAATACTCATTGCTAGTAATCTCTATGTCATTGACATATACCACCAATAGAACGCGAAAGCCATTAGTGTTATAACATTAGAACATTGGATTGTCATGAGGCTAAGGCCGAACGGAATATTACCTCAGTAAATTTTCTAAACCATACTCGTGGAGATTGTTTCAAGTCATACAATGACTTCTTCAATCGATAAACCAAACCAGACCCCCCGAGCAACAAAACCAGGTGATTGCTCTGACTTCTTCGGGCTAAAGAACTATGAAGAAATGCATTCTACACATCAGGCTCATGCAAATACCAGTGATGTGTAGCCGCAAGAGATGTAACCAGACGATTATAAGTCATCTTGGCCACAGGAGAAAATGTCTTTTCATAATCAATCGCATAAGTTTGTGAGTACCCTTTATCAATCAAACACGCCTTCAAGCGAGAAAGGGTCCTATCAGGATTAAGCTTCACTGTATATGCCTAGCGACACCCTACCGCCTTTTTTCAACCGGAAGAAGCACTAAATTCCAAGTATGATTCTGTTCAAGGGTCAATATCTCACTAATCATAGCATTTGTCCACCATGTAGGAGCTAAAGCATCGGAGAGTGACTTGGATAAAACATGAGAATCAATAGAGGAGAGGAACGCCCGGTATGCAGGAGATAAATGGGAACTCGCCACATGACGAGTGATTGTTACGTTTTTGCATATTTTTAATTACCGCAATCAAGACGGTTTCGCTTGGTAGCTAGCCGATTGAGTACGGATCGATCCGCAGGGAGATGGAATCTTTTTTTATTTTATGTTTTAACGAGTTAAATCCAAATGTTTTGGGTTTTGTTTTAAGATCTACTGATTAGATATAGGATGATAAAAGACTTGCTAGGATTAGGATTATGTTAGTTCAAGTTAGGGAACTCTCACTTTTTCAATTCCCTATTTAATGTCGGTGTTAAGGTAATCAGCAACAACGGGGATTAGCACGACTAGGAAGGAATTTGCAAGTATAAGCTAGGCTTTCCATGCTTAGTTTTTTTCTTTTGGTCCTTGTCCGTCCGTTCTTGGCTCTTATCCCTATCCTCCAGTTAATTCAACCACAACTGGTCTAACTAGGGAATCACCGCTATCATGTAGAATAGGGTGCCGTAGTGAGCGGATTGTGGGTGAATTAAAAGGAGTCCGAATTTAAAGTGTTGGGCAAAGAAATGAGCGAGAGAGATTTCCTTCTCTCAATCCTTCCTTCTCTGCCCTAACAAGTGAGAAGATTACTCACCCATTAAAAAGATATAAATAAAAAAAAGAAAGGTAGAAAGAATTAAGTTGAGAGGAATTTACAACTAGCTATTCGAGACCTCATCTTGGTAAGGATCTTACTCAAGCATCATTATTGTTTAAGGATAAAGAAAATAGAGAAAACAAAAGAATAACACAAATAAATAAGCTACTAAATTAACAAAAATAAAAATGCAGAAATTAAATAACAAGCAAGATAAATAAAGAACTCTCTTTTTATTAAAGAACGCTCATAGCTCGCTACAATTTTTCATAGGAAAGAACAGAATTAAATCTAAAAATTCTAAACTAAAGAATGTACATCTCATTTGGCTTTGAGCTTTTCTATTTATAGATAGGAAGGTGAAACCCCAGGTTATATTCTGAGCTAAATCTGAGATTACAAAACTACCCAAAAAGAGCCAGGTCAACGCGGAGCTTCAATTGCCACCGACACGCCACCGACATGCCGCGGAACCGCGGCAGATATGCCATTTTGGCCGTGGTTCCGCGGCCATTTGGTAGACTTGGTGATTTATTTTTCCAGGGCTTCTTCATGTTATTTTTGTCTTCTGTTTGGCACACTTGGTTTCTCAAAAGCTCTTCAGTTCTCTTCCAGATATTCAGCAGTGGACTTTTGCCTTGAGCTCCACGTTTGAAGTCTTGAATCTTATGCTGCCCTTGTGCTTTGTGTAGTGAAGTGACAAACGATTTGCCATTTTGTCCCTTGAACTGGTAGGTGGCATCATACGAATGGTTAGCGGAGATCAGTATTCATCTGTTGTTGGTCGTGGTCCTACATTTGCTGCGACTTTTTATGAATTTCTCTGTAAAGAGCTGAAAACCTGTAACCTGTAATTATTCAGCAAACACGGATTAAAAGTACTTACCTATATGCAATGTGATTAAGAATGGGCGGTATAAAAATGCAAAAATCTGTTATGAATAAATACCCCAAAACTTATCTTTTGCTTGTCCCGAGCAAAGCCAATTTTATTCTCAAAAGGTCCTGACCTCACTTTCGCAGGGAACGCGATTGCACTGAGCTCGTGCAACAAGCCGTTAAACCTCTAGATGTCCCTTTTAGGAGGAGTGTTGTCTCCTGAGGGTTTTCAGCGGATACTACCCACAAAATCCGATCAATTTGGCCATTGACTCTAATTCTTCAAATCAGTATTTTAGCAAGAAATTCTATTATCTTCAACTTAAAAACCATCACTGTCGATGTAAACCGGCTCCTGCAACATCAGGAGCTCCTCTGAAGGGTCAGCGGTGAGGAACAGTTTTAACCTATGTTCGTTCATTTTGAAGAGTGAACCGTCCTCAGGATTTTCTAAATCGACCGCACCGTGCGGATATACAGTCCGCACAAAATATGGTCCTTTCCAGCGAGATCTGAACTTTCCGGGATGGAAATGTAACCGGGTGTCGTATAGAAGCACCTGTTGACCAGGTGCAAAGTTTTTCGCGTAAGGTATTTATCGTGAAACACCTTAGTTCGGTTTTTAACGACAACCGCATTTTCGTAAGCTTCATCCCGAAGCTCGTTCAATTCATTTAACTGCAGCTTTCGATGGCTGCCCGCATCTTCGAGAGATAGATTCAGCTCCTTTATCGCTCAAAATGCACGATGCTCTATTTCCACTGGAAGGTGGCAAGCCTTTCCGTAAATAAGCCGATAAGGAGACATGCCAAGATCGGTCTTATAAGCAGTTCGAAATGCCCAAATGGCATCAGTAAGTTTTAAAGACCAATCCCTACGGTTTTTGGAAACCGTTCTCCAAAATCTTTTTGATTTGCCGATTTGAAATCTCGGCTTGCCCACATGTTTGGGGGTGATAGGGCGTCGATAGCTTATGATTAATGGAGTATTTCCGCATCAAGGTTTCGAAAGTCCTATTACAGAAATGTGTTCCATTGTCACTAATGATTGCACAGGGGTGTCCAAGCCGGGAGAAAATGTTTTCCTTAAGGAATCTAACGAGTCGTTAGTCCGGCTGGGCACAGCCTCGACCCACTTAGAGACATAATCAACAGCGAGAAGAATATACAAGTTCCCAAAAGAGCTGGGAAACGGCTCCATAAAATCAATCCCCAAACATCAAAAATCTCCACAACCAAGATTCTCTTTTCTCCTGGATATCCGGCCCAAGTGTTGGCACCGGGAGCACATCTTGCAGTAATCATGTGCGTCTTTAAAGAGTTGTGGCCAGTCGAAGCCACACTGCAAGATCTTCTCGGCTGTCTTTCTGGGGCCAAAATGCCCGCCACACGCTTGTCGTGGCAAAATGACAGCACACTTTTGAATTTATTGTTAGGCACACACCGACGAATAATCTGGTCGGGACAGTATTTGAACAAATATGGTTCGTCCCAGTAAAAGTGCTTTACTTGGGATAAGAATCGAGTCTGTCCTGATTTGACCATTCATTCGGTAGTAGTCCTGTGGTCAAATAGTTCACAATATCTGCAAACCAAGGTTCGCATGTTAATGCCAAGAGCTGATCATCCGGAAAAACGTCGTTTATTGGAAGTGAAAGCGTCGGCGAAGAAGGAAGTCGTGAAAGATGGTCCGCCACTACGTTTTCACATCCTCTTTTGTCTTTGATGACAAGGTCAAACTCTTGGAGTAAGAGGATCCAACATACAGTCGAGATTTTGCGTCCTTCTTTGCAAAAAGATGGCGATGAGCTGAATGGTCCGTGTATATGATGACTGGAGAGCCGATCAAGTAAGCCTTGAACTTTTCTAATGCAAACACAACAACCAAGAATTCCTTCTCGGTTGTTGTGTAATTTAGCTGGGTATCGTTCATGGTTCGGCTAGCATAGTAGATTACATGCGGCATCTTGTCAATGTGCTGCCCTAGGACAGCACCAATGGCGAAGTCGGATGCATCGCACATAATTTCAAATGGATACGTCCAGTCAGGAGAAGAAAGTACGGGAGCAGAAGTGAGTGAGCTTTTAAGTGATTCAAATGCGGTCACACTGCTCGAGTTGAAATCAAATGTAGTGTCCTTGGCCAACAGAAGAGTTAAGGGTCTAACTATTTTGCTAAAATCCTTGATAAACCGTCTATAGAAACAGGCGTGGCCAAGAAAAGATCGGATGTCTCGGATGCATTTGGGAGGAGGAAGATTGGAAATGACCTCAATCTTAGCTTTATCCACCTCAATGCCATTTTGCGAGATGATATGTCCTAAGACAATACCTTCGCGCACCATGAAGTGATACTTTTCCCAGTTTAAAGTTAGGTTTTTATCCTTACACTGGGTAAGGACAGCGTCGAGATGCTGTAAACACTCATCAAAGGAATCGCCGAAAATGGAGAAATCATCCATGAATATCTCCAAGAATTTTTCCACCATGTCTGAGAAAATTCTCATCATACACCGCTGAAAGGTAGCGGGTGCATTGTATAATCTAAAGGGCATGCGGCGATAAGCAAACGTGCCGAAAGGACAGGTGAATGTTGTTTTGTCCTGATCTTTTTCGGCGATGGGAATCTGGTTATAGCCGGAGTAGCCATCCAGAAAACAGTAGTACTTGTGTCCAGCAAATCGTTCAAGCATTTGGTCAATAAAAGGTAGCGGAAAGTGGTCTTTCCGTGTCGCGGCGTTGAGTTTTCTGTAATCAATGCACACTCGCCACCCAGTTTGGGTGCGAGTAGAGATTAACTCATTTGCCTGTTTGGTGATGACTGATATGCTCGACTTTTTGGGGACAACATGAATCAGATTAACCCACTGGTTATCAGAGATAGGATAAATGATACCACTATCTAGACATTTTACTATCTCTTTTTTTTACAGTCTCCTTCATGACTAGATTGAGTCGTCTTTATGGATCCCTAGCTGGCTTGGCATCATCCATCATATGAATGTGATGTTCAACGATCAAGGGACTAATCCCCTTGAAGTCCGCCATAGTCCAGCCAAAAGCTTGCCGATTGCTCTGCAAGACCGTCAGAGGGGCTTTCTCTTGCTCTGAAGCTAGAGTAGCCGAGATGATGATAGGTAGGGTCTCGTTCTCACCTAAGTAAGCATACTTGAGGTGAGACGGCAACGGCTTGAGTTCGAGCGTTAGAGGTGAAACGATTGAAGGCAAAATCGGCGAAAATGTCTCGAACTCGAAAAATTCCAACAAAGGCTCAAAACGAGTGTACGCGACCGAGTCGGATGGTTCAGCTAACTCATCCGAAAATTCAAAGGATTCAAGCTCGGGTGGAGACAAGTCAAGATCGTTCAAGAAAGTGAAACATTCATAATCACTGTCGGGAGCAGTATCAGATTCAAGAAGGAACGCACTAGTGGCGTCAAGATTGCTGTGATCGAACAGAAATTTCTCGAACTCACAGTCCTCAGGGACGATCTCTTGGATCGAACAAACATCTAGTATATGAGCATTAGGTTCGGAGGGCTGATTCCCTAACTTAAAAATGTTGAGTTCAATTGTCATATTTCCAAAAGATAGGTTCATCGAACCATTGCGACAATTGATCACAGCATTCGAGGTTGCAAGGAATGGACGACCGAGTATCACCAGAATTTGATTCCGGGGGTTAGCTACAGGTTGTGTATCGAGAACAATAAAATCAACGGGGAATATGAAGTCTCCTACCTTTATTAACACATCCTCTAGCTCACCCCTAAGGTGGGTGATAGATCGGTCGGCCATTTGGAGAGTACAATGTGTGGGTTTCAGCTCTCCTACACCTAATTGTTCATATATCGAATAAGGAAGCAGGTTAACACTGGTACCAAGATCCAACAGTACGCGGTTGATGTTCTTATCCCAATAGTTATTGAAATAGTAGGACAACCAGGGTCCTTTCGTTTTTAAGGTAAAGCTTGGGTAAGAGCATCACTCACGGCACTAGCTAAGAAAACCTTCTTTGGTACCTGGGATTTCCTCTTCTTAATGCACAAATCCTTCAAGATTTTTGCGTAGGAAGGGACTTGTTGGATTGCATCTAAGAAAGGAATATTAATGTTAACCTGTTTAAATAACTCCACAATCTTCTCCATTTGTGAATTTTGTTTATTGGACCTCAACCGGTTTGGAAATGGAACATTTTGAAAATTGGTTGAGTCCAATGTTTGTGGAGGAGATTGAAGAGCAGGAACGAACCCCAGAACTGGTGTTTTCGTGGAGTGAGAAGTGGGTCCGTTCGGAATAGCAGAAGAAGTAGAGCCTTTTGAAAAATGGAGAACGGGCTCAGAAGACGGAAAAGAAGAAGCGGCGGCCTGGGTGTCATTATCTGTGCTAACGTTGTTGTGCAGCATCCTTCCAGATCTCAACGTAGTCACGGCACTCACATTATGGTTTTGTTGTTCAAGAGCAACATGTGCATTCTGTGGGTGGCCAGGATTTGGAAGTGGTTGAGATGGAAGCTTTTCCTTCTCTCTTTCGCTTAAAACTGCATTCAGTTGTGCAATCTGGGCTTTAATGGTTTTGATGCTTTGCCCGTGTGCAGCAGTGTGTTGCACCAAAGACTGAATGGAAGACTGGATGTTTGCGGAGGATTGAGTTGATGGTTTTAAAAACGCCTTCAGATTTCGTTCTAGTGAGGAAACCTTATCGTTATTTGGCGGAACAAAATTGTTTTGAGGAAAAGAATTGTTGGGTGCAAAATTGTTCGGTGGATTTTGGTAAGGCTGGGGTTGGAAAGGCTGTTGATATTGATGCTGAGTTTGTGGCTGTGCTTGTTGTTGAGGAGGAGGCCTTTGGAAATTATTGTTGTCTTGGAATTGTTGCTGATTTTGATTCCAGGCGAAACTGGGGTGGTTCCTCCAACCAGGATTGTAAGTTGAAGAGTATGGATCATTTCTTTGTCTTTGCTGAAATGCAACATTGACTTTATCCTGTCCTTGAGCAGGTGGGTTGTAAGGACACTCTTCGGTTAAATGTGATGGATCCGAACAACAAGCGCAAATGGTATGAGGGGAAAGAGCAGGGGTAGGAGAAGGCGATGAGAATTTGCTCTCAATTGCTTCTAGCTTTCGCGTGATCGCAGCCATTTCGGCCTTCATTGCAATCGAGAGATCAAGTTGATGAACGCCTGCCCTAGATGGATCGGAAGAAGTAGATGAAGTGTTCGGTCTAGTGCTTTCCGACTGAAGCGTTTGCTCCGCGAGATCATCGAGAAATTGCCAAGCCTCCTCGTCAAATTTGGATAGGAAGTGGCCTTGACAAATGGTCTCCATCATTGCTGGGTTCAGTCCTTCGTATAAGGTCTGGCAAAGTTGCCATCTCTCAATACCGTGATGAGAGCACTGAACAAGAAGGTCTTTGTATTGGTCAATGCACTTCCAAAAAGGTTCGGCAGGAAGCTGGGAAACTTGGTTAATTTTATTTCGTATTCTCGCGGTCTTGTGATTTGGGTAGAATTTTTTTAGAAACGCTTTTACAAACTCTTCCCAACTGTTTATGGAATGCGATGCGGTGCTATACAGCCACTTTTCAGGTAGGTCACACAAGGTGAAAGGAATGACTCGTAGCCGTATAGCATCGTCGGACAGTTGGGTGGTCTTCATCATTGCACAAACATTCTGGAACTTGTTAATGAAGATATAGGCATCTTTGGATTCCAGCTCGTGAAATTTGGGCAACATGTTGATGAGGTGGGGCTTAATTTCCAAATTATTCCCATTAGCCGGCGGAAGTGAGACAGGTAGGAAGTGTGGATCGGGTGGGATAGAAACGATCCTGCAGCGCGATTCGCTGAGGCGCTTCAACAGGAGGTGGTTGCGGGTTATTCGCACCCAGATGAGGTGGAGTCAGTCCCGGGGGAGGTAAAGGGTTGTTAGGATTGAATCCTGACATCTCAGAAGATGAAGGTGAAGATGTATTAACAGAATTCCGGTCAACGTCGGAGTTGGCCGGCAAAGGTAAAGGTGAAAGAGGTGTGGAGGGAGTTTCGACGTCGGAGTCGATCGCGTAGTCGGTAGCGACTAACGAAACACGGACTAGGCGGGCACTAGTGTCCCGAGTCCAACCGGACATACACTAAACGAGGTTAGTATAGTCAAAGCGTAGAATGTGAGGGTAAGAAAACGTCAATGGAGAAAATACGGATGAAAGGTGAGTGAAATGGGATTCTAGCGACAAAAAAAGCAAGTTTTTATAAAAGTTTTTGTTTTGTGTTATTTTTAGAAAGAATTTTGCAAGAATGTGTACAGACTTATTTCAAACAATCACAGTTAAAACACGCATAATCAAACCTAGAGCTAGGGTTTTCTAAGTCCACTAGACTGCTCCTAACCGTTCCAAAGTGATAAGTTGTGAGATAACCCTCAAATCGTCTCTTCACTGCCAATTGTGGCTGCACAAATGAAGAAAGGAGGGTTCCGCTCACGAATCACCGTGAGACGGGCCTTTTAAAGTTATCTTTCTCACTTTTCTAGCCTAGGCACCACAAAATCAAGTTTAGATAAACGATTGAATGCCCACAACCTTCCTCTGTCCTAATGAGCACGACAGTCCTTAGTTGGCTGAGTCTAGATATTTTTTTATTTAGCTCAAGGGTGATGCATACGGTTTTAGTGATTTTTGGGGTATTATGAAGGGTAATGAAATCCCCACCCAATCTTAATTGGTGTTATAGCCGCTTAGATTCCGTATTAATTATGCAAAGCAGTAACACACCAAAAATCTAAAACACTTGCAATTTTTTTTTATTTGGCTGCGCAAAGAATCCTGCACAAAAACAATTTATTGGATAGGAGAAAGAGAATCTGTGCAAAGAAACCTGCAGGATTTTTTTTTCCAGTGGAGTGCAGAGGAGAGGAGAAAAGAGATACTCACGGAGAATTTTTAACTGCTGACGTCACCCGTTGACCGCGGTTCCCCGGTCAAACCATTGCTTCTGCCACGGTTCCGCGGCTGAACAGTTGATTTGGATCTTCAAATTTGGTTCTCTGTGCTGAGTTGATTTTGCTCTTTCTGTTTAGATCCCCTGAATATTGATTTGTTCACCGAGTTTGCTCCAGATCTGAACTAGAATTTGCTCCAAGCCTGCACACTTGCACACATAACAAGATGATATATATATATTGTTTTGTTTTGTAAATTTTTTTAAATTTTTAAATTTTTGAAACTTTTATATATATATATATATATTTAATTAACCCGAAATTACACAAAGAAATAAACTACCGTCTCCCCGGCAACAGCGCCATTTGATTGTTACGTTTTTGCGTATTTTTAATTACCGCAATCAAGACGGTTTCGTTTTGTAGCTAGCCGGTTGAGTACGGGTCGATCCGCAGGGAGATAGAATCTTTTTCTTTATATTTTAACGAGTTAAATCCAAATGTTTTGGGTTTTGTTTTAAGATCTACTGATTAAATATAGGATGATAAAAGACTTGCTAGGGTTAGGATTAGGTTAGTTCAAGTTAGGAAACTCACTTTTTCAATTCCCTATTTAATGTCGGTGTTAAGGTAATCGGCAACAACGGGGATTAGCACGACTAGGAAGGAACTTGCGAGTATAAGCTAGGCTTTCCATGCTTAGTTTCTTTCTTTTGGTCCTTGTCCGTCCGTTCTTGGCTCTTATCCCTAACCTCCAGTTAATTCAACCACAACCGGTCTAACTAGAGAATCACCGCTATCATGTAGGATATGGTGCCTTAGTGAGCGGATTGTAGGTGAATTAAAGGGAGTTCGAATTTAAAGTGTTGGGCAAAGAAAGGAGTGAGATTTCCTTCTCTCAAACCTTACTTCTCCTGTCCTAACAAGTGAGAAAATTACTCACCCATTAAAAAGATATAAATTAAAAAAAGGAAGGTAAAAAGAATTAAGTTGAGAGAAATTTACAACTAGCTATTCGAGATCTCACCTTGGCAAGGATCTTACCCAAGCATCATTGTTGTTTAAGGATAAAGAAAATAGAGAAAACAAAAGAATAACACAAATAAATAAGCTACTAAAAAAATAAAAATGCAGAAATTAAATAACAAACAAGATAAATAAAGAACTCTCTTTTTTATTAAAGAACGCTCATAGCTCGCTACAATTTTTCGTAGGAAAGAACAGAATTAAATCTAAAAATTCTAAACTAAAGAATGTACATATCATTTGGCTTTGAGCTCTTCTATTTATAGATAGGAAGATGAAACCCTAGGTTATATTCTGAGCTAAATCTGAGATTACAAAACTACGTAAAAAGAGCCAGGTCAACGCGGAGTTTCAACTGCCACCGACACGCCACCGACATGCCGTGGAACCGCGGCAGATGTGCCATTTTGGCCGCGGTTCTGCGGCCATTTGGTAGACTTGGTTGTCCATTTTTCCAGGGCTTCATGTTATTTTTGTCTTTTGTTTGGCACACTTGGTTTCTCAAAAGCTCTTCAGTTCTCTTCTAGATATTCAGCAGTGGACTTTTTCCTTAAGCTCCGCATTTGAAGTCTTGGATCCTGTGCTGCCCTTGTGCTTTGTGTAGTGAAGTGACAAACGATTTGCCATTTTTTCCCTTGAACTGGTAGGCGGCATCATACGAATGGTTAGCGGAGGTCAGTATTCATCTGTTGTTGGTCGTGGTTCTACATTTGTTGCGACTTTTCATGAATTTCACTGTAAAGAGCTGAAAACCTGTAACTTGTAATTATTCAGCTAACACGGATTAAAAGCACTTACCTATATGCAATGTGATTAAGAATCAGCGGTATAAAAATGCAAAAATCTGTTATGAACAATGAGCTATAGGATGAGAAGTGCAGTTTTGGGTGTCTTTCGGTACGGCAATAAGAAGATCAATGTCATATTCGGCGAAGCTTGAGACTCTAGAAGATTAGCAGCAGAAGGCTGAGGTGCAGGAGCCGTACGATCCCGACGAGCATATACCCTTGTAACTCGTAGTGTGGGGCCCAACAATGGTTAATCAGGGGTGGGAGGTGGGTCAACGGAAACATTACTGAAAATTTCCAACACAGGGGATAGAGAATCAACTGAGTCGGAAGGGTGTTCTTTTGTGACAAGAGATACGAGATATCCAAGGGAAAGTCATTGTCCATGTCTACTGAGATGTGGGAAGTAGAAAAGGATGGAGTAGATTCATAAAATGTTACATCAGCCGATATAAAGCGGCGTCGTAACTCAGGACCATACATCGATATCCTTTTTGAGTACAAGAGTACCCAAGAAAAACACTTAATAGCCTTGAGGTCTAATTTAGATCCCATGTTGTAGATTATAGACAAAATAGACACACCTAAACGACCCTTGGACTAACAGGGAGTGAGACAGTCGAAGAGAACAACATAGAATGATGAATATGTCCATCTAGAACAGAGAAAGGTATACAATTAATTAAGTAATTAGCAGTAAGAATGACATCCATCCAAAAAGGTTTAAGCACTCGCATATGAAGCAAAAGGGCACGGTGACCTCTAAAATATACCCATTCTTCTTTTCGGCCATCCTATTTTGCTGGGTGTACAAGGACAAGATTCATGAATAATATCAAGTTTCTCCATATACTCCCTAAAGGGTGTATTAAAGTTCTCGGCATCATCACTCTTCAATGTACCAACATTAATCCCAAATTAAGTCTTAATTAAGTTTAGAACAAAAAATTTAAAAATGAGAGAACACATCATTTCTATATTTCATCAAATAAATCCATGAGACGCGAGAAAAATCATCAATAAAGGTTATAAAGTAGCAATAGCCCTCTTGGGTAATCGGGCATGGTCCCCAAACATCAGAATGTACTAAAATAAAATGTTTTCAGTTCTCTTATTGATACGAGATGGGTAGCTAGAGCGATGATGCTTATCCAACTCACAAGACTCACATTTTAAACTAGATAGTACTAAGAGGGAGGGAATTATCCTCTTCAAGGCTTGCAGAGAAGGATGACCAAACCGACAATGGGTATCAAAAGTAGATGTAGATGTTGGGCAGGCTATAGGGCGTAGATGCTCATCGAGGTGGCACAACCCATCAACCTCAGTCTTTATGCCAATTGTATGTCTTGTCCCATGCTCCTGAAAACACAACCACCAAAGAAAAATGTGGCATCACAGTTCAAATTTCGGGTCAACTGGCTAATAAAAAGCAAGTTGAAAGGAAAGCCAGGCAAGTATAAAACAATAGAGAGGCAACTATGATGTGGCAAGAACAGATCCCATCCCTTCTATAGTAAAGGTGGTGCCGTTCGTTAAAGTTACTGGGGTACACCCAGGCCTTTACCTGTATGAGGAATTGTCATATGATCTGTCGCTCGTGTATTAATTACCTAGGGACAACATACCGAAGCCTAAATAATAAAAGCTGCATGGTTACCTTTCGAAAGGTCCAAAGTGGTCACAGCTGAAGTCCGAATTGTAACCAATCCAGCCTTCTACTGGAAGCAGACGAGGTCATAAGACATCTCAATCGAGCAATCTTCTCCGCCAAAGACTTGATGGAGCTCTCGGATGTTGAGTCCGTCGAAGTGGTGGAAGGTGCAGAAGTGGAGGAAGACGATGTCCCAACATGTGCACGGGCAGAGCTAGGAGGCTTTCCGTTTAACTTACAGCTGGTACTGCGAATATGTCCCTACTGATGACAGTAGTCACAAAAACGAGGCTTTTCTCGGCCTCTACCTCCGCCACGATCAAGTCTCTTCCCTCATGGAGAGTAATAGGCTGGAGAATTCTTCGGCCTGATAAGAGCACTGTGCTCACCAGATGCAGGTTGCTCATCAGTAATTTCTGACTGAAATATCTGGTTGAGTGTGTGGTAAGTGATCGTAAGAGTAATATCCACCTTTCCAAGTAAGACCGAACGTGCTGTTGATACCCCGCCCGTAGCCCACCAAGAAAGACGATCTAAAGGAGAGCCTCATGTCACCTCCGCATCTCCTCAATGTCACTAGTAATCGGAAACAACTCCGAGACCAGCTAGGCAAGCTTTCGAAACTTCAAGCAGTACAGATGTAATGAGCGAGCCCCTTGCCGAATTTTGTATGACAACTGCACCAAATCGAAGGCCTTCGAAAGGCTCTTCTGCGAAGAATAAAGCTGGTGGAACTGATACTAAATCTTCTTCACGGATCCCAAGTGGACGAGCCATCAATGATCCGTCTTTCCATTAAGCTAAGAATGAGGTGACTGGGCCGTGCATCGTCCTCCTCTCAACTGGAGGTAGTCGGAACATGTGGAGGCTTTGTTAAGTGGTTGCATTTTCTCCCCTTGATGTATCGCTTAACCATGAGCTTCTAGCGATGAAAATTCTTATCGTCAAGCTTGAAGTCCACCAACTTGGTGGTCAAGACATCAGTGGAAGAGATCGGCTTCCTTTCTGATTTACTCTTCATCTTCGATACTTCTTAATCAATAACCACTTCAAGAAAAGGATCACACACGATCCCACTCAATAACCAAAAGAAATGAATCAAAATTCCACTCAATTACCAGTGGCGTGATCGATGTTCCAAGATCCGATCCATGATCAACAATTCACAAACAAACTCAATCGGATCCGAATATGGTCTCCGATAACACAAGCTTCGCAATATCACAACCAACCCCGAAAATACCAAGAATAGTCCACAATTCATCGTTCCACTAGCTACATGAGCAAACAAGCTAAGAAAAAGGTAAACGAGAGCCAAACCTTAATCCAAGTCTCGGTTACTATAGCTAGAAGATCCCCAAATTACTGTCGCAGATCCACAAACCGTGCTTCAAATCCCCAAGTCTTGTTGAAATCAAGCACAAAACCGAGCTCTAAATCTCCAATATGATCTCGAAAACTCCAAGAGCTAGCCAAATCGAGCCTCAAATCCGCCAGACTTGTCGAAATCGAACCAAGTCGAGCAAGATTCTTCAAGATCAAGCCAAGACGAGCTAGATCTGTCGAAATCGAGGTCAAGAATTGATCTCTCGAGGTCGACGAAGCCAAGATGACGAAGATCGATGGTTGCCATCCGCTCAATCGAGGTCTTCAACCATTAGTGACAGCTATTGCGTTAGAGAAGCCTTCGATCTTCATTGAGAGACCCTAAACGAAGGTCGATGAGGCCTCATGCAAGGTCAATGGCGACTGCAGCGAGCTCTGGCGAGGTCGATGACGCCGGCAGCGATGAGGTCTAGGGTTAGGATTTGGTTTGAGTGTTTGGTGATGGGATGAATGGGGAGGATTAGATCTTGAGTGATGAGTGGTTCAGATTTGCTCTGATACCATCTAAAGAATTAGAGAGGAGAGATAGATAGAGAGTGAACAGTAGAGAGAAAGTGTTTAGGGAAATGTAATGGACAACTTGGGATTAGCCCAGTCCTCTTTATATAGTCATTGCCATTTAACCATTATACCCCTATTTAGTTACCAAATTACATAAAGACGAGCTTCTAGAATAGCTAGAAACCCGTTCACACACATTACAAGCACATGCATTTTAACGCTAATAAATATATCTTTTGTTCAGCCTTATTTGTTGACTTACTCCTCCCCCACTTTCACTTTAATCTATATCTTTAACCAAAGTTGTCAAATCATGATATGTATTGCATATCTTTTTAAAAAAATATATCTTATTCTATTTCGTAAGATATGTTGTCGCTTGTACAATAGCCAAGCGATTAAGCATACGATTATACATTTCATAAATATATGATTAAATTAGAAATATAAAACAATAATATTAATAAATATACATTTTAGCAAAGCATCAGTCACACACAATAAACACACATGCAAACAAAAGATACTAAATCGACAGTAGTCATGAACAATCATAGAAAGCAACTTAGGAGCATTCGACTATTCAACAATGAATCATAACAAGCAAAGAGATAACAATAAAGAATTTGAGATGAATATATGTACTTTTTTGTAAACATAAAGTGACAGTACTTGTGTCTCAATATTTTTTTTGGGTACATAAGCCAGGGGCAGTAAAAAGAATTTGGGGAGCCCTCATAGAGGATTTTTTGTGAAGGGCAGAACTCATGGAGGAGTTCACATGGAGGGCAATAGATTTCATGGATTTCTCGTGGCGAGGTGAGGAGTCAAAGAAGATTCCTACAGTAAGGAGGCCTTGAAGGGTAAATCTCGTGAGGGAGGTGTACAAGGGGGAATTAGCATTTTCCAAACTCAATTAGGGAGAGCTCATGGATCTTTGTATATTAGAGGCTATTGGCCTTTAAAACCCGACACGATAAAGTGCAGGACAATCTAAATCTGTATTGCAAACTGTATTTTCCGTGCTGTACGATTCGAATTGTAAATCGTAGGACACACTCATGGTTTGATATACCCCTCCACTATATATCAAAATCGCTCCATATCGTAATGAATCGTGCGATTCAAATCGAAAGTCGTATGATATTAACTACCATGTCTCTGACCATATTTATAGTATTCACAATAATATCATGGTGTAAAAGAAGAATGACCAGGTATTTTACGTATTGAAATAAATATTGACCCATATGTCTGCTGGTATGGGGATATGGATGAGATACCGGCCAATATACATCTTTTTAGAGGGCGACATTACGATTTATAAAAAAAATTCGTGCATATCATTTTGGGAAGTCATGGCATACATCGGCCAATTTACCAGATATATTGACCAATTTCAGTATTATTAGGCTAATTTCAAATTCTATACAGTAATTGTATAAGACTCCCGAACCTGATCTAACTTACCTGTTCACAAGTACGCCAGTATACATAATGATTTGTCAAATCTCCAACACCCTATTCTACTGACCTTTCCCTCTCATCTCTCTTCCCCATCGTCCTATCTCTAACTGATATAATTCTCATCCTCAAGCTACATTGTCAATCTCCTCATCCTCCTTTCTCTAGATTCTCCTGAAAGTAATGCTGTCGTGGCCTGATCCTCCTCGAAAGACGATTTGGCCTGACCAGAGAAGTAGAACACAGACGTCAATTATCCTTATTGTTCTCGAGGGACCTCTTCTGCCTAGCGAAAAACCTCAAGCACACTAACAACAACAACGATAACAATATTACTTTTCTTCAATGCTTTCCATAAGTCTAATAGAATTGAGTACCATTAGTTCAGTTCGGTGGCCGGCTAGCATTAGCCAGTAAGTTGAAATATTACTATTTTTAGGCTTTCCTCATGGCTGCACGATCAGAACATGTATTTATGCAAATCAGAACTTGATCATAGAATTGCTTATTGTCCATCAACAAAGATTTGCTTATTTTAATTTACTTGTCTCATCCCTGTCCGAGCAGTGTGTCAAGCTGGCCATTTAACATGCCACCGTTATTTGATGAAGTTGTTGCCTGTATTCCGAACTGCATTTGCACAGTAGTAGGCCTTTCCACGACTGGATATTTATGTTGTTTGAGCTTTATAACCAGGCTATTGGGGTACTTTTCTCCTTAAAACAGCCACCTCACCAAAAAGGTAACTGACTTGACAGAACGCACGGAGGGTATTTCAGTGAAAAATTTGAATGTAGTTTGAGGCATTATAATGTAACCAATGTTGTTTAAGGTATTATAGCGAAAAACAGCGGTAGTTGAGGCTATTTTAGTGTAATTTACCCAAAATAAAATGCATGCCGAATGCTTTCGTTTAACTATTTAACCAGGCTATCATCAATGCCTCGGTATTCAGGGCTCAAGCAAACACCGCGAGGAAGCTTTTAAATGATTTCTTTCTGAATTTTTGTTAGATGATTTTCCTCTTTAATCCTTAAGCAGTGCATTACTGCTTTCTTAAACTTCTCTACTGCATTTGTGAGTTTCTACCATGCAAAGTATGTTGTACCTGATTTGCTTGTTGAATAGCTTTTAATTTTGTAGACGCTGTAAACCACTAAGTAAACAGGAGTACGACTGTTTTCTTGTCAATACAAGATACAAAATTGAACCCCCTTAACAAATGTAGGTTCCTTGCTATCAAGATTTGGTTTGTGAAAGAAAATGCCTTCATGTACGAGATTGTGGACGCCATGCTTGTAGGCGTCGTTGCTGTGATGGGTATTGCCCTCCATGCCCAGAGGTGTGTCTCACAACAATCTTCACTTATTCTTTTGCTTTTTATTTTTTTTCCATATTATTTATAAATAAATGCTGTGTATTCAGATCTGTGGGAAGAAGCTGCGATGTAATAACCACAAATGTCCTTCACCATGCCACAGGTATTTTATGCTATTTCTACCTCATATTTTTCTTCCATCTTTGAAAATTGTTAATATCTTTACTATTATAACAAGAAGTCCTTAGATGATGTCATTAATCAATAAAAAATAGAAAAAATGATAAAATTCTATTAGGCAAAGTTGAGAATTGAAGATGCCCACCTTGCCCACCACAAAAGACAAAAACAAGAAAATGAAAAGTCAACAACCCTTTTTCTCTCTTTCATGCATTACATATTCTCTCTCACGCTCCAAAGACTAAAAGGGATACACCTTGCAAATTTATACATAAATCCTTATATCTTTGTTATTTTGTTTAACTGATAAGTTTCTCAATTCTACTATTATCACCAACCGCATTTATTTAATTTAAATTTGGAAAAACCATAGATATCCTAAGAAATTTTCATGTAATGTCCAAAATAAAAATTTAAAATTTTACACATGCTTTCAATATGTCTTCAGTAAATATGTTGTTCAAAATATACACATGTGCATCGCACCTGCAAAATACTAGTACGCATAATGTTTACTTTATCAAATTTGTATATGTTTACCTGTACTCTTGTTAATTAGCTATTTTTAATGATGTTCTCTATTGGGTTTGTTTGTACTTTAGAGTATAAAATTTCTTACAGTGAACAACCATCTTTACTTTTGCGATTTCTTCTGGCTAGAAGTATTTGGAGGATACCAGGTGCTAATTTAGGAATATAGCAAGCCCCTATTTCCCATTGTTTTAGGTCACCAACGAACTTTCATGGAACTTCATTAAATCTTCCATGGAGCCTTTGCTTCATAGCCAGCCCCATTTAGATAGGAAAAGCTTTGACGATGATGATGCTCTTGTTTATTAGGTATGAACATGGCACCCAAAATTGCAAGCCGTATTTCCACATTGATCACCAAATCTAAAATTGTCTTTAATTAAAAGAAACAACAATGCCATGCATGATGCTGTAACTGTCCTTAAAAAAATACAATTCTAACTTATATTTCTGCTTTATAATAATTAGTACGATAGTTTGCTCCAATAGAAGACAAAAAAAGTGAGCGGGTTTGCAGGCGACGATGACAAAAGAAAGTTATTGTTCAATGCTATCTAAGGCTAACTGAACATCTCCGTTCCATTTTAGTTGTTCAAAATTATTATGTTTCCTTCTATCTACATATTGAGTCTGTAATTTCGACCGCTAGCTAATGATGATTTTATCTGCAATCTAACGCTAGAAATTTTACTTACCTAATCCTTTGAGCTGGAGTTCATTTTATTTTACTTGCTTTTCTCTGCTTATGCATATGTTGTAGTGTTTCATTCACCATTGATGCTTTATCCATGGTTATATTTAATTCTTTTTTGGGGTTTTTTATATTGCACCCCCAAAACTTATGTATTTCTAAATTTCACCCCAAAAAATTCATATTTTTAATTTCCCCCCTAAAACCTTCAACTTGTTCAAAAATCTCCTCTGGTTAGATGTACTCGGTATCTTATAAGTATTTTCCGTCAGTTTTGAATTTTCACCCGATAAGAGACTTGAAAAAGAGCAAAATGCCAACAACAGCCATCTTCCCCTTTCAAATTAGGGCTAGGGTTAGGATTTCTTCTTGATTTTGAAATTAAGGCTTTTCTTTAGACAAAATGCAAAGGAGTTTGAGCTCCTTATTGCACCAATTTTGACAACTCTAATGAAAAACGACCTATGATCTATTGAGATGATGAAACCCCATGAAAAAGCTGAAGATGGAAAGAGGAGAAGAAGGATTCTCGGTCCTTTGAGGAGAAAGAGGGATCGCGCTTGAAACGCAAGTCCTTGGTTAAATCAAACTAATCCTAGTTAAATTCTCAAGGAATATAGGTTACATGGGGTTTTTTTTGGTTAACGGAGAAGTTTTAGGGGGGAAATTAGAAATATAAATTTTTAGGGGTGAAATTTCGAAATATGTAAGTTTTGGGGGTGAGATATAAAAAAAACCCTTCTTTTTTCTTTGGGCTAACCCTCGTGTTACATTCTTCATAGAGGCAATTGTGCTCCTTGTCCTTTGACGGTGACAATTTCATGTTTCTGTGGCGAAACACACTTTGAGGTTGGTTTTAGTTCATTCCATATCTAAATTGTTATTTGATAATTTATCATTCCTGTATATTAGTCTGATAAAATATATACACCCATAGGGCAATAAGTGAACATGCTTGATGATCTCCACTAGTCAGCAAATTAAAAATTGAATTTTCTTGATCCATTTATATCAAAGTTTGTCCTGGATATTCTGCAGGATTCAATTAAGATACTGAAATTAGATATAAGGAAGTATACAATAAGTTCAGAAACGCTTATTTCTATCATATGATTGTATAATATCTAATACTACGGGACTTTGTATTCCATGCCAGTTGAAATTTGTCTACATCGTCATTGTTCCCTTTGAATTTATAGACATAAAATACTGGCAAGTAATTTGATGCCTTTTGTCTTGTATGTTCAATTACAGGATTGCTCTTGAATCTCATTAGAACATCTTTGTTTTTAAATGTTTTGCCACAACCTCAATATGGTTTAAAAATTGCTGCTGGAAGTTTTCAGCCCCTTAGGAGGTTAAACACTTTTCTCTAAATATCTGCATTGCATCAAGTACATGTAAGTGTGTGTGCATGATTGTGCGGGGGCCCTGCATGTCTTTTCCTCATGTTCTTGTGCATGGATGTTTAGCCGTCTCTTAGAGTAAGATCACCTAAGAGGGTACGAAGAAATTACAATTCAGCATGTCGGATAAGTTCTTTTTTCCGCGCTGGTATGATTAAGGGTTTGAAATGCGAGAGAGAGATGGAAGAGAGAAATTTGGGAAAATGATTTTGGATGACTTGAAATTATCTTTCTAACCTCCTTTATATAGACTTTGTTTTTTACATATACACCCCTTTAATTATATTTGTTTAATCGTATGTAGAATTTTCTAGAATACTGTAGTATATTCTAAATTTCTAACACCCCCTGTCAAGTTGGAGCATAAATATAATTTATGTTTTAGTTTGTCATGAATAAAGTCACTCTTGCCCTTCACAATGGTTTAGTGAAAATACCTGTTAATAGATAAGCACATTGATAAGCACATTTTACATGATATGTATCAATGGTCCCTTCTTCGACCTTCGTATGAACTCTTAAAGTTAAAAGAGAGGAGAAAGAGAGAGATTTTATTATGTGACCAAATGTCTTTATATAGAGATTACAATTACTTGATGCCCAAGTATTATGGTACCGTGTACCCTAATAACAATATAGTCTAAGCTATTTTAACACTCCCCTTAAGCTGGAGTATAGATATCAGTGATGTATAATTTGGTCTTTAGATGAATGAATGTTGGTCTTAGAAGAGCTTTCGTCAAAATATCTGCAATTTGTGCATGACTAGAAACATGATATAGATTGACTTCTTTTCAACAACTTTCTCTCGGATAAATAGATAATCTACTTCAATGTATTTTATGAGTTCGTGAAACACTGGATTCTCTGACATCTGAATTGCAGATTTATTATCACAGAACAAGGATGCTGATGTTGTAGAACCAACGCCAAGATTTTGAAGCAATGTGGAGAGCCACACCAATTCTGAAACGGCATGTGCCATAGCCCTATATTCAGCTTCGGCTGATGAGCGTGAACATGTTGCTTCTTGCTGCGTCAACTAAATAGGTTCCTCACAAAGAAAACATAAAATCCACTCTTGGAGCGACGGTCATCCACAGATTCGGCAAAATTGACATCAGCATAGGCTACAAGAGACATTAGAACATGGTTTATAGAGAAGACCTTGCTCAGGTGCACGTTTCAAATAGCGGAGATGCGCTCAACAGCCCGAAGATGGGAAACTAAGAGCGTTTGCATAAACTGGCTCACTGTGCTGACTGCAAATGATATTTCTGGACGAGTAACCGTGAGATATATCAGCTTCCTAACTAACCGTCGATACTGACCTGGATCGGAAAGTGGCTGATCATCAGGTGAGCTAATGCGAGAGAGCTTTACTGTTGTATTCATGGGAGTACCGGCAGGGCGACAGCCAAGAAACCATGTTTCTTCAAGAAGATCAAGAGTATACTTCCGATGTGAGAGAAATAATGATCTCTTATTTCGAGACACCTCTATACCAAGAAAGAACCGCAGAGGACCAAGATATTTGGTGTGAAAATGTGAGGCCAAATGGGTTTTGACCTTAGATATACATTTGGAATCATCTCCAGTGATGAATATGTCATTAACATAAATAAGGAGAATAATCATTTCTTCTTTCCGTCTGTATGTAAAAAGAGATGTATCTGCCGGTTTTTTTTTGGTGAAATTTATCTTTTTTAACCATACCCGAGGAGATTGTTTTAGCCCATAAATATATTTTTAAAGATGATATACAAGAGACTCCCCCTCACGCTCAAAGCCAGGAGGCTGCTGCATATAAACTGTCTCGGAAAGATCGCCATTGAGGAAGACATTCTTGACGTTTAACTGATATAGAGGCCAATCGCGGGTAACCGCAAGAGATCAAGACAAACAATAATGAGTTTGGCCACTGGAGAAAAAGTCTCAGCATAGTCTACACCGTATTGCTGAGTATAGCCTTTGGCAATAAGAAGAGCTTTCAAACGAGATACACTGCCATCAGAATTATGTTTGACAGCAAAGACAACTAACCACCTTTTTCTGTGAAGGGAGGTTGACCATATCTCAAGTGATTAATCTTCAGTACCCGCAACACTTCCATCATAGCCTTATGCCAACCTGGATGACTTATAGCTTTCTGAACAAAGTTAGGAAGGGAAACAACATACAAGGAAGAGACAAACTTATATAGAGCTGGAGCAAGACGATGATATGAAATAAATGAAATAAGAGCATGAGAAGTAGTGCAAGTTCGTTTACTTTTGCGAAGAGCAATTGGTATGTCGTTGGATAAACCATCAAAAGGAGGGAGAGGTGAAGGCTCGTCAGCTTTCGGCTGTATACATGGAGGACGAGATTCGGTATCTGCTGTTGAATCTATTACTGGTTTAGGTCGACATCTATAGACATGCTTAATCGAAGATTGATTAATCTCAACAGTAGTAGATTCGATTTGAATTGGTTGGTCAGCTGGTGGTATAGGAAGTGGTGGTGGTGGGACGTAGGAAGGACTTTCCGCTGGGGGTAAAAGGGTTGATCCTCAAAAAAGGTGACATCATGAGAGACCACGACAGTGGATGTAGAAGAAAGCAGGAAGACATAACCTTTTTGAGTCCTAAAAGAACCAATAAATATATGTTTGACAGTCCTAGGATCCAATTTATCGCGAGTTAATCGGTGATTATGAACGTAGCAAACACACCTAAATACTTTAGGAGAAAGGGGAAAAGGGTCTTGGTCGGGAAAAAATAGAGAACGGTGTTTGGTTTTGAAGAATCGTGGAAGACATGCGATTAATAAAAAACATGCAGTAAGGAAAAGTTCCATAGGCGTTTTGGGACATGCGTGTTAAGCATAATAGACCAAGCAACGTCAAGCAAGTGGCGTTTTTTTTTCCAGCAATACCATTTTGTTGTGGAGTGTATGAGCAAGAAGTTTGATAAATAATCCTCCAGGATTGACAAAGAGTTTGAAAAAGATGACTCATGTATTCTTTTGTATTATCAGTTCTTAGAGTTTTAATAGACGTATTAAACTGATTAACCACTTCATTAATAAATGTTTTTAACACATGGTATTTCAGATCGACCACGTAAAAGAAATCATTCTATTGTGATCATCAATAAAGGTGATAAAATAGTTGTAACCAAATATGCTAGTATGCTTGTAAGGACCCTAAATGTCAGAATGGACTAACTCAAATATTGAAAAACTATGGTTATTAATTGAAGAAAAAGAGAAACGAAAATGTTTTCCGAAAATACATGACTCATATGAAAAATCATATAAAGAGAAATTATGTAACATAGTACGCAACATAGGAAGTGTGTTGACATTCGGTCATGGGCTTGACCTGAAACTTGACCAATCAAGAGGGCAGGTCATGGGGTCGGTGACCGGACCCGAGTCATGTCCCATAGAGCCGAGCCATGGGGCCTCAGGCTCATGAGGGGGGAGGCTAAGGGTTGGGGCCCCAACACATCGTATCCATCCGTTCTGCCCCCTGCCTATATATACAATAGGTAGAGGCTAGGGTTTGCTAATATAGATAACATATATTGGTAGAGAGAAATACATGAGTGCAACCTTTGGAGAACTAAGGTTTCATAGGTTCTTGGGTGTCTTCCTCAAAGTCATTAGCGGCCGCAGTGATTAAGGGGGCTTTCCGAGTAACACCGTGATCGATCCCTGTCGGCCCTCGTGAGAGGAAAAAAGCGCTCATGGAGAACATCAGAAGACTTACTATGAATACGCGTCACTTGTCAAGCGTATATAGATTTCTCTTGTCTGGAGCAGGCTGGGGTTTATTGATTGTGGGGATTTAAATCTCTTGCAGCCGCAGACTAAACTGCCATTAATTACCCTTCGCTTTTGGGAGCAAGGGAACTTTCAATTAACAGGTCAAACGAATCATGCGAACTCAATATGCAGTATGCATATGTGTGTTTTGAGAGTGTTTTGGGTATATCGGGGGCTTTGCAGAGTTTACGGGGTCCCGCCACCCGGATAGCTGGTTGGGGGTCAAGAAGGCTAACAATCTCCTTGCGGGATGCGGAGCAGCGTTTCGTTAGAAATTTTTTTCTAAGAAGGCTTTTGAGTGTGGGGTTTGTCTATTTTATTCATTTTTTTATTTTTACAAAATATTTACAAGAAATACAGAAGTGAGAGATCCATGTATGCCACGTGCGCACTTAGCAAAGTGAGCACTTGGTAAAGTGTGCACATGATGTGCGCACCTGTCGAGGTGTGAGAGAGTGAAGGGGCCAAAGGGTCCCGAATGGGCCAAAAGGTCCACTGAGGTGCGCACTTAGAGAGATGCGCACCTAGTGAGGTGCGTGAGTGGGGGACCAAAGGGTCCTAAATGGACCAAAAGGTCCAGCGATGTGCGCACTTAGCGATGTGCGCGCCTGGCATGATGTGCACCGAGTAGGATGCGCATCTAGCCAAATGGGCACCCAGCGTGGTATGCACCCAGCGCGGTACAAGCAAGGGTCGAAACCCAATGGAGCTACAGCCCCAAACACAATTTGAATTTTTAGAAGGTCAAAAGGGTTCTTTTCCCCTTTCACGAGGCTTCAGGATGTGCGCAGATGGATTTTGATATGGGTTTTCTCTTCCTTTTCCTCTCCTCTGTTAGATCTTGAGAAGAGAGATGGAGAGAATAATGCCCCTTTGGTGATTTCGATGGGAGATCAGTATTCCTCTCAATGGGTTAATGGTCAAAATCGATTTTTATTTTTGAAGGAAGGGATTCGTCTTGGATTTAATAAAAAAAAGGAAGAAGGAGACCTTAGGGGAGAGAGAGCGGTACAAAACCCGAGGTTTTTTTTTGACGAATTAGAAGTTCATTTTTTTTTATTATGTTTGCCTTTTATAGGCTACACACTTTACATTTTGGCTCTTGGGCTTTACAAAATGGCACTTGTGCCTCCCCATGCCTTATGTGCTTATTTCTTTTTCCACATAAGCCATGGACATTACAAAATTTGGCTTCTTGCCCATTTAATTTACATTCATTTTCTAAGAATTACATTTTCATTTATTCACTACATAATTTTTGTTTCTTCATGGCATGGGCCGACCCCTCTCTTGTTCGGGCTTGACTGGGCTTGGGCCCACTTGGCTTGGGTGTTGACTTGGTCAACGGGGTGTAATTTTTGACCCCGACACTTACGAGTCAGAATATCTTCTACCCTACATAGGTTTGGAAGATCCTAGCGCGGTGTAGGCCGCTAGTTAAGTTTACTTAGCTTCCCATGTTTTAGGATCCTCACATGGATGAGAATCTGTGCGAGAGATCGACAATGTGTTGATCGTCTTGTCATTAGCCTACTGAGTCGGATGTTATGTATCATGATATCATTATTTTCAACCTCGGTTTCATCATCACATAACATCACTTCCAATTTTTAGAAACCAACAATTTTGGTGATGCTAAATTTAAGTATATTTGTTCATTTGGAATTTATAGTTTGTCATTATGTAGAATTTTTGTTATTGATTGTATTGTTTTCACCTGTGGTGGTCAGGTCCCTTGTGGAGTGGAAAAGAGTCAAAAGCCACCTAAATGTCCCAAACATTGCCATATATCTTGGCTGTGTAGACACAAATTTGAACGTCAGGTATTTACATTTTCTTATTTACCGGTTATCAATCTTTTAAATATTATTAACCCTCAGCTGATCTCAAGCAGATGGAACAACTCCAGGTTTTTATTTCGATGATTATAGTTTTTGACCTGCAAAAGTTGATGAGTTTCTGAATTTATTTTATATGCATTTTATCAGTTGTAGAACTTTGATTATAAAATGGTTATTCAATAAAGATATGATGGCGAGAACATTGTCAGCTGATTAACCCTGTATATTCCAGGTGTTGATGCAAATCTTTTATATGCTTATAATGATGTATATCAGGGTTAATTTAGAAATTCTGAATATGGACCTAAGTTAATCATTCATTTATTTCGTTTGGTCAATCGGAAATCTGAAGCTATAGACATTTGAACCAAGTAATGATGTTGTTCATAATTACTTGAGAACCTGTGGAATCCAAACTTGATTATGGTGTCTTAGTGGTAATCTCATTCTCAACTTGAGTCACAGATGTCTTTTAGATAGCAAACATTTTTACCTACGAAACTATTTTGCCCATCATTTGCTATTGCCTAATAGTGACATTGTGCTGATAATTGTGAAATAATTTTGTATATAAAATTCGAACAATATCAACTCACATTTTCTTTCCACGACATGCCATTATCGATCAACGAATCAATGTGATAGTTATTCTAGATTGCTTAAGATGCATGCCGGACGAGTCCAAACCATTGGACTTGTGCTGTGATAGGTGTAGGATGCTGCAAAAAGTTGTCCTGAGAGGCATCTTCTGGAGATGGCTGTAACCAAAAGGAAAGGTAATAGAATTATGAATAGTCAATTCACTGTTGGTTTCCCTCTGGCTTGCCTCATCTCCCCCCCCACCCCACCCCCACACACACAAGAAAAAAAAGACTGCAAGCAAACGTACCGTCTTAAAAATACGCTTGAGCTGATTAATGTGAATTGAGATACACCAAGATAGGAACCTACAACTTTAACGTAATTCGAAACCCCAGCTTCTGATTGCTTTAGCCGTAAAACTAAACAAAGGTCAGGACTTGAGTGTCATCATGGTGGGCCCATCAATAGCTCCTTTTGCCGGATGCTCTTTTCGCAATTTAAGTAAGTTCGGATGCGGCTGCCCCCGTCATGTGGTGTCTCTGTTGTATACACACTGTACCTTTATGATATAGAAGTCTTGTTCTTTCACTTTTTTTTGTACTTGGAGTGATCATTAGTTTGCTGAACTGATGATTGTAGGATCCAATGAACTATTGTATCATCTTTGAGATACGCCTTTGGCTTCTTATTTTTACAAAGAAAAAATGAATATCTGTTCGTAAAGTTATCTTATTTATGAAACTAATCTGAAAGCATTTTGTACCTCTTTGCAACCATATACTGTGAATTTTAATTCGTTTCTTATTTGGGGTGGGGGTGGTAGAGGGTTATTTCAGTGTAAATTCTTTGCCAATCACCAGGACCTTTGGTAGGAGATAAGTTTTATGATATGAACTCTTGAACAGCTTCATAGTGAACAGTTATTAATTCGATTGTTTTTTTCACTGCTTAGCATTATTTATTCCTTCTCCAGATGTTTGCTGGGTAGCTCTTTCTCGAAAAGAAGTTGAGCATTACCCATATGAAGCAAGTGTTGGCATTTGTGATACATGATAAAATTGTATCATCATTGAAGAGGAGTTGCCTATAGTGCTTCTTGATCTAATATCATGAAATTTATTTATCAGAAAATCGTCCTTTTTAGTATATGATGCACATAGTTGGCGTGTTTTTTATTCAGCAATTTTAAGGCTTGAGCACATACATATTGCAGTAATTTTTGTGGTTAACACATGGTTGAAACTTTCCCAAAATTGACAAACTATGCCTAGCATTGGGCTTTAACGTACACATGGTTTCTTCTATTATATTACATCAATTAAGGTGGTCGGTTTTAACTATTTGGGAAAACTTAGAATTGATTTTTGGTGGATGCCAATCACATGCTTCTTCATATGAACAAAAACATTGCTGTATTGATTTTGAACAATTGTCAATTCAACTCTTAAATGGAGATTTGGAATAGATTTGTTTAGGAATATTCTCTATTAGGACAAAAAGGCTTACCTTGATGGGTTTTATTTATGCTTGAGAATTTTCATGATCTCGTGTCGCACCAGTTATCAAATACCTTAACAAATGATTTGCCAATTTACTAACGAAAACCAACCATTTCCCTGAAAATACCATTCATGCTTTCAATCTGTGAAGTTGCAGGCAATATTTCAAATAAGTAATCTCAAAGAAAGCTAGGATCCACCAATAGAAAAGAAACTCTTGTATATCAATCGCAATGTGTTCCACTTTTATTTATGTATTTCTTTCATATATATTTGATGATCTTGATCATCAATTTCATCTTGATTGAAACTCTTAGACGGTTAGGCTATTATAACTGTACTGTTTCAGCTTTTCTTTTTCAAACCTCTCTTTCAAATTATATATTGCACTTGTGCTTTCTTGTATTTCTCTTTGTGTCATTGGCAAAAATGGTGAAGTATATTTGGTAAGAGTTCTTTAATAGCCTTCTTCACTGTTGGATCTTGATTGGCTCCCATAGTTTTAGTGACTATCGTAGAGACCTCAAGCCAACCTCGAAACACTCAGATGGAAAAAGCTCTTTCTTTTATATTAAGGCATATTTAACCATGTAGTGTAGTGTGGATAATGTTGCAAGAGTATTGTCCAGTTTTACCACAAGCACTGTTGCTCTGGTATAAAACTGCATATAATACAAAATTACAACATGAAATGCAGCTTATGTGACAAATTGGATTCAAGTTAGTGGGTATCTCCCCTCAACTAGCTTTAATACTGAATAACAATTCCACTTTATCATTATCAATGCTGAGGCTTTCGTTGATGAGAATTTGAAGAAAATTAGATGGAAAATTAATTCTTGCAATCTTTTTCATTGAACGGTTTAATCTTGCAGGCAAGAGAGTTATTACTTCAATTTAATATTATGGAAATTTAATGTTTCATATCTTCCTACAAACGTTTCCAAATTTGTAGACATGTGTGTGACCTTTTCCTTTTCCTGCCAGCCTCATAAATGTCATTATGGAGCTTGCCCACCATGTAGATTGATTTGTGCTGAGGAACTCTCATGTGGCCATACTTGTAAACAGAGGTTTGGAATTTCTTTATTGATCCTTGTCAATTAGTTCCATTTTTGTCTTATTATTTTCTGAAATAATGCACCCTATTTATAGATGTCATGGTCCCATACCTCCTCCCAACCCTGAGTTTACTTTAAAGCCAAAGAAAAAGAAAAGGGATAAACTTGTTGAATGCGTACCTGGATCACAATGTCCTCCTTGTCAAGAAATTATCTTTATACAATGCCGTGGCCAACACATTGGTGAAGAATGTCCGGTAAGTGTATAATTTTTTGTAGGTTGCAATCAACTAGTATTTTAACACGTGTGATGAATGTACACATATGTTGGATGTATGGGAAAAGTTGGGAGTTTGTAAAGATTTAGTTAAAATGGTAAAATTTTCTTAAAAAAAATAGTAGAGATTTTCAAGGATTGGAGAAGACATGTTATATATTAAAAACTAAAAGTTATATTTTCTGTAAAATATGAGAATTTTTCTTGCCTCACGCCATGGTTAGAATCAAGTTGATATTTTAATTTAAGACCCCCTCCACGTATGAGTTAATATAGTAGAGATATTTAGTTTATAATCAGCATTGAAAATTAGACTGCGCAATTTTCACATGTTCAAGTTTTAATTTGCAGATGATTTGCTCCCAAAGGAAACAATTCTCATGTCAAAACTTGTGTGGAAATCCTCTTCGTTGCGGCAATCATTACTGCACCAAATCTTGTCATGTTTTGAAATTAAAACTAGATCCATCTATCTTGCATTTAAATGTTGAGGATGAACTCGCAGAGTCCTGTGAAGAATGCTTTCTTCCTTGCCAAAAGGTTACCTTTTGTTATTTGATGCTTTATATTACATGATAAAAACCAATTTTTGATATGCTCAGTATTTCCATTTAACAGATCCTCTATTCTTATATGGTAGTCTAGATTTTCATTGATATCAAGCATACCTATCTTGAGTTGTCTTGATTTTAGGTTAGGGAGCCAGTGTGTCGTCATCCTTGCCCTTTATTATGTCATCCCGGTGACTGCCCCCCTTGCAAGGCCCTTGTCAAAAGAGCATGCCATTGTGGTTCCATGGTGCATGTTTTTCAGTGCAGTAACTATAACAGTTTGAGCCACAAAGAGCAGCAGAACATTCGTTCTTGTGGTGGCCCATGCCATAGGTAAGTCTACTGCAGATATTTCATTGTTTTCTTTCTGTTTAGGTTCTTTATTTGGTGTTTTACACTTGCTTCAGTATCCTTATGAATCTTATGAGAACTAACTAGTGTTTGTTTTGCTATCACCTGGAAATTCTTTGCATATTATAGTCATGGAATGCAAGTTTAATTTACATGTTTATCGCATGATCATATTCCCTTAGCCAATTAAGTCATGACAATAAGCTTGCGCCACCAGCTAAATCCTGTCCTACATTTTTACCCTTTTATACAACAGCTGGCCTTATTCTATTGCCTATTCTTCATATTGTGGGATTTAAAGGGGTTCATGGATATGACAAAAAACATCTTAATATTATGCATCACTCGACATCCTTGTTGTACTACCTACATAGTTCATTCTGTTTTTCCCTGAATGAATATCCTAGTTTCAACTAAGTACATCTGTGCATTAGATAACAATCAATCAGAACATAGGACTGCGAACCCACACAAAATGTTGGGATCAGGATTCACATCCATAGTTTTAATGGCATTAGAATTATCTATCTTGGTACGTCCTGGGGTCTCATGTACTAATTCTTCATAATAAAGATAAAATCTCTTATTAGCTATCCTGTGCAGCTTAACTGCTTAAGCGCCTCCGTATGCTCTTAAGCAGGCTGGGGCTACACAACTGAATACCTCAATAATACCACTTTGACAAGTGCCACTATTGCCTAGTGGTAAAGCGAGGGGTCTGGGGTTCAATCCCCGCCTATTATTCAAATGATGTTGATGATACGACTTCTAAAAGACTTTATTATATGAAACCAGAATTTCCTTACATTGACCTAATTTTGGTTCATTTAGTAGGACTTTTGAAGATTTTGAATTTTGCATCCACATTTTGCAGAAAACTACCCAACTGCCCACACCTATGCTCTGAAACATGCCATCCTGGGGAATGCCCTTCAATTAACCAGTGTACTAAAAAGGTAATACTTCTAACTTCTTATTCATGCTTTATGATTTTCAATCATAGACCCATTCCTTAATAGATGCTTATTTAGATTTTCTCATTGAATATCAACTCTTGATGTTCATCCACGTACTCATTTATTACCTATAAATACTAAGTTTTATAGGCAGCATGCTAGATAACCTCAAATTTAACTTTCAGGTTTCTCATCTTATCTGCATGCATTGTTAATTGCATGGTAACTAGATTCGACCTTTAAGTAATAACTTATAACGCCAGATATCATATTTGAAGATTTTGATTGTTTTGTTATCTTTGCACATCTAAAGAAAAATAGCAGGAAGCAACATTCAGTTTCAGACAAATATAAATTCTTTTCCTTAAATTTGTCCACGGAAAAATGTTGATAGATGAATGAACAGAAGTAATAGCCTGATGCTAAGTCATTTTTGAGGTGTTCTATTATAAATGACATTGACATGTTTTAATGAGCATGAGTTTAAATAGGGAAAAATAGTATTTGACTACAAAATTTAAAATGTAGATAATACTTCACTCAAGGCTTTGTAATTTATCAATCAACTTTATGATGCAAGGTTACGGCACGTTGTGGTTGTCACAACCTGAAAAAGGATTGGCTATGTCAAGACGTCCTTACTGCGTACCGAAAGGCTTGTCGTGACCCAAAAGCTATAACAAAATCCCAGTTTGGCGTTGGCTTACTACCATGCAATGAAGAATGCAGAAGTAAAGTTAGGGTTGTCAATTCAGAGCTACAGCTTCGTAAAACTAGGGCGACACCGGTAATCATTTCTAGTCTTGGAAACTGTTTATTGATCTCAATTCTTCTGTTTATCATTACATCTGTTTTAAAATGAATTTGATATTACTCCTTTTGGGAACCTTTTTGTGTTTAAAATTACTTGTCCTTTTAGAAAATCATGAAGAAATTCGAGTAACTACTATAATTAATACAATTGTAAATTACCAAAAGCTAACCCTTCACTTTTCAAAACAAGAAACTCTTTAAGGCAGGACGGGAACGAAAGGGCTGGTCGCTGGTGGACACGTGTGTGCGTATGCAAAATGGCAATCAAACAAGCAATCGATGCCAATACAACTTAACGACAAACTTTAAATGATGCAACACGCGTACGAGATCCAACTTTTGAGAATCGTGAGCAAGAAATAATATAAAAATGCAAGACTAAACATCTACAATTAAACCTCCGATTTGAAGATTCGAATCATGTTGAAATCAGATTATCTATTGAATGTAAAACAACTCTAATAAAGATTCCAAAATCATATTCATAGAAATTTAAAACTCAAAATATCCTAAGAAGTATCCCCAATCATATTCCTCAGGTTTCAATATTTAGCAACTATATTCCCTGTTGAACATGATGGTTAAAACACAATAAACATGCAATTTATGTAGCGGAAGTATAAACAACTAGCATGTGATATAAAATCGATTGATATACCTCAAACCACATGTTGAAGTTTCTTCACTTACACCACGCTTCTTTTGCGCTCTATACCTCGAGACAACGACCGGAGGGTGACCACAGCTTAACGATGAGAAACCGTCCTTATCACCTCGCTACCGACCATCGACGAGGAAATAAAGAAGAAGAAGAATACGGCTATTTTATGTAGGGGTTTAGGCCTTTGATGGCTTGATCACTTGGCATATACATATGGGCAAGTATGCCTCTCTTTATATAGAGAGCATGCACACCCTATTCTTAATCAAGGGGCAATCTCAAGCTTGGACAATAAGCCAGCCCTAGGCTTGGATAAGAAGCTAACCATAAGCTTGTGCAAGAAGTATACCCAAGCTTGGGCAAGAAGCCAACCTCATGGCTTGCCCAAGAACCCAACTCTTTTGGCTTATTCAAGAAGCCATCCACAAGCTTATGTATGAGGTAACTTAAATACTAGCCAGGCCTGACCATTCACTTGGGCGAGCATGGGTCTCCAGAGCCTATATGCCAACATACTCACTCGTACAAGTGAATGGGTACCATCCATAGCTCTCCTAACTGGCTCCTTGAGCTGTTGACCCTTTGAGTTGATGCCTCTTAAGAGTTCTTTCTTTCTCACTCATGTTTATACATTGTCACGACCCGAAAGAGCACGTGACTGGCCCTCGAACCATATGAAGTCTATAGGACTCCATCTGATCCAAGTAAGCCAAAAGCCCAGAAATCTAAAACCATTTAAGGAGTAAATAGGGAAAATTAGTTTTAAGAGGTAAAGAAAACATGTTTGAAAATCAAGTTTTTAAATAACTAAGCCGAATATGAATTTTTTAAAATGTGTAATTTTTTCCTGAAAATTTCGGCAGAGTTTTCTTTGTAAAAACTGGCCCCGAACGGGGTACAACAAGAATAATATATATGACATGATAAAAGGCATCCCCAAGCGGGAGCTAGCTCTTCGTCAATCGACGGTCACAACCACGCAAGCAATAATAATATACAACGCCAAGGGGCGAGGATCAAAACTGAAAAGAAACTCAAAAACAGCCAGAAAACCGCAATACTACAAGCGCGACTCTAAGGTCGAAACAATACAATACTGATTTCTAAGTCTGAAACAAGCTACAAGTTTTGATTGATGGACAATTCTAGATACAATAAAAATATATGAACAATGGCGGTTCTGATACAAAGAACCCACCTAACCAAGCAAGTCACCCATAGGAAGCAGTGTGCCAGAAATGCCGCTATGGAATCTGTACGGCAAAAACCTGCAAGAACTGGGGCACAACGGGGGTGAGTTGCCAACTCGTGAATAGAAAATATCTACAAGCAGAGATCGAATGCATGACCTATCCTAGGTCAATACGATCAGATAATAAATAAACCTCAATATGAATAAAGCTGAAGCATGCTAAACTGGCAATGTAATCTCTATACATGAGTGTAGTGCCAAGTGCTCGTGCTAGTGCCTCAGGTAATAGCATGTCATGAATATGAGGTATAACCAATGTAATCAAATCTGCACACTTGTGGATCCCGTCCACTCGTCACCCACTGACAATAACCACCATGCATGTAAATATCATGAATCATGTGCATGGGAAATAATATAAGGATATAACCACCCGTGTCCCTCGCGACACATCAAAATCATGGAACCAGGGTGCCCAGCATCGACACCCGAAAACATCATGAAAACTGTGCCCAGCATCGGCACGTAAATCCTCATATATCGGGCTCCGTCAGTCCGGATCGGCCCGCGGGCTCTGTCTGCGGTATCGGCCCTCGGCCCCGGCAGTATGCCCAAAACATCAATCGACTCTGGTCGGTATCCTCCGGATAACCGCCAGGTCCAACCAATCACCGGTAGGTACTCGCCCGCCTCCAGGCTCAATCGGCAAAGCTCATCGATCATCTTGCCGAGGGGAACCATACCGGGTCCACCATGTACCCGCAATCGGCTCATCCACGCCTCGATTCGGGTTACACATATCGCTCTCAGCACCGAGAAAACACATGGTGGACGCACTGAAATATCATATCAAGGGTAACCGGGTTTTTAAAGAAATGACATATTCTCTTTTGAAATACCCTCGGTTCCCAAATCCAGAAATATCATAGAAACAACATATCTCAATGCGTACAGTCAAAGCATGATGTATGCGGCATGTAACAGTAATGCAAGCATATCAGTAAGTCATGCAACATGGAATAATAATGTGCACATGTCGAGGGAGACCGCTCTTTTAAAAGGAATCTGTTTTTAAAGAGTATCTTGCGGTTCCCAAATCCCCAATCAAGCTAGAATCATCTATATATGTGTACAGGTATAAGTGTACAATATGCCATGCCAGAATCATATCATGAATGCAATAGTACTATAGTGTAGTGACATGGCAATTATCGATGATGAGTGTGTGAGCCGGCAACAAGTGTACGTGGAACATATACATCATCGATAATGGTGCTGGTGTCCTAGCAGCATGACTGAATGTCACAACAATACAAGCGATGCAATGCAAATAGCAGGAATATGTGGAAACGAATGATCAACGCAAAAGTACAGAACCTGCCCCAATAGATATGTCATGCAACCTTGCCTTTTGAAATAAGACGAATCAGGGCTTTTGGTAAAGTAAGGGCTACGGTGTTTTAAGAAAAGATGCATCATTTGAAAATATCCGTATAACCCTTCTGCTTATCTTTAAAATATCCCCGATTCGTTAGTTTTGAAATAGGTATGACTCGGTCTAGTCTAATGTCTACTAAATAATCTAGACAGGAGGGGTATGAAACCACCTAATCTGAGTCAATATATAAATATAGATATGATAGTCGGTGATCTCGCCTCAATAACATATCGTATGATATCCTCGAGTCATGAGTGCGGATCTATCATCAATATCGGCTCGTACGGTAAATCGTCGTACGGCATCCCAATAGCTGGGTAGGGGTCAATATCACACTATCTCATCACATATCAGGTATCACTTATCATCAGATCACACAATCTGGGGTACTACTGTAAGTCTAGTACAAATCGACACCATCTATAAAATATGAATGCGGGTAAAGCACATGTCCAAAGGCCCGCTAAAACTATCATATCGCACCTCAAAGGCAAACTATGTCACATTGCCGATCTCACGGCCTCACATCAAGTATCATCTCAAACCACGTATCATCCTCCAATCCCGTATATAAACACATAGTCCCATACCCATGTGTAGATATACGCACCATCATATGCACTCTAATAAATGAAAGAATGAATGCAAGTATGTGTGTAAATGTATGTGTGAGTGCAACCACTACTCTAGGGTTCGCACTATACTAAACCAATATATTCTTATCATCAAAATATCATTATTACCATCAATAACCCTAAACAACACATAATAAATATTCGTGTGTATACGTATTCGTATACATCACCACGGACTGCGGGGGTGCTATACGCCATCCACCCGACTTCTCCCCGTAGATATAAATCTACTCACATTGCTTCTCGTGTGCCAAAGCCGATGTCGCTATCTTCACCTCCTTTGCCTCAACATCACGCGGGGCACCTACAAGTATATCACAATGCTAAAGCACATGAAAATCACATTGGAAACCAAAATGGCACACGCTACCCGCATAGGTAAAAACCCATCGACTCGCATGTAAACACAATCAAAATCCACTTGTCGTTGACGTCCAAACGCCACCCGACAGGAATGAATCACCAAATACCAAAATCCATGCTAAAACAAGTCCCAAATTATACACCAACATAGGAAAATCAACCCAGATTTCACCCTAGATGGAATCAGTCAAAACTAGACATACTCAGGGTCAAAACTAGAGGAAATGGGGGCATGCACAGAAAACGAGGCAATTCCTTAAAATACCTTATTTTAGAATTTTCCATAATTTTTCCCCATTTATCTGTATTGAATTATACCAGAATATTAAAATATTCATTAAAATAATATTAAATTATAAAATTTCCCAAAAATCATATTTTATTATTTTGAAGACGTTACATACATGTTGGTGCCATGTGGACCGTTGAGAAGCTGCAAGCGGATAGCCTTATAACCAGATCCGTTAGGATCGACACAAGAATCTCCTTATAAAAGGAACATAAAAATGTTGAGCTCGCGATATCTCGTACCCTAGATCCGATTAGCCTTGTTTGCCCAAGTACCTTCGATCCCTCTGAAGCGTACTTGAACATTGCGGTAAACCCTCGATTCATCGCACTCTCAATCTTCGCCCTTGGCGTTAATAGGAGTTGGCGATGCAACGCAATCAAGAGACATACCAATCGATCTTCCTCCGGCCCTGAATAGATAGGTCTGTCATTCACCCTTTTTTCTGACACTATCTCGTATGTGCGGTATATATGTCATCGCAGCAGGAAACAACAGCCAAAGTAGCATTCGCTCACAATAGACCTACCCAGACAGTCCGGTATTGCTAAGGGTACTATAATTTCCCTCCATTCCGGAGGTCGTCAATAAGGGCTCACACTGTAAGGGAGATGAGATCTATCCCTTCCAACCTCTTTATATACACGGTCACAACGCACGTCATATCGCAATGCATTACGGTATAAGTTCTTTTCCTGAGACATACGTCATTAAAATTATACCGTACGGACCCAAGCCACATCACCCCATGATTAACTTGTTCGGCCATACCGCTCTGAGATATGTCTGGAATCTCCTATCAAGCCCGCACCTCGTGCTCCAAGTCAGACCCCTTGTCCGGCTAGTAAACAGGTAAAGTGGTCGTGGGATTACCACTTCGGCCGCTCGACGCATTAAATGCCACAATCTCATTCAACCTCATTCTGATCCAGTCAGGACGACTTATTAAGTGCTCCCACCGTCGCTGCACCCAGTAACACGACAATATAGTCATTGCTCCTAGAAAATGACACGCGACACTTGGTCTCACCTTTGTCTGCTACCATAGTTTCGAAGGGGATCTCTCGTGTGAGGGAAAGTTCCTACCTACCGACGTATCTTTTATAAATGTATACCCTGTGCACGCAGTATACCTTGTATACTTAATATATATATATATATATATATATATATATATAAACTCTATGCAGAATAGTTAAACAAATATAGACATGCATATCCCATTTTTATTGATGGAAGAAAGTAATCAACAATTAATTAGAAACATGTCTACAAAACCGCCATCCATAATAATATCAAATAACAATAGTAAGGTCTAAAATATGACACGTCACCCAGGACAAAGCTTACACGCATGAAGCGTTACACGGTTGTTTCCTTTGTCAGCGGATTCCTGATCACATGACTTGAAGGAAATTTTGTATTTTAGACATGCCTCTTACTTCCTAATGAAATGGTAACAGATTTCCATGTACTACGACTATTCATTGTTATTTAGGATCGCTGAAGTGTCATTACCAACCAAATACCGCAATAGAGAGTATCCTGCCTCTCGTGTGCAGGCTTTTAAGAAATCTCCCAAGCCAAGCAGCCCCTCTGGCCACTTCAGAGACGGTAGCCACATATACCATCCCCATGGAGGAACATATACAATCCGCTTCTTGCTCCTTCGATGATGGCCCAACCATCGAGCAAGAATGCATATGCGGTTGTGGATGTTAGATGTATGCCCTAGAGGTTTGTATTGTATAGGATGCTAGGCATGTATATGTACAGAAACAATTTTTGCTCGAAATGATAGCATGCTATCTGGTTTATCTTCATCTTAACGTGTGATGTGTTGTATTTCATATCTTTATATACATGTTGATGAAGCCTTTAGGATTATGCTTGACTACCGGGATTATGATGTAGATCATACTAGTGGGGCATGGGCAGTCTATAAGCATATCCTTTAATAGTTCCTAGTCGAGGGTATATCGAGACATGGCATTGATATTACCAGAATAGACTAGTGTGTACGTTTCTTGACCCTGGGGGCGATGGTTGATCCCACAACCATTGGTGTTTGACATCAAAAATTGTACACATGTGCTCATTGGAGAATGGGTACACCGAACAAGACTCGCCGAGAACTCCTAGATGGTATATATACGTATTGCCTGATAGCAGTTCTCTGGCGACACTTGTACAGGTTAGTCTGTAGACCCGAGATTGTCATAGTGTCTTGTGTGATTCCCACCGTGCTTTGATTTCCTTCCTACCACGGCTTTACTGAGTCGTGCAAACAGGTGGATTTTAGGTACAATCCCGAATCACATGGAGACAGTGAGCGATAGGAGGGGTTCCGTCTCTCCCGGTATAGGAAGTTGATGTCGCGCTATGCTTGATCGGCCATAACAGCAAATCCCTAGCGAGGGTGCTCGAGATTTACTGATAAGAGTTATCAGTAGTTTCTCGAACCGATATAGGCCGTAAATCAGCATGACTTGTAAAGTTACTGGGGTCTGACATTTACCACTTCTAGACTTCATATGCGACGTATCAGACGAAGAGACCGGACTGTATGGTAAGTGTTGCTTACAGACTCGTTAGGGTTGTGATGAGTTCGCTCGTCGGCTACCTTTTCGTCATGTACCTGGGTAGCCGTTACGCACAGCTAGTGCCGCTGACGTGCTTGTGGTTAAACCCACTGTCAGCGTACTGTCGAGTGTTTAGAGTCTCACACAGAGGGTTTCCTGGTTCAGGCAAAAGATGTAGAGGCCGTAAGTTGTTACGGTAGGGTTTCGATCATGTTCGTGTAATGGTTACAGGAATAATGATTGGAAGGATAATACTGGTAGGTTTTGGTTTAAGCCGGATACCGGTATTATGTTATTGGATTGTTTGTATTAGTATTTTTCGGAATTCGGATACGGGTATACTTATACGGTATACGGTGGAGGGGTATTCTTGTAATTGTTACAAGAATACCTTCTAGAAGGAGATATCTCATAAATGGATATTTATTTTGTGAAATTAAATAAATGTGGTGGAATTTGAAAAAGTCTAAGCATGGATGAGGGAACGACTTCTTTTATTTTTTATTCATTTGGAGTTACTATTGAAGCATGGTGCATTTTTTTAATGCATGCTTCAATTATTTTCATTTGAGTCATATCATTTTTCCATGCTTGATATTTTCATTCATCACATACACATTCTCTCTCCTCATTATCTCCTTCCTCATCCTAGCTTTAATCTTCATATGTGATGTGAATCAAAAGCTTAGGGCTAATTATAATCCACTACTTAATCTCTACATCATCTAAATGATCTCTTCTAGCATACTTGATCTTTTAGTTAACTCTTGAGAAGAGTTTGAAGCTTGTTCTACAACTCTCGGATGGATCATTTACGTCTTGAGGTGACTGGAGATCGAGGACATCTCAACTATCAAAGGAGCCAAAGAGTCGCAGCGGAAAGAAAACTCGATGGACCGTTTCCTTGAGATATAACCCCTATCATAGTAGATAAGATTTATAGATAGGATAACTAGTTATGGTTTAATACAAGATCTTGGTTTAAAGTAGGTGTTGCATGCAAGAAAATTATTGTTTACTACTTCCGCCTCCTCACAAGTGTTGTAAGGGTGTGCAACATCCTCTAACATGGTATCAGAGCATAACTAAACCACAACTAGTTGTTTAGACGACGTTTAAAGTTTCGAACACGAAACAACTTCAAAACCGTATTTTAAAAACCCTGCTCTCTGGAAAATTTTCAAAAGTGTTCTGAAATTTTTTTAAGCAAGTGCAGAATACGTGTTATGAGATAACTTGACAACCTTAGAAAAACGAGCCCCAACCACCGGAATTTTCCCGGCGACTTCATCAATTTTTCCGGCGTCGTCGGTTGAATAGTGGGGTTTAGGCTTGGGTTTTTTAAGGTTCACTGCATTCTGGGTTTTTGGATTTATGGTATTGTTTAATTATTTCCAGATTACATGTGATGTAACCTAAGTGTTGGGGGAAATCGGAGTGTTTCGAAATCGAACTTTTAATGTCGTTTATCCGCTTTTCTATATGGTATGTTTGAAACGTCCACTAATTGCTATACGACGATCAGTGGGAGTTACACACATGTATATCATGTGATGGTATGTGTATATGAATGTGTTGGATCGTCATGGATGAATAGCCAGGGATGTGAGAAGAGTGTTTTTCTTTTCTTTCATTTCTGTAATTTGTAAAAAGCAATCTAATATTATTTTGTGGGGCACATCCGGGTTGAGATTGTAGCTACCGTTGTATAATTTCTTTTTACTGTTTTTGCTCTTAGGATAGACCTAAGATGGGGTGCAGAAACTATCAGGTTTTCGAGGTGCCGAGTGGCCTACTCACTTTGTTGAGGGAGGTTGTTTCACTTCGGGAATTTGGTGGGTAGTTTGCCGCACCCGTAGGGGTCTAGGGCGGGGTTTTGTTATTCATCACGACCGTGGAACCCGTCTTTCATTAAGGACTTAAATGAAATGCGGAGTTCCTAGTATATCCAATGTATTCATCTGTGATCTGGAATGTTTATAAATGTGTGCGAGAAATGGCTATTTATATATGAGATATATAATAAACGTTGCTTATGTTTTGCACCCGTGCTAGTCCAGCCTCCGCTCTGCCGTTAGTTAAGTAATCTAACGGTGCATGACGGGGCCCCGTGGCGAATACGGATGGCATAAGCGTACGTTATATTTTCGTTTCTTTTCTGTGATGTTTACGAAACGTAAATGATGGAACAACATTAATGTGATTAATGTTAGGAAAAAGAAACCTAATGATGTTGTAGAATCAAACTTTTTAAAATGGGTAACTCTAGTTTTTGCTTTGCATAGTGGTATTCCTCGATGAATATCCAGCATCTCATTCGATAAGGAAAGGGCCGAGATCCTTTCATCGGGAGTGACCCTTTTAGCGAAACTAGCAAATGTTACAAAGCACTCGATTGTTTTTATAGTTGATCTAACTTTTGCTTTGCATCGTGGTATTCATGAATATCCAGCACCTCATTCGATGAGGAAAGAGCCGAGATCCCTTCACCGGGAGTGAACTCTTTAGCGAAATTGGAAAGATACTACAAAACCATTCGACTTTTAAAACTGGAGCTTAAACCACTCCTTTCATTAGATTCTAGAACGATATCAAGTTCAAAACGTTAAAGGTTTTAATAAAAACCATCCGTTGCCCTCCGCCATTTTAGGAAGCAGAGTACTTAGTATTCATGCCACGTTTGTTGACTATAGTTAAGGCGTGGTGTACGGTAGCTAAGTGATGTCTTCCTACAAAGCATTTGATGTGATCGATTAGGACATTCGTATGACTTTGTTGACCATAGTTAAGGGTCATGCGGGTGGGTCTAAATCAATCGCGAAATGGCGGGTAGAACTTGACCAGTGCTTATGATTTGTTGACCATGGTTAGGGTCTGATGACACTAGGGGTAAAAATCACATCGGGAATTTCAAGAGTTGAAATTTGCAATGAGATTGCATACCTTCTATTTGATAGTTGGATCCCGATCCCACTGTGAGTAAAAGTTACTCCCGGGAGAGTTTTTCACTTTACAATTAGCTAATCCAGTAGGTGTCTAGAAAGGTGTCAATGAGGTTACGCCTCTAGGAAAACGAGGTTTATTTTAATTAGGCCCGTGCGAAAGCACGGGGAACCTCCTTCGGAGTACCGATACTGGCCTGACCGACCGGTTAGCGAACTTGTAGATTGCAATTAATCCTGGCTAATTTTCTTTTTAAGGTTTGAAGGAAAATTTGATAAAAAGCAGTGGGAGACATCGATTAGATAAGATTAATAACCAATCTAATCATGCAAGAGCAATCGCTGAGTGTCTTCTTTTCTCTTTCCTAATGCCAGATACCTATGACGAGACTTAAGCTTTTATTAGACAAGAATAAACTCACGGGACCGAATTACAAAGATTGGCCGAGGAACGTAAATATTGTCCTAACCTATGATAAGGTCGGATACGTCTTGACTACTTCAGCCCCTCCTAGCCCAGGACCTGATTTTTCAGTTGCGGATAAAGAACCGCAAGACATGGGATATAGACTGTGCAACAACCAAGTGCCTCGCGCTTGCTTCTATGGACAATGAACATCAGAAGCAACATGAGAAGATGGACGTACAATCCATCTTTCTCCATACAAAGGACATGTATGGAGAGCAATCTCGTACTCTCCGATACGAGGCATTTCGAAAGTTGTTTCAGATGCAGATGGCTGCTGGCACGTTTGTAGGTGACATGTATTGAAGATGATTGAACTTATCGAAAAACTTGAGGACATGGGTTGGACCATGGAGAACGAACAATATGTTGATATTGTTCTACAGTCCCTTCCCCTTGCCTTTGCTCAGTTCATTGTAAACTTCAACATGCACAACATGGATAAGTCATTACCTGAACTCCTCAATATGTTGAGGAGTGCAGAGAGCATGCTAAGGGTAGCGAAAACTCCCGCTCTAATTGCTGGGCCATCTTCCTCTTCCGTCCCAAAAGCTAAGGCCAAGGGAAAGAAGAAGAAGAATCCCATCAAGCCGATAGGAGTGAAAAGGCACCGGGAAAGGACAGGATAGGGGCTGCTGCGACAGGACGAGGGGAATGCTTCCATTGCCACCAGACAGGGCATTGGAAAAGAAACCGCGTTGGATACCTAGCCGGCCTCAAGAAGAAGCATGGTGATGCTTCCACTTCAGGTGTGTTTGTAACAGAAAACTGTTTTCAATTAACTCTGCTTCTTTAGTATTAGATACCGGATCAGGATCTCACCTCTGCAATTGTGTGCAGAGGCTGAGAAATAGTAGGTTTTTGAAGAAAGGTGTTCACACTCTCCAGATTGGGAATGGTTCCTCTGTTCATGCTACAACAGTGGGAGAGTATCATCTTGGTTTGCCATCGGGATGTATATTGGTTTTGAACTTTTGTTATTTTCTACCTTCGATGTTATGTAATATTATATCTGTATCGTTGTTGGACAATACTGGATATAATTTTGTATTACAATCTAATGTTATGAACATTAACTTTAATCAAGAGTTGATTGGGTCTGGTACATTAAATAACGGGATATACGTTCTAAACCAACATACAGTTTTCAATATACAACACACAAACAAAAAGAAGGTTTCAGACATAAATGAAGCTTTCATTTGGCATTGTAGACTTGGTCATATTAACGTAACAAGACTAACCAAGCTACATAAAGATGTGTATTTAAACTCTTTTGAATATAAATCTTATGCGACTTGCCAGTCTTGTATCAAGGGTAAAATGACCAAAACTCTGTTTAGTGGACACAGAGAGAGCTACTGAACTCTTAGGCCTCACACACAGTGATGTATGTGGACCAATGTCTACACATGCGAGAGGTGTTTTTTCCTACTTCACAACTTTTACTGAAGATGTCTCAAGATTCGGACATGTGTTCTTGTTGAAACATAAGTCTGAAGCTTTCGAAAAATTCAAGGAGTATAAATCTGAAGTAGAAAAACAAACAGACTTGAGTATCAAGAAACTTCGATCGGATCGAGAATGTGAGTATCTAAGCTCAGAGTTTCTAGATTTCCAAAAAGAGAATGTGATTCTCTTTCAGCTTACTCCTCCGTACACACCATAACACAACGGTGTATCGGAACGCAGAAATCATACCCTACTAGATATGGTACGATCTATGATGAGTGATGCTGATTTACCAATATCATTCTGGGGGCACGCATTGGAGACTGCGATTTATCTATTGAATAGGGTTCCAACCAAAACCGTGTCTACCACTCCATATGAGATATGGTATGGGAAGAGACCATCTCTTAAAAGAGTTAGGATATGGGGTTGTCTGGCTTATGTGAAAAAGCAGAATCTGGACAAACTCGAGACACGATCGGTTTTGTGTAGATTTATAGGATATCCAAAACACTCGTATGGATATCTTTTCTACTACAAGGAGGAACAAAGGGTGTTTGTTTCTCAGTATGCCACATTTTTAGAAAATGAATTTTTTACAAATGATACTGTTGGCAATGCGGTAGAACTGGAAGAAATTCCAGATACACAAACAATTACCAATGATTTAGTTGAAACTGAGGTTTCAATAGAACCTGATGAATCTCAGCCACTCCGTAGATCTAGTAGGACTTCTTGGCCACCTGATAGATACTACGGTTTTCTAATTGATGGTGATAGAGAAGATTGCATCATGGATGATGACGATCCTACTAGTTTTCAGCAAGCTATCACGAGTGGTAACTCAGTGAAATGGCTGGATGCCATGAGATCCGAAATGGAATCCATGCACACCAACAAAGTATGGACTTTGGAGGTTGCACCTTCTGGAGTAAAACCCATAGGGTGTAAATGGATCTTTAAGAGAAAGATCGGTATGGATGGTCAGGTGGAGACCTATAAAGCTAGACTGGTAGTAAAAGGATTTCGTCAAAGACCATGCTTGGATTATGATGAAACCTTTTCACCAGTCGCAATGCTCAAATCCATTCGGATCCTGCTTGCTATAGCTGCTCACTATGATTATGAGATCTGGCAGATGGATGTTAAAACGGCATTTCTAAATGGTGATTTACAAGAATGCGTTTTTATGGATCGGCCAGAAGGCTTCATTGATAGTGGGAGCAGCGGAAAAGCATGCAAGTTGCTTAATCCATCTATGGATTAAAGCAGACATCACGGAGTTGGAACATCTGCTTTGATGATACAATCAAAAAGTTTGGTTTTATCAAAAATGTAGATGAACCATGTATTTATAAAAGGATTGTAGAGAGTACTGTTACATTCTTCGTATTGTACGTGGACGACATTCTCTTGATAGAAAATGATGTTCCTATGCTACAATCAGTTAAACTGTTCTTATCGCAGATGTTCTCCATGAAAGACCTGGGTGATGTCTCGTACATTCTGTGGATTAAGATCTATAGAGATAGATCTAAGAAGCTATTGGGATTGTCCCAATTGAGATACATTGACACCATACGAAAGATGTTTAGTATGGAAGATTCCAAGTGAGGTAACTTACCCGCTTGTCACGGGATCACCCTCTCCAAAGAGATGTCTCCAAAGACTGATGAGGAAAGGGCTCGCATGAGCATTATACCCTACGCTTCGGCGGTAGGATCTATAATGTATGCGATGTTGTGCTCGTCCAGATGTAGCTTATGAACTCAGTGCAGTAAGCAAGTATCAATCTAATCCATGGGAGAAACACCGGACTGCTGTGAAGAACATTCTGAAGTACTTGAGAAGAACTAAAGAAATGTTCTTGGTGTATGGTAACGGAAATCTCCAAATGGAGGGCTTTACCGACTCCAGCTTCCAGAGTAACAAGGATGATAGTAAGTCCATTTCAGGGTTTGTATTTACCCTAAATGGAGGGACGGTATGTTGGAAGAGTTCCAAGCAAGATACCGTCGCTGACTCCACGATGGAAGCTGAGTATATTGCTGCTAATGATGTCGCAAAAGAGGCAGTCTGGATGAGGAAGTTCATTTCTGAATTTCAGGTGGTTCCATCCATTGCTAATCCAATACCTCCGTATTGTGATAACAATGGAGCCATGGCTTTGGCAAAGGAACCGAGGTCCCATCAGAAATCCAGACATATCTTGAGGCGGTATCACCTTATCAGGGAGATAGTGGATCGCCAGGACATCGAGGTACGGAGAGTAGACACAAAGGACAACATAGCAGATTCATTCACCAAGGCCACCTCTCAAGTCCAGTTTGAGAAACTGTTCGAGCTGTTGGGCATGCGGTATGCTGGCAACTGGTTCTAGTATAGACAGTGGGTACTTATTGCACCAACTACAGGCCTTAGTGCAAGAGGGAGATTGTTAGATATGTATGCCCTAGAGGCATGTATTATATAGGATGCTAGGCATGCATATATACATAAACAATCTTTGCTCGAAATGATAGCATGCTATCTGGTTTATCTTCATCTTAACGTGTAATGTGTTGTATTTCATATCTTTATATACATGTTGATGAAGCCCTTAGGATTATGCTTGACTACCGGGATTATGATGTAGATCATATTACTGGGGCCTGGGCAGTCTATAAGCATATCCTTTAATAGTTCCTAGTCGAGGGTATATCGAGACAGGGCATCGATATTACCAGAGTATACTAGTGTGTACGTTTCTTGACCCTGGGGGCGATAGTTGATCCCACAACCATTGGTGTTTGACATCAAAGATTGTGTTGGGATTCCTTACCACCCTACTGGGTTTTCACAGTAACTACCATGCCAAATTTAAAACATTCTAAGGTGTTGATCAATCCTAAGCTAGGATCAAGCTAGAGTAACTAGACAATATAACATGTAATCTACCATTACAAGTAGTGAGCGAGGAATAAAACCTTTGTAGACCGGTCCTTCACTGCTAAAGCTCCGTGTTGACGTCCCTTTGCTGCGATCATGGATCTCCCGAACTCTAGTATGGGTTCTCTCGGAGAAATGAACAAACTTGCTCGTAGTCTTCGAGGCCGAAGATGATCTACGTCGAGGAGACTCAAACTTAAGCTAACCCTTCATTAGGTCAAGAACTTTGTGAAGAGAACACCCTATAATACCCAAGCAAGCGTATATGATGATGAAATAGAAAGTGAGCTCAATGCTTCTTCATGTTTCATGGAGCTAGTAAGCAAGAGGAAGAAGATGAAGAAAGCAATCATGAAAAATGAAGAAGGAAAACTAATGAGGTGAGAATAGCAACCATGGGTGAGTTAGTGTCATATACTAACTATTGTAGAGACTTAACCATGGATTAATTATAATGGTTGGGTTTAAAATATCTTAAGTAAAACAAAATGAGTGGACTTTGGTCAATGGTCTACAAGCTTCATGAAGCTTCAAGCCATGACTAATTTTCCACCTCATTTTGATTTATTAAGATAAATAACACCCCACATTATATGTAACCATGGTGTAAGTCACACACACACCCAAGTTTGCATGTATCATCAAGCATGACACAAACATGTACACAAGTATATATCACATATATACTTAATACATAATCAAGTGAGAAAAACAATCTTAAGTGAACCAATACTAGTTAATGTAAAGTAATATATCAAATATATAATTATACATTAAATCATTAAATCAACACTTGATTTAATGATCCGGTCATATCGCATATAACCTACTAATATCATGTGTATCAATATATCGAATCAATACTTGATTCGATAACCCGGCTATATCGCATATAACCGACCGATGATACAATTCGCGAGAATAGAATACGGTATCACATATACGTATTAATCTTGGTCCCGCACATATCACATATGTGCTCTTACTCCGTTTCGCTTGAGCCAGAAAACCTCTGTGTAAAACTCTAAAGACTCGTCAATACGCCGGCAGTGGATGGCGATTATATCAAACACCCACAAGCCACAAGAGACGTGCTAAACGTAACGGCTATCCGGGTATTGAGCGATCAGAAGATCAACAAGCAAGCCTGCTCATACTCCTGCGAATCCAGTCAGTAACACTTACTGTACAGTCCACACTTACCGTACAGTCCGGTCTCTTTGTTTGATATGTTGCATATCTCATCTAGGGGTGGTAAACGTCAGACCCAGTAACTCGATAAGTCGTGCCGATGTGAGGCTCATAACAAGTCGAGAAACTACTGGTAACACTTACCAGTAAATCTCAGAATCAGCCCTGGCCAGGGACTTCATGTTATAGCCAATCGAGCACAGTGCAACATCAACTCCCAATACCGGAAGAGACAAATCCCCTCCTATCGCTCATTGCCTCCATGTGACTCGGGACTGTACCCAAAAACCACCGTTTTGCACGTTCTCATGAACGTGGTAAGGTGGAAATCAAAGCACAGTGGGAATCACACAAGACTCTATTACGATCTCGGGTCGATAGACTAACCTGTACTAGTGTCACCAAAGAACTGCCTGTTGGAGATAGTGCCCTCAGAGTCAATTATTGGATCACAGGCACGTGATTGCAATGATTGATGGAGGACCCATCCCGATAGGACAGTCTTACTCAAGATGATAGTATGCTATTTGGTTTATCTTTATCATCGTGTACTGCTTTAGGTGACCTTACAGGTCACTATTGCACGTTGATAAAGCCCCTAGGATTCTTGCTTGACTGCCAGCAATATGAGGGCGATCATATACGTGGGAGCTGGGGTCTATAAGCACATCCTTAAAAGGTCCCTAGTCGTGGGAGTTTCGAGACAGGGCATCGATAATCCAGAGTAGACTAGTGTATACAGTCGAGACCCCGACGAGGGGCGGTGGCCGGTCTCACAAGCCACTGGTGTCAGTTGGTTCACCTAAGATGTATACAGGTGCTCATTGGGTTATAAATACACCGGACAAGACTCACCGGGAACATGCTAGTTGGCATTATACCTGACGTCAGATAGCAGTTCCCTGGTGACATGTGTACAGGTTAGTTCATCGACCTGAGATCGTCATTTGTCTCGTATGAGTTCCTACTGTGCTTTGATTACTATCCTACCACGCTCAAAGGAGACGTGCAAACAGGTTTTAGTTGGGTACAGTCCCGAGCCACATGGAGGCAGTGAGCGGATCTGCAGGGGTTCGTCTCTCCCGGTATTGGGGGTGAGGTCGCGCTGTGTCTAGGAGAGCCATTACATGAAGTCCTTGGCCAAGGCAGGAGATTTACTGGTAGGTATTCCAGTAGTATGTCAGGGTGTTTTGGACTACACTCCGACACGACTTGTACCGCTTTTGGGGGTCTGACTTTTACCAACACCCTAGGCTCGCCATGCGATGCTCATAGACGAACGGACCGGACTGTACGGATATTGTCACTGACAGGCTCAGTAGGGTGTCAGGATGAGTTTGCTCATCGACGTCCCTTTTGGTCAATACCTGGTAGCCCGTTACGTATGGCTAATACCTCTGACGTGCTAGTGGTTAAATCCACAACCAAAGTATTGACGAGTCTTTAGAGTCCTCCACAGACCGTTTTCTCAAGTTTCGGGCGAAACGCTGTAGAGGCTGTATGGAGATATGCCAGGATTCGATCAGATACGTGCGGTATTGCACGGATCATGATCGGATGGATTTTACTGGCGGGCTTTGGTTTAAGCCGGATCCTAGTATTAGACAGTGTAGTTTTGTCTCCTTGCATTTGTGTTCAGTGGGAATACAAATACGGGCATGTATATGCAGTCGCGGGGATTTCCTGTAATTTATTACGGGATCAGTTTTCTGAAGTTGCCAGTTTGCATTCCGTTTCGGTCAGTTTTCCTTTGTTCCTTCGCAGCCGGATTTTTCTGATGGAGGGGCTAATTTGCAAGTTTGCAAATTAGCAAATATGGAGGGGGTTATTTGTGTTTGTGGCTTCATGATGGTTGTTATCATCATGAGATTCCTTTCGGATCACTTCTTTGGCATTCATTGTGATGGAAAATGATGGGATTGATTTGGAAATGGTGTGACCATTTTCTTCTCCTTTTTTATCATGCCTTTTCTCCCTTTGATTTTGCATTCATTTTTTCCTCTACCATGGAGAAATGGCCGGCCACATCATGAGAGGGTGTGGGAATTTTTGTGAGAGGAATTTTGCTATATCAATTCTCCATTCATGCAAAAAGAAAAACTCCACTTGAAAGTTCATTTTATTTTATTCCTCCATCACCATGGCAACTACATAAACCCCAAATGAGACAATGGATTCTACACTTCATTTACATCAACCTTGGGCACGTCGGCTCGCCAACTTCGTGTCCGAGTTGCCTCGGTCCAGAGGTGGGAGCCCGTAAAAGAACCCGACGATGTGGTGCCCGTTCCGACGAGGAGATGAAGACCAGAGGTTCCGCGAGGAGATCGGAGTGGAGGCCGAAGACCGAAGGACACGGATCGCTTGGTATAGCCCTCTACCCTTTTTCTAGTTTGCTAGAGTTAGGTTAATGGCCCGATCCGGGTTTAAAGTGCGTGGTGGTGCCGGTTTCTAGTTTCTAAAAAAGTTTCGTTTCCGCATTCCGGCGTCGGATTGACGGCCGGGGCGCCGCCGTGCACTTACACTGCTATCTGACGTGAGGTATAATACCATCTGGGAGTTCTCGGCGAGTCCGTCCAGTGTACCCAGTCTCCACTGAGCACCCATATATCATTTCTGATGTCAAACACCAATGGATATGGGATCATCCATCGCCCATCTACATGGGTCGAGAAGCTATACGCTAGTCTACTCTGGTATATCGATACCCCGTCTCGATACACCCACGACTAGGGACATTAAATGATGTACTTACCGACTACCTTTGTCCCACTAGTATGGTCTGCATCATAATCTAGATAGTCAAGTACACATCCTAAGGGCTTTACCAACATGTAACAAAGAGACAATCAGTGTACATGTTAAGATAAAGTGTAACCAGATAGCATACTATCAAGTCGAGCAAGAAAGTCCTCCCTATATATGTCCAAGCATCCACTACAATATACATCTCATGTACAGTAATGGCCTCTAGGGCATACATGTAACTAACAGATTGTACACAGGTGCTCATTGGAGAATGAGTACACCGAACATGACTCGCCGAGAACTCCTAGATGATATATACCTATTGTCAGATAGCAGTTCTCTGGTGACACTTATACATGTTAGTTGTAGACCTGAGATTGTCATAGTGTTTTGTGTAATTCCCACTGTGCTTTGATTTCTTCCCTACCTCGGCTCTACTGAGTCGTGCAAACAGGTGGATTTTAGGTACAATCCCGAATTACATGGAGGCAGTGAGCGATAAGAGGGGTTTCGTCTCTCCCGATATAGGGAGTTGATGTCGCGCTATGCTTGATTGGCTATAACAGAAAATCCCTGGCCAGGGTTCTCGAGATTTACTGATAAGAGTTATCAGTAGTTTCTCGAACCGTTATGGGCTGTAAATCAGCATGACTTATAAAGTTACCGGGGTCTGACATTTACCACCCCTAGACTTTATATGCGACATATCAGATGAAGTGACCGGACTGTACGGTAAGTGTTGCTTACAGGCTCGTTAGGGTTGTAATGAGTTCGCTGGTCGGCCACATTTTCGTCATGTACCTGCTGGGTAACCGTTACGCACAGCTAGTGCCGCTGACGTGCTTGTGGTTAAACCTACTGCCAGCATACTGTTGAGTCTTTAGAGTCCCAGACAGAGGGTTTCCTGGTTCAGGCAAAAGATGTAGAGGCCGTAAGTTGTTACGGCAGGGTTTCGATTATGTTCGTGTAATGGTTACAGAAATAATGATCGGAAGGATAATATCAGTAGGCTTTGGTTTAAGCCGGATACCGGTATTATGTTTTTGGATTATTTGTATTCGTATTTTTCGGAATTCGGATACGGGTATACTTATACGGTATACGGTGGAGGGGTATTCTTGTAATTGTTACAAGAATACCTTTTAGAAGGAGACCTCATAAATGGATATTTATTTTGTGAAATTAAATAATTGAGGTGGAATTTGAAAAAGTCTTAAGCATGGATGAAGGAATGGCTTCTTTCATTTTTTATTCATTTGGAGTTACTATTGAAGCATGGTGCATTTTTTAATGCATGCTTCAATTATTTTCATTTGAGCCATATCATTTTTTCCATGTTTGATTTTTTCATTCATCACATACACATTCTCTCCCCTCATTATCTCCTTCCTCATCCTAACTTTAACTTTCACATGTGATGTGAATCAAAAGTTTAGGGCTAATTATAATCCACTACTTATCTCTACATCATCTAAGTGATATTTTCTAGCACACTTGATCTCTTAGTTAACTCTTGAGAAGAGTTTGAAGCTTGTTCTACAACTCTCGGGTGGATCTACGTCTTGAGGTGACCGGAGATTGAGGACATCTCAACCATCAAAGGAGCCAAGGAGTCGCAGCGGAAAGAAAACCCGAAGGACCGTTTCCTTGAGGTATAACCCCTATCATAGTAGATAAGATCTCTAGATAGGATAATTAGTTATGGTTTAGCACAAGATCTTGGTTTAAAGTAGGTGTTGCATGAAAGAAAATTATTGTTTGCTACTTCCGCCTTCTCACAAGTGTTGTGAGGGTGTGCAACATTCTCTAATAGTGGATGCATATGAAATCAGATTGCCGGCCTTGTCGGCATCTATATATCCACTTAATCGCAAATTTAATCTTATAGCACAAGATATAGTGGGTCATCCCATGTAAATACTTGAAATCCTTCTCACTTCATCCTAACAAGTAAATCCTGGATATCAAGTGCTAAGGCAAATGATATACTGGTTTAAGCACATACCATGCATACTTTAGACTATCGACGAAGCAAAATGGAACCCTTATATCTGTTTCTTTCCGTCAAGAGTCTCTCCTTGTATCTCTGAACAATACCATCACCCTTTCGCAAGACTCTGAAAATCCAGTTTTCATCAATAGTCTTTTGAGCGGAAGAAAGGTCTACTAAGTCCCGGACCCGATTTCTCATACTTGACTCTTGATCTATTACATTGCCATTATTCACTCATTTGTAATAGGTATAAAAAAGTGTTCTCAAATGACTTGGGTTGGCATTACCATTGTTGGATACCAAACCATGGCTTACCCTATCAGGCCTTTAAGGTTCCGTGACAAGCTCCGAGCTATCAACAAAAATCTCGCTCCCATTGTCGCCAGCTACTGGAGGAACTATTTCCTCCTATTATGCTAACTGACAAGGATTCCCTACAAGTCTCTTAGGATCCCAAGTCTGGACTTATTTCTTCCTTTATCAGAATTTCTTGAGAAACTGGTTTGTTGATTCCTCTCTGAGGCAATCAACATTGTGCAACCAAATCACAATAGCCAACACAACTTTATAGCAGCAAGTGATCCTCCTAAGTGTTTTGCTCATCCATTGCTCATAGGTGTTGACTGTATTAAATGCTGAAAGTACAAAAGAACATGAGCAGCTGTGAATTGCGCATCTCCCAAAATATATGGGAAGATCAATTCTTATCATCATGCTCCTAACCATATTAGGCGTTTACTATTTCTCTCCGTAACACCATTTTGAGTGGACAATATCGTAAGCCATGATTCTTTTTCCTTCATACAATTTCATGAACTGTTCAAATGAATACTCATGGTTTCTATGCAATTTCCAGAATTACTCTGTTAACACGCACAACCCGGTTGGCGCTAGCGCTTGATATATAATCAATGCTTCAGTTCCATGTGAAATCAGGAGCCATCTATCGAGTAATCATGAAGGAAGGATCATAAGTACTTTCTTAATTATTGGTTTGCAATTATCGGAGTGAAATATAGATGGTTTTACTTATTAAAGCGTTTGGCAACGCTTTTATATAAATAAGTTGAGTTTGGCTAAAGTGCCAAGTGAGCCACCTCAGGCGGTCATGTCAACTCATTTATCTACTAGCCCATTCCATTATGCCACGCCTGACATTTATAGAGGAGTTAAACTGCAAAACCATAAGTTTTTTAAGAAACAGATTGTTCCATTGAGTTAACTATATATATCTACGCCTTGTCCAAAACTTTGACTGACAGGAAAGTAATTTATAGACAGCCATCTGCATCCTGGATGCAGGACAAGCTCATATATTCCTGACATATGATTTACTTCCATAAATTTTCTACTCCTAGCAGAAAATATACTTTAACTCAGTACCCTGATGAGTGAAACGGTTCAAATTCCCATAGTCAGCTATTCGGACTTATTCTAAATGTGTCAATCTTCTAACGATCGTTGCATTATGATGGTGCTGTATCATGAAGCCCTGCTATCAACACTGCCGTCATATTGTCACTAGTATCCGGATCCTTCGGCTTGTTCAGAAAGTAAAATCTAATGTTTATAATAATTGTCGTCAGCTACTGTCTCACCGTTGGTGAGATAGTTTATAACCTTGACTTATGAATGCGTCAAAACTGTGGCATTTTACTTGAAGTATTGTTCTTTCCTAAAGAACATTCCATTTTCAATTTATTTTAGCAACAATAATAAATTTACAATATGAAGAAAGAGAAGACCTAAGGCCTCAGCCATGGTCTTCAAAAATACAAAATTTAAAATTGTCCTAAAATAATTGATAGTAGATTAAAAGATTTCTACAATAATCTCCTACTTCAAAATAATTTTGATTAGCGAATGCAATATGCGTCTATTTAAAACATAAGGTATGCTATGCCATTATAATATGCAATGACTAATTTAATATGTATCACTTTTTAATGAAACATGTCCTAAAAGCTCCCACCGGAGCAAATAACCATGTAATCTCCATGATTGTTATCAGACAATTTATTTTGGGTGAACATATTATTTAAACAGCTTTCAAAACCCTAACAATCGTTGTAGGCCATTTAAATAGTTTTTCAAGCTTAAAAAAGTTACAAAAGAAAACAAATTGGTATAGCCAATTGAAAGAGGCCTACACATGTTAAAAGTTTATGGTTTTAACAATCAGCTGCTATCCTCTTGGAGTGTAGCCATGGTCAACGGCCACTACAGCTACCGTCAGCGGTCGCCCGACTACCCTTGGTAGTTGTCGTCTCCTGTGGTCGGTCGGTGATGTTATTAGGCCGCTGTCTCCACATTTGGTCGAACAACGACGTAGCCGGCCACTCCCCAGTTGCCGTGGTCCCCAGAATTTCACCCAAAACAAAATAAAGTTTTTTTTGCTCCGTGGTCAAAAACTAAAACGATCAGAACAAAAGAGTAATATTGTATGAAGACATAAATAAACAAGAATCGATCAAAGTTTGATCAATTAATGACGTGATTTTGAATCACTAAAACACGGGGCAATTAAAAGAAAACGGATTTAAGCATTCCAACTCTAATACCAATGTTAAACATGCTGGTTAAAACACAATAAATATGCAATTTATGTTGCGGAAGCATAAACAACTAGCATGTGATATACCTCAAACCGCCTGTTGAAGTTTATTCGCGTACACCACGCTTCTTTTGCGCCCTATACCTTGAGACAACGGCCGAAGGGTGACCATATCTTAATGGCGAGAAACCCCGCTTATCACCTCGCTACCGACCATCGACGAGGAAATAAAGAAGAAGACAGCTATTTTATGTCGGGGTTTAGGTCTTTGATGGCTTGATCACTTGAAATATACATATGGGCAAGTATGCCTCCCTTCATATAGAGAGCATGCACATCTTTTTCTTAATCAAGGGAAGCCTCAAGCTTGGACAATAAGCCAACCCTAAGCTTGGATAAGAAGCTAACCATAAGCTTGAGCAACAAGCAACCTCCGGCTTAGGCAAGAAGCTAACCTCATGGCTTATTCAAGAAGCCATCCACTAGCTTAGGCATGAAGTAACTTAATACTAGCCCGGCCTAACCACTCACTTGGGCGGGCATGGGCCTTTAAGGCCTATATGCGAACATTCCAAATCAAATGAAACCAATTAAATTTCCAAACTACAAAACCGCATATGTTTTTCTTTTTGAGTATACCGTAAACACGGTTTTGCAATGTAGCAAACGTGAGTACGAGTTGCACCCACAGGGAGAATAGGCCTTTTATGACTTTAGCTAAGACGACTTATGAATGTGTTGAGAGAGAGAGTGTGTGGGTATGTTTCAATGGATAAATGCAAGACAAAGAAAAGCTTGCTAGGGACTCCGGTTAGATAGAGCTGGACGGCTAACTCCCCTAACTTCTCATTCGATCATTGCCTTAGCAAATACGAATCGTTGTGAAGAGCACGGAATATCAATTACATACCGACTAGGGCAGTGGAGCATAAATCGTCAAATCAACAACTCATTCGCATTTCACATGGTTATAAACCCTAACTAGCTACTAGTTGAGTGTTATGAGAACGGAATATCAAACACATACCGGCTAGGGTAGTGGGGCATAAACCGTCATATTAGACACCCTAATTAGTAGCTAACTTGGGTGAGTTGTGCTAGCATCAACACAAACGAATGTGGATTCAAAGTGTAATAACGGAATAGCTTAAGATATAGTCTCTAAGGTCCATCACCATACATCTCTCTATCTTTCCATTCCCTAACCTTGATACTAACCTCTAATTCATCTAATCATCACTTATGCCCTTCATCAGATCAGCATGCTAGCCTCACAAAGAGAGCCAGAGAGGATGAGATGTCTAAATTGGGAGGTGATGTTAATTGAATTGAAGTTCAATCCTAAATTTGGATCAAAGGAGAGGCTAGAAGGAGGTAATGCCATCCATATACTACCCTCTCCTCATCTTTTGCAAGCAAGAAAACGACTCGCACCATCAAAGAGAAAAAGAAAACAAGAGAAGAGATCAATGAAAACCACATGGTATTAAAGTGCAATACAGACCAATACAAACCACAATTGAGAAGAACTATGAATTTTATTGCAATTATCAAAGAGTCGCAACAAATTTGATATGGAAACTCATCTATTATAATATGGAGCTATCTAATCTATCTAATTCTCAACCCTAAAGCTTGAGAGCTATGGAATAGCCAACAAGCAAGTGGGAGAGAGACTAATCCTAATCCTAAAGAATAATAGCTAGTTAATTCGCTTCACATATGCCGTATTTATAGAAATCCAAGGTCGGTTTTCAGAGCTTCCGTAGGCTTAGAATCCAATTATGCACCTATGGGCCAAATTCGAGCTCGATCTGTTGCCGTTCCACCGCCAATCTATGGTAGACTTGAGCTAAGTCCATCCCGGATCCGCGGTGGAACTGTGGCAGATTGGGCCAAGTTTTGTTCACTGCTTTCACTTATTTTGTAGGCTTGTATTTTGTCCCCTGAATATTTTTAGCATTAAGAGACAGATCACATCTCAACTTGAATTCTGTATTCTGTATTTTCGTCGCGTCTTTTATCCAGAAATCCATCTCTAGCTTCTGATAACCCGTAACATTTACTTATGTAGCAGACCGAGAGTTAACACTTATTTATATACAATAGTGATAGGAAAGAGTGGTACAAAATGTAAATAAACGTGATGAACAACAGAGAAATCAAACCTTTTGTTTTACCTCTTTCTAGTGGGCCTTTATATGATGTATGTCTCCTGCACTTGATCATAAGATGGGCTTAATGAATCATGCTATTGAAATTTGGGCGTCCGCACTTGCCGTTGATGTCAGGTTTATGCATCCATCTGTGTTTGATCTAACTGCCAAAAAATCATATGCTACAAAGAAAATCTGTATGCAAATGGATCTTCGAAAAATAAAGCAACACTTTATGTAGACGAGTCTTGTTGGTTGACTGCATGGGCTTCGGATCACTTTTATGGTTGCGATGGATCTTGAACGTCGAATCTTTGTTGAAGAAACGATGGTGAGAATAAATAAACGACCGCAACCGATTTGATGTCTCGACCGCAGCCGATAAGAGAGATTCAACCATAGCCGAATGATAAATCTCAACCATAGCCGACAATAACTCTACAGAGTTGCACAATTCTCAAATCTCAAAATAAATTTTTATTCAATCATTCGTCGATTCCATAAAAAAGGTTCTAAGGTTTCTTTTATAGGGAAACCCTAATACAATTAACAAAATAGCACATGAAACTTCTAATTTTGCAAAATAACAGACTAAAAAATTTACCAAATGTCACCTAAACAAATAAATAAAATACAACTTGATGGTCCCGCATCATTCTCCCCGCTTCGAAAAATTCACAATCTGGTGAATACTGGAAGGTGATGAAATCTTGATGATGCATATAGCTGGACGAATGATAATCTGTGTCCGTAAGTAGGAACCGTAATGAAGCTCTAAGATGTAAACTTCCAAGGATGTAAGACGAACTCTCGCTCATGAATATTAGCAGGAAAATTAACCGGCTCATAAAATGGGTTAAGTCATCAAAACTGACACAATCAAGATATCTAAACTAGGTATTTGACTCAAATTTCCAAAAATATAATATGGACCTACTTTGAGTGTTAGTTTCATTACCTCTTTAGAAGAATCTTTATCAACATTTATCTTCTGCTTCAAATTTTTTGTTCTCCTGTAAATATTAGCTGCAGTTTTATAAAAATTTAATGATCACAACTATCTATCGTCGGATCTCAATATGCAAACATGCAGATGCTGTGAATAAAAATACGGACTCATTAGTAGTAGTGTTGTGTCTTGAGATGTGTCAAAATTATTTTTAAAGTAGAGAAGAGTTGGATGAGTGATGGGCTTTCACATGGGCTTTTAATGATAAGTGGGTTCCAACAATAAGACTCAAGCCTTGTTGATATGTGGCCCATTTTATATTTTATACTCATGTGTTTCGTTTGTTGTTTCCAATGTGGGGCTATCTTTAAAACTCCATCATTTGTTTTTTTTTTACTTTCAACACCCCATCACGTGCAACCATCACTTTTTCTTGGTGTGGTCACGTGGAAAGTACAACACTTGGTAGTATTGTCTAGTCAAGTTTGGATCGAGCCATAGACTCTGATACCATGTCAAAGTTATTTTTAAAGTAGAGTAGAGTTTAAAGTTAGATAAGAGTTGGAGGGGTGATGAGCTTTTTTATATATGGGCTTTTCATGGTAAGTGGGTTCAAACAATAAGACTCGAGCGTTGTTGAGGTGTGACCCATTTTATATTTTATATCTCTTTTATTGTTTCCAATGTGGGACTATTTTTAAAGTCCCATCATTTGGTTTTTTTACTTTCAACAAGGTGAATGAGCAAAATTGAGGTACATTTCTACATGTCGGAGCCAGTGCGGCTATAATAGGTCGAAGCCTAAAACTAGCAATATCTAGCTGCACCAATGTGGCAACGTGTCGACTGATAGAATCAAAATTCCTTGGATCCACATGAGTATGAAATGATAGCTGCTGATGACCCAGTCATGGAACTTATATCGGAAGGACTATCAACAAGAAAAGGATCAACATGTGTCATCGTACTAACCTGGTTAACCGATTGTGTAAGCTCAATAGAAATGTCGCCTGATGTAGGAGTACCTATAATTTTCTTAGATTTGATTATGACATCACTAGACTCGTCAAGAACATGAGAAACTTCGGGATGAATGACTCTCGATATGAACACTAGAAACTGGCTCTAGGAACTTCTGAAAAGTAATACTAGCAATGTTGGTAAGATTAGGTTTCTCAAAATTCTTGCAAGTGGCCTTATATTCCTCCACTCTAGATTGTTCAAAATTGTTATCCCAAAAAGACGTGTTTTTCGTAGGTGGCGAAAATGAATTTTTAGGAGTAAACTTGATTCGGACAGAAGAATACCTATTTATCAAGATATCTAACATTTTTTGCCAAGATTTAACAGGAACTTGTCTATGACTTTCAAATTGATGTTCTAACATACTTCAATAAATTCTAGCTTACCCTTTTAATTTCCATTTAGCCGATCTAATCCTACAATAATCAGAAAAATTATGATCAAAATATTCGTCCATGTCAGCTAACCAATAAATGCTATGCAGCGGATTCTCTATACCGAAGAAATCATTTGGCACAATTATTCGTCCAGCTCTATCTCAAGCTTGTGTATCTTATCTAGAAGAATAATCATATCGGGAACCATTATCATGATAATGATTATACGAATCTCTATGATCATAATAATAATCCCTACACTCATTCATAATCCTTATGAAAAGCCGTGGTTTGAGCGCTTGTCCTAAAATTCTCGCCGCGATAAGACATGCCTAAAACCTAGGCTCTGATACCAATTTAACGTAGGACGGGAACGAAAAGGCTGGTGGACGCGTGTGCGCGTATGGAAAATGGCAATCAAACAAGCAATCGATTTCAATACAACTCAATGTTAAACTCTAAATTATGTAACACACATATGAGATCCAACTTTTGAGAATCGTGAGCAATAAATAATATAAAAATACGAGACTAAACATCTACAATTAAACCTTGGATTTAAAGATTCGAATCATGCTGAAATCGGATTATCTGTTGAATGTAAATCAACTAAACTCTAATAAAGATTCATATTTGTTATGGATATAATTAGTTACTAGATATTAGTTATGAATATATTGAGTTAGATCAGTTAAAATATAAGAGGTGATCTACGACTCTCTATATATTTGTATGTGATCTCTTCATTAAATTAAGCCAATAAATATTTTCTCTTGATTTTCTTCATGGTATCAGAGCTTTGAAATAATCAAGAAAAAAATTCCTGGTCAAAAATGCGGAACGCGACTCGGTCAGCCATGCTACTTACGGTAAGGAATTATCTTTCCATAGTCATATTAAGGCTGTCATGCAGTAATCAAGTACAATATACATATAATATCTAACAATCACATGTTCAATAGCCACAATAAATAATAATAAAATCAATAGTCAATAGCGGAAGCAATAAAAAAATATTAAGTCTCCATATGATTCAAGGAAAATAGAACAATACTGGTACCTTATAGGCTCACGATAAATCCAATAAAAGTTCAATCCTTGAAAAGAAACCTAAACCATCAATATCTAGATAAATCATGTACTTCTCACTGCTTGGCAACCTTCTCGAAGTACTCACGATCCTCCTGTGCTGAGGCCAAAGTATCTAGGCCATGCAAAATCCAGACGTCAGAGCGTCGAATATAATATCATAATGAATATAACTGAAATGGGATGCAATATATCATTTGCACAAGAGTCAATATCAGATGAGCATGCAATAATATTAACACTAACAAGTAATATATCATAGCAAGGTAGAACAAGGCAATTATGTCATATATATCCAATGGGTTCATGTCGCTAAGTTATATATCCTGCCGGTATTTGAAACCAATTAATGCAATTCTCATCGTAACTTAACAGTATCCCGTGCGTACCTGAGACCACAGTCTCATGACTCTCGGGGCTGAATCCGAGACGTGCCACTAGAAAGTAAAATAAGGTTGAGATGGACGAATTATGTCAGCATCATCGTTCCGGAGCCAGGAGCTCGTGTTGATTGATCAGTCTATAGCAATTAATAAGCTCTTGAGTTACAATTTGGTTCCATTCTTGATTTTCCTTTTTCCCCAGGTTTCATGTTTATGTGAAGTATCAATAGATATTATTTTACCTAATACCAACACAGAAACAAACGCGTACAAGTCATGTCTATCAAGACAACGGCTCAGGACAATCAATTCAATATCATGATTTGTTGGCATTTGGGTAAACATCGCAACACAAATGTGTTGACATGATAACAATAAAAAGGCAACATCAATATCAGGATAAGAATGATTCATGTCATCAATCATGGATACCGGTGTAAAATCAATTGCTGGCATGTCTGGAATATCATGGTTGTATCAGGTACATGATCATGTTACTAGCGTTGACAGGAATAGCATAAACAATCAATATTACACAATATTACATGTCAGGGTCAAATATCAGTTTCAGACAGTAACAGACGTCCAACGTCTGTTACATATTTATATACTGCAGACATTTGTAGGAGACGTTTGGTTTACCATATGTTCTATTCCAGACGTCAGTAGGAGACGTCTGGGTCATAATTATGTGCAAGAAAGCCGTTTGGGGCAGACGTCTGTAGTTCAAATCGATTTACTGTAAATGTAATTCAGAGACGTCTGGTGTTCCGGTACAGACATCTCCATAGGATAATTCTGAAGCGATCTTATTATTTAGGGATTTCGATTTATTTTTCCAATACGCGAATTTAAAAAAGTATTCATCATGTAAATTATTCAAGTGCATTACATTAAACTGGTTGATATTGATGATGGTAAAATTTTAGGGTTAACGATGCATATGATATTCAGTGGGATTCATTGGATGCATATTCACTGATTAAAATTATCGATGTCTGAACAATTTGGTGAATTTCTATAAATTTCACATAAATAAAATGATATAACAAGATTTGATCTTGTCATACCAGCATGTTAGAGCAAGTATCTAAATACCTACCTCAAAACAACGATCTCACAACTTTGATGGTTTCGTTGTCGATGTAACAAATGTGAGGAAGACGTCGCAGCGAAGAAGACGCTGGCGATGATGCTGAAGACCATGACTAGATGACGGCGATGATTATGATGGTGCACGGCCGCAAGATGGTGATGATGATGGGGTCGGCTCGATTAGGGTTAGGGTTTCGGTTTGGAGATAAAGGTTAGGGTTTTGTGATGAAGAAATATAAAAGTATGAATTCATATGAATATTTAAGGGTTTAAATACTATAGGCACGTATATGGGCTGGATACTCAAGAATACTATATCATACATGAATATGAATAAAGATAAGCTAAAAATATATCTTTCCCCTTCAAAACCATATATCCTTTCTCGATTGAAATATTTAATAATCTAATAAATTACCATGATCCAATAATTACCAAGAATAAAACCCATGGTAAATCAATCCAAGTCAATTTACCAATAAAGCCAATAATAATAAAATCCCATGGCACAAAACTCGATTTAATAATCAAATAATTTTAAATAACCAGAAAATCTATTAACATAACTTTATTCCATTAAATTACCGTACGATCGTTTTAGGATGTTACATTAGATCCAACTACAAAAAGAATTTTGTCCTCGAAATTCACGAAGAACGGAAAAAACAAGAACGAGAACAAGAACAACGGAAAAGCAAAGTACAATCAATCTCACAATCAAGGAAACAAATTCGGGTATCTTTGTTGCATTTCCTATTGGCGCTCCTATGTAGATTCTCCACGTGAATAACCTTCTCATGAAACAAGCGTTAACGGGTTAACCTTGTTCTTTAGAACTTTCTCCCGTTGGTCCAATATAGCCATCGGTGGCTCTTCATACGACAAATCAATTCCCAATGTCAACTCTGAATGATCAAGCACGCGAGTCTCATCTCGAACATATTTTCGAAGTTGAGATACATGAAACACATCATGTACACCTGCCAAGGACGGTGGTAAAACCAATCAATACATCACTTCTCCAATGCGCTTAATGTTGAATGGTCCCACAAATCGAGGACTAAGCTTTTCTCGACTGCCAAATCGAATCACTCTTATCGTTGATATCTTTAAGATCACGTGATCACCAACTGCAAACTCTGACAGTCTTCTTCTGGCATCGGTCCAACTTTTCTGTCTATCTTAAACCCCTTCATGTGTTCTCGAATCAAACGTATCTTATCCACGGTTTGCACAATCAATTTTGGTCTCAATAATTTTCTTTCTCCAACGTCATTTCAACATACCAGTGAACGACATTTACGACCATATAATACTTCAAATGGAGCCATATGTATACTCGCCAGTAAACTGTTATTATATGAAAATTCAACCCAGTGTAAATAAATCTCCCACGAACCTTTTAAGTCCAAAATGCACGCTCTCAACATGTCTTCAAGAGTTTGGATAGCCCAATCGGACTGTCCGTTAGTCTGTGGATGATACGACGTGCTAAACTTCAACTTAGTTCCTAAGCTCTCTTGCAAACTCCTTCAGAAATGCGATGGAAACCGCATGTCACGATCCGACACAATACTAACTGGTATTCCGTGCAATCCCACAATTTCCTGCATGTACCTCTCTACTAAACCCTCCGTCGACTGACCAACACGAAACGGTATAAAGTGAGCTGCCTTGGTCAAACGATCAACAATAACGCATATAGCATTGTTGCCCTTTGGACTCTGCGGTAAAACCGTCACGAAGTCCATGATAATATACTCTTACTTCCACTAAAGAATCGGAAGTGGTTGTAACAAACCAGCAACCTTTTGATGTTCAGCTTTCACTTGTTGACACATCAAGCATCTCAACACAAAACGAGTGATCGCTCTCTTCATATCTTCCTACTAAAAGTGTTGTCGTATATCCCTATATATCTTAGTACCTCCCGGATGTACCGAATATACCGAACTATGCGCTTTCTTCATAACTTCTTCACGAATTCCTTCTTTAGGCACACATAATCGACTTCCATACCTTAAGAATCTATCTTCATGAATTAACAAGTCTGTTAGAAGACCTGCCTCTACTTGTCTTCGAAACTTTTGAAATCTAGGGTCTTGCAATTGCACGACCTTGATACGATCAATCAACGACGACTGTACTTATATTTGCATCAACTGTCCGGAAGAATCCGGTAACACAAGCTCCAACTCGAATCTTTGAAAATCCGCTATAATCTCCTTTTGTGAAGTTATCGTCATAATGGCTGGCAATTGACTCAAGGCATCCGACACTACATTCATCTTTCCCAGATGGCAATTTAAATCTAAGTCGTAGTCAGCCATCAACTCTAGCCATCTACGTTGCCTTATGTTAAGCTCTTTCTGAGTGAACACATTTTAGGCTTTTATGATCGATGCATACCTCGACCTTCACGCCTAACAAGTAGTGTCTCCGTAACTTCACTGCAAAAATAACCGCCGCTAGCTTGAAGTCATGTGTCGAATAGTTCTTCTCTTACGTTTTCAGCTGTCTTGTTGCATAAGCTATCATCTGTCCATGCTGAGTCAATACACAACCCAAACCTTTCTCTGATGCGTCGTTGTGAACTAAACCTCTGGAACTATTTGGCACAGTTAGATAGGAGCGGTTGTCAACTTTTGCTTCAACGCCTCAAAAGCTTGCGTACATGTTTCGGACCGAACAAACGGTACCTCCTTCCGAGTTAACCTGGTTAATAGCTCTGCTATCCGAGTGAAGTTTTCCACAAACTTTCGATAATAACCGGCAAGCCCAAGAAAACTTCGAACCCCCGCTAGGGTCTTCAGAATCAGCCAATCTCGTCCTGCCGCAATTTTTTCCGGGTCAACTGCGATTCACCGCCGGATATTACATGACCCAAGAATTTCACTCCATCTAGCTAGAATTCGAACTTGCTTAACTTAGCATACAGCTTCTCTTGTCGTAGGGTCTGAAGTGCGATCCTCAAATGTTCTTCATGCTCCTCCTTGCTCTTTGAATATACCAGAATGTCGTCAATAAACACCACCATGAATCGGTCTAAATTTTGAGAGAATTCGGTTCATTAGATCCATAAATACAACAGGCGCATTAGTAACTCCAAACGGCATAACTAAGTATTCGTAATGCCCGTATCGAGTTTGAAACTCCGTCTTGCAAATATTATCCGGTTTCATCCGAACTTAATGATAACCTGATCGCAAATCTAACTTCAAGAATACCCTTGAGCCACTGAGTTGATCGAATGACTCGTCTATGCGAGAAATTGTGTACTTGTTCTTGATGGTCATCCGATTCAATTCTTGGTAATTGATGCACATTCGCCGCGTGCCATCTTTCTTCTTGACCAATAGAACTGGAACTTCCCAAGATGAACCACTGACGCGAATCCAACCCTTCTCTAATAATCCGATACTTGCTTCTTTACTTCCGGTTCCACTGATGCCATCGGATAGTAAGATTTCGAAATCGGCGCTGCTCCAGGAACCGGATCAATTGCAAACTCCACAATTCGTTTCGACGGCAAACCCGAGATGTCTTTGAATACATCCATAAACTCTCGAACAACCGTCGGTGCTTCCTTCTTGTTCACCTCCATCGCTGATAAGACAGCACTTGTCGGCTTAGCCTTAAATTCAACTGGCCCGATAGATCCACTGCCTCCCAAGAATTCAAATTCCGAATGACTAGAAATTTGGAAAATTGCTTTCTTTACTCTGCAATCTATGTATGAAAGGTTCCAAGAAAATCCATCCCCAAAACTACGTCATAACTACCGGTATCAATAACCAAGAAATCCGCGAACAAACCCGTCCACAAACTACCACCGGACACTCCTTACATTCCCTACTAGAAATAATCCTCCCATACCCAGTATGTATGTCCTAATTGCTAGATAAGGCCGTGTAGGATAGAGTGTGCACCATTAAACTTGGACGATATAAAACAATGGGATGCACCGGAATCAAATAGAGCTAACGCGTGAAAACTACAAACTAGCAGGATATCTGTAACCACATCTTTTGAAGCCTTTGCCTCTTTGGCTGTCAGGGTGAAAACCCGTCCCCGATTTGGCTCTTGAGTAATCTGCTTTTGTCCATAAGCCTGGTTCTACGGTACTTTCGAAGCATCGTCCTTCAACTATACTCTTGACGGACAAGTGTTGACCTGATGGTCAGTTGCTTCGCAAATCAGACACTGTCCAAGCTTCCTCGGGCACTCTTTTTGAACGTGGCCTGGTCGTTGGCAGAAGTCACAACTCAGGTTTTTCTTCTGAGTTGAAACGAACGACCTCTTCATAGGAACCGTTCCCCGTCTCCGAACCAGAATATCCCTACGTCCTGAAGGTCTAGCTGGTGCATGTACTGTCTTCCGTGCTGGAACATCCTGCCGAGGTGTACCCTTTTCTCTCTCTGCAAGCTTCTGTTGTTCTCTAGCCGTCGTGAAAACCTGAGAAAAGGTAACTAATCCCAATGAGGTAATGTCGCTGGATCTCCACATCGAGATTGCCCAGGAAACGTCTTGCTTTGTCAGCCTCATTAGCCACCAAAGGCCCTGCAAATCGACTGAGCCGGGTCCTCTCAGCCGCATGAGTATTTACAGATCCGCCATTCTGCTTGAGACCAATGAACTTCTCTTCCATTTCCTTCCTACCAGACTGCGGAAAGAACTCTAGGAAATTCTGCGTAAAAGCCGCCCAGCTAATCGGCTTCGGCAAACGAGTCTCCTCAACAAGTCACCATTCACAAGCATAGTCAACCATCTGGATAAATACCATATCTACCCTTTTCTCGTCCGGAATTTGAGCAGCAATTAAAAGATTTTCCGTGTCTACGATCCACTTCTCTGCCTGAAGTGGTTCCTCCAATCCTATAATGGTTTCCGGACTAAGCTTCCTGAAATCCGCCACATTCTTTTCATGCTGAACCTGCCTAGGAACTGCCGCCTTTTCAACTGCGGTGGTAGTAATCTGTTGGGCCGTCCTCAAGCCCTCCTGAAATACTTCAGGTTGTTGCTGGATCAAATTGGCATGTCGCTGCTGATTCTCCAGCATGCCTTGCATCGCGGCACTGTCGGTAGGTGGAGCTGATTGATTCATTCTTTCCATAGTTCTGAAGTCAAGAACGAACGACGAGAATTAGTAACGGAAACAAAATTCAATAAAGACAAGGATTCAAGAACTTGAATAACAAAGTAATAATGTGGCAAGATATGTTTTTATAGTTCAAGGGTTTCAAGGTCAATGTGTTGGGTACAATATCCAACTATAAATTGAATCAAGCCCAACATAACCTTATGCTCTGATTCCAACAAAATATTGTCACACCCTGTTTCCCAAAATACACAAAAATATGGAAAGTGAGTCGGCCAACCATGCTACCCACGATAAGAAATCATCATTCCATAGTCACATTAAGGCTATCATGCAGTAATCAAGCACAATATACATATAATATCTATCACATGTCCAATAGCCACAATAAACAATAAAATCAATAGTCAATAGCGGAAGCAATAAAGAAATATCAAGTCTCTATATGATCCAAGAAAAATAGAACAATAACAGTACTTGTCCCTTATGGGTTCACAATAAATCCAAAAAAAGTTCAAACCTTGAAAAGAAACTTAAACCATCAATATCTAGATATATTAAGTACTTCTCGCTGCTCGGCAACCTTCTCGAAGTACTCACGATCCTCCTGTGCTAAAACCAAAGTATCTGGGCCATGAAAAACCCAGAAGTCAGAGCGTCGAATATAATATCATAATGAATATAATCGGAATGGGATACAATATATCATTTGCACATGAATCAATGTCAGGCGAGCATGCAATAATATTAATACTAAATAATATCTCATAGCAAGGTAGAACAGGGCAATCATATCATGTATATCCTACGGGTTCATGTCGCTAAGTTATATATCCTACATGTATTTGGAACCAATCAATGCAATCCTTCTCATAACTTAACATTATCCCATGCGTGTCTAAGACCACGGTCTCATGACTCGGGCTGAATTCGAGATGTGCCTCTAGGCATTAAAACAAGTTCGAGATGGATGAATGATGTTAGCATCACCATTCCGGAGCCCGAAGCTCATGTAGACTTGTCAATCTCTAGCAATCAATAAACTTTTGAGTTACAATTTGGTTTCATTCTTAATTTCCTTTTTTCCCCATGTTTTATGTTCATGTCTAGTATCAATAGATATTATTTACCTAATACCAACACAGGAACAAACGTACAAGTCATGTCTATCAAGACAACAGGTCAGGACAATCAATTCAATATCAGGATTTGTTGGCATTTAGGTAAACATCGCAATACAGGTGGGTTGACATGATAACAATAACAAGGCAACATCAATATCAGGATAAGAATGATTCATGTCATCAATCATGTATATAGGTGTAAAATCAATAACCGGCATGTCAGGAGTACCATGGTCATATCAGGTACATGATCAAGTTACCAGCGTTGACATGAATATCATAAACAATCAATATTACACAATAATACATGTCAGGGTCAAATGTCAGTTTCAGATAGTAGCAAACGTCTGTGGCAATCTTCCGGTCCATGTTTATATACTGCAGACTTCTGTAGGAGACATATGGTCAACCATATATTCTATTCCAGACGTCCGTAGGAGACGTCTGGGTCCTAATTATGTGCAAGACAACCATCTGGGGCAGACGTCTGTAGTTCAAATCAATTTACTGTAAATGTTATTCAGACGTCTGGTGTTCTGGTACAGATGTCTCCATGGGATAATCCTGAAACGATCTGATTATTTAGGGTTTTCGATTTATTTGTCCAATACATGAATTTAAATAAGTATTCAACATGTAAATTATTCAAGTGCGTTACATTAAACTAGTTGATACTAATGATGGTAAAATTCTAAGGTTAACGATGCATATGATATTTAAAAATAATTGAGAAAAGAATAATCTTATTGGATTAAGAAATAATCAAGAGTCCACACACACATATATAGTGAGAGTTATAGATTATCTCACAATCTAGTAACAAACTATATCATAACTAATATCAACTAACAAATACACTCATAACTAATATATAATAACAATTTATATTCATAACACTCCCTCCAAACTGGAGCGTAGATGTTAATCATGCCAAGTTTGGATAAAAGCTGAGCGAAAAACGGCCGAGGAAGAGCTTTGGTAAGAATATCTGTTATTTGAGTCGATGAGGAAATATGTTGGAGTGCAATCATCTTATCTGTCACTTTGTTGCTAATGAAGTGGCAATCTATTTCGATATGTTTGGTCCGTTCATGAAAAACTGGATTTTCAACAATTTGGATTGCGGCCTTGTTTTCACAGAAGAGTGTAGTCGGAAGAGAAGAAGAAACCCCAAGATCTGTCAGAAGAGAGGTAAGCCATATCAATTCAGTTACTATATGCGCCATAAATCTACTCAGTCTCTGCAGAAGAACGAGCCACTATATTTTGTTTCTTACTTTTCCATGTAATCAAGTTTCCTCCCAAGAAGACTATCCACTCGTGAAACGACGATCATCAATGGATCCAGCAAAGTCAGCATCTGCAAAGACTTTAACCGACCACATAGATGAATTGTAAATAAGACCCTGTCCTGTAGAATCTTTGATGTATCTGAGAATATGCTTAACTTCCTTAAGGTGAGGTCAAAGGATTCTGCATATACTGACTCATTTTGCCAACGACAAAGGCAATGTCAGGCCGAGTGACAGTCAGGTAAATAAGCTTCCCAACAACACGTCGATATCGTTCTGGGTCAGGTAGTGGAAGATCCGAGGGAGAGCTTAATCAAGATAGCTTGACTGAGAAGTCCATAGAGGTGTTTGCTGGTTTACATCCCAGAAATCTTGTCTCAGATAGGAGATCAAATACATGCGCTGAGAGTCGTAATCTACCAGAATTCCGTGATACTTCAAATCCAAAAAAAAACATCTAAGTGAGCTAAGGTTCTTGGTATGGAAGTGTGAAACCAAATGTTCTTTCATTTGGAAATACCAGCAGAATCATCTCCAGTGATAATAATATCAACATACACCAACACAATTATCCTACCATGAGAACGATTATGTGTAAAGAGAGATGTGTCGACGCGACTGCGTTTGAAGCCAATCTGTCTTAAAATCATACTAAACTTTTCAAACCAGACACGCGGTGACTGCTTCAATCTATATAATGATTTTTGTAGAAGACAAATCATAAACTCCCCCGGTTGCTCAAAGGCAGGAGGTTGCTGCATATAAATAGTTTTTGATAGATCGCCATTAAGAAAGACATTCACATCAAGCTGATGAAGATACCATGCTTTAGAAACCGCCAAGGATATAAGAACACGAATCAATGTTAATTTGGCAACTGGCGAGAAAACCTCAACATAATCCAAACCATACTGCTGAGTAAATTTTTTGGCCACCAATCGAGCTTTGAGACGGTCAGTCGTTTCATTTGAATTTTGCTTGACAGTAAATACCCATCGACAACCAACTGCCTTCTTATCTGAAGACGGAGGCATTAATTTCCAAGTCTGATTAGAGCACAGAGTGACAATCTCCTCTACATAGCTACATGCTAACTTGGTGCTGAAGTGTTTCCTGAACAAAGGAGGAAGAGTAAAGGACAGGCGAGGGTGCTGGGTGCAGGCGAGGGTGCGAGGATTGCTGTCGAAGGGCTGGAGGGGGTGCTCGATGGTCGGAGAGGGCTCTGGTGGAGGATCGACGGCAATTGAAGGGAAGTCGATGGCAGGGAAGTGAGCTGGGTTCGTCGTTCAAGGCTGGAGGGCTTCGATAGGAGTTGTGGAGGTGGAGATGAAGGTGCGAGAAGGGATCGAGGGTCCTGGTGCGTTGTAGAAGGGAGGCGAGGTGGAGACAAAGGTTAGAGGGCTTCGATGATGATGGGAGGGGTTGGCGGCTAGGCAGAGGAGGGGGATTATGGGTTTTTTGTTTGTTTTTTCTTTTTTTTTTTTCAATTATTTTCAAAGCTCTGATACCATAAAAATAATTGAGAAAAGAATAATCTTATTGGCTTAAGAAATACTCAAAAGTCCATATACACACATATATAGTGAGAGTTATAGACCACCTCTCAATTTAATAACAAACTATATCATAACTAATATCAACTAACAAATATACTCATAACTAATATATAATAACTTATATTCATAACAATATTCAATGGGATTCATCGATGCATATTCATTGATCAAAATTATCAATGTTCGAACAATTTGGTTAAATTCTATAAATTTCACATAAATAAAATGATATAACAAGATCTGATCTTGTCATACCAGCATGTTACAGCAAGTATCAAAATTATCAAAATACTTGCCCCAAAATAACGATCTCACGACTTTGATGGGTTCTTTGTCGACGTCACAAACGCGAGAAAGAAGACACTGACGATGATGATGAAGACTACAACAAGATGACGACGATCATTACGATGGTGCATGGTCGTGAGATGGTGATGATGATGGGGTTGGCTCGATTAGGGTTAGGGTTTCGGTTTAGAGATAAAGCCTAGGGTTTTGTGATGAAGAAATATGAAAGTATGGATTTGTATGAAATATGAAAGTGTTCAAATACTATAGGCACATATATCGGCCGGATACTCAAGAATACTATATCATACATGAATATGAATAGAGATAAGGTAAAATTATATCTTTTCCCTCTCAAAACCATATATCCTTTCTCAATTGAAATATTTACTAATCCAATAAATTACCGTGACCCAATAATTACCAAGAATAAAACTCATGGTAAATCAATCCAAGTCAATTTACCAATAAAGCCAATAATAATAAAATCCCATGGTAGAAAACTCAATTTAATAATCAAATAATTTTAAATAACCAGAAAATCTATTAACATAACTTTATTTCATTGAATTACTGTACGATCGTTCCAGGGTGTTACAGTTTTTAATTTATGATATGATACAAAAATAATTTTTAGAAAATCTTCTAATATATCATGGTATCTGATATCCAATACGAAATTTTTTGGGCCGATACGGATACCGATATCCGATATTTAGAACATTGACCATAATAGTAAGCACTAATTCTTATTAATCATATTTTATAACTTGCATGTCTCTCCGTCGCAAGCATTATTAGGTTCTCCATATACTACTATGATCAGTAAAATGTAGAATGAAAACTTCGATTTGTATTAGAAATACATAGTTGCTTAGCTCCAAGTCAGTGTTATAAAAGCAGCAAAAATGAAGTGCTCGGAACGCTTATCCACTTAAGTGCCGCTCAGGCCGCTCAAAAGTCTGTAATGTCTTATTTTGGTTTTATTTTATTTTTTCTTGTATGTTGTGTATTAATAATTGTTTCTACAGGGTATTTATATACATGAACTACTCAAATTTGAATTTTAAAGTGGAAATCGATGCTAATCATAGTCAAAATCGAAAGCTAATATTAAAGGCAATCGAAGCTTTAACTCAAAGCTGCTCAAAACCTTAGTTTTAATCAAGACCTAAACTCGAATCGCTAGCATCTTATTCTCTTCGAAACAAAAATTGAATCTCCTAAACTTCGTAGTCATAAGTATTCAAGTCGGAACCTTAGCTCCTCGAAGCCCAAACAATGGTTTCTCACAATCGAAGCCTTCAAATCGAAGTCGAAGTGTTAGACTCGAAGTTGAAGCTTTTAAGTCATAATCGAATTTGGTAAAGTCCTAGAAGTTTTGGCCAAAGGAAAACTCATGAAAAGAATTAGAGTTTTGGGGTTTTAATTAAATGTTGTTATCATACCGAATACCATATATATGTGATTTTAGAAGGATGTAAATATCAATAAAGATCGTGTGCTATTAAAGTATTAAACTACATCCATAATATTTCAAATGAATCCATGCTCAATAAGAAATAGAGTATACTTATCCGATTATAGGTGCGAGGATAACGCACCGCTTTACGTTAAAAAGAGGAGCGGCGGCGGTTCAATTGCTTAAGTGCTTAAGCAGCCGATTTTTAGAACACTTCTCAAGTGTAACTCAAGTATCCTTTAATACTAGTTTTGTTGCAAATGCTATGCATGTGCATCAAAATTTTGAAATTGAATTTGCAAGATTAAAATATATTTTTAATCCTGCAAATGTTCTTCAACGCAAATGTGTATTTTTGAAAGGATTGAATGCAAATGTACATTTAGTCATATATAAAAAGGAGACTTGCGAGTTATGAGTTTGAATAATGACTAAAGAGCAACTGGGATAGCTTGAAAATTATTCGCTTTGTTAAAATAAAAAGTAGTATACTACATGTCACTCAATTAATCTTTTAGACAACCTCAAAATTGCAATCACTCCTCAGCAAGGTTTGCATATTATCAACAGCTACATATGTTGCATGGACATGTGATGAATATATTATATTTATTTTTCCGTATATGACTCTTAACCCTGCACAAGCTGTTTTTCAATGCAAATTTTACTACTTTCTAAGGGGGATTATTTTGAAAATGAACATATCCGAAAAATCTAAATACTGTTGTCCCTAATATGCCATTTGTCCCTTTGTCAAAAATGTTCCTTTACCTTTTATAAGGGCCATGCAGTGTTCATACTCAAATATTCTCTTTTCTTTCGTAGGCTGTAGTTGAAAATGTCGACAAAGTGCCAAAAAGAAGAAAGAGGCGTGAAAAGGTGCAGGAAATTGAACATCTCTCAAAATTTCAGGTGTGACTCTTTTCTGCTGGTTGGCTTAATTGTAGATTGAACTGAGTTATGTGAATAGTCTCTTACCTTTTTTTTTCACTTTGCCAGACGATCAAGCAAACCATGTGGAGCTGTTTTTTGCTGCTTGTAATTTTTCTGGTGATATGTGCAAGTGCATATTATGGCTACAAAGGTATTTATCGACTCTCTGACTGGATGAACAAGATCGAGGAAAAACAACAAAAGAGAAGTTATCCAAGAAGACTCTGATCACTTGAGGAGTTAGATATACCAAATTTTTTCGTAGCGCAGTTCATATATTCACTTTGTTTATTGGGTCTAATAAGCATTCATACCAAAATTTGTAAACTAGAGAGGATGAAGCTACACAGGTTAATAGCTAGGATAATTGAGTTTATTTGTGCACATAATTGTCATGGGACCATGGTTGAGTAAGTTAATAGTGTATCATTATGTTGCATGATTATTTTTCCTATATTAATAAATTTATAAGCCTTCTATTGTAGATGTTTTGGTTCTGTAATGAATTTTTCTTTGCCAACTTGACTACCGGTTATGCACCAGTATATTTATACTGAACTTTGTGTTGATTTATTTCATTTTGCCTAATAGTTTTCAGTGCGGAGCATCTTATTCTGTGAATTTCTGAACGGTAATCTTGATCGGCAAAATCGGCTGAATCTGGATTCAGTTTCTTCAGTACTGTTTATAAAATCCTGTCCCAAATCCGTGTTTGGTTGGAACGTCTTGTAAAAGCACTGGGGAACAGATAAATATGTTGCTTGCCTTTCGGGCAACTTGTGATATACAGTAAACTTATTACAGAACTACAAGCAAATTTTCGAGAGATTGATGTTCAGACAATCCTTCCCCATGCCTGCCCATCCCATCATCAGTGGTATCTGTTAATTTGAATGGCTAATGTTACATCTTGGTGCATAGATACATAAACAGATGCAATCATAGCAGCAGAAACAATCATGTAAATATGCAAGGGTTTTACCGATATACTTGTTCCGATGGGTGGACCGTTATCCTCGTCCATGTCATGTTCTAGATCCGAGTTCTGTCGTTTTCATGTAATGGCCGGAAGGAAACCACACTTTGATCAAGTGAGAATCTCCCACGTAATCATCCTGCTAGCCAACCGTAGTAGAACGAGGATGAAGGAAGAAGACAACGGCTTTCTATTTGGGTCTCTCTTTTACCTCTTATTTCTCTATATAAAACCCTAGCTCCTAAATGTATATAGGGTAAAGAGAGAGAACCCAATTTGGCCTTATCCGAAACCGATCCATATCCACCCCACTTGCATGGGCAGGAATTGTGCCGGGTCGGACCCAATTGCTAATATACTCCCACCCACACATTCGAGTGGGTGCCGTCCACAACTCCTTGAGTTGATTCCTTGAACCATTGACTTTCCAAGTCAATTGTCTCCCTGAGAATTTAAAGTTATTCTTAAGGGGGTGAATAGGAATACATTAGCGATATGTCCAAATTAAAAATTCTACAACACTTGCAAATACAAATCACAATTGCTAAGTTTAACAAGTGATATACCAATATAGATAAGTGGCTAAACTAATCACAATTGTGAATATAAACTACAAGCAAGCAACAATATCATTTAATGGGCCTATAAAGCAGAAGCAATAAACCTAGCATGCAATTTCTAATCTACAAATATACAACAAGAGAGATAGAAATAGCAAACGCAAACATGTAAGGTTTAGAGTCATTTTGAAGATCCCCCAGTTCACTTTCTTTAGGCGTACGAGCTCGTTCCACTTAATTACTTCTCCGATGAGACAAACACGTTGCGCACCCGCAACAATATGTCACTCGACACACGACTCTTCACGATTACAAGCTCTCCTCTCTTACAAAGTCCTCGATTTTACATCTCAGTCCTCACACAAAGAAAAAAAAACCTATCTCACTCTTCTCTCTTACAAAGGCATCTTTGGACTCAAGGATTCTCACATAAAAATCAGAAGGGGTTTACAATAAGCATAATTACGCTCAATAAAGTTTTACAATTGAAGCACTGATACTCAAGAAAATGGATAGCAAATTAGAAGCTCTTGAGTGTCTGTTTGTGAGAGATTGGATAAGAATATTTTTAAACTCTAGGATTTTTCTCTCTTGATCATTTAGGAATTTAGCAAACTGAAATATTGAGTGATTGAACTCAGAAAACCAACCCAAAATTCTTTTATAGCCCCACACAAAAAACCAGCTTTTATAAGTCAAATCAACATTTTTCAGTAAGAACAGACGCATGAATTTATACGAGACAGACGTCTGAGTTAAAAACAAAATCCCCAACTGCTATATTTTTCAAAAAAAAAAATCTTCTTCAGACGTTTGCCTCGTAAAGCTGCAGACGTCTGTCGATCATCTTAAAGAAGGCAATTTAAAGCACAGATCGAAGACAGACGTTTGAAGCAAAATTGTCTTAGACGTCTGAAGAACAAAAAATCCTTTATCAGACGCCTGTCCAAAAGAACTGCAGACGCCTGGTTTTCCAAAACAAATAACAGAGCGCGAGGCAAAGCTCGGCAGACGTCTGAAGTTCAAATGGAAGACGTCTGTAGTTATAAAAATATGTTTTGAAAACCTTCATCAGACGTCTGTCCAATTGAACATCACACGTCTGTCTCTCGTAAAAAATGCCATATGAAAACATAGAGAGAATCCAGATGTCTGAAGAAGTATTGGGCAGACGATTGAAGCACAAAACGCATGAAAACTGATATATCTGACATTTGTTTTTTTTTATAAAAACATAGTAAGACGACAGACGTCTGAAGCACATGAGGACAGACGTCTGAAGTGTAACAATTCAGAAACTTGTGTTTTATGATGAAAATAAATTTTAAATCGAAAACCCCAAAGTTCATGTAATGTAAAATGTTTGTACAAGCGTGTGTGAGTGTTTTGTAGGGTTCCTAGGCACACTCAAGAGGTTCCACAAGGCATCAAACATGTCCAATTCTGATTTTATGTGCCGAGAAACCCTAATATAGATCGTTAACTAGAGGATAGGCGAAAACAAATGCAAGCAAACTACTTTGCTACTAAGTGAAAGAGACTACAACCTGTGTAGATCCGGTCCTCCACTTCTCTAGCTCCGTGTTGACGTCCCTCCGCTGCGATCATCGGAATCTCGGACTCTAGCGTCGGTTTCATCGGAGAAATGGGCGGGCTAGGTCGTTGACTTCGATGTCGAAAATGATCTACGTCGAGACAACTCAAACTCAAGCTATATCTCCACTTGGTCATGAACCTTGTGAAAAAAACACCTTATACGACATGGAAAGTGGTAGAGGATGAAGAAATAGGAAGTGGGTTCACTTTGGATTTTGATTTCTCACTTGATTTCAACACTTGAAATTTTTCTAGTAATGGTTTTCTTCTTCATGAAGAAGAAGAAGAAGAAAGAAAAGAATGAATGAATTATCTAATTAGAAAATTCAAGTGATGCTTATCATTTAGCAACCATGGGTGAGTGTAACAAATGTAGAGAATAAACTAGGGTTTAGGCAAATGGTTAGGTTAAGGATAAAACAAAATGGTAGACTTTTTCAAAGATGCATGAAGCATCATGAAGCTTCTTGCATAAAACAAAGAAAGCCACTACCATTTTATTTTTGCCAAAAATGAATAAAGAAAATAAATAAGTAAATCAAACCCTAACCATTAACCTAATCATGGTTTAAAGCATACACACACCGAAGTTTGCATGTATCATCAAACATGATACAAACAAGTGCACAAAAATATATCATATATACAATGTGCACAATCTAGTGAGAAAATAATCTTAAGTGAACCAATACTAGTTAATGTAAAGTAATATATCAAATATATAATTATATATTAAATCATTAAATCAACACTTGATTTAATGATCCGGTCATACTGCATATAACCGACTAATATCAAGTGTATCAATGTATCGAATCAATACTTGATTCGGTAACCCGGCTATATCTCATATAACCGTCCAATGATACAAATCACGAGAATGGAATATAGTATCACATACTGTTATTATTCTCGGTCCCGCACATATCTCATATGCGCTCCTATTTCGTTTCGCTTGAGCCAGGAAACCTCTGTTTAGGACTCTAAAGACTCGTCAATACGCCGGCAGCAGGTGATGATCATATCAAACACTCACAAGCCGCAAGCGGTCTGCTAAACGTAACGGCCACCCGGGTATTGAACGATCAGAAGATCAACGAGCAAGCCCGCTCACACTCCTGTGAATCCAACCAGTAACACTTACCGTACAGTCCAGTCTCGTCGTCTGATATGTCGCATATCTCGCCTAGGGGTGGTAAACGTCAGACCCCAGTAGCTCGATAAGTCGTGTCGATATGAGGTCGATAACAGTTCGAGAAACTACTGGTAACACTTACCAGTAAATCTCAGCAACCCTGGCCAGGGATTTCCGGTTATAGCCAATCGAACACAGCGCAACATCAACTCCTTATACCGGGAGAGACGAATCCCCTCCTATCGCTCATTGCCTCCATGTGATTCGGGACTGTACCCAAAAACCACCGTTTTGCACGCCCTCTTGGACGTGGTAAGGTGGAAATCAAAGCACAGTGGGAATCACACAAGACTCTATGACGATCTCGGGTCTACAGACTAACCTGTACCAGTGTCACCAGAGAACTGCCATCTGACGTAAGGTATAATACCATCTGGGAGTTCTCGGCGAGTCCGTCCAGTGTACCCAGTCTTCACTGAGCACCCGTATATCATCTCTGATGTCAAACACCAATGGATATGGGATCATCCTGTAGGGTTCCTAGGCATCCTAATGAGATCTCACAAGGCATCGAACATGCCAATATTTAAAAATACGGTGCCGAGAAACCCTAGAACGGATCGTCGGCTAGATGTCTAGGCGAAAAAGTAAACTAGTTAACACTTAACTAGAAGAATCGGAAATACAACCTTTGTAGATCCGTTTGTCCACCTCCATAGCTCCATGAAGAAGTCATCTCCGCTGTACAAATCCGAAATCCGGGCTCTTGCGTCGGCTTCATCGGAGAAGAAGCGGGCTAGGTCATCGACGACGTGCCGAAGATGATCTACGTCGAAGCATCGCTAGATCAAGCTCCACCTTCACCAAGCCATGAAAACTTGTGAAGGAAACACACTCTACTACTTGGCAAGAGGTAGAGAATGAAGAAATAGGAAGTGGGCAGACTTTAGAATTGGATTTCTCACTCTAATTCATCAATCACCATTGATGGATGCAAGCTTCTTTCTTGAAGTGAAGAAGAAGAAGAAGATGAGGAAGATGATAAGTATTATGATAAGTTAATTTAAATTAGAAAAGAAAATCCAAACTTATCATAATCCAACCATGGTTATGTGTAGAGAGCAAACTATAGTTAGGTTAATGGTTAGGTTAGGTATAAAACAAAAATGGTGGACTTTATTCAAAGCTTCATGAAGCTTCAACAAAGAACAAAAATAGCCACCATTTTCCTTTTACCAAAATGAAATAAACAAATAAATAAATGAATAAAACAAAACCCTAACCATTATTATGTAACCATGGTTTGATCTTTACACAAAAACCCTAGCAAACATGTATCATCAAACATGATACAATCAAGTGCACAAAAGTATATCACATATACAATGTGTACATCCGAGTGAGAAAATCCATTTAAAGTGAACCAATACTAGTTAATGCAAAGTAATATATCAAATATATAATTATGCATTAAATCATTAAATCAACACTTGATTTAACGATCCGATCATGACGCACATAACCGACTGGTATCATTAGTAACATCTTATCGAATCAACACTTGATCCGATAACCCGGCTATATCGCATATAACCGATCAATGTCACATCGCGAGAATCGAATATAGTATCACATACTCGTATTATTCTCGGTCCCGCATATATCTCATATGCGCTCCTATTTCGTTTCGCTTGAGCCAGGAAACCTCTGTGTAGGACTCTAAAGACTCGTCAATACGCCGGCAGCAGGTGATGATCATATCAAACACCCACAAGCCGCAAGCGGTCTGCTAAACGTAACGGCCACCCGGGTATTGAGCGATCTGAAGATCGACGAGCAAGCCCGCTCACACTCTAGTGAATCCAACCAGTAACACTACCGTACAGTCCGGTCTGATCGTCTGATATGTCGCATATCTCGCCTAGGGGTGGTAAACGTCAGACCCCAATAGCTCGATAAGTCGTGTCGATATGAGGTCTATAACACTTCGAGAAACTACTGGTAACACTTACCAGTAAATCTCAGCAACCCTGGCCAGGGATTTCCTGTTATAGCCAATCGAACACAGCGCAACATCAACCCCCTATACCGGGAGAGACGAATCCCCTCCTATCGCTCATTGCCTCCATGTGACTCGGGACTGTACCCAAAAACCACCGTTTTGCACGCCCTCTTGGACGTGGTAAGATGGAAATCAAAGCACAGTGGGAACCACACAAGACTCTATGACGATCTCGGGTCAACAGACTACTCTGTACCAGTGTCACCAGAGAACTGCCATCTGACGTGAGGTATAATACCATCTGGGAGTTCTCGGCGAGTCCGTCCAGTGTACCCAGTCTCTACTGAGCACCCGTATATCATCTCTGATGTCAAACACCAATGGATATGGGATCATCCATCGCCCATCTGTATGGGTCGAGAAGGTATACGCTAGTCTACTCTGGTATATCGATGCCCCGTCTCGATACACCCACGACTAGGGACTTTGAAGGATGTACTTATGGACTACCATGTCCCCACTAGTATGATCCGCATCATAGTCCAGGTAGTCAAGTACACATCCTAAGGGCTTTACCAACATGTAACAGAGAGACAAACAGTATACACGTTAAGGTAAAGATCAACCAGATAGCATACTATCATGTCGAGCAAGAAAGTCCTCCCTATATATGTCCCAGCATCCACTACAATATACATCCTATGTACAGTAATGGCCTCTAGGGCATACATATAACTAACAATCTCCCACTTGCACTAGGGCCATCTGTAGCAGTGGTTGTAGTATCTCATACTCAACCATCCCATAAAAATCTCTCTCTGGGAACAGGCCTTTGTGAGTGGATCCGCTGTGTTGTCCTCTGAATCTACTCTCCTAACCTGGATCACCCTGGAGATCAACTATCTCCATGATCAGGCGATGCTGCCTTAGAATATGTCTGGATCACTGATGGGATGGACGTTCCTTGGCATAAGCCACAACTCCATTGTCACACTATGGGAGGAACTAAGTTCATCTCATGAACCAATATACACCCAGACTGCCTCTTTGGTAGCATCTTAAGTAGCGATGTATCCTGCCTTTATCGTCTAGTATGTCACGGTATCTAGCTTGGAACTCTTCCAACATACCGTCCCTTTACTGAGGGTAAAGAAAATGCCTGCGACTGACATTCAATCGTCTTTATCACCCTGGAACCCTTCCAGTGATTCTCCCCAGGATCAACTGATACCATCTCACTACAACTAGTGAGTATCCTAACATCCATTTAGATCTATCTCATAGATCCAAAACTCAGGATTTAGCAGGTATCATCATGATCCTATATGGAGAATCATTGTGATAAGCGGAGATTGATCGAGCGTAGCATAAGAAACTCCTTTCTTATCAAGAGTATGTCATCCACGTACTCTACGAGGATCACCACCATACTCCCTACTACCTTTTTGTTTATACAAGGTTCATCTACCATTTTGATGATGTCAAACTCTTTGACTACTTCATCAAAACAGATGCTCCAACTCCGCGATGCCTGCTTTAATCCTATAAAGCATCTTGCACACGTTTCCGCTGCTCCCACTGTCTACGAAGCCTTCTGGCTATATACTTATAGACGCTCTCTTCTAAATCATCATTTAGAAAAGCAGTCAAGACACCCAACCACCAGATATCGCAGTCATGGTATGTAGCCGTGACAAGTAGGATCTGGATGGACTTAAGCATAGCTACTTGAAAAGGTTTCATCATTATCCACGCCTGGTCAATGAAGAAAACCTTTAACAAGTCTAGCTTTGAAAGTCTCAACTTTTCCATCTACACCAAGTAATCTTCTCAAGATATACTTGCTCCTGATGGGGATTTAACCCTTCAGATATAGCAACCAAAGTCCATACTTTGTTGGTGTATATGGATTCCATCTCAGATCACTAAGCATCCAGCCATTCTTACAGAGTCTTACTCCTGATGGCCAGCTCGAAACTAGTTGGGTCATCATCTCATGATGTAATCCTCGCTCCCACTGTCATAGAGAAACAGAAGTATCTCTCAGGTGGGTGAGGAACCCTACTAGATCGGCGGAGAGGCTGAGGTTCGTTGGTAACTATTGAATTCTTTGGTTCTTTCAAATCATCAGCTGCAGTTTGTATAGCTGGAACCTTTCCAGTTCTACATTACAGACCTTGCCTCGATCTTGTCCGGATTTTGCTTTCAGACATAGGCCGGACAACTCCAAATCTTAACTAACTTAAGACATGGGTTCTTCCCATTCCATATCACATATGAAGCGGTAGGCATTGATTTGATTCGAACCCTATTCAATAGGTATGCAACTTCTCAAGTGCATAACACCCAAAAGGAAACAGGTAACTCAGTAGTACTCATCATAGAGCACACCATATCTCATAGGGTGCGAATGCTCCGCCCCGATATACCATCGTGCTATGGTGTATTCGGAGGAGTAATGCCGAGAGAGAATCTCATTCTCCTTTAGAATAGTCCAGGATTTCCGTGCTCAAGTATTCTCCTCCCTGATCACATCAAGGGACATAATACTTATACCCGTATTTTGGTTCTCTACTTCTAACTTATATTCTGTGAATATCTCAAAAGGTTCGGACTTGTGTTTCAACAGGAACATAGGTCTGAATCTCGAAAGATCATCAGAGAATGTAATGAAGTATAAAGAACCAGTCCTGGCATGTGTAGACAGGAGACCTTACATACATCATCATGTATCGTCCCAAGAGTTCATTAACTCTTTCTCTGTTTCCAGTAAATGGAGCTAAGGTCATCTTATCTTTGTGACATGACTGGCGAGTTTCACAAGATGTAAATTCAAACTGATTTAAATATGCATCTATATGTAACTCTAGCTAGTCGGGTCACATTGATCTGACCTAGTCTACAATACCTCAAGAAGGAATCGTTCATTCTGAACTCTTCCTCTTGTGTGTTCCGTATACTAAGAACTGTAGTTTGATTTAGAACATTAATGCTTTTAGATAACGTGCCTGAACCGATCAACTTTTGATATAGGAAATGTTCAAAACATTATCCAACAATACAAAATTATATCCTTTCTTTACTAATAAAGAGACTGATATGATTTTGTATATCAGGTTCGGTATCTAATAACATTCGTTCAGAATCAATGTATTGGTAATACAGGGTGACAGTGACCAACAGACTTGGATGCAACTCTTGCCCCGTTTTCTGCCTCATGAAACTTATCACCCGTTCTCAGTTCTCTACCTATCTGTAGCCCTATGTAACAGATTACATATATGGGATCCTGATCCGGTATCACATACCCAGGACGTAAAGGATACTGAGAAACAGTTCTGTATAATGAACAAACTCGAAGATGATGCATCAGCATGCACTCTCTTCGTTTGGGCGGCACGGGAATTCTGGTAATCCCCAATTTCCTGCTCTGTCTTATAACAATTATAAGTTGGAGCGGGACCAACGTTCCCCAGCTCAGTATAACAAGCGGGTTCGGTCAATTTTCCGTATTATTATCTTGATTAAGGCGTGATATGGTCGCTACCTGGAGAGAGAGAGAAGAAAACACTCAGCGTGCGCTCTTGCAAGAATAGATTGGTTATTATTTTATCTAATCAGGATGGCTCCCACTGCTTTTTATCAAATCTTCCTTCAAACCCTAAAAGGAAAGACTAGCCGGGATTAATTACACACTACAAGTTCGCCAATCTTTCAGCCAGGCCAGTGTCGGTACTTTGAGGGAGGTCCCCCGTGCTTTCGCACGAACCTAATTACTGTAAACCTCGTTTTCCCAGAGGCGTAACCCCGTTGACACCTTTCTAGACACCTACTTGATCGGCTAATTGTAATGTATAAAACTCTCCCAGGAGTAACAATTACTCACAGCGGGTATCGGGATCCAACTATCTCATAGAAGGTATGCAATCTCATTGCAAATTTCAACACTTGAAATTCCCGATAATATTTTGCCCCCAGCATCCTATGACCTTGACGGAGGTCAACAAACCATAGGCTACTAGTCAAGTTCAACCCGTCATTTCTTGATCGAATTAAACCCACCCGCACGACCCTTGACGGAGGTCAACAAGGCCGCACGACTACCCTAACTCAATCTGCATCATATGCATAAACAGATAAATACTAGTTAGCTACCGCACACTATGCCTTGACGGAGGTCAACAAACGTAGCACGAATACTAAATAGGACTTATCTGAAATGACGGAGGGCTACGACAGGTTTTTCTGAAAACCTATTGCGTAATGAACTTGATATCGTTGTAGGATCGAATGAATTTTGAAATGGAGTGCTTTTGAGGCTTTTCTAGTTTTGCTAAAGGAGTCACTCCCGGTGAAGGGATCGTCGGTCCTTTCCTCGTCGAATGAGGTGCGGGATATATCACATATATCACTGTGCAAAGCAAAAACACTTAAAAGCAATCAAAAGACAAACCGAGTGTGTAGCATCTGCCAGTTATTGCTAAAGGAGTCACTCCCGGTGAAGGGATCTCGGTCCTTTCCTCATCGAATAAGGTGCAGGATATATCTCATATACCGCTGTGCAAAGCAAGAACTGTAGCTACCTGTTTTATTTTTGAAATTCGATTCTACAACATCTTAGGTTTCTTTTATTTCATTAATCACATTAATGAAGTCCCATCATTTAAGTACCTAAACATCACAGATAAATACGACGTACACTTATGCCATCCGCATTCGCCTCGATGTCCCCTCGTGCACCGTTAGGTTAGGTAACTAACGACAGAGCGGGGCAGGGCTAGCGCGGGTGTAAAACATAAGTAACGTCTATATAATATATCATATATACTATATACTGTATCTATCACAGAACATCACATGATCACATCACAGATATCACAGCAGAAGAAACATATGAAATATTGGATATACTAGGACGTCCGTGTTTTCAATACGAGCCAGTATAAACACGGATTCCACGGTCGTGATGAATAGCCAAACCCACACCCCTAGACCTCTACGAGAGCGGCAAGCAACCCTACCAATTCTAGAGTTAGGAGACCCGAACTCGACTCCTCGAGTTGGTCTCCCACTGGACCCCAGAACCCGGTTACTTGTGCCCTCCTCCTTGGGTCTATCCTAGTGCGGAAAAGTAAATAATATACAAGAGGTGACAACTTCCGCAACCTGGAAGCGCCCCAAATAAAAGAATATTACATACAAGTTTTTACATGAATGAAAATGAAAAACACTCATCTCACATAAAAACCCCCGGCTATTTAAACACGACGATCCAATATAACATATCCAGCAACACATAACATCACATGTCATCAACGTAAGTAAATATGCGCATCCCAATTGTCGTTGACATATAGCAACGAAACCGGCGATATCACATATTACACTTACGGTCACAGAAAAGAAAGTGTAAAACTACAACAGTTGGAATCCGCAACCAGCATAGACATCACATGCCTAATCAAATGAATTCCTTAGACATTACATGCCTAACAATTATAAACCCCGCATTTTAGTCTCATTATCGAAAACACTTTTCAATATCAAGTCGGGCAATTCAACAAGATTCCCGACATCCTGATCGAATGCTCGTCGCAAACTTCAGTAGACGGCCGCACCCCCGTTACCGTCGACGAAGTGAACCAAGGCGGAACACCGCTACCGCGAGCACCCGAACGGATGCTTTCGGCGACGGGGTTCTCCTACAGTCACTTGGTCGGGGCTATGGAGTTAGGCTGTCTATTAAGTTTACCCGGCGAGTATCCGCGTACGCTACGTGATTGCGACGGACTTTTGATCACATCAAATCTCCGTGGCAACCGATCAAGTGAGACTAAACTGCTATGTTTATAACATTCATTCAGTTATCTCATAATTTCTTGTGAATTCCAATTATTGTATCCCATTCCAGATAAACAGAAAATGTTAAACTTTTCGATCGAACAGTCAAACACCCAAGTTTTCCCGGTACAGATCAACACATGAAACAAGTCTAATAACATTCAGTTCGTGCCTCAGTACCAACGGTCCAGCCGTAGAAGGGTCAAGCCAACGCCTCACATGTGGCACGCCGTACTGCCCTAAACCCGAGGGTTCAAAGGGCAGTTCAAGACGGTCACATAATCGAGTTAAGGTTTGTTGTCTTCTAGAGGGACCATCGCGTTACTTGCACTACTTAGAACGTCGTTAAACTACGGAAAAATCCAACACTTGGAAATTTCCCGATAGGGGAAAAATTGGGTATTTATATCCGGTCGAACTTTTTAACATATTCTAAAATTTATCCGGAAAGCCAAACAGACAAAATTTGATAAACCCGATCGAATCATCGAAGCTCCAAAACATCCCAGATTATTCAACACTTGAATAAATATTAAAAATATCCAGAGAACACATCACTGTTAAATATAAATTACTGTGCAAAAGTCAACGCAAGGGGAGACCAGTCGGCCGCGGAACCGCCGCACGTGCCAAGCTAGTGCCGCGGTTCCGCGGTGGTTTATTCGAATTAGGCCCCCGTATTTCACAGTAATTCATATAAAACCCTGCTTGATTTTCTGCATATTTTTAATGTGTAAAAATGCACAGTTTTGAAAAAAGGACAGAGAGCATGGGAAATATGGGGTTTCGGGTTCGATCGGGATTCAAATATCGTCTAGACTTCGTCTAAGGCTCTAGCTAGGCTCTGATACCACTGTAGGGTTCCTAGGCATCCTAATGAGGTCTCACAAGGCATCGAACATGCCAATATTTAAAAATACGGTGCCGAGAAACCCTAGAACGGATCGTCGGCTAGATGTCTAGGCGAAAAAGTAAACTAGTTAACACTTAACTAGAAGAATCGGAAATACAACCTTTGTAGATCCGTTTGTCCACCTCCATAGCTCCATGAAGAAGTCATCTCCGCTGTACAAATCCGAAATCCGGGCTCTTGCGTCGGCTTCATCGGAGAAGAAGCGGGCTAGGTCATCGACGACGTGCCGAAGATGATCTACGTCGAAGCATCGCTAGATCAAGCTCCACCTTCACCAAGCCATGAAAACTTGTGAAGGAAACACACTCTACTACTTGGCAAGAGGTAGAGAATGAAGAAATAGGAAGTGGGCAGACTTTAGAATTGGATTTCTCACTCTAATTCATCAATCACCATTGATGGATGCAAGCTTCTTTCTTGAAGTGAAGAAGAAGAAGAAGATGAGGAAGATGATAAGTATTATGATAAGTTAATTTAAATTAGAAAAGAAAATCCAAACTTATCATAATCCAACCATGGTTATGTGTAGAGAGCAAACTATAGTTAGGTTAATGGTTAGGTTAGGTATAAAACAAAAATGGTGGACTTTATTCAAAGCTTCATGAAGCTTCAACAAAGAACAAAAATAGCCACCATTTTCCTTTTACCAAAATGAAATAAACAAATAAACAAATGAATAAAACAAAACCCTAACCATTATTATGTAACCATGGTTTGATCTTTACACAAAAACCCTAGCAAACATGTATCATCAAACATGATACAATCAAGTGCACAAAAGTATATCACATATACAATGTGTACATCCGAGTGAGAAAATCCATTTAAAGTGAACCAATACTAGTTAATGCAAAGTAATATATCAAATATATAATTATGCATTAAATCATTAAATCAACACTTGATTTAACGATCCGGTCATGACGCACATAACCGACTAGTATCATTAGTAACATCTTATCGAATCAACACTTGATCCGATAACCCGGCTATATCGCATATAACCGATCAATGTCACATCGCGAGAATCGAATATAGTATCACATACTCGTATTATTCTCGGTCCCGCATATATCTCATATGCGCTCCTATTTCGTTTCGCTTGAGCCAGAAAACCTCTGTGTAGGACTCTAAAGACTCGTCAATACGCCGGCAGCAGGTGATGATCATATCAAACACCCACAAGCCGCAAGCGGTCTGCTAAACGTAACGGCCACCCGGGTATTGAGCGATCTGAAGATCGACGAGCAAGCCCGCTCACACTCCAGTGAATCCAACCAGTAACACTACCGTACAGTCCGGTCTGATCGTCTGATATGTCGCATATCTCGCCTAGGGGTGGTAAACGTCAGACCCCAATAGCTCGATAAGTCGTGTCGATATGAGGTCTATAACACTTCGAGAAACTACTGGTAACACTTACCAGTAAATCTCAGCAACCCTGGCCAGGGATTTCCTGTTATAGCCAATCGAACACAGCGCAACATCAACCCCCTATACCGGGAGAGACGAATCCCCTCCTATCGCTCATTGCCTCCATGTGACTCGGGACTGTACCCAAAAACCACCGTTTTGCACGCCCTCTTGGACGTGGTAAGATGGAAATCAAAGCACAGTGGGAACCACACAAGACTCTATGACGATCTCGGGTCAACAGACTACTCTGTACCAGTGTCACCAGAGAACTGCCATCTGACGTGAGGTATAATACCATCTGGGAGTTCTCGGCGAGTCCGTCCAGTGTACCCAGTCTCTACTGAGCACCCGTATATCATCTCTGATGTCAAACACCAATGGATATGGGATCATCCATCGCCCATCTGTATGGGTCGAGAAGGTATACGCTAGTCTACTCTGGTATATCGATGCCCCGTCTCGATACACCCACGACTAGGGACTTTGAAGGATGTACTTATGGACTACCATGTCCCCACTAGTATGATCCGCATCATAGTCCAGGTAGTCAAGTACAGATCCTAAGGGCTTTACCAACATGTAACAGAGAGACAAACAGTATACACGTTAAGGTAAAGATCAACCAGATAGCATACTATCATGTCGAGCAAGAAAGTCCTCCCTATATATGTCCCAGCATCCACTACAATATACATCCTATGTACAGTAATGGCCTCTAGGGCATACATATAACTAACACATCCATCGCCCATCTGTACGGGTCGAGAAGGTATACGCTAGTCTACTCTGGTATATCGATGCCTCGTCTCGATACACCCACGACTAGGGACCTTGAAGGATGTACTTATGGACTACCATGTCCCCACTAGTATGATCCGCATCATAGTCCAGGTAGTCAAGTACACATCCTAAGGGCTTTACCAACATGTAACAGAGAGACAATCAGTGTACACGTTAAGGTGAAGAGCAACTAGATAGCATACTATCATGTCGAGCAAGAAAGTCCTCCCTATATATGTCCAAGCATCCACTACAATATACTGTAACATTTCGAAATAATAAAAATATTATTTTTAGGGAATATTTATAATTTATTATTATTTTATTGAATATTTTAATAATTCGGTATAATTAAATACAAATAAATGGGAATTTTTTTTGGAAAATTATGGAAAATTCTAAAATAGGGTAAATTAGAGAATTATGCTATTTCTAAGTTTAATTGGTTAGTTATATACTAATTTAGTGATAATCGCGATTAAAAATCGCTAATCGGTTTTTCTAGCTTTTTGTGCAAAACATGCACATATCATCTTTTCTTACACTTGTGCATTTTTCCACCATGTTCCTTTTGGGTTTACTATTTGAGTGAGAAGGAATTAGAGGGAAAAGATAAGGAAAAGAAAAAGAAATGGAAAAGGAATTTTATATTGAGGTTGGTGAGAGAGAGAGGTATGGTCTCCTTTGACCCAAGGACTTAGCCATCTCCTTTATTCCCTTCACTCATTTCTCTCCCTCTCCTTCAAGTTGCTGTTGCTGCTCCTGCTCCTCACCCCAACTCCCCTCTTCAAGCCCCATATCCCCTCTAAAACTACACCAAAACCTCACTCTCATTTCATTAAAAGTGTGCACAAGCTCAAGATCTACACATTGGACCAAGGAAGCAAGGATTTTGGCCACTAGGGGCAACTCAAGAAAATTCTTGAGTTGCCAAATGAGGTATTTTCTGGATCATTAACTTAGTTTTAGCATTTCCTTTACCCCCATGTTTAGTTTAGAACCGATATTGTTGATTCTGTGGACTTAAAGAAAACCTAGTTAGGGTTTGAGGAAATTATGAGTTGTAATGTGAAATTGAGCTCAGTAGAGGCTACATCAACACCCTAGTACATGAATTGAGACCCCAACCTGAGACTTAAGGCCCGGAATACGGATTTAGAAACCGATATCGGAAAGTTTGTGGAATCTGTGAAGGTTATTTGAGATCTGCTATCAACCCGAGTCTCTGAAATTTGTATTGAATGGACAGTGACATGTGCAGGCACCCTGGAAGCTAACCCCAAGACCCTAGCCCCTAACTCCTAGACCCGGCCGCAAATTTATCCTGTTTGGCCGCAAATTGCGGCCTGGACCCCACCATTTTGCCTCGTTCTGGTTCTGTAGCTTCAACATGTGTATACTAGGCCCCTGGAACGTTTAGATTTGTCTAATTTGACCTATGGTGAAATCTGGAGCCTTTTCCCTTAGTTGCTGTTTTGGATTCGTGTTTTCGTATTCCGTATTTATAGTTCTGAAATTGTGTATTGTGTTTTACCTCGACCATTTGGCGTTTATACGACGATATCGAGGGTTTATTGATGGTTTTGAAGGCGTGCCCATAGGTTCTAACCTATAGGCCCCTTATCGTATCGTTTTAGGTTTGGTGTGCCGTTTTAGCCTTGATTTGGTTTTAATACGCATTACGATACTTTGACGTGTAGGTACCTATGAAGACTTCGGGATGACGAGCGAGCGCGTGGCGACGTTGACAAATGAAGACGCAAGGTGAGTAGATTATTTCTACTGGGGAAGTCGGGTGGATGGCGTATAGAACCCCCGCAGTCCATAGTTGGTATACTATATATTATGTTTGATAGTTATAGTGTGTCATGGATATTGTGTTAGGTGTAGTATAGATAGCTTAGGGTTAGCAATAAACTAGTATAGTTCATAGTCACGAACCCTATAATAGGCTTACACCACACGCGCACCCTTGCATATTCATTATACTTATACAGTGTTGATGAGGATATTGGATGGCATTGGAGATGAGTCGATGATTTTGGGTATTGTGCCGTGATATCGGTGATGTGATGTGATTTGTACTTGCGGTACGACATGTGATCTTAGCGGGCCGTTGGGCATGTGTTTTACCCTCGCTTTCATACTTATATATATGGTATTGATTTGTACTAGACTTAGATCTATACCCCAGATTATGTGATATGATGATAATGATACCTGATATTTGATGAGAGGAATGTGATACTGACCCGTACCCAGCTATTGGGATGCCGTACGACGATTTACCGTACGAGCTTTCTATTGATGTTAGATCCGCTTTCATGACTCGAGGATGTTAAATGATATACCGTGTCGTACGTGATACTATTGAGGCGAGATCACCGACTATTGTATATATATATTTGTATATCGACTCAGATTTAGGTGGTTTCCATACCCCTCCCGATTGACTTGATACTTAGATCTGTAGTTTGCATAGTAGATGTTAAACTAGACCCGAGTCATTCTTATTTCCAATGGCAGAACTGCATGACATATACATATGGGTGTAGATTCTTTACTGTTGCGTTGATTATTCTATTTCCGCATATTCATGCTATTCACATTGCTTTGCATATGTTTATTGTTATATTACTATCATGTTGCTAGGACACTAGCACCATTATCGATGATGCGTATGTTCCACGTACACTTGCTTGCCGGCTCACACACTTCATCATCGATAATCGCCATGTCGCTACACAGTAGCATTATTGCATCAGGATATGACCTTGTATGTGCATACTATTATTTCCGTGTTGCATGATATACTGTTATACTTGCATTTCCTTTATATGTCACATACTCATACTTGTACACATACATTGATACCTTCATACTTGCTTAGATTACGCATTGAGATATGTTGTTTCCATGTTTATTCTGGATTTGGGGAACCGTGGATATTTCAAAGAAAATAGTTAATTATTTAAAAACCCGGTTTCCCTTGATATGATATTTCGGTGTGTCCACCATGTGTTTCCTCGGTGCGAGAGTGATATGTGTGAACCTGAATCGAGGAGTTGGATGAGGCCGATTACGGGTACATGGTGGACCCGGTATGGTATCCCGGGGCGAGAACGGTTTCGCTGTGTAGTAGACGGTGAGCCTGGCAGAGGGACTACTACCTACCGGTGATTGGTTGGACCTGACAGTTATCCTGAGGATACTGACCAGAGTCGATAGATGGATATGGGCGTACTGCCGGGGCCGAGGGCCGATTCCGCAGACATAGCCCGTGGGCTGATCCGGACTGACGGAGCCCGATAGATGAGGATTTACGTGTCGATGCTAGGCACGGGTTTCATGACGATTTCCATGATTTTGATTATATTCTCGTATTTGCATGCATGACGTTTATTGTTATTGGGTGACGGGTGGATGGGTTCCACGTTTATTGTCATTGGGTGACGGGTGGACGGGTTCCACGTTTATACAGACATTGATTACATACAGACCTTGACTACATTAATCATACTTCATTTGTATATATAACCGGGTACGAGGGCGCTGTTATATATACCCTTACACCAATATTAGTGGAATGTGACGCTAATATATGTGTATTGATATCCATTTGATGCTTTATCATGTTTACTTCATGCAGACATACCTTACATTTATGACATGTTATTATCTGAGGCACTGGCACGAGTACTTGGCACTGCCTACATGATTAGATGTTACACTGCCACATTTTCAAGCTTCAGACTTGCTCTTGAGGGTTATATTATATACTGATTGTATTGACTTAGGATTATGTCTTGCATTCAATTTCTGCTTGTAGATATTTTCTATTCACGAGTTGACAACTCACCCCCGTTGTGCCACAGTTCTTGCAGGGCTTGCCGTACAGGTTCCATAGCGACACTTCTGGCACACTGCTTCCTTGCGGGTGAATTGCTTTTGGCAGGTGGATTCTTTTGCATCAAGAACCACCATTGTACTTGTATTATTCATTGTATCTAGAAATTCCATCAACCAAAAACTTGTATTTTGTTTCAGACTCAGACACTAGTGATGTATTATTTCGACCTTAGAGTCGCGCTTAGTAGTGTTACAGTTTTCATGCTTATCTGGGTTCCCTTTTGAATTTTGATCCTCGCCTTTCGGCGTTGTATAGTGTATTGCTTGTATATTCATTTATCCTTAAATTGGTTTTAGATTTCTGGGCTTTTGGCTCACTTGGATCAGATGGAGTCCTATAGACTTCATATGGTTCAAGGGCCAGTCACGTGCTCTTTCGGGTCGTGACAAAGTTGGTATCAGAGCGCTAGGTTGACCTTGGTTCGAGTCTAAGTTTGACTATGTGGAGCCTAGGGCGTCTATATATATACGGAACTTAGGCTTGACCTTACGGAACTTAGACTTAGTCGAGGGGGTATTAGACCCAAACTTTCGTCGCGTAGGATGACCCTTGGTTGATGGAATAGGTGACTAAAGTAGAGTGACGTACCGTGGGTATGTTCCGCGGCATACTTACGACACGCCACTCCGCTTAAGGAACCTTAGGATGTACATATTTTTGAGATCGGCGATTCTCTTCATATTCATGATTATACATCCATTTGAGATCCTCGATACTATTAGTTTCATGATCATACCTTCATTGATGCTATTCCTTCTTATGATCATGTATCCACTCTGGATCTGTTGTTCTCTTTCTTGCCATTGATCTGCTCTCTTCGATACTCGATTGAGGTTCCTGTTGCCATGTTTGAGCGCAGTTTGGGCTGCTGCTAGGGTTACGGTCGGTGCGAGCTCGTCTGGTACGAGGGCCGACCATTGTGTTTTCTGGTGACATGGGAACGTCTCGAGTTAGTATTGGTGACTGTGACCTCTAGTGGAGGCGAGTGCTTGGTCTTGCACCGAATGATCGGGCTATTGTTAGAGCTGCCAGTTGAGAGAGGACTGTTGATGTACAACATACCTCAGAGATTATGATATCTCCTACCGTGCAGACAGATGGACCAGCTGTTGCTGAGATTGACATGATGTCGCTTCCGGAGCTTACGAGCTAAGATTGCCGGAGCTTCCAGGCAGATATGAGATAGATGATAGCTAGTCTACCCGATTCGAGAGACGAAGGTGATTCGTCCGATTTATGCGCCGGAGCGGGCCCAGTGGAGTTGAAGATTTCCAGTGTGAAGAGTCTTACTCAGATCTAGAGCAGACCGATTCAGAGATGACCGCCAATGTATCGCCTTTCCTGGAGGATTGAGGCGTTGTTCGGCGTACAGGCGAATGAGCCAGTTGTTGCTGCAAATGACGAGATATCGCCCAGATGGTTGGAGCTACTGCCGCATGAGCATATACTTAGAGATATGATGGACGGTCGCTAGTCACCTGAGAATGAATGACTAGGACATGTGGTTCGTTCGTTTACCGATGCGAGGTCATCAGATAGATTGTTTCCAGCTAGAGACGACTTCACGCAGGTTCGTTGAGAGTCGATAGAGACGATCGAATGTCAGGAGCCCATTTTCCAAGTTTAAAGTATACGGAAAGACATGCAGGTGATTCTATGGACCCTCTAGAAGAATGAAACCCTAACTCGACTTAATGACCGTGTGAAAGCCTTTGAACCTTAGGGTTTGAGGCAGTTCCGCAGCGCCATTAGTGAGGCTTGGGTTTGCCCTTCTACGGCTGGACCACCGACGCTGTAGCATGTACTCGATACTATTAAACTATACTCAAGATGTTGATCTCTTGGGGGATTATAAGGTTCTGACGAGTCGATCGAATGTTTCGACATCATTCGGATAGCATGTGATGGGATGCTTTGCTTGGGAGACTCCAGATACGAGTATAGCCATTGGAGCACAGTCCATGCAGCCACGATGAGACGAGTCCGAATCAGTCGACATTGAGGCAGAGTAAAGTAAAGAGTTCGCAAGAGAGTTCGACAAGATGAAGTCCCACTCCGTTGACATCAGAGATGTGATACGCACCCAGAGACGTTGTATATGGATATATCTTCTAGAAAGAGGCGCGATAAGTACGTAGCCGTTCCGGAATAAGAATTAGCTTCAGCAATGGATGATGACTTCCGGGCAATTCGGCAGGAATGAGATTTGAGAGAGAAACCTAGACAGGACCTTTCTGGAATACGATACGAGAAGACCTAGACCCAGGAGTGGTCATATTACACACACCTAGCAGGCCAGAGTTCGGCATTGTCGACAAAGTAGTTGACCATGTTCGGATAAAGGACCTTACCCAGATGCGTTGCGAATTGAGCAAGGACGGACGAGTATTGAGTATTCCTCCGATGGTTGGGACGCGTTCCCGAGGACCTGTTCGGCCAGACACCTTCTATAGAATGATGAAGCTACAAAGTACGTGCTTCGAGTCCGTGCAAGAGACTTCGGATTGACCGTGGCCGAGAATAGTGCAGTGCGTAGATAGCATGGCGTGACGTCATAGTGGACGACGATAGAGACAAGTGGGACCAGAGGTTCGTGCGAGACGCTGACGAACTGTCATTACTTCCCGTCGAGACTAGAGACCTGATATGCTTACAGAGGTGTTGGGATGCGACCAATTTCTGAGAAAATGTTGTGCTGAGGACACAGATGTCCATCGAGTGAGAAGAGATTATGCAAGAGAGCCAGCCTCCGTACAGTTCGGCATAGGCAAGATCGGAAGAGACCTTGAGCAGGATTCCTTCCAGGACATTGCTGCAATGATGTTTGCACCCAGGATCAGATGTGTGATATGCATTCAGAGAGCGAGAGGCCGACGCCAGTGACATACTATCTTTACGAGTGGTCGTGAGGATTGACCGAGAGATGACCAGAGAAGTGCCAGAACGGAATCGTCCCGGTTAGCACACCTGATAGGGCTGATGAGCCGATTGACTGCGAGGTAGGTAATCCGCAGAGAAGATAAGGACCCAGAGTCAGAGGACGCCAGACCATGAGCAAGAGGCAAGTAGATATCTTGCGCTGCTAGCATTGGATGCACTGACTCCTTCTCGACCTTGAAGGAGGCACTACCGACGACGGTACTTATGATTTGGTTTTGATATACGATCTTGGTGCATGCCAGATGCACTAAATCGAAATTCTTCGTGCATGTCAAATGCGCCTGATTTTGCTGTCAGGCACACACGTTGCCTATGACAGATGTTTCATGTACACCAGTTGCACCTAGATGTTGTTTTGTTCACCTGTATGACACATACATGGATTTTGATTCTGTGCGCACCAGACTCACCGGATATTCTTTTATACTTTTTGGGGATTGATTTCTTAGAGAGCAGTACACTTTGATGATGTTCGCTATGTATTGATGTTTTCGGAGCCCCGACAGATTGGATTTTGCTGAAATGTTTTAGTATTGGGGGTTTAAATTTAAATTCGGGGACCAAATTTATTTAAGGGGGGTAGATTGTAACATTTCGAAATAATAAAAATATTATTTTTAGGGAATATTTATAATTTATTATTATTTTATTGAATATTTTAATAATTCGGTATAATTAAATACAAATAAATGGGAAATTTTTTTGGAAAATTATGGAAAATTCTAAATTAGAGAATTATGCCATTTCTAAGTTTAATTGGTTAGTTATATACTAATTTAGTGCTAATCGCGATTAAAAATCGCTAATCGGTTTTTCTAGCTTTTTGTGCAAAACATGCACATATCATCTTTTCTTACACTTGTGCATTTTTCCACCATGTTCCTTTTGGGTTTACTATTTGAGTGAGAAGGAATTAGAGGGAAAAGATAAGGAAAAGAAAAAGAAATGGAAAAGGAATTTTATATTGAGGTTGGTGAGAGAGAGAGGTATGGTCTCCTTTGACCCAAGAACTTAGCCATCTCCTTTATTCCCTTCACTCATTTCTCTCCTTCTCCTTCAAGTTGCTGCTGCTGCTCCTGCTCCTCACCCCACCTCCCCTCTTCAAGCCCCATATGTAGGGTTCCTAGGCACCCTAATGAGGTCTCACAAGGCATCAACCATGCCAATTTCAAAAAATCTAGGTGCCGAGAAACCCGACTACGGACCGTTGGCTAGAAATCTAGGCGAAACAATAAACTAGTTAACACTTAACTAAGAGATACGGAAATACAACCTTTGTAGATCCGGTTCTCCACCTCCATAGCTCCACAATGAAGTCTCCTCGCTGTCCATAACAAGTCCCGGGCTCTAGCGTCGGCTTCATCGGAGAATGGACGGGCTAGGTCATCGACTTCGTGCCGAAGATGATCTACGTCGAGGCATCGCAAGATCAAGCTCTCACTTCACCAAGTCAAGAAACTTGTGAAGAAAACACACTCTACTACTTGGCAAGAGGTAGAGGATGAAGAAATAGGAAGTGGGTAGACATTAGAATTGGATTTCTCACTCATTTCATCAATCCACCATTGATGAAGTGCAAGGTTTTCTTCTTGAGTTCAAGGAAGAAGAAGAAGAAAGTATTATGATAAGATTATTTAGAAAATAGAAAATAAAAGAATACTTATCATAATCAACCATGGTTAAGTGTAGAGACTAAACTCAAGTTAAGTGAATGGTTAGGTTAGGTTAGGAATGAAGACAAAAATGGTGACTAAGTCAAAGCTTCATGAAGCTTCAACAAGAATCCAAAATTAGCAACCATTTTCATTTCATTTTCTTTTATTCATTTATCAAAAATAAATGGATAATTAAATAAGATAAATGAATAACAATTAATAAACCCTAACCATTTCATTAACCAAGGTTTAATACTTTACACTTAACTAAAAAGCATGCATCATCAAACATGATACAAGTAAGTGCACAAAATCATATCACATATATAATGCGCACATCCGAGTGAGAAAATCCATTCAAAGTGAACCGATACTAGTTAATGCAAAGTAATATATCAAATATATAATTATACATTAAATCATTAAATCAACACTTGATTCAATGATCCGGTCATGTCGCACATAACCGACTGGTATCAATATCACATCGCGAGAATCGAATGCAGTATCACATACTGGTATTATTCTCGGTCCCGCACATATCTCATATGCGCTCCTATTTCGTTTCGCTTGAGCCAGGAAACCTCTGTGTAGGACTCTAAAGACTCGTCAATACGCCGGCAGCAGATGATGATCATATCAAACACCCACAAGCCGCAAGCGGTCTGCTAAACGTAATGGCCACCCGGGTATTGAGCGATCAGAAGATCGACGAGCAAGCACGCTCACACTCCTGTGAATCTAACCAGTAACACTACCGTACAGTCCGGTCTGATCGTCTGATATGTCGCATATCTCGCCTAGGGGTGGTAAACGTCAGACCCCAATAGCTCGATAAGTTGTGTCGATATGAGGTCTATAACTGTTCGAGAAACTACTGGTAACACTTACCAGTAAATCTCAGCAACCCTGGCCAGGGATTTCCTGTTATAGCCAATCGAACACAGCGCAACATCAACTCCCTATACCGGGAGAGACGAATCCCCTCCTATCGCTCATTGCCTCCATGTGACTCGGGACTGTACCCAAAAACCACCGTTTTGCACGCCCTCTTGGACGTGGTAAGATGGAAATCAAAGCACAGTGGGAACCACACAAGACTCTATGACGATCTCGGGTCAACAGACTACTCTGTACCAGTATCACCAGAGAACTGCCATCTGACGTGAGGTATAATACCATCTGGGAGTTCTCGGCGAGTCCGTCCAGTGTACCCAGTCTCTACTGAGCACCCGTATATCATCTCTGATGTCAAACACCGATGGATATGGGATCATCCATCGCCCATCTGTATGGGTCGAGAAGGTATACGCTAGTCTACTCTGGTATATCGATGCCCCGTCTCGATACACCCACGACTAGGGACTTTGAAGGATGTACTTATGGACTACCATGTCCCCACTAGTATGATCCGCATCATAGTCCAGGTAGTCAAGTACAGATCCTAAGGGCTTTACCAACATGTAACAGAGAGACAAAACAGTATACACGTTAAGGTAAAGAGTAACCAGATAGCATACTATCATGTCGAGCAAGAAAGTCCTCCCTATATACGTCCCAGCATCCACTACAATATACATCCTATGTATAGCAATGGCCTCTAGGGCATACATATAACTAACAATCTCCCACTTGCACTAGGGCCATCTGTAGCAGTGGTTGTAGTATCTCATACTCAACCATCCCATAAAAGTCTCTCTCTGGGAACAGGCCTTTGTGAGTGGATCCGCTGTGTTGTCCTCTGAGTCTACTCTCCTAACCTCGATCCCTTAGAGATCATCCATCTCCATGATCAAGTGATACTGCCTTAGAATATGTCTGGATCACTGATGGGACCAGCGTTCCTTGGCATAAGCCACAACTCCATTGTCACACAATGGGAGGAACATAGTTCATCTCATGAACCAATATACACCCAAACAGCCTCTTTGGTAGCATCTTAAGTAGCGATCTATCCTGCCTTTATCGTCTAGTATGTCACGGTATCTAGCTTGGAACTCTTCCAACATACCGTCCTTTTACTGAGGGTAAAGACAATGCCTGCGACTGACATTCAGTCGTCTTTATCACCCTGGAACCCTTCCAGTGATTCTCCTCAGGATCGATTGATACCATCTCACTACAACTAGTGAGAATCCTAACATCCATTTAGATCTAGCTCATAGATCCAAAATCCAGGATTTAGTAGGTATCATTTTGATCCTACGTGGAGAATCTTTGTGATATGCGGAGATTGATCGAGCGTAGCATAGGAAACTCCTTCCCTATCAGGAGTATGTCATCCACGTACTCTACGAGGATCATCACCATACTCCCTACTACCCTTTTTGTTTATACAAGGTTCATCTACCATTTTGATGATGTCAAACTCTTTGACTAATCCATCAAAACAGATGTTCCAACTCCGCGATGCCTGCTTTATCCTATAAAGCATCTTGCACACGTTTCCGCTGCTCCCACTGTCTACGAAGCCCTCTGGCTGTGTACTTATAGACGTACTCTTCTAAAACATCATTTAGAAAAGCAGTCATGACACCCAACCACCAGATATCGTAGTCATGGTATGCAGCCGTGACAAGTAGGATCTGGATGGACTTAAGCATAGCTACTTGAAAAAGGTTTCATCATTATCCACACCTGGTCGATGACGAAAAGCTTTAACAAGTCTAGCTTTGAAAGTCTCAACTTTTCCATCTACACCAAGTAATCTTCTCAAGATATACTTGCTCCTGATGGGGATTTAACCCTTCAGATATTGCAACCAAAGTCCATACTTTGTTGGTGTACATGGATTCCATCTCAGATCGCTAAACATCCAGCCATTCTTACAGAGTCTTACTCTCGATGGCCAGCTCGAAGCTAGTTGGGTCATCATCTCATGATGCAATCCTCGCTCCCACTGTCATAGAGCAACCGAAGTAACTCTCAGGTGGGTGAGGAACCCTACTAGATCGGCGGAGAGGCCGAGGTTCGTTGGTAACTATTGAATCCTTTGGTTCTTTTAAATCATCTGCTGTAATTTGTATAGCTGGAACCTTTCCAGTTCTACATTACAGACCTTGCCTCGAGCTTGTCCGGATTTTGCCTTTAGACATAGCCCGGACAACCCCAAATCTTAACTAATTTAAGACATGGGCTCTTCCAATACCATATCTCATATGAAGTGGTAGGCAACTGATTTGATTCGAACCCTATTCAATAGGTATGCAGCTTCTCAAGCGCATAACTCCCAAAAGGAAATAGGTAACTCAGTAGTACTCATCATAGAGCACACCTTATCACATAGGGTGTTATTGCTCCGCCCCGATATACCATCGTGCAATGGTGTATACGGAGGAGTAATGCTGAGAGAGAATCTCATTCTCCTTTAGAATAATCCAGGATTTCCGTGCTCAAGTATTCTCCTCCTTGATCACATCAAAGGACATAATACTTATACCCGTTTTGGTTCTCTACTTCTAACTTATATTCCGTGAATATCTCAAAAGGTTCGGACTTGTGTTTCAACAGGAACATATGTCTGAATCTTGAGAGATTATCAGAGCATGTAATGAAGTACAAAGAACCGGTCTTGGCATATGTAGACAGGGGACCTTTATACATCAACATGTATCATCCCAAGAGTTTACTAACTCTTTCTCTGTTTCCAGTAAACGGAGCTATGGTCATCTTATCTCTGTGACATGACTGGCAAGTTTCACAAGATGTAAATTCAAACAGATTTAAATATGCATCTATGTGGAACTTAGCTTGTCGGGTCGCATTGATATGACCTAGTCTACAATACCTTAAGAAGGATCCGTTCATTTCTGAACTATTCCTCTTGTGTGTGTTCCGTATACTAAGAACTGTAGTTTGATTTAGAACATCAATGCTTTTAGATAACGTGCCTGAACCGATCAACTTTTGATATAGGAAATGTTCAAAACATTATCCAACAATACAAAATTTTATCATTTCTTTACTAATAAAGAGACTGATATGATTTTGTATATCAGGTTCGGTATCTAATAACATTTGTTCAGAATCAATGTATTGTAATACAGGGTGACAGTGACCAACAGACTTGGCTGCAACTCTTGCCTCGTTTTCTGCCTCATGAAACTTATCACCCGTTCTCAGTTCTCTACCTATCTGTAGCCCTATGTAACATATTACATATCTGGGATCCTGATCTGGTATCACATACCCAGGACGTAAAGGATACTGAGAAACAGTTCTCTATAATGAACACACCCGAAGATGATGCATCATCATGCACTCTCCTCGTTTGGGCGGCACGGGAAATCTGGTATTCCCCTATTTCCTGCTCTGTCTTATAACAATTATAAGTTGGAGCGGGACCAACGTTCCCCAGCTCAGTATAACAAGCGGGTTTGGTCAATAATCCGTATTATTATCTTGATTAAGGCGTGATATGGTCGCTACCAGGAGAGAGAGAGAAGAAAACACTCAGCGTGCGCTCTGTCAAGAATAGATTAGTTTTTATTTTATCTAATCAGGATGGCTCCCACTGCTTTTTATCAAATCTTCCTTCAAACCCTAAAAGGAAAGACTAGCCGGGATTAATTACACACTACAAGTTCGCCAATCTTTCAGCCAGGCCAGTGTCGGTACTTTGAGGGAGGTCCCCCGTGCTTTCGCACGAACCTAATTAATGTAAACCTCGTTTTCCCAGAGACGTAACCCCATTGACACCTTTCTAGACATCTACTTGATCGGCTAATTGTAATGTATAAAACTCTCCCAGGAGTAACTCTTACTCGCAGCGGGTATCGGGATCCAACTATCTCATAGAAGGTATGCAATCTCATTGTAAATCTCAACACTTGAAATTCCCGATAATATTTTGCCCCTAGCTCGCTATGACCTTGACGAATGCCAAACAACCCATAGTCCACTAGTCAAGTTCAACCCGTACATTTCTTGATCGAATTAAACCCACCCGCACGACCCTTGACGAATGCCAAACAACGCCGTACGAATACCCTAATCCAATCGCATCATATGCTCAGGCAGATAAATACTAGTTAGCTACCGTACACTACGCCTTGACGAATGCCAAACTACCGCAGCACGAATACTAACTAGTACATATCTGAAATGACGGAGGGCTACGACAGGTTTTTCTGAAAACCTATTGCGTAATGAACTTGATATCGTTGTAGAATCAAATGATTTTGAAATGGAGTGCTTTTGAGGCTTTTCTAGTTTTGCTAAAGGAGTCACTCCCGGTGAAGGGATCATCGGTCCTTTCCTCGTCGAATGAGGTGCGGGATATATCATATATATCACTGTGCAAAGCAAAAACTCTTAAAAGCAATCAAAAGACAAACCGAGTGTGTAGCATCTGCCAGTTATTGCTAAAGGAGTCACTCCCGGTGAAGGGATCTCGGTCCTTTCCTCATCGAATAAGGTGCAGGATATATCACATATACCGCTGTGCAGAGCAAGAACTGTAGCTACCTGTTTTATTTTGAAATTCTATTCTACAACATCTTAGGTTTCTTTTATTTCATTAATCACATTAATGAAGTCCCATCATTTAAATACCTAAACATCACAGATAAATACGACGTACACTTATGCCATCCGCATTCGCCTCGATGTCCCCTCGTGCACCGTTAGGTTAGGTAACTAACGGCAGAGCGGGGCAGGGCTAGCGCGGGTGTAAAACATAAGTAACGCCTATATAATATATCATATATACTATATACTGTATCTATCACAGAACATCACATGATCACATCACAGATATCGCAGCAGAAGAATCATATGAAATATTGGATATACTAGGACGTCCGTGTTTTCAATACGAGCCAGTATAAAACACGGATTCCACGGTCGTGATGAATAGCCAAACCCACACCCCTAGACCCCTACGAGAGCGGCAAGCAACCCTACCAATTCTAGAGTTAGGAGACCCGGACTCGACTCCTCGAGTTGGTCTCCTACTGGACTCCAGAACCCGGTTACTTATGCCCTCCTCCTTGGGTCTATCCTAGTGCGGAAAAGTAAATAATATACAAACGGTGACAACTTCCGCAACCTGGAAGCGCCCCAATAAAAGAATATTACATACAAGTTTTTACATGAATGAAAATGAAAAACACTCATCTCACATAAAAACCCCCGGCTATTCGAACACGACGATCCAATATAACATATCCAGCAACACATAACATCACATGATATCAACGTAAGTAAATATGCGCATCCCAATTGTCGTTGACATATAGCAACGAAACCGGCGATATCACATATTACACTTACGGTCACAGAAAAGAAAGTGAAAAACTACAACAGTTGGAATCCGCAACCACCTCAGACATCGCATGCCTGACCAAATGAATTCCTTAGACATCGCATGCCTAACAATTATAAACCCCGCATTTTAGTCTCATTATCGAAAACACTTTTCAATATCAAGTCGGGCAATTCAACAAGATTCCCGACATCCTGATCGAATGCTCGTCGCAAACTTCAGTAGACGGCCGCACCCCCGATACCGTCGACGAAGTGCACCAAGGCGGAACACCGCTACCGCGAGCACCCGAACGGATGCTTTCGGCGACGGGGTTCTCCTACAGTCACTTGGTCGGGGCTATGGAGTGAGGCTGTCTATTAAGTTTACCCGGCGAGTATCCGCGTACGCTACGTGATTGCGACGGACTTTTGATCACATCAAAATTCCGTGGCAACCGATCAAGTGAGACTAAACTGCTATGTTTATAACATTCATTCAGTTATCTCATAATTTCTTGTGAATTCCAATTATTGTATCCCATTCCAGATAAACAGAAAATGTTAAACTTTTCGATCGAACAGTCAAACACCCAAGTTTTCCCGGTACAGATCAACACATGAAACAAGTCTAATAACATTCAGTTCGTGCCTCAGTACCAACGGTCCAGCCGTAGAAGGGTCAAGCCAACGCCTCACATGTGGCACGCCGTACTGCCCCAAACCCGAAGGTTCAAAGGGCAGTTCAAGACGGTCACATAATCGAGTTAAGGTTTGTTGTCTTCTAGAGGGACCATCGCGTTACTTGCACTACTTAGAACGTCGTTAAACTACGGAAAAATCCAATACTTGGAAATTTCCCGACAGGGGAAAAATTGGGTATTTATATCCGGTCGAACTTTTTAACATATTCTAAAATTTATCCGGAAAGCCACACAGACAAAATTTGATACTCCGATCGAAACACCGAATCCCCAAAACAACCCCAGAAAATTCAACTCTTGAATAAATTTTAAAAATACCCAGAAACTCCAGCATAATATAATAGAAGTTACTGTGCAATCAATTGAGGATGACGTCATCAAAGTGCGGCGGAACCGCCGCAGAATCCAGGATTCTGCCGCGCTTCCGCCGCGGTTTGTACTGTTCATGGAAAAAAATTGCACCGTAATTCTTATAATTCCCTGCTGAGTTTTCTGTATATTTTTAATTTTGAAAAATCCACAATTTTCAAAAAAGGACAGAGAGCAAGTTTGTGATCGGGTTTCGGGTTCGTTCGGACTTCAAATTCCGTCTAGACTTCGCCTAAGGCTCTAGCTAGGCTCTGATACCACTGTAGGGTTCCTAGGCACCCTAATGAGGTCTCACAAGGCATCAACCATGCCAATTTCAAAAAATCTAGGTGCCGAGAAACCCGACTACGGACCGTTGGCTAGAAATCTAGGCGAAACAATAAACTAGTTAACACTTAACTAAGAGATACGGAAATACAACCTTTGTAGATCCGGTTCTCCACCTCCATAGCTCCGCAATGAATTCTCCTCGCTGTCCATAACAAGTCCCGGGCTCTAGCGTCGGCTTCATCGGAGAATGGACGGGCTAGGTCATCGACTTCGTGCCGAAGATGATCTACGTTGAGGCATCGCAAGATCAAGCTCTCACTTCACCAAGTCAAGAAACTTGTGAAGAAAACACACTCTACTACTTGGCAAGAGGTAGAGGATGAAGAAATAGGAAGTGGGTAGACATTAGAATTGGATTTCTCACTCATTTCATCAATCCACCATTGATGAAGTGCAAGGTTTTCTTCTTGAGTTCAAGGAAGAAGAAGAAGAAAGTATTATGATAAGATTATTTAGAAAATAGAAAATAAAAGAATACTTATCATAATCAACCATGGTTAAGTGTAGAGACTAAACTCAAGTTAAGTGAATGGTTAGGTTAGGTTAGGAATGAAGACAAAAATGGTGACTAAGTCAAAGCTTCATGAAGCTTCAACAAGAATCCAAAATTAGCAACCGTTTTCATTTCATTTTCTTTTATTCATTTATCAAAAATAAATGGATAATTAAATAAGATAAATGAATAACAATTAATAAACCCTAACCATTTCATTAACCAAGGTTTAATACTTTACACTTAACCAAAAAGCATGCATCATCAAACATGATACAAGCAAGTGCACAAAATCATATCACATATATAATGCGCACATCCGAGTGAGAAAATCCATTCAAAGTGAACCGATACTAGTTAATACAAAGTAATATATCAAATATATAATTATACATTAAATCATTAAATCAACACTTGATTCAATGATCCGGTCATGTCGCACATAACCAACTGGTATCAATATCACATCGTGAGAATCAAATGCAGTATCACATACTGGTATTATTCTCGGTCCCGCACATATCTCATATGCGCTCCTATTTCGTTTCGCTTGAGCCAGGAAACCTCTGTGTAGGACTCTAAAGACTCGTCAATACGCCGGCAGCAGATGATGATCATATCAAACACCCACAAGCCGCAAGCGGTCTGCTAAACTTAACGGCCACCCGGGTATTGAGCGATCAGAAGATCGACGAGCAAGCCCGCTCACACTCCTATGAATCCAACCAGTAACACTACCGTACAGTCCGGTCTGATCGTCTGATATGTCGCATATCTCGCCTAGGGGTGGTAAACGTCAGACCCCAATAGCTCGATAAGTCGTGTCGATATGAGGTCTATAACTGTTCGAGAAACTACTGGTAACACTTACCAGTAAATCTCAGCAACCCTGGCCAGGGATTTCCTGTTATAGCCAATCGAACACAGCGCAACATCAACTCCCTATACCGGGAGAGACGAATCCCCTCCTATCGCTCATTGCCTCCATGTGACTCGGGACTGTACCCAAAAACCACCGTTTTGCACGCCCTCTTGGACGTGGTAAGATGGAAATCAAAGCACAGTGGGAACCACACAAGACTCTATGACGATCTCGGGTCAACAGACTACTCTGTACCAGTGTCACCAGAGAACTGCCATCTGACGTGAGGTATAATACCATCTGGGAGTTCTCGGCGAGTCCGTCCAGTGTACCCAATCTCTACTGAGCACCCGTATATCATCTCTGATGTCAAACACCGATGGATATGGGATCATCCATCGCCCATCTGTATGGGTCGAGAAGGTATACGCTAGTCTACTCTGGTATATCGATGCCCCGTCTCGATACACCCACGACTAGGGACTTTGAAGGATGTACTTATGGACTACCATGTCCCCACTAGTATGATCCGCATCATAGTCCAGGTAGTCAAGTACAGATCCTAAGGGCTTTACCAACATGTAACAGAGAGACAAAACAGTATACACGTTAAGGTAAAGAGTAACCAGATAGCATACTATCATGTCGAGCAAGAAAGTCCTCCCTATATACGTCCCAGCATCCACTACAATATACATCCTATGTATAGCAATGGCCTCTAGGGCATACATATAACTAACACCATATCCCCTCTAAAACTACACCAAAACCCCACTCTCATTTCATTAAAAGTGTGCACAAGCTCAAGATCTACACATTGGACCAAGGAAGCAAGGATTTTGGCCACTAGGAGCAACCCAAGAAAATTCTTGAGTTGCCAAATGAGGTATTTTCTGGATCATTAACTTAGTTTTAGCATTTCCTTTACCCCCATGTTTAGTTTAGAACCGATATTGTTGATTTTGTGGACTTAAAGAAAACCTAGTTAGGGTTTGAGGAAATTATGAGTTGTAATGTGAAATTGAGCTCAGTAGAGGCTACATCAACACCCTAGTGCATGAATTGAGACCCCAACCTGAGACTTAAGGCCCGGAATACAGATTTAGAAACCGATATCGGAAAGTTTGTGGAATCTGTGAAGGTTATTTGAGATCTGCTATCAACCCGAGTCTCTGAAATTTGTATTGAATGGACAGTGACATGTGCAGGCACCCTGGAAGCTAACCACAAGACCCTAGCCCCTAACTCCTAGACCCGGCCGCAAATTTATCCTGTTTGGCCGCAAATTGCGGCCTGGACCCCACCATTTTGCCTCGTTCTGGTTCTGTAGCTCCTACATGTGTATACTAGGCCCCTGGAACGTTTAGATTTGTCTAATTTGACCTATGGTGAAATCTGGAGCCTTTTTCCTTAGTTGCTGTTTTGGATTCGTGTTTCCGTATTCCGTATTTATAGTTCTGAAATTGTGTATTGTGTTTTACCTCGACCATTTGGCGTTTATACGACGATATCGAGGGTTTATTGATGGTTTTGAAGGCGTGCCCATAGGTTCTAACCTATAGGCCCCTTATCGTATCGTTTTAGGTTTGGTGTGCCGTTTTAGCCTTGATTTGGTTTTAATACGCATTACGATATTTTGACGTGTAGGTACCTATGAAGACTTTGGGATGACGAGCGAGCGCGTGGCGACGTCGACAAATGAAGACGCAAGGTGAGCAGATTATATCTACTGGGGGAAGTCGGATGGATGGCATATAGCACCCCCGCAGTCCGTAGTTGGTATACTATATATTATGTTTGATAGTTATAGTGTGTCATGGATATTGTGTTAGGTGTAGTATGGATAGCTTAGGGTTAGCAATAAACTAGTATAGTTCATAGTCACGAACCCTAGAATAGGTTTACACCACACGCGCACCCTTGCATATTCACTATACTTATACAGTGTTGATGAGGATATTGGATGACATTGGAGATGAGTCGATGATTTTGGGCATTGTGCCGTGAGATCGGTGATGTGATGTGATTTGTACTTGCGGTACGACATGTGATCTTAGCGGGCCGTTGGGCATGTGTTTTACCCCCGCTTTCATACTTATATAGATGGTATTGATTTGTACTAGACTTAGATCTATACCCCAGATTATGTGATATGATGATAATGATACCTGATATTTGATGAGAGGAATGTGATACTGACCCGTACCTAGCTATTGGGATGCCGTACGACGATTTACCGTACGAGCTTTCTATTGATGTTAGATCCGCTCTCATGACTCGAGGATGTTAAATGATATACCGTGTCGTACGTGATACTATTGAGGCGAGATCACCGACTATTGTATATATATATTTGTATATCGACTCAGATTTAGGTGGTTTCCATACCCCTCCCGATTGACTTGATACTTAGATCTGTAGTTTGCATAGTAGATGTTAAACTAGACCCGAGTCATTCTTATTTCCAATGGCAGAACTGCATGACATATACATATGGGTGTAGATTCTTTACTGTTGCGTTGATTATTCTATTTCCGCATATTCATGCTATTCACATTGCTTTGCATATGTTTATTGTTATATTACTATCATGTTGCTAGGACACTAGCACCATTATCGATGATGCGTATGTTCTACGTACACTTGCTTGCCGGCTCACACACTTCATCATCGATAATTGCCATGTCGCTACACAGTAGCATTATTGCATCAGGATATGACCTTGTATGTGCATACTATTATTTCCGTGTTGCATGATATACTGTTATACTTGCATTTCCTTTATATGTCACATACTCATACTTGTACACATACATTAATACCTTCATACTTGCTTAGATTACGCATTGAGATATGTTGTTTCCATGTTTATTCTGGATTTGGGGAACCGTGGATATTTCAAAGAAAATAGTTAATTATTTAAAAACCCGGTTTCCCTTGATATGATATTTCGGTGCGTCCACCATGTGTTTCCTCGGTGCGAGAGTGATATGTGTGAACCCGAATCGAGGAGTTGGATGAGGCCGATTACGGGTACATGGTGGACCCGGTATGGTACCCCGGGATGAGAACGGTTTCGCTGTATAGTAGACGGTGAGCCTGGCAGAGGGACTACTACCTACCGGTGATTGGTTGGACCTGGCAGTTATCCAGAGGATACTGACCAGAGTCGATAGATGGATATGGGCGTACTGCCGGGGCCGAGGGCCGATTCCGCAGACATAGCCCGTGGGCTGATCCGGACTGACGGAGCCCGATAGATGAGGATTTACGTATCGATACTAGGCACGGGTTTCATGACGATTTCCATGATTTTGATTATATCCTCGTATTTGCATGCATGGCGTTTATTGTCATTGGTGACGGGTGGATGGGTTCCACGTTTATTGTCATTGGGTGACGGGTGGACGGGTTCCACGTTTATACAGATATTGATTACATACAGACCTTGACTACATTGATCATACTTCATTTATATATATAACAGGGTACGAGGGCGCTGTTATATATACCCTTACACCAATATTAGTGGAATGGGACGCTAATATATGTGTATTGATATCCATTTGATGCTTCATCATGTTTACTTCATGCAGACATACCTTACATTTATGACATGTTATTATCTGAGGCACTGGCATGAGTACTTGGCACTCCCTACATGATTAGATGTTACATTGCCACATTTTCATGCTTCAGACTTCCTCTTGAGGGTTATATTATATACTGATTGTATTGACTTAGGATTATGTCTTGCATTCGATTTCTGCTTGTAGATATTTTCTATTCACGAGTTGGCAACTCACCCCCGTTGTGCCACAGTTCTTGCAGGGCTTGCCGTACAGGTTCCATAGCGGCACTTCTGGCACACTGCTTCCTTGCGGGTGAATTGCTTTTGGCAGGTGGATTCTTTTGCATCAAGAACCACCATTGTACTTGTATTATTCATTGTATCTAGAAATTCCATCAACCAAAAACTTGTATTTTGTTTCAGACTCAGACACTAGTGATGTATTATTTCGACCTTAGAGTCGCGCTTAGTAGTGTTACAGTTTTCATGCTTATCTGGGTTCCCTTTTGAATTTTGATCCTCGCCTTTCGGCGTTGTATAGTGTATTGCTTGTATATTCATTTATCCTTAAATTAGTTTTAGATTTTTGGGCTTTTGGCTCACTTGGATCAGATGGAGTCCTATAGACTTCATATGGTTCAAGGGCCAGTCACGTGCTCTTTCGGGTCGTGACATATACATCCTATGTATAGTAATGGCCTCTAGGGCATACATATAACTAACATGTTTAAGATCTCTAAATGATATAACCATAATGTATAGAGTATTTGTAAGGATTCCTATGTCGGTTTCGTAAATCTTTGATTTCTTGAATCCTTGTCATCTAGCTACTGAACTTTGGCGATCCACTTTATTTGAACTTCGGAACTTGCCAATCCACTCACTAGCGTCTTGAAGTCAATTTCTTGAATTTCAAATCTTGGCCTTGACTTCGACGCTTCAACTAGGACTTCGGCTTCTAGCTTCTCGAAACTATTCGTAGCTTGAATTCTTGAACTCTTATTTCTCGGCTACGTAGCTTGAAACTTGATACGCAATTTGGGGAAGCTCTCGTCCATATCCTCCAACTTCTATTAGATGTATCCATTTAAACTCCATTTCATCCATCCTCTTTTATACACTTGTCTCGTGAGATATCCGATATCTTGAAATTCAATCTCAAAGCGACCAAGCACATTATATACAGTGTTATGAAATAAACAAGATAATAAACATATGCATATAAACATTCGTTGTTTTGATTATCACAAGTAATGAATAGTATATCAATACCAAGATAAAAATTAAACTCAAAGAATGATATATTGATATACTATATACATACATGATATATGAAAACCAAAACATAGGACACATGTATATACATATTCATATTGTGAATATCAAGACAATAAATGTGAGTAATATATCGATATCAAAGAATACAACACAAGTAAAACAAGTTGATATTGATATATTACTTGATATACACAAGATATAGGATATGCAAGCTAAACATCAAGTGTATACAAGTTCAGTGTCAATAGAGTAAAGCAAGATAAACAAGTGATACTAAATAAACTATTCATGTTTAAACTATCACCAAAACCAAATAATAGGATCATCGAAATTCATAAGTCATTAATCTCTCCCTTTTTGATGATGGCAAAATATGAATAGAAAATAATATATTTATATCAAATAAAACCGAATATACGATATCGATATACTAAAAACTCCTATTATTCTCCTCCTTTTTGACATAATCAAAAAGAGTATTTAGGAAAATTAGAACGTTTGAACTACTGCCCCTAAACATATGCATACACCTAAAGCGATTCAAACGTTTGAATCACTCCCCCTAAATATATGCATAGGAGAACACTAGAAAATGGATACGAGGCAAATTTTGAAAATGAAGCTCAACTTGTATCTAAACCACGTATAGAAAAGATATGCAAAGTAAAGTAAGGATACGTGCACAAATATCCACATGAACAAAATATAAACAAGTTCTAATAGCATGTGGAGGCAAGTATGAGTTGATACCAAATGAAAGTGAACAATTTTGAAAGCGGAGCTCAACTCATACAAAAAAGTATGTTTTGAAAACGATATACCACAAAAAAGCTCCAAACCATGCGCTAACTCATAATAAGTAAAACAAGTTTTGAAACTTATGAGTTAGAATACATGTAGTAATACGAACCATAGGATATCTGTAACATTTCATAAAATAAAATTTTTATTTTGGAGTTTAAATAATAAAATAATGAATTTCACGGATATTATATGAATATAGATTTGAGTTTTTGTAGATTGGTATAATTATATACCTATATTTTTGGAATATAATTGGAATTAAACAACGATTTATCATTTATGAAAGTATTCATTTGATTTGGGATTTTTATAAATTAATATAAAATTATTTACATACAAGTTTAATGATAAACTTGATTAGTATTTTCCTAATTATGCAATAAACCAAGTCTATTTTGTTAACCATGTGCTAATGTGCCATGACACATTCATTTGTAAGAGTTAACACATTTTACATTGTATTCTTACATTGTTTTATTTTCTTTTTGGTTTTTCTTTTGCAAAAGAGAGAAGAAAAAAAGAAGATAAGAAAAGATAATGAGGAGGACAAGGAAACAAAAGGGGTATGGGTGGGAGAGAAAATGAGAGAGAGACAGAGAGGGGTATGGTTGTAGCCATCTCTTTATGCCGCTTCATCTTCTTCTTCATCTTCTTCATCTTCTTCTTCTTCACCTCCAACCCCTCATTACCACCCCACAAATCATCACCTAAACCACCTCAAAACCCAATGTCACCTTCACTAAAAATGTTCCCCACCTCATCCTAAACATCATGGCATGATCAAGTTTAAGTTTTGGGAAGCTTTGGCCATCTTGAAATTTTCTTGAGTTGCTTTTAGAGCTAATAATTCCACTTTTAGTTAAGTTTTCAAGTATTCTTGCTTTCACTATTAGTTTAGAGTTGAAAAGTTTATGTTTGCAAGTCTTAGAAAATTCTTAGGTGAGATTTAGTGAGTAGAAATTATAGTAGTGATATAGTAAAGGGTTTAGCAAGTGTTTACTAGCATATTAGTGATAGAATCTCAGATTTAGATGAGTTAAGAAGTTCCTTAGACAATTTTAGAATTTTCCGATATCGGTTTTTCGATGAGTTTTGATGATCAAATGAAATCTGGGATAACTTGGGAATTCTGAAAATTAAATAGAGAATACTGTGAGATATATAGGCCAGTAGAAAGCCACCGTAGAAGCCCGAGCCACCAATTCAAATCCATGGCCACAGATTTAATAGGAATAGCCGCAAATTGCGGGTCGATGTTGGAGTTAGGGTCTGGGGTTTGTTCTGTAGCTCACTCACTAGATAACTAAGACTATCCTATACGCTAAAAAGTCTCAGATCCCCTTAAGAAAAATCCGGGAGCATTTTACTAGGTTTTGGGCGATATTTTATGATATTTGAAACTTCGTTTTTGGGTTTTCTTGATGTGACTTGGTCGTTCGACATTCGTACGTCGACGTCGGAAAGTATTTTGTTGTTTAAGCACGCGTTGACCATATGTTCTAACCTATGTGCCCTTCGCTTGTCGTATCGGTTTTTGGATATGAATTTCTATGCAATTCGATTCGGGTTTTTTTTTATTGGATTCTGGTTATGGACTCGATTGTAGGTACATTCTTATGGACTTCCGAGACGACGAAAGAGAGTAAGGCGTTCATCGAATTCAGCTAGAGTGTGAATATTAGGTGAGTAGATGTATATCTACGGAGGAAGTCGGGTGGATGACGTATAGCACCCTTGCAACCGTAGAATTAGGTTATATATTATATATATGTATGTATGTATATTAGATATGTATAACTAGCTAATAGGGTTCTAGAATACTATATACGATAGTAGTATATTTAGTAAAAAATATATCCCTAGTTGTAATTCTTGCCAATAGGCTACACACACATATATTTATATATATAAAGATATAATACGATATGATGATATGAGGCGATGTGATATGGTATGATACGAGATGACATGGGATGAAATATGATGATATGAGATGAGATGATGTACGCGACTTAGATCCGTGCTATTGATTTGATGATATCATACGATGGATATTCTTTACGTGATATGATGAGGATGGATCGCCGATATTATTTCGACTCGAGAAATTTTGCTTAAACTCACAAGTAGATATTATGATATGTTTAGAGCCATACCTACTTTCAAAGCAAACGAATCGTTACAAACTTTAAAATGATAACTTCAAGAAACGTTACAACTTTTCAAATGGTATATTCTTCAAAAACATCGTAGCCCCATATTTTCTAAAACCACGTTTCGTACTATTTTAAACTATAACTGCATGACTCATACGTAGTTGCGTACTTTTATACTTGTTCACGTTATGATTTCTTTATTCCGTTTACGCTCGCTTTTCGATTTTTTATTTCTGCATACGCTCGCGCTTCGATCATTTACTATATATACTGCATTTCATGCTTTTATCTGTATATGACTTCGTTTGTTAGGACACACGCACCATTACCGATGATGCACATGTTGCATGTATACATACTCGCATGCTCACACACACATCGTCGGTAATTGCCATACCACGTACACAGATAGAACTCACTATGTTACCATATCATTTTATAACCTGTTAGCATTTTAGTTACTATTTGTACCCTGTACTATATATTATTTCGAATATTGCACTTTCTTTACAATGCTATACAACACGCTTATATGAACACACTTGCTAAGCATTACAGTAATGTTCTGTGCCTGTACACATTTTTTCATGATTGCCATATTCTATATTTATGATTTTGCTTTTATGAGATTTCTGAATTTGAGAAACCACAGATATTATTTAAAAACTTGTGAATATTTTAAAAACGCGGTTTTCTCTTGATATGATATTTCGGCGTCCACCATAAGATTTCTCGGTTCTGAGCTATGATTATTATCCGAATTGAGGTAGGGGAGTGATTGTGTGAGAAAAAGGTGTTTGTGTGTTTTGTAAATAACCACAATCAAAATAGTGCCGCAAATAGCTAGCCGCGATGAGTACGGGTCATCCACAGGGAAACATGAACTTCTTTTCTTGTTTTAAACGAGTTGATAAAAGAGAGGATGGGTTGTTATCATTTTATTTTAATATGGATATGAAATTTTATAATAGAAGGGTTTGTAGGGTTTATAAGACTTAGTAGTTAATGGAAGTCTAGATGATACAACGAAAAAAAGAAGATGGGTAGAAAAACTTATTAGATACCATTGACTGAATATTAGAAATGATTCCTTTTATTTTTTAATTATTTAAAATTAGAGAGATAGCGATGAATGTGGATTAGAGGTTCTTGGAGGGAATTAGGGTTTCCCACTACTGCCCCTTATCCTTCCATTGATCTCTATTAATCTCAAGCCCTTAACAAGACAAGTGTTTAACTGAACTCAAATTGTGATCGTGACTATCAATAAATTGATAGTACGACTGATAAAGGGTTAACATTTATTTTGCTAAAGTTTATAAACATTAAAATGTCAAAAGAAATTAAAAGATATTTTATCCATTATTCTACCCTATTCTACAAACTCTAATAAGCAAGAAATTATTCGCTCATGGTTAGCAGCGATTTAAAAGAAAGGTTAAAAATGAATGAAACCATAATTAAAAGTGCAGAAAAGTAATGCGGAAAATTAATGCGGAAAGTAAATGCGGAAAAGTAAATGCAAAAAGAATTAAAAAAAACTATCTTTATTAATCAACTATTGCATTACAACTTTTCTCTTTCAAAAGTAGATTACAAGAACCCTAGTTTCGCTCTAGATCTCTTTGATGGGTGTAGATGAATAGATAATTAGATTGTAGTATGATATTGGAATGCACAGCTCTCGGCCCTTTATATAACCCATGAAAGTAAAAACCCTAGATTCTATATTGGATTAGGTGTGATTACAATCATGTCCCCAAAATCCCAGATCTTACGGCCACCATCAGACCGCAGTTTCGCCGCCCAAGCCCATGATTGATCGCAGATCCGCCGCCTTATGGTGGGTTTGGAACTTGGGATTTTTTCTGGCTTTTCTTATTGATATTTGGAGATCTTCTTGATATATAGATTCTGAAAATATTGCTCTAAGTCTATGTCGTTGCTAGATTCCTCGATTTGCTTCTAAAATTTGGTAAATTCGGTTTCGATATCCCGAATTGACTTGGATCTCCTACTTAGATTTCACACCTGAGCTAATACTTGCACAATATCTCAAATCAAATTATTAATAGCATTTGGTATTTTTGAGATATTATTCCAACCATTTACATGATACAATATCTTAAGAATATTGTAATATTTCAGAAATATAAAATATTATTTATTGAAATTTAATATTAAAATAATATATTTCGCGAAAACTATTCGATTTGCGAATAGTGGTTTTTTCGTAAAATGGTATAAGTATATACCAATATTTGGAAAATAATCGGAGATTAAAATGATTTATTTATTATAATGATATTTATCGGATTTTGGCATTTTAATAATTAATAATATGCAAATTTCGATTAAAATTGATTAGTGCACTACTAATCGCGATTAAGCCAAATCCGTATTTTTACATTTTTTCATGGCTAGTGTACCATGTCATGTGCATGTTATGCATTGTGTTTGTGACTTGTGTATTTGTGAGTGGTGTGAATGAGAAAAGTAAAGAGAAAGGAAAAGAAAAGAAAAGAAAAGCAAAGAGAGAAAAGAGTTGAGTGTGAAACAAAAAGAAAATGAAGAAAGAAGCAGATATTTATTTGAGAGGTGAGTGTAGGGGATATTTAGAGTGAGAGAGAGTAAGCTTAAGAAGAGAGAGGTTTTGACTTGGCTACTCCATTCTTTCATCCTCATCTCTATTGTTTCTTCATCTCCATTACTTCATGCTTCTTCACCTCCACTACTTCCATGTATCATCTCAATTCCTTCTCAAAGTCTCATGCCACCTTCATTAAAAAACATGCACAAGCCTATCCTAAACCCTTTAGACCAATCAAGTGTGGATTGAAGACTTTAGGCAACTCAAGAATTTTCTTCAGTTGCTAATGAGGTATAAACTTACACTTTTAGTTAAGTATTGTGTTTATATATCTTAGTTTAGTTTAGAAATCGATTTAGTGAGTTATGTGATCTTGGAAATTGCCAAGTTGATGTTAAGTGATAATTTGAGGTGTAGTGAGTGTTTCAAGATCTTAGAGATCGTTCTATTGACCAGACCTGAGAATAGAACCCAAAACACGGAGTTAGAATTTCCCTGATATCGTATTTTGTGGATTTTGTGAGGGGATACTGAGATCTGCTATAACCCGGAGACCTTAAAAATTATTTAGCGAATACAGAGAGACGTGCAGGCAACCTAGAAGCACCCCTAGAAACCCGAGCCTATTCCAGTCTTTTTCGGCCGCAGATTTATTCCATGTGGCCGCAAATTGCGACCACTTTGTGGTGAAATGTGATGAGTTTTGGTCTGTGGTTCCCTTATACTATATTTAGAGCAACCCTATGTGCAAAATTGGCTAATTTTACCTGAGTTAAAATATGGGAGTGTTTTCTCATGTTGCTGAATTTTGTTTTCCGATTTTGAAAACTTGGTCTTAATATTTGATTTGAATTCCGTCGTTGCACGTTTGTATGTCAACGTATGAGGGTTATTTGGTTGATTTTGCATGCAAAGCTATAGGTTTTAACCAATGAGCGAACCATGTGCCGTATTGGTTTTCGGATATTGGTTTTAATTGCATTCCGATATGTATTGATTGTAGGTACGTTCGCGTGGACTTTCGAGACGACGAAGCACATCGATTACCGCTAAGCGAGGAGTTTAGCAGGTGAGTAGATTATATCTACGGGGGAAATCGGGCGGATGGCGTATAGCACCCCCGAAACCATTGATATGGAAGATTATATTATAAATTATAATTATGATAAAGTTGACGCTAATGGATATATTTGCTTGAGAATATGAAATGGGAAGTGAATCATGATAAGTATAAATTAAAAGAGAACAAGTATGGGTTGATAATGGTATGATATGAGATCGAGATTGATAAACAAGACACGAGATTGAGTTAGAGGTGTTGTGAATTAATAAGATATGACGTTTATACAAATGTGATTTGAGATATATATATATATATATATTTGAGTATAACGAGTAATATGCCGTATGAAACTTTAGATCCGTACCCTCAATATTGTTTAGGTCGATAGATTCCCTATTCTGTTTGATGACCCCGTATGATGGATTACCGTACGCGATGAGATATACCGGATGATTGATCCGCGCTAGTGATTTGAGGATTATGATCGATGATTATTGTCATATCGGATGTTATGAGGCGGGATCGCCGATATAAAGATTGCCACCTGAACCATACCTATTTTAAAAACGACGATGTGTATCATTTAAAAGTAACCGTATGATTCTTGTGTAGATAGATACACCCATTTATTGTTCATGTTGTGTAGGATATTACCCCTCGTGATGTACATACCACGTGCCGGTATTTAATGCTATATGATATTATTTGCTAGTACACCTGCACAATTACCGTTGATGCGCATGTTACACATACACAGATTTGCCGGCTCACACACATTCTTTATCGATAATTGCCATGTCATTTACATAATAGAATTGCCATGTCACTTATACAGTAGAATTGTCGTGCCATTTACACAGGAGAACTGTCCTATCATGATATTAATCTTAAAAGTAAAAGTACACTCATTGTTCAGTACTATCACTTGACATGCTTGCATTATATACTCGATATGCTTATATTACTACTCTATATTGCATACATCGTACTTTATGGTTATATGTATTGAGATGCTGTTTTTATGAGATCTCTGAATTTGAGAACCGCAGTTTAATTTCAAAGGAAATTGTGTATTGTTTTAAAAATACGGTTTCTCTTGATATGATATTTCGAGGTGTCCACCATGAGTTTTCTCGGTTCTGAGCAGTGAGTATACCCGATTCGAGGAGCGGTAGGCACCGTCTGCGGGTACATGGTGGACCCGGTGAGGTACCCCGAGGCAAGATGACTCATATTGTTAGGTGGTGAGCCTGGAAGGGGAGCACTACCTACTGGTGATTGTATAGAACTCGGCGGATATCCGGAGGATACCGTTTTGGAGTTATGATATGAGATGGATATGAGGACCGATCTGAGGATGCGGCGCCTGATATGAGATAGATATGAGAGCCGATCTGAGTATGCGGCGCCTGAGATATAAGGATTTATGTGTCGATGCTGGACACGGGTTTCATGATGTTTCGAGTGTCAGTGTTGGACACTCAGGTTCCATGAATTTGATGTGTCATTGATGGACACACGTGGTTGATATCCTCATACACACACACACACAAGCTTATGTTTTCATGATGTTCGAGTGTCGGTGTGGGACACTCATGTTCCATTATATTGTTTGTGTCATTGATGGACACGTGGATGATACGCACATGCATACAGGCATACGATGTCAGATGTTTATTTATATATGTCATTGCATTGACTTTATTGTTGACATATATGCATACATGGTCACCCTAGATATCATAGTATTTCCTTTAGGATATAGTGATCTAGGAAATCGTTGTTTTATTCGATTTCTACTTGCTGATGTTTTCTACTCACGAGTTGGCAACTCATCCCCGTTGTTCCACAGTTCTTGTAGGTCTGACTGCTTAGGATCAGTTGCGGTATTGCTGGCACATAGCTTCATCCAGGATGTTTTCTTTGGTAGGTGGGACACATGTTGGATCGTGCCCACTCTCGTACTTTATACTCCGTTGTATCTAGATAAACTCCATTAGATCAAATCAAATCAGAGACTAGACATTGTATATTGGTAGACCTAGTCAGACTTGGGTTTTGTGCGAGACTTAGAGCGATGGGTTTATGATCGCTTTCTTGAGTTTTGATGTCTTGATTCTTTATTTGTTCTTTCTGGGTTGATTCTTCGCCGTTGGGCGTCGTATATATATTATTTCGTGATTGTGGTTCCGCCGGTTGGCGAAGTGCTAGCTCCTGCTTGGGGATGCCTATATATTGTTGTATATATAGTTTTGGATCAAAATATACAAGGGAGGTGCTGCCCAAATCTTTAAAGACAAAACATGATTCATTATACCTTTATTTCAAAACTTCACCCCCACTATTTTCCGCAAAAATATTTTGATTTTCTGGCCTTCGGCTTACTTGATTTATGTCACGCCTTTAGATGTTGCGTAATTTAAGTGTCGGTCACGTGATTAATTACGGGTCGTGACAAAGTTGGTATCACAGCGTTAGGTTTAACCTTGGTTTGAGTCTGGGTTTGACTATGCGGAGTCTAGGGCGTATATATTTCGGAACCTAGGCTTGACTTTACGGAACTTAGACTTGACGGGGGGGACGGGGGTATTAGACCCGAACTTTCGTTTCATAAGTTGACCTTGATTGATGGAGTAGGTAGCTTGAGTATAGTGACGTACCGTACATATGTTTCGTGGCATATTTACGATACGATACTCCATTTAAGAAACCTTAGAATGTACGTAACATGAGATCTGTGATACTATTTGTTCCTATGATCATATATCCATTTGGGATCTGTTGATTTCTTTCATTCATTTGATCTATCATCATCGATACCTGCATGAGGTTCTTGTCACCATGGTTTGAGCGTAGAGAGAGCTGCTGCTAGTGTTGCCGTCAGAGCGAGCTCGTTACGGACGAGGGCTGACCATGTTGTTTCTGGTGACATAGGGACGTGTAGGTATAGTGTTGTGTTGTGATCTCTCGTTTGGGGCGAGTGTTCGGTTTTGCACCAGATGATCGGGCCATTGATAAAGGCTGCCAGATTGGGAGGACTGTTGATGTACAGCCTACCTCAGAGATCGTGATGTTGTCTACCGTGCAGACAGATGACCCAGCTGTTGCTGAGATTGATGGGATGTCGTTTCCAGAGCTTATGAGCTGAAACCGCTGGAGCTTCCAGACAGAGATATGATAGGAGATAGCTAGTCTATCTCGAGTTGAGCGACTGATATGATTCGTCAGATTTGATGTGCCGTTGCAGGCTCAGTTGAGTTGAAGAATTCCAATTGAAGGATTTTACTTGGATCTAGAGTAAGTTGAGCAACAGAGGACGTTGTTCGTCGGATGCTCTGATGTGAGATCGGTAAGTTTACCAGTTTCGGATAGAAGAACCTCACCCAGATGCGTTGTGAGTTGATCGAGAACGGACGAATAAAGTGTATTCCTCCGATGATTGGACAAGTTCCCGAGGATGTGTTCGACTAGATATCTTCTACAGAGTGATGAAGATATCGAGTTTGTAATTTTGAGTTCATGTGAGAGACTCCGGATTTACCGTAGTCGAGAATGAAATGCAATATGCAGATAATAAGAGATGACGTCGAAGTGGATGATAATAAAGACCAGTGGAACAAGAGGTTCGTGCGAGATGTTAACGAGCGGTTGTTACTCTCCGTTGATGCCAGAGGATTGATATGTGTGCAGAGGCGTTAGATCCAACAAAATTTCAGAGGAAAGTCGTGCTAAGGACACAGCTGTCCGGTTATGAGAAAAGAGTTACGCAAGAGTGCCAACCTTCGTATAGTTCGGTATAGATGAGATCGGAAGAAGCCATGAGCAGGTTCTTTGCAGGACACCGCAGCGATAAAGACTTGTATACAGGATCAGTTATAGCGTGTGTATTCAGAGGGCCAGATGCCTCTGTCAGTATTGTGCCGTTGAGAGTGGTCATGTTGATTGGCCTAACGGTGATCAAGGGGTTCCAGAGCGGGACTGTTCCGTTAGTACACCTGATCAGGTCGACGAGCAGAAAGATCATGAGATTTGAATCCACAAAGAAACGAAGACCCTAAAACCGAGGACGCCATATTGTGAGCAGGAGGCAAGTAGATGACCTTGCTCTGCCAGCTTGGGCGTACCAGCATATTTTTCGACATTGTAGGAGGTGTATCTCAATGTCATTTATTGCGATTGCGTTTTGTGATCCGAGTATCACACTTTTATCGCTTGGACTTGAGTTTTGATGATTGGGTTTCATGATTTATGTTTTCGTGCTCAATGGCTGCACCTATTGGAGATTTATATTTTTGTGCACAGTTATTGCACTCGATTTATGTTATATACACCGCTACATTGGTTTATGATTTGTGCATATCTATTGCACTTGGTATCGATTTGTGCCTTCGTTGCACGTAATTATAGTTTTATGGATTCGATACTGTCGATTGGATTTCGTGCATGTTATATGCACTTGCCTTTACGTATGCACTCAGTATAGCTTATATGCGCTTGCAGTGCATTTGGATAGATTTTGTGCACACAGTTGCACACGTTTATGATTCTATACACCTTGGTATACTCGGTGTTGTTTTTAAGAGCATTTGAGATATTGATGAGATTTTGTGCATTGGTTGCACCGGATTTGTATTTCGTGCATTAGTTGCACCGGATTTGTATTTCGTGCATTTGTTGCACCAAATTTATGTTTTCATGCACGTCTGCACTTGATGTTCGTTATCGTGCATACTGTTGCACCGGATGTTTTGTGCGGACCTGACGTACTTGATTTGGATTTTTACGCATGTTGGACGCATGCTATTAGATTTTGTGCACACTGGGAGCATTCGATAGAGATTTTTATTCGTGCATGATTGGATGCATTTTATTGGGATTTTTATTCGTGCATGTTGGATGCACTTCATTGGGATTTTCATTCGTGCATGTTAGTTGCACTGGGTTGAGATTTTTATGCACTATAGATGCACTTGATATTGTTGTCGTGCACATCCGTTGCACTGGACAGATGCCTTCGTGCACACCCGTTGCACTTAGTTTTGCTTTTATGCACATTCGTGGCACTTATATTGGATTTGATTTCAGTGTGCACCAGACACATGTGATGTTGGATACGCCTTTTGAGGCCGATTGTATTTATGAGTATCACGTTTTGATAATCGATACTATATTATATAGTAGCTGAGCAGTACTGGTCTGAGAACAGTGCCTGAGTACTTTTGCATGCATCAAAAGTTTACCAAAAGGTTTTCAAAAAGAGGCTATAGTCTCGCTATTTTCCTACATGTCCGCGAGTGACACGAAATGTTATAAAGAGAACCTTCCGGGATATTTCAAAAAGGCGGGTTGTATAATTTGAGCAAAACATATATAAGTATATATTTACTACTTTACAAATGATCGTACGCCATTTGTGCTGTGAGCTACGCATAGCACGGAGATTTGGGAAATATTTGGCATGAGTTATTCAGCTTTTAAAATAGTTTTACAAAAATGCGTGCTATATACGTATTATGATTTGACTATAGTGCATTTAGATTCCAGTGATAGAATTCGATATTCGTACTTCCTTTATAACTTCGATGATTGTGGGATACTTGACGGAGTTTGATTTTGAGTTCGTACTCATTTTCAGGCATACACGATGCGTTGTGGTATTTCTGTATCTTTTATGATTTCGGAGCCCCGTTGATTTGGACTGATTATTGAAATGTTTTAGTATTTGGGGGTTTAAATTTAAATTTGGAGATCGAATTTATTTAGGGGGAAGTGTAACATTTCAGAAAAATATAAAATATTATTCGTGGAATTTAATATTAAAATAATATTTTTCCCGAAAACTGCCGATTTGCGAAATTGGGGTTTTCGAAAAAGGATATAAATATATACCGTTAATTTTGAAATAAATGGAAATTAAAATTATTTATTCATTTAATAATATATTTAAAGGATTTGGAATTTTTAAAATTTATTATATGCAGTTTCGATGAAAACCCGATTAGTGCACTGCTAATCGCGATTAGGCCAAATCCGTATTTTTACAGTTTTCCGTGGCTAGTGCACCATGTCATGTTGCATTTGGTTACATGTTGTCGCATTTGTGCTGTTTTATGGGTATTATGTGATTTGGTTTTAAAGAAAAGAAAAGAAAAAGACAAAAGGGCAAAAGGGTAATAATTGAGTGAGAGGGGTGAGAATAAGAGAAGAGAGAGAGAGGGGCTGCCTCATTTTAACTCCCCCATCATTTTCTTCTTCTTCTTCTTCCTCTCTTCCCTCCACCTTCACCCCATGATATCATCTCAAATCTTTGATCCAAACCCTAATCTCCTTTCACAAAAATTGATCCCCTCTACACCCTCTACACATTGGACCAAGAAAAGTGGGATTTGGACAACATTGGGAAACTAGGGTTTTTCTTGAGTTGCCCAAATGAGCTAATTTCTCCAAGTTTGGTCTTGTATTTCATTTACTTTAGTATCCTTGCATGTTTAGAAGCGATATTGTGATGTTTAATGATGTTAGAAAACTTCTAGTGAAGGGTTTGAGTGTTGTGTGGATTGGGTGGTGCCTAGTGGCTGTTAACAAGGCTTGAGTGGTGTTTTACTGACCTAGAACAGAGGATGAAATACAAAACACGGATTTAGAAACCCCGACATCGGATAAATGTGTGAATTGTAAGGGTATTTTGGAATGTGCTATCACTCGGGGACCTGAAAAATTATTTTGCAAGAACAGTGATACATGCAGGCGCCTAGGAAGCTACCATGAAAACCCTAGCCCCTAACCCTCTACCCAGGCCGCAAATAAATCCCTTCTAGCCGCAATTTGCGGCCAGACCTGGTCCATATTGGTTTGTGCTTGTTCTGTAGGTCCATCTCCAGTAATCTAGATCCTTGGCATATGCAAAATTGGCTAATTTGACCTAGGGTAAAATCTGGAACCATTTTCAATAGTTGCTGTTTTGATTCGGGGTTTCGTTATCGTATTTTGAATTCTGGATTTTTAGTATTGTGTTTTACCTCGATCACTTGACGTTTGAACGACGATATCGAGGGTTGGTGGTGGTTTTGAATGGCGTGGCCCATAGGTTCTAACCTATAGGCCTTTAGGTATCGTTTTGGTTTTCCGGTATGATTTTAATATGCATTTGCGATTGGATTATATGTGTAGGTATCCCATGAGGATTTCAAGACGGTGAAGAAGATGATGGCGATATCGGCATCGGCACACAAGAAGAAAGGTGAGTAGATTTATATCTACGGGGAGAAGTCGGGTGGATGGCGTATAGCACCCCCGCAAAGTCGTAAGAAATGTTGTGATATGATATAGATATGCATTTATAGGTTATGAAGAGATTGAACACTTAGCAAGAAAAGGTTAGGAGATCATTGGGTTTAGTGTTAGCGAGAATTGAAGAAAGGACTCTAGTCGATTTCTTAGTCCCGAAACCCTAGGGTAAAGTTTTGCATACATGCACATACACATATTCGCATACTTGACTTCCTTATGTGTATTGGGGACATACATATATTGGGATATTCATATGCTTGGATGATGATAATGTTACATGATACTTGGGAATGAGTCGATCTGATCGGGCATGATGCCGTGAGATATTTAATGCGTGACCGGGATATGTCATGATGTTATAGCGGGTTATTGGACGACGATACTATGTTGATGATATATTTATGATAGTTGACGAGTTATACATCGAGATATGAGATGAGATATGTTAAGATATTTATAATCGATCGCTTGGGCGATGTATACTCCTATATGAGGATAAGTATTGATGACACCGGATTGTATGAGACTTTAGATCAATAGTCAGATCATGATATTATTGATGATATTAGTAGTGTACTAGACTTAGATCAGTACCCCTGCTCACGATAGGTGATGATGTGGATTCCAGATGAATAATGAGATGAATGTGATATTTGACCCGTACCCAGATTTGGGATGCCGTACGATGGATTTACCGTACGAACTGTGTATTGATGATAGATCCGCACTCTTGACTTGAGGATGTCATATTATAGGTATTGTATCATATGGGATACTATAGAGGCGGGATCACCGACTATCACACACACACACACACATATATCGACTCAGATTTAGGTGGTTTCCATACCCCTTTCGATTGGTTGTTAGTTAGACATGTAGTTTACCTAGTAGATGTTAGACTGGACCTGAGTCATATCTATTTCCAAAAACTAGCGAATCATGCGTATTTTAAAGACAGGCCAAGGGATTCTACGGATATTTCAAAGGACGTATCTTTTCTTAAAAACACCGTAGCCCTTATTTACAAAACACTACGATTCGTGTTATTTCAAATGGCAAACTTGTGGGACTCATATTTATATAAATGCAGATTAGTTATCATTGTGTTATTGTTCAGCTCTCGCATATTCTTGCTGTTCGCATCGCACCGCATGCTTATATTGTGTTTTCATATGCCATTATTGAGATCATGCTGTCAGGACACCAACACCGTTACCGATGATGCGTATATTCCACATACACTTACTTGCCGGCTCACACACATCATCATCGGTAATTGCCATGTCACGTACACTCTAGAGAATATTACTCATTGATATAGCTTGTTACTGATAGCTCGACATGGTATTAGTGTACTCGTCTTTATATACTAGATTAGACGTTGCAGTATTACTTGCTACCGCATGCATATTATTATTCACTGTTTACTTGCTATTGAGGATTGGATTTCGGATTCTTATTAGATTTTCGGGATTTAGGAACCGCATGTGAAAGTTTTATAAACTGTTGTGTTATTTTAAAGAGAAAAATGCGGTTTTCCTTGATATGATGAGTATTGTCCACCATGATGTTTTCTCGGTTCTGAGATGTTTTCGAGACCCGATTCGAGGAGTTGGATGAACCGTCTGCGGGTACATGGTGGACCCGGTATGGTACCCCGAGGCAAGAAGTTCGAGGTGTAGACGATGAGCCCGGCAGGAGCAGACTACCTACTGGTGACAGTATTTGGACCTGGCGGTTATCCGGAGGATACCGACCAGAGTCACGAGATGGATATAGGCCGATCCGTTTTGCCGGAGCCCGCGGGCCGATCTCGCAAATGATACGGAGCCTGAGATATATGAGGATTTACGTGCCGATGCTGGGCACAAGTTTCATGATGTTTTCGAGTGTCGATGCTGGACACTCAGGTTCTATGATTTTGAGGTGTCGCGAGGGATACACGTTGATTTATATCCTCATACTTTCATACATATGCTTCTATGACTTTTACATCCATGATGTTGTTATGGCATTGATTACATAGTTGGATGATACCCACATACTTATAGACTTCATGATATAGTTGACACTGATTTCATGATGATTACATTGATCATACCTCATGTTTATGATATGTTGCTACCTGAGACACTGACCCGAGCATGTAGTATTACACTTATACATAGATGGACCAGGATATGATTTTGAGGATATTACTTGATATGACCTAGGATAGCGTTATGCATGCGATTTCTACTCGTAGATGTTTTCTACTCACGAGTTGGCAACTCACCCCTGTTGTGCCACAGTTCCTTGCAGGTTTTGCCGTACAGGTTTCGTGCGGCTTTGCTGGCACAATGTTCCTTCCGGTGGTTGCTTTGGTAGGTGGGTTCTTTTGTATCAGTACCACCACTGTATATTTATATTCAGTTGTATCTAGTAAAACTCCATCAACCGGACTTGTATATTTTGAAGGGTCCCGGCAGCGCCCCGGCCATAGAAACACGGCCAAAATGCGGAACAAAAATTTCTGAAACCGGCGCTACCGCTACCCGATTTCCGGATTGACCTTAAACCCTAAACTAGCAAATTAACTAAGAGTTAGAATCGTTATACCGAGTTGATCCGTGTCCTTCGGTCTTCATTCCAAGCTCCTAGCGGCTCGTTGATGTGGTTTGGTTGCCGTCTTCCTTCGTCTCCGATGATCCACCCGAGGGAAACGGCGCCATTTGATTGTTACGAAACAGTGTATGTTTGTAGTTAAAGTAACCGTAATCAGAACGGTGTCGCGAGTAGCTAGACCGAGGTGAGTACGGGTCGTTCTCTGGGAAACGTTGAATCTTTTACTCTTACTTTAGATGTGTTGAAAAAGAGAGGAGGAATAAAGAATTTTGTGAAAAGTTTCTAGGTCTACGTTAAGCAAGAATGCAAAAATATAGATCTAGATTATTTTAAAGATGTTGTTAATATAATAAGAGGGCTTGTAGGGTTCGTTAGGATTTAGTAGTTATGAACGATTAATTAAAAGTTATCCTTTTTATCCTTTAATAGATTTAAAACTAGAACGACGGTGATGCGTGTAGATTAGGGTTTCTGGAGGGAAAAAGAATCCCACTCTTAACCCTTATATCGACACGGAATCCCGTTCATATCTAGCCCTTACCAAAACAATCATTAATCTAATCTCTAATCGCGGTCGGAACTAGTAAAGAATTGTTAGCGTGCCCGATTAGGATGTGAATAATTCTTTTGATAAAGTTCATAAACTTTATAGGACTTAAAAAGGGTTTAGGGATTTTTATCGTCCATTAGCCTACCATAATCCTACGAACCCTAACAAGCGGAGAATTACTCGCACATGTTGGGAAAAGAAGATGGAAAGACAGAAAGGGAAAACATAATGTAAAATGCAAAAGAATTAAATAAAATAACTACCTTTATTAATCAACTTGAACAATCTAAACTTTATTCCGTAGAAAACGATTACAAAATCTTGAATTGCTTCTCGATCTTTCCTAAGGAGGTAGACGAACAGTTGATGATCAGCCTGGATGCGTGAGCGTCTGGGGCTTCGTGATCGTGTCGGCTTGATAAATTTTCCAAGAGGCTCTCGGTGCCTTTTTATAGTGCCAAAGCCAGAATCCAAGCTTCTAAATTAGGAAGTAAGTAGAAAAAGATCCTCCCCAAAAATCCTCGGCTTTCAACTCCCTGGTACTGCGGCGGATCCGCGGCATAAAGGGGCTAATGCCGCGAATCCGCGGCCTTCTTCAGGACCCTTCATCATTTTTCTGGAGCTGTCTCGATGTGACATTTGGCGATCGTTGGAACCTTCAGAATTTGAAAATCTTCTCGTGGTTGCTGCCAGACTTGGTCTCCAAGTTTTGATTCTTAATTAGGCAAGTCTTCTTCAACAACTTGATTTGCTTGATTCTAGTCTTGAAAATTTCTGCACAACTTGGAAAATTTCTGCACAACAACTCCAATAATATTTAGTAGAATTTGTTCTACTAGGATTTGGTCAATAAAATTATTTGCATACATTTTCCTACCAAATGCTAATTAAAATATATTAACACATGGAAAATAGTGTTTTTACACATAAACCCTCATATGTATGATATATTATAATAGTGTCCTTTTTTAATATGAAAATGGTAGGAAAAATGTAATACAAATGTGCAGTTTTATCAACTGAACAAACACCCCCAAACTTATCTTTGATCGTCCCGAGCAAACTAGTTTATTGAAGTGAAGGAGAAAAAGAAAGGAGAAAACCAAGCACACTTTCATAGGCAAATACGATTGCACTGAGCATGTGCAACAAGCCGTTAAACCTCTAGGTGTCCCTAGTAGGAGGAGTGTTGTTTCCTGAGGGTTTTCAACGGATTACACCCACAAAATCCTATAACAAAAGAGAGATGGTGAAATTTACATATAAAGAAAAGAACCATAAAAGAAAGACTTTGAAAATAAGAGTTTCCAACTACACTAGCTTTTCAGTTGTTATGAGCCCTATCTTAATAGTCATGAAAAAATGTTAGAAATCACATTATTCCTCAATAAAACATCGTCTTTATTCTTCATTCCTACTTTTCATCCAAACATCGATCATATACCCCTACGTGTGTGAATAGAACATCCCTGCACTCGGAGAATTCAATTCAAGCTATCATGCTCTTGTCCATCTACCTTAGTACTTTTTAATTTGATGAATATTTAGATTTGCTCACACATTTTCATGCGACCGTTAATACTTCTTGAGGTACTAACCGACCGATTACTCATGTGCTTGCTGATTAGGTGATAATATTTTTCTCGTCTTGCACCACCTAAGTCTTAGCAGTGACTCCCAGACCAGTTGGCCTTAGGGCACTAGGTGAAGAGGCACCCTCGCTATATTTTTTTATTGCTGCCTTGGCGATAACAAAATCAGTGTTCATTTTTTTTCTTTTTTTTCGTTTTTATATTTTCTTCATTTTTTTCATTCATACTTTGGCTTTTAGACAAGAGCATTTCAAGGTATCCTCTACTATCCCGAGTTTCAAGACGTGTGTAAGTGCATATAGTAGGGTATCAATATTCAAATGTTTGGCTTCCAAAATAGAAACTGTTTTTCAGACTTATTTTTATCCTCAGATTAGTGACTTCCTTCATCTTACAACCCTTGGGACAACAGCTCATAACTACTTATTACTAGTTCGTTTAAGAAAACTTCTAATTTTCTTGGTTTTCTTAAATTATTCCTATTTTTTGGATGTAATTTTTCACTTTCTACTCTTTTGTTAAATTTTTTTTTTAATGCCCAGTGTCAAAGATAATTCAGTGAATACAAACCTCCCCCCCAAACCTGTTTTCAGCAGTGTCCTCACTGATGTAGCCTTTTGAGAACATGGACCTGTATACTAGGGGAGAGATACAAGGGGTAAAATAATAGTTAAATGAAAACTACCCCCAAACTTGATCTTTGACACGCACAGATATTCAATTAAATCCATTTTTACTCACCTCCATTCTTAAAATGAGAAAATGTTATCAAAACATGGAGGTGAGGCGGAGGAATTTTAGTTTTGATAAAGCGGCTCCTGTAAAAATAGGAGCTCCACCGTGGGGTCAGCAGAAAAATACGGTTTTAATCTATGCCCATTCACTTTAAAAATCGAACCGTTTTTCAAGTTTTCAACTTCAACTGCCCCGTGCTGGTGTACATACCGCACCACAAAAGGTCATTTCCAACGAGATTTAAGCTTACTCGGATGAAGATGGAGACGTGAATCGTAAAGAAGGACTTGTTGCCCCGATGTGAAGGTTTTTCTTAAAAGATTTTTATCGTGGAACACTTTAGTCCTGTTCTTTACTATCACGGCATTATCGTAAGCTTCATCGCGGAGTTCGCTTAGCTCATTCAACTGCAGCTTCCGATAGCTGCCTGCATGATCAAGATCAAAATTAAGCTCTTTAATAGCCCACATTGCCTTATGTTCAATCTTGACAGGAAGGTGGCATGCCTTCCCAAACACAAGGCGGTATGGAGACATACCAAGATCGGTCTTATAAGCGGTGCGGAATGCCCAAAGAGCATCCGTCAATTTGGTTGACCAATCTTTACGGTTCTTCGAAACCGTCTTCTCCAAGATTTGTTTGATCTGCCTATTTGAGATCTCAGCCTGCCCGCTCGTTTGGGGATGATAGGGCGTAGAAAGCTTGTGAGTGATTGAATATTTCCGCATCAAGGCCTCGAAAGACCTATTGCAGAAATGTGTCCCGTTGTCGCTAATTATAGCGCGACGGTGTTCGAATCGCGAAAAGATATTTTCTTTAAGGAACTTAATGACAACTTTGTTGTCATTAGTGCGACACGGTATAGCTTCCACCCATTTCGAGACATAATCAACCGCTAACAAGATATATAGATTCCCAAAGGAGTTGGGAAAAGGGCCCATAAAATCAATACCCCACACATCGAATATTTCTACAACCAATATAGGTTGGAGCGGCATCTCGTTCTTTCGTGAAATCCGACCCAAATGCTGACATCGCGGACAAGTTTTGCAATGTTCAAATGCATCTTTAAATAATGTTGGCCAATAAAAACCACATTGCAAAACTTTCTCCGCCGTTTTTCGAGGTCCAAAATGACCGCCGCATGCCTGATAATGACAAAATGATAACACGCTCTTGAATTCATCGTTAGGGACACATCTGCGAATGATTTGATCGGAACAATATTTAAACAGATAAGGTTCATCCCAGTAAAAATATTTTACTTGGGATAGAAATCGAAGTTTGTCTTGTTTCGACCAATCATTAGGAATAAGTCCCGTCGCAAGATAGTTCACGATATCCACGAACCAAGGTTCGTAGGATATAGTCAAGAGCTGTTCGTCAGGAAATGAGTCATTTATCGGCATGGTCAAAGTTGGCGAAGAAGTGATGCGTGAAAGATGGTCGGCTACAACGTTTTCACATCCACTCTTGTCTCGAATGACAAGATCAAATTCTTGTAACAATAGGATCCAACGTATTAGCCTGGCCTACGCATCCTTCTTCGATAAAAGATGTCGTAGGGCGGAGTGATCTGTGTAAACCACAATAGGCGAGCCAATCAAGTAGGGCCTGAATTTCTCTAATGCAAATACAACTGCCAAGAGTTCTTTCTCGGTAGTTGTGTAATTTATTTATGCATCATTCAAGGTCCTACTTGCATAGTAAATTACATGTGGCATCTTATCAATGTGCTGTCCTAAGACAGCACCAATAGCAAAATCTGATGCATCACACATAAGCTCGAACGGGTGGTTCCAATCCGGAGATGATAGAACGGTGGCTGTAGTGAGTGATTCTTTAAGCGATTCAAAAGCAGCCTCACAATCCGAATCGAAGTGAAATGTAGTATCCTTGGCCAATAGAAGGGTTAAGAGTCTAGCAATTTTGCTACAGTTCTTAATGAATCTCCTATAAAATCCTACATGGCCAAGGAAGGATCGTATATCTTTGACGCATTTAGGACGAGGGAGGTTATGAATGACATCTATTTTAGCTCTGTCAACCTCAATGCCTTTTCGTGAAATTATATGTCCAAGTACAATACCTTCTTGGACCATAAAATGGCATTTTTCCCAATTCAAAGTCAAGTTCTTATCTTTACAACGGGTAAGAACCGCGTCAAGATTACGAAGGCAGTCCTCAAAGGAGTCCCCAAAAATGGAGAAATCGTCCATAAAAATTTCCAAAATTTTTTCCACAATATCTGAAAATATCCCCATTATGCACCGCTGAAATGTAGCGGGAGCGTTGCATAACCCAAAGGGCATGCGTCTATAAGCAAAAGTTCCGAAAGGACAAGTAAAAGTGGTTTTATCTTGATCCTTTTCGGCGATGGGGACCTGATTATAGCCAGAGTATCCGTCCAAGAAATAGTAGTAATCGTGTCCAGCTAATCGTTCTAACATCTGGTCAATAAAAGGTAGAGGGAAGTGATCTTTCCTCATCGCGGTATTGAGTTTCCTGTAATCAATACATACACGCCACCCAGTTTGGGTGCGTGTTTGGATTAACTCATTAGCCTTATTAGTGATGACCGTGATGCCAGACTTTTTAGGGACCACATGAATTGGACTTACCCATTGGCTATCAGATATAGGGTAAATTATTCCACTATCAAGGCACTTGACGATTTCTTTTTTTACCGCTTCCTTCATAACGGGATTTAACCGTCTTTATGGGTCTCGGGTTGGTTTGGCTTCATCCATCAAATGTATGTGATGTTCTACAATTAAGGGACTAATCCCTTTGATGTCGGCCATTGTCCAACCAAATGCTTGCCGATTCGATCTCAACACTGCCAAAAGTGCGTTCTCTTACTCAAAGGCTAGAGAAGCGGATATAATCACTGGCAAAGTCTCATTCTCTCCTAAATATGCATATTTAAGATGAGAAGGTAGCGGTTTGAGATCAAGAATAGGTCGAGAGACAATAGAAGGTGGGGTAAGGGAATGATATTCGGACTCCCAAAGAGGTTCAAAACTTGCATACAATATTGACTCGGAAAGTGCTGCTGACTTTTGCAACGAGTCAACGGGTTCAATCTCAAGGACGGACTCATTGAACATATCCTCACTATGAAGTGGTGCAAGATCAAACGATGTCTCATTAGTGTTGTTGAGAACATCAAAGCAAAGTTCCTCATCCATGCAGCTTTCGGAAGCTATCTCGTGGATGGAACAAACATCCAGCAAATGAGCAGAAGGTTCTGATGGCTGACTTCCTAGCTTGTAAATATTAAGCTCAATTGTCATTTTCCCGAAGGATAAGTTCATAGAACCGTTACGACAATTAATTACAGCGTTAGAAGTTGCTAGGAAGGGTCGACCAAGTATCACCGGGATTTGATTGCGTGGGTTTGCCACAGGTTGTGTATCTAAAACAATAAAGTCCACGGGAAATATGAATTCCCCGACTTTAATTAACACATCCTCTAGTTCACCCCGAGGTTTGGTGATAGATCGGTCTGCCATCTGGAGAGTATAATGGGCGGGTTTTAACTCTCCAATTCCTAACTGCTCGTATACTGAATAAGGAAGCAAGTTAACGCTAGCGCCTAGATCGAGTAAAGCACGATTGATATTTTTACCCCCAATAGAAATAGAGATTGTAGGACAGCCGGGGTCCTTATGTTTCTTTGGTATTTGCTGGGTAAAAGCCGTGCTAACATTACTCGTCATGAAAACCTTCTTAGGCACTTGAGTTTTTCTCTTCCTAGTGCACAAGTCTTTACGGATTCTTGCATAAGATGGGACTTGTTGAATAGAATCTAGGAGAGGAATATTCACGCTAACTTGCTTAAACATTTCCACAATCTTCTCCATTTGCGGGTTAGGTCTGTTGGCCCTTAATCTGTTTGGAAATGGAGCTTGATCAATAAGTTTTGGGTCCAACGTTTGTTGAGAAGACTGTGGTGACGGATTCGATCCCAAAATTGGAGTGGGAATCGACTTAGATAGATTTGGCAAAATGTTAGAGCCTTGGTGAAAACGGAGAATAGGCTCGGATGAAGGTGGGGGACTAAACGAATTAGGGGAAGAAGAAGAAGAAGCTGGGGTATCAATAGTGTCACTCACATCAAATTGCTCACCAACTCGGTTATTCAGCACTCTCCCCGATCTCAACGTAGTAATAGCATTCACATTATGACTTTGTGAATGGCCAGGATTCGGTAGGGGTTGAGATGAGAGTTTCCCTTTTTCTCTCGCACTCATTGCGGCATTTAACTGTGCGATTTGGTTTTCTAATGATTTAATACTCTCACCATGGGAGGCGGAGTTTTTCGTTATGGTATCAATAGAAGACTTCATTTCAGCCGACAATTGCATGGATTGTTTCATGAACATATCCAAAGTTTGTGCAAGTGAAGAGTTGTCAGTACCGGCCACTTGTGATGTAGAAGTGTTGGCCGGATTTTGGAAATTTTGTGACTGAAAGGGGGGCTGATTCTATGGTTGTGGTTGCTGTGGAGGAGGTCTTTGATAATTGCTTTATTGGTTTTGATTCCAAGCAAAGTTAGGATGATTCCTCCATCCTTGATTGTATGTGGAAGAATAAGGGTCGTTTCTAGGTCGCTGCCGAAAAGCAGCATTAGTTTGAAACGATGCATTCATAGGACATTCTTCCGTTAAGTGTGAAGGATCCGAACAGCAACCACAGACGGTCTTAGGAAGCGTGACCTGATCTAGGGAGAATGATGAGAATTTTTTCTCAATAGGGTCGAATTTCTTCTGTATCGCTGCCATTTCGGCTTTTACTGCGATCGAAACATCGAGCTGGTTAATACCTCCCTTAGTTGAAGGTGGTCTTACGCTTTCTCACTGCAAAGTGTTTTCTGCGAGATCTTCCAGATATTTCCATGCTTCACCGTCATCTTTAGACATGAAATTGCATTGACACATTGTTTCAAGTATCTGCTTTGTCGCTAGATTAATGCCCTCATATATAATCCGACATAAATCCCATCTTTGTATTCCGTGATGGGGGCATTGGACAAGCAGATCTTTGAAACGTTCAAAGCACTTCCAAAATGGTTCATTGGGAAGCTGGGTGAACTGGTTGATCTCGCTCCTAATATGGGCAGTCTTATGGTTTGGGTAAAACTTCTTAAGAAATGCTATGACGAATTCATCCCAATTAGTGATAGAGTGTGCGGTAGTATTATAAAACCATTTTTCTGCCAAGTCGCACAGTGTAAATGGGAGAAGACGTAAGCACATAGCATCGACAGTCAATTGTGAAGTACCCATCATTGCGCATACGTTTTCGAATTTGGTGATGAAAACGTACGCGTCTTCCGACTCAAGCCCGTGAAATTTAGGCAGCAGATTGATGTAGTGGGGTTTAATTTCGAAATTATTCCCGTTAGTTGGTGGAAGAGATAGACAAGTAAGAAGGGGACCACGGATAGGGTAGCATCTCTCTTGGAGAGAGATGTGAAGTGGATTCTGCGCACCTACGGGCGGTGTCAGCGTAGTGTTATAATCTGATGGAGTGCCGTCTATCTCGGTCGTGGTGTGTGGTGGGGGAAAATAAGATGAAGAAGTACTGACTTCGGCGTCAATAGCAGGAACGCGGACAAGACGGGTACTAGAATCCCGTGTCCAGCCGAGCATGCACTAAGCGGGTTTAGTGCAAGTGGCAGCATGTGTGTGATTTAAAATTGGTTTGTCTTGAAAAAGTGGGACTCAAGACAAATCACTCTAAAATGCACAAGTAACCCTAGAACTAAGGTCACCTAGGTCCAGTCTCTAGACCGCTCCTAGACTTCTAAAGGACAAGCCGCAGGATCAATCTTCTGCCGCCTCCGTACTTCCCTTGTAGCCAGATAAGTGCCAGGTAAGTGGGAAGGAACCACAGTAGTGGGCTTAATTAAAAACCACTAGCCTTTTGTCACACTTGCCTAGGCACTACAAAAGTAATGCGGATAAACGATAGATTACCCACGACCTTCCTCTGTCCTTATTGAGCGCGACAGTCCTTAGAGTCTGGTCTAGATATTTTTTAAATTAATGAAGGGTTGATCTAGATGCTCGGTTTGTGATTTGTGGGGCTTAGGAAGGGTGATGAAATCCCCACCTAATCTTGATTTGGTCTTTGCCCCTTAGAGTCTGTATTAAAATATGCAAAACAAAACCAATCACAAAACTTTTGCAACAAGATTTTTGAGCGGCGCTATTTTGCAAAGAATCCTGCAGAAAATAGATTTTATTGGATTTGAGGGGAGAGAGAAAGAGTTGAGACAGATACCAGTGGAGTTTGAATCCTTGATCCCCTTAACTTGCCGCGATTCCGCCGCAGATTCTTCTTTGTGCCGCGATTCCGCCGCGAGGTGGAGAGAACAGTCGATGAAAATTTTTCTGTAGCCCTCTGTGCTCCTCTGGATCTCGATGAATGTCTCTGTCTTCTGTTTTCCTCAATTTTGTGACTCCAGATCTCCTTGCAAAATTCACGCACAAATCGTTAAATATGCAATTTTCAGTTTTGTGTTAATAATGATATGAATCGTCTAAGAATTCAACACAAATAGTAAAAATAAAAATTACCCACGGATCCCCGGCAACGGCGCCATTTGATTGTTACGAAAGAGTGTATGTTTGTAGTTAAAGTAACCGCAATCAGAACGGTGTCGCGAGTAGCTAGACCGAGGTGAGTACGGGTCATCCTCTGGGAAACGTTGAATCTTTTACTCTTACTTTAGATGTGTTGAAAAAGAAAGGAGGAATAAAGAATTTTGTGAAAAGTTTCTAGGTCTACGTTAAGCAAGAATGCAAAAATATAGATCTAGATTATTTTAAAGATGTAGTTAATATAATAAGAGGGCTTGTTGGGTTCGTTATGATTTAGTAGTTATGAACGATTAATTAAAAGTTATCCTTTTTATCCTTTAATAGATTTAAAACTAGAACGACGGTGATGCGTGTAGATTAGGGTTTCTGGAGGGAAAAGGAATCCCACTCTTAACCCTTATATCGACACGGAACTCCGTTCATATCTAGCCCTTACCAAAACAATCATTAATCTAATCTCTAATCGCGGTCGGAACTTGCAAAGAATTGTTAGCACGCCCGATTAGGATGTTAATAATTCTTTTGATAAAGTTCATAAACTTTATAGGACTTAAAAAGGGTTTAGGGATTTTTATCGTCCATTAGCCTACCATAATCCTACGAACCCTAACAAGCGGAGAATTACTCGCGCATGTTGGGAAAAGAAGATGGAAAGATAGAGAGGGAAAACATAATGTAAAATGCAAAAGAATTAAATAAAATAACTACCTTTATTAATCAACTCAAACAATTTACACTTTATTCCGTAGAAAATGATAACAAAAACTTGAATTGCTTCTCGATCTTTCCTAAGGAGGTAGACGAACAGTTGATGATCAGCCTGGATGCGTGAGCGTCTGGGGCTTCGTGATCGCTTCGGCTTGATAAATTTTCCAAGAGGCTCTCGGTGCCTTTTTATAGTGCCAAAGCCAGAATCCAAGCTTCTAAATTAGGAAGTAAGTAGAAAAAGATCCTCCCCAAAAATCCTCAGCTTTCAACTCCCTGGTACTGCGGCGGATCCGCGGCATAAAGGGGCTAATGCCGCGGATCCGCGGCCTTCTCATCAGGACCCTTCATCATTTTTCTGGAGCTGTCTCGACGTGACATTTGGCGATCCTTGGAACCTTCAGAATTTGAAAATCTTCTCGTGGTTGCTACCAGACTTGGTCTCCAAGTTTTGATTCTTTATTAGGCAAGTCTTCTTCAACAACTTGATTTGCTTGATTCTAGTCTTGAAAAATTCTGCACAACTTGGAAAATTTCTGCACAACTCCAATAATATTTAGTATACTTTGTTCTACTAGGATTTGGTCAATGAAATTATTTGCATACATTTTCCTATCCAATGCTAATTAAAATATATTAACACATGGAAAATAGTGTTTTTACACATAAAACCTCATATGTATGATATATTATAATAGAGTCCTTTTTTAATATGAAAATGGTATGAAAAATGTAATACAAATGTGCAGTTTTATCAACTGAACACGGCGCAAGCTCCAGCTTCGTCGAACGAAGCAACCGACGCTCCGAGGTCGCTAGCAACGGAGAGTGGGGGTGTAGTAGAGTGTCACCATAATTTTCTCTCAACTCAAAACTCAATAGACCAATGGAAGAAGAAGATGAAAGAGGTGAAAAACAAAGTGGCATGAGCAAAAGTTTGCTAAGTCTTTTTTGTGTGAATGAGAGAGTGGGCTTAATGAAGCAAAATGTAATCATCCAATTACAAATGAAATGAACCCCCTCCCTATTATGGCCGGCCCCCCTCTCTCCTCCACACAAAATAAAAACATTTTCTTTTTCAAAATAAACAAAGCAAACCATACCTTGACTTAAGTCACCTTTTCCACCTCATTTATTAAACAAATGATTTTCCAAAAAGGAAAATCATATAAATGAGGTGGCATCTTCTTCTAGAAGCTATTCCGTACAAAATACGGAATACTTCCCGGTACATGTACCGAAATACATATACGCGTATTCGTACCAAAATACGAATAGCCGAGAGAGAAAACGAATAGTGAACAATAATACTATAATACGTATATACAAATACATATATAAATTATTAAATCAAAACCCGATTTAATAATCCGGCTTAATCCTAAGCCGCTAGTATTATCAACGGTCCGATTAAAGTCTGCGCAGCAAGTGCACATATTTAATCGGATACCTGTATGTATCAACATACGCCATGTACACCATATCGCCTGAACCGAGAAAACCCTATGTGTGGAACTCTAAAGACTCGTCAATACGCTGGCAGTGGGTTTAACCACAAGCACGTCAGCGGCACTAGCTGTACGTAACGGCTGCCCAGGTATTGAGCGAAAGGGAGGCCGACGAGCAAACTCATCCTGAACCCCTACTGAGCCTGTCAGCGACAATATCCGTACAGTCCGGTCTGTTCGTCTAAGAGTATCGCACAACGAAAGTCAGACCCCTAACAACGCGATATTTAGTGTCGGCATGTAACCCATCACCTCTTGAGAAACTATCGATCCTGGATCGGTAATCCTCGTCTACCATGGCTATGGATTTGTGGTGATGGCCACCCGTACACAATACGACATCAACCCCCAATACCGGGAGAGACGAATCCCCGACGATCCGATCACTGCCTCCATGTGGCTCGGGACTGTACCTAACTAAAACCTGTTTGCATGACTCCTTTAAGACGTGGTAAGGTAGTAATCAAAGTACAGTGGGAACTCACACGAGACAAATGACGATCTCAGGTCGACAGACTAACCTGTACACATGTCACCTGAGAACTGCTATCTGACAATAGGTATAATACCAACCAGCAGGTTCCCGGCGAGACCGTCCAGTATACTCATAACCCAATGAGCACCTGTATACTATCTTAGGTGAACAAACTAACACCAGTGGCTTGTGAGACCTGGCCACCGCCCCTCGTCGGGGGTATTGATCAGTATACACTAGTCTACACTGGAGTATCGATGCCCGATCTCGATACTCCTACGACTAAGGACATTTAAGGATGTGCTTATAGACCCCAGCTCCCACATATATGATCGCCATCATACTGCTGGCAGTCAAGCAAGAATCCTAAGGGCTCTATCAACATGTACATGATGATAAAGACGAACCAGATAGTATACTATCATCTTGAGTAAGACTGTTTTATCGGTATAGGTCCTCACTCAATCATCACAATCATCAGTCCGCGACTATGATAATTGCCTTGAGGGCACTATATCCAACATATTTGATAGAAATAGAAGACCAGTGTATATTCTTTCGACCTTAGAGTCGCGTATTGTATTATTATGGTTTTCTTGATGATTTTTTGAGTTTCTTTTTGAGCTTTGATCCTCGCCTTCGGCGTTGTATATTATATTGCATTGTGTGGTTTTGTCCGTCGATTGACGAAGAGCTAGCTCCCGCTTGGGGATGCCTTTATTCATTATATATGCTTTATCAGGTTTTGTACCCGTTGGGGTCAGTTTTTACAAAGGAAACTCTGCCGAAATTTTCAGAAAAGACTTGAGATTTTAAAAATGCATACTTCGGCTTATGTTGTTTAAAATTCTTGCTTTAAAATTTGTTTTTCCTTCACTCTACTGCTTTACTTGGTTTGGATTTCTGGGTTTTGGCTTACTTAGATTACGTACGCCTCGAGACGTTTCGTGATTTAAGTGTCGGTCATATTCCGTACTTTTCGGGTCGTGACAAAGTTGGTATCAGAGCGTTAGGTTTTAGCTTCGGAGTGTAGGATGACCCTTGGTTGATGGAGTAGGTAGCTTGAGTAGAGTGACGTATCGTACGTATGTTCCGCGGCATATTTACGATACGCTACTCCGCTTAAGAAGCCTTAGGATGTACATTTCCTTGCACAGTATTATATTCCTTCCTAAGATCTAGCCTCATCGGTACCGGTTATGGTTTTGTTACCATGGTTGTACGGGCACAGAGAGCTACGGCTAGGGTTGTGGTCAGCACGAGCTCGTCACGAACGATGACTGACCAGGGCGTGATTCCAGGGACATACGATTGCATAGAGGCGTCATTTTATTGTGTTTTCGCGCCATTAGCGTTTGACGGATCGCTTCTACGAGATTACTCGGACGTGCAGATCAGCACCAGAGGATTGGGCCACTGATAGAGGCCAGCCAGAATGTGATGACCGTCGATGCACCGACTATTCATGATGATTGAGGCACTGTTCAGCGTGCAGACGAATGAGCCAGTTGTTGCTGCGAACGACGAGATATTGCCCCAGATGTTGGAGCTATTGCAGTACGAGTTGTACTTAGAGATATGATAGAAGGTTGCTAGTCACCCGAGGATGAATGACTAGGAAATGTGGTTCGTTCGCTTACCCCGATGCGAGGTCATCAGATAGATTGATTCCAGCTAAAGGCGACTTCACGCAGGTACGTTGAGAGTCGATGGAGGCGATCGAATGTCAGAAACCCATATTCCAAGTATAAAGTATTCGGAAAGACATGCAAGCGATTCTATGGACCCTCTAGAAGAATGAAACCTTAACTCGACATAATGACCGTATGAAAGCCTTTGAACCTTAGGGTTTGCGGCAGTTCCACGGTGCCATTAGTGAGGCTTGGGTTTGCCCTTCTACGGCTGGTCCACCGATGCTGTGGTATGTACTCGATACTATTAAACTGTACCCAAGATGTTGAGCTCTTGGGGGATTATGAGGTTTTGACGAATCGATCAAATGGTTCGACTTCATTCGGATGCTATGTGGTGAGATGCATTGCTTGGGAGACTCCATATATGAGTATAGCCGTTGGAGCATAGTCCATGCGACCATGAAAAGACGAGTCCGGAGTAGTCGACATTAGATAAAAGTGGAGTAAGACGTTCATACGAGATCTTGATAAGATGACGTTCCACTCCACCGACACCAGAGATGTGATACGCATGCAGAGGCGTTGTATATAGATATATCTTTTAGAAGGAGTCGCGATGAGTATGCAGCCGTTCCGGAACAAGAAATAGATTTAGTGAAGGGTGATAACTTCCGGACAGTTCGGCAGAGGCGAGATTTGGGAGAGACCTCGACAGGACCTTTCTGGAATAAATTATGAGAAGGCTTGGACCCAGGAGTGATCATATTGTGCACACCCAGCAGGCCAGAATTCGGCATCGTCGACGAGACATGTTATGAGTGACCGCGACAGTTGGCCAAAGATTCTTAGAGGATGTGCTTGAGCGGGACTATTCCGCCATACTCGATTTCGGTATTTTGGGCGATCTATTCGCATGATTGAGTTTCATGATATTTGTTTTCGCGCACCATGGTTGCACCTACTGAGTATTTATGATTTGTGCACAGCTATTGCACTTGATATCGTTTTCGTGCCTTGGTTGCACATGTTTATGATTTCATGGGTTTCTTACAATTGAGTTGATTTTGTGCATATGTACGCACACGATTTGGTTTTTGCACTCGGTATAGTTCACATATGCTTGCAGTACATTGATACGTATTTGTGCACCGCAGTTGCACTGGACTACGATTCGATATCATTTAAGATATGGATTTGGGTTGTGATACATGATATTTTTTTTGTACACCTTGTGCACCTGATTGGATTTTGCGCATGTTTGACGCGCTTGGATTGGATTTTGCATATGTTTGGCGCTTGATATTGGATTTTGTGATTTCGAGCATGTTGGGTGCACATGATTAGATTTTTATTCGTGCATGATGGATGCACCTGATTTGGATTTTTGCGCATATTGGGCGCGTGTTATGAGATGCGATTTTGGTGCACACCAGATGCACTAAATCGAGATTCTTCGTGCATATCAGATGCACCTGATTTTGCTGTCAGGCACACACGTTGCCTCTGACAGGCGTTTCATGCACACCCGTTGCACTTAGATGTTGTTTCTGTGCACATGTATGGCACATATATGGATTTTGATTTCCGTGCGCACCGGACGCACGTAGCATTCATATGCACATTTTTGGGATTGATTTCTTATGGAGCAGTACGTTTTTATGATATTTACTATTGTTTTCGTATTGAGCAGGACTAGTCAGAGGACAGTACCTGGATGTATTTTGCATGCATTAATAGTTATCGAAGAGATTTCCAAAAAGAGAGCTATAATCTCAGTATTTACCTAAGTGTCTGATATAACACGAAACGTTTAAAACAAGGAAACGCTTCTAAATTGTTTTGAAAATGGTGGGACGTAAATATTAAACAAAGGATAAGTATATATATAGTTATTTTCTTACTAGAGACGTCCGCCACTATGCAGTGTTATGCGCATCGCACAGCGACTTGACACGGTTTGGCATGCATTTCTTTTAGGTGTTTACATGGATAGTTTTGATGTTTATCATATTGGTTTCGTTTTGGATTTGACATTTGTGTCTTCACCATGACTCTGATGATTGCGGGATGCTTGACGGAGTTTTATTTTTGAGTTATCTGCTCATTGTTCATGCGCATGCATTGAGCTATGATGCGTTTTATGTATTGATGATTTCGGAGCCCCGACGAATTGGACTTTCTACTGAAATGTTTTAGTATTTGAGAGGTTTAAATTTAAATTCGGGGACCAAATTTATTTAAGGAGGGAAGATTGTAACATTTCAGAATAATATATAATATTATTCTTGGAATTTAATATTAAAATAATATTTTTCCCGAAAACAGTCGATTTGCGAAATTGGGGTTTTCGAAAAAGGATATAAATATATATCGATAATTGTGAAATAAATGGAAATTAAAATTATTTATTCATTTAATAATATATATAAAGGATTTGGCATTTTTAAAATTTATTATATGCAGTTTCGATGAAAACCCGATTAGTGCACTGCTAATCGCGATTAGGCCAAATCCGTGTTTTTACAGTTTTCCGTGGCTAGTGCACCATGTCATGTTGCATTTGGTTACATGTTGTCGCATTTGTTTTGTTTTATGGGTATTATGTGATTTGGTTTTAAAGAAGAAAAGAAAAGAAAAAGACAAAAGGGCAAAAGGGGAATAATTGAGTGAGAGGGGTGGGAATAAGAGAGGAGAGAGAGGGGCCGCCTCATTTTAACTCCCCCATCATTTTCTTCTTCTTCTTCTTTTTCTTCCTCTCTTCCCTCCACCTTCACCCCATGATATCATCTCAAATCTTTGATCCAAACCCTAATCTCCTTTCACAAAAATTGATCTCCTCTACACCCTCTACACATTGGACCAAGAAAAGTGGGATTTGGACAACATTGGCGAACTAGGGTTCTTCTTGAGTTGCCCAAATGAGGTAATTTCTCCAAGTTTGGACTTGTATTTCATTTACTTTAGTATCCTTGCATGTTTAGAAGCGATATTGTGATGTTTAATGATGTTAGAAAACTTCTAGTGAAGGGTTTGAGTGTTGTGTGGATTGGGTGGTGCCTAGTGGCTGTTAACAAGGCTTGAGTGGTGTTTTACTGACCTAGAACAGAGGATGAAACACAAAACACGGATTTAGAAACCCCGACATCGGATAAATGTGTGAATTGTAAGGGTATTTTGGAATCTGCTATCACTCGGGGACCTGAAAAATTATTTTGTAAGAACTGTGATACATGCAGGCGCCTAGGAAGCCACCATGAAAACCCTAGCCCCTAACCCTCTACCCAGGCCGCAAATAAATCCCTTATGGCCGCAATTTGCGGCCAGACCTGGTCCATATTGGTTCGTGCTTGTTCTGTAGGTCCATCTCCAGTAATCTAGACCCTTGGCATATGCAAAATTGGCTAATTTGACCTAGGGTAAAATCTGGGACCATTTTCAATAGTTGCTGTTTTGATTCGGGGTTTCGTTATCGTATTTTGAATTCTGGATTTTTAGTATTGTGTTTTACCACGATCACTTGACGTTTGAACGACGATATCGAGGGTTGTTGGTGGTTTTGAATGGCGTGGCCCATAGGTTCTAACCTATAGGCCTTTAGGTATCGTTTTGGTTTTCCGATGTGATTTTAATACACATTTACGATTGGATTATATGTGTAGGTACCCCATGAGGATTTCAAGACGGTGAAGAAGAGGATGGCGATATCGGCATCGGCACACAAGAAGCAAGGTGAGTAGATTTATATCTACGGAGAGAAGTCGGGTGGATGGCGTATAGCACCCCCGCAAAGTCGTAAGAAATGTTGTGATATGATATAGATATGCATTTATAGGTTATGGAGAGATTGAACACTTAGCAAGAAAAGGTTAGGAGATCATTGAGTTTAGTTTTAGCGAGAATTGAAGAAAGGACTCTAGTCGATTTCTTAGTCCCGAAACCCTAGGGTAAAGTTTTGCATACATGCACATACATATATTCACATACTTGACTTCCTTGTGCGTATTGGGGACATACATATGATGGGATATTCATATGCTTGGATGACGATAATGTTACATGATACTTGGGAATGAGTCGATCTGATCGGGCATGATGCCGTGAGATATTTAATGCGTGACCGGGATATGTCATGATGTTATAGTGGGTCATTGGACGACGATACTATGTTGATGATATATTTATGATAGTTGACGAGTTATACATCGAGATATGAGATGATATATGTTAAGATATTTATAATCGATCGCTTGGGCGATGTATACTCCTATATGAGGATAAGTATTGATGACACCGGATTGTATGAGACTTTAGATCAGTAGTCAGATCATGATATTATTGATGATATTAGTAGTGTACTAGACTTAGATCAGTACCCCTGCTCACGATAGGTGATGATGTGGATGCCAGATGAATAATGAGATGAATGTGATATTTGACCCGTACCCAGATTTGGGATGCCGTACGCCGGATTACCGTACGAGCTGTGTATTGATGATAGATCCGCACTTTTGACTTGAGGATGTCATATTATAGGTATTGTATCATATGGGATACTATAGAGGCGGGATCACCGACTATCACACACACACACACACACACACATATATCGACTCAGATTTAGGTGGTTTCCATACCCCTTTCGATTGGTTGTTAGTTAGACCTGTATTTTACCTAGTAGATGTTAGACTGGACCCGAGTCATACCTATTTCCAAAATCTAGCGAATCATGCGTATTTTAAAGACATGCCAAGGGATTCTACGGATATTTCAAAGGACATATCTTTTCTTAAAAACACCGTAGCCCTTATTTACAAAACACCACGATACTTCTTATTTCAAATGGCAAACCTGTGTGACTCATATTTATATAAATGCATATCAGTTATCATTGTGTTATTGTTCAGCTCTCGCATATTCTTGCTGTTCGCATCGCACCGCATGCTTATATTGTGTTTTCATATGCCATTATTGAGATCATGCTGTCAGGACACCAGCACCGTTACCGATGATGCGTATGTTCCACATACACTTACTTGCCGGCTCACACACATTATCATCGGTAATTGCCATGTCACATACACTTTAGAGAATATTACTCATTGATATAGCTTGTTACTGATAGCTCGACATGGTATTAGTGTACTCGTCTTTATATACTAGATTAGACGTTGCAGTATTACTTGCTACCGCATGCATATTATTATTCACTGTTTACTTGCTATTGAGGATTGGATTTCGGATTCTTATGAGATTTTTGGGATTTGGGAACCTCATGTGAAAGTTTTATAAACTGATGTGTTATGTTAAAGGAAAAAATGCGGTTTTCCTTGATATGATGAGTATTGTTCACCATGATGTTTTCTCAGTTCTGAGATATTTTCGAGACCCGATTCGAGGACTTGGATGAATCGTCTACGGGTACATGGTGGACCCGGTATGGTACCCCGAAGAAAGAAGTTCGAGGTGTAGACGATGAGCCCGGCAGGGGCAGACTACCTACCGATGATAGTATTTGGACCTGGCGGTTATTCGGAGGATACCGACCGGAGTCACGAGATGGATATAGGCCGATCCGTTCTGCCGGTGCCCGCGGGCCGATCCCGCAGATGATACGGAGCCTGAGATATATAAGGATTTACGTGCCGATGCTGGGCACAAGTTTCATGATGTTTTCGAGTGTCGATGCTGGACACTCAGGTTCCATGATTTTGAGGTGTCGCGAGGGACACACGTTGATTTATATCTTCATACTTTCATGCATATGCTTCTATTACTTTTACATGCATGATGTTGTTATGGCATTGATTACATAGTTGGATGATACCCACATACTTATAGACTTCATGATATAGTTGACACTGATTTCATGATGATTACATTGATCATACCTCATGTTTATGATATGTTGCTACCTTAGACACTGACACGAGCATGCAGTATTACACTTATACATAGATGGACCAGGATATGATTTTGAGGATATTACTTGATATGACCTAGGATAGAGTTATGAATGCGATTTCTACTCGTAGATGTTTTCTACTCACGAGTTGGCAACTCAACCCTGTTGTGCCATAGTTCCTTGCAGGTTTTGCCGTACAGGTTTCGTGCGGCTTTGCTGGCACACTGTTCCTTCCGGTGGTTGCTTTGGTAGGTGGGTTCTTTTGTATCAGGACCACCATTATATATTTATATTCAGTTGTATCTAGTAAAACTCCATCAACCGGACTTGTATATTTGATAGAAATAGAAGACCAGTGTATATTCTTTCGACCTTAGAGTCGCGTATTGTATTATTATGGTTTTCTTGATGATTTTTTGAGTTTCCTTTTGAGATTTGATCCTCGCATTTGGCGTTGTATATTATATTGCATTGTGTGGTTTTGTCCGTCGATTGACGAAGAGCTAGCTCCCGCTTGGGGATGCCTTTATTTATTATATATGCTTTATCAGGTTTTGTACCCGTTGGGGTCAGTTTTTACAAAGGAAACTTTGCCGAAATTTTCAGAAAAGACTTGAGATTTTAAAAATGCATACTTCGGCTTATGTTGTTTAAAATTCTTGCTTTAAAATTTGTTTTTCCTTCACTCTACTGCTTTACTTGGTTTGGATTTCTGGGTTTTGGCTTACTTAGATTACGTACGCCTCGAGACGTTTCGTGATTTAAGTGCCGGTCATATTCCGTACTTTTCGGGTCGTGACAGGAAGACTGTAACATTTTAGAAATATAAAATATTATTTTTGGAAATTTAATATTAAAATAATATATTTCGCGAAAACTATTCGATTTGCGAATAGGGGTTTTTCTGTAGGGTTACTAGGCACTTTTACAAGGGTCTACAAGGTATCAACCATGCCGAATTTAAAAATTTCAAGTGCCGAACATCCTAAAGCGAGGATCTTAGCTAGATTATTAGGGTTAACAAAGCATGTAAACAACTTTACATCTAAGAGAGATGGGATTACAACCGTTGTAGTCCGCTCCTTCTCTTCATAAGCTCCGAGTAGTAGTCCCTTCGCCGCGATCCATGATCTCCCGGACTCAAGAGAGGCTCCACAAGCGGAATGATCCATGCTTGCTTGAAGTCTTCCTTTTCTAAGATGATCTACCTTGAAGAATCTTTAACTCAAGCTCTCACTTCTCTAATCAAGTATTAGAGAAGTGAACACCCTAATCTAAGTGGATAGAATAGATGAGGATGATGAAGTAGGAATTTAACATTCTTTTGTTTTCAAGTTCTCACCATTTATCATCACAAACACAAAAGCTAGCAAGAATTTTTCAAGAGCAAGAAGAAGAAGAAGAAGCAAAAGCTTTTGTGATGAATAATGAAATTGTTACTATGGTTACAAAACAACCTTAAGTTAATAATATCAAGTATTAACTCATGTAGAGAATTAACTAGAGTTAAGGGTTTGGGTTGGGTTAAATAATATCTCCAAAATATCAACACAAAATATCTTTGCTTAAAACAAAACAAAGTTTCTAGAAGCTTCATGAAAAAGCTAACCCAAATGCTAACCCAATTCAAACCCTAACTAGTTTAATCTCCACAAATCATGTTGTATTTGTAATCATAACTTGTTACAATATTATATATCACACATATAATATATTTTTGTAACAAAAGAAAATAATACAATTAACATATATCGCATATATATCAATGTATTATCCGGTGAGAAAATGAATCAATAAAGCGAGCTTATATTAGTTAATGTAATGTAATATATCACATATATAATTATACATTAAATTATCGAATCAACACTTGATCCGACAACCCGGCTATATCGAATATAACCGACTAATATAATATGTACCGATCGAATCAACACTTGATCCGATGACCCGACTATATCACATATACCCGGCCGATATCATATATCGCGAGAATAGAATACGGTATCTCATATCGTATTATTTTCGGTCCCGCACATATCACATATATGCTCCTACTCCATTTTGTCTGAGCCAGGAAACTTCTGTGTAGGACTCTAAAGAATCGTCAGTACGCCGGCAGTAGGTGATGATCATATCAAACACCCACAAGCTACAAGCGGTTAGCTAAACATAACAGCCACCCAGGTATTGAGCGATCAGAAGATCAACAAGCAAGCCTGTACTTTCTCCTGTGAATCCCAGTAACACTACCGTACAGTCCGGTCTCTTCGTCTGATATGTCACATATCTAGTCTAGGGGTGGTAAACGTCAGACCCCAGTAACCAATAAGTCGTGTCAAAGTGAGGCTCATAACAGGTCGAGAAACTACTGATAACTCTTACTAGTAAATCTCCATATCTGTTGGAGATAGTGCCCTCAGAGTCAATTATTGGATCACAGGCACGTGATTACAATGATTGAGGGAGGACCTGTCCCAGTAGGACAGTCTTACTCAAGATGATAGTATGCTATCTGGTTTATCTTTTTCATCGTGTACTGCTTTAGGTGACCTTACGAGTCGCTATTACACATTGATAGAGCCCCTGGGATTCTTGCTTGACTACCAGCAGTATGAGGGCGATCATATACGTGAGAGCTGGAGTCTATAAGCACATCCTTAAATGGTCCCTAGTCATGGGAGTTTCGAGACAGGGCATCGATACTCCATTAGTAGACTAGTGTATACAGTCGAGACCCCGACGAGGGGTGGTGGCCGGTCTCACAAGCCACTGGTGTCAGTTGGTTCACCTAAGATGTATACAGGTGCTCATTGGGTTATGAGTACACCGGACAGGACTCGCCGGGAACCTGCTAGTTGGGTTTATACCAGACGTCAGATAGCAGTTCCCTGGTGACATGTGTACAGGTTAGTTCATCGACCTGAGATCGTCATTTGTCTCATGTTAGTTCCCACTGTGCTTTGATTACTACCCTACCATTGCTCAAAGGAGTCGTGCAAACAGGTTTTAGTTGGGTACAGTCCCGAGCCACATGGAGGCAGTGAGCGGATCTGCAGGGGTTCGTCTCTCCCGGTATTGGGGGTGAGGTCGCGCTGTGTCTAGGAGAGCCATTACACAAAGCCCTCGGTCGAGGCAGGAGATTTACCGGTAGGTATTCCAGTAGTATCTCAGGGTGTTCTGGGCTACACTCCGACACGACTTGTACCGCTTTTGGGGGTCTGACTTTTACCAACCCCCTAGGCCCTTCGTGCGATACTCAAAGACGAACGGACCGGACTGTACGGATATTGTCACTGACAGGCTCAGTAGGGTGTCAGGATGAGTGCGCTCATCGACGTCCCTTTTGGTCAATAGCTGGTAGCCCGTCACGTATGGCTAATACCTCTGACGTGCTAGTGGTTAAATCCACAGCCATAGTATTGACGAGTCTTTAGAGTCCACCACACACTCAGTTACTCAAGTTTCGGGCGAAACGCTGTAGAGGCCGTATGGAGATATGGCAAGATTCGATCAGATACGTGCGGTATTGCACGGATCGTGATCGGACGGTTTTTACTAGCCGGCTTTGGCTTAAGCCGGATCCTAGTATTAGACAGTGTAGATTTTGTCTCTTTGCATTTGTATTCAGTGGGAATATAAATGCGGGCATGTATATGCAGTAGCGGGGTTTTCCTGTAATTTATTACAGGATCAGTTTTCTGAAGTTGCCAGTTTGCATTCCGTTCCGGCCGGTTTTCCTTTGTTCCTTCACGGCCGGACTTTTCGATGGAGGGGGTTATTTGCAAGTTTGCAAATAACATTTGTGGAGGGGGGTTTCTTGCATTTGTGGCATTATAATAAGTTAAGCATCTTTGCTTTTTCATGATGGCTTGCTTTATTGAGATTAGAAAGGATGAGAAAGGATTTGATATTGAGATGACTTTGTTATCATGGTTTTTGGTGTGGTCACCCATTCTCTTTTCCTACACTCACCTTCCTTCTGGTTTTGTGATTTCCTCCACCATATTTCCAAAAAGGGGGGCCGGCCACATTTTAGATGAGAGGATGAGAGAGGTTTCATTTTGGATGAGGGACATTTGATTAATTCATTTGGCTTGCTCACAAAATCCTTCTCACCTCTCCAAAGTTCTTGATTCCTACATCCATCCAAAGGCAACTTCAAACCCTCAAAGAGACAATGGCTACTACACTATTCTACAGCAAATCTTGGACGCGTCGGCTAGCCAACTTCGTGCCCGAGTTGCCTCGGTCCAGAGGTGGGAGCCCGTAAAAGAATCCGGCTACGTGGTGCCCTTACTGGAGAGGAGATGAAGACCGGAGATTCCACGGGAGATCGGGACGACGACGAGAAGACCGGAGGACACGGATCACTCGGTATATCTCTCACCCCTTCTCTTGGTAGCTAGGATTAGGTTAATGGTTACGACCTGGGTATATTGTCCGCGGTAGCGCCAGTTAAAAAGTCAAGACAAATTTTGATTCCGCATTTTGGCCTCGAGAAGACGGCCGGGGCGCTGCCGTGGCGCAACATGGTATCAGAGCCACGCCATTAACCTAGTCTAGCTTGGTCTAGTGTGTTTAAAACTTCGATCGAACATTTATCCCAAAACCGCATTTTCATTCCATGTGTTTTCTGTCGAAATTTTTTTAGCTCTAAAAATTTTTCAGGTAGTCGCAGAATGATGTGCAGGGAAGTATAAGAATTCTGGTAAAATTTGGTCGCCTGAATCCATCATCTCACCGCGGAACCGATGCCAAAGCCATGCCTGGGCCGCGGTTCCGCCGCCACTTAGGCTCCTCACTGCACCAAATTTTTCCAGATTGTCTTACACTAGAAAATAGGGTTTTTGGAATATTATTTTTGGGCTCAGATTTTCTATAAGTGCTACAGTAATGCTTTGGGGCCCACTTGGTAAAATTTGATCGATCGGATATTTTAAACACATTAGTTCACAATATTTACATTATATCTGCGACCGTGAATGTCACTTGATCGGTAAATCCTGTCTAACTGCTATAACCCGGTTAGACAGATTTGCGAACGTGACATTCACGTTGATGTTCTGTGATTATGCTGTGTTGTTGCGGATCGGTCGTGGGGGATAGCCTGGATGCAATGTTAGTACAGTTTTGTTTTATATGTACATTTGATATTGCGGGGCGAGCGTCTGACATGTGGACTGCCGTCACTGCCCGTTTGTATTATTCTTTTGGGGCACGACCAGGTTGCGGTCGATGTACCCGTTGTATATATATTTTACTTTCTGTACTAGGATTACCCCACGGAGGGGTGCACGGATAGCCGGGTTCTAGTGGGCAACGGGCCCGCATCTCATGGAATTGAGACGGAGGGGGCTTCACTCTAGAATTGGCGGGCTATTCGCCGCACTTGTAGGGGGTATAGGATTGACCCAGGAGGGGTGCCCAAGTTATCGGATTCCATGAAGTGCTGGGTGGTCCATTCACGTTGCTGAAGGGGGCTGCCTCGCTTCAGGTTTTGGCGGGTAACTTGCCGCACCCATAGGGGTCTAGGATTTCATTGCATAGGCTATCCACATGACCAGGGGAACGTCGGGTTTCAGCAGCGGCTTTATGAAACCCGGGGATCCCAGATATCTGTATTGTTCTGTGATATTGTACATTTCTGTGATATTGCATTTTATCACGCCTTGAGCGAAAATTACATATTATATATATACTAGTAGATGTTGTATATGTTTTGCATCCGCGCTAGTCCAGTCCCCGCTCTGTCGTTAGTTAAGTAACCTAACGAGTGATGACGGGACCCAGTGGCGAATGCGGATGGCATATACGTACATCATTATTTTCGTTCTTTTATGGTGTGATCAATTGATGGGACTGCGTTGATTCGGATCAATGCAAGATAAACAAACCTATTCTGATGTTGTTGGAACATTTTTCAAAAAGCTGTTATTGCAAGGACGTTCACTTTTGTTTTGCATCGTGGTTTTCAGTTGGAATATCCTGCTCCTCAGTCGACGAGGCAAGGGCCGAGATCCCTTCACCGGGAGTGACCCCTTGGACAGAAGTTTGCGTCAGGGCAATAACTTCACTATAGCCGATTGCCTTTTGCTTTGCATCGTTGTATTCAGTTGGAATATCCTGCACCTCATTCTACGGGGAAAGAGCCGAGATCCTTTCACCGGGAGTGACCTCTTTAGCAAAGGGTTTTCGCCACTATATTTTTCTAAAAAGCTATGCAGTTCCTTCAACGATATCAAGTTCATTACGTTAAAGGTTTTTCGCTAAAAACCAGTCGTAGCCCTCCGTCATTTCTTACGGGTATTGTTTAGTATTCGTGCTGCGTTTGTTGACTCCGTCAAGGCGTAGTGTACGGTAGCTAAGTGGTGCTTGTTTGTTGCATAAATGGGATTGGTTAGAACAGTCGTGCGGCCTTGTTGACTCCGTCAAGGGCACGTACGGGTGGGTTTAATGCAATCCAGATAATGACGGGTTGAACTTAACTAGGATTCTTTGATTTGTTGACTCCGTCAAGGTCACTTGAGTCCTAGGGGTAAAAATCACATCGGGGGTTTCTAAAGAAACTGAAACTTGCCAGGCATGCGCATACCTTCAAGAGTGTGGTGATGTGAGTGGATTCCGTCACGTTATCATGCGATGATAGTTGGATCCCGATTCCCACTGATGAGTTGGTTTACTCCTCGGGTGATCCCAACTAATTCTTCTTTCAGGTTTGGGGAAGAATATGAGGTTACAGTGGGAGGTTTCCAGATTAGATAAAGTGATAACCATTCTGATCTAGGTTAGAGTGCACGCTGAGTGTTTCTTTTCTCTCTCTTTTTGGCAGCGACCATTGACCCGACCCTAGACTATGACTCAGTGACCAAGTTGACCGAACCTTCTTAACACTGGCTTTTGGATTGTCAGAGTTGCAAACCTCATCACCACTCCTACTTTTACCCTTTTCTCCAAGACACCCCGTATTACTACGAACGTCCACTTCCATTGGACAAAACCATCGTATGGTTATATACGAACTCGAAGGATTTTATTCGAGGATGGTTTCCGGTTCTGGAGAAAACGAATAGAAATATTCAGTTGTCTTTTCCTTTCACCTTCTCTCATTGCGAGTACTCCTTGGCTTATGAGATAGTACACCTATTACGCAAATTGGATAGTCTTCTTCCAAATCATAGGCAGGTGCCGACCGGTAGGGAATGAAGAAAACCAATTAGCCTAAATGGTGTACAGAAGGTATTAAGTTAAGACAAAGCAAGGGATTAGTAAGAGGGCAAAGTAAATTGCGACTGATATTCACAACTAAACCAAATATTTCTTCGCCAATCCTAAATCACCTTTGTATTTCTCCAGGACACTCCGTATCACTACGAAGATCCCAAGTTTATTGGATAATCCATCGTATGGTTATATACGAACTCGAAAGGAACTTGTTCCAGTTCGGGGATGGATCCTGGTTCAGGAGAAATAAGAATAAGGTTCATTCGGCTGTCTTTTATCTTCATCTTCTCTCGCATTGCGAGTGCTCCTAGGATTAGGACAGTACACCTATTATGCTTATTGGATAGTCTTCTTCCAAACCATAGGCTGGTGCCGAACGGTAGGGAAGGAAGAAAACCATTTGGCCTAAAGGGGTGTGCAGAAGGTAATGACTAAAGACATATAAAGGGATTTGGAGAGGTGGCAAAGAGATATACGGTTACAGTTGTGAATCTGGATAATGGAAGAGGCATTACTAGGAATACCCGGATACCCCATCGAAACAATTTAATGTTTCAGTTTCACTGTGTACTGTTAAAAGAAAACTGATTTCCTAATTAGACACTTGCTCCACGGTATGTATTTACCAGGTTTGATTCTCACATCTGTATGGTTTTACAGATGATGAGTGGGAGTAAGTTATTGGGAATTAGGTGATCATCCTCACTATATCGGGATTCATTGTAATTGGTGATATTTGAGGAAGTCACCTGGGTTGTTTGCCGGACGGCAAATATTTGGTTTTGAATATCCGTTGTTATGTACCAATTTCAAATTGATATATATGTACGTCTATTTTTATAGAGTGAGATATACCTTTTTGAAATTATGTCTATGACATTTACCTATATCAGTGGATGGTTAGGTAAGAAGTATTGAACAGTGGTGTAATTCTTCTTAACCATAGTACAGTTTTCAACTTATGACACACAGTGAATGAGTTATTAGACTCACGGGACTTATACAGAGTATTGTATATTGTCCAGTGTCCATTAGGACAGAGGGGTTGGTCCTCGTACTATATTCGATTTACTTATGACTTCTCTGTAAGTCCACGTTGCGACCCCCGGTTCTTACGGGGAGGCGGAAACGGTATAAAAATCAAATTTTTAGCGTATGGGGCAACAAGGACTAACAAAGTCGGGATCTTTTCCTAAACTAAAACTAGCAAACATGCTAAAGAGAGTTAGCTACTCGGAAAGATGGTTATACCTAAACTTGAACTCCTTCTTCTTCAAACTTTATAGAGGTTGATGGTTCTTTCCTCGTCGCCTTCTTCCGTCAAAGATGGATCCACCTGAGGGTTCAACCTTCGGGCTCTTTCTCGAACTTTGAGAGAACTAGAGTCTTCGGCTTGCTAAACCTTTGATCTTAGAGTGAGTAGAGAGTGTCTAGGGGTTGTTTTCTTTTCAAGGAGAGGGATTCTCAACACATGAGAAGGATTCTCCTTGAGCTTGAGGAAGAAGAAGATGAAGTGAGGAGAGAGAATGATTATGATAGAATGAGCTATTTTTTTCCTTTTTGCAACCATATCAAAAGAAAAAGAATTATCTAATTAGTAATAATAATTCAAATGAGAATAGTTGATGGTTGTTTTGGAATGACCACTATCATACTTCATTAAATGAATGTTGGCAAGAATCAAGGAGCATCCTTGCAAAATAATGATGATGGTCAAACATTCAACCATGGTCAACAAGTCAACCATGGTCAACAAGTCAACAAAACCATCCATAACATAATTTCATTTAATTACTATTATTAATAGATATCTCACTAATTCATTAGGGTTTGGAAAAAAGACGACTGTCAATTGTGCATGTGCACCCGTTCCGAAACCCTAATGAAAAACCTCTTCTTCCGCCTCAAACAACTGTGCATACACACCTGCATTCTTGTTCCGAGGAACATGAATACTGAGAGATAAAAGTAACCCCAAAACATATACCAGTATCCGGCTCAAACCAGAGCCCGCTGGCAATATCCGTCCGGACTCCAAACGTGCACAAGTGCGCGGATGAGAACGAACCCTGTCGCAAAACCATGCGACCTCTACTCTGTTTTGCCCAGAGGTGAATACCCTCTGTGTGGGACTCTAAAGACTCGACACTACGCTGGCAGTGGGTTTAACCACAGACCGCAAGCGGCACTAGCTGTGCGTAACGGTCCCCAGGTAGATGCCGACAAGAAGGCTGACGAGGTGAACCCCATCTGAACTCCTACTGAGTCTGAATGTGACATTCTCCGTACAGTCCAGTCTGTTCGTCTGATACATCGCATGTCGGGCCTAGGGGGCGGTAAACGTCAGTCCCCCAATAGCGGTACAAGTCGTGTCGGAGTGAAGCCCAAAACACCCTGAGATAACACTGGAAGCCTACCAGTATATCTCGCTTGCCCTGGCCAGGGACTACTCGTGTAATGGCTCTCCTAGACACAGCGCGATGTCAACCCCCAATACCGGGAGAGACGAATCCTGTCTAACCGGCACTGCCTCCAAGTGCTTCGGGACTGCACCCAACTACCACCTGTTTGCACGACTCCTTTGAGCCGTGGTAGGGTAGTAGTCAAAGTACAGTGGGAACACACTCGAGGCGAAGTGCCAGTGTCAAGTCAGCGGACTAAGCTGTACTCATGTCACCTGGGAACTGATAACCGACGATAGGTATAATACCAACCTGTCAGTTCCCGACGAGTCCTGTCCAGTGTACTCGTAACCTAACGAGCACCCGTATACTATCTCCAGTACGACGTACTGATGGCTGTGGGACAGACCATCTCCCACACTGGGATGAGAAGCGCATACGCTAGTCTACTCCGGAGTATCGATGCCCTATCTCGATAATCCTGCGACTAGGGACCTGTATAAGGATGTGCTTATAGATTACCCAGCCCCCACTAGTGTGACTGCCATCACAACGCTGGTAATCAAGCAAAGATCCTAAGGGCTCCACTAATGCGTATAGGTGATATCGCAAAATAAACACATGTACACATTGAAGTAGAAACAAACCAAGTAGCATACTACTATATTGAGCAAGATTGTTTATACAAGGTGAATATCCCAAGCTTCCATTAAGTAATATACAAACTAGTATGATACAGTAATGGCCTCTAGGGCATATACACTAACAATCTCCCACTTGCACTAAGGCCATGTACTGGCGTATCGAAGACCTATCATCTCGATCAGCCGCTCGAACTGAGTCTGGGGTAGGGCCTTGGTGAATGGATCTGCTGTGTTTTCTTCTGAAGCAACCCTCCGAACCTCGATCTCCTTGCGATCCACGATCTCCCTGATCAGGTGATACCGCCTCAAGATGTGCCTGGATCTCTGATGGGACCTGGGTTCCTTCGCTAAAGCTATAGCCCCGTTGTTGTCGCAATACAGAGGTATTGGGTCAACAATGGACGGAACCACCTGAAGTTCTTTCAAGAACTTCCTCATCCAGACAGCTTCTTTTGCGGCATCAGATGCAGCGATGTATTCCGCTTCCATAGTCGAGTCTGCAACGGTTTCCTGTTTGGAACTCTTCCAACACACCGCTCCTCCATTGGGGGTAAAGACAAAACCCGACATGGACTTGGAATCATCCTTGTCACTCTGGAAGCTGGAGTCAGCAAAGACCTCGATCTGGAGGTCTTTTCCGCCATACACCAAGAACATCTCCTTAGTCCTCCTCAGGTACTTGAGAATGTTCTTTACTGCTATCCAGTGTTTCTCCCCAGGGTTTGACTGATACCGGCTTACTACACTCAGTGCATAAGCTACATCCGGTCTGGTACACAACATCGCATACATTATAGAGCCTACCGCAGAAGCGTAGGGTATAATAGACATGCGATCCCTCTCCAAATCAGTCTTGGGAGACATCTCTTTAGAGAGGGTGATCCCGTGACAATCCGGTAGGTTACCGCGCTTGGAATCTTCCATACTGAATCTTTTCAGTACGGTGTCGATGTACCTGGACTGTGAAAGTCCTAGTATCCTCTTGGATCTATCACGATGGATCCGGATCCCCAGGATGTATGAGGCATCACCCAGGTCTTTCATAGAGAACCTGTGTGACAAGAACCCCTTGACAGATTGTAGCATAGGAATGTCATTTCCTATTAAGAGAATGTCATCCACGTATAAAACGAGGAATACTACAGTTCTCGCTACAAATCTACAATAGATGCATGGTTCATCTGGATTTTTGATAAAGCCAAATTCCTTGACCGTTTCATCAAAACAAATGTTCCAACTCTGCGATGCCTGCTTTAGTCCATAGATGGACTTAAGCAACTTGCACACCTTTCCGCTGCTCCCACTCTGAATGAAACCCTCTGGCTGATCCATATAGATACACTCCTCTAAATTTCCATTTAGAAAAGCGGTTTTTACGTCCATCTGCCAAATCTCATAATCGTGGAAGGCAGCAATGGCAAGAAGGATCCGAATGGATTTCAGCATAGCCACTGGAGAAAAGGTTTCGTCATAGTCCAAACCAGGTCTTTGACGGAAACCCTTTGCTACAAGTCTAGCTTTATAGGTCTCAACCTGTCCATCTACACCAATCTTCCTTTTGAAGATCCACTTGCATCCTACGGGTTTTACCCCGTCTGGAGCAATGTCCAACGTCCATACTTTGTTGGTGTACATGGACTCCATTTCGGTCCGCATTGCATCCAGCCATTTTACCGAGTCAACGCTCTGAACGGCCTGCTGGAAGCTAGTAGGCTCATCATAGTCTATGATGCAATCCTCTCTATCCCCGTCTATGAGAAAACCGTAGTATCTCTCGGGCGGATGAGACTTCCTACTACTTCTGCGGAGCGGCATAGGAATGTCCTGTTCTTTTGAACCCTCTGGTTCCACTAAGCTTTCAGTAATAGCTCGTGGTTCTGGAATTTCTTCCAGTTCTACTGTGCTCCCACTTATCTGGTTTTCCAAAAACTCAATTTCCAAGAAGTAGGCATGACGAGAAACAAGAACTTTTTGTTCCTCTTCACAGTAGAAGAAATATCCCTTGGAGTTCTTTGGATATCCCACGAACTTACACTGTACTGAGCGTGCCTCGAGCTTGTCCGCATGCTGCTTTTTAACAAAAGCTGGACATCCCCAAGTCTTAATATGACTGAGATGGGGCCTCTTCCCACACCACATCTCATATGGTGTAGTAGGAACAGTCTTAGTAGGAACTCGGTTCAAAAGGTACGCAGCTGATTCTAGCGCATACCCCCAGAATGATCGCGGTAACTTAGCGTTACTCATCATGGACCGTACCATATCCAATAGGGTTCGGTTCCGTCTCTCCGATACACCGTTGTGTTGCGGAGTGTATGGAGGAGTAAGCTGAGAGAGAATCCCGTTCTCTTTTAAATAATTCAGGAACTCGGCACTTAAGTATTCTCCACCTCGATCCGATCTTAGAATCTTGATACTTTTGCCGGTTTGTTTTTCTACTTCATTCTTATATTCCTGGAATTTTTCAAAAGCTTCGGACTTATGTTTCATTAAGAAGACATAACCGTATCTTGAAAAATCATCCGTAAAAGTAATGAAGTAAGAATAACCGCTTCGCGCATGTGTAGACATTGGACCGCACACATCGCTGTGTACGAGTCCTAAGAGCTCGCTCGCTCTTACTCCGTGTCCAGTGAACGGAGTCTTTGTCATCTTTCCTTTGAGATAGGATTGACAAGTGGCATACGATTGATATTCGAACGGATCCAAATATCCTTCTGTATGTAACTTAGTCAACCTTCTCTCATTGATGTGACCCAGTCTACAATGCCATAAGAAAGTCTGATTGATATCTGGAGACTTTCTTTTGTGTGTATTCTGGACATTGAAAATCTATGGTTGGTTTAATACGTATATACCATTGCTCAGTGTACCTGACCCAATCAGAACTTGATTAAGGTGAATGTTTACAACATTACTTACAAACGCAAATTCATAACCTTCTTTAGAAACCAAAGATACAGAAATGATATTACAAGTTGCGTTGGGTACAAAAAAGCAATTACGCAAAACCAAAACATGCCCATCTGACATTCCCAGGTGATAGTCCCCCACGGCTTTAGCATCCATGCTAGCTCCGTTCGCAACTCTGAGGGTCATGTCACCTGCCTTCAAAACCCTACGGTTTCGCAACGCCTGCAAAGAATTACAGATATGAGATCCTGATTCGGTATCCAATACCCAGGAAGTAGAGTTTATAGAAAGACAGTTTTCAATAACATACATACCTGAAGCTGAAGCCGCAACCTGCTTCAGTTCCTGTGTCCTGGCCTTCCAAGCCCTGCAATCCTTTTTCCAGTGTCCACTCTTATGACAATAGAAGCATTCTTCCTTTCCAACAAGCTTCCCCGCAATCTTTGTTGCCTTTTCCTTTCCCTTCGTACCCACTTTACTAACACCGCTTCTTGGTTTGGCGGGGGCTTTCTTCCTCTTTCCCTTGGCTTTCGCCTTGGACCTAGAGGAAGAAGATCCTCCTACAAACAAAGCGGGTGTTTCCCTACCCTTCTGTAGGGTGCCCTCTGCGCTCCTCAGCATGTTGAGGAGTTCTGAAAGTTCAACTTCCTTTTCTTGTAAGTTGAAGTTCAGTATAAACTGGGTGTAAGTGGATGGAAGGGACTGGAGAATTAAATCCATATAGAGTTCACTGTCCAACGTGGTCCCAAGTTCCGCGAGCTCCTCAGTGTAGCCAATCATCTTAAGCACGTGGTCCGCTACCGATGATCCGACGGCCAACTTTGTCGAAAATAACTTCGTCGACACTTCGTATCTTGCGATACGAGACTGCTCTCCATACAGTTCTTTTGTATGGAGAAATATGGACTCGAGGTCCATATTCTCATGCCTCCTCTGATGTTCGTTGTCCATAGAGGCAAGCACGAGGCACCTGGCCTTCGCGCAATCAATCTCCCAAGTCTTACGGATTTCCTTATCCGCGACGCTGGAGGTGGGACCTGGGACGGGGGAGCTTTGGTGGTAAGAAGATACCCCAGCTTGTCGTAAGTGATTGCCAATTTTACATTCCTGAGCCAATCTTTGTAGTTTGGCCCTGTCAGTATGTTTTTATCTAGAAGTAACTTAAGTCCAGTCATTTCGAATTTGGTCGCTGCAGGGGGGAGAGAAGAAACACTTCAGCACGATGCTCTTGCAAGTTTAGAATGGTTTTTAATTTTTCTAAACAGGATGGCTCCCACTGTCTCTCGAATCCCTCCTCAAACCACAAAGGAAGAATTAGCCGGGATCAATCCCACCGCACAATACTTGCTTAACCGTTCAGCCAGGCCAGTGTCGGTACTTCGAGGGAGGTTTTCCAACGCTTTCGCGAAGTTCCTTAATTTAAGAACCTCTTTTCCCTGGGGGCGTAGCCCCGCTAACACCTTTCTAGGCACCTACTAGGTTTATAGCATTGATCGTTTAGTGAGAAATTTCCCGAGGAGTAGCATATACTCACAGTAGGATCGGGATCCAAATATCATCGCGTGACGAAACTGAAGGAATCCTACCAGAATCATCACACTCCAAATGGTATGCAAATCTAGCAAGTTTCAGTACTTATGAAACTCCCGATGTGGATTTTTGCCCCATGCTCTTATGATCTTGACTTTGGCCAACAAATCATAAGTCACATGTCAAGTTCTTCCCGTCGTTCTCCAGGTTAATTTGAATCCACCCGTGCATACCCTTGACTTTGGCCAACAAGGCAGTACGACTGTTCCAAATCAACGCATCTATCTATGCTGCACATGAATATCCAATAGCTACCAATCACTATGCCTTGACTTTGGCCAACAAACACAGCTTGAATACTATTGACTATTTATGTGAAACGACGGAGGGCTACGAATGGTTTTGGTAAAACCGTGAACGTAGTGAACTTGATATAATCGATGGAACGAGATAGCTTTTAGAAGGAGTGGCTCAAGCTCCGCATTTAAAAGTTAGTTTTGAAAAGAACCGAGTGGTTTTTCGAAAGTGTTCCAACGACTTCAACTTGGTTTATTATCTTGCATTAGTTCTTTTAATGCGTGATATTCTTGCATTAGTTCTTTTAATGCGTCCCATCATTTAATCCTACCATTGCAGAAAACAACCAAAATATGATGTACGCTTATGCCATTCGCATTCGCCACGGGGTCCCGTCATCACCCGTTAGGTTACTTAACTAACGACAGAGCGGGGGCTGGGCTAGCGCGGCTGTAAAACATAAGCAACGCCTAAATATAAAGCAATGATAGACATTACAGATCACAGATGAATACATTGGATATACTAGCAATCCGCAATCCGTTCGAGCCTGCAACAAAAAGCGGATTACACGGTCGCGGTGAATAGCAAATACCCTACCCAAGACCCCTACGGGTGCGGCAAACTACCCGCCAAGTACCCGGTAGTTTGTGCACCCCTCCATGGGTCTATCCTAGGAGCAAAAACAGTAAAAAGAATTATACAATGACGACTACAACCCCGACCCGGTTGTGCGGCCATACAAATAATATTATTACATCAATTTACATTTACAAATGAATGAAAGAAAAACAAAAGCTCATCTCACATCCACCCCGGCTACTCACCCGCGACAGTCCAACACATTCATATACACATTCCAATATCAAACACAGATCACAGAGATGTATAACCCCGACTAATCGACTTATAGCGATTAGCCGACGTTCAATACATGCAAACATCACAGATATAACCAACATAGCCAAAGTGTAGCGAAGTTCGAAAAAAATACGGATTTATAGGACCCCAAAAGTAAATTTCTTCTCTGGAAAATCTGGGCACATATAATATATTTGAAAAATCCCAAAACCCTACCAGAAGAACACTGCACAAAACACGATCGCATGAAGAGCCCAAACGGCGGCGGATCCGCGGCCAAGAGAATAGCTGAGGCCGCGGATTCGCGGCGGTTTGAAGGAATTAGGGGATCGTTTTTCTTGGGTGTTCTTACAAAACCCTGAGCCGATTTTAGGAGTACAAAGTTTTACTTTTAGAGCACAAAAAATTTCAACAGAAACTTAGGGTTTTGGATTTTCCGGTTTTGCGATTTTTCGGTTTCGAACTTCCATACACTTCGCTACCAAGCTAGTTTAAGTTTAGTTAGTCTCTGATACCACTGTAAGTCCACGTTGCGACCCCCGGTTCTTACGGGGAGGCGGAAACGGTATAAAAATCAAATTTTTAGCGCATGGGGCAACATGGACTAACAAAGTCGGGATCTTTTCCTAAACTAAAACTAGCAAACATGCTAAAGAGAGTTAGCTACTCGGAAAGATGGTTATACCTAAACTTGAACTCTTTCTTCTTCAAACTTTGTAGAGGTTGATGGTTCTTTCCTCGTCGCCTTCTTCCGTCAAAGATGGATCCACCTAAGGGTTCAACCTTCGGGCTCTTTCTCGAACTTTGAGAGAACTAGAGTCTTCGGCTTGCTAAACCTTTGATCCTAGAGTGAGTAGAGAGTGTCTAGGGGTTGTTTTCTTTTCAAGGAGAGGGATTCTCAACACATGAGAAGGATTCTCCTTGAGCTTGAGGAAGAAGAAGATGAAGTGAGGAGAGAGAATGATTATGATAGAATGAGCTATCTTTTTCCTTTTTGCAACCATATCAAAAGAAAAAGAATTATCTAATTAGTAATAATAATTCAAATGAGAATAGTTGATGGTTGTTTTGGAATGACCACTATCATACTTCATTAAATGAATGTTGGCAAGAATCAAGGAGCATCCTTGCAAAATAATGATGATGGTCAAACATTCAACCATGGTCAACAGGTCAAACATTCAACCATGGTCAACAAGTCAACAAAACCAACCATAACATAATTTCATTTAATTTCTATTATTAATAGATATCTCACTAATTCATTAGGGTTTGGAAAAAAGACGACTGTCAACTGTGCATGCGCACCCGTTCCGAAACCCTAATGAAAAACCTCTTCTTCCGCCTCAAACAACTGTGCATACACACCTGCATTCTTGTTCCGAGGAACATGAATACTGAGAGATAAAAGTAACCCCAAAACATATACCAGTATCCGGCTCAAACCAGAGCCCGCTGGCAATATCCGTCCGGACTCCAAACGTGCACAAGTGCGCGGATGAGAACGAACCCTGTCGCAAAACCATGCGACCTCTACTCTGTTTTGCCCAGAGGTGAATACCCTCTGTGTGGGACTCTAAAGACTCAACATTACGCTGGCAGTGGGTTTAACCACAGACCGCAAGCGGCACTAGCTGTGCGTAGCGGTCCCCAGGTAGATGCCGACAAGAAGGCTGACGAGGTGAACCCCATCTGAACTCCTACTGAGTCTGAATGTGACATTCTCCGTACAGTCCGGTCTGTTCGTCTGATACATCGCATGTCGGGCCTAGGGGGCGGTAAACGTCAGTCCCCCAATAGCGGTACAAGTCGTGTCGGAGTGAAGCCCAAAACACCCTGAGATAACACTGGAAGCCTACCAGTATATCTCGCTTGCCCTGGCCAGGGACTACTCGTGTAATGGCTCTCCTAGACACAGCGCGATGTCAACCCCCAATACCGGGAGAGACGAATCCTGTCTAACCGGCACTGCCTCCAAGTGCTTCGGGACTGCACCCAACTACCACCTGTTTGCACGACTCCTTTGAGCCGTGGTAGGGTAGTAGTCAAAGTACAGTGGGAACACACTCGAGGCGAAGTGCCAGTGTCAAGTCAGCGAACTAAGCTGTACTCATGTCACCTGGGAACTGATAACTGACGATAGGTATAATACCAACCTGTCAGTTCCCGACGAGTCCTGTCCAGTGTGCTCGTAACCTAACGAGCACCCGTATACTATCTCCAGTACGACGTACTGATGGCTGTGGGACAGACCATCTCCCACACTGGGATGAGAAGCGCATACGCTAGTCTACTCCGGAGTATCGATGCCCTGTCTCGATAATCCTGCGACTAGGGACCTGTATAAGGATGTGCTTATAGATTACCCAGCCCCCACTAGTGTGACTGCCATCACAACACTGGTAATCAAGCAAAGATCCTAAGGGCTCCATTAATGCGTATAGGTGATATCGCAAAATAAACACATGTACACATTGAAGTAGAAACAAACCAAGTAGCATACTACTATATTGAGCAAGATTGTTTATACAAGGTGAATATCCCAAGCTTCCATTAAGTAATATACAAACTAGTATGATACAGTAATGGCCTCTAGGGCATATACACTAACATTCTCTAGTTTTTAGACAAGTTTTTTGTAGAAAGACAAGGTCCGAATTTTGAGAAGTTATAGGTATATGAATAAAGTAGAGAACCAGCAGTTGCAAGTATCGGGATTCTTCAAGGTGATCGAAGATGTAGATACTTGTGTATGGTATTCAGTTGATAGTAATGATTAAGAGGACTTGCTTCTCTTTCAGGTTACTCATAATTGGAAGTACTCCTAAGTTGAGTAATGCTGATCGGCCTCTTTCCATTTAGTTGACATGCACTGGAGATAGCTGCATGATTTGAATCTGGTTCCAATTAAATCAGTGCCTCTGTTTCTATATTGGATATAGAACAGTTCATATCTTAACGTTGTTAAGATACGGGGAGTTGTCCGGCTTATGCTTAAAACCAGACTCCGGATAACTCAAGGCACGTTTCTGTAATGGCTGTTTGTGGGTTGACCCGGGCTATGACGAGGGCTGACTTTCTACCATCTGGAAGATCAATAGTGATATTGTTCTTCACTCGCCACATTTAATTAAAAATGGATTTTTTTTTCAGCAAACAGTAGTGGGAGTATGGTACAACTGGAAGTGATTCCAGAACCGCAAACGATTACTGAAGATTTGATAAGAACTTAAAGATTCAATCTGGTTTGACATTCCATTGGCCACTCCGCAGATATTGTGGGTAACCTCAGGCACCCGAGAGGTACTTCGGTATGCTCAGGGACGGTGGCAGAGAGATTCTTGTTTACCCAGACTTGCCATTGCTGTTGTTCCAGACTGTGAGACCCGGCAGGAGGATGAGTATAGCGTCGTTCTAAACTGGCTTTAGAAGCGTACGTGTATATGACTCATCCAGAGGGTTGTCGTAGTCAGTGGGAGCAGCGGAAGCATTGGTGGACACCAGGCTTATGTCTATTTATAGACTAAAGCAGATATAGCGGAGATAGATCATCTATTTCTGATGTGACAGTCATAGGTTTGACTTCATCAGAATAGGGGATGGATCTGTTAAGAAGGTAGTAGGGAGTGATGTCCTGGTATTTGATGACATATACAGAGTAGGAAGTGATATTCCTATACTACGATCGGTTATACGTTGGTCGTCCAACAGTAGTTTCTCCATATGGGAATTGGATCTTATATCGTACATTCTGGTTACTAGATTTATGGTTTTAGATCTAGATTTGGGTGGTTTCCCAATCTGGGTACTTTGATAACATTCTATGAGTATTTAGAATGGACGACTCCTGGCACGGTAGTGTACCTGCAGGTGATGGAGTCACCCTCTCTAAAGGTGTCTTACAGACTAAAGGGGAGAGGGATGCGCATGATTGGCAGATCACTTGCTTAGGCAATTGAGTCAATCATGAGATGTCAAGTACCACACCAGATGTTGTTCTTGCAGTAGATGCAATAAGTTGATATTAATCCAATCCTGGAGAAACAATCGGAAGCAGTTTTAGAACATAAGTGAATGTTCTAGGGATTTGATAATGGCAGCCTCCTTTAGGAGACGGTTATCATTCCAGGCTTCCAAGGTGACCTGGATGGCAGAGTGGCTGTCAGAGTTATAGTTTTTCCCTCTGACGAGAGGTAGTAGTTTGGACAGCTGGTCCAAGCAGATACTGAGGGAAGGCATGGCGCAGGATACTGATTAAGTTCGGCTGACGATACAGTCTAAGAAGTTTGGATTTGGAGTTCATTTATGAGCTAGGTCCCATCTGACATCCAGACGCATTCTAAGACAGGTATTGCTCATTTCGGGAGATTGTTTTCTCCGTGAACTTGAGATATAGAGAGACATAGAAAGAAACATCAGAGCGGATCCACTCACTGAGGCTATTCCTCGAACGCAATAGTTTCGCAAACGAGCTTTGTGAGACTGACTAGTAGAGGAGTTGGGTGTTCGGTATCACACGGGCTGTGAGTATGCGACATCGCAATAATTAGCCTTGAGTGCAAGTGGGAGATTGTTGGAGATAGTGCTCTCAGAGTCAATTACTGGATCACAGGCACGTGATTACAATGATTGAGGGAGGACCTGTCCCAGTAGGACAGTCTTACTCCAGATGATAGTATGCTATCTGGTTTATCTTTGTCATCGTGTACTGCTTTAGGTGACCTTACGAGTCGCTATTACACATTGATAGAGCCCCTGGGATTCTTGCTTGACTACCAGCAGTATGAGGGCGATCATATACGTGAGAGCTGGAGTCTATAAGCACATCCTTAAATGGTCCCTAGTCATGGGAGTTTCGAGACAGGGCATCGATACTCTATTAGTAGACTAGTGTATACAGTCGAGACCCTGACGAGGGGCGGTGGCCGGTCTCACAAGCCACTGGTGTCAGTTGGTTCACCTAAGATGTATACAGGTGCTCATTGGGTTATGAGTACACCGGACAGGACTCGCCGGGAACCTGCTAGTTGGGTTTATACCAGACGTCAGATAGCAGTTCCCTGGTGACATGTGTACAGGTTAGTTCATCGACCTGAGATCGTCATTTATCTCGTGTGAGTTCCCACTGTGCTTTGATTACTACCCTACCACGGCTCAAAGGAGTCGTGCAAACAGGTTTTAGTTGGGTACAGTCCCGAGCCACATGGAGGCAGTGAGCGGATCTGCAGGGGTTCGTCTCTCCCGGTATTAGGGGTGAGGTCGCGCTGTGTCTAGAAGAGCCATTACACAAAGCCCTCGGCCGAGGCAGGAGATTTACCGGTAGGTATTCCAGTAGTATCTCAGGGTGTTCTGGGCTACACTCCGACACGACTTGTACCGCTTTTGGGGGTCTGACTTTTACCAACCCCCTAGGCCCGCCATGCGATACTCAAAGACGAACGGACCGGACTGTACGGATATTGTCACTGACAGGCTCAGTAGGGTGTCAGGATGAGTGCGCTCATCGACGTCCCTTTTGGTCAATAGCTGGTAGCCCGTCACGTATGGCTAATACCTCTGACGTGCTAGTGGTTAAATCCACAGCCATAGTATTGACGAGTTTTTAGAGTCCACCACACACTCAATTACTCAAGTTTCGGGCGAAACGCTGTAGAGGCCGTATGGAGATATGGCAGGATTCGATCAGATACGTGCGGTATTGCACGGATCGTGATCGGACGGTTTTTACTAGCCGGGTTTGGCTTAAGCCGGATCCTAGTATTAGACAGTGTAGATTTTGTCTCTTTGCATTTGTATTCAGTGGGAATACAAATGCGGGCATGTATATGCAGTAGCGGGGTTTTCCTGTAATTTATTACAGGATCAGTTTTCTGAAGTTGCCAGTTTGCATTCCGTTCCGGCCGGTTTTCCTTTGTTCCTTCACGGCCGGACTTTTCGATGGAGGGGGTTATTTGCAAGTTTGCAAATAATATTTGTGGAGGGGGGTTTCTTGCATTTGTGGTATTATGATAAGTTAAGCATCTTTTCTTTTTCATGATGGCTTGCTTTATTGAGATTAGAAAGGATGAGAAAGGATTTGATATTGAGATGATTTTGTTATCATGGTTTTTGGTGTGGTCACCCATTCTTTTTTCCTACACTCAACTTCCTTCAGGTTTTGTGATTTCCTCCACCATATTTCCAAAAAGGGGGGGCCGGCCACATTTTAGATGAGAGGATGAGAGAGGTTTCATTTTGGATGAGGGACATTTGATTAATTCATTTGGCTTGCTCACAAAATCCTTCTCACCTCTCCAAAGTTCTTGATTCCTACATCCATCCAAAGGCAACTTCAAACCCTAAAAGAGACAATGGCTACTACACTATTCTACAGCAAATCTTGGACGCGTCGGCTAGCCAACTTCACGCCCGAGTTGCCTCGGTCCAGAGGTGGGAGCCCGTAAAAGAATCCGGCTACGTGGTGCCCTTACCGGAGAGGAGATGAAGACCGTAGATTCCGCGGGAGATCGGGACGACGACGAGAAGACCGGAGGACACGGATCACTCGGTATATCTCTCACCCCTTCTCTTGGTAGCTAGGATTAGGTTAATGGTTACGATCCGGGTATATTGTCCGCGGTAGCGCTAGTTAAAAAGTCAAGAAAAATTTTGATTCCGCATTTTGGCCTCGAGAAGACGGCCGTGGCGCTGCCGTGGCGCAACAATATCAGCCCTGGCTAGGGACTTCCAGTTATAGCCAATCGAACACAGCACAACATCAACTCCCTATACCGGGAGAGACGAATCCCTTCCTATCGCTCATTGCCTTCATGTGATGCGGGACTGTACCCAAAAGCCACCGTTTTGCACGCCCTCTTGGACGTGGTAAGGTGGAAATCAAAATACAGTGGGAATCACACAAGACTCTATGATGATCTCGGGTCTACAGACTAACCTGTACCAGTGTCACCGGAGAACTGCCATCTGACGTGAGGTATAATACCATCTGGGAGTTCTCGGCGAGTCCATTCAGTGTACCCAGTCTCCACTGGGCACCCGTACACCATCTTTGATGTCAAACACCGATGGATATAGGATCATCCATCACCCATCATATGGGTCAAGATGCGTATACGCTAGTTTACTCTGGTGTATCGATGCCCTGTCTCGATACACCCATGACTAGGAACAGTTATAGGATGTACTCATTGACTACCCTGGCCCCACTAGTATGATCTCATCATAGTTCCAGTAGTCGAGTACATATCCTAAGGGCTTTATCAACATGTTAGAGCAAGACAATAAACTAATACAAGTCAACATGTTAAGACAAAGTGAAACCAAATAGCATACTATCATTGTGGAGCATGAAAGTCCTCTCTATATATATCCAAGCATCCATTATAATATACATCATATGTACAACAATAGCCTCTAGGGCATATATATAACTAACAATCTCCCACTTGCACTAAGGCCAGCTGTTGTAGTATCTCATACCCAACATCCCGAAGAGTCTCTCAAACTGTGTCTGGAGAATGGCCTTCGTGAGTGGATCCGCAGGGTTGTCCTTCGTATTAACTCTCCTGACCTCAATCTCCTGGCGATCAACTATCTCCCGGATCAGGTGATACCGCCTTAGAATATGTCTGGACTTATGATGGGACCTGGGTTCCTTGGCCAAAGCCACATCTCCATTGTTATCACAATACAAAGGTATTGGATGCTCAATGTGTAAGTGCACGGCGGCGCCCCGGCCGTCAATCCGACGCCGGAATTGCGGAAACGAAAACTTTACAAGACTTGTAAACCAGCACCACCGCGCACTTTAAACCTGGATCGGGCTATTAACCTAACTCTAGCAAACTAGAAAAAGAATAGAGAAGCTATACCAAGCGATTCGTGTCCTTCGGTCTTCGCTTCCACTCCGATCTCCTCGCGGAATCTTCGGTCATCATCTCCTCGTCGGAACGGGCACCACATCGCCGGGTTCTTTTACGGACTCCCACCTCTGGACCGAGGCAACTCGTGCACGAAGTTGGCGAATTGACGTGTCCAAGATTTGCTGTAGACTAGTGTAGAATGGTTGTCTTTGGGGTTATAGAAGTTGCCATGATGGAGGAATGAGAGAAGACTTTGGAGGAAAATGGTGCTCTCATTTTAGCAAGGAATGAGATGAGAAATTTTCACACATAAAAATGAAAACCCTCTCCTCACCAAAGTGGCTGGCCCCTCATGATAATAGAAATGGTGGAGGAAAAAATGAATGAATTAACAAGAGAAGAAAAGCCAAGATAATCATGGATTAAAACCACACCAATTTCTAATCCAAATCCTTTCTCATAAATGCAAAGGATAAGACCCAAAAAGAATCTAATGATTCAAGAACCATCATGAAGCCTCATTTTACAAATGACCCGCTCCACAAAACTTATTTGCATACTCGCAAATAACCCCCTCCATCGGAAAAGTCCGGCCGTGAAGGAATAAAGGAAAACCGGCCGAAACGGAATGCGGGGGACTCTAAAGACTCTAAAGACTCGTCAACACCTTGGTTGTGGATTTAACCACTAGCATGTCAGAGGTATAAGCCAATACGTAACGGGCTACCAGGTATTGACTAAAAGGGACGTCTATGAGCGAACTCAGCCTGACAACCCTACTGAGCCTGTCAGTGACAATATCCGTACAGTCCGGTCCGTTCGTCTATGAGCATCGCATGGCGGGCCTAGGGGGTTGGTAAAAGTCAGACCCCCAAAAGCGGTACAAGTCGTGTCGGAGTGTAGCCCAGAACACCCTGAGATACTACTGGAATACCTACCAGTAAATCTCCTTGCCTCGGCCGAGGGCTTCGTGTAATGGCTCTCCTAGACACAGCGTGACCTCACCCCCAATACCAGGAGAGACGAACCCCTGCAGATCCGCTTACTGCCTCCATGTGGCTCGGGACTGTACCCAACTAAAACCTGTTTGCACGTTTCCTTTGAGCGTGGTAGGGTAGTAATCAAAGCACAGTGGGAACTCACACGAGACAAATGACGATCTCAGGTCGATGAACTAACCTGTACACATGTCACCAGGCAACTGCTATCTGACGTCAGGTATAAATACCAACTAGTAGGTTCCCGGCGAGTCCTGTCCGGTGTACTCATAACCCAATGAGCACCTGTATACATCTTAGGTGAACCAACTGACACCAGTGGCTTGTGAAACCGGCCACCGCCCCTCGTCGGGGTCTCGACTGTATACACTAGTCTACTCTGGAGAATCGATGCCCTGTCTCGAAACTCCCACGACTAGGGACCTTTTAAGGATGTGCTTATAGACCCCAGCTCCCACGTATATGATCGCCCTCATACTGCTGGTAGTCAAGCAAGAATCCTAGGGGCTCTATCAACGTGCAATAGTGATCAGTAATGTCACCTAAAGCAGTACACGATGATAAAGATAAACCAGATAGCATACTACCATCTTGAGTAAGACTGTCCTATCGGGATGGGTCCTCCATCAATCATTGCAATCACGTGCCTGTGATCTAATAATTGACTCTGAGGGCACTATCTCCAACAATCTCCCACTTGCACTCAAGGCTAATTATTGCGATGTCGCATACTCACAGCCCGTGTGATACCGAACACCCAACTCCTCTACTAATCAGTCTCACAAAGCTCGTTTGCGAAACTATTGTGTTCGAGGAATATCCTCAGTGAGTGGATCCGCTCTGATGTTTCTTTCTATGTCTCTCTATATCTTAAGTTCGCGGAGAAAGCCATCTCCCAAAATGAGCAATACCTGTCTTAGAATGTGTCTGGATGTCTGATGGGACCTAGCTCATAAATGAACTCCAAATCCAAACTTCTTAGACTGTATCGTCAACTGAACTTAATCAGTATCCTGCGCCATGCCTCCCTCAGTATCCGCCTGGACTACCTGTCCAAAATACTGCCCCTCGTCAGAGGGAAAACCATAACTCTGACAGTCACTCTGTCATCCAGGTCAACTTGGAAGCCTGGAATGATAACCGTCTCCTAAAGGAGGCTGCCGTTATCAAATCCCTAGAACATCCAACTATGTTCTAAAACTGCTTCCGAATGTTTCTCCAGGATTGGATTAATATCAACTTATTACATCTACTGCAAGTACAACATCTGGTGTGGTACTTGACATCTCATGATTGACTCAATTGCCTAAGCAAGTGATCTGCCAATCATGCACATCCCTCTTCCCTTTAGTCTGTAAGACACCTTTAGAGAGGGTGACTCCATTACCTGCAGGTACACTACCATGCCAGGAGTCGTCCATTCTAAAACACCTTTAGAATGCAGTCTAAGTACTCTGATTGGGACACTTCCCAAATCTAGATCTAAAACCATAGATCTAGTAACCAGAATGTCTGATATAATATCCAAGCCCTATATGGAGAAACCACTGTATGACGACCAAAGAATAACCGATCGTAGTATAGGAGTATCATTTCCTACTCTGTGTATGTCATCCAAATACCAGGACATCACGCCCTACTGCCTTCTTAACAGATCCATCCCCTATTCTGATGAAGTCAAACCTATGATTGTCACATCATAAATAGATGATCTATCTCCGCTTTATCTGTTTTAGTCTATAAATAAACATAAACCACCTGTCCACCAATGCTTCCGCCGCTCCCACTGACTACGACAACCCTCTGGCAGAGTCATATATACGTACACTTCTAAAGATAGTTTAGAATGATGCTATACTCATCCTCCTGCCGGGTCTCACAGTCTGGAACAACAGCAATGGCAAGTCTGGGTAAACAAGAACCTCCCTGTCACCATCCTTGAGGCTACCGGAGTACCTCTCGGGTGCCTGAGGTTACCCACCACATCTGCGGAGTGGCCAATAGAATGTCAAACCAGATTGAATCTTTAGGTTCTTTATCAAATCTTCAGTAATCGTTTGCTGTTCTGGAATCTTTTCCAGTTCTACCATACTCCCACTACTGTTTTCTGAAAAAATCCATTTTTATTAAAACTGTGGCGAGTCAAGAGCAATATCACTATTGATCTTCCAGATGGTAGAAAATCAACCCTCGTCATAGCCCGGGTCAACCCACAAACAGCCACTACAGAAACGTGCCTTGAGTTATCCAGAGTCTGGTTTTAAGCATAAGTCGGACAACTCCCCGTATCTTAACAATGTCAAGATATGAACTGTTCTATATCCAATACAGAAACAGAGGCACTGATTTAATTGAACCAGATTCAAATCATGCAGCTGTCTCCAGTGCATGTCAACTAAATGGAAGGAGGCCGATCATCATTACTTAACTTAGGAGTGCTTCCAATTATGAGTAACCTGAAAAAGAAGCAAATTCTCTTAATCATTACTATTAACTGAATACCACACACAAGTATCTGCATCTTCGATCACCTTGAAGAATCCCGATACTTGCAATACCTGGTTCTCTACTTCATTCATATACCTACAACTTCTCAAAACTCAGACCTTGTGTTTCTACGAAACACTTGTCTAAAAACTAGAGAAGTCATAAGTAAACCGAATATAGTACGAGGACTAACCCCTCTGTCCTCGCGGACACTGGACAATATACAATACTCTGTATAAGTCCCCTGAGTCTAATAACTTATTCCCTGTGTGTCGTAGGTTGAAAACTGTACTATGGTTATGAAGAATTACACCGCTGTTCAATACTCCTTACCTAACCATCCGCTGGTATAGGTAAATGTCATAGACATAATTTCAAAAAGTTATATCTCACTTCATAAAAATGAACGTACAGATATATCAATTTGAAATTGGTGCATAACAACGGATATTCAAAACCAAATATTTGCCGTCCGGCAAACAACCCAGGCGATTTCCTCAAATATCACCAATTACAACGAATTTCGATATAATGAGGATGATCACCTAATTCCCAATAACTTACTCCCACTCATCATCTGTAAAACCATACAGATGTGAGAATCATACCTGGTAAATACATATCCTGGAGCAAGTATCTAACTGGGAAATCAGTTTTCTTCTAACAATACACAGTGAAACTGAAACATTGAAATGTTTCGATGGGGTATCCGGGTATTCCTAGTAATGCCTCTTCCATTATCCAGATTCACAACTGTAACCGTATATTTCTTTGCCATTTCTCCAAATCCCTTTATATTTCTTTAGTCATTACCTTCTGTATACCCACTTAGACTAAATGGTTTTCTTCCTTTCCTACCGTTTAGCACCAGCCTATGGTTTGGAAGAAGACTATCCAATAAGCATAATGGGTGTACTGTCCTAATCCTAGGTGTTAGTTATATTTATGCCCTAGAGGCCATTACTGTACATTGGATGTATATTGTAGTAGATGCTTGGACATATATAGGGATGACTTTCTTGCTCGATATGATAGTATGCTATCTGGTTACTCTTTACCTTAACGTATACACTGATTGTCTCTCTGTTACATGTTGGTAAAGCCCTTAGGATGTGCACTTGACTACTTGGACTATGATGCGGATCATACTAGTGGGGACATGGTAGTCCATAAGTACATCCTTCAAGATCCCTAGTCGTGGGTGTATCGAGACGGGGCATCGATATACCAGAGTAGACTAGCGTATACCTTCTCGACCCATACAGATGGGCGATGGATGATCCCATATCCATTGGTGTTTGACATCAGAGATGATATACGGGTGCTCAGTGGAGACTGGGTACACTGGACGGACTTGCCGAGAACTCCCATATGGTATTATACCTTACGTCAGATGGCAGTTCTCTGGTGACACTGGTACAGAGCAGTCTGTTGACCCGAGATCGTCATAGAGTCTTGTGTGATTCCCACCGTGCTTTGATTTCCACCTTACCACGTCCAAGAGGGCGTGCAAAACGGTGGTTTTTGGGTACAGTCCCGAATCACATGGAGGCAATGAGCGATAGGAGGGGATTCGTTTCTCCCGGTATAGGGAGTTGATGTTGTACTGTGTTTGATTGGATATAACCGGAAATCCCTGGCCAGGGTTGCTGAGATTTTCTGGTAAGTGTTACCAGTAGTTTCTCGAACTGTTATAGACCTCATATCGACACGATTTATCGAGCTATTAGGGTCTGACGTTTACCACCCCTAGGCGAGATATGCGACATATCAGACGAACAGACCGGACTGTACGGTAAGTGTTACTGGTTGGATTCACAGGAGTATGAGCGGGCTTGCTCGTTGATCTTCTGATCGCTCAATACCCGGGTGGCCGTTACGTTTAGCAGACCGCTTGCGGCTTGTGGGTGTTTGATATGATCATCACCTGCTGCCGGCGTATTGACGAGTCTTTAGAGTCCTACACAGAGGTTTCCTGGCTCAAGCGAAACGAAATAGGAGCGCATATGAGATATGTGCAGGACCGAGAATAATACCAGTATGTGATACTGGATTCTATTCTCACGATTTGTAGCATCGGCAGGTTATATGTGATATAGCCGAGTTACCGAATCAAGTGTTGATTCGATACATTGATACACTTGATATTAGTCGGTTATATGCGATATGACCGGATCATTAAATCAAGTGTTGATTTAATGATTTGATGTATAATTATATATTTGATATATTACTTTACATTAACTAGTATTTGTTCACTTAAGATGGATTTTCTCACTTGATGTGCACAAGTAGTATATGTGATATATTTTTTGTGCACTAGATTGTATCATGTTTGATGATACATGCAAGCTTGGGTGTATGTTTACTTTAAACCATGGTTAAGTGAATGGTTAGGGTTTTGAATTATTCAATTATTCATTTTATTTATTTATTTGTTTATTTTGGCAAGAATAAATTGGTGGCTTAATTTGTTTCATTCTTGAAACTTCATGAAGCTTTGAAAGCTTTGACCATTTTGTTTTTTCCTTAACCCTAACCATTCAACTAAACCCTAGTTTATTCTCTACACTTGTTAAACTAACCCAAGGTTGCATTATGATAAAAATCACATTATTTTCCATTTATTCATTATTCTTATTCTATTTTTCTTTTTCTTCTTCTTCTTCTTCAAGAAGAAAGAAGCTTGCTAGCTTCAATGGTGACTTGAGAAAAAGAGTGAGAAATCCAATTCTAAAGTGAACCCACTTTCTATTTCTTCATCCTTTACCACTTGCCAAGTAGTATAGGGTGTTTTCTTCACAAGTTTCATGGCTTGGTGAAGTTGGAGCTTGATCTTGTGTTGCCTCGACGAAGATCATCTTCGGCATCAAAGTCGACGACCTAGCCCGATCATTTCTTCGACGAAACCATTACTAGAGTCCGGGATCCGATGATCGCAGCAGAGGGACGTCAACGCGGAGCTATGGAGGTGGAGGACCGGATCTACAAAGATTGTATTTCCGTTCACTTAGTGTAAATGTGATTTACATTCATAGTGTTTCGCCTATTCTCTAGTTAACGATCTAGTCTAGGGTTTCTCGGCACCGGAAAATTTTGAATTTGGCATGGTTGATGCCTTGTGAGACCTCTTGAGTGTGCCTAGGAACCCTACAGTGGTATCAGAGCCTAGATAGAGCTTTAGGCGAAGTGTAGACGAAGTTAGAAGTCCGATCGAACCCGTAAACCCCGACAAAACCCTTCTCTGTACATTTTTCAAAATAGTGGTTTTTGTGAATTAAAAATTCTCAGAAAAACAAGCAGGGAAAACTAAGAATTACTGTGAAGTACGGTCCACTAAGTCAATAATTTGACCGCGGAACCGCGGCGAAACCATGGGTTTGGCGGCGGTTCCGTGGCCAAAATTTGGACTTAGTCCCTGAAATTTCATATATTTATTCTTAGGTCCTTTCTTGGCAATTTTTTATGGGAATTTTTTAATTCCACTCAAGTGTTGAGTTTTCTAGGGTTTTATTGGGGACTCGTTAATTTGATCAGATAATTTAATTTCGTTTATGTTTTTCCGGATTTTTTAGAAACTGTTAAAAAGTTCGACCGGATATAAATACCCACTTTTTCCCCTACCGGGAAATTTCCAAGTGTTGGATTTTTCCGTAGTTTAAGAATGTTCTAAGTAGTGCAAGTAACGCGATGGACCCTCTAGAAGACAACAAACCTTAACTCGATTAGGTGACCGTCTTGAACTGCCCTTTGAACCTTAGGGTTTGGGGCAGTACGGCGTGCCACATGTGAGGCGTTGGCTTGACCCTTCTACGACTGGACCGTTGGTACTGAGGCATGAAGTGAATGTTTTTATACTTATTTCATGTGTTGATCTGTTTCGGGAAAACTTGGGTGTTTGATTGTTCGATCGGAAAGTTTAACATTTTCTATTTATCTGGAATGTGATACAATAATTGGAATTCACAAGTAGTTATGAGATAACTGAATGAATGTTATAAACATAGCAGTTTAGTCTCACTTGATCGGTTGCCACGAAATTTTGATGCGATCAAAAGTCCGTCGCAATCGCGTAGCGTACGCGGATACTCGCCGGTAAACTTAATAGATAGCTACGCCCCATAGCCCCGACCAAGTAACTGTAGGAGAACTCCGTCGCCGAAAGCATCCGTTCGGGTGCACTTCATCGATGGTATCGAGGGTGCGGCCGTCTACTAAAGTTTGCGACGATCATTCGGTCAGGATGCCGGGAATCTTTTTGAATTGCCTGACTAGATATTGAAAAGAGTTTTCGATAAATGAGACTAAAATACGGGGTTTATAATTGTTAGGCATGTGATGTCTAAGGAATTCATTTGATTAGGCATGCGATGTCTAAAGTGTTTGCGGATTCCAACTGTTGTAGTTTTACACTTTTTTTCTGCGACCGTAAGTGTAATATGTGATATCGCCGGTTTCGTTGCTATATGTCAACGACAATTGGGATGGGCATATTTACTTACGTTGATGACATGCGATGTTATGTGTTGCTGGATATGTTATATTGGATCGTCGTGTTTGAATAGCCGGGGTTTTTTTTTATGTGAGATGAGTGTTTTTCATTTTCATTCATGTAAAAACTTGTATGTAATATTCTTTTATTGGGGCACTTCCAGGTTGCGGATGTTGTCACCTTTTGTATATTATTTACTTTTCCGCACTAGGATAGACCCAAGGAGGAGGGCACAAGTAACCGGGTTCTGGAGTCCAGTGGGAGACCAACTCGAGGAGTCGAGTCCAGGTCTCCTAACTCAAGAATTGGTAGGGTTGCTTGCCGCTCTCGTAGGGGTCTAGGGGTGTGGGTTTGGCTATTCATCGCGACCGTGGAATCCGTGTTTTATACTGGCTCGTATTGAAAACACGGACGTCCTAGTATATCCAATGTTTCATATGATTCTTCTGCTGCGATATCTGTGATGTGATCATTTGATGTTCTGTGATAAATACTGTTTATAGTATATATGATATATTATATAGGCGTTACTTATGTTTTACACCCGCGCTAGCCCTGCCCCCGCTCTGCCATTAGTTACCTAACCTAACGGTGCACGAGGGAACATCGAGGCGAATGCGGATGGCATAAGTGTACGTCGTATTTATCTGTGATGTTTAGGTACTTAAATGATGGGACTTCATTAATGAGATTAATGAAATAAAAGAAACCTAAAGATGTTGTGGAATCGAATTTCAAAAATTAAAACAGGTAGCTACAGTTCTTGCTTTGCACAGCGGTATATATGATATATCCTGCACCTTATTCGATGAGGAAAGGGCCGACGATCCCTTCACCGGGAGTGACCCCTTTAGCAATAATTGGCAGATGCTACACACTCGGTTTGTCTTATGATAGCTTCTATAGTTTCTGCTTTGCACAGCGATATATATGATATATCCCGCACCTCATTCGACGAGGAAAAGGCCGACGATCCCTTCACCGGGAGTGACCCCTTTAGCAAAACTAAAAAAGCCTAAAAAACACTCCATTTCAAAATCATTTGATTCTACAACGATATCAAGTTCATTACGCAATAGGTTTTCAGAAAAACCTGTCGTAGCCCTCCGTCATTTCAGATAAGTCCTGCTTAGTATTCGTGCTGCGTTTGTTGACCTTGTCAAGGCGCAGTGTGCGGTAGCTAACCAGTATTTATCTGCTTATGCATATGATGCAGATTGGGTTAGGGTAGTCGTACGGCCTTGTTGACCTTGTCAAGGGTCGTGCGGGTGGGTTTGATTCAATCAAGAAATGACGGGTTGAACATGACTTACGGTCTATGGTTTGTTGACCTTGTCAAGGTCATAGATCGTTTGGGGCAAAATATTATCGGGAATTTCAAGTGTTGAAATTTGCAATGAGATTGCATACCTTCTATGAGATAGTTGGATCCCGATACCCGCTGCGAGTAAGAGTTACTCCTAGGAGAGTTTTACACATTATAATTAGCCGATCAAGTAGGTGTCTAGAAAGGTGTCAACGAGGTTATGCCTCTGGGAAAACGAGGTTTACATTAATTAGGTTCGTGCGAAAGAACGGGGGACCTCCCTTAAAGTACCGACACTGGCCTGGCTGAAAGATTGGCGAACTTGTAGTGTGTAATTAATCCCGGCTAGTCTTTCCTTTTAGGGTTTGAAGGAAGATTTGATAAAAACAGTGGGAGCCATCCTGATTAGATAAAATAATAACCAATCTATTCTTGCAAGAGCGCACGCTGAGTGTTTTCTTCTTTCTCTCTCCAGGTAGCGACCATATCACGCCTTAATCAAAATAATAATACGGATGTATTGACCGAACCCGCTTGTTATACTGAGCTGGGGAACGTTGGTCCCGCTCCAACTTATAATTGTTATAAGACAGAGCAGGAAATAGGGGAATACCAGAATTCCTATGCCGCCCAAACGAAGAAAGTGCATATGATGCATCTCCTTCGAGTGTGTTAGTTGTAATGAACTGTTTCTCTGTATTCTCTACGTCCTGGGTATTAGATACCGGATCAGGATCTCAGATATGTAATCTAATACATAGGGCTACAGAAAGGTAGAGAACTGAGAACGGGTGATAAGTTTCATGAGACAGAAAACGGTGCAAGTGTTGCAGCCAAGTCTGTTGGTCACTGTCACCCTGTATTACCAGAATACATTGATTCTGAACAAATGTTATTAGATACCGAACCTGATATACAAAATCATATCAGTCTCTTTATTAGTAAAGAAATGATAAAATTTTGTATTGTTGGATAATATTTTGAACATTTCCTATATCAAAAGTTGATCGGTTCAGGCATGTTATCTAAAAGCATTGATGTTCTAAATCAAACTACAGTTCTTAGTATACGGAACACGCACAAGAGGAAGAGTTCAGAAATGAATGAATCCTTCTTGAGGTAATGTAGACAAGCTCATATCAATGCGACCCGACTAGTTAAGTTACACATAGATGCATATTTAAATCTTTTTGAATTTACATCTTGTGAAACTTTCCAGTCATGTCACAGAGATAAGATGACCATAGCTCTGTTTACTGAAAACAGAGAAAGAGTTAGTGAACTCTTGGGATGGTATATGTTGATGTATGTAAGGTCCCCCGTCTACACATGCCAGGACCGGTTCTTTGTACTTCATTACATTCTCTGATCATTTCTCAAGATTTAGTCATATGTTCCTGTTGAAACACAAGTCCGAACCTTTTGAGATATTCACAGAATATAAGTTAGAAGTAGAGAACCAATACGGGTATAAGTATTATGTCCTTTGATGAGATCAAGAAGGAGAATACCTGAGCATGGAATTTCTGGACTATTCTAAAGGAGAATGAGATTCTCTCTCAGCATTACTCCTCCGTATACACAATAGCATGATGGTATATCGGGGTGGAGCAATAGCACCCTATGTGATATGGTGTGCTCTATGATGAGTACTACTGAGTTTCCTATTTCATTTTGGGAGTTATGCACTTAAGAAGCTGCATACCTATTGAATAGAGTTCAAATCAAATCAGTTGCCTACCACTTTATATGTGATATGGAAAGGGAAGAGCCCATATCTTAAGTTTCTTAAGATTTGGGGTTGTCCGGCCTATGCCTAAAAAGCAAAATCCGGAAAAGCTCGAGGCAAGGTCTGTTATGTAGAACTGGAAATGTTCCAGCTATACAAACTACAGCAGATGATTTGATAAAACCAAAGGATTCAATAGTTACCAACGAACCTCAGCCTCTCCGCCGATCTAGTAGGGTTCCTCACCCACCTGAGAAATACTTCGGTTTCTCTATGACAGTGGGAGCGAGGATTGCATCATGAGATGATGACCCAATTAGTTTCGAGCTGGCCATCAAGAGTAGGGACTCTGTAAGAATGGCTGGATGCTTAGCGATCTGAGATGGAATCCATGTACACCAACAAAGTATGGACTTTAGTTGCTATAACTGAAGGGTTAAATCCCCATCAGGAGCAAGTATATCTTGAGAAGATTACTTGGTGTAGATGGAAAAGTTGAGACTTTCAAAGCTAGACTTGTTAAAGGTTTTCGTCATCGACCAGGTATGGATAATGATGAAACCTTTTCCAGTGGCTATACTTAAGTCCATCCGGATCCTACTTGCCACGGCTACATACCATGACTACGATATCTGGCGGTTGGGTGTCATGACTGCTTTTCTAAAAAGATGTTTTAGAAGAGAGCGTCTGTAAGTACACAGCCAGAGGGCTTCGTAGACAGTGGGAGCAGCGGAAACGTGTACAAGATGCTTTATAAGATTAAAGCAGGTATCGTGGAGTTGGAACATCTGTTTTGATGAGATAATCAAACAGTTTGACATCATCAAAATGGTAGATGAACCTTGTATATACAAAAAGGTAGTAGGGAGTATGGTGGTGATCCTCGTAGAGTACGCGGATGACATACTCTTGACAGGGAAGGAGTTTCCTATGCTACGCTCGATCAATCTCCGATTATCACAAGGATTCTCCATATAGGATCAAAGTGATACCTGCTAAATCCTAGGTTTTGGATCTATGAGATAGATCTAATTGGATATTAGCATACTCACTAGTTGTAGTGAGATGGTATCAATTGATCCTGGGGAGAATCACTGGAAAGGTTCCAGAGTGATAAGGACGACTGAAAGTCAGTCACAGGCATTGTCTTTACCCTCAGTAAAGGGACGGTATGTTGGAAGAGTTCCAAGCTAGATACCGTGGCAAACTAGACGATAAAGGCTGGATACATCGCTACTTAAGATGCTACCAAAGAGGCAGTCTGGATGTATATTTGTTCATGAGATGAGCTTAGTTCCTCCCATTGTGTGACAATGGAGTTGTGGCTTATGCCAAGGAACGCCCATCCCATCAGTATCCAGACATATTCTAAGGCAGTGTCACCTGATCGTGGAGATGGTTGATCTCCAGGGGATCGAGGTTAGGAGAGCAGACTCAGAGGACAACACGGCGGATCCACTCACAAAGGCCTTTTCCCAGAGAGAGACTTTTATGGGATGGTTGAGTATGAGATACTACAACCACTGCTATCAGATGACCCTAGTGCAAGTGGGAGATTGTTAGTTATATGTATGCCCTAGAGGCCATTACTGTACATTGGATGTATATTGTAGTGGATGCTTGGACATATATAGGGATGACTTTCTTGCTCGATATGATAGTATGCTATCTGGTTACTCTTTACCTTAACGTGTACACTGATTGTCTCTCTGTTACATATTGGTAAAGCCCTAAGGATGTGTACTTGACTACCTGGACTATGATGCGGATCATACTAGTGGGGACATGGTAGTCCATAAGTACATCCATCAAGGTCCCTAGTCGTGGGTGTATCGAGACGGGGCATCGATATACCAGAGTAGACTAGCGTATACCTTCTCGACCCATACAGATGGGCGATGGATGATCCCATATCCATTGGTGTTCGACATCAGAGATGATATACGGGTGCTCAGTGGAGACTGGGTACACTGGACGGACTCGCCGATAACTCCTAGATGGTATTATATCTTACGTCAGATGGCAGTTCTCTGGTGACACTGGTACAGAGTAGTCTGTTGACCCGAGATCGTCATAGAGTCTTGTGTGATTCCCACTGTGCTTTGATTTCCACCTTACCACATCCAAGAGGGCGTGCAAAATGGTGGTTTTTGGGTACAGTCCCGAATCACATGGAGGCAATGAGCGATAGGAGGGGATTCGTCTCTCCCGGTATAGGGAGTTGATGTTGCACTGTGTTCGATTGGCTATAACCGGAAATCCTTGGCCAGGGTTGCTGAGATTTACTGGTAAGTGTTACCAGTAGTTTCTCAAACTGTTATAGACCTCATATCGATATGACTTATCGAGCTATTAGGGTATGACGTTTACCACCCCTAGGCGAGATATGCGACATATCAGACGAACAGACCGGACTGTACGGTAAGTGTTACTGGTTGGATTCACAGGAGTATGAGCGGGCTTGCTCGCCGATCTTTTGATCGCTCAATACCCGGGTGGCCGTTACGTTTAGCAGACCGCTTGCGGCTTGTGGGTGTTTGATATGATCATCACCTGCTGCCGGCGTATTGACGAGTCTTTAGAGTCCTACACAGAGGTTTCCTGGCTCAAGCGAAATGAAATAGGAGCGCATATGAGATATGTGCGGGACCGAGAATAATACCAGTATGTGATACTGGATTCTATTCTCGCGATTTATATCATCAGCAGGTTATATGTGATATAGCCGGGTTACCGAATCAAGTGTTGATTCGATACATTGATACACTTGATATTAGTCGGTTATATGCGATATGACCGGATCATTAAATCAAGTGTTGATTTAATGATTTGATGTATAATTATATATTTGATATATTACTTTACATTAACTATTATTTGTTCACTTAAGATGGATTTTCTCACTTGATGTGCACAAGTAGTATATGTGATATATTTTTTGTGCACTAGATTGTATCATGTTTGATGATACATGCAAGCTTGGGTGTATGTTTACTTTAAACCATGGTTAAGTGAATGGTTAGGATTTTGAATTATTCAATTATTCATTTTATTTATTTATTTGTTTATTTTGGCAAGAATAAAATGGTGGCTTAATTTGTTTCATTCTTGAAACTTCATGAAGCTTTGAAAGCTTTGACCATTTTGTTTTTTCCTTAACCCTAACCATTCAACTAAACCCTAGTTTATTCTGTACACTTGTTAAACTAACCGAAGGTTGCATTATGATAAGAATCACATTATTTTCCATTTATTCATTATTCTTATTCTATTCTTTTTCTTCTTCTTCTTCTTCTTCAAGAAGAAAGAAGCTTGCTAGCTTCAACGGTGACTTGAGAAAACGAGTGAGAAATCCAATTCTAAAGTGAACCCACTTCCTATTTCTTTATCCTTTACCACTTGCCAAGTAGTATAGGGTGTTTTCTTCACAAGTTTCATGGCTTGGTGAAGTTGGAGCTTGATCTTGTGTTGCCTCGACGTAGATCATCTTCGGCATCAAAGTCGACGACCTAGCCCGATCATTTCTTCGACAAAACCATTACTAGAGTTCGGGATCCGATGATCGCAGTAGAGGGATGTCAACGCGGAGCTATGGAGGTGGAGAACCGGATCTACAACGGTTGTATTTCCATTCACTTAGTGTAAATGTGATTTACATTCATATTGTTTCGCCTATTCTCTAGTTAACGATCTAGTCTAGGGTTTCTCGGCACCGGAAAATTTTGAATTTGGCATGTTTGATGCCTTGTGAGACCTCTTGAGTGTGCCTAGGAACCCTACACTAGGAACACTCGCAATGCGAGAGAAGGTGAAGATAAAAGACAACCGAATAAACCTTATTCCTATTTCTCCTGAACCAGAATCCATCCCCGAACTGGAACAATTTCCTTTCGAGTTCGTATATAACCATACGATGGAGTATCCAAATAACTGTGGATCTTCGTAGTGATATGGAGTGTCCTGGAGAAATACAAAGGTGAAGTGGGAGTGGTAATGAAATACTTGGTTTGGTCGTGAATATCAGTCGCAATTTACTTTGCCCTCCTTCTAATCCCTTTATTTGTCTTAACTTAATACCTTATGTACACCACACTTAGGCTAAACGGCTTTCTTCATTCCCTACCGGTCGGCACCTGCCTATGGTTTGGTAGAAGACTATCCAATTTGCGTAATGGGTGTACTGCCCTAATCCATGGAGCATTCCCAACCTGAGAGAAGGTAAAAGGAAAAGACAACTGAATAGTCCTATTCGTTTTCTCCAGAACCGAAAACCATCCTCGAATAAATTCCTTCGAGTTCGTATATAACCATACGATGGTTTTGTCCAATGGAAGTGGATGTTCGTAGTAATACGGGGTGTCCTGGAGAAAAGGGTAAAAGTAGGAGTGGCAATGAGGTATGCAACTTAGACAATCCAAAAGCCAGTCTTATAAGAAGGTCCAGTTAATTTTGGTCTATGAGTCATAGGCAAGGGTCGGGTCATGGTCGCTGCCAAAGAGAGAGAGAGAGAAAAGAAACACTCAGCGTGCACTCTAACCTAGATCAGAATGGTTATCAATTTATCTAATCAGGAAAACTCCTACTGTACCGTCAAATTCTCCTCCAAACCTAAAAGAAGAATTAGTCGGGATCACCCGAGGAGTAAACCAACTCATCAGTAGGAATCGGGATCCAACTATCATCGCATGATAACGTGACGGAATCCGCTCACGTTATCACACTCCAGAAGGTATGCGCATATCTGGCAAGTTTCAGTTTCTTTAGAAACTCCCGATGTGATTTTTGCCCCATGCTCTTATGACTTTGACTTTGGCCAACAAATCATAAGTCACATGTTAAGTTCTACCCGTCATTCTCCATGTTAATTTGAACCCACCCGTACATATCCTTGACTTTGGCCAACAAGGCAGTACGACTGTCCCAAACCAACGCATCTATCTATGCTGCATATGAATACCCAATAGCTACCAATCACTGTGCCTTGACTTTGGCCAACAAACACAGCTTGAATACTTATTGACTATTCATATGAAACGACGGAGGGCTACGAATGGTTTCTGGCGAAAACCTTTAACGTAATGAACTTGATATCGTTGAAGGAACCGGATAGCTTTTAAAAATATAGTGACGAAAACCTTTGCTAAAGAGGTCACTCCCGGTGAAGGGATCTCGGCTCTTTCCCCGTAGAATGAGGTTCAGGATATTCGAACTGAATACCATGATGCAAAGCAAAAGTAATCGGCTATAGTGAAGTTATTGCCCTGACGCAAACTTTTGTCCAAGGGGTCACTCCCGGTGAAGGGATCTCGGCCCTTGCCTCGTCGACTGAGGAGCTGGATATTCATAACCGAATACCACTGTGCAAAAAAAAAGAGAACGACCTTGCAATAACAGCTTCTTGAAAAGTGTTCCAACAACATCAGAATAGGTTTGTTTAGCTTGCGTTGATCCGAATCAATGCAGTCCCATCAATTGATCACACCAATAAAGAACGAAAATAATGATGTACGTATATGCCATCCGCATTCGCCACTGGGTCCCGTCATCACCCGTTAGGTTACTTAACTAACGACAGAGCGGGGACTGGACTAGTGCGGATGCAAAATATATACAACATCTATTAGTATATATATCAATATATAATATTCGCTCAAGGCGTGATAAAAATGCAACATCACAGAAATGTAACCAGCATCACAGAACAATAAAGATATCTGGGATCCCCGGGTTTCATAGAGCCGCTACTGAAACCCGACGTTCCCCTGGTCGTGTGGATAGCCTGTGTAATGAAATCCTAGACCCCTACGGGCACGGCAAGTTACCCGTCAAAACCTGAAGCGAGGCAGCCCCCTTCAGCAACGTGAATGGACCACCCAGCACTTCACGGAATCCGGTAACTTGGGCACCCCTCCTGGGTCAACCTGTACCCCCTACGAGTGCGGCGAATAGCCCGCCAATTCTAGAGTGAAGCCCCCTCCGTCTCAATGCCATGAGATGCGGGCCCGTTGCCCTCTAGAATCCGGCTATCCGTGCACCCCTCCGCGGGGTAATCCTAGTACAGAAAGTAAAATATATATACAACGGGTACATCGACCTCGACCCGGTCGTGCCCTAAAAGAATAATATACAAACAGGCAGTGAAGGCAGTCCACATGTCGGACGCTTGCCCCGCAATATCAAATGTACATATAAAAACAAAACTGTACTAACATTGCACCCAGGCTATCCCCCACGACCAATCCGCAACATCACAGCACAACACAGAACATCAACGTTAATGTCACGTTCGCAAATCCGTCTAAAAGGGCTATAGCAGTTAGACAGGATTTACCGATCAATGACATTCACGGTCGCAGATATAATGTAAATACTGTGAACTAACATGTTTAAGATTTTCGATCGATCAAATTTACCGAAGTGGTCCCCATGCACTACTGTAGCACTCAAAGAAAATCTGGGCCCAAACAGAACATTCCAAAAACCCTATTTCCATATAGAAAGCCCTCTGTAAAATTTTGGTAGGGCGTTGACTTTTTTCCACCGTGGAACCGCGGCCAAACCAGGGGTTTGGCCGCGTTTCCGCGGTCGTACTGAAGCATCACCTTACCAAATTTTTTGCAGAATGCTTACAATTCCCTGCACATGTTTCTGCAATGTACTGAAAAAATTTTCGAGTCAAAAAAATTTCGACAGAAACTTATGCATTTGAAAATACGGTTTTTGGGATTTTGTTCGATCGAGTTCTAAACATACTAGAGCAAGCTAGACTAGGTTAATGGCAACCAATGTAAGTGCACGGCGGCGCCCCGGCCGTCAATCCGACGCCGGAATTGCGGAAACGAAAACTTTACAAGACTTGTAAACCGGCACCACCGCGCACTTTAAACCCGGATCGGGCCATTAACCTAACTCTAGCAAACTAGAAAAAGAGTAGAGAAGCTATACCAAGCGATCCGTGTCCTTTGGTCTTCGCCTCCACTCCGATCTCCTCGCGGAATCTCCGGTCGTCATCTCCTCGTCGGAACGGGCACCACATCGCCGGGTTCTTTTACGGGCTCCCACCTCTGGACCGAGGCAACTCGGGCACGAAGTTGGCGAATCGATGTGTCCAAGATTTGCTGTAGACTAGTGTAGAATGGTTGTCTCTTGGGGTTATAGAAGTTGCCATGATGGAGGAATGAGAGAAGACTTTGGAGGAAATGGTGCTCTCATTTTAGCAAGGAATGAGATGAGAAATTTCCACACATAAAAATGAAAACCCTCTCCTCACCAAAGTGGCCGGCCCCTCATGATAATAGAAATGGTGGAGGAAAAAATGAATGAATTAATAAGAGAAGAAAAGCCAAGATAATCATGGATTAAAGTCACACCAATTTCTAATCCAAATCCTTTCTCATAAATGCAAAGGATAAGACCCAAAAAGAATCTAATGATTCAAGAACCATCATGAAGCCTTATTTTACAAATGACCCCCTCTACAAAACTTATTTGCATACTCGCAAATAACCCCCTCCATCGGAAAAGTCCGGCCGTGAAGGAACAAAGGAAAATCGGCCGAAACGGAATGCAAACTGGCAACTTCAGAAAACTGATCCCGTAATAAATTACAGGAAAACCCCGCGACTGTATATACATACCCGCATTTGTATTCCCACTGAACACAAATGCAAAGAGACAAAATCTACACTGTACAATACTAGGATCCGGCTTAAACCAAAGCCCACTAGTAAAATCCGTCCGATCACGATCCGTGCAATATCGCACGTATCTGATCGAACCCTGCCATATCTCTATACGGCCTCTACAGTGTTTCGCCCGAAACTTGAGAAACTGATCTGTGGGGGACTCTAAAGACTCGTCAATACTTTGGTTGTGGATTTAACCACTAGCACGTCAGAGGTATTAGCCTATACGCAACGGGCTACCAGGTATTGACCAAAAGGGACGTCGATGAGCGAACTCATCCTGACACCCTACTGAGCCTGTCAGTGACAATAGCCGTACAGTCCGGTCCGTTCGTCTATGAGCATCGCATGGCGGGCCTAGGGGGTTGGTAAAAGTCAGACCCCCAAAAGTGGTACAAGTCGTGTCGGAGTGTAGTCCAGAACACCCTGAGAAACTACTGGAATGCCTACCAGCAAATCTCCTGCCTCGGCCGAGGACTTTGTGTAATGGCTTTCCTAGACACAGCACGACTTCACCCCCAATACCGGGAGAGACGAACCCCTGCAGATCCGCTCACTGCCTCCATGTGGCTCGGGACTGTACCCAACTAAAACCTGTTTGCACGTCTCCTTTGAGCGTGGTAAGGTAGTAATCAAAGCACAGTGGGAACTCACACGAGATAAATGACGATCTCAGGTCGATGAACTAACCTGTACACATGTCACCAGGGAACTGCTATCTGACGTCAGGTATAATACCAACTAGCAGGTTCCCGGCGAGTCCTGTCCGGTGTACTCATAACCCAATGAGCACCTATATACATCTTAGTTGAACCAACTGACACCAGTGGCTTGTGAGACCGACCACCGCCCCTCGTCGGGGTCTCGACTGTATACACTAGTCTACTCTGGAGAATCGATGCCCTATCTCGAAACTCCCACGACTAGGGACCTTTTAAGGATGTGCTTATAGACCCCAGTTCCCACGTATATGATCGCCCTCATACTGCTGGTAGTCAAGCAAGATCCTAGAGGCTCTATCAACGTGCAATAGTGATCAGTAATGTTACCTAAAGCAGTACACGATGATAAAGATAAACCAGATAACATACTATCATCTTGAGTAAGACTGTCCTATCGGGATGGGTCCTCCATAAATCATTGCAATCACGTGCCTGTGATCCAATAATTGACTCTGAGGGCACTATCTCCAACAAAATTGACGGAACCACACCAAGTTCAGAGATGAACTTCTTCATCCAGACAGCCTCTTTGGCAGCATCGTTGGTAGCGATGTATTCAGCCTCCATCGTCGAGTCTGCAATGGTTTCCTGTTTGGAATTCTTCCAACACACCGCCCCTCCATTCAGGGTAAAGACAAATCCCGAGTGCGAGTTAGAGTCGTCCTTATCACTTTGGAAGCTCGAATCGATAAAGAAATCCACCTGGAGTTCTCCATTACCATACACCAAGAACATCTCTTTAGTCCTTCTCAAGTACTTGAGAATGTTCTTCACAGCTTTCCAGTGACTCTCTCAAGGATCCGCTTGATACCGACTCACTATACTTAGTGAGTATGCTACATCGGGTCTGGTACATAGCATCACATACATGATAGAGCCTACTGCCGAAGCATAGGGTATTCCTTGCATGCGAGCTCTCTCCAAATCAGTCTTGGGAGACATCTCTTTAGAGAGAGTGAGTCTGGAGATCGTGGGTTGGTTTCCACGCTTGGATTCTTCCATACTAAACCTCTTTAGTATGGTGTCAATGTACCTGGATTGGGATAATCCTAATATCCGTTTAGATCTATCTCTATAGATCTTAATTCCCAAAATGCAGGAGGCATCACCTAGATCTTTCATTGAGAATCTTTGTGATAAGAAGAGCTTGACCGAATGCAGCATAGGAACATCATTTCCTATAAAGAGTATGTCATCCACGTACAATACAAGGAAGATGACCTTACTCTCTGCAACCTTCTTATAGATACAAGGTTCATCTACGTTTTTGATGAAGTCAAACTCTTTGACCACAACATCAAAGCAGATGTTCCAACTCCGCGATGCTTGCTTTAACCCATGGATGGATTTAAGCAGCTTGCACACCTTTCCGCTGCTCCCACTATCTACGAATCCCTCTGGCTGAGTCATGTACACGCACTCTTCCAAATCACCATTTAGAAAGGCGTTCTTAACATCCATCTGCCAGATTTCGTAGTCATAGTATGCAGCAATGGCAAGTAAGATCCGGATGGACTTAAGTATAGCCACTGGAGAAAAGGTTTCGTCATAATCCATACCTGGTCGTTGATAAAAACCCTTTGCAACAAGTCTATCTTTGAAAGTCTCAACTTTTCCATCTACACCAAGTTTCTTTTTAAAGATCCATTTGCTCCCAATGGGTTTTACCCCTTCAGGAGCAACTTCCAAAGTTCATACTTTGTTGGTGTACATGGATTCCATCTCAGATCGCATTGCATCCATCCACTTCACAGTCACCACTCGTGATGGCCTGCTCGAAACTAGTTGGGTCATCATCTTCCATGATGCAATCCTCGCTCCCACCATCAACGAGAAAACCTTAGTATCTCTCAGGTGGACAGGAAACCCTGCTATATCGGCGGAGAGGCTGGGGTTCGTCGGGGACTACTGAATCCTCTGGTTCCACTAAATCTTCAGTTATAGCTTGTGGTGCTGGAACTTCTTCCAGCTCTACCTCTTTGCCACTAATTTCTTTTACAAGAAATTCCTTTTCTAAAAAGGTGGCATGTTGAGCAACAAAGACCTTTTGTTCCTCAGCTTGGTAGAAAAAATATCCTTGAGAATTCTTTGGATATCCCACAAACTTGCAAAGAACTGATCGTGCCTCGAGCTTGTCCTGATTTTGCCTTTTGACATAGGCCGGACAACCCCATATCTTAACTCGTTTAAAATATGGTCTTTTCCCACTCCATATCTCATATGGTGTGGTGGGTACAGCTTTAGATGGAACTAGATTCAATAGGTATATGGCTGTCTCAAGCGCATACCCCCAAAAGGAAATAGGCAACTCAGCATTGCTTATCATAGAGCGCACCATATCTAATAGGGTGCGATTCCTCCGCTCCGATACACCGTTGTGCTGTGGTGTATAAGGAGGAGTAAGCTGAGAGAGAATCACATTCTCTTTTAGATAGTCTAGGAACTCATTGCTCAAGTATTCTCCTCCTCGATCAGATTGAAGGATCTTAATATTTTTGCCCGTTTGGTTCTCTACTTCGTGCTTATATTCTCTGAATTTCTCAAAAGCTTCAGACTTGTGTTTCATCAGGAACACATGTCCGTATCTTGAGAGATCGTCAGTGAATGTAATAAAGCAGGAAGAACCGTTCCTGGCATGTGTAGACATGGGACCACATACATCACTATGTATCAGCCCTAAGAGTTCTGTAACTCTTTCTCCGTGTCCACTAAACGGAGTTTTGGTTATTTTGCCTTTGAGACATGACTGGCAAGTTTCATAAGATGATAATTCGAACGTATTCAGATATCCATCCTTATGTAACTTAGCTAGTCGTGTCGCATTGATATGACCAAGTCTACAATGCCATAAGAAGGATTCGCTCATTTCTGAACTTTTCCTCTTGTGTGTATTTTGTATATTAAGGACTGCAGTTTGATTGAGAACGTATATGCCATTATGTAACGAGCCTGATCCAATCAACTTTTGATTTAGGAAGATGTTCATAACATTATCCTGTATTACAAAATTATATCCTTCTTTATTTAATAAAGAAACTGATATAATGTTGCACATCATGTTCGGTATATAATAGCACTCGTTCAAAATCAATGTATTACTACTTGGTAATACAAGGTGATATTCGCCAACAGCTTTGGCTACAATATCTGCACTATTCCCTACTCTTACGGAATGATCACCCATTCCCAGTTCTCTACCTTTACGTAGCCCACGTAACATATTACATATGTGGGATCCTGATCCGGTATCTAATACCCAGGACGTAGAGTGAACTGAGAAACAGTTCTCGATAACTAACACACCCGAAGAAGATGCATCAACATGCTTATTCTTCGTTTGGGTGGCTTAAGAATACAGATTTTCTCCTATTTCCTGCTCAGTCTTATAACACTTATAAGAAAGAACGGGACCAACGTTCCCCTGCTCAGTATAATAAGCGGGTTCAGTCAATACATCCATATTATTATCTTGATTAAGGCCTGACATGGTCGCTACCTGGAGAGAGAGAGAGAGAAGAAAACACTTTAGCGTATGCTCTTGGAAGATTAGATTGGTTATTATCTTATCTAATCAGGATGTCTCCCACTGTTTTTATCACATCTCCCTTCAAACCCTAAAAGGTAAGATTAGCCGGGATTAATTACACCCTACAATTTCGTCAATCTTTCAGCCAGATCAGTGTTGGTACTTTGAGGGAGGTTCCCCGTGCTTTCGCATGGACCTAATTAAAATAAACCTCGTTTTCCCAGAGGCATAACCCCGTTAACACCTTTCTAGACACCTACTTGATCGTCTAATTGTCCTGCTTGGAACTCTTCCAGCACACCGCCCCTCCATTGAGGGTAAAGACATAACCTGACATGGACTTGGAGTCATCCTTGTCACTCTGGAAGCTGGAGTCAGCAAAAGCCTCGATCTAGAGGTCTTTTCCGCCGTAAACCAAGAACATACCCTTAGTCCTTCTCAGGTACTTGAGAATGTTCTTTACTGCTATCCAGTGCTTCTCTCCTGGGTCTGACTTATACCGTCTTACCATGCTCAGTGCGTAAGCTACATCTGGTCTGGTGCACAATATCACATACATTAAAGAGCCTACCGCAGAAGCGTAGGGTATAACTAACATGCGTTCCCTTTCCAAATCAGTCTTGGGAGACATATCATTGGAGAGGGTGATTCCGTAACAAGCCGGTAAATTACCGCACTTTGAATCTTCCATACTGAATCTTTTCAGCGTAGTGTTGATATACCCGGACTGCGAAAGTACCAACATCCTCTTAGATCTATCACGATAGATCTGGATCTCCAGAATGTAAGAGGCATCACCCAGGTCTTTCATGGAGAACCTGTGTGACAAGAATCCTTTGACAGATTGTAGCATAGGAATGTCATTTCCTATCAAGAGAATGCCATCCACGTACAAGACAAGGAATACGATGGTTCGTGCTACAATTTTACTATATATACATGGTTCTTCTGGATTTTTGATAAAGTCATATTCTTTGACCGTTTCATCAAAACAGATGTTCCAACTCTGCGATGCCTGCTTTAGTCCATAAATGGACTTAAGCAACTTGCACACTTTCCCGCTGCTCCCACTCTGATTGAAACCTTCTGGCTGATCCATATAGACGCATTCTTCTAAATTACCATTTAGAAAAGCAGTCTTTACGTCCATCTGCCAGATCTCATAATCATGGAAGGCAACAATGGCAAGAAGGATCCGAATGGATTTGAGTATAGCCATTGGAGAAAAAGTTTCGTCATAGTCCAAACCAGGTCTTTGACGAAAACCCTTGCAACAAGTCTAGCCTTATAGGTTTCCACCTGTCCATCTACACCAATCTTCTTTCTGAAGATCCACTTGCATCCGGTAGGGTTACTAGGCACTCTTACAAGGGTATATAAGGCATCAACCATGCCCGATTTAAAATTTAGACGTGCCGAACAACCCAAAGCGAGGATCTTTGCTAGATTATTAGGGTTAAACATGCAAGTAAACAACTTTACAACTAAGAGAGAGGGATTACAACCTTTGTAGTCCGCTCATTCGCTTCATAAGCTCCGAGTAGAAGTCCCTTCGCCGCGATCCATAATTTCCCGAACTCAAGAGAGGCTCCACAACCCGAATGATCCATGCTTGCTTGTAGTCTTCCTTTTCAAAGATGATCTACCTTGAAGTTTCTTTAACTCAAGCTCTCACTCACTAATCAAGTATTAATGATGTGAACACCCTAATCTAATTGGCTAGATTAGATGAGGATGATGAAGTAGGATTTATGCTCTCTTTTATTTTCATAATCTCACACTAATTCATCACAAAACTCAAAGCTAGAAAGCTTTGCAAGGAGGAAGAAGAAGATGAACTCATTTGTGATGAATAATGAATTGTAATCATCATTACAAATGCAGCCATGGTTGACAAAAGAAAGGGCTAACCATTGTAGAGAGTTTACTAGGGTTAACGGTTTGGGTTGGGTTAAAGAATATCTCACAAAATATCAACACATAATATCATAGCTCAAAACAAAACAAAAGTTTCTAGAAGCTTCATGAAAGAGCTAACCCAAATCAAACCCTAACCATATTTAATCTCCACTAATCATGTTGCATTAGTAATCATAACTTATTACAATATTATATATCACATATATAATATATATTTGTAACAAAAGAAAATAATACAATTAACATATATCGCATATATATCAATGTATTACCCGGTGAGAAAATGAATCAATAAAGCGAGACAATATTAGATAATGTAATACAATATATCATATATATAATTATACATTAAATTATCGAATCAACACTTGATCCGACAATCCGGCTATATCGCATATAACCGACTAATATATCATGTACCGATTCATCGAATCAACACTTGATCCGATAACTCGGCTCATATCAAAATATCGCGAGAATATAATACGGTATCTCATATCGTATTATCCTCGGTCCTGTATATATCACATATGTGCTCCTACTCCGTTTTGCCTGAGTCAAGAAACCTCTGTGTAGGACTCTAAAGAATCGTCAATACGCCGGCATATCTGGTCTAGGGGTGGTAAACGTCAGACCCCAGTAACCGATAAGTCATGTCGATGTGAGGCTCATAACAGGTCGAGAACCTACTGATAACACTTATCAGTAGTACTCTATATCAGCCCTGGCCAGGGACTTCCAGTTATAGCCAATCAAACATAACACAACATCAACTCCCTATACCGGGAGAGATGAATCCCCTCCTATCGCTCATTGCCTCCATGTGATTCGGGACTGTACCCAAAAGCCACCGTTTTGCACGCCCTCTTGGACGTGGTAAGGTGGAAATCAAAGCACAGTGGGAATCACACAAGACTCTATGACGATCTTGGGTCTACAGACTAACCTATACCAGTGTCACCAGAGAACTGCCATCTGACGTGAGGTATAATACCATCTGGGAGTTCTCGGCGAGTCCTTCCAGTGTACCCAGTCTCCACTGAGCACCCATACACCATCTCTGATGTCAAACACCAATGGATATGGCATCATCCATCGCCCATCATATGGGTCAAGATGCGTATACGCTAGTCTACTCTGGTGTATCGATGCCCTGTCTCGATACACCCTCGACTAGGAACAGTTATAGGATGTACTCGTCGACTATCCTGGCCCCACTAGTATGATCTCATCATAGTCCCAGTAGTCGAGTACATATCCTAAGGGCTTTATCAACATGTGAGAGCAAGACAGTAAACTAACACAAGTCAACATGTTAAGATAAACTGAAACCAAATAACATACTATCATGTCGAGCAAGAAAGTCCTCTCTATTTATATCCAAGGATCCATTATAATATACATCATATGTACAACAATGGCCTCTAGGGCATATATATAACTAACAATCTTCCACTTGCACTAAGGCCAGCTGTTGTAGTATCTCATACCTAGCATCCCGAATAATCTCTCAAACTGTATCTAAGGAATGGCCTTTGTGAGTGGATCCGCAGTGTTGTCCTTCGTATCAACTCTCCTGACCTCGATCTCCCGGCGATCAACTATCTCTCTGATCAGGTGATACCGCCTCAGAATATGTCGGGACTTCTGATGGGACCTGAGTTCCTTGGCCAAAGCCACAGCTCCATTGTTATCGCAATACAAAGGTATTGGATGCTCAATGGACGGAACCACACCAAGTTCAGTAATGAACTTCTTTATCCAGACAGCCTCTTTGGCAGCATCGTTGGCAGCGATGTATTCAGCCTCCATCGTCGAGTCTGCAATGGTATCCTATTTGGAACTCATCCAATATACCTCCCCTCCATTGAGGGTAAATGCAAATCCCGAGTGCGACTTAGAGTCGTCCTTATCACTCTGGAAGCTGGAATCGGTAAAGGACTCCACCTGGAGTTCTCCGTTACCATACACCAAGAACATCTCTTTAGTCCTTCGCAAGTACTTGAGAATGTTCTTCACTGCTTTCCAGTGACTCTCTCCAGGATCTGCTTGATACCGACTCACTACACTTAGTGAGTATGCTACATCGGGTTTGGTACATAGCATCACATACATGATAGAGCCTACTGTCGAAGCATAGGGTATCCCTTGCATGCGAGCTCTCTCCAAATCAGCCTTGGGAGACATCTCTTTGGAGAGAGTGAGTCCAGAGATCGTGAGTTGGTTCCCACGCTTGGATTCTTCCATACTAAACCTCTTTAGTATGGTGTCAATGTACCTGGATTGGGACAATCCCAGTATCCGTTTAGATCTATCTCTATAGATCTTAATTCCCAAAATGCAGGAGGCATCACCTAGATCTTTCATTGAGAATCTTTGTGATAAGAAGAGCTTGACCGATTTCAGCATAGGAAGATCATTTCCTATCAAGAGTATGCCATCGACGTACAATACGAGGAAGACAACCTTACTCTCAGTAACCTTCTTATAAATACAAGGTTCATCTATGTTTTTGATGAAGTCAAACTCTTTGACTACAACATCAAAACAAATGTTCCAACTCCGCGATGCTTGCTTTTGTAGGGTTACTAGGCACACTCAAGAGGTTCCACAAGGCATCAACCATGCCAAAATCAAAATTTTCATGTGCCTAAGAATCCTATGCAAGATCGTTAACTAGAGATTAGGCGAAAACTAATGCAAGCAAACAACTTTGCTACTAAGTGAATGGAAATACAACCTTTGTAGATCCGGTCCTCCACTTCCTTAGCTCCGTGATGATGTCCCTTCGCTGCGATCACCGGGATCCCGGACTCTTGCGATGGTTTCGTCGGAGAAATGAGCGGGCTAGGTCGTTGACTTCGATGCCGAAGATGATCTACGTCGAGGCAACTCAAGATCAAGCTCTATCTTCACTTGGTCATAGAACTTGTGAAGATAACACACTCTACTACATGGCATGTGGTAGAGGATGAAGAAATAGGAAGTGGGTTCACTTTGGATTTGGATTTCTCACTCTCTTTCTCATGGCACCATTGAAGGTAGCAAGGTTTCTTCTTCTTGATGAAGAAGAAAGAATATGATAAGAATAATAAAATCAATTGATGAATAATAATAAATCAAGTGATCTTATCATAATGCAACCATGGGTGAGGTAACTAGTGTAGAGACTAAACTAGGGTTTAAGTGAATGGTTAGATTAAGGAAAAAACAAAATGGTAGATAAAGCAAGAAGCTTCATGAAGCTTAAGCAAGAAACAAAGTTAGCCACCATTTCATTTTTGCCAAAAGGAATAAAGAAAATAAATAAAATGAATAATTTAAAACCCTAACCATTAACCTAAACATGGTGTATAGCATACACTCACCCAAGTTTGCATGTATCATCAAACATGATACAAACTAGTGCACAAAACTATATCATATATACAATGTGCATATCAAGTGAGAAAATCCGTCTTAAATGAACTAATACTAGTTAATGTAAAGTAATACATCAAATATATAATTATACATTGAATCATTAAATCAACACTTGATTTAATGATCCGGTCATACTGCATATAACCGACTAATATCAAGTGTATCAATGTATCGCATCAACACTTGATTCGGTAACCCGGCTATATCATATATAACTGTCCAATAATACAATTCGCGAGAATGGAATACAGTATCACATACTGGTATTATTCTCGGTCCTGCACATATCTCATATGCGCTCCTATTTCGTTTCGCTTTAGCCAGGAAACCTCTGTGTAGGACTCTAAAGACTCGTCAATACGCCGGCAGCAGGTGATGATCATATCAAACACCCACAAGCCGCAAGCGGTCTGCTAAACGTAACGGCCATCTGGGTATTGAGCGATCAGAAGATCAACGAGCAAGCTCGCTCACACTCCTGTGAATCCAACCAGCAACACTTACCGTACAGTCCGGTCTCGTCGTCTGATATGTCACATATCTCGCCTAGGGGTGGTAAACGTCAGACCCCAGTAGCTCGATAAGTCGTGTCGATATGAGGTCTATAACAGTTCGAGAAGCTACTGGTAACACTTACCAGTAAATTTCAGCAACCCTGGCCAGGGATTTCCGGTTATAGCCAATCGAACACAACACAACATCAACTCCCTATATCGGGAGAGACAAATCCCCTCATATCGCTCATTGCCTCCATGTGATTCGGGACTGTACCCAAAAACCACCGTTTTGCACGCCCACTTGGACGTGGTAAGGTGGAAATCAAAGCACAGTAGGAATCACACAAGACTCTATGATGATCTTGGGTCTACAGACTAACCTGTACCAGTGTCACCAGAGAACTGCCATCTGACGTAAGGTATAATACCATGTGGGAGTTCTCGGCGAGTCCGTCCAGTGTACCCAGTCTCCACTGAGCACCCGTATATCATCTCTGATGTCAAACACCAATGGATATGGGATCATCCATCACCCATCTGTATGGGTCGAGAAGGTATACGCTAGTCTACTCTGGTATATCTATGCCCCGTCTCGATACACCCACGACTAGGGACCTTGAAGGATGTACTTATGGACTACCATGCCCCCACTAGTATGATCCGCATCATAGTCCAGGTAGTCAAGTACACATCCTAAGGGCTTTACCAACATGTAACAGAGAGACAATCAGTGTACACGTTAAGGTAAAGAGCAACCAGGTAGCATACTATCATGTCGAGCGAGAAAGTCCTCCCTATATATGTCCAAGCATCCACTACAATATACATCCTATGTATAGTAATGGCCTCTAGGGCAAACATATAACTAACAATCTCCCACTTGCACTAGGGCCATCTGATAGCAGTGGTTGTAGTATCTCATACTCAACCATCCCATAAAAGTCTCTCTTTGGGAAAAGGCCTTTGTGAGTGGATCCGCCGTGTTGTCCTCTGAGTCTGCTCTCCTAACCTGGATCTTTTTGGAGATCAACCATCTCCATGATCATGTGATACTGCCTTAGAATATGTCTGGATCACTGATGGGACCAGGGTTCCTGGGCCAAAGCCACACTTCCATTGTCACACAATGGTAGGAACCTAGTTCATCTCATGAACCAATATACACCCAAACTGCCTCTTTGGTAGTATCTTTGGTAACGATATATCTTGCCTTTAATCGTCTAGTATGTCACGATATCTAACTTGGAACTCTTCCAACATACCGTCCCTCTACTGAGGGTAAAGACAATGCTTGCGACTGACATTCAGTCATCCTTATCACCCTGGAACCTCTCCAGTGATTCTCCCCAGGATCGATTGATACCAACTCACTAAACCTAGTGAGAACCCTAACATCCCTTTAGATCTATCTCATAGATCCAAATCCCAAGATTTAGGAGGTATCACCTTAATCCTATATGGAGAATCCTTGTGATAAGCGGAGATTGACCGAGCGTAGCATAGGAAACTCCTTCCCCATCAAGAGTATGTCATCCATGTACTCTACGAGGATCACTACCATACTCCCTACTACCTTTTTGTATATACAAGGTTCATCTACCATTTTGATGATGTCAAACTCTTTGACTAACTCATCAAAACAGATGTTCCAACTCCGCGATGCCTGCTTTATCACATAAAATATCTTGCACACGTTTCCGCTGCTCTCACTGTCTACGAAGCCTTCTGACTGTGTACTTATAGACTTTCTCTTCTAAAACATCATTTAGAAAAGCAGTCATGACACCCAACCGCCAGATATTGTAGTCATGGTATGTAGCCGTGGCAAGTAGGATCTGGATGGACTTAAGCATAGCTCCTTAGAAAAGGTTTCATCATGATCCACGCCTGGTCGATGACGAAAACCTTTAACAAGTCTAGCTTTGAAAGTCTCAACTTTTCCGTCTACACCAAGTAATCTTCTTCAGATATACTTGCTCCTGATGGGGATTTAACCCTTCAGATAAAGCAACCAAGTCCATACTTAGTTGGTGTATATGGATTCCATCTCAGACCACTAAGCATCCAGCCATTCTTACAGAGTCCTACTCCTGATGGTCAGCTCGAAACTAATTGGGTCATCATCTCATGATGCAATCCTCACTCCCACTGTCATAGAGAAACCGAAGTATCTCTCGGGTGGGTGAGGAACCCTACAAGATCGGCGGAGAGGTCGAGGTTCGTTGGTAACTATTGAATCTTTTGGTTCTATCAAATCATCTGCTGTAGTTTGTATAGCTGGAACCTTTCCAGTTCTACATAACAGACCTTGCCTCGAGTTTGTCCGGATTTTGCTTTTAGACATAGCCCGGACAACCCCAAATCTTAACCAACTTAAGATATGGGCTCTTCCCTTTCCATATCACATATGAAGTGGTAGGCACTGATTTGATTCGGACCTAATTCAATAGGTATGCAGCTTCTTAAGTGCATAACCCCCAAAAAGGAAAAAGGTAACTCAGTAGTACTCATCATAGAGCGCACCATATCTCATAGGGTGCTATTGCTCTGCCCCGATATACCATCGTGCTATGGTGTATACGGAGGAGTAATGCTGAGAGTGAAACTCATTCTCCTTTAGAATAGTCTAGGAATTCTATGCACAAGTATTCTCCTCCCTGATCTCATCATAGGACATAATACTTATACCCGTATTTTGGTTCTCTACTTCTAACTTATATTCTGTGAATATCTCAAAAGTTTCGGACTTGTGTTTCAACATGAACATATGTCTGAATCTTGAGAGATCATAAAAGAATGTAATGAAATACAAAGAACCGGTCCTGGCATGTGTAAACAGGGGGCCTTACATACATCATCATGTATCAGTCCCAAGAGTTCACTAACTCTTTCTCTGTTTCCAATAAACAGAGCTATGGTCATCTAATCTTTGTGACATGACTGGCAAGTTTCACAAGATGTAAATTCAAACTGATTTAAATATGCATCTAAAATGTAACTTCATCCAGTCGGGTCGCATTGATATGACCTAGTCTACAATGCCTCAAGAAGGAACCATTCATTTCTGAACTCTTCCTCTTGTGTGTGTTCTGTATACTAAGAACTGTAGTTTGATTTAGAACATTCAATGCTTTTAGATAACGTGCCTGAACTGATCAACTTTTGATATAGGAAATGTTCAAAACATCATCCAACAATACAAAATTTTATCATTTCTTTACTAATAAAGAGACTGATATGATTTTGTATATCAGGTTCGGTATCTAATAACATTCGTTCAGAATCAATGTATTCTGGTAATACAGGGTGACAGTGACCAACAGACTTGGTTGCAACACTTGCCCTGTTTTCTGTCTCATGAAACTTATCATCCGTTCTCAGTTCTTTACCTTTCTGTAGCCCATGTAACGGATTACATATACGGGATCCTGATCCGGTATCACATACCCAAGACGTAAAGAATACTGAGAAACAGTTCTCTGTAATGAACACACCCGAAGATGATGCATTAGTATGCACTTTCTTCGTTTGGGCGGCACGGGAATTCTGGTAATCCCCAATTTCCTGCTCTATCTTATAACAATTATAAGTTGGAGCGGGACCAACGTTCCCCAGCTCAGTATAACAAGCGGGTTCGATCAATACATCCGTATTATTATCTTGATTAAGGCATGATATGGTCGCTACCTGGAGAGAGAGAGAAGAAAACACTCAGCGTGCGCTCTTGCAAGAATAGATTGGTTATTATTTTATCTAATCAGGATAGCTCCCACTATTTTTATCAAATCTTCCTTCAAACCCTAAAAGGAAAGACTAGCCAGGATTAATTACACGCTGCAAGTTCACCAATCTTTCAGCTAGGCCAGTGTCGGTACTTTGAGGGAGGTCCCCTGTGCTTTCGCACGAACCTAATTAATGTAACCTCGTTTTCCCAGAGGCGTAACCTCATTGACACCTTTCTAGACACCTACTTGATTGGCTAATTTGTAATGTGTAAAACTCTCCCAGGAGTAACTCTTACTCGCAGCGGGTATCGGGATCTAACTATCTCATAGAACGTATGCAATCTCATTGCAAATTTCAACACTTGAAATTCCCGATAATATTTTACCCCTAGCGTTCTATGACCTTGACGAATGCCAAACAACCCATAGTCCACTAGTCAAGTTCAACCCGTACATTTCTTGATTGAATTAAACCCACCCGCATGACCCTTGACGAATGACAAACAACGCCGTACGAATACCCTAATCCAATCTGCATCATATGCATAAGCAGATAAATATTAGTTAGCTACCGCACACTACGCCTTGACGGAAGCCAAACTACCGCAGCACGAATACTAAGTAGTACTTATCTGAAATGACGGAGGGCTACGACAGGTTTTTCTGAAAACCTATTGCGTAATGAACTTGATATCGTTGTAGAATCAGATGATTTTGAAATGGAGTGTTTTTGAGGCTTTTCTAGTTTTGCTAAAGGGGTCACTCCCGGTGAAGGGATCGTCGGCCCTTTCCTCGTCGAATGAGGTGCGGGATATATCATATATATCACTGTGCAAAGCAAAAACTATAGAAGCAATCAAAAGACAAACTGAGAGTTATAGCATCTGCCAGTTATTGCTAAAGGGGTCACTCCCGGTGAAGGGATCGTCAGCCCTTTCCTCATCGAATAAGGTGCAGGATATATCATATATACCGCTGTGCAAAGCAAGAACTGTAGCTACCTATTTTATTTTTGAAATTCGATTCTACAACATCTTTAGGTTTCTTTTCTTCCATTAATCACATTAATGAAGTCCCATCATTTAAGCACCTAAACATCACAGATAAATATAACGTACGCTTATATCAGCCGCATTCGCCTCGATGTCCCGTCTGCACCGTTAGGTTAGGTAACTAACGCCAAAGCGAGGCAGGGCTAGCGCGGGTGTAAAACATAAGCAACGTCTATATAATATATCATATATACTATATATAATATCTATCTGAACATATCACATGATCACATCACAGATAACGCTGCAGAAAAATCATATATGAAATATTGGATATACTAGGACGTCCGTGTTTTCAATACGAGCCTGTATAAAACACGGATTCCACGGTCGCGATGAATAGCCAAACCCACACCCCTAGACCCCTACGAGAGCGGCAAGCAACCCTACCAATTCTAGAGTTAGGAGACCCAGACTCGACTCCTCGAGTTGGTCTCCCACTAGACTCCAGAACCCGGTTACTTATGCTCCCCTCCTTGGGTCTATCCTAGTGCGGAAAAGTAAATAATATACATCAACTGTGACATCTTCCGCAACCTGGAAGTGCCCCTAATACAAGAATATTACATACAAGTTTTTAAATGAATGAAAATGAAAAAACACTCATCTCACATAAAAAACCCTAGCTATTCAAACACGACGATCCAATATAACATATCCAGCAACACATAACATCACATGTCATCAACGTAAGTATATATGCGCATCCCAATTGTCGTTGACATATAGCAACGAAACCGGCGATATCACATATTACACTTACGGTCACAGAAAAGAAAGTGTAAAACTACAACAGTTGGAATCCGCAACCTCCATAGACATCACATGCCTAATCAAATGAATTACTTAGACATCGCATGCCTAACAATTATAAACCCCGCATTTTAGTCTCATTATCGAAAACTCTTTTCGATATCAAGTCGGGTAATTCAACAAGATTCCCGGCATCCTGACCGAATGCTCGTCGCAAACTTTAGTAGACGGCCGCACCCCCGATACCGTCGATGAAGTGCACTAAGGCGGAACACCGCTGCCGCCAGCACCCGAACGAATGCTTTCGGCGACGGGGTTCTCCTACAGTCACTTGGTCGAGGCTATGGGACGTGGCTATCTATTAAGTTTACCGGCGAGTATCCGCGTACCCTACGCGATTGCGACAGACTTTTGATCACATCAAAATCCCGTGGTAACCGATCAACCGAGACTAAACTGCTATATTTATAACATCCAAATCAGTTATCTCATAACTACTTGTGGATTCCAAATATTGTATCACATTCCAGATAAATAGAAAATGTTAAACTTTCCGATCGAACAATCAAACACCTAAGTTTTCCCGAAACAGCTCAACACATGAAATAAGTTTAAAAACATTCACTTCATGCCTCAGTACCAACGGTCCAGCCGTAGAAGGATCAAGCCAACTGTTAGTGTATATGCCCTAGAGGCCATTACTATATCATACTAGTATGTATATTACTTAATGGAAGCTTGGGATATTCACCTTGTATTGACAATCTTGCTCAAAATGGTAGTATGCTACTTGGTTTGTTTCTACTTTAGTGTGTACATGTGTTTATTTTATTATATCACCTATACGCATTAGTGGAGTCCTTAGGATCTTTGCTTGATTACCAGCGTTGTGATGGCAGTCACACTCGTGGGGGCTGGGTAATCCATAAGTACATCCTTATACAGGTCCCTAGTCGCAGGACTATCGAGACAGGGCATCGATACTCCGGAGTAGACTAGCGTATGCGCTTCTCATCCCAGCAGGGGAGACGGTCTGTCCCACAGCCGTCAGTACGTCGTACTTGAGATAGTATGCGGGTGCTCGTTAGGTTACGAGTACACTGGACAGGACTCGTCAGGAACTGAATGGTTGGTATTATACCTATCGTCAGTTGTCAGTTCCCAGGTGACATGAGTACAGCTTAGTCCGCTGACTTGACACTGTCACTTCGCCTCGAGTGTGTTCCCACTGTACTTTGATTACTACCCTACCACGGCTCAAAGGAGTCGTGCAAACAGGTAGTTTTTGGGTGCATTCCCAAAGCACTTGGAGGCAGTGACGGTTAGACAGGATTCGTCTCTCCCAGTATTGGGGGTTGACATCGCGCTGTGTCTAGGAGAGCCATTACACGAGTAGTCCCTGGCCAGGGCAAGCGAGATATGCTGGTAGGTTTCCAGTGTTATCTCAGGGTGTTCTGGGCTTCACTCCGACATGACTTGTACCGCTATTAGGGGACTGACGTTTACCGCCCCCTAGGCCCGCCATGCGATGTATCAGACGAACAGACCGGACTGTACGGAGACTGGCACATTCAGGCTCAGTAGGAGTTCAGATGGGTTTCACCTCGTCAGTCTTCTTGTCGGCATCTACCTGGGGACCGTTACGCACAGCTAGTGCCGCTTGCGGTCTGTGGTTAAACCCACTGCCAGCGTAGTGTCGAGTCTTTAGAGTCCCACACAGAAATCTATTCGCCTTTAGGCAAAAGAGTAGAGGTCGCATGGTTTTGCGACAGGTCGAATGGTTTTGCGACAGGGTTCGGTCACATCCGTGCACTTGTGCACGTTCAGTGTCCGGACAGTTAACACCAGCAGGCTTTGGTTTAAGCCAGATCCTAGTGTACGTTTTGGGATTGATTTTATCTCGTATGTATTCGTGTTCCTCGGAACGCGGATGCGGGTGTGTATGCACAGTTGACAGAGAGACAGAGGCAGAGGATTCTCATTAGGGTTGTTGACTGTTGACTGTTGATCATTGACTTTTTGCTAAACCCTAATGAGAATTTGATATGTGATTAGCAATAATATTAATTAATTATTATAGTGACATGGTTGTTGAGGGGTTGACTTTGTTGACTTGTTGACTTTGTTGACCGGTTGACTAGGTTGGACTAGTTGACCATCATCATCACAATGGTTGTCATTTTCATGCAAAGACTTTTGCTTGCTTGTTGTGGTTTGCAAAATGAGTGCATGGAAATGATATTGCCTTTGACATGATATGAACCATCACATAATACTTGATTAATATTATGGCTCATGATGCTTTTGGATTATGAGAGGGTGTATGACAAAAGAGAGGCTCATTCTTTCTTTGCCTTTCTCTCTCTTGGTTTTGAGCTCTCTCATTCTCTTACTCTCACCCTCTTCCTCTTGCTCTCTCTCTTGTCTATGGTTCACTTGTCTCATGTGTTGAGAAGCAAGAACCATAGAGAAAATCCCATCACACTCTCCTCTACTCACTCTAGTTCACAAGGTTTAGCAAACCAAGTGAACTAGTTTCTTCAAAGTTCGAAGAAGAAGCCAAAGGTAGAAGCTTTCGGGTGGATCGATCTTCGGCGCAAGGAGACGACGGGGTGAAGCCGATCCGTACACCATCAAGAGATGAAGACGAAGGAGTTCAAGAAAGAAAGGTATAACCCCCTAAACGAGTAGTTAACAACTCGTAGTTAGGTTGTTAGGTAGATAGTTTAACAAAGATCCGTTTTGAGTCCATGCTACCGCCTCTAGAAAATTGTTTTTCATCAAATTCCGCAAGCCCGTAAGTACCGGGAGAGGTAGCATGGACTTACACCAACGCCTCACATGTGGCACGCCGTACTGCCCCAAACCCTAAGGTTCAAAGGGCAGTTCAAGACGGTCACATAATCGAGTTAAGGTTTGTTGTCTTCTAGAGGGTCCATCGCGTTACTTGCACTACTTAGAACGTTCTTAAACTACGGAAAGATCCAACACTTGGAAATTTCCCAACAGGGGAAAAATTGGGTATTTATATCAGGTCGAAATTTTTAACATATTCTAAATTATCCGGAAAAACACAGACAAAGTTAAAGATTCCGATCGAATCGTCGAACTCCCAATACAACCCAGAAAACTCAACACTTGAGTATACATTAAAAATTCCCAGAAAATACAGCACTAACAGCTAGGAATTACTGTGCAATTTTCAAAAGCTAACGTGACTGTATGGCCGCGGAACCGCCGCACGAGCCATGCTCGTGCCGCGCTTCCGCGGCGCTTTAGTGGATTCAGGCTCACGTGCGGCACAGTATTTCTTAGGAATCCCTGCTGATTTTTCTGCATATTTTTAATCTAGAAAAATCCACAGTTTTGAAAAAAGGATAGAGAGGGCTCAAAGTTAGGGTTTCGGGGTTCGATCGGGTTTCTAACTTCGTCTATGCATCGCCTAAAGCTCTAGCTAGGCTCTGATACCACTGTAGGGTTACTAGGCACACTCAAGAGGTTCCACAAGGCATCAACCATGCCAAAATCAAATTTTTCATGTGCTTAAGAATCCTATGCAAGATCGTTAACTAGAGATTAAGCGAAAACTAATGCAGCAAACAACTTTGCTACTAAGTGAATGGAAATACAACCTTTGTAGATCCGGTCCTCCACTTCCTTAGCTCCGTGATGACGTCCCTTCGCTGCGATCACCGGGATCCCGGACTCTTGCGATGGTTTCGTCGGAGAAATGAGCGGGCTAGGTCGTTGACTTCGATGCCGAAGATGATCTACGTCGAGGCAACTCAAGATCAAGCTCTATCTTCACTTGGTCATAGAACTTGTGAAGATAACACACTCTACTACATGACAAGTGGTAGAGGATGAAGAAATAGGAAGTGGGTTCACTTTGGATTTGGATTTCTCACTCTCTTTCTCATGGCACCATTGAAGGTAGCAAGGGTTCTTCTTCTTGAAGAAGAAGAGGAAGAAAGAATATGATAAGAATAATAAAATCAATTGATGAATAATAATAAATCAAGTGATCTTATCATAATGCAACCATGGGTGAGGTAACTAGTGTAGAGACTAAATTAGGGTTTAAGTGAATGGTCAGGTTAAGGAAAAAACAAAATGGTAGATAAAGCAAGAAGCTTCATGAAGCTTAAGCAAGAAACAAAGTTAGCCACCATTTCATTTTTGCCAAAAGGAATAAAGAAAATAAATAAAATGAATAAGTGAATAATTTAAAACCATAACCATTAACCTAAACATGGTGTATAGCATACACTCACCCAAGTTTGCATGTATCATCAAACATGATACAAATTAGTGCACAAAACTATATCATATATACAATGTGCATATCAAGTGAGAAAATCCATCTTAAGTGAACTAATACTAGTTAATGTAAAGTAATATATCAAATATATAATTATACATTAAATCATTAAATCAACACTTGATTTAATGATCCGGTTATACTGTATATAACCGACTAATATCAAGTGTATCAATGTATCGAATCAACACTTGATTCGGTAACCCGGCTATATCATATATAACCGTCCAATGATACAATTCGCGAGAATGGAATACAGTATCACATACTGGTATTATTCTCGGTCCCGCACATATCTCATATGCACTCCTATTTCGTTTCGCTTAAGCCAGGATGTAACGTTTCAAAAATAATTAAATAAATAATTAAATGAATAAAATTGTTTAAGTGAATTTTATGATTTTCGGTAAAGTAAAATGTATTTTTCGTAAGACTAAAGCGTGATTGTTTTTCATTATAATTTCAAAAATACCTATTTTAATTATGTAATTACTAGTAAATGGTGTTTATTTAGCCACTTATAAATTTTTAGTTAAATTAAATATTTTTCCTAAATTAATTATTTTAAATATTAACATAAGCGTTATTTTTACACTAAATTAGTGTAAATTACAAATTTGAATGGTTTTAATTTGTAAAAATGAACCATGGCATATTAGAATTTAGTGTGGTTCATGCAAAATTTATTTGCAAATTTTTCCAAAATTCTAGAGTTTTCTTTAGTTGTTTTAGAAAAGAAATAAAAAGAAATTAAGTAAAGTAATGAAAAGACATAATGAAGTGATATTTTGGGGGAAACTTCTACACAACTCCTCACTCATTTCCTTCTCTCCCTCACCTCCCAAACTTGGCCAGCCTCACCCCCATGGCAGCCCCCCCATTTTCCAATTTTATTTTAACTCCAAAAATCATCAAAAATCCTCCAAAATTCAATAAAAATTGCACAAAATCCTAATAAATTCCTACCCTTTATTCTTTGCTCTTCTTTACATGGATTTTGGAGATGGATAGCATGCATTTTGGAGGCTCATTTTCATGTTTGGATTTCATATTTTGGAGATATAAATTTCCTTCTTTTGTTTTATTTCTATTAGATGTTTCTTTTAAAGCATAATTAGATTTATTAAATTAATTCTATTTGCAAATTCTAAAATTCAAGTTAGGGTTTGTAAATTCAAGTTGTGGTTTTTATTAATTAATTAGGGTTATAATAACTAGTTTAACATTTTTAGAAGTGGAAATTCTTGTATGGATGATATATTGTAAATTGTTATCCAAAATTGATTTAATTATGCTATTTAGCTAACTAGTTTTTTTTAAAATGTCTTTGTGGGTAATATAAAATTCTAATTAAGGTTGCTATCATTAGATTGTAGTTTTAGTGAGAATATTATCATGTTAATGGAAAGAAAAACTTAGTTTGATCGCTAGTTTCTTTTGATAATTGGAAAATACTAATAAAATGCTATTTTTGTAAACTAGATTTTGGAAATTCCTAAATAAATGAGATTAAAAATATAATTATGGTTTCATTATATCATTATCATCATGAATTGTAATTTAATACATTAATTCATGCAAAATCAAGTTTTGTTGTGGAATTGTGACATTTTGCTTGTAAGATGTTGAAAATTGCTAAAGGTTGCAAACTAGAAATTCCAAATCCATACATATTTGTGTAATAAAAATATAGTAATGGTTTCTATAATCTAGTTAGGCTATTTAAAGAGTTTTATGACAATTGGTTTCATTTAAATGTCAAGTTTTGAAGAAAAACGGTAAACTGGCATTTTCGGGTTTTACGAAATCGGGCGATTTGATGGATTTTAGTGTTTCGATGAATTAAATCATGTTTTATAATATAAGTAATGAGTTTTAAAACTATGAGTTATTTGTTCATGTTATCTCGATCCATCGGAGTTTGTACGCCGATATCGAGCGATATTTGGTTCTTTTGTGTGGACGGGACATAGGTTTTAACCTATGCTTATTCCTTGCGTCTTTTGATTTTTGTATGTGATTCAGTTTACGATACTATTTATATGTTTGCGTTTAGGTACCCCTCGCATGGAATGCGGGCGATGAAGAGGAGGATGACGACACCTTCTTCGGCAGACATGGACCAGGTGAGTAGATGCATATCTACGGGGGGAAGTCGGGTGGATGGCGTTTAGCACCCCCGCAACGTAGAATAGGAATAGTACTTATTGACATTAGGAAGCCAGATGTGACCCTAGATTCTTAATGAGTAGGACCCTAGTAATGACCCTAGGCTGGACTAGACTGATTTAGGAAGACCATATCAGAGGATGAATATCTTGGAAGAGGTTCGTAGATTTCAGGTAGAAACACACACACGCACACACTGAAACTCGACATGGTGTATACGTGTATGTGTATATATATATATATAGGACTAGGTATAGGTATATGTATATATATATATATACAACATGGGTATGGGATACATTGATGTGATATGATACACGGGAATGAAACAATATAACTGGGCTTGATGCCGTGATTCTTGACTATACAGTCGTATTAAAGTGTTAGCGGATCATTAAAGAATGAGATAATGAACAGGTATACATAAATTATAATGGGTAATGATGATATTGAGGTACATGGGACTATAAAATAGAACCCGAACTGTAACTTGTGACTGATCACGATATGATATATGTATGACTTGATTACGATATCATGTAGGTGTGACCTGATGTCGATATCATATAGGTGTGACTTGATGACGATATGATATCGGTATGACTTAATCACAAAATGATACATATGACATGCTATTTCTGAGGATAAATTAATGAGGTATATTTATGATGGCAATGTTATATAATTGATGTATGCGATTACAGCATAGCACCTCGATCATGACATGTGTTGATGATGATATTATACGAATAATGAGACACGTAGGTGATATTTGACCCGTACCCCGATATTGGGATGCCGCATGATGGATTTTACCGTACGAGGCATAGATGTGATGATTGATCCGCACTCTTGATTTGAGGAAGTCGTACTATGTACGTGACGCTATTGAGGCAGGATCGCCGACTATTAGAGATATGGACTCAGGCTTTAGGTGTACTTCTATCGACCAGTTCTTAGGTTTAGTTTTCCTTAGGGGGATTAGATGGACTCTAGGTTAGGTTCGAGTCATATAATGGTAGTGGTAATTGTATATCAAATGAGTGGATAACACACATCCGTCTTTACTTTCACATTGTAATCATAATGTTGCATGTTCATACATATGTTGCTATAATCAGTATAAACTTTACCTGTTAGGACACCAGCACCATTACCGATGATGCGCATATCCCACGCACACTTATTTGCCGGCTCACACACATCATCATCGGTAATTGCTATGTCACGTACACTTTAGATCATATTATCTTTTATTGATAGAATCAGCTAGCAACTAGATCGATATTTAATATTGTGATTACTCTCAGATGTTAGTCTAGACATGGCATTTATTACTTAGACATTCATGCATTCATATTTTCATGTTATCATGCAGTATTATGGGGCATATGCCGACACTTATCATATACTTATTCATGATTTTGAGATTTGGATTTCTATGAGATTTCTGGATTTTTGGGGAAAACCGCAAGAATATATAAAAACTTTTCTCTCTTTCTCCTCCTCTCTTTTTAAAATGTAAGATGCGGTTTTCTCGTGATGTATGTGTCGTCCACCATGAGATTTCATGTTTTCTGATAGATTTCGAGACCCGATTCGAGGAGTGGATGAACCGTCTCGGGTACATGGTGGGCCCGGTATGGTACCTCGGGGCAAGAAAATCGAGTTGTAGACGATTAGCCTGGCAGGGGAAGGCTACCTACCGGTGATGTCTGGCGCGGCGGATATCCGGAGGATACCGACCGTTGTCGTGAGATTTGATGATATGGGCCGATCCGGACTGACGGAGCCCGAGATATTGAGACTTGAGATTTACATGTGTTGTGTCGATGCTTGACACGGATTTCCATGGATTTCATTGTTGGGATTTCAGATTCCTATACACATTTTACTATGATAACAGCTAAAGATTTCTTATACAGATATATCTGAATTTCAGGATTTGTTACTTTACATTCATAGTGCATGCATACTCATTCATATGACATAGTACTATATGAGGCACTGACACGAGCACGGAGTATCTGCATTTACACGTAGTATTACCCTGCTATTACTAGGTGATTGGGATGTAGTAGTATATTATTATGACCTAGGATAGCGTCGTGCATTCGATTTCTTTTCGTAGATGTCTTCTACTCACGAGTTGGCAACCCACCCCCGTTGTGCCAAATTTTATTACAGGTTCGATGTACAGGTTTCCCTGGCAGTTGCTGGCACATCTTTTCTTTCAGGGTGATTTGCACAGTAGGTTGGTTCACTTGTATTTGGACCGCCATTGTATTGGTATTATTTCATTTGTATCTAGAAATCTCCATCAACCATACTTGTATTACGTGACAAGTTTATTGGACCAGTTATTTATTTCGACCTTAGAGTCGCGCATGTATTATTCTGATTTGGTGGATTGTTTTCTTTTGAGTTTTTGAGCCTCGCCCTTTGGCGTTGTATATTATTGTGCTTGTTGTGGTTGTTTCCGCCTGTTGGCGTTGAGCTAGCTCCCGTTTGGGGATGCTTTTTTATTGTTTATATATATTGTACTTGTTGTAACCATTTGGAGCCAGTTTTTACAGAGGAGACTCTGCCGAAATTTTTGGGAAAATTTGCTGATACTTTTAAACTTGTTTTCTTTATGTTTTCTTTTACTTCTTCTTCTTTTATATGGTTTAGATTTCTGGTCTTCGGCTTACTTAGGTTACGTTGCGCCTCTAGACGCTTCGTAATCTAAGTGCCGGTCACGTTCCGTACTTTTGGGTCGTGACAAAGTTGGTATCAGAGCTCTAGGTTTAACCTTGTATAAGTCTAGGTGACCCTTGGTTGATGGAGTAGGCGATTTAGGTAGAGTAACGTACCGTGGGTATGGTCCGCGGCATACTTACGATACGCTACTCTGCTTAAGGAGCCTTAGGATGTACATTTGTTTGCACCGTATTTCATTCGTTCCTTTGATCTATCTTCGTCGATATCGGAGGGTGGTTTCTGTTACCACGGGCGCACGGGCAGAGGGAGCTGCGGCTCGAATGCGATAACCATTAGAGTATTGGTTATTCTTGAGGATTGAAGCATTGTTTAGCGTGCGGATGAAGGGTATTCACATGCCGTCCAGACGAAGTTAAAGAGTTCGAACGATTATCAGAAAACCATTTTCCCAAGTTTAAGGTATTCGGAAGAACATGCAGATATTTCGATGGTCCCTCTAGAAGAATGAAACCCTAACTCGACATAATGACCACGAGAACGCCCTTGAACCTTAGGGTTTACGGCAGTTCCGCGGTGCCATTAGTGAGGCTTGGGTTTGCCCTTCTACGGCTGGACCATCGATGCTGGGGTATGTACTGGATATTTGTAAACTGTACTTGAGTGTTGAGCTCTCGGGGAATTATGGGATTTTGATGGATCGATCGAAAAGTTTAATGTAGTCCGGATGTCAAGTGAAGGGATCGATTACGTGGGAGACTCTAGATATGAGTATTTCCGTTAGTAGCCCAGTCAGCACAGCTACGAAGAGACGAGTTCGAAGCAATCGACATCAGAGGAAAGGGGCGCACATTGACGATAGTGTTTACGATTGTAATTTGGTGATTTGAATTTCATATTTCTGTTATTGGATTTTGGTATTTTGAGGATTTTGTTCTACGATTGGTATTTCTTATGTGTACCTTCATTACATTCTATTTGTGTTTCATATATCAGTTGTATTGATGTTGTTTAGTACACACCCAGTACACTTGATTTGGTTTTATATATTCTGAGATTTTTGATTTGATTTCGTGCATAGGGGTTACACTTGATTTTGACATATGTTTCGACCTAGTTTTCATGCATTTTTGTACTGTGATTTCGATTTCGATATTCGATGTATGTTTTCGTGCACCATGTGCACCTGATTAGGATTCTTGCGCATACTTGGCGCACTTGATGCGATTTTGTGCACCCCAGATGCACTAAATTGGGGTTTTGTGCAGATTAGATGCACCTGATATTGAGTCGTGCACGCCCGTTGCACTTGAGATGTTTTTGGTGCACACCTGTTGCACTTAGTTTTGTTTTTGTGTGTATTCGTGGTATCTATATTTGGTTTCGATTTCAGTGCGCACCGGACGCACATGATATTTTTATGATGTGATTGGGATTGATTTCAGTTTGAGCAGTATGTTTTCATAATCATTATTATTTAATTTAGTAACCAGGCGGGACGTGTATGTTAAATAAAAGATATATATATATATATATATAGCTATTTTTTTTAAATAAACGTCCGCTACTTATGCCGTGACACGTGCATCACACGGTGATTTTCAAAAGGGTTTTTTGCATATTTCTTTATCCAGATATTTGGACGATTTTACTATGATGCGCACTATATATGAGTTATAGTTTTGATATATATTACGTTGGGTTTCGTACTGGGTTTTGATATTTTATCTTCACCATAACTCCGATGATTGCGTTATGCTTGACGGAGTTGATTTTTGTTATGTATTGATGATTTCGGAGTCCCGACGATTTGAGTGTTTTGGTAAATGTTTTAGTATTTGGAGAGGGAGTTTTAATTTAAATTCGGGGACCGAATTTCTTAAAGGACAGAAGATTGTAACGTTTCAAAAATAATTAAATAAATAATTAAATGAATAAAATTGTTTAAGTGAATTTTATGATTTTCGGTAAAGTAAAATGTATTTTTCGTAAAACTAAAGCGTGATTGTTTTTCATTATAATTTCAAAAATACCTATTTTAATTATGTAATTACTAGTAAATGGTGTTTATTTAGCCACTTATAAATTTTTAGTTAAATTAAATATTTTTCCTAAATTAATTATTTTAAATATTAACATAAGCGTTATTTTTACACTAAATTAGTGTAAATTATAAATTTGAATGGTTTTAATTTGTAAAAATGAACCATGGAATATTAGAATTTAGTGTGTTTCATGCAAAATTTATTTGCAAATTTTTCCAAAATTCTAGAGTTTTCTTGAGTTGTTTTAGAAAAGAAATAAAAAGAAATTAAGTAAAGTAATGAAAAGACATAATGAAGTGATATTTTGGGGGAAACTTCTACACAACTCCTCACTCATTTCTTTCTCTCCCTCACCTCCCAAACTTGGCCGGCCTCACCCCCATGGCAGCCCCCCCATTTTCCAATTTTATTTTAACTCCAAAAATCATCAAAAATCCTCCAAAATTCAATAAAAATTGCACAAAATCCTAATAAATTCCTACCCTTTATTCTTTGCTCTTCTTTACATTGATTTTGGAGATGGATAGCATGCATTTTGGAGGATCATTTTCATGTTTGGATTTCATATTTTGGAGGTATAAATTTCCTTCTTTTGTTTTATTTCTATTAGATGTTTCTTTTAAAGCATAATTAGATTTATTAAATTAATTCTATTTGCAAATTCTAAAATTCAAGTTAGGGTTTGTAAATTCAAGTTGTGGTTTTTATTAATTAATTAGGGTTATAATAACTAGTTTAACATTTTTAGAAGTGGAAATTATTGTATGGATGATATATTGTAAATTGTTATCCAAAATTGATTTAATTATGCTATTTAGCTAACTAGTTTTTTTTAAAATATGTTTGTGGGTAATATAAAATTCTAATTAAGGTTGCTATCATTAGATTGTAGTTTTAGTGAGAATATTAGCATGTTAATGGAAAGAAAAACTTAGTTTGATCACTAGTTTTTTTGATAATTGGAAAATACTAATAAAATGCTATTTTTGTAAACTAGATTTTGGAAATTCCTAAATAAATGAGATTAAAAATATAATTATGGTTTCATTATATTATTATCATCATGAATTGTAATTTAATACATTAATTCATTCAAAATCAAGTTTTGTTGTGGAATTGTGACATTTTGCTTGTAAGATGTTGAAAATTGCTAAAGGTTGCAAACTAGAAATTCCAAATCCATACATATTTGTGTAATAAAAATATAGTAATGGTTTCTATAATCTAGTTAGGCTATTTAATGAGTTTTATGACCATTGGTTTCATTTAAATGTCAAGTTTTGAAGAAAAACGGTAAATTGGCATTTTCGGGTTTTACGAAATCGGGCGATTTGATGGATTTTAGTATTTCGAAGAATTAAATCATGTTTTATAATATAAGTAATGATTTTTAAAACTATGAGTTATTTGTTCATGTTATCTCGATCCATCGGAGTTTGTACGCCGATATCGAGCGATATTTGGTTCTTTTGCGTGGACGGGACATAGGTTTTAACCTATGCTTATTCCTTGCGTCTTTTGACTTTTGTATGTGATTTAGTTTACGATACTATTTATATGTTTGCGTTTAGGTACCCCTCGCGTGGAATGCGGGCGATGAAGAGGAGGATGACGACACCTTCTTCGGCAGACATGGACCAGGTGAGTAGATGCATATCTACGGGGGGAAGTCGGGTGGATGGCGTTTAGCACCCCCGCAACGTAGAATAGGAATAGTACTTATTGACATTAGGAAGCCAGATGTGACCCTAGATTCTTAATGAGTAGGACCCTAGTAATGACCCTAGGCTGGACTAGACTGATTTAGGAAGACCATATCAGAGGATGAATATCTTGGAAGAGGTTCGTAGGTTTCAGGTAGAAACACACACACGCACACACTGAAACTCGACATGGTGTATACGTGTATGTGTATATATATATAGGACTAGGTATAGGTATATGTATATATATATACAACATGGGTATGGGATACATTGATGTGATATGATACACGGGAATGAAACAGTATAACTGGGCTTGATGCCGTGATTCTTGACTATACAGTCGTATTAAAGTGTTAGCGGATCATTAAAGAATGAGATAATGAACAGGTATACATAAATTATAATGGGTAGTAATGATATTGAGGTACATGGGACTCTAAAATAGAACCTGAACTGTAACTTGTGACTGATCACGATATGATATATGTATGACTTGATTACGACATCATGTAGGTATGACCTGATGTCGATATCATATAGGTGTGACTTGATGACGATATGATATCGGTATGACTTAATCACAACATGATACATATGACATGCTATTTCTGAGGATAAATTAATGGGGTATATTTATGATGGCAATGTTATATAATTGATGTATGCGATTACAGCATAGCACCTCGATCATGACATGTGTTGATGATGATATTATACGAATAATGAGACACGTAGGTGATAACCCGTACCCCGATATTGGGATGCCGCACGATGGATTTTACCGTACGAGGCATAGATGTGATGATTGATCCGCACTCTTGATTTGAGGAAGTCGTACTATGTACGTGACGCTATTGAGGCAGGATCGCCGACTATTAGAGATATGGACTCAGGCTTTAGGTGTACTTCTATCGACCAGTTCTTAGGTTTAGTTTTCCTTAGGGGGGTTAGATGGACTCTAGGTTAGGTTCGAGTCATATAATGGTAGTGGTAATTGTATATCAAATGAGTGGATAACACACATCCGTCTTTACTTTCACATTGTAATCATAATGTTGCATGTTCATACATATGTTGCTATAATCAGTATAAACTTTACCTGTTAGGACACCAGCACGATTACCGATGATGCGCATATCCCACGCACACTTATTTGCCGGCTCACACACATCATCATCGGTAATTGCTATGTCACGTACACTTTAGATCATATTATCTTTTATTGATAGAATCAGCTAGTAACTAGATCGATATTTAATATTGTGATTACTCTCAGATGTTAGTCTAGACATGGCATTTATTACTTAGACATTCATGCATTCATATTTTCATGTTATCATGCAGTATTATGGGGCATATGCCGACACTTATTATATACTTATTCATGATTTTGAGATTTGGATTTCTATGAGATTTCTGGATTTTTGGGGAAAACCGCAAGAATATATAAAAACTTTTCTCTCTCTCTCCTCCTCTCATTTTAAAATGTAAGATGCGGTTTTCTCGTGATGTATGTGTCGTCCACCATGAGATTTCATGTTTTCTGATAGATTTCGAGACCCGATTCGAGGAGTGGATGAACCGTCTCGGATACATGGTGGGCCCTGTATGGTACCCCGGGGCAAGAAGATCGAGTTGTAGACGATGAGCCTGGCAGGGGAAGGCTACCTACCGGTGATGTCTGGCGCGGCGGATATCCGGAGGATACCGACCGTTGTCGTGAGATTTGATGATATGGGCTGATCCGGACTGACGGAGCCCGAGATATTGAGACTTGAGATTTACATGTGTTGTGTCGATGCTTGACACGGATTTCCATGGATTTCATTATTGGGATTTCAGATTCCTATACACATTTTACTATGATAACAGCTAAAGATTTCTTATACAGATATATCTGGATTTCAGGATTTGTTACTTTACATTCATAGTGCATGCATACCCATTCATATGACATAGTACTATATGAGGCACTGACACGAGCACGGAGTATCTGCATTTACACGTAGTATTACCCTGCTATTACTAGGTGATTGGGATGTAGTAGTGTATTATTATGACCTAGGATAGCGTCGTGCATTCGATTTCTTTTCGTAGATGTCTTCTACTCACGAGTTGGCAACTCACCCTCGTTGTGCCAAATTTTATTACAGGTTCGATGTACAGGTTTCCCTGGCAGTTGCTGGCACATCTTTTCTTTCAGGGTGATTTGCACGGTAGGTTGGTTCACTTGTATCTGGACCGCCATTGTATTGGTATTATTTCATTTGTATCTAGAAATCTCCATCAACCATACTTCTATTATGTGACAAGTTTATTGGACCAGTTATTTATTTCGATCTTAGAGTCGCACATGTATTATTCTGATTTGGTGGATTGTTTTCTTTTGAGTTTTTGAGCCTCGCCCTTTGGCGTTGTATATTATTGTGCTTGTTGTGGTTGTTTCCACCTGTTGGCGTTGTGCTAGCTCCTGTTTGGGGATGCTTTTTTATTGTTTTTGTATATTGTACTTGTTGTACCCGTTTGGGGCCAGTTTTTACAGAGGAGACTCTGCCGAAATTTTTGGGAAAATTTGCTGATACTTTTAAACTTGTTTTCTTTATGTTTTCTTTTACTTCTTCTTCTTTTATATAGTTTAGATTTCTGGGCTTCGGCTTACTTAGGTTACGTTGTGCCTCTAGACGCTTCGTAATCTAAGTGCCGGTCACGTTCCGTACTTTCAGGTCGTGATACAGGAAACCTCTGTGTAGGACTCTAAAGACTCGTCAATACGCCGGCAGCAGGCGATGATCATATCAAACACCCACAAGCCGCAAGCGGTCTGCTAAACGTAACGGCCACCCGGGTATTGAGCGATCAGAAGATCAACGAGCAAGCCCTCTCACACTCCTATGAATCCAACCAGCAACACTTACCGTACAGTCCAGTCTCGTCGTCTGATATGTCGAATATCTCGCTTAGGGGTGGTAAACGTCAGACCCCAGTAGCTCGATAAGTCGTGTCGATATGAGGTCTATAATAGTTCGAGAAACTATTGGTAACACTTACCAGTAAATCTCAGCAACCCTGGCCAGGGATTTCCGGTTGTAGCCAATCGAACACAGCACAACATCAACTCCATATACCGGGAGAGACAAATCCCCTCCTATCGCTCATTGCTTCCATGTGATTCGGGACTGTACCCAAAAACCACCATTTTGCACGCCCTCTTGGACGTGGTAAGGTGTAAATCAAAGCACAGTGGGAATCACACAAGACTCTATGACGATCTCGGGTCTACAGACTAACCTGTACCAGTGTCACCAGAGAACTGCCATCTGACGTAAGGTATAATACCATCTGGGAGTTCTCGGTGAGTCCGTCCAGTGTACCCAGTCTCCACTGAGCACCTGTATATCATCTCTGATGTCAAACACACATGGATATGGGATCATCCATTGCCCATCTGTATGAGTCGAGAAGGCATACGCTAGTCTACTCTGGTATATCGATGCCCCGTCTCGATACACCTATGACTAGGGACCTTGAAGGATGTACTTATGGACTACCATGCCCCCACTAGTATGATCCATATCATAGTCCAGGTAGTCAAGTACACATCCTAAGGGCTTTACCAACATGTAACAGAGAGACAATCAGTGTACACGTTAAGGTAAAGAGCAACCAGATAGCATACTATCATGTCGAGCGAGAAAGTCCTCCCTATATATGTCCAAGCATCCACTACAATATACATCCTGTGTATAGCAATGGCCTCAAGGGCATACATATAACTAACAGCTTTAACCCATAGATGGATTTAATCAGCTTTCACACCTTTCCGCTGCTCCCACTATCTATGAAGCTTTCTGGCTGAGTCATGTACACGCACTCTTCTAAATCACCGTTTAGAAAGGCGGTCTTAACATCCATCTGCCAGATTTCATAGTCATGGTATGCAGCAATGGCAAGTAAGATCCGGATGGACTTAAGCATAACCACTGGAGAAAAGGTTTCGTTATAATCCACACCTGGTCGTTGACGAAAATCCTTTGCAACAAGTCTAGCTTTGAAAGTCTCAACTTTTCCATCTATTCCAAGTTTCTTCTTAAAGATCCATTTGCTCTTAATGGGTTTTACCCCTTCAGGAGCAACTTCCAAAGTCTATAATTTGTTGGTGTACATGGATTCCATCTCAGATCGCATTGCATCTAGCCATTTCACAGAGTCACCACTCGTGATGGCCAGCTTGAAACTAGTCGGGTCATCATCTTCCATGATGCAATCCTCGCTTCCACCATCAATGAGAAAACCGTAGTATCTCTTAGGTGGATGAGAAACCCTACTAGATCGGCGGAGAGGCTGAGGTTCGTTGGTTACTATCGAGTCCTCGGGTTTCACCAAATCTTCAGTTTGAGTTTGTGTAGCCAGAATTTCTTCCAGTTCTACCTCATCGCCACTAATTTCTTTTGCAAGAAATTCCTTTTCCAAAAAGGTGGCATGTCGAGAAACAAACACCTTTTGTTCCTCACGATGGTAGAAAAGATATCCATTTGAATGTTTGGGATATCCCATAAACTTGCATAGAACTGACCATGTAGGATTCCTAGGCACACACTAGAGGTCTCACAAGTGATCAAACATGGCCAATTCAAATTTTTCCATGTGCCTACAAACCCTAATACGGATCGTTAACTAGATGTATAGGTGATGCGATGGAAGTAAACAACTTTAACTAAAGGAAAGAAGCTACAACCTTTGTAGATCCGGTCCTCCACCTCCTAGGCTCCGTGGTGACGTCCCTCCGCTGTCCAAAACGAATCCCGGACTCTAGCATCGGCTTCATCAGAGAATTGATCGGGCTAGGTTGTCGACTTCGATGCCGAAGATGATCTACGTCGAGGCAACTCAAGATCAAGCTCCAACTTCACCAAGTCAAGAAACTCGTGAAGAAAACACCCTATACTACTTGGCAAGAGGTAGAGGATGAAGAAATAGGAGGTGGGTTCACTTTAGAATTGGATTTCTCACTCTTTTTCTCAAGTTGCCATTGATGGAGGCAAGCTTTCTTCATTTTGTTGAAAAAGAAGAAGATGAAGAAAGAATATCATAAGTTATTTTCAAAAAAGAAAATAATATGAATACTTATCATATACTAACCATGGTTAGGTGTAGAGAATAGACTATGGTTAATTTGAATGGTTAGGGTTAAGCATGAGACAAGAATGGTGGACTTGTTCAAAGCTTCATGAAGCTTCAACAAGAAAACAAAGAAAGCCACCATTCCTTATTTATCTTTTCCAAAATAAATAAATAAATAAATAAGTAAATCAAATGAAACCCTAACCATTAACCAACCATGGTTTAATTCTTTACACAAACCCAAGTTAGCATGTATCATCAAACATGATACAATCTTGTGCACAAAAGTATATCACATATACAACTTGTGAATTTCAAGTGAGAAAATCCATTTAAAGTGAACAAATACTTGTTAATGTAAAGTAATATATCAAATATATAATTATACATTAAATCATTAAATCAACACTTGATTTAACGATCCGGTCATATCGCATATAACCGACTAGTATCCAATGTATCGACTTATCGAATCAATCCTTGATTCGATAACTAGGTTATATCGCATACAACCATTCGACACATTCATCGCGAGAATGGAATACGGTATCACATACATGCATTATTCTCGGTCCCGCACATATCTCATATGCGCCCCTATTTCGTTTCGCTTGAGCCAGGAAACCTCTGTGTAGGACTCTAAAGACTCGTCAATACGCCGGCAGCAGATGATGATCATATCAAGCACCCACAAGCCGCAAGCGGTCTGCTAAACGTAACGGCCACCTGGGTATTAAGCGATCAGAAGATCGATGAGCAAGCCCGCTCACACTCCTGTGAATCCAACCAGTAACACTTACCGTACAGTCCGGTCTGTTCGTCTGATATGTCGCATATCTCGCCTAGGGGTGGTAAACGTCAGACCCCAGTAGCTTGATAAGTCATGCCGATATAAGGTCCATAACATAGCATGAAACTACTGATAACACTTACCAGTAGATCACTGCAACCTTGGCCAGGGATTTCCTGTTATGGCCAGTCGAGCATAGCACAACATCAACCCCCAATACCGGGAGAGACGAATCCCCTCCTATCGCTCATTGCCTCCATGTGAATCGGGACTGTACCCAAAAACCACCTGTTTGCACGACTCAGTAGAGCCGTGGTAGGGTGGAAATCAAAGCACAGTGGGAGACACACAAGACTCTATGACGATCTCGGGTCAACAGAGAACTGCCATCTGACGTGAGGTATAATACCATCTGGGAGTTCTCGGCGAGTCCGTTCAGTGTACCCAGTCTCCACTGAGCACCCGCATACCATCTCTGATATCAAACACCAATGGATATGGGATCATCCATCGCCCATCACATGGGTCGAGAAGATATACGCTAGTCTACTCTGGAATATCGATGCCCCGTCTCGATATTCCCATGACTAGGAACATTGAAGGATGCACTCATGGACTCCCCAGGCCCCACTAGTATGATCTGCATCATAGTCTTGGAACTCGAGTACACATCCTAAGGGCTTTATCAACATGTAACAGAGAGACAGAAAGTATACATGTTAAGATAAAGAGCAACCAGATAGCGTACTATCATGTCGAGCAAGAAAGTCCTACCTATATATGTCCCATCATCCACTACAATATACATCCAATGTACAGTAATGGCCTCTAGGGCATACATATAACTAACAATCTCCCACTTGCACTAGGTCCATCTGTAGCAGTGGTTGCAGCATCACATACTCAACCATCCCATAATAGTCTCTCTCTGGGAAAAAGCCTTCGTGAGTGGATCCGCCGTGTTGTCCTCTGAGTCTTCTCTCCTAACCTCGATCACCCTGGAGATCAACTATCTCCATGATCAGGTGATGCTGCCTCAGAATATGTCTGGGTCACTGATGGGACCAGGGTTCACGGGCCAAAGCCACACTTCCATTGTCACACAATGGTAAGAACCTAGTTCATCTTATGAAGCAATATACACCCGAACTGCCTCTTTGATAGTATCTTTAATAGCGATGTTACCAGCCTTTATCGTCTAGTTTGCCACGGTATCTTGCTTGGAACTCTTCCAACATACCGTCCCTCAACTGAGGGTGAAGACAATGCCTGTGACTGACATTCAGTCGTCCTTATCACCCTGGAACACTTCCAGTGATTCTCCCCAGGATCGATTGATACCATCTCACTACAACTAGTGAGAATCCTAACATCCATCTAGATCTATCTCATAGATCCAAAACCCAGGATTTAGGAGGTATCACTTTGATCCTATATGGAGAATTCATGTGATAAGAGGAGATTGACCGAGCGTAGCATAGGAAACTCTTTTCCTATCAAGAATATGTTGTCTACGTACAATACGAGGATAACCACCTTAGTCTCTACTACCTTTTTGTATATACAAGGTTCGTCTACCATTTTGATGAAGTCAAACACTTTGACTATCACATCAAAACAGACGTTCCAACTCCGTGATGCCTGCTTTATTTTGTAAAGCAACTTGCACACGTTTCCGCTGCTCCCACTATTTACGAAGCCCTCTGGCTGTGTTCTTATAGACGTTCTCTTCTAAATCACTATTTAGAAAAGTAGTCATGGCACCCAACCACCAGATATCGTATTCATGGTATGTAGCAATGGCAAGTAGGATCTGGATGGACTTAAGCATAGTCCCTAGAAAAGGTTTCATCATTATCCACACCTGGTTGATGACTATGACCTTTAACAAGTCTAGCTTTGAAAGTCTCAACTTTTCCATCTACACCAAGTAATCTTCTCAAGATATACTTGCTCCTGATGGGGATTTAACCCTTCAGATATAGCAGCTAAAGTCTATACTTTGCTGGTGTATATGGATTCCATCTCAGATCTCTAAGCATCCAGCCATTCTTACAGAGTCCCTACTCTCGATGGCCTGCTCGAATCTAGTTGGGTCATCATCTCATGATGCAATCCTTGCTCCCACTGTCATCGAGAAACCGAAGTATCTCTCAGGCAGGTGAGGAACCCTACCAGATCGGCGGAGAGGCTAAGGTTCGTCGGGGATCATTGAATCCTTTGGTTCTTTCAAATCATCAGCTGCAGTTTGTATAGCTGGAACCATTCCAGTTCTACAAAACTGACCTTGCCTCGATCTTGTCCGGATTTTGCTTTTAGATATAGGCCGGTCAACCCCAAATCTTAACTAGCTTAAGAGATAGGCTCTTCCCGTACCATATCTTATATGGAGTGGTAGACACTGATTTGGTTCGAACCTAATTCAATGGGTATGCAGCTTCTCAAGTGCACAACCCCCTAAAAGGAAATAGGAAACTCAGTACTCATCATAGAGTGCACCATATCATATAGGGTGTGATTGCTCCGCCCCGATATACCATCGTGCTAAGGTGTATACGGAGGAGTAATGCTGAGAGAGAATCTCATTCTCCTTTAGAATAGTCCAGGAATTCCATGCACAAGTATTCTCCTCCCTGATCTCATCATAGGACATAATACTTATACCCGGTTATTGGTTCTCTACTTCTAACTTATATTCTGTGAATATCTCAAATGCTTCGGGCCTATGTTTCAACAGGAACATATGTCTGAATCTTGAGAGATTATCAGAGAATATAATGAAGTACAAAGAACCGGTCCTGGCATGTGTAGACAGGAGACCTTACATACATCATCATGTATCAGTCCCAAGAGTTCATTAACTCTTTCTCTGTTTCCAATAAACATAGCTGTGGTCATTTAATCTTTGTGACATGACTGGAAAGTTTCACAAGATGTAAATTCAAACTGATTTAAATATGCATCTAAGATGTAACTTCAGCCAATCGGGTCGCATTGATATGACCTAGTCTACAATACCTTAAGAAGGATTCGTTCATTTCTGAACTCTTCCTCTTGTGTGTGTTCTGTATACTAGGAACTGTAGTTTGATTTAGAACGTCAATGCTTTTAGATAACGTGCTTGAACTGATCAACTTTTGAAATAGGAAATGTTTAAAACATTATCCATCAATACAAAATTATATCCTTCTTTACTAATAAAGAGACTGATATGATTCTGTATATCAGGTTCGGTATCTAATAGCATTTGTTCAGAATCAATGTACTGGTAATACAGGGTGACAGCGACCAACAGACTTGGCTGCAACACTTGCCCCGTTTTCTGTCTCATGAAACTTATCACCCGTTCTCAGTTTTCTACCCTTTTGTAGCCCTATGTAACAGATTACATATCTGGGATCCTGATCCAGTATCAAATACCTAGGATGCAGAGGATACTGAGAAACAGTTCTTTGTAATGAACACACCCGAAGGAGATGCATTATATGCACTTTTTTCGTTTGGGCGGCATAGGAATTCTGGTATTCCCCTAACTCCTGCTCGGTCTTATAACAATTATAAGCTGGAGCGGGACCAACGTTCCCCAGCTCAGTATAACAAGCGGGTTCGGTCAAAACATCCATATTATTATCTTGATTAAGGCGTGATATGGTCGCTACCAGGAGAGAGAGAGAAGAAAACACTCTGCGTGCGCTCTTGCAAGATCAGATTGGTTATATATTTTTTCTAATCAGGATGGCTCCTACTGTTTTTATCAAATCTTCCTTCAAACCGTAAAAGGAAAGACTAGCCGGGATTAATTACACTCTACAAGTTAGCCAATCTTTCAGCCAGGCCAGTGTCGGTACTTTGAGGGAGGTTCCCCGTGCTTTCGCACGGACCTAATTACAGTAAACCCGTTTTCCCAGAGGCGTAACCCCGTTTTCCCAGAGGCGTAACCCCGTTGACACCTTTCTAGACACCTACTTGATCGGCTAATTGCAAAGTGCAAAACTCTCCCAGGAGTAACAATTACTCGCAGTGGGTATCAGGATCCAACTATCACATAGAAGGTATGCAATCTCATTGCAAATTTCAACACTTGAAACTCCCGATAATGGTTTTTACCTCTAGCACTTATGACCTTAACTATGGTCAACAAATCATAAGTACTAGTCAAGTTCTACCCGTCATTTCGTGATTAATTAGACCCACCCACATGACCCTTAACTAAGGTCAACAAAGTCACGCGACTGTCCTAACAAATCGCATCATATGCGGTGTAGGAAGACATCACTTAGCTACCGTACACTGTGCCTTAACTAAGGTCAACAAACACAGCACGAATACTAAGTACTCTACTTCCTAAAATGACGGAGGGTTGCGAATGGTTTTTATGAAAACCTTTAACGCTTTGAACTTGATCTCGTTGCGAAATCAAATGGTTTTAAATGGAATATTTTTGAGGCTTTTCTAGTTTTGCTAAAGGGGTCACTCCCGGTGAAGGGATCGTCGGCCCTTTCCTCGTCGAATGAGGTGCGGGATATATCATATATATCACTGTGCAAAGCAGAAACTATAGAAGCAATCAAATGACAAACCGAGGGTTGTAGCATCAGCCAATTATTGCTAAAGGAGTCACTCCCGGTGAAGGGATCTCGGTCCTTTCCTCATCGAATAAGGTGCAGGATGTTCTACAAGGAACACCGCGATGCAAAGCAAGAACTGTAGCTACCTGTTTTTATTTTGAAATTCGATTCCACAACATCAATTAGGTTTATTTTCTTTCATTAATCTCATTAATGAATATCCCATCATTTAAGTCCACCTAAACATCACAGATAAATATAACGTACGCTTATGCCATCCGCATTCGCCTCGATGTCCCGTCTGCACCGTTAGGTTAGGTAACTAACGCCAAAGCGAGGCAGGGCTAGTGCGGGTGTAAAACATAAGCAACGTCTATATAATATATCATATATGCTATATACTATATCTATCTGAACAAATCACATGATCACATCACAGATAACGCAGCAGAAAGTATCATATGAAATATTGGATATACTAGGACGTCCGTGTTTTTAATACGAGCCAGTATAAAACACGGATTCCATGGTCGTGATGAATAGCCAATCCCACACCCCTAGACCCCTACGAGAGCGGCAAGAAACCCTACCAATTCTAGGGTTAGGAGACCCGGACTCGACTCCTCGAGTTGGTCTCCCACTGGACCCTAGAACCCGGTTACTTGTGCCCTCCTCCTTGGGTCTATCCTAGTGCAGAAAAGTAAATAATATACAAATGGTGACATCATCCGCAACCTGGAAGTGCCCCAATAAAAGAATATTACATACAAGTTTTTACATGAATGAAAATGAAAAACACTCATCTCACATAAAAAACTCCCAGCTATTCAAACACGACGATCCAATATAACATATCCAGCAACACATAACATCACATGTCATCAACGTAAGTAAATATGTGCATCCCAATTGTCGTTGACATGTAGCAATGAAACCGGCGATATCACATATTACACTTACGGTCACAGAAAAAAAGTGTAAAACTACAACAGTTGGAATCCGCATTCTCTTTAGACATCGCATGCCTAATCAAATGAAATACTTAGACATCACATGCCTAACAATTATAAACCCCGCATTTTAGTCTCATTATCGAAAACTCTTTTCAATATCAAGTCGGGCAATTCAACAAGATTCCCGAAATCATGATCGAATGCTCGTCGCAAACTTTAGTAGGAGGCCGCACCCGTGATACCGTCGACGAAGTGCACCAAGGCGGAACACCGCTGCCGCGAGCACCCAAACGGATGCTTTCGGCGATGGGGTTCTCCTACAGTCACTTGGTCGGGGCTATGGAGTGAGGCTGTCTATTAAGTTTACCCGGCGAGTATCCGCGTACACTACATGATTGCGACGGACTTTTGATCGCATCAAAATTCCGTAGCAACCGATCAAGTGAGACTAAACTGCTATGTTTATAACATTCATTCAGTTATCTCATAACTACTTGTGAATTCTAAATGTTGTATCACATTTCGAATAAATAGAAAATGTTAAACTTTCCGATCGAACAGTCAAATACCCAAGTTTTCCCGAAACAGCTCAACACATGAAATAAGTTCAAAGACATTCACTTCATGCCTCAGTACCAACGGTCCAGCCGTAGAAGGGTCAAGCCAACGCCTCACATGTGGCACGCCGTACTGCCCCAAACCCTAAGGTTCAAAGGGCAGTTCAAGATGGTCACATAATCGAGTTAAGGTTTGTTGTCTTCTAGAGGGACCATCGCGTTACTTGCACTACTTGGAATGTCATTAAACTATGGAAAAATCCAACAATTGGAAATTTCCCGGCAGGGGAAAAAGTAGGTATTTATATCCGGTCGAACTTTTTAACATATTCTAAAATTATCCGGAAAAGCACACAGACAAAATTAGACGATCCGATCGAAACACCGAGTCCCCAATACAACCCAGAAAATTCAACTCTTGAATAAATATTAAAAATTCCCAGAAAATACAGCAAACAAAATAAGACATTACTGTGCAAACAGTGTTTCAAGAAGAGATATTTTGGCCGCGGAACCGCCGCAGAAGCCATGCTTCTGCCGCGGTTCCGCTGCAGAAGCCATGCTTCTGCCGCGGTTCCGCCGCACTTTAATCATATCTTTTGGTCGTTTTTGCACCGTAATTCTTAGAACTTCCTGCTGAATTTTTTAAAGAATTTTTAATCTGGAAAAATCCCAGTTTTTCAAAAATGTTCAGAGAGCATATTGGAGTTAGGGTTTCGGTTCGATCGGACTTCTAACTCCGTCTACGCATCGCCTAAGGCTCTAGCTAGGCTCTGATACCACTGTAGGATTCCTAGGCACACACTAAAGGTCTCACAAGTGATCAAACATGGCCAATTCAAATTTTTCCATGTTCTTACAAACCCTAATACGGATCGTTAACTAGATGTATAGGTGATGCGATGGAAGTAAACAACTTTAACTAAAGGAAAGAAGCTACAACCTTTGTAGATCTGGTCCTCCACCTGCTAGGCTCCGTGGTGACGTCCCTCCGCTGTCCAAAACGAATCCCGGACTCTAGCATCGGCTTCATCAGAGAATTGATCGGGCTAGGTTGTCGACTTCGATGCCGAAGATGATCTACGTCGAGGCAACTCAAGATCAAGCTCCAACTTCACCAAGTCATGAAACTTGTGAAGAAAACACCCTATACTACTTGGCAAGAGGTAAAGGATGACGAAATAGGAGGTGGGTTCACTTTAGAATTGGATTTCTCACTCTTTTTCTCAAGTTGCCATTGATGGAGGCAAGCTTTCTTCATTTTGTTGAAGAAGAAGAAGATGAAGAAAGAATATCATAAGTTATTTTCAAAAAAGAAAATAATATGAATACTTATCATATACTAACCATGGTTAGGTGTAGAGAATAGACTATGGTTAATTTGAATGGTTAGGGTTAAGCATGAGACAAGAATGGTGGACTTGTTCAAAGCTTCATGAAGCTTCAACAAGAAAACAAAGAAAGCCACCATTCCTTATTTATCTTTTCCAAAATAAATAAATAAATAAATACTTAAATCAAATGAAACCCTAACCATTAACCAACCATGGTTTAATTCTTTACACAAACCCAAGTTAGCATGTATCATCAAACATGATACAATCTTGTGCACAAAAGTATATCACATATACAACTTGTGAACTTCAAGTGAGAAAATCCATTTAAAGTGAACAAATACTAGTTAATGTAAAGTAATATATCAAATATACAATTATACATTAAATCATTAAATCAACACTTGATTTAATGATCCGGTCATATCGCATATAACCGACTAGTATCCAATGTATCGACTTATCGAATCAATCCTTGATTCGATAACTAGGTTATATCACATACAACCATTCGACACATTCATCGTGAGAATGGAATACGGTATCACATACATGCATTATTCTCGGTCCCGCACATATCTCATATGCGCCCCTATTTCGTTTCGCTTGAGCTAGGAAACCTCTGTGTAGGACTCTAAAGACTCGTCAATACGCCGGCAGCAGATGATGATCATATCAAACACCCACAAGCCGCAGGCGGTCTGCTAAACGTAACGGCCACCCGGGTATTGAGCGATCAGAAGATCGACGAGCAAGCCCGCTCACACTCCTGTGAATCCAACCAGTAACACTTACCGTACAGTCCGGTCTGTTCGTCTGATATGTCGCATATCTCGCCTAGGGGTGGTAAACGTCAGACCCCAGTAGCTTGATAAGTCATGCCGATATAAGGTCCATAACATAGCATGAAACTACTGATAACACTTACCAGTAGATCACTGCAACCCTGGCCAGGGATTTCCTGTTATGGCCAGTCGAGCATAGCATAACATCAACCCCCAATACCGGGAGAGACGAATCCCCTCCTATCGCTCATTGCCTCCATGTGAATCGGGACTGTACCCAAAAACCACCTGTTTGCACGACTCAGTAGAGCCGTGGTAGGGTGGAAATCAAAGCACAGTGGGAGACACACAAGACTCTATGACGATCTCGGGTCAACAGACTAAGCTGTACCAGTGTCACCAGAGAACTGCCATCTGACGTGAGGTATAATACCATCTGGGAGTTCTCGGCGAGTCCGTTCAGTGTACCCAGTCTCCACTGAGCACCCGCATACCATCTCTGATGTCAAACACCAATGGATATGGGATCATCCATCGCCTATCACATGGGTCGAGAAGATATACGCTAGTCTACTCTGGAATATCGATGCCCCGTCTCGATATTCCCACGACTAGGAACATTGAAGGATGCACTCATGGACTACCCAGGCCCCACTAGTATGATCTGCATCATAGTCCTGGAAGTCGAGTACACATCCTAAGGGCTTTATCAACATGTAACAGAGAGACAGAAAGTATGCATGTTAAGATAAAGAGCAACCAGATAGCGTACTATCATGTCGAGCAAGAAAGTCCTACCTATATATGTCCCATCATCCACTACAATATACATTCAATGTACAGTAATGGCCTCTAGGGCATACATATAACTAACAGACGTGCCTCGAGTTTGTCTGGATTTTTCCTTTTGACATAGGCCGGACAAGCCCATATCTTAACTCGTTTAAGACATGGTCTCTTCCCACTCCATATCTCATATGGTGTGGTAGGTACAGATTTAGTTGGAACTTGATTCAATAGGTATGCTGCTGTCTCCAGCGCATACCCCCAGAAGGAAATAGGTAACTCAGCTGTACTCATCATAGAGCGCACCATATCTAATAGGGTGCGATTCCTTCGCTCCGATACACCGTTGTACTGTGGTGTATAAGGAGGAGTAATCTGAGAGAGAATCCCATTCTCTTTTAGATATTCTAGGAACTCATTTCTCAAGTATTCTCCTCCTCGATCAGATCGAAGAATTTTAATATTTTTGCCCGTTTGGTTCTCTACTTCGTGCTTATATTCTCTGAATTTCTCAAAAGCTTCAGACTTGTGTCTCATTAGGAACACATATCCGAATCTTGAGAGATCGTCAATGAATGTAATAAAGGAGGAAGAACCGTTCCTGGCATGTGTAGACATAGGACCACATACATCATTATGTACCAGCACTAAGAGTTCGGTAACTCTTTCTCCGTGTCTACTAAACGGAGTTTTGGTCATTTTGCCTTTGAGACATGAATGACAAGTTTCATAAGATGATAATTCGAACGTATTCAGATATCCATCATTATATAACTTAGCTTGTCGTGTCGCATTGATATAACTAAGTCTACAATGCCACAAGAAGGATTCGTTCATTTCTGAACTTTTCCTCTTGTGTGTGTTTTGTATATTAAGGACTGTATTTTGATTGAGAATGAATATGCCATTATGTAACGAGTCTAATCCAATCAACTTTTGATTTAGGAAGATGTTCATAACATTATCCTGTACTGCAAAATTATATCCTTCTTTACTTAATAAAGAAACTGATATAATGTTGCACATCATGTTCGGTATATAATAGCACTCATTTAGAATCAGTGTATTACTACTTGGTAATACAAGGTGATATTCGCTAACTGCTTTGGCTGCAATACTTGCACCATTCCCTACTTGTACGGAATGATCACCTTTTCCCAGTTCTCTACCTTTACCTAGCCCATGTAACAATTTACATATGTGGGATCCCGATCCGGTATCTAATACCCAGGACGTAGGGTGAACTGAGAAACAGTTCTCAATAACTAACACACCCGAAGAAGGTGCATCAACATGCTTGTTTTTCGTTTGGGCAGCGTGAGAATCCAGATATTCTCTTATTCCCTGATCAGTCTTATAACACTTATAAGAAAGAACGGAACCAACGTTCCCCTGCTCAGTATAATAAGCGGGTTCAGTCAATACATCCATGTTATTATCTTGATTAAGGCCTGACATGGTTGCTACCTGGAGAGAGAGAGAGAAGAAAACACTTTAGCGTATGCTCTTGCAAGATTAGATTGGTTATTATCTTATCTAATCAGGATGTCTCTCACTGTTTTTATCAAATCGTCCTTCAAACCATAAAAGGTAAGATTAGCCAGGATTAATTACACCCTACAATTTCGTCAATCTTTCAGCCAGATCAGTGTTGGTACTTGAGGGAGGTTCCCCGTGATTTTGCACGGACCTAATTAAAATAAATATCGTTTTCCCAGAGGCGTAACCCCGTTGATACCTTTCTAGACACCTACTTGATCGGCTAATTGCAATGTGCACAACTCTCCCAGGAGTAACAATTACTCGCAGTGGGTATCGGGATCCAACTATCTCATAGGAGGTATGCAATCTCATTGCAAATTTCAACACTTGAAATTCCCGATAATTCTTTTACCCCTAACCCCTATGACCTTGACAAAGGCCATCAAACCATAGGAAGCTAGTCAAGTTCAACCCGTCATTTCTTGATTGAAATAAACCGACCCACACGACCCTTGACAAAAGCCAACAAGGTCGTACGACTACCCTAATCCAATCGCATCACATGCTTAAACAGATAAGAACTAGTCAGCTACCGCACACTACGCCTTGACAAAGGCCAACAAACGCAGCACGAATACTAAATAGTCTTTATCTGAAATGACAGAGGGCTACGCAGGTTTTTCAGAAAACCATGAGCGTAATGAACTTGATATCATTGTAGAAACAAGTGATTTTGAAAAGGAGTGGTTTTTAGGCTTTTCTAGTTTCGCTAAAGAGGTCACTCCCGGTGAAGGGATCTTGGCTCTGTCACGACCCGAAAGAGCACGTGACTGGCCCTTGAACCATATGAAGTCTATAGGACCCCATCTGATCCAAGTAAGCCAAAAGCCCAGAAATCTAAAACCATTTAAAGAGTAAATAAGGAAAACTGGTTTTAAGAAGTAGAGAAATCATGTTTCAAAAATCAAAGTTTTTACATAACTAAGCCGAATTTTTATTTTTAAAATGTGTAACCTTTCCTGAAAATTTCGGCAGAGTTTCCTTTGTAAAAACTGGCCCCGAACGGGGTACAACAAGAATAATATATATGAAATGATAAAAGGCATCCCCAAGCGGGAGCTAGCTCTTCGTCAAACGACGGTCACAGCCACGCAAGCAATAATAATATACAACGCCAAAGGGCGAGGATCAAAACCTAAAAAGAACTCAAAACAGCCAGAAAACCGTAATACTACAAGCGCGACTCTAAGGTCGAAATAATACAACACTGTTTTCTAAGTCTGAAACAATATACAAGTTTTTGGTTGATGGAATTTCTAGATACAATGAATAATACATGTACAATGGCGGTTCTGATACAAAAGAACCCACCTACCCAAGCAAGTCACCCATAAGGAAGCAGTGTGCCAGAAATGCCGCTATGGAATCTGTACGGCAAAACCTGCAAGAACTGTGGCTCAACGGGGGTGAGTTGCCAACTCGTGAATAGAAAATATCTACAAGCAGAGATCGAATGCATGACCCATCCTAGATCAATACGATCAGATATAAATAAACCTCAATATGAATAAAGCTGAAGCATGCTAAACTGGCAATGTAATCTCTATACATGAGTGTAGTGCCAAGTGTTCGTGCTAGTGCCTCAGGTAATAGCATATCATGAATGTGAGGTATGATCAATGTAATCAAATCTGCATATATGTGGATCCCGTCCACTTGTCACCCAATGACAATAACCATCATGCATGCAAATATCATAAAGCATGTGCATGGGAATAATATGAGGATATAAACTATCTGTGTCCCTCGCGACACGTCAAAATCATGGAACCGGAGTGTCCAGCATCGACACTCGAAAACATCATGAAAACTGTGCCCAGCATCGGCACGTAAATCCTCATATATCGGGCTCCGTCAGTCCGGATCGGCTTACGGGCTCTGTCTGCGGTATCGGCCCTCGGCCCCGACAGTACGCCCATATCCATCTATCGACTCTGGTCAGTATCCTCCGGATAACCGCCAGGTCCAACCAATCACCGGTAGGTACTCCCCACCCTGCCAGGCTCATCGTCTACTCTACGAAAACATTTCTTGCCCCGGGGAACCATACCGGGTCCACTATGTACCCGCAATCGGCCTCATCCGCCTCCTCGAATCGGGTTTCATATGTCGCTCTCAGCACCGAGAAAACACATGGTGGACGCACTGAAATATCATATCAAGGGTAACCGGATTTTAAAACAATTACATATTCTCTTTTTGAAACACTCACGGTTCCCAAAAACCAGAAATACCATGGAAACAACATATCTCAATGCGTATAATCAGAAAGCATGATGTATGCGACATGTAAAGAAATGTAAGCAACATACACTGAATGCAACAGTACTACAGTGTAGTGACATGGCAATTATCGATGATGAAGTGTGTGAGCCGGCAAACAAGTGTACGTGGAACATACGCATCATCGATAATGGTGCTGGTGTCCTAGCAGCATGACAGAAATATATCAACAATACAAGCGATGCAATGAAAATAGCATGAATATGCGGAATCGAATAATCAACGCAACAGTAAAGAACCTGCCTCAATAGATATATCATGCAACCTTGCCTTTTGAAATAAGACGAATCAGGGCTTTTGGTAAAATAAGGGCTACGGTGTTTTAAGAAAATATGCGTCGCTTGAAAATATCCGTAGAATCCTTTTTTGCCTATCTTTAAAATATCCCCGATTCGTTAGTTTTGAAATAGGTATGACTCGGGTCTAGTGTAACGCCTACTATGTGAACTACGAACCCAACAATCAAGTCAATCGGGAGGGGTATGGAAACCACCTAAATCTGAGTCGATATACACATATATATAGTCGGTGATCTCGCCTCAATAGTATCACGTACGATACAGTATATGTTAGTTATATGTATGCCCTAGAGGCCATTACTGTACATAGGATGTATATTGTAGTGGATGCTGGGACGTATATAGGAAGGACTTTCTTGCTCGACATGATAGTATGCTATCTGGTTACACTTTACCTTAACGTGTATACTGATTGTCTCTCTGTTACATATTGGTAAAGCCCTTAGGATGTGTACTTGACTACCTGGACTATGATGCGGATCATACTAGTGGGACATGGTAGTCCATAAGTACATCCTTCAAAGTCCCTAGTCGTGGGTGTATCGAGACGGGGCATCGATATACCAGAGTAGACTAGCGTGTACCTTCTCGACCCATACAGATGGGCGATGGATGATCCCATATCATCGGTGTTTGACATCAGAGATGATATACGGGTGCTCAGTAGAGACTGGGTACACTGGACGGACTCGCCGAGAACTCCCAGATGGTATTATACCTCACGTCAGATGGCAGTTCTCTGGTGACACTGGTACAGAGTAGTCTGTTGACCCGAGATCGTCATAGAGTCTTGTGTGGTTCCCACTGTGCTTTGATTTCCATCTTACCACGTCCAAGTGGGCGTGCAAAACGGTGGTTTTTGGGTACAGTCCCGAGTCACATTGAGGCAATGAGCGATAGGAGGGGATTCGTCTCTCCCGGTATAGGGAGTTGATGTTGCGATGTGTTCGATTGGCTATAACAGGAAATCCCTGGCCAGGGTTGCTGAGATTTACTGGTAAGTGTTACCGGTAGTTTCTCGAATTGTTATAGACCTCATATCGACACGACTTATCGAGCTATTGGGGTCTGACGTTTACCACTCCTAGGCAAGATATGCGACATATCAGACGACGAGACCGGACTGTACGGTAGTGTTACTGGTTGGATTCACTGGAGTGTGAGCGGGCTTGCTCGTCGATCTTCAGATCTCTCAATACCCGGGTGGCCGTTACGTTTAGCAGACCGCTTGCGGCTTGTGGGTGCTTGATATGATCATCATCTGCTGCCGGCGTATTGACGAGTCTTTAGAGTCCTACACAGAGGTTTCCTGGCTCAAGCGAAACGAAATAGGAGCGCATATGAGATATGTGCGGGACCGAGAATAATACGTGTATGTGATTCCGTATTCTATTCTCGCGATGAATGTATCGAATGGTTGTATGCGATATAACCTAGTTATCGAATCAAGGATTGATTCGATAAGCCGATACATTGGATACTAGTCGGTTATATGCGATATGACCGGATCGTTAAATCAAGTGTTGATTTAATGATTTAATGTATAATTATATATTTGATATATTACTTTGCATTAACTAGTATCGGTTCACTTTAAATGGATTTTCTCGCTCGATTTGTGCGCATTGCATATGCGATATGATTTTGTGCACTTGCTTGTATCATGTTTGATGATACATCCCTTTTGGTTAAGTGTAAAGAATTAAACCTTGGTTAATGAAATGGTTAGGGTTTACTTTTTCCTTATTCATTTATTTATTCTTTTGGAAAAAGAAAAGCAAATGAGAAAATGGTGGCATGTTTTGTTTTATTCATGAAGTTTCATGAACACTTTGACTTTGTAACCATTTTGTCTCATGCTTAAACCTAACCATTCCACTTAACCCTAATTAATTCTCTACACCTAACCATGGTTCTATTATGATAAGAATTCATTATTCTTTTCATTTTTAAACTTAACTTATCATAACATTCTTCTTCTTCTTCCTTGAACTCAAGAAGAAAACCTTGCATCCATCAATGGTGATTGATGAATTAGAGTGAGAAATCCAATTCTAAAGTCTACCCACTTCCTATTTCTTCATCCTCTACCTCTTTCCAAGTAGTAGAGTGTGTTTCCTTCACAAGCTTTCTTGACTTGGTGAAGTTGGAGCATGATCTAGCGATGCCTCGACGTAGATCATCTTCGGCATGGACATCGACGACCTAGCTCGCCTATTCTCCGATGAAGCCGACGCTAGAGCCCGGGAATTCACTAGGACAGCGAGGGGACTTCGTTGCGGAGCTATGGAGGTGGAGCACCGGATCTACAAAGGTTGTATTTCCGTTAAACTTTTAGTTAAGTGTTAACTAGATTATATTTTCGCCTAGATTTCTAGCCGACGATCCGTAGTCTAGGGTTTCTCGGCACCGTAAATTTTGAAATTGGCATGTTCGATGCCTTGCGAGACCTCATTAGGGTACCTAGGAAACCTTCAGTGGTATCAGAGCCTAGCTAGAGCCTTAGGCGAAGTCTAGACGCAGTTTGAAACCCGATCGAACCGAAAAACCAACCCGGAAAATGCTCTCTGTACTTTTTCTAAAAACAGGGATTTTTCAGTATTAAAAATATGTAGAAATATCAGCAGGAATATCTAAGAGTTACTGTAAATTTCGATGCCCTAATTCCATTAAAGCGCCGCGTTTCCGCGGCTCGAGCATGGCTCGTGCGGCGGATCCGCGGCCTGTTTGTCGTGTTATGAGTTGAAGTTTGCACAGTAACTCCTATTTAACAGTGCTGGTTTTCCTGGGTATTTTTAATATTTTTTCCAGAGTTTGAATTTTCTGAGTTGTTTTGGGGATTCGAATGTCCGATCGGATTATCAAATTTTGTCTGTGTGGCTTTCCGGATAAATTTTTGAATATGTTAAAAAGTTCGACCGGATATAAATACCCAATTTTTCCCCTGTCGGGAAATTTCCAAGTGTTGGATTTTTCCGTAGTTGAACAACGTTCTAACTAGTGCAAGTAACGCGATGGACCCTCTAGAAGACAACAAACCTTAACTCGATTATGTGACAGTCTTGAACTGCCCTTTGAACCTTCGGGTTTGGGGAAGTACGGCGTGCCACATATGAGGCGTTGGCTTGACCCTTATACGGCTGGACCGTTGCTACTGAGGCACGAACTGAATGTTGTTAGACTTATTTCATGTGTTGATCTGTATTGGGAAAACTTGGGTGTTCGAATGTTCAATCGGAAAGTTTAACATTTTCTGTTTATCCGGAATCTGATACAACAATTGGAATTCACAAAAGTTATGAGATAACTGAATGAATATTATAAACATAGCAGTTTAGTCTCACTTGATCGGTTGCCACAGAATTTTGATGTGATCAAAAGTCTGTCGCAATCACGTAGCGTACGCGGATACTCGCCGATAAACTTAATAGACAGCCTCGCTCCATAGCCCCGACCAAGTGACTGTAGGAGAACTCCGTCGCCGAAAGCATCCGTTCGGGTGCTCGCGGCAGCGGTGTTCCGCCTTGGTGCACTTCGTCGACGGTATCGGGGGTGCGGCCATCTACTGAAGTTTGCGACGAGCATTCGATCAGGATGTCGGGAATCCTGTTGAATTGCCCGACTTGGTATTGAAAAGTGTTTTCGATTTTTGAGACTAAAATGCGGGGTTTATAATTGTTAGGCATGCGATGTCTAAAGAATTCATTTGGTCAGGCATGCGATGTCTGAGGTGATTGCGGATTCCAACTGTTGTAGTTTTACACTTTCTTTTCTGTTACCGTAAGTGTAATATGTGATATCGCCGGTTTTGTTGCTATATGTCAACGACAATTGGGATGTGCATATTTACTTACGTTGATGACATGTGATGTTATGTGTTGCTGGATATGTTATATTGGATCGTCGTGTTTGAATAGCCGGGGGTTTTTATGTGAGATGAGTGTTTTTCATTTTCATTCATGTAAAAACTTGTATGTAATATTCTTTTATTGGGGCACTTCCAGGTTGCGGAAGATGTCACTGTTTGTATATTATTTACTTTTCTGCACTAGGATAGACCCAAGGAGGAGGGCACAAGTAACCGGGTTCTGGAGTCCAGTGGGAGACCAACTCGAGGAGTCGAGTCCGGGTCTCCTAACTCTAGAATTGGTAGGGTTGCTTGCCGCTCTCGTAGGGGTCTAGGGGTGTGGGTTTGGCTATTCATCACGACCGTGGAATCCGTGTTTTATACTGGCTCGTATTGAAAACACGGATGTCCTAGTATATCCAATATTTCATATGATTCTTCTGCTGCGATATCTGTGATGTGATCATGTGATATTCTATGATAGATACAGTATATAGTATATATGATATATTATATAGACGTTACTTATGTTTTACACCCACGCTAGCCCTGCCCCGCTCTGCCGTTAGTTACCTAACCTAACGGTGCACGAGGGGACATCGAGGCGAATGCGGATGGCATAAGTGTACGTCGTATTTATCTGTGATGTTTAGGTAATTAAATGATGGGACTTCATTAATGAGATTAATGAAATAAAAGAAAGCTAAGATGTTGTAGAATCGAATTTCAAAATAAAACAGGTAGCTACAGTTCTTACTTTGCACAGCGGTATATATGATATATCCTGCACCTTATTCGATAAGGAAAGGACCGAGATCCCTTCACCGGGAGTGACTCCTTTAGCAATGACTGGCAGATGCTACACACTCGGTTTGTCTTTTGATTGCTTTTAAGTGTTTTTGCTTTGCATAGTGATATATATGATATATCTCGCACCTCATTCGACGAGGAAAGGACCGACGATCCCTTCACCGGGAGTGACTCCTTTAGCAAAACTAGAAAAGCCTAAAAAACACTCCATTTCAAAATCATTTGATTCTACAACGATATCAAGTTCATTACGCAATAGGTTTTCAGAAAAACCTGTCGTAGCCCTCCGTCATTTCAGATACGTACTAGTTAGTATTCGTGCTGCGGTTGTTTGGCCTCCGTCAAGACGTAATGTACGGTAGCTAACTAGTGCTTATCTGCTAGCATATGATGCGATTGGATTAGGGTATTCGTACGGCGTTGTTTGGCCTCCGTCAAGGGTCGTGCGGGTGGGTTTAATTCAATCAGGAAATGACGGGTTGAACTTGACTAGCGGACTATGGGTTGTTTGGCCTCCGTCAAGGTCATAGGACGCTAGGGGTAAAATATTATCGGGAATTTCAAGTGTTGAAATTTGCAATGAGATTGCATACCTTCTATGAGATAGTTGGATCCCGATACCCGCTGCGAGTAAGAGTTACTCCTGGGAGAGTTTTATACATTACAATTAGCCGATCAAGTAGGTGTCTAGAAAGGTGTCAACGGGGTTATGCCTCTGGGAAAACGAGGTTTACATTAATTAGGTTCGTGCGAAAGCACGGGGGACCTCCCTTAAAGTACCGACACTGGCCTGGCTGAAAGATTGGCGAACTTGTAGTGTGTAATTAATCCCGGCTAGTCTTTCCTTTTAGGGTTTGAAGGAAGATTTGATAAAAAGCAGTCGGAGCCATCCTGATTAGATAAAATAATAACCAATCTATTCTTGCAAGAGCGCACGCTGAGTGTTTTCTTCTCTCTCTCTCCGGGTAGCGACCATATCACGCCTTAATCAAGATAATAATACGGATTATTGACCGAACCCGCTTGTTATACTGAGCTGGGGAACGTTGCTCCTGCTCCACCTTATAATTGTTATAAGACAGAGCAGGAAATTGGGGAATACCAGATTTCCCGTGCCGCCCAAACGAAGATAGTGCATGCTGATGCATCATCTTCGGGTGTGTTCATTATACAGAACTGTTTCTTAGTATCCTCCGCATCCTTGGTATATGATACCGGATCAGGATCCCAGATATGTAATCTGTTACATAGGGCTACAAAAGGGTAGAAAAACTGAGAACGGGTGATAAGTTTCATGAGACAGAAAATGGGGCTAGAGTTGCAGCCAAGTCTGTTGGTCACTGTCACCCTGTATTACCAATACATTGATTCTGAACGAATGTTATTAGATACCGAACCTGATATACAAAATCATATCAGTCTCTTTATTAGTAAAGAAATGATAAAATTTTGTATTGTTGGATAATGTTTTGAACATTTCCTATATCAAAAGTTGATCGGTTCAGGCACGTTGTCTAAAAGCATTAACGTTCTAAATCAAACTACAGTTCTTAGTATACAGAACACACACAAGAGGAAGAGTTCAGAAATGAACGAATCCTTCTTGAGGTATTGTAGACTAGGTCAGATCAATGTGACCCGACTAGCTGAAGTTACATTTAGATGTATATTTAAATCAGTTTGAATTTACATCTTGTGAAACTCGCCAGTCATGTCACAAAGATAAGATGACCATAGCCCTGTTTATTGGAAACAGAGAAAGAGTTAGTGAACTCTTGGGATTGATGCATGTTGATGTATGTAAGGTCCCCTGTCTACACATGCCAGGATTGGTTCTTAATACTTCATTACATTCTCTGATAATCTCTCGAGATTCAGACATATGTTCCTGTTGAAACACAAGTCCGAACCTTTTGAGATATTCACAGAATATAAGTTAGAAGTAGAGAACCAAAATACGGGTATAAGTATTATGTCCTTTGATGTGATCAAGGAGGAGAATACTTGAGCACGGAAATACTGGACTATTCTAAAGGAGAATGAGATTCTCTCTCAGCATTACTCCTCTGTATACACCATAGCACGATGGTATATCGGGGCGGAGCAATCACACCCTATATGATATGGTGTGCTCTATGATGAGTAATACTGAGTTACCTTTTTCCTTAGGGGGTTATGCACTTGAGAAGTTGCATACCTATTGAATAGGGTTCCAATCAAATCAGTTGCCTACCATTTCATATGTGATATGGAAAGGGAAGAGCCCATGTCTTAAGCTAGTTAAGATTTGGGGTTGTCCGGCCTATGTCTAAAAGCAAAATCCGGACAAGCTCGAGGCAAGGTCTGTTATGTAGAACTGGAAATGTTCCAGCTATACAAACTGCAGCAGATGATTTGACAGAGCTAAAGGATTCAGTAGATTCCAACGAACCTCAGCCTCTCCGCCGATCTAGTAGGGTTCCTCACCCACCTGAGAGATACTTCGGTTTCTCTATGACAGTGGGAGCGAGGATTGCATCATGAGATGATGACCCAACTAGTTCCGAGCTGGCCATCAGGAGTGAGACTCTATAAGAATGGCTGGATGCTAAGTGATCTGAGATGGAATCCTTATGCACCAACAAAGTATGGACTTTGGTTGCTATATCTGAAGGGTTAAATCCCCATCAGGAGCAAGTATATCTTGAGAAGATTACTTGGTGTACATGGAAAAGTTGAGACTTTCAAAGCTAGAATTGTTAAAGGTTTTCGTCATCGACCAGGCGTGGATAATGATGAAACCTTTTCCAGTAGCTATGCTTAAGTCCATCCAGATCCTACTTGCCACGGCTACATACCATAACTACGATATCTGGCGGTTGGGTGCCATGACTGCTTTTCTAAATGATGTTTTAGAAGAGTGCGTCTATAAGTACACAGCCAGAGGGCCTCGTAGACAGTGGGAGCAGCGGAAACGTGTGCAAGATGTTTTATATGATAAAGCAGGCAACGCGGAGTTGGAACGTCTGTTTTGATGTAATAGTCAAACAGTTTGACATCATCAAAATGGTAGATGAACCTTGTATATACAAAAAGGTAGTAGGGAGTATGGTAATGATCCTCATAGAGTACGTGGATGACATACTCTTGATAGGGAAGGAGTTTCCTATACTACGCTCGATCAATCTCCGCTTATCAGTAGGATTCTCCATATAGGATCAAAGTGATACCTACTAAATCCTGGATTTTGGATTTATGAGATAGATCTAATTGGATGTTAGGATACTCACTAGTTGTAGTGAGATAGTATCAATTGATCCTGGGGAGAATCACTGGAAGTGTTCCAGGGTGATAAAGACGACTGAATGTCAGTCACAGGCATTGTCTTTACCCTCAGTAAAGGAACGGTATGTTGGAAGAGTTCCAAGCTAGATACCGTGACATACTAGACGATAAAGGCAGGATACATCGCTACTTAAGATGCTACCAAAGAGGCTGTTTGGGTGTATATAGGTTCATGAGATGAACTAGGTTCCTACCATTGTGTGACAATGGAAGTGTGGCTTTGGCCAGGGAACCCCTGTCCCATCAGTGATCCAGACATATTCTAAGGCAGTATCACCTGATCGTGGAGATGGTTGATCTCCATGGTGATCAAGGTTAGGAGAGCAGACTAAGAGGACAACACGGCGGATCCACTCACGAAGGCCTATTCCCAGAGAGAGACTTTTATGGGATGGTTGAGTATGAGATACTACAACTACTGCTACAGATGACCCTAGTGCAAGTGGGAGATTGTTAGTTATATGTATGCCCTAGAGGCCATTACTGTACATAGGATGTATATTGTAGTGGATGCTGGGACGTATATAGGAAGGACTTTCTTGCTCGACATGATAGTATGCTATCTGGTTACACTTTACCTTAACGTGTATACTGATTGTCTCTCTGTTACATGTTGGTAAAGCCTTTAGGATGTGTACTTGACTACCTGGACTATGATACGGATCATACTAGTGGGACATGGTAGTCCATAAGTACATCCTTCAAAGTCCCTAGTCGTGGGTGTATCGAGACGGGGCATCGATATACCAGAGTAGACTAGCGTGTACCTTCTCGACCCATACAGATGGGCGATGGATGATCCCATATCCATCGGTGTTTAACATCAGAGATGATATACGGGTGCTCAGTAGAGACTGGGTACACTGGACGGACTCGCCGAGAACTCCCAGATGGTATTATACCTCACGTCAGATGGCAGTTCTCTGGTGACACTGGTACAGAGTAGTCTGTTGACCCGAGATCGTCATAGAGTCTTGTGTGGTTCCCACTGTGCTTTGATTTCCATCTTACCACGTCTAAGAGGGCGTGCAAAATGGTGGTTTTTGGGTACAGTCCGGAGTCACATGGAGGCAATGAGCGATAGGAGGGGATTCGTCTCTCCCGGTATAGGGAGTTAATGTTGCGCTGTGTTCGATTGGCTATAACTGGAAATCCCTGGCCAGGGTTGCTGAGATTTACTGGTAAGTGTTACCGGTAGTTTCTCGAATTGTTATAGACCTCATATCGACACGACTTATCGAGCTATTGGGGTCTGACGTTTACCACCCCTAGGCAAGATATGCGACATATCTGACGACGAGACCGGACTGTACGGTAGTGTTACTGGTTGGATTCACTGGAGTGTGAGCGGGCTTGCTCGTCGATCTTCAGATCGCTCAATACCCTGGTGGCCGTTACGTTTAGCAGACCGCTTGCGGCTTGTGGGTGCTTGATATGATCATCATCTGCTGCCGGCGTATTGACGAGTCTTTAGAGTCCTACACAGAGGTTTCCTGGCTCAAGCGAAACGAAATAGGAGCGCATATGAGATATGTGCGGGACCGAGAATAATACGTGTATGTGATACCGTATTCTATTCTCGCGATGAATGTATCGAATGGTTGTATGCGATATAACCTAGTTATCGAATCAAGGATTGATTCGATAAGCCGATACATTGGATACTAGTCGGTTATATTCGATATGACCGGATCGTTAAATCAAGTGTTGATTTAATGATTTAATGTATAATTATATATTTGATATATTACTTTGCATTAACTAGTATCGGTTCACTTTAAATGGATTTTCTCGCTCGATTTGTGCGCATTGCATATGCGATATGATTTTGTGCACTTGCTTGTATCATGTTTGATGATACATCCCTTTTGGTTAAGTGTAAAGAATTAAACCTTGGTTAATGAAATGGTTAGGGTTTACTTTTTCCTTATTCATTTATTTATTCTTTTGGAAAAAGAAAAGCAAATGAGAAAATGGTGGGATGTTTTGTTTTATTCATGAAGTTTCATGAACACTTTGACTTTGTAACCATTTTGTCTTATGCTTAAACCTAACCATTCCACTTAACCCTAATTAATTCTCTACACCTAACCATGGTTCTATTATGATAAGAATTCATTATTCTTTTCATTTTTAAACTTAACTTATCATAACATTCTTCTTCTTCTTCCTTGAACTCAAGAAGAAAACCTTGCATCCATCAATGGTGATTGATGAATTAGAGTGAGAAATCCAATTCTAAAGTCTACCCACTTCCTATTTCTTCATCCTCTACCTCTTTCCAAGTAGTAGAGTGTGTTTCCTTCACAAGCTTTCTTGACTTGGTGAAGTTGGAGCTTGATCTAGCGATGCCTCGACGTAGATCATCTTCGGCATGGACATCGACGACCTAGCTCGCCTATTCTCCGATGAAGCCGACGCTAGAGCCCGGGAATTCACTAGGACAGCGAGGGGACTTCGTTGCGGAGCTATGGAGGTGGAGCACCGGATCTACAAAGGTTGTATTTCCGTTAAACTTTTAGTTAAGTGTTAACTAGATTATATTTTCGCCTAGATTTCTAGCCGACGATCCGTAGTCTAGGGTTTCTCGGCACCGTAAATTTTGAAATTGGCATGTTCGATGCCTTGCGAGACCTCATTAGGGTGCCTAGGAAACCTTCAGTATATCATATAACGTCTTCGAGTCATGGGTGCGGATCTAACATCAATATAAAGCTCGTACGGTAAATCGTCGTACGGCATCCCAATAGCTGGGTAGGGGTCAATATCCCATTCATCTCATCACATATCCGGTATCACTACCATCATATCACATCACAAACCTCATCGACTCATCTCAATCTCAAGCATCATCCTCAATCCCGTATATGAACACATAGTCCCATACCCATGTGTAGATATACACACCTCTATATGCGCACAGATAAATGAAAGAATGCATGCAAGTATATGTGTACGTGTATGTGTGGGTGCAACCACTACACTAAGGTTTCGCACTATACTAAACCAATACATCCTTATCACCAATAATACCATCAATAATCCTAAACAACACATAATAAATATATGTGTGTATACGTATTCGTATACATCACCACGGACTGCGGGGGTGCTATACGCCATCCACCCGACTTCTCCCTGTAGATATAATCTACTCACCTTGCTTCTCGTGTGCCGATGACGATGTCGCTATCTTCATCTTCTTCGCCTCAACATCACGTGGGGTACCTACAAGTATATCACAATGCTAAAGCACATGAAAATCACATCGGAAACCAAAATAGCACACGCTACTCGCATAGGTAAGAACCTATCGACTTGCATGTAAACACGATCAATATCCACTTGTCGTTGACGTCCAAACGCCACCCGACAGGAATGAATCATCAAACACCAAAATCCATGCTAAAACAAGTCGTAAATCATACGCCAACTCAAGCAAATCCACCCAGATTTTACCCTAACTGGAATCAGTCTAAACTAGACATACCCAGGGTCAAGACTAGAGGAAATATGGCCATGCACAAAAATCGAGACGGTTTCCTCCTGCTCTGGCCGCAAATTGCGGCCAGAAGGAATTAATTGGCGGCCGGGGTTTGGAGTTGGGAGCTAGGGTTTGGTGTGGTGGTTCTATGGTGCCTGCACATCTCACTGTCAACTCAGTTTTATTTTTGGGGTCTCGGGGTGATAGCAGATTCCTAAATACGATCACAGATTCACAGTTTTTCTCCGACATCGTCTCATAAATCCGTATTCTGGTTTCAATTTCAGGTTTGGGTCTAAAATAACATCACACCAGGGTTTCTAAGGTCACCACAATTCTCAATTTCATCTTTAATCTCAAATCTCACATAAACCCTAACTTAAAGCTTCACAAATCCACCAAACGACACCATATCGACACAAAACTAGTATTGATGCACAAGAAATGAGATACTACTCTAATAGGTGCAGAAATTACCTCCTTTGGCAACTCAAGAAAATTCTTGAGTTGCTCAAAGTCCTCCAAATCCAATCTTGCTAGATTCAATGTGTAGCTAGTGAGCTTGGGATCAAGTTTTGTGAAATGGGAATGAGGTTTTGGGGTTGATTTCATTGTGGATCTAGGGTTTCATGAAGAGGGAGAGAGAGGGAGAGGGGCAGCAGCTCAAAGAGAGGGAGAGGAGAGAGAATGAGAAGGGGAAAATGATGGAAGTATGGTTCAAAAAGTGAGGGTTGACCTAGTCTCTCTCTCTCTCATCATCACACTTATCTTTTCTTCTCTTTTCCTTTTTCTTTTCCTTCTCACTCCAATAGTGAACCCAAAAGAACAACCATGGCAATAGAAATGTAACACAAGTGTAGCAAGTGTGGAAAATGATATGTGCACATTTTTGCACAAAAATGCTAAAAATCCAATTAGCGATTTTTAATCGCGATTAGCACTAAATTAGCATATAAGTAATCTTTAAAACTTTAAAATGGCATGATTCTATAAAATACCCTATTTTAGAATTTTCCAAAATTTTTCCCCATTTATTTGTATTTAATTATACCAGAATATTAAAATATTCATTAAAATAATATTAAATTATAAAAATTCCCAAAAATAATATTTTATTATTTTGAAACGTTACAATCTACCCCCCTTAAAGAAATTCGATCCCCGAATTTAAATTTAAACCCCCAAATACTAAAATATTTCTATACAAATTCCAAGTCATCGGGGCTCCGAAATCAGCAATACATAAAACGTATCATAGCGCAATGCATGCGCACGAGTACTGAGCCGATAACTCAAAAGCAACACTCCATAAAGCATCCCGCAATAATCGGAGTCATGGTAAAGATACAATTGTCAAATCCAATACAAAATTAATATGATATAGATCAGAACTATACATGTAGACATCCAATCTATACATGTAAATAGCAGATGTAAATGCATGCCAAATCTTTTTAAGTCGCTGTGCGACGCGCGTAACACTGCACAGTGGCGGACGTTTTTCATAAGAAGTAGCTATATACGTATATATATATCCTTTGTTTAATAGGTACGTTCCGCCGTTTTGAAAGCAATTTAGAAGGGTTTCCTTGTTTTTAAACGTTTCGTGTCATATCGGACATGTAGGTATATATATATCGAGACCATAGCTCGCTCTTTTGAAATCCCTTCGAACTATCAATGCATGCAAAATATATCCAGGTACTGTCCTCTGACTAGTCCTGCTCAGTATGAAAACAAATCTCCAATATCATAAAAATGTACTGCTCCAAAAGGAATAAATCCCAAAAATGCACATAACATCACTCTGTGCGTCTGGTGCGCACGGAAATCAAAATCCATATATGTACCATACAGGTGCACAAAACAACATCTAGGTGCAACGGGTGTGCACGAAGCATCTGTCATAGGCAACGTGTGTGCCTGACAGCCAAAAATCCGGTGCATCTGACATTCACGAAGAATCTCGATTTAGTGCATCGGGTGTGCACCAAAATCGTATCTCAAAACATGCGCCCAACATGCGCGAAAATCCAAATCGGTGCATCCATCGTGCACAAATGAAAATCGAAACCCTGCGCACTCAACATGCACGGAATCACAAAATCCAATAGCAAACGCCGAACACGCGTAAGTCCAATCGAAAGCACAGAGTGCAAAAATCATAAATATCAGGGTCAAGTCGACGATATAAAATGCGGCTCAATCAAAATCAGGTGTACCGCGATGGAAAAGCTCACAACCGTGTGCATCAGCGTGCACAAATCAAATTAAAACACTAAAAGTGCACGAAAACTATGCTGGAAGCGTAGATCAAATCACCGGCATAAAATAGGCATGAAATCACAATCAATACCTCAAGAATAATAACTATGCGCAAGGTATAAATACCCAGTAGGTGCAACCATAGTGCACAAAATCAAATATCATAGAACTCGGCCATCAAAACCAAATCATGCGAATAGATCGCCCACAATACCGAAATCCAAAGTGACGGATACGTGATAGTCAAATCACAAAATCACAAATCATAAATCATAAATACCGTCGTCGGTGTATCCTCCTTCGAGTCGAGAAGGTGCCGGTACATCCAATGCTAGCGGCACAAGATATCTACTTGCCTCATGCTCGCGGCTGGCGTCCTCTGCCTCTGGTTCCTTATCTTCTCTGTGGATTACCAATCTCGCAATCCATCGGCTCATCGGCCCGGTTAGGTGTGTTGACAGGAACGATTCCGTTCTGGCACTTTCCTGGTCATCTCTCGGTCAATCCTCACGATCGCTCGTAACGCAGCACATCTCTGGCGCCGACTTCTGGTCCTCTAAACACACATCACGCATCTGCTCCTGGTGCAAATCTTATTGCAACCGTGTACTGGAAGGAATCCTACTCAAGCTCTCTTCTGACATTGCCTAAGCCAAACTGTACAGAGGCTGGTACTCTGGCATAATCTTTTCTCGCTCTCTGGACGTCTGCGCCCTTAGTACAACATCTCCTCGGAAGTTGGTCGCATCCCTGCGCCTCTGCATGCATATCCGACCTTTAATCTTAACGGGGTATAGTAACAGCTCGTCTGCCTCTCGCACGAACTTCTTGTCCCGCTTGTCTGTATCATCGATCATTTGACGTCGCGTCCTTATCTACGCACTGCAATGCCCTCGGCTACGGTCCATCCGAAGTCTCTAACACGGACTCAAAATCACGAACTCGGTATCTTCGTCACTCAGTAGGAGATATCTAGCCGATCACGTCCTCAACGTGCGTATCGCATCTCTGATGTCAGCGGAGTGGAACGTCATCTCGTCGAAATCTCATGCGAACTCTTTACTCCACTCTGCTTCAATATCGACTGATTCGGACTCATCTCATCGTGGCTACACAGGCTGCGCTCCAACGGCTACGCTCGTACCTGGAGTCTCCCAAGCAGTGTCCCATCATATAATATCCGGATGATGTCGAATCGTCCGATCGACTCGTCAGAACCTCATAATCCCCCAAGAGCTCAACATCTCGGGTACAGTTTAATAGTATCGAGTACATATCACAGCATCGGTGGTCCAGCCGTAGAAGTGCAAACCCAAGCCTCACTAATAGCGCCGCGGAACTGCCGCAAACCCTAAGGTTCAAAGGCCTTCACACGGTCATTATGTCGAGTTAGGGTTTCATTCTTCTAGAGGGTCCATAGAATCGCTTGCATGTCTTTCCGAATACTTTAAACTTGGAAAATGGGTTCCTGACACTCGATTGTCTCAATCGACTCTCAACGAATCTGCGTGAAGTCGCCTCTAGCTGGAATCAATCTATCTGGTGACCTCGCATCGGGGTAAGCGAACGAACCACATGTCCTAGTCATTAATCCTCGGTGACTAGCGACTCACTATCATATCTCTAAGAATATGCTCATGCTGCAGTAGCTCAAATCACCTGGGCGATATCTCATTTTTAGCAGCAACGACTGCTCATTCGTCTATACGCTAAACAACGCCTCAATCACCCTGGATAAGCGATAATATCAACGGTCATCACATCCTGGCTGGCCTCTATCAGTGGCTCAATCCTCTGGTGCCGATCAGCAAATCCGGAAATCTCGTAAAAGCGATCAATCCAACGCTCATGTCGCGAAAACACAATAAGGAGACTCCTCAATATGCAATCGTATGTCTCTGGAATCTCGCCCTGGTCAGTCCTCGTCTACGACGAGCACATGCTGACGCAACTCGAGCCGTAGCTCACTCTGCCCGTGCAATCGCGGCAGCAAAACCATAACCAGTATCGATGAGGATAGATCATAGGAAGGAATATAATACGGTGCAAGGAAATGTACAACCTAAGGTTTCTTAAGAGGAGTGGCGTGTCGTAAGTATGCCGCGGAACATACCCACGGTACGTCACTCTACTTTAGTCACCTATTCCATCAACCAAGGGTCATCCTATACGGCGAAAGTTCGGGTCTAATACCCCCTCGACTAAGTCTAAGTTCTGTAAGGTCAAGCCTAAGTTCCGTATATAGATAATGCCCTAGGCTCCACATAGCCAAACTTAGACTCGAACCAAGGTCAATCTAGCGCTTTGATACCAACTTTGTCATGACCCGAAAGAGCACGTGACTGGCCCTTGAACCATATGAAGTCTATAGGACCCCATCTGATCCAAGTAAGCCAAAAGCCCATAAATCTAAAACCATTTAAAGAGTAAATAAGGAAAACTGGTTTTAAGAAGTAGAGAAATCATGCTTCAAATTTCAAAGTTTTTAGATAACTAAGCCGAATATGTATTTTTAAAATGTGTAACCTTTCCTGAAAATTTCGGCAGAGTTTCCTTTGTAAAAACTGGCCCCGAACGGGGTACAACAAGAATAATATATATGAAATGATAAAAGGCATCCCCAAGCGGGAGCTAGCTCTTCGTCAAACGACGGTCACAGCCACGCAAGCAATAATAATATACAACGCCAAAGGGCGAGGATCAAAACCCAAAAAGAACTCAAAACAGCCAGAAAACCGTAATACTACAAGCGCGACTCTAAGGTCGAAATAATACAACACTGTTTTCTTAGTCTGAAACAATATACAAGTTTTTGGTTGATGGAATTTCTAGATACAATGAATAATACATGTATAATGGCGGTTCTGATACAAAAGAACCCACCTACCCAAGCAAGTCACCCATAAGGAAGCAGTATGCCAGAAATGCCGCTATGGAATCTGTACGGAAAAAGCTGCAAGAACTGTGGCACAACGGGGGTGAGTTGCCAACTCGTGAATAGAAAATATCTACAAGTAGAGATCGAATGCATGACCCATCCTAGGTCAATACGATCAGATATAAATAAACCTCAATATGAATAAAGCTGAAGCATGCTAAACTGGCAATGTAATCTCTATACATGAGTGTAGTGCCAAGTGCTCGAGCTAGTGCCTCAGGTAATAGCATATCATGAATGTGAGGTATGATCAATGTAATCAAATCTGCATATACGTGGATCCCGTCCACTCGTCACCCAATGACAATAACCATCATGCATGCAAATATCATAAAGCATGTGCATGGGAATAATATGAGGATATAAACCATTTGTGTCCCTCGCGACACGTCAAAATCATGGAACCGGAGTGTCTAGCATCGACACTCGAAAACATCATGAAAACTGTGCTCAGCATCGGCTCGTAAATCCTCATATATCGGGCTCCGTCAGTCCGGATCGGCCCACGGGCTCTGTCTGCGGTATCGGCCCTCGGCTCCGGCAGTACGCCCATATCCATCTATCGACTCTGGTCAGTATCCTCCGGATAACCGCCAGGTCCAACCAATCATCGGTAGGTACTCGCCACCCTGCCAGGCTCATCGTCTACTCCACGAAAAACATTTCTTGCCCCGGGGAACCATACCGGGTCCACCATGTACCCGCAATCGGCCTCATCCGCCTCCTCGAATCGGGTTTCACATGTCGCTCTAAGCACCGAGAAAACACATGGTGGATGCACTGAAATATCATATCAAGGGTAACCGGGTTTTAAAACAATTACATATTCTCTTTTTGAAACACCCACGGTTCCCAAAAACCAGAAATACCATGGAAACAACATATCTCAATGCATATAATCAGAAAGCATGATGTATGCGACATGTAAAGAAATGTAAGCAACATACACTGAATGCAACAGTACTACAGTGTAGTGACATGGCAATTATCAATGATGAAGTGTGTGAGCCAGCAAACAAGTGTACGTGGAACATACGCATCATCGATAATGGTGCTGGTGTCCTAGCAACATGACTGAAATATATCAACAATACATGCGATGCAATGCAAATAGCTTGAATATGCGGAATCGAATAATCAACGCAACAGTAAAAAACCTGCCTCAATAGATATATCATGCAACCTTGCCTTTTGAAATAAGACGAATCAGGGCTTTTGGTAAAATAAGGGCTACGGTGTTTTAAGAAAAGATGCGTCGCTTGAAAATATCCGTAGAATCCCTTTTTGCCTATCTTTAAAATATCCCCGATTCGTTAGTTTTGAAATAGGTATGACTCGGGTCTAGTGTAACGCCTACTATGTGAACTACGAACCCAACAATCAAGTCAATCAGGAGGGGTATGGAAACCACCTAAATCTGAGTCGATATACACATATATATATAGTCGGTGATCTCGCCTCAATAGTATCACGTACGATACAGTATATCATATAACGTCCTCGAGTCATGGGTGCGGATCTAACATCAATATAAAGCTCGTACGGTAAATCGTCGTACGGCATCCCAATAGCTGGGTAGGGGTCAATATCCCATTCATCTCATCACATATCCGGTATCACTACCATCATATCACATCACAAACCTCATCGACTCATCTCAATCCCAAGCATCATCCTCAATCCCGTATATGAACACATAGTCCCATACCCATGTGTAGATATACACACCTCTATATGCGCACAGATAAATGAAAGAATGCATGCATGTATATGTGTACGTGTATGTGTGGGTGCAACTACTACACTAAGGTTTCGCACTATACTAAACCAATACATCCTTATCACCAATAATACCATCAATAATCCGAAACAACACATAATAAATATATGTGTGTATACGTATTTGTATACATCACCACGGACTGCGGGGGTGCTATACGCCATCCACCCGACTTCTCCCCGTAGATATAATCTACTCACCTTGCTTCTCGTGTGCCGATGCCGATGTCGCTATCTTCATCTTCTTCGCCTCAACATCACGTGGGGTACCTACAAGTATATCACAATGGTAAAGCACATGAAAATCATATCGGAAACCAAAATAGCACACGCTACTCGCATAGGTAAGAACCTATCGACTCGCATGTAAACATGATCAATATCCACTTGTCGTTGACGTCCAAACGCCACCCGACAGGAATGAATCATCAAACACCAAAATCCATGCTAAAACAAGTCGTAAATCATATGCCAACTCAAGCAAATCCACCCAGATTTTACCCTAACTGGAATCAGTCTAAACTAGACATACCCAGGGTTAAGACTAGAGGAAATATAGCCATGCACAAAAATCGAGACGGTTTCCTCCTGCTCTGGCCGCAAATTGCGGCCAGAAGGAATTAATTGGCGGCTGGGGTTTGGAGTTGGGAGCTAGGGTTTGGTGTGGTGGTTCTATGGTGCCTGCACATCTCACTGTCAACTCAGTTTTATTTTTGGGGTCTCGGGGTGATAGCAGATTCCTAAATACGATCACAGATTCACAGTTTTTCTCCGACATCGTCTCATAAATCCGTATTCTGGTTTCAATTTCAGGTTTGGGTCTAAAATAACATCACACCAGGGTTTCTAAGGTCACCACAATTCTCAATTTCATCTTTAATCTCAAATCTCACATAAACCCTAACTTAAAGTTTCACAAATCCACCAAACGACACCATATCGACACAAAACTAGTATTGATGCACAAGAAATGAGATACTACTCTAATAGGTGCAGAAATTACCTTCTTTGGCAACTCAAGAAAATTCTTGAGTTGCTCAAAGTCCTCCAAATCCAATCTTGCTAGATTCAATGTGTAGCTAGTGAGCTTGGGATCAAGTTTTGTGAAGTGGGAATGGGGTTTTGGTGTTGATTTCATTATGGATCTAGGGTTTCATGAAGAGGGAGAGAGTGGGAGAGGGGCAGCAGCTCAAAGAGAGGGAGAGGAGAGAGAATGAGAAGGGGAAAATGATGGGAGTATGGTTCAAAAAGTGAGGGTTGACCTAGTCTCTCTCTCTCTCGTCATCACACTTATCTTTTCTTCTCTTTTCCTTTTTCTTTTCCTTCTCACTCCAATAGTGAACCCAAAAGAACAACCATGGCAATAGAAATGTAACACAAGTGCAGCAAGTGTGGAAAATGATATGTGCACATTTTTGCACAAAAATGCTAAAAATCCAATTAGCGATTTTTAATCGCGATTAGCACTAAATTAGCATATAACTAATCTTAAAAACTTTAAAATGGCATGATTCTATAAAATACCCTATTTTAGAATTTTCCAAAATTTTTCCCCATTTATTTGTATTTAATTATACCAGAATTCATTAAAATAATATTAAATTATAAAAATTCCCAAAAATAATATTTTATTATTTTGAAACGTTACAGGCTCTTTCCCCATCGAATAAGGTGCAGGATATATCATATATACCGCTGTGCAAAGCAAGAACTATAGAAGCTGTCAAAAAATAAACCGTGAGTTTATAGCATCTGCTAGTTTTGTTAAATAGGTCACTCCCGATGAAGGGATCTCGGCTCTTTCCTCATCGAATAAGGTGCAGGGTATATTATATATACCGCTATGCAAAGCAAAACTGTAGCTACCTTTTTTATAAAGTTTTGATTCTACAACATCTTCAAGGTTTCTTTTCTTTTTATTAATCTCATTAATAAATCCCATCAGCTTATGCTTCCTAAGCATCACAGAAGAAACGAAAGCAATAATATTTATATATCAACATATATATATATATATATATAGTATAAGCATTCGTCTCAGACAGTAATATGATCTCATCACAGAACATTGCAGCAGAAGATAACATATGAAACATTGGATATACTAGGACGTCCGTGTTTTATTTCGAGCCTGTATAAAACACGGATTCCACGGTCGCGATGAATAGCCAAACCCACATCCCTAGACCCCTACGAGAGCGGCAAGTAACACTGCCAATTCTAGGGTTAGGAGACCCGGTCTCGACTCCTCGAGATGGCCTCCCACTGGACCCTAGAACCCGGTTACTTGTGCTCCCCTCCTTGGGTCTACCTAATGCGGAAAAGTAAATAATATACAATGGTGACATCAACCTTATCCCGGAAGTGTCCCAATAAAAGAATATTACATACAAATAAATTTTACATGAATGAAAATAAAAACCCTCATCTCACATAAAACCCCCGGCTATTCAGAACACGACGATCCAATATAACATATCACAGCAACACATAATATCTCATATCATCAACGTAAGCAAGTTTGCGTATCGCGATTGTCATTGATGTATAGCAACGAAGCCGGTGATACACCACATACTACGCTTACGGTCACAGAAAAGAAAGTGTAAAACTACAACATTTGGAATTCACAATCACTTTAGACATCTTAAATCCGAAATATCACATACTTCGCATTTCATGCCTAACTATATGAATTCCACATATTGTATCACATTCCAGATAAATAGATAATATTAAACTTTCCGATCGAATAATCAAATACCCAAGATTTCCAAATAGCTCAACACTTGTGCGGAGTTCAAAAAATCCCAGAATATGTCACAGCCCCAATGAACCAGCCGTAGAAAGGTCAAACCAACGCCTCACATGTGGCAACGCCAAACTACCACAAACCCAAAGGTTCAGTGGAAGTTTTGACGGTCACATAATCGAGTTAAGGTTATGTTCTTCTAGAGGGTCCACAGATATGCTTGCATGTTTTTCCGAAAGTTTTAAACTCAAGAAAAACTTAACACTTGAAAGTTTTTCGTGTCGGGAAAAAATGAGTTATTGATATCTGATCAAACATTTTAATACTTTCTAAATTATCCGAAAAACAGAACGAAGTTAAACTTTACGATCGAATCAACGATTACAAAATATCCCCAGAAAACTCAACACTTAAGAAAGATTAAAAATACCCAATATAATGTATTATTACCAACGGATGAACCATATTAAACACGAGACCCTAACACCCAAGTTCGGCCGCGGAACCGCCGCGCGAAGCAGGTTCCTGCCGTGGTTCCACGGTGACTTGAGAGAGTTAGGGGGTCGTGTTGCACAGTAATCCTCAGAATTCCCTGCTGAATTTTTTGAGTATTTTTAATAGGGAAAAAACCAACATTTTAGAACATTTCCAGAGAGGGGGGGGGGCTAGTTCGATGTTTCGGGGTTCGATCGGAGTTTTAACTTCGTATACACGTCGCCTAATGCTCTAGCTAGGCTCTGATACCACTGTAGGGTTACTAGGCACTCTTACAAGGGTCTATAAGGTATCAACCATGCCCGATTTAAAATTTAGACGTGCCGAACAACCCAAAGCGAGGATCTTTGCTAGAATATTAGGGTTAAACATGCAAGTAAACAACTTTACAACTAAGAGAGAGGGATTACAATCTTTGTAGTCAGCTCCTTCGCTTCATAAGCTCTGAGTAGAAGTCCCTTCGCCGCGATCCATGATCTCCCGGACTCAAGAGAGGCTCCACAACCCGAATAATCCATGCTTGCTTGTAGTCTTCCTTTCTAAAGATGATCTACCTTGAAGTTTCTTTAACTCAAGCTCTCACTCACTAATCAAGTATTAATGATGTGAACACCCTAATCTAATTGGCTAGATTAGATGAGGATGATGAAGTAGGATTTATTCTCTCTTTTATTTTCATAATCTCACACTAATTCATCACAAAACTCAAAGCTAGAAAGCTTTGCAAGGAGGAAGAAGAAGATGAACTCATTTGTGATGAATAATGAATTATAATCATCATTACAAATGCAACCATGGTTGATAAAAGAAAGGGCTAACCATTGTAGAGAGTTTACTAGGGTTAACGGTTTGGGTTGGGTTAAAGAATATCTCACAAAATATCAACACATAATATCTTAGCTCAAAACAAAACAAAAGCTTCTAGAAGCTTCATGAAAGAGCTAACCCAAATCAAACCCTAACCATGTTTAATCTCCACTAATCATGTTGCATTAGTAATCATAACTTGTTACAATATTGTATATCACATATATAATATATATTTGTAACAAAAGAAAATAATACAATTAACATATATCGCATATATATCAATGTATTACCCTGTGAGAAAATGAATCAATAAAGAGAGACAATATTAGATAATGTAATGCAATATATCATATATATAATTATAAATTAAATTATCGAATCAACACTTGATCCGACAATCCGGCTATATCGCATATAACCGATTAATATATCATGTACCGATTCATCGAATCAACACTTGATCCGATGACTCGGCTCATATCAAAATATCGCGAGAATATAATACGGTATCTCATATCGTATTATCCTCGGTCCTGCACATATCACATATGTGCTCCTACTCCGTTTTGCCTGAGTCAAGAAACCTCTGTGTAGGCCTCTAAAGAATCGTCAATACGCCGGTAGCAGGTGATGATCATATCAAACACCCACAAGCTGCAAGCGGTCAGCTAAACGTAACAGCCACCCAGGTATTGAGCGATCAGAAGATCAACAAGCAAGCCTGTACATTCTCCTGTGAATCTAATCAGTAATACTCCCGTACAGTCCAGTCTCTTCGTCTGATATGTTGCATATCTGGTCTAGGGGTGGTAAACGTCAGACCCCAGTAACCGATAAGTCGTATCGGTGTAAGGCTCATAACAGGTTGAGAACCTACTGATAACAGTTACCAGTAGTACTTTATATCAGCCCTGGCCAGGGACTTCCAGTTATAGCCAATCGAACATAGCACAACATCAACTCCCTATACCGAGAGAGACGAATCCCCTCCTATCGCTCATTGCCTCCATGTGATTCGGGTTTGTACCCAAAAGCCACCGTTTTGCATGCCCTCTTGGACGTGGTAAGGTGGAAATCAAAGCACAGTGGGAATCACACAAGACTCTATGACGATCTCGGGTCTACAGACTAACCTGTACTAGTGTCACCAGAGAACTGCCATCTGACGTGAGGTATAATACCATCTGGGAGTTCTCGGCGAGTCCGTCCAATGTACTCAGTCTCCACTGAGCATCCATACACCATCTCTGATGTCAAACACCAATGGATATGAGATCATCCATCGCCCATCATATGGGTCAAGATGCGTATACGCTAGTCTACTCTGGTGTATCGATGCCCTGTCTCGATACACCCTCGACTACGAACAGTTATAGGATGTACTCGTCGACTACCCTGGCCCCACTAGTATGATCTCATCATAATCCCAGTAGTCGAGTACATATCCTAAGGGCTTTATCAACATGTGAGAGCAAGACAGTAAACTAATACGAGTCAACATGTTAAGATAAAGTGAAACCAAATAGCATATTATCATGTCGAGCAAGAAAGTCATCTCTATATATATCCAAGCAACCATTATAATATACATCATATGTACAACAATGGCCTCTAGGGCATATATATAACTAACACATCCTATGGGTTTTTCCCCATCTGGAGAAAAGTCCAAAGTCTATACTTTATTGGTGTACATGGACTCCATCTCGGTCCGCATTGCATCCATCCATCTTACTGAGTCGCCACTCTGGATGGCCTGCTGGAAGCTAGTAGGTTCATCATTATCAATGACGCAATCCTCTCTATCCCTGTCTATGAGAAAACCTGTTAGTTATATGTATGCCCTAGAGGCTATTACTGTACATATGATGTATATTGTAGTGGATGCTGGGACGTATATAGGGAGGACTTTCTTGCTCGACATGATAGTATGCTATCTGGTTGTACTTTATCTTAACATGTACTCTGATTGTCTCTAATACATGTTGATAAAGCCCTTAGGATATGTACTCGACTACTGGGACTATGATGAGATCATACTAGTGGGGCCACGGTAGTCGACGAGTACATCCTATAACTGTTCCTAGTCGAGGGTGTATCGAGACAGGGCATCGATGCACCAGAGTAGACTAGCGTATACGCATCTTGACCTATATGATGGGCGATGGATCATCAGTGTTTGACATCAAGGATGGTGTACGGGTGCTTAGTGGAGACTGGGTATAATGGACGGACTCGCCGAGAACTCCAAGATGGTATTATACCTTACGTCAGATGGCAGTTCTCTGGTGACACTGGTATAGGTTAGTCTGTAGACCCGAGATCGTCATAGAGTCTTGTGTGATTCCCACTGTGCTTTGATTTCCACCTTACCACGTCCAAGAGGGCATGCAAAACGGTGGATTTTGGGTACAGTCCCGAATCACATCAAGGCAATGAGCGATAGGAGAGGATTCGTCTCTCCCGGTATAGGGAGTTGATGTTGTGCTGTGTTCGATTGGCTATAACCGGAAATCCCTGGCCAGGGTTGCTGAGATTTACTGGTAAGTGTTGCCAGTAGTTTCTCGAACTGTTATAGACCACATATCGACACGACTTATCGAGCTACTGGGGTCTGACGTTTACCACCCCTAGGCAAGATATGCGACATATCAGACGATCAGACCGGACTGTACGGTAAGTGTTACTGGTTGGATTCACAGGAGTGTGAGCGGGCTTGCTCGTTGATCTTCTGATCACTCAATACCCGGGTGGCCGTTACGTTTAGTAGACCGCTTGCGGCTTGTCGGTGTTTGATATGATCATCACCTGCTGCCGGCGTATTGACGAGTCTTTGGAGTCCTACACAGAGGTTTCCTGGCTCAAGCGAAATGAAATAGGAGCGCATATGAGATATGTGCGGGGCCGAGAATAATAACAGTATGTGATATTGTATTCCATTCTCGCGATTTGTATCATTGGACGGTTATATGAGATATAGCCGGGTTACCGAATCAAGTGTTGATTCGATACATTGATACACTTGATATTAGTCGGTTATATGCAGTATGACCGGATCATTAAATCAAGTTTTGATTTAATGATTTAATATATAATTATAGATTTGATATATTACTTTACATTAACTAGTATTGGTTCACTTAAGATTATTTTCTCACTAGATTGTGCACATTGTATATATGATATATTTTTGTGCACTTGTTTGTATCATGTTTGATGATACATGCAAACTTGGGTGTGTGTATGCTTTAAACCATGATTAGGTTAATGGTTAGGCTTTGATTTACTTATTTATTTTCTTTATTCATTTTTGGCAAAAATAAAATGGTAGTGGCTTTCTTTGTTTTATGCAAGAAGCTTCATGATGCTTCATGCATCTTTGAAAAAGTCTACCATTTTGTTTTATCCTTAACCTAACCATTTGCCTAAACCCTAGTTTATTATCTACATTTGTTACACTCACCCATGGTTGCTAAATGATAAGCATCACTTGAATTTTCTAATTAGATAATTCATTTTCTTTTCTTCTTCTTCATCTTCTTCAAATGAAGAAAAGAAAAGCTTGCTAGGAAATTCTAAGTGATGAAATCAAGTGAGAAATTCAAATCCAAAGTGAACCCACTTCCTATTTCTTCATCCTCTACCACTTGCCATGTTGTATAGGGTGTTTTCTTCACAAGGTTCATGACCAAGTGAAGATGGAGCTTCAGTTTGAGTCGCCTCGACGTAGATCATCTTCGGCACCGAAGTCAACGACCTAGCTCGCTCATTTCTCCGATGAAACCAACGCTAGGGTCCTGGATCCCGATGATCGCAGCGAAGGGACGTCAACACGGAGCTATAGAAGTGAAGGACCGGATCTACAAAGGTTGTATTTCCATTCACTTAGTAGCAAACTTGTTTACTAGCTTCTAGTTTCGCCTAAGCTCTGATACCACTGTAGGGTTCCTAGGCACACTCAAGAGGTTCCACAAGGATTCAACCATGCCAGAATCAAAATTTTCATGTGCCTAGAATCCTATGCAATCTAATATATCATATATGTTTCTTCTGCTGCGATATCTGTTATGTGATCATTTGATGTTTTGTGATAGATACAGTATATAATATATATGATATATTATATAGACGTTACTTATGTTTTACACCCGTGCTAGTCCTGCCCTGCTCTGCCGTTAGTTACCTAACCTAACGGTGCACGAGGGGACATCGAGGCGAACGCGGGTGGCATAAGTGTACGTCGTATTTATCTATGATGTTTAGGTGACTTAAATGATGGGACTTCATTAATATGATTAATGAAAATAAAAGAAACTTAAAGATGTCGTGGAATCGAATTTTCAAAAACAGGTAGCTACAGTTCTTGCTTTGCATCGCGGTGTTCCTTGTAGAACATCCTGCACCTTATTCGATGAGGAAAGGACCGAGATCCCTTCACCGGGAGTGACCCCTTTAGCAATAACTGGCAGATGCTACAACACTCGGTTTGTCTTTTGATTACTTCTATAGTTTCTGCTTTGCACAGTGATATATATGATATATCCTGCACCTCATTCGACGAGGAAAGGGCCGACGATCCCTTCACCGGGAGTGACCCCTTTAGCAAAACTAGAAAAGCCTAAAAAACACTCCATTTCAAAATCATTTGATTCTACAATGATATCAAGTTCATTACGCAATAGGTTTTCAGAAAAACCTGTCGTAGCCCTCCGTCATTTCAGATAAGTAGTAGTTAGTATTCATGCTGCGTTTGTTGGCCTTTGTCAAGGCGTAGTGTGCGGTAGCTGACTAGTACTTATCTGCTTTTGCATATGATGCAGATTGGGTTAGGGTAGTCGTACGGCCTTGTTGACCTTGTCAAGGGTCGTGCGGGTGGGTTTAATTCAATCAAGAAATGACGGGTTGAACTTGACTTACGGTCTATGGTTTGTTGACCTTGTCAAGGTCATAGATCGTTTGGGGCAAAAAAATTATCGGGAATTTCAAGTGTTGAAATTTGCAATGAGATTGCATACCTTCTATGAGATAGTTGGATCCCGATACCCGCTGCGAGTAAGAGTTACTCCTGGAAGAGTTTTACACATTACAATTAGCCGATCAAGTAGGTGTCTAGAAAGGTGTTAACGAGGTTACGCCTCTGGGAAAACGAGGTTTACATTAATTAGGTTCGTGCGAAAGCACGGGGGACCTCCCTCAAAGTACCGACACTGGCCTGGCTGAAAGATTGGCGAACTTGTAGCGTGTAATTAATCCCGGCTAGTCTTTCCTTTTAGGGTTTGAAGGAAGATTTGATAAAAAATAGTGGGAGCCATCCTGATTAGAGAAAATAATAACCAATCTATTCTTGCAAAAGCGCACGCTGAGTGTTTTCTTCTCTCTCTCTCCAGGTAGCGACCATATCACGCCTTAATCAAGATAATAATATGGATGTATTGACCGAACCCGCTTGTTATACTGAGCTGGGGAACGTTGGTCCCGCTCCAACTTATAATTGTTATAGGACAGAGTAGGAAATAGGGGAATACCAGATTTCCCGTGCCGCCCAAACGAAGAAAGTGCATACTGATGCATCATTTTCGGGTGTGTTCATTACAGAGAACTGTTTCTCAGAATCCTTTACGTCCTGGGTATGTTATACCGGATCAGGATCCCGCATATGTAATCTGTTACATGGGCTACAAAAAGGTAGAGAACTGAGGACGGGTGATAAGTTTCATGAGACAGAAAACGGTGCAAGTGTTGCAGCCAAGTCTGTTGGTCACTATCACCCTGTATTACCATAATACATTGATTCTGAATGAATGTTATTAGATACCGAACCTGATATACAAAATCATATCAGTCTCTTTATTAGTAAAGAAACGATATAATTTTGTATTGTTGGATAATGTTTTGAACATTTCCTATATCAAAAGTTGATCGGTTCATGCACGTTATCTAAAAGCATTAATGTTCTAAATCAAACTACAGTTCTTAGTATACAGAACACACACAAGAGGAATAGTTCAGAAATGAACGAATCCTTCTTGAAGAATTGTAGACTAGGTCATATCAATGCGACCCGACTAGCTGAAGTTACATATAGATGCATATTTAAATTGGTTTGAATTTACATCTTGTGAAACTTGCCGGTCATTGCACAAAGATAAGATGACCACAACTCTGTTTTTGGAAACAGAGAAAGAGTTAGTGAACTCTTGGGATGATACATGTTGATGTATGAAGGTCCCCTGTCTACACATGCCAAGACCGGTTCTTTATACTTCATTACATTCTCTGATGATCTCTCAAGATTCAGACATATGTTCCTGTTGAAACACAAGTCCGAAACTTTTGAGATATTCACAGAATATAAGTTAGAAGTAGAGAACCAAAATACAGGTATAAGTATTATGTCCTTTGATGTGATCAGAGAGGAGAATACTTAAGCACGGAAATCCTGGACTATTCTAAAGGAGAATGAGATTCTCTCTCAGCATTACTCCTCCGTATACACCATAGCACGATGGTATATCGGGGCAGAGCAATAGCACCCTATGTGATATGGTGTGCTCTATGATGAGTACTACTGAGTTTCCTATTTTCTTTTGGGAGTTATGCACTTGAGAAGTTGCATACCTATTGTATAAGGTTCTGTTAGTTATATGTATACCCTAGAAGCCATTACTGTACATTGGATGTATATTGTAGTGGATGCTGGGACATATATAGGTAGGACTTTCTTGCTCGACATGATAGTACTCTATCTGGTTGCTCTTTATCTTAACATGTACACTTTCTGTCTCTCTGTTACATGTTGATAAAGCCCTTAGGATGTGTACTCGACTTCCAGGACTATGATGTAGATCATACTATTGGGGCCTGGGTAGTCCATGAGTACATCCTTCAATGTTCCTAGTCGTGGGAATATCGAGACGGGGCATCGATATTCCAGAGTAGACTAGCGTATATCTTCTCGACCCATGTGATGGGCGATGGATGATCCCATATCCATTGGTGTTTGACATCAGAGATGGTATGCGGGTGCTCAGTGGAGACTGGGTACACTGAACGGACTCGCCGAGAACTCCCAGATGGTATTATACCTCACGTCAGATGGCAGCTCTAGTGACACTGGTACAGCTTAGTCTGTTGACCCGAGATCGTCATAGAGTCTTGTGTGTCTCCCACTGTGCTTTGATTTCCACCCTACCACGGCTCTACTGAGTCGTGCAAACAGGTTGTTTTTGGGTACAGTCCCGATTCACATGGAGGCAATGAGCGATAGGAGGGGATTCGTCTCTCCCAGTATTGGGGGTTGATGTTGCGCTATGCACGACTGGCCATAACAGGAAATCCCTGGCCAGGGTTGCAGTGATATACTGGTAAGAGTTATCAGTAGTTTCACGAATGCTATGGACCTCACGTCGGCATGACTTATCAAGCTATTGGGGTCTGACGTTTACAACCCCTAGGCGAGATATGCGACATATCAGACGAACAGACCGGACTGTGCGGTAAGTGTTACTGGTTGGATTCACAGGAGTGTGAGCGGGCTTGCTCGTCGATCTTCTGATCGCTCAATACCCGGGTGGCCGTTACGTTTAGCAGACCGCTTGCGGCTTGTGGGTGTTTGATATGATCATCATTTGCTGCCGGCGTATTGACGAGTCTTTAGAGTCCTACACAGAGGTTTCCTGGCTCAAGCGAAACGAAATAGGAGTGCATATGAGATATATGTGGGACCGAGAATAATGCGTGTATGTGATACCGTATTCTATTCTCGCGATGAATGTATCGATTGGTTGTATGCGATATAACCTAGTTATCGAATCAAGGATTGAATCGATAAGCCGATACATTGGATATTAGTCGGTTATATGCAATATGACTGGACCGTTAAATCAAGTATTGATTTAATGATTTAATGTATAATTATATATTTGATATAATAATTTGCATTAACTAGTATTTGTTCACTTTAAATGGATTTTCTCACTTGAAGTTCACAAGTTGTATATGTGATATACTTTTGTGCACTTGTTTGTATCATGTTTGATGATACATGCAAACTTGGGTTTGTGTAAGACATAAACCTTGGTTAAGTAATTGGTTAGGTTTTTGATTTTATTAACCATTTATTTATTTATTCTTTTTTTGCAAAATTAGTCATGGTGGCTTTCTTTGTTTGCTTGTTGAAGCTTCATGAAGCTTTGAACAAGTCCACCATATTTGTCTCATGCTTAACCCTAACCATTCAACCTAACCATAGTCTATTCTCTACACCTAACCATGGTTGCTATATGATAAGTATTCCTTTTATTTTCTATTTTGGATATACTTATCATATATTCTCTTCTTCTTCTTCTTCTTCATCAACAAGAAGAAAACCTTGCCTCCATCAATGGCAACATGAGAAAAAGAGTGAGAAATCCAATTCTAAAGTGAACCCACTTCCTATTTCTTCATCCTCTACCACTTGCCAAGTAGTATAGGGTGTTTTCTTCACAAGTTTCATGACTTGGTGAAGTTGGAGTTTGATCTTGAGTTGCCTCGACGTAGATCATCTTCGGCATCGAAGTCGACGACCTAGAACGATCAATTCTTCGATGAAACCACTGCGAGAGTCCGAGATCCGATGGGTACAGCGGAGGGCCTTCATCACGGAGCTATGGAGGTGGAGGACCGGATCTACAAAGGTTGTAGCCCCTTCCCTTTTAGTTAAAGTCGTTAACTTGCATTGCATCGTCTATACATCTAGTTAACGATCCATATTAGGGTTTGTAGGCACATGGAAAATTTTGAATTAACCATGTTTGATCACTTGTGAGACCTCATTAGTGTGCCTAGGAACCCTACAGTGGTATCAGAACCTAGCTAGAGCCTTAGGCGATGCGTAGACAGAGTTAGAAGTCCGATCGACCCGAAATCCTAATTCATAGTTGCTCTCTGTACATTTTTTGAAAACGGGGATTTTTTAGAATTAAAAATTTGCAGAAAACTAAGCAGGAATTTCTAAGAATTACTGTGAAGCCCGAGCACCTGAATCGATAATAACGCGGCAGAACCGCGGCATTAGCATGCCTAATGCGGCGGTTCCGCGGCCACCTGGTCTCTTCAGACAATTATTTCTGCACAGTAATTCTTATATTTTGTTGCTGTATTTTCTGGGAATTTTTAAATCTGACTCAAGAGTTGAGTTTTCTGGATTGTATTGGGGACTCGGTGTTTCGATCGGATTGTCTAATTTTGTCTGTGTGCTTTTCCGGATAATTTTAGAATATGTTAAAAAGTTCGACCGGATATAAATACCCACTTTTTCCTCTGCTGGGAAATTTCCAATTGTTGGATTTTTCCGTAGTTTAATGACGTTCTAAGTAGTGCAAGTAACGCGATGGTCCCTCTAGAAGACAACAAACCTTAACTCGATTATGTGACCGTCTTGAACTGCCCTTTGAACCTTAGGGTTTGGGGCAGTACGGCGTGCCACATGTGAGGCGTTGGCTTGACCCTTCTACGGCTGGACCGTTGGTATTGAGGCATGAACTGAATGTTTTTAAACTTATATCATGTGTTGAGCTGTATCGGGAAAACTTGGGTGTTCGATTGTTTGATCGGAAAGTTTAACATTTTCTATTTATCCGGAATGTGATACAATATTTAGAATCCACAAGTAGTTATGAGATAACTGAATGAATGTTATAAACATAGCGGTTTAGTCTCACTTGATCGGTTGCCACGGAATTTTGATGTGATCAAAAGTCCGTCGCAATCACGTAGCGTACGCGGATACTCGCCGGGTAATCTTAATAGACAGCCTCACCCCATAGCCCCGACCAAGTGACTGTAGGAGAACCCCGTCGCCGAAAGCATCCGTTCGGGTGCTCGCGGCAGCGGTGTTCCGCCTTGGTGCACTTCGTCGACGGTATCGGGGGTGCGGCCGCCTACTAAAGTTTGCGATGAGCATTCGATCATGATGTCGGGAATCTTGTTGAATTGCCCGACTAGATATTGAAAAGAGTTTTCGATAATGAGACTAAAATGTGGGGTTTATAATTGTTAGGCATGCGATGTCTAAGGAATTCATTTGGTTAGGCATGCGATGTCTGAGGAGGTTACGGATTCCAACTGTTGTAGTTTTACACTTTCTTTTCTGTGACCGTAAGTATAATATGTAATATCGCCGGTTTCGTTGCTATATGTCAACGACAATTGGGATGCGCATATTTACTTATGTTGATGACATGTGATGTTATGTGTTGCTGGATATGTTATATTGGATCGTCGTGTTTGAATAGCCGGGTTTTTTTTATGTGAGATGAGTGTTTTTCATTTTCATTCATGTAAAAACTTGTATGTAATATTCTTTTATTGGGGCACTTCCAGGTTGCGGATGATGTCACCATTTGTATATTATTTACTTTTCTGCACTAGGATAGACCCAAGGAGGAGGGCACAAGTAACCGGGTTCTAGGATCCAGTAGGAGACCAACTCGAGGAGTCGAGTCCGGGTCTCCTAACCTTAGAATTGGTAGGGTTGCTTGCCGCTCTCGTAGGGGCTAGGGCTGTGGGATTGGCTATTCATCACGACCGTGGAATCCGTGTTTTATACTGGCTCGTATTAAATACGCGGACGTCCTAGTATATCCAATATTTCATATGATATTTTCTGCTGCGTTATCTGTGATGTGATCTTGTGATTTGTTCAGATAGATATGGTATATAGTATATATGATATATTATATAGACGTTGCTTATGTTTTACACCCGCGCTAGCCCTGCCTCATTCTGGCGTTAGTTACCTAACTTAACGGTGCAGACGGGACATCGAGGCGAATGCGGATGGCATAAGCGTACGTTATATTTATCTGTAATGTTTAGGTGGACTTAAATGATGGGATATTCATTAATGAGATTAATGAAAGAAAATAAACCTAATTGATGTTGTGGAATCGAATTTCAAAATAAAAACAGGTAGCTACAGTTCTTGCTTTGCATCGCGGTGTTCATTATAGAACATCCTGCACCTTATTCGATGAGGAAAGGACCGAGATCCCTTCACCGGGAGTGACTCCTTTAGCAATAACTGTTAGTTGTATGTATGCCCTAGAGGCCAGTATTGTACAGATGATGTATATTATATTGGATGCTTGGACATATATAGAGATGACTTTCTTGCTCGATATGATAGTATGCTATCTGGTTGCTCTTTATCTTAACATGTACACTTGTCTCTTTAAACTGTCTTATAGTTACATGTTGGTAAAGCCCTTAGGATGTGTACTTGACTACCTGGACTATGATGCAGACCATACTAGTAGGGACATGGTAGTCCATAGGTACATCCTTCAAGGTTTCTAGTCGTGGGTGTATCGAGACGGGGCATCGATATACCAGTGTAGACTAGCGTATACGCTTCTCGACCCATGAGATGGGCGATGGATGATCCCATATCCATTGGTGTTTGACATCAGAGATGGTGTACGGGTGCTCAGTAGAGACTGGGTACACTGGACGGACTCGCCGAGAACTCCCAGATGGTATTATACCTCACGTCAGATGGCAGTTCTCAGGTGACACTTATGCAGGTTAGTCTGTAGACCCGAGATCGTCATAGAGTCTTGTGTGATTCCCACTGTGCTTTGATCTCCACCTTACCACGTCCATGAGGGAGTGCAAAACGGTGGTCTTTGGGCACAGTCCCGAGTCACATGGAGGCAATGAGCGATAGGAGGGATTTCGTCTCTCCCGGTATTGGGGGTTGATGTTGCGCTGTGCTCGATTGGACGTAACAGAGAAGTCCCTGGCCAGGGCTGATCAGAGATTTGCTGGTAAGTGTTACCAGTAGTTTCTCGACCCGTTATGAGCCTCACATCGGCACGACTTATCGGTTATTGGGGTCTGACGTTTACCACCCCTAGACTTGATATGCGACATATCAGACGAACATACCGGACTGTACGGTAAGTGTTACTGGTTGGATTCACAGGAGTGTGAGCAGGCTAGCTCGTCGATCTTCTGATCGCTCAATACCCGGATGGCCGTTACGTTTAGCAGACCGCTTGCGGCTTGTGGGTGCTTGATATGATCATCATCTGCTACCGGCATATTGACGAGTCTTTAGAGTCCTACACAGAGGTTTCCTGGCTCAAGCGAAACGAAATAGGAGCGCATATGAGATATGTGCGGGACTGAGAATAATGCGTGTATGTGATACCGTATTTCATTCTCGCGATGAATGTTTCGATTGGTTGTATGCGATATAACCTAGTTATCGAATCATTGATTCGATAAATCGATACATTGTATACTAGTCGGTTATGTGCGACATGACCGGATCATTGAATCAAGTGTTGATTTAATGATTTAATGTATAATTGTATATTTGATATATTAATTTGCATTAACTAGTATTGGTTCATTTTAAAAGGATTTTCTCACTTGAAGTGCACATTGTATATATGATATGCTTTTGTGTGCACTTGATTGTATCATGTTTGATGATGCATACTTACTTGGGTTTTTGCAAAGAATTAAACCATGGTTATGATAATGGTTAGGGTTTTGTGTTATTCATCTATTTATTTATCCATTCTTTATTTATTTAAATAGATAAAAGAAAAGAAAATGGTTTCTTTTTATCATGAAGCTTGTTGAAGCTTCATGAAGGTTTGACTAAAGAGACCATTTGTCTTCATGCTTAACCCTAACCATTCCCACTTACCATGGTCTATTCTCTACACTTAACCTTAGTTAGCTTATGATAAGTATTGATTTATTTTTAATTTTAATTCAACACTTATCATATTCTTTCTTCTTCATCATCATCTTCTTCTTCAAGAAAAGCTTAAGTCCATCAATGACAACTTGAGCAAAAGTGAGAGAAATCCAATTCTAAAGTGAACCCACCTCCTATTTCTTCATCCTCTACCTCTTGCCAAGTGGTTTTGGGTGTTTTCTTCACAAGTTTCACAACTTGGTGCAGTCGTAGCTTGAACTTGTGAAACCTCGACGTAGATCATCTTCGGCACGAAGCCGACGACCTTGCCCGCTCGTTTTTCCGATGAAGCCGACGATTGAGTCTAGGATTCGAGATGGACAGCGAGAGGACGCCTACGTGGAGCTAAGGAAGTCGAGAACCGGATCTACAAAGGTTGTATCCTCTCTCCTTTAGTTAAGTTGTTAACTAGTTTCGTTTATCGCCTAGAACTCTCGTCGACGATCCGTATTAGGGTTTCTCGGCACCCATAAAATTTGAAATTGGCATGGTTGATGCCTTGTGAGACCTTTATAGTGTGCCTAGGAACCCTACAGTGGTATCAAAGCCTAGCTAGAGCCTTGCTAGAGCCTTAGGCGATGTGTAGACGGAGTTAGAAGTCCGATCGAACCGAAACCCTAAAACAAAACATGCTCTCTGTACATTTTTGAAAATCTGGGAATTTTGTGAATTAAAAATATGCAGAAAAATCAGCAGGAATTTCTTAGAGTTACTGTGAAATTCGACAACCCAATTCCATCAACCCACCGCGGAACCGCTGCAGAAGCATGGCTTCTACGGCTGTTCCGCGGCCGTATGGTCACCATGCCCTATAATTTTTGCACAGTAATTCCTCTTTTCTGATGCTGGATTTTCTGGGAATTTTTAAATATCACTCAAGAGTTAGTTTTCTGGGTTGTATTAGGGACTCGGTATTTCGATCGGATTATCAAACTTTGTCGATGTGTTTTCCGGATATTTTTTGAATATGTTAAAAAGTTCGACCGGATATAAATACCCACTTTTTCCCCTGTCGGGAAATTTCCAAGTGTTGGATCTTTCCGTGGTTTAAAGACGTTCTGAGTAGTGCAAGTAACGCGATGGTCCCTCTAGAAGATAACAAACCTTAACTCGATTATGTGACCGTCTTGAACTGCCCTTTGAACCTTCGGGTTTGGGGCAGTACGGCGTGACACATGTGAGGCGTTGGCTTGACCCTTCTACGGCTGGACCGTTGGTACTGAGGCATGAAGCGAATGTCTTTGAACCTATTTCTTGTGTTGAACGGTTTCGGGAAAACTTGGGTGTTCAAATGTTCGATTGGAAAGTTTAATATTTTCTATTTATCCGGAATTGGATACAATAATTTGAATTCACAAACAGTTATGAGATAACTGGATGAATGTTATAAATCTAGCGGTTTAGTTTCACTTGATATTGAAAAGAGTTTTCGATGATGAGACTAAAATGCGGGATTTATAATGATTAGGCATGTGATGTCTAAAGAGGATGCGGATTCCAACTGTTGTAGTTTTACACTTTCTTTTCTGTGACCGTAAGTGTAATATGTGATATCGCCGGTTTCGTTGCTATATGTCAACGACAATTGGGATGCGCATATTTACTTACGTTGATGACATGTGATATTATGTGTTGCTGTATATGTTATATTGGATTGTCGTGTTTGAATAGCCGGGGGTTTTTATGTGAGATTAGTGTTTTTCATTTTCATTCATGTAAAAACTTGTATGTAATATTCTTTTAATATGGGGCACTTCCAGGTTGTGGAAGTTGTCACCCTTTGTATATTATTTACTTTTCTGCACTAGGATAGACCCAAGGAGGGGAGCACAAGTAACCGGGTTCTAGGGTTCAGTGGGAGACCATCTCGAGGAGTCGAGTCCCGGTCTCATAACCCTAGAATTGGTAGGGTTGCTTGCCGCTCTCGTAGGGGTCTAGGGGTGTGGGATTGGCTATTCATCACGACCGTGGAATCCGTGTTTTATACTGGCTCGTATTAAAAACACGGACGTCCTAGTATATCCAATGTTTCATATGTTTCTTCTGCTGCGATATCTGTGATGTGATCATGTGATGTTCTGTGATAGATACAGTATATAGTATATATATGATATATTATATAGACGTTACTTATGTTTTGCACCCGCACTAGCCCTGCCCTGCTCTGTTGTTAGTTACCTAACCTAACGGTGCACGAGGGGACATCGAGGCGAATGCGGATGGCATAAGTGTACGTCGTATTTATCTGTGATGTTTAGGTAATTAAATGATGGGACTTCATTAATGTGATTAATGAAAGAAAAGAAACCTAAGATATTGTAGAATCAAATTTTTTAACAAAACAGGTAGCTACAGTTCTTGCTTTGCATAGCGGTATATGTGATATATCCTGCACCTTATTCGATGAGGAAAGGACCGAGATCCCTTCACCGGGAGTGACTCCTTTAGCAATAACTGGCAGATGCTACACACTCGGTTTGCTTTTGACTGCTTCTATAGTTTCTTCTTTGCATAGTGATATATATGATATATCCTGCACCTCATTCGACGAGGAAAGGGCCGACGATCCCTTCACCGGGAGTGACCCCTTTAGCAAAACTAGAAAAGCCTCAAAATCACTCCATTTCAAAACTTCATTTGATTCTACAACGATATCAAGTTCATTACGCTCATGGTTTTTTCTGAAAGAACCCGCGTAGTCCTCCGTCATTTCGGATAGATATTATTTAGTATTCGTGCTATGTTTGTTGACTTAGTCAAGAAATAGTGTATGGTAGCTAAATTATGTTTATCTGTAACAACATGAGATGTGATTGGATTAGAGCATTCGCACGGCCTTGTTGACTCAGTCAAGGGTCGTACTGGTGGGTTTAATTCAATCGGAAAATGTACGGGTTGAACTTGACTTGCGATTTATGGTTTGTTGACTTAGTCAAGGTCATAGATCGCTAGGGGGCAAAAGCATTATCAGGAATTTCAAGTGTTGAAATTTGCAATGAGATTGCATACCTTCTATGAGATAGTTGGATCCCGATACCCACTGCGAGTAAGAGTTACTCCTGGGAGAGTTTTGCACACTACAATTAGCCGATCAAGTAGGTGTCTAGAAAGGTGTCAACGGGGTAACGCCTCTGGAAAAACGAGGTTTACATTAATTAGGTTCATGCGAAAGCACGGGGGACCTCCTTCAAAGTACCGACACTGGCCTGGCTGAAAGATCGACGAAGTTGTAGGGTGTAATTAATCCCGGCTAGTCTTTCCTTTTAAGGTTTGAAGGAAGATTTGATAAAAACCAGTGGGAGCCATCCTGATTAGATAAGATAATAACCAATCTGATCTTGCAAGAGCATATGCTAAAGTGTTTTCTTCTCTCTCTCTCCAGGTAGCGACCATTTCATGCCTTAATCAAGATAATAATATGGATGTATTGACCGAACCCGCATGTTATACTGTGCAGGGGAACGTTGGACCCGTTCTATTTTATAAATGTTATAAGACTGAACAGGAAACAGGAGAATATCTAGATTCTCACGCCGCCCAAACGGAGAACGTGCATGATGATGCACCTTCTTCGGGTGTGTTTGTTATTGAGAACTGTTTCTCAGTTCACCCTACGTCCTGGGTATTAGATACCGGATCAGGATCCCATATATGTAAGCAGTTACATGGGCTACGAAAAGGTAGAGAACTGGGAAAAGGTGATCATTCCGTTCAAGTAGGGAATGGGGCAAATGTTGCAGCCAAAGCAGTTGGCATATATCACCTAGTATTACCAAATGGTGATACACTAGTCCTGAATGAGTGCTATTATATACCAAACATGATGTGCAACATTATATCAGTTTCTTTATTAAGTAAAGAAGGATATAATTTTGTAGTAAAGGATAATGTTATGAACATATTCCTAGATCAAAAGTTGATTGCATCAGGCTCGCTACATAATGGCATATTCATTCTCAATCAAAATACAGTCTTCAATATACAAAACACACATAAGAGGAAAAGCTCAGAAATGAACGAATCCTTCTTGTGGCACTGTAGACTTGGCCATATCAATGAGACACGACTAGTTAAGTTGCATAAGAATGGATATTTGAATTCATTCGAATTATCATCTTATGACACTTGCCATTCATGTCTCAAAGGAAAAATGACCAAAACTCCGTTTACGGGACACGGAGAAAGAGTTACAGAACTCTTGGGACTGGTGCATAGTGATGTATGCGGTCCTATGTCTACACACGCCAGAAATGGTTCTTCCTACTTCATTACATTCACTGACGATCTCTCTAGATACGGGCATGTGTTCCTGTTGAAACACAAGTCTGAAGCTTTTGAGAAATTCAAAGAATATAAGCACGAAGTAGAGAACCAAACGGGCAAAAGTATTAAGATTCTTCGATCTGATCGAGGAGGTGAATACTTAAGCAGTGAATTCCTGGATTATCTAAAAGAGAATGGGATTCTCTCTCAGCTTACTCCTCCTTATACACCACAGCACAACGGTGTATCGGAACGAAGGAATCACACCCTATTAGATATGGTGCGTTCAATGATGAGCAATGCTGAGTTACCTATTTCCTTTTGGGGATATACGCTTGAGACAGCCATATACCTATTGAATCTGGTTCCGTCTAAATCTGTACCTATCACACCATATGAGATATGGAGTGGGAAGAGACCATATTTTAAACGAATTAAGATATGGGGTTGTTCGGCCTATGTCAAAAAGCAAAATCCGGACAAACTCGAGGCACGATCAGTCCTTTGCAAGTTTGTGGGATATCCTAAGAATTCTCAAGGATATTTTTTCTACCAAGCTGAGGAACAAAGAGTGTTTGTTGCTCAACATGCCACCTTTTTGGAAAGGGAATTTCTTGCAAAAGAAATTAATGGCAAAGATGTAGAGCTGGAAGAGGTTCCAGCACCACAAACTGCAACTAATGATTTAGTAGAACCAGAGGATTCAGTGGTGCCCGACGTACCCCAGCCTCTCCGCCGATCTAGTAGGGTTTCTCGACAACCTGAGAGATACTATGGTTTTCTCATTGATGGTGGCAGTGAGGATTGCATCATGGAGGATGATGACCCAACTAGCTTCGAGCAGGCCATCACGAGTAGGGACTCAGTGAAATGGCTGGATGCTATGCGGTCCGAGATGGAATCCATGTACACCAACAAAGTATGGACTTTGGAAGTTGCTCCTGAAGGGGTAAAACCCATTGGGAGCAAGTGGATCTTCAAGAAAAAACTTGGTGTAGATGGGAAAGTGGAGACTTTCAAAGCTAGACTTGTAGCAAAAGGTTTTCGTCAAAGACCAGGTGTGGACTATGACGAAACCTTTTCTCCAGTGGCTATGCTTAAATCCATCCGAATCATGCTTGCCATCGCTGCATATCATGACTACGAAATCTGGCAAATGGATGTTAAGACCGCCTTTCTAAATGGTGATTTAGAAGAGTGCGTGTACATGACTCAGCCAGAGGGCTTCGTAGACAGTGGGAGCAGCGGGAAGGTGTGCAAGCTGCTTAAATCCATTTATGGATTAAAGCAAGCATCGCGGAGTTGGAACATCTGCTTTGACGTCGTTATCAAAGAGTTTGATTTCGTCAAAAACCCATATGAACCTTGTATTTACAAGAAGGTGGCAGAGAGTAAGGTTGTCTTCCTCGTATTGTACGTGGACGACATACTCTTGATAGGAAATGATATTCCTATGCTGCAATCGGTCAAGCTCTTCTTATCACAAAGATTCTCAATGAAAGATCTTGGTGATGCCTCCTGCATATTGGGAATTAGGATCTATAGAGATAGATCCAAACGGATAATGGGATTGTCCCAATCCAGGTACATTGACACCATACTAAAGAGGTTTAGTATGGAAGAATCCAAGCATGGGAACTTGCCCACAATCTCTGGAGTCACTCTCTCCAAAGAGATGTCTCCCAAGACTGATTTGGAGAGAGCTCGCATGCAAGGGATACCCTATGCTTCAGCTGTAGGCTCTATCATGTATGCGATGCTATGTACCAGACCCGATGTTGCATACTCACTAAGTATAGTAGGCAGGTATCAAGCTGATCCTGGAGAGAGTCACTGGACAGATGTGAAGAGCATTCTCAAGTACTTACGAAGGACTAAAGAGATGCTCTTGGTGTATGGTAACGGAGAACTCCAAGTGGAGTCCTTTACCGATTCGAGCTTCCAGAGTGATAAGGACGACTCTAAGTCGCAGTCGGTCTTTGTCTTTACCCTTTACGGAGGGGCGGTTAGCTGGAAGAGTTCCAAGCAGGAAACCGTGGCAGACTCGACGATGGAGGCTGAATACATCACTGCCAACGATGCTGCCAAAGAGGCTGTCTGGATCAAGAAGTTCATTACTGAACTTGGAGTGGTTCCATCCATTGAGCATCCAATACCTTTGTATTGTGATAACAATGGAGCGGTGGCTTTGGCCAAGGAACCTAGGTCCCATCAGCGATCCAGGCATATTCTGAGGCGGTATCACCTGATCCGGGAGATAGTTGATCACCGGGAGATCGAGGTCAGGAGGGTTGACACGAAAGACAACAAGGCGGATCCACTCACGAAGGCCATTCCCCAGATACAGTTTGAGAGACTCTTCGGGATGCTCGGTATGCGATACTACAGCAGCTGGCCCTAGTGCAAATGGGAGATTGTTAGTTGTATGTATGCCCTAGAGGCCAGTATTGTACAGATGATGTATATTATATTGGATGCTTGGACATATATAGAGATGACTTTCTTGCTCGATATGATAGTATGCTATCTGGTTGCTCTTTATCTTAACATGTACACTTGTCTCTTTAAACTGTCTTATAGTTACATGTTGGTAAAGCCCTTAGGATGTGTACTTGACTACCTGGACTATGATGCAGATCATACTAGTGGGGACATGGTAGTCCATAGGTACATCCTTCAAGGTCCCTAGTCGTGGGTGTATCGAGACGGGGCATCGATATACCAGTGTAGACTAGCGTATACGCTTCTCGACCCATGAGATGGGCGATGGATGATCCCATATCCATTGGTGTTTGACATCAGAGATGGTGTACGGGTGCTCAGGAGAGACTGGGTACACTGGACGGACTCGCCGAGAACTCCCAGATGGTATTATACCTCACGTCAGATGGCAGTTCTCAGGTGACACTTGTGCAGGTTAGTCTGTAGACCCGAGATCGTCATAGAGTCTTGTGTGATTCCCACTGTGCTTTGATCTCCACCTTACCACGTCCATGAGGGCGTGCAAAACGGTGGTCTTTGGGCACAGTCCCGAGTCATATGGAGGCACTGAGCGATAGGAGGGGTTTCGTCTCTCCCGGTATTGGGGGTTGATGTTGCGCTGTGCTCGATTGGCCGTAACAGGGAAGTCCCTGGCCAGGGCTGATCAGAGATTTGCTGGTAAGTGTTACCAGTAGTTTCTCGACCCGTTATGAGCCTCACATCGGCACGACTTATCGGTTATTGGGGTCTGACGTTTACCACCCCTAGACTTGATATGCGACATATCAGACGAACAGACCGGACTGTACGGTAAGTGTTACTGGTTGGATTCACAGGAGTGTGAGCGGGCTAGCTCGTCGATCTTCTGATTGCTCAATACCCGGATGGCCGTTACGTTTAGCAGACCGCTTGCGTCTTGTGGGTGCTTGATATGATCATCATCTGCTACCGGCGTATTGACGAGTCTTTAGAGTCCTACACAGAGGTTTCCTGGCTCAAGCGAAACGAAATAGGAGCGCATATGAGATATGTGCGGGAGCGAGAATAATGCGTGTATGTGATACCGTATTTCATTCTCGCGATGAATGTTTCGATTGGTTGTATGCGATATAACCTAGTTATCGAATCATTGATTCGATAAATCGATACATTGTATACTAGTCGGTTATGTGCGACATGACCGGATCATTGAATCAAGTGTTGATTTAATGATTTAATGTATAATTGTATATTTGATATATTAATTTGCATTAACTAGTATTGGTTCATTTTAAAAGGATTTTCTCACTTGAAGTGCACATTGTATATATGATATGCTTTTGTGTGCACTTGATTGTATCATGTTTGATGATGCATACTTACTTGGGTTTGTGCAAAGAATTAAACCATGGTTATGATAATGGTTAGGGTTTTGTGTTATTCATCTATTTATTTATCCATTCTTTATTTATTTAAATAGATAAAAGAAAAGAAAATGGTTTCTTTTTATCATGAAGCTTGTTGAAGCTTCATGAAGGTTTGACTAAAGAGACCATTTGTCTTCATGCTTAACCCTAACCATTCCCACTTACCATGGTCTATTCTCTACACTTAACCTTAGTTAGCTTATGATAAGTATTGATTTATTTTTAATTTTAATTCAACACTTATCATATTCTTTCTTCTTCTTCATCATCTTCTTCTTCAAGAAAAGCTTAAGTCCATCAATGGCAACTTGAGCAAAAGTGAGAGAAATCTAATTCTAAAGTGAACCCACCTCCTATTTCTTCATCCTCTACCTCTTGCCAAGTGGTTTTGGGTGTTTTCTTCACAAATTTCACAACTTGGTGCAGTCGTAGCTTGAACTTGTGAAACCTCGACGTAGATCATCTTCGGCACGAAGCCGACGACCTTGCCCGCTCGTTTTTCCGATGAAGCCGATGATTGAGTCTAGGATTCGAGATGGACAGCAAGAGGACGCCTACGTGGAGCTAAGGAAGTGGAGAACCGGATCTACAAAGGTTGTAGCCTCTCTCCTTTAGTTAAGTTGTTAACTAGTTTCGTTTATCGCCTAGAATTCTAGTCGACGATCCGTATTAGGGTTTCTCGGCACCCATAAAATTTGAAATTGGCATGGTTGATGCCTTGTGAGACCTCTATAGTGTGCCTAGGAACCCTACAATAACTGGCAGATGCTACAACTCCCGGTTTGTCTTTTGATTGCTTCTATAGTTTCTGCTTTGCACAGTGATATATATGATATATCCCGCACCTCATTCGACGAGGAAAGGGCCGACGATCCCTTCACCGGGAGTGACCCTTTTAGCAAAACTAGAAAAGCCTAAAAAACATTCCATTTAAAAACCATTTGATTCCGCAACAAGATCAAGTTCAAAGCGTTAAAAGTTTTCTTAAAAACCATTCGCAACCCTCCGTCATTTTAGAAAGTAGAGTACTTAGTATTCGTGCTGTATTTGTTGACCTTAGTTAAGGCACAGTGTACGGTAGCTAAATGATGTCTTCCTACACCGCATATGATGCGATTAGTTAGAACAATCGCGTGACTTTGTTGACCTTAGTTAAGGGTCATGTGGGTGGGTCTAATTAATCATGAAATGACGGGTAGAACTTGACTAGTACTTATGATTTGTTGACCATAGTTAAGGTCATAAGTGCTAGGGGTAAAAATCTTTATCGGGAGTTTCAAGTGTTGAAATTTGCAATGAGATTGCATACCTTCTATGTGATAGTTGGATCCCGATACCCACTGCGAGTAATTGTTACTCCTGGGAGAGTTTTGCACTTTGCAATTAGCCGATCAAGTAGGTGTCTAGAAAGGTGTCAACGGGGTTACGCTTCTGGGAAAACAAGGTTTACTGTAATTAGGTCAGTGCGAAAGCATGGGGAACCTCCCTCAAAGTACCGACACTGGCCTGGCTGAAAGATTGGCGAACTTATAGAGTGTAATTAATCCAGGCTAGTCTTTCCTTTTAAGGTTTGAAGGAAGATTTGATAAAAACAGTGGGAGCCATCCTGATTAGATAAAATATATAACCAATCTAATCTTGCAAGAGCGTACGCAGAGTGTTTTCTTCTCTCTCTCTCCAGTTAGCGACCATATCACGCCTTAATCAAGATAATAATATGGATGTATTGACTGAACCCGCTTGTTATACTGAGCTGGGGAACGTTGGTCCCGCTCCAACTTATAATTGTTATAAGACAGAGCAGGAAATAGGGAAATACCAGAATTCCTATGCCACCCAAACGAAGAAAGTGCATATGATGCATCTCCTACGGGTGTGTTCATTACAAAGAACTGTTTCTCAGTATCCTCTGCATCCTGGGTATTTGATACCGGATAAGGATCCCAGATATGTAATCTGTTACATAGGGCTACAAAAAGGTAGAAAAACTGAGAACGGGTGATAAGTTTCATGAGAAAGAAAACGGGGCAAGTGTTGCAGCCAAGTCTGTTGGTCACTGTCACCCTGTATTACCAATACATTGATTCTGAACAAATGCTATTAGATACCGAACCTGATATACAAAATCATATCAGTTTCTTTATTAGTAAAGAAATGATAAAATTTTGTATTGATGGATAATGTTTTGAACATTTCCTATATCAAAAGTTGATCGGTTCAGGCACGTTATCTAAAAGCATTGACGTTCTAAATCAAACTACAGTTCCTCGTATACAGAACACACATAAGAGGAAGAGTTCGGAAATGAACGAATCATTCTTGAGGCATTGTAGACTAGGTCATATCAATGCGACCCGACTGGCTGAAGTTACATTTTAGATGCATATTTAAATCAGTTTGAATTTACATCTTGTGAAACTTTCCAGTCATGTCATAAAGATTAGATGACCATAGCCCTGTTTATTGGAAACAGAGAAAGAGTTAATGAACTCTTGGGACTGATACATGATGATGTATGTAAGGTCTCCTGTCTACACATGCCAGGACTGGTTCTTTATACTTCATTACGTTCTCTGATAATCTCTCAAGATTCAGACATATGTTCCTGTTGAAACACAAGTCCGAACCTTTTGAGATATTCACAGAATATAAGTTAGAAGTAGAGAACCAATACTGGTATAAGTATTATGTCCTATGATAAGATCAGGGAAGAGAATACTTGAGCATGGCATTCCTGGACAATTCTAAAGGAGAATGAGATTCTCTCTCAGTGTTACTCCTCTGAATACACCACAGCACAACGGTGTATCGGGGTGGAGCAATCGCACAATATTAGATAAGGTGTGCTCTATGATGAGTATTACTGAGTTACCTATTTCCTTTTGGGGTTGTGCGCTTGAGAAGCTGCATACCTATTGAATAGGGTTTAAATCAAATCAGTTGCCTACCACTTCATATGTGATATGGAAAGGGAAGAGCCCATATCTTAAGTTAGTTAAGATTTGGGATTGTCCGGCCTATGTCAAAAGCAAAATCCGGACAAGATCGAGGCGGGGTAAGTTCTGTAGAACTGGAAAGGTTCCAGCTGTACAAAACTGCAGCTGATGATTTGACAGAACCAAACGATTCAATAGTTTCCGACGAAGCTCGGCCTCTCCGCTGATCTGGTAGGGTTTCTCATCCGCCTGAGAGATACTTCGGTTTCTCGATGACAGTGGGAGCGAGGATTGCATCATGAGATGATGACCCAACTAGATTCGAGCAGGCCATCGAGAGTAGGGACTCTGTAAGAATGGCTGGATGCTTAGAGATCTGAGATGGAATCCATGTACACCAGCAAAGTATGGACTTTAGCTGCTATATCTGAAGGGTTAAATCCCCATCAGGAGCAAGTATATCTTGAGAAGATTACTTGGTGTAGATGGAAAAGTCGAGACTTTCAAAGCTAGACTTGTTAAAGGTTTTAGTCATCAACCAGGTGTGGATAATGATGAAACCTTTTCTAGGGACTATGCTTAAGTCCATCCAGATCCTACTTGCCATCGCTACATACCATGACTACGATATCTGGTGGTTGGGTGCCATGACTACTTTTCTAAATAGTGATTTAGAAGAGAACGTCTATAAGAACACAGCCAGAGGGCTTCGTAAATAGTGGGAGCAGCGGAAACGTGTGCAAGTTGCTTTACAGAATAAAGCAGGCATCGCGGAGTTGGAACATCTGTTTTGATGTGATAGTCAAAGTGTTTGACTTCATCAAAATGGTAGACGAACCTTGTATATACAAAAAAGGTAGTAGAGAGTAAAGTAGTCATCCTCGTATTGTACGTGGACAACATACTCTTGATAGGAAAAGAGTTTCCTATACTACGATCGGTTGATCTCCTCTTGTCATAAGGATTCTCCAAATAGGATTAAAGTGATACCTCCTAAACCCTGAGTTTTCATCTATGAGATAGATGTAAATGGATGCTAGGATTCTCACTAGATGTAGTGAGATGGTATCAATCGATCCTGGGGAGAATCTCTGGAAGTGTTCCAGGGTGATAAGGACGACTGAATGTCAGTCACAGGCATTGTCTTCACCCTCAATGGAGGGACGGTATGTTGGAAGAGTTCCAAGCTAGATACCGTGGCAAACTAGACGATAAAGGCTGGTAACATCGCTATTAAAGATACTACCAAAGAGGCAGTTTAGGTGTATATTGGTTCATGAGATGAACTAGGTTCCTACCATTGTATGACAATGGAAGTGTGGCTTCGGCCCAGGAACCCTGGTCCCATCAGTGACCCAGACATATTCTGAGGCAGCATCACCTGATCATGGAGATAGTTGATCTCCAGGGTGATCGAGGCTGGGGGAGTAGACTTAGAGGACAACACGGCGGATCCACTCACAAAGGCTTTTTCCCAGAGAGAGACTTATATGGGATGGTTGAGTATGTGATACTGCAACCACTGCTACAGATGGCCCTAGTGCAAGTGGGAGATTGTTAGTTATATGTATGCCTAGAGGCCATTACTGTACATTGGATGTATATTGTAGTGGATGCTGGGACATATATAGGTAGGACTTTCTTACTCGACATGATAGTACGCTATCTGGTTGCTCTTTATCTTAACATGTACACTTTCTGTCTTTCTGTTACATGTTGATAAAGCCCTTAGGATGTGTACTCGACTTCCAGGACTATGATGTAGATCATACTAGTGGGGCCTGGGTAGTCCATGAGTACATCCTTCAATGTTCCTAGTCGTGGTAATATCGAGACGGGGCAACGATATTCCAGAGTAGACTAGCGTATATCTTCTCGACCCATGTGATGGGCGATGGATGATCCCATATCCATTGGTGTTTGACATCAGAGATGGTATGCGGGTGCTCAGTGGAGACTGGGTACACTGAACGGACTTGCCGAGAACTCCCAGATGGTATTATACCTCACGTCAGATGGCAGTTCTCTGGTGACACTGGTACAGCTTAGTCTGTTGACCCGAGATCGTCATAGAGTCTTGTGTGTCTCCCACTGTGCTTTGATTTCCACCCTACCACGGCTCTACTGAGTCGTGAAAACAGGTGGTTTTTGGGTACAGTCCCGATTCACATGGAGGCAATGAGCGATAGGAGGGGATTCGTCTCTCCCGGTATTGGGGGTTGATGTTGCGCAATGCACGACTGGCCATAACAGGAAATCCCAGGCCAGGGGTGCAGTGATATACTGGTAAGAGTTATCAGTAGTTTCACGAATGCTATGGACCTCACGTCGGTATGACTTATCAAGCTATTGGGGTCTGACGTTTACCACCCCTAGGCGAGATATCCGACTTATCAGACGAACAGACCGGACTGTGCGGTAAGTGTTACTGGTTGGATTCACAGGAGTGTGAGCGGGCTTGCTCGTCGATCTTCTGATCGCTCAATACCCGGGTGGCCGTTACGTTTAGCAGACCGCTTGCGGCTTGTGGGTGTTTGATATGATCATCATCTGCTGCCGGCGTATTGACGAGTCTTTAGAGTCCTACACAGAGGTTTCCTGGCTCAAGCGAAACGAAATAGGAGCGCATATGAGATATGTGCGGGACCGAGAATAATGCGTGTATGTGATACCCTATTCTATTCTCGCGATGAATGTATCGATTGGTTGTATGCGATATAACCTAGTTATCGAATCAAGGATTGATTCGATAAGCCGATACATTGGATATTAGTCGGTTATATGCGATATGACCGGACCGTTAAATCAAGTATTGATTTAATGATTTAATGCATAATTATATATTTGATATAATAATTTGCATTAACTAGTATTTGTTCACTTTAAATGGATTTTCTCACTTGAAGTTCACAAGTTGTATATGTGATATACTTTTGTGCACTTGTTTGTATCATGTTTGATGATACATGCAAACTTGGGTTTGAGTAAGACTTAAACCTTGGTTCTGTAATTGGTTAGGGTTTTAATTTTATTAACCATTTATTTATTTATTCTTTTTTTGCAAAATTAGTCATGGTGGCTTTCTTTGTTTGCTTGTTGAAGCTTCATGAAGCTTTGAACAAGTCCACCATATTTGTCTCATGCTTAACCCTAACCATTCAACCTAACCATTGTCTATTCTCTACACCTAACCATGGTTGCTATATGATAAGTATTCCTTTTATTTTCTATTTTGGATATACTTATCATATATTCTCTTCTTCTTCTTCTTCTTCATCTACAAGAAGAAAACCTTGCCTCCATCAATGGCAACATGAGAAAAAGAGTGAGAAATCCAATTCTAAAGTGAACCCACTTCCTATTTCTTCATACTCTACCACTTGTCAAGTAGTATAGGGTGTTTTCTTCACAAGTTTCATGACTTGGTGAAGTTGGAGTTTGATCTTGAGTTGCCTTGACGTAGATCATCTTCGGCATCGAAGTCGACGACCTAGACCGATCAATTCTTCGATGAAACCACCGCGAGAGTCCGAGATCCGATGGGTACAGCGGAGGGACTTCATAACGGAGCTATGGAGGTAGTGGACCGGATCTACAAAGGTTGTAGCCCCTTCCCTTTTAGTTAAAGTCGTTAACATGCATTGCATCGTCTATACATCTAGTTAACGATCCGTATTAGGGTTTGTAGGCACATGGAAAATTTTGAATTAACCATGTTTGATCACTTGTGAGACCTCATTAGTGTGCCTAGGAACCCTACAGGTTCAAATCAAATCAGTTGCCTACCACTTCATATATGATATGGAAACGGAAGAGCCCATATCTTAAGTTAGTTAAGATTTGGGGTTGTCCGGCCTATGTCTAAAAGCAAAATCCGGACAAGCTCGAGGCAAGGTCTGTTATTTAGAACTGGAATGGTTCCAGTAGTACAAACTGCAGCTGATGATTTGGTAGAACCAAAGTATTCAATAGATTCCGACAAACCTCAGCCTCTCCGCCGATCTAGCAGGGTTCCTCATCCGCCTGAGAGATACTTCGGTTTCTCGATGACAGTGGAAGCGAGGATTGCATCATGAGATGATGACCCAACTAGTTTCGTGCAGGCCATCAAGAGTGGGGACTCTGTAAGAATGGTTGGATGCTTAGCGATCTGAGATGGAATCCTTATACACCAACAAAGTGTGGACTTTGGTTGCTTTATCTGAAGGGTTAAATCCCCATCAGGAGCAAGTATATCTTGAGAAGATTACTTGGTGCACATGGAAAAGTTTAGACTTTCAAAGCTAGACTTGTTAAAGGTTTGCATCATAGACCAATTGTGGCTAATGATGAAACCTTTTCTAGAGCCTATACTTAAGATCCATCCAGATCCTACTTGCCACGGCTACATACCATGACTACGATATCTGGCGGTTGGGTGCCATGACTGCTTTTCTAAATGATGTTTTAGAAGAGTGAGTCTATAAGTACACAGCCAGAGGGCCTCGTAGACAGTGGGAGCAGCAGAAACGTGTGCAAGATGTTTTATGTGATAAAACATGCATCGCGGAGTTGGAATGTCTGTTTTTTATGTATTAGTCAAAGAGTTTGACATCATCAAAATGGTAGATGAACCTTGTATAAACGAAAAGGTAGTAGGGAGTATGGTGGTGATCCTCGTAGAGTACGTGGATGACATACTCTTGATAGGAAAGGAGTTTCCTATGCTACGCTTCGTCAATCTCCGCTTATCATAAGGATTCTCCATATAGGATCAAAGTGATACCTCCTAAATCCTGGGTTTTGGATCTATGAGATAGATCTAATTGGATGTTAGGATACTCGCTAGCTGTAGTGAGAAGGTATCAATCGATCCTGGGGAGAATCACTGGAAAGGTTCCAGGGTGATAAGGACGACTGAATGTCAGTCGCAGGCATTGTCTTTACCCTCAGTAGATGAACGGTATGTTGGAAGAGTTCCAAGCTAGATATCGTGACTTACTAGACGATTAAAGGCAAGATACATCGTTACCAAGGATGCTACTAAAGAGGCAATCTGGATATATATATAAGTTCATGAGATGAACTTCGTTTCTACCATTGTGTGACAATGGAGTTGTGGCTTATGCCAAGGAACTACCGTCCCATCAGAAATCCAGACATAATTCTTAGGCAGTATCACCTGATCATGGAAATGGTTGATCTCCAGGGAGATCGAGGTTAGGAGAGCAGACGTAGAGGACAACAGCGCGGATCCACTCACAAAAGCCTTTTCCCCAGTAGAGACTTTTATGGGATGGTTGAGTATGAGATACTTCAACCACAGCTAATTGTTGGGTATGTGATACCACAACAGATGGCCCTAGTGTAAGTGGGAGATTGTTAGTTATATGTATGCCCTAGAGGCCATTACTGTACATACGATGTATATTGTAGTGGATGCTGGGACGTATATAGGGAGGACTTTCTTGCTCGACATGATAGTATGCTATCTGGTTGTACTTTTTCTTAACATGTACTCTGATTGTCTATAATACATGTTGATAAAGCCCTTAGGATATGTACTCGACTGCTGGGACTATGATGAGATCATACTAGTGGGGCCACGGTAGTCGACGAGTACATCCTATAACTGTTCCTAGTCGAAGGTGTATCGAGACAGGGTATCGATGCACCAGAGTAGACTAGCGTATACGCATCTTGACCCATATGATAGGCGATGGATGATCCCATATCCATCGGTGTTTGACATCAAGGATGGTGTACGGGTGCTCAGTGGAGACTGGGTACACTGGACGGACTCACCGAGAACTCCCAGATGGTATTATACCTTACGTCAGATGGCAGTTCTCTGGTGACACTGGTACAGGTTAGTCTGTAGACCCGAGATCGTCATAGAGTCTTGTGTGATTCCCACTGTGCTTTGATTTCCACCTTACCACGTCCAAGAGGGCGTGCAAAACGGTGGTTTTTGGGTACAGTCCCGAATCACATGGAGGCAATGAGCGATAGGAGGGGATTCGTCTCTCCCGGTATAGGGAGTTGATGTTGTGCTGTGTTCGATTGGCTATAACCAAAAATCCCTGGCCAGGGTTGCTGAGATTTACTGGTAAGTGTTGCCAGTAGTTTCTCGAACTGTTATAGACCACATATCGACACGACTTATCGAGCTACTGGGGTCAGATGTTTACCACCCCTAGGCAAGATATGCAACATATCAGACGATCAGACCGGACTGTACGGTAAGTGTTACTGGTTGGATTCACAGGAGTGTGAGCGGGCTTGCTCGTTGATCTTCTGATCGCTCAATACCCGGGTGGCCGTTACGTTTAGCAGACCGCTTGCGGCTTGTGGGTGTTTGATATAATCATCACCTGCTGCCGGCGTATTGACGAGTCTTTAGAGTCCTACACAGAGGTTTCCTGGCTCAAGCGAAACGAAATAGGAGCGCATATGAGATATGTGCGGGACCGAGAATAATAACAGTATGTGATACTGTATTCCATTCTCACGATTTGTATCATTGGACGGTTATATGAGATATAGCCGGGTTACCGAATCAAGTGTTGATTCGATACATTGATACACTTGATATTAGTCGGTTATATGCAGTATGACCGGATCATTAAATCAAGTGTTGATTTAATGATTTAATGTATAATTATAGATTTGATATATTACTTTACATTAACTAGTATTGGTTCACTTAAGATTATTTTCTCACTAGATTGTGCACATTGTATATATGATATATTTTTGTGCACTTGTTTGTATCATGTTTGATGATACATGCAAACTTGGGTGTGTGTATGCTTTAAACCATGATTAGGTTAATGGTTAGGGTTTGATTTACTTATTTATTTTCTTTATTCATTTTTGGAAAAAATAAAATGGTAGTGGCTTTCTTTGTTTTATGCAAGAAGCTTCATGATGCTTTATGCATCTTTGAAAAAGTCTACCATTTTGTTTTATCCTTAACCTAACCATTTGCCTAAACCCTAGTTTATTCTCTACATTTGTTACACTCACCCATGGTTGCTAAATGATAAGCATCACTTGAATTTTCTAAATAGATAATTCATTTTCTTTTCTTCTTCTTCATCTTCTTTAAATGAAGAAAAGAAAAACTTGCTAGAAAATTCTAAGTGATGAAATCAAGCGAGAAATCCAAATCCAAAGTGAACCCACTTCCTATTTCTTCATCCTCTACCACTTGCCATGTTTTATAGGGTGTTTTCTTCACAAGGTTCATGACCAAGTGAAGATGGAGCTTCAGTTTGAGTCGCCTCGACGTAGATCATCTTCGGCACCGAAGTCAACGACCTAGCCCGCTCATTTCTCTGATGAAACCAACGCTAGGGTCCTGGATCCCGATGATCGCAGCGAAGGGACGCCAACACGGAGCTATAGAAGTGAAGGACCGGATCTACAAAGGTTTTATTTCCATTCACTTAGTAGCAAAGTTGTTTACTAGCTTTAGGGTTCCTAGGCACACTCAAGAGGTTCAACAAGGCATCAACCATGCCAAAATCAAATTTTTCATGTGCCTAGAATCCTATGCAATCCAATATTTCATATATGTTTCTTCTGCTGCGATATATGTATTCACCACTTCGATCAGATCTCAGTGTCTTGATACTTTTCCCGGTTTGGTTTTCTACTTCATTCTTATATTCTTGGAATTTCTCAAAGGCCTCGGATTTATGTTTCATCAAGAAAATGAATCCATACCCAGAGAAATCATCCGTAAAAGTAATGAAATAAGAAAAACTGATTCTTGCATGTGTAGACATTGGACCACATACATCGCTGTGTATGAGTCCTAATTGTTAGTTATATGTATTCCCTAGAGGCCATTAATATACATACGTTGTATATTGTAATGGATGCTTGGACATATATAGAGAGCACTTTCTTGCTCGACATGATAATATGCTATCTGGTTGTACTTTATCTTAACATGTACTCTAATTGTCTCTATGTTACATGTTGATAAAGCCCTTAGGATTAGTACTCGACTACTGGGACTATGATGAGATCATACTAGTGGGGCCACGGTAGTCGACGAGTACATCCTATAACTGTTTCTATTCGAGGGTGTATCGAGACAGGGCATCGATATACCAGAGTAGACCAGCGTATACGCATCTTGACCCATATGATGGGCGATGGATGATCCCATATCCATCGGTGTTTGACATCAAGGATGGTGTACGGGTGCTCAGTAGAGACTGGGTACACTGAACGGACTCGCCGAGAACTCCCAGATGGTATTATACCTCACGTCAGATGGCAGTTCTTCGGTGACACTGGTACGGAGTAGTCTGTTGACCCGAGATCGTCATAGAGTCTTGTGTGATTCCCACTGTGCTTTGATTTCCATCATACCACGTCCAAGAGGGCGTGCAAAAAGGTGGCTTTTGGGTACAGTCCCGAATCACATGGAGGCAATGAGCGATAGGAGGGGATTCGTCTCTCCCGGTATAGGGAGTTGATGTTGCGCTGTGTTCGATTGGCTATAACTGGAAATCCCTGGCCAGGGTTGCTGAGATTTACTGGTAAGTGTTATCAGTAGTTTCTCGAACTGTTATAGACCTTATATCGACACGACTTATCGAGCTACTGGGGTCTGACGTTTACCACCCCTAGGCGAGTTATGCGACATATCAGACGACGAGACCGGACTGTACGGGAGTGTTACTGAATGGATTCGCAGGAGAATGTACAGGCTTGCTTGTTGATCTTCTGATCGCTCAATACCTGGGTGGCTGTTACGTTTAGCTGACCGCTTGCAGCTTGTGGGTGTTTGATATGATCATCACCTACTGCTGGCGTATTGACGATTCTTTAGAGTCCTACACAGGGGTTTCTTGACTCAGGAAAAACGGAGTAGGGGCACATATGTGATATGTGAAGGACCGAGGATAATGCGATATGAGATACCGTATTATATTCTCGCGATATTTGATATCAGCCGGGTCATCGGATCAAGTGTTGATTCGATGAATCGGTAAATGAGATATTAGTCGGTTATATGCGATATAGCCGGATTGTCGGATCAAGTGTTGATTCGATAATTTAATGTATAATAATATATATGATATATTAAATTACATTAACTAATATTAGCTCACTAAAAGATTCTTTTTCTCACTCGGGTAATACATTGATATATATGCGATATATGTTAATTGTATTATTTTATTTTGTTACAATAAATATTATATATGTGATATATAATATTGTAACATGATATGATTACTAATGCAACGTGTTTAGTGGAGATTAAACAAGGTTAGGGTTTGAATTGGGTTAGTTCTTTCATGAACATTCTAGAAGGTTTTTCTTTTGTCATGAAAGAGATATTATGCTTGATATTTTGTAATGACTCATTCTTAACCCAACCCAAACCTTAGCCCTAGTTAAATCTCTACAAAGGTTTAGTTGACCATGGTTACATTATTAATCATATATTATTTCATTATTCATCACAAAAGAATTTAATTGATTCTTCTTCTTCTTCTTCCTTGAGTTCTTGATGAAAAAGCTTTCTAGCTTTTTCAAAGGTGATGAAAATGAGTGAGAAATAGAAAACAAATAAGAGCATAAATCCTACTTCATCATCCTCATCTATCCTTGCCATTTAGATGAGGGTGTTCACTTCATTTAGTGAGTGAGAGCTTGTATTAATGAAACTTCAAGGTAGATCATCTTTGTTATCGAAGATCGGAAGCAAGCTTGCATCTTTCTCTTCGTGGAGCCTCTCGAGAGTCCGGAACTTGACGATCGCAGCGAAGGGACCACAACACGGAGCTTATGAAGTGAAGGACAGGATCTACAAAGGTTTTAATCTCTCTCACTTAGTGTTAAAGTGTTTAACATGCTTGTTTTCGTCTAATCTCTAGTCTAAGATCTTGGTTTAAGGTTGTTTGGCACGGCTAAATTTTAAATCGGGCATGGTTGATGCCTTATAGACCCTTGTGCGTGTGCCTAGTAACCCTACAGTGGTATCAGAGCCAAGCTAGAGTTTTAGGCGAAGTCTAGGCGAAGTTTAATGTCCGATCAAACTCCGAATACCCGATAAAACCTAGTTTCTGGAAATTTTTTAAAAATGTTGATTTTTTCGTATTAAAAATATTCAGAAAATCATGCAGGGAAATTTAGGAATTACTGTGAAGTACGGACCATTGAATCGATCACGTGACCGCGGAACCGCGGCTAAACCACGCACGTGGCCGCGGTTCCGCGGCTGAATAGTGATATTGGGGCCCACTACTTCACAGTATTATTCCTGGTTTCTTTTTCACTATTCTGGGAATTTTTAATTCCACTCAAGTGTTGAGTTTTCTGGGTTGTATTGGGAGCTCGTTGATTCGATCGGAAAGTATAACTTCGTTTAGTTTGTCCGGGTAATTTTATAGAACGTGTTAAAAAGTTCAAACGGATATCAATAACTCACTTTTTCCCTTGCCGGAAAATTTCCAAGCGTTGGATTTTTCCGTAGTTTAAGAACGTTCTAAGTCGTGCAAGTAACGCGGTGGACCCTCTTGAAGACAACAAACCTTAACTCGATTATGTGACCGTCTTGAACTGCCTCTAAACCTTAGGGTTTGGGGCAGTACGGCGTGCCACATGTGAGGCGTTGGCTTGACCCTTCTACGGCTGGACCATTGGTACTGTGGCATGTGATGGATGTTTTTAAACTAATTTCAAGTGTTGAGAACTATTTGGGAAAACTTGGGTGTTTGATTATTCGATCGGAAATTTTAACATTGTCTAGTTATCTGGAATGTGATACAATATTTAGAATCCACAAGTAGTTATGAATAACTAATTTGAATGTTATAAATCCAGCAGTTCAGTCTCGAATGATCGGTTGCCACGGAATTTTGATGTGATCAAAAGTCCGTCGCAATCACGTAGCGTACGCGGATACTCGTCGGGTAAACTTAATAGACAGCCACACTCCATAGCCCCGACCAAGTGACTGTAGGAGAACCCCGCCGCCAAAAGCATCCGTTCGGGTGCTCGCGGCAGCGGTGTTCCGCCTTAGTGCACTTCGTTAATGGCACCGGGGGTGCGGCCGTCTACTAAAGTTTGCGACGAGCATTCGATTAGGATGTCGGGAATCTTGTTGAATTGCCCGACTTGATATTGAAAAGTGTTTTCGATAATGAGACTAAAATGCGGGGTTTATAATTGTTAGGCATGCGATGTCTAAGGAATTCATTTGGTTAGGCATGCGATGTCTAAGTTGGTTGCGGATTCCAACTGTTGTAGTTTTACACTTTCTTTTCTGTGACCGTAAGCGTAGTATGTGGTGTATCGCCGGCTTCGTTGCTATACATCAACGACAATCGGGATACGCATACTTGCTTACGTTGATGATATGAGATAAGGTGGTTGCGGATTCCAACTGTTGTAGTTTTACACTTTCTTTTCTGTGACCGTAAGCGTAGTATGTGGTGTATCGCCGGCTTCGTTGCTATACATCAAGGACAATCGGGATACGCATACTTGCTTACGTTGATGATATGAGATATTATGTGTTGCTGTGATATGTTATATTGGATCGTCGTGTTCTGAATAGCCGGGGGTTTTATGTGAGATGAGGGTTTTTATTTTCATTCATGTAAAATTCATTTGTATGTAATATTCTTTTATTGGGGCACTTCCGGGCTGAGGATGATGTCACCATTGCATATTATTTACTTTTCCGCATTAGGTAGACCTAAGGCGGGGAGCACAAGTAACCGGGTTCTGGGGTCCAGTGGGAGACCATCTCGAGGAGTCGAGACCGGGTCTCCTAACCCTAGAATTGGCAGTGTTGCTTGCCGCTCTCATAGGGGTCTAGGGATGTGGGTTTGGCTATTCATCGCGACCGTGGAATCCGTGTTTTATACAGGCTCGTATTAAAACACGGACATCCTAGTACATCCAATATTTCATATATGTTCTTCTGCTGCATTGTTCTGTGATGAGATCATATTACTGCCTGAGACGAATGTTTATATTATATATATGAGATATATGTTATATTGCAAATTTCGTTTCAAATGTGATGCTTGTGAAGCATAATAAAATGGGACTTCATTAATGAGATTAATGAAACTAAAAGAAACCTAAAGATGTTGTAGAAACTTGTTTAAAAACTGGTAGCTCTAGTTCTTGCTTTGCATAGCGGTGTTCCTTGTAGAACATCCATTACCTTATTCGATAAGAAAAGAGCCGAGATCCCTTCACCGGGAGTGACCTCTTTAGCGAAACTAGCAGATGCTACAAACACGGTTTGTCTTTTGATTGTTTTTCCAGTTTTTGCTTTGCATAGTGATATTTTTGAAATATCCTGCACCTTATTCGATGAGGAAAAAGCCGACGATTCCTTCACCGGGAGTGACCTCTTTAGCAAAACTAGAAAAGGCCTCAAAAACATTCCATTTAAAATCACTCGATTCTACAACGATATCAAGTTCATCACGCAAAGGGTTTTCTTACAAACCTGACGTAGCCCTCCGTCATTTCAGATAAGTATTAGTTAGTATTCGTGCTACGTTTGTTGACTATGTTAAGGCGTAGTGTGCGGTAGCTAATTAGTGCTTATCTGTATAAGCATATGATGCGATTGGATTATGGTAGTTGTGCGACTTTGTTGACAATGTTAAGGGTCGTGCGGGTGGGTTTAATTCAATCGGGAAATAACGGGTTGAACTTGACTAGCACTTATGATTTGTTGACTATGTTAAGGTCATATAGCTGCTAGGGGCAAAATATTATCGGGAATTTCAAGTGTTGAAATTTGCAATGAGATTGCATACCTTCTATGAGATAGTTGGATCCCGATACCCGCTGCGAGTAAGAGTTACTCCTGGGAGAGTTTTACACATTACAATTAGCCGATCAAGTAGGTGTCTAGAAAGGTGTCAACGGGGTTACGCCCCTGGGAAAACGAGGTTTATTTTAATTAGGTCCGTGCGAAAGCACGGGGAACCTCCCTCAAAGTACCGGCACTGGCCTGGCTGAAAGATTGGCGAACTTGTAAGGTGTAATTAATCCCGGCTAGTCTTTCCTTTTAGGGTTTGAAGGAAGATTTGACTAAAACAGTGGGAGACATCCTGATTAGAAAAATTGATAACCAATCTAATCTTGTAAAAGCGCACGCTGAGTGTTTTCTTCTCTCTCTCTCCAGGCAGCGACCATCTCACGCCTTAATCAAGATAATAATACGGATGTATTGATCGAACCCACTTGTTATACTGCGCTAGGGAACGTTGGTCCCGCTCTAACTTATAATTGTTATAAGACAGAGCAGGAAATAGGGGATTACTAGAATTCCCGTGCCGCCCAAACGAAGAAAGTGCATGCTGATGCATCTTCTTCGGGTGTGTTCATTACCAAGAAATGTTTCTCAATATCCTTTACGTCCTGGGTATTTGATACCAGATCAGGATCCCACATATGTAATTTGTTACATGGGCTACAGATAGGTAGAGAACTGAGAACGGGTGATAAATTTCATAAGATAGAAAACGGTGCAAGTGTTGCAGCCAAGTCTGTTGGTAGTTATCACCCTGTATTACCAAAATACATTGATTCTGAACGAATGTTATTAGATACCGAACCTGATATACAACATCATATCTGTCTCTTTATTAGTAAAGAAGGATATAATTTTGTATTGTTGGATAATGTTTTGAACATTTCCTATATCAAGAGTTGATCGGTTCAGGCACGTTAGCTAAAAGCATAAACGTTCTAAATCAAACCACAGTTCTTAGTATACAGAACACACACAAGAGGAAGAGTTCAGAAATGAACGGATCCTTCTTGAGGCATTATAGACTAGGTCCTATCAATGCGACCCGACTAGCTAAGTTACATTTAGATGCATATTTAAATTAGTTTGAATTTACATCTTGTGAAACTTGCCGGTCATGTCACAAAGATAAGATGACCGTAGCTCTGTTTATTGGAAACAGAGAAAGAGTTAGTGAACTCTTGGGATTGATACATGCTGATGTATGAAAGTCCCCTGTCTACACATGCCAGGACCGGTTCTTTGTACTTCATTACATTCACTCATGATCTCTCAAGATTCAGACATATGTTCCTGTTGAAACACAAGTCCGAAACTCTTGAGATAATCACAGAATATAAATTAGAAGTAGAGAACCAAAAACGGGTATAAGTATTATGTCCTATGTTGAGATCAAGGAGGAGAATACTTGAACACGGGATTCCTGGACTATTCTAAAGGAGAATAAGATTCTCTCTCAGCATTACTCCTCCGAATACACCACAACACGTCGGTGTATCGGAGCGGAGCAATCACACTCTATGTGATATGGTGTGCTCTATGATGAGTACTACCGAGTTTCCTATTTCCTTTTGGGATCATGAGATGATGACCCAACTAGTTTCGAGCTGGCCATCAGGAGTGGGACTCTGTAAGAATGGCTAGATGCTAAGTGATCTGAGATGGAATCCTTATACACCAACAAAGTATGGACTTTCGTTGCTTTATCTGAAGGGTTAAATCCCCATCAGGAGCAAGTATATCTTAAGAAGATTACTTGGTGTACATGGAAAAGTTGAGACTTTCAAAGCTATGCTTAAGTCCATCCAGATCCTACTTGCCACGGCTACATACAATGACTACGATATCTAGCGGTTGGGTGTCATGACTGCTTTTCTAAATGTTGATTTGGAAGAGAGCGTCTATAAGTACACAGCCAGAGGGCTTCGTAGACAGTGGGAGCAGCGGAAACGTGTGCAAGATGTTTTATGTGATAAAGCAGGCATCGCGGAGTTGGAACGTCTGTTTTGATGTGGTAGTCAAAGAGTTTGACTTCATCAAAATGGTAGATGAACCTTATATATACAAAAAGGTAGTAGAGAGTATGGTGGTGATCCTCGTAGAGTACGTGGATGACATACTCTTGATAGGAAAGTAGTTTCCTACGCTACGCTCGGTCAATCTCCTCTTATCACAAGTATTCTCCATATAGGATCAAAGTGATACCTCCTATATCCTAGGTTTTGGATCTAATTGGATGTTAGGATACTCACTAGTTGTAGTGAGATGGTATCAATCGATTCTGGGGAGAATCACTGGAAAGGTTCCAGGGTGATAAGGACGACTGAATGTCAGTCGTAGGCATTGTCTTTACCCTCATTGGAGGGACAGTATGTTGGAAGAGTTCCAAGCTAGATACCGTAACTTACTAGACGATTAAAGGCAAGATACATCGTTACCAAGGGTGCTACCAAAGAGGCAGTCTGGATATATAAGTTCATGAGATGAACTTCGTTCCAACCATTGTGTGACAATGGAGTAAAGGCTTTGGCCTAGGAACCCCCGTCCCATCAGAAATCCAGATATAATTCTTAGGCAGTATCACCTGATCATGGAGATGGTTGATCTTCAGAGAGATCGAGGTTAGGAGAGTAGACACAGAGGACAACAGCGCGGATCCACTCACAAAGGCCTTTTTCCCAGTAGAGACTTTTATGGGATGGTTGAGTATGAGATACTTCAACCACAGCTAATTGTTGGGTATGTGATACCACAACAGATGGCCCTAGTGCAAGTGGGAGATTGTTATTTATATGTATGCCCTAGAGGCCATTACTGTACATACGATGTATATTGTAATGGATGCTTGGACATATATAGGGAGGACTTTCTTGCTCGACATGATAGTATGCTATCTGGTTGTACTTTATCTTAATATGTACTCTGATTGTCTCTATGTTACATGTTGATAAAGCCCTTAGGATTAGTACTCGACTACTGGGACTATGATGAGATCATACTAGTGGGTCCATGGTAGTCGACGAGTACATCCTATAACTGTTCCTAGTCGAGGGTGTATCGAGACAGGGCATTGATACACCAGAGTAGACTAGCGTACACGCATCTTGACCCATATGATGGGCGATGGATGATCCCATATCCATCGGTGTTTGAAATCAAGGATGGTGTATGGGTGCTCTGTAGGGACTGGGTACACTGGACGGACTCGCTGAGAACTCCCAGATGGTATTATATCTCACGTCAGATGGCAGTTCTCCGGTGACACTGGTACGAAGTAGTCTGTTGACCCGAGATCGTCATAGAGTCTTGTGTGATTCCCACTGTGCTTTGATTTCCATCATACCACGTCCAAGAGGGCGTGCAAAAAGGTGGCTTTTGGGTACAGTCCTGAATCACATGGAGGCAATGAGCGATAGGAGGGGATTCGTCTTTCCCGGTATAGCGAGTTGATGTTGCGCTGTGTTCGATTGGTTATAACTGGAAATCCCTGGCCAGGGCTGCTGAGATTTACTGGTAAGTGTTATCAATAGTTTCTCAAACTGTTATAGACCTCATATCGACACGACTTATCGAGCTACTGGGGTCTGACGTTTACCATCCCTAGGCGAGATATGCGACATATCAGACGACGAGACCGGACTGTACGGGATTGTTACTGATTGGATTCGCAGGAGAATGTACAGGCTTGCTTGTTGATCTTCTGATCGCTCAATACCTGGGTGGCTGTTACGTTTAGCTGATCGCTTGCAGCTTGTGGGTGTTTGACATGATCATCACCTACTGCCGGCGTATTAACGATTCTTTAGAGTCCTACACAGAGGTTTCTTGACTCAGGCAAAACGGAGTAGGGGCACATATGTGATATGTGCCGGACCGAGGATAATGTGATATGGGATACCGTATTATATTCTCGCGATATTTGATATCAGCCGGGTTATCGGATCAAGTGTTGATTTGATTAATCGGTAAATGGGATATTAGTCGGTTATATGCGATATAGCCGGATTGTCGGATCTAGTGTTGATTCGATAATTTAATGTATAATAATATATATGATATATTAAATTAAATTAACTAATATTAGCTCACTAAAAGATTCTTTTTCTCACTCGGGTAATACATTGAAATATATGCGATATATGTTAATTGTATTATTTTATTTTGTCACAATAAATATTATATATGTGATATATAATATTGTAACATGATATGATTACTAATGCAACGTGTTTAGTGGAGATTAAACAAGGTTAGGGTTTGAATTGGGTTAGTTCTTTCATGAACATTCTAGAAGGTTTTTCTTTTGTCATGAAAGAGATATTATGCTTGATATTTTGTAATGACCCATTCTTAACCCAACCCAAACTCTAGCCCTAGTTAAATCTCTACAAAGGTTTAGTTGACCATTGTTACATTATTAATCATATATTATTTTATTATTCATCACAAAAGGATTTAATTGATTCTTCTTCTTCTTCTTCCTTAAGTTCTTGATGAAAAAGCTTTCTAGCTTTTTCAAAGGTGATGAAAATGAGTGAGAAATAGAAAACAAATGAGAGCATAAATTCTACTTCATCATCCTCATCTATCCTTGCCCTTTAGATGAGGGTGTTCACTTCATTTAGTGAGTGAGAGCTCGTGTTAATGAAACTTCAAGGTAGATCATCTTTGTTATCGATGATCGGAAGCAAGCTTGCATCCTTCTCTTCATGGAGCCTCTCGAGAGTCCGGAACTTGATGATCGCAGCGAAGGGACCACAACAGGAGCTTATGAAGTAAAGGACCGGATCTACAAAGGTTGTAATCTCTCTCACTTAGTGTTAAAGTGTTTAACATGCTTGTTTTCGCCTAATCTCTAGTCTAAGATCTTGGTTTAGAGTTGTTCGACACGGCTAAATTTTAAATCGGGCATGGTTGATGCCTTATAGACCCTTGTGCGTGTGCCTAGTAACCCTACACTAAGAGCTCGCTCGCTCTTACTCCATGTCCAGTGAATGGAGTCTTTATCATCTTTCCTTTGAGACATGATTGACAAGTGGCATTAGATTGATATTCGAACGGATCCTAATATCCTTCTCTATGTAACTTAGTTAACCTTGTCTCTTTGATGTGACCCAGTCTACAATACCTTAAGAAATCCTGATTTATATCTGGAGACTTTCTTTTTAGTGTGTTCTGTACATTGAAAATCTGCAATTGGTTTAATACGTATATACCGTTATCTAGTGTACCGGACCCAATCAAACCATGATTAAGGTGGATGTTAATAACATTGCTTACAAACGTGAAATCATAATGTTCTTTTGATAACAAGGATACTAATATGATATTACACGTTAAACTAGGTACACAAAAACAGTTGCGCAAAACCAAAATATGTCCACTCGTCAATCCAAGGTGATAATCCCCTACGGACACAGCATTCACGCTAGCTCCGTTAGCAACCTGGAGGGTCATATCACCAACCTTCAGTACTCTACGGTTTCTCAGTTCCTGCAATGAATTGCATATATGAGATCCTGATCCGGTATCCAATACCCAGGAAGTAGAATTGATTGACAAACAATTTTCAATTACAAACACACCTGAAGCCGAAGCCACAACTTGCCTCGAGTCCTGGCACTTGGCATTCCAAGATTTGCAATCTTTTTTCCAATGGCCTTTCCTACAACAGTGGAAGCACTCATCCTTTGCCACTACTGGCACCGCAATCTTTTCCTTTCCCTTGACTCCCACCTTACCAACACCACCTCTTGGTTTGGTAGCGGCCTTCTTCTTCCTTCCTTTGGCCCTTGCCTTGGACCTGGAAGAGGAAGCACCACGAACAAACATAGTGGGTGTTTCCCTTGCTTTCTGCAAGGTGCCCTCTGCACTCCTCAACATGTTAAGGAGTTCTGGAAGTTCAACTTCTTTATCTTGAATGTTGAAATTCAAGATAAACTGGGTGTAGGTGGAAGGAAGGGGCTGGAGAATCAAGTCTGTATACAACTCGTTCTTTAATGTTGTCCCGAGGTCTGCGAGCTCTTCAATATAGCTAATCATCTTAAGGACATGTTCCCCTACAGATGATCCGACGGCCAACCTCGACTGAAACAAGTTCTTCGAGGTCTTGTATCTAGCTATACGAGATTGCTCTCCATACAGTTCCTTGGTGTGGAGAAATATGGATTCAAGATCCATATCCTCGTGCTTCCTCTGATGTTCATTATTCATAGAGGCAAGCACGATGCATTTGGCCCTCGCGTAGTCAATCTCCCAGGTCTTGCGGATTTCCTTATCCGCGACACTGGATTCTGGACCTGGGACGGCAGGGGTCTTAGTAGTAAGGACATACCCCAATTTGTCATAAGTTATTGCCATCTTGACATTCCGGAACCAATCTTTGTAGTTTGGCCCTGTCAAAATATTTTTATCTAATAATAACTTAAGGCCTGTCATGTTCTTGGTCGCTGCAATTAGGAGTGAGAGAAGAAAACACTTTAGCATGATACTCTTGCAAGTTTAGAGTGGTTTTTAGTTTATCTAAACAGGATGGCTCCCACTGTTTCTCGAATCCTTCCTCAAACCAAAAAAGAAGAACGAGTCAGGACTATTCTTACTGTACAATACTTGCTTAACCGTTCAGCCAGGCCAGTGTCGGTACTTCGAGGGAGGTTTTACGATGCTTTCGCGAAGTTCCTTAATTAAATAACCTCTTTTCCCTGGGGGCGTAGCCCCGCTGACACCTTACTCGACACCTACTTGGTTTATAGCATTGATCGTTAAGTGAAAGAATCTCTCGAAGAGTAGCATATACTCACAGTAGGATTGGGATCCAAATATCATCGTGTGATAAAGCTGAAGGAATCCTACCAAAATTATCACACTCCAAATGGTATGCAACTCTAGCAAATTTCAGTTTCTTTAGAAATTCCCGATGTGGATTTTTGCCCCGTGCTCTTATGACCTTGGCATTGGTCAAAATGTCATAAGTCACATGTCAAGTTCTACCCATCATTATCTTGTTAATTTGAACCCACTCGTACATACCCCTGACGTTGGCCAAATGGCAGTACGACTGTCCTAAACCAACTCATCTATCTATGCAACAGATGAATACCCAGCAGTTACCAAACACTATGCCTTGGCGTTGGTCAAAATACATAGCTTGAATACTACTGAATACCCAAATGAAATGACGGAGGGCTACGAATGGTTTTGGCGAAACCGTGAACGTAGTGAACTTGATATGATCGAAGGAACCTGATTGCTTTTTAAAAGGAGTGGTTTAAGCTCCGCAATTAAAAATCTGTTGTTTTAAAAATAACCAAGTGGTTTCTTTTAAATTGTTCCAACGATTCAACTTTGGTTTATTTTCTTTGCATTAAAATAATGCGTCCCATCATTTAACCTATCATTGCAGAAAACAACGAAAATACAACGTCCGCTTATGCCATCCGCATTCGCCACTGGGCCCCGTCATTCACCCGTTAGGTTACTTAACTAACGACAGAGCGAGGGCTGGGCTAGCGCGGGTGCAAAACATAAGTAACGCCTACTAGATATCATATATAAATATTATACATTCGTCAGATGCAATAATAGTCATTCCAGATCACAGATGAACATATTGGATATTCTAGGAATCCGCATTTCCTTTGAGCCTGCAAAGAAAGACGGATTACATAGTCGTGATGAATAGCCAACCCAACCCTAGACCCCTACAGGTACGGCAAACTACCCGTCAAGTACCCGAAGTGAAGCGGTCTCCCTCAACGGCGTGAGTAGGCCACTAAACACTTCAAAGTACCTGGTAGTTTGTGCACCCCTCCTTGGGTCTATCCTAGGAGCAGAAAACAGTAAATGAAATAATACAACGGTGGCTACAACCTCAACCCGGATGTGCCCCGCAAAATAATATTACAAAAAATTACAATTTACATTTGAATGAAAGAAATACTCGTCTCACATCCCCGGCTATCCATTCACGACAATCCAACAAGTTCATATTCACAAACATAAAGTAACCATTACAGAAATGTGCAACCCCCTGCTAATCGACATACTAGTAATTAGGGGAGGTTTACGAACACATTAATCATAACACAGATATAATCCAGTTAGCCAAAGTTCTTAGAATTTCGATCAAGCAACACATATGAATCTACTCCAAACAATTCTCTGTGCACATAAAACCTGAGCAGAAACAACACATCCCAGAAAACACAATATCAACACAGAAGAATAACTGAGCAAATTTGGGTTGACTCGGTGTCAACTTGGCCGCGGATCCGCGGCGGATTGCTTGGATCGGCCGCGGTTCCGCGGTGGTTTAGACGAGTCACGATCCCAAATTTCTTCACAATTCTTAGAAAACCCTGCTTGTATTTTTAAGGGTCCGTGAAAAATTTTTAGACCCCAATTTAAAATCGGCAGAAACTTAGTGAAAACGTCGTTTTTTCGGGATTATTTTGTGATCGAATTTCTAAAGACTTTGCTAACATGTTAGTTATGGTTTAGCTAGGCTCTGATACCACTGTAAGTCAACGTTACACACCCCACGAGATGCAGGGAGGCGGAATAGGTAAAACAATCATTTTATTCAAGGTAACATCGACTAACTTTACGGATCTTTGCTAAACCCTAACTAACAAACTATCTAGAAGTGCTAAAATACTATGATAAATGGTTATACCTCAAGATACTAGTCCTTCTTGTTCTTGTTGTTCACCTCCTCGTCGGCCTCCTCGATGTGATAGAAGATCCACCCGAGAGTTCCTTCTCCAAGCTTTAACCTCTAACTTGAGTTAACTAAGTGGCTAGGATTGCTAATCCAAGTGACCTAGAAGATATAGAAGTGGATTAAGGATCTATTAGTCTTTCTAACCCTTGTGATCTCAACACATGAGAGGATTAGGGTTAGGTTGAAGAAAAGGAGAGCTTGAGGAGAGAGAGTGTGTATGTGAGAATGAAATGAATTATTACTCATTTATGAATATATGAAGCATGATAATTATCCAAATAATAATATACAATAATAACAACCATGCTTCATTAAATCACTTTGGATGAATCATTAAAACAATTAATGCTTCATTAACTCACTTTGGATGAATCATCTCATGAGTCATTAAAACATTTAATGCAAATAACACATAAGCTCTCCACCTTATTTAGTTTAATTCATAAATGAATTAAATCTAAATGAGTCACCTTTCTTCTAGAAGCTTCTCGACTAATTACGAGAATGCCCCTCCCATCCGTATTTACGAAAAACACGGATATACTGAGACTGTATAAATCCAATAATCCAATACTAGAATCTGGCTTAAACCAAAGCCTGCTAGTATAATCTGTCCGAATATCATATGTGCATAAATACACGTATATGTCCGGACCCTGTCGTAAAACCATACGACCTCTATATCATTTCTCCTGAAGCAGGGAAAGCCTCTTTGTGGGACTCTAAAGACTCGACACTACACTGGCAGTGGGTTTAACCATAGGCCGCAAGCGGTACTAGCTGTACATAACGGTCCCCAGGTAGATGTCGATAAGAAGGCCGATGAGGACACCCATCCGAACTCCTACTGAGCCTGATGTGACAATCTCCGTACAGTCCGGTCTGTTGGACTAAGACTATCGCATATCGGGCCTAGGGGGCGGCAAGCGTCAGTCCCCTAAAAGCGGTATAAGTCTTGTTAGGGTGAAGCTCATTATACGTTGAGAAACTACTGGAAAACCTACCAGTAAATCTCGCTTGCCCTGGCCAGGGACCTTGCGTAATGGCTCTCCAAACACAGCGCGATATCAACCCCCAATACCGGGAGAGGCGAATCCTGTCTAATCGCCACTGCCTCCAAGTGCTTCGGGACTGCACCCAACTGCTACCTGTTTGCACGACTTCTTTGAGCCGTGGTAGGGTAGCAATCTAAGAACAGTGGGAACACACTCGAGGCGAAGCAGTAGTGTCAAGTCTACGGACTATGCTGTACTCATGTCACCTGGGAACTGTTAACTCACGACGGGTATAATACCAACCAACAGTTCCCTGCGAGTCCTGTCCGGTGTACCCGTAACCCAACGAGCACCGGCATACTATCTCCAGTACAACGTACTAATAGCTGTGGGACATACCATTTTCTCTGTTGGGATGAGAAACGTATACACTAGTCTACTCTAGAGTATCGATGCCCTGTCTCGATAATCCTACGACTAGAGACTTGAAAAAGGATGTGCTTGTAGACTACCCAGCCCCCACTAGTGTGACTGCCATCACAACGCTGGTAGTCAAGCAAGATCCTATGGGCTCTATCAATATGTATTCGCGATATGCTAAAAGAAACATATACACATATTAAGATAGATATAAACCAAGTAGCATACTATTATGTTGAGCAAGACTGTTAATACAACTGTGAATATCCCAAGCTTCCATTAAGTAATATACAAGCTAGTATGATACAATAATGGCTCCTAGGGCATATACACTAACAATCTCCCACTTGCACTAGGGCCATGTACTGGCGTATCGAAGACCTATCATCTCGAGTAGCCTCTCGAACTGTGTCTGAGGTAAGGCCTTTGTGAATGGATCTGTAGTGTTCTCCTCTGTAGCAACTCTCCGGACCTCGATCTCCCGGCGATCAATGATCTCCCCGATCACATCATCCAAAGTCCATACTTTGTTGGTGTATATAGACTCCATTTCGGATCTCATGGCATCCAGCCACTTCACAGAGTCACCACTCGTGATAGCTTGCTGAAAACTGGTAGGGTCATCATCATCCATGATGCAATCTTCTCCATCACTATCAACGAGAAAACCGTAGTATCTCTCCGGTGGGCGAGAAGTCCTACCAGATCCACGGATTGGCCGACGTTCATTAAGTTCTGTTGAAACAGCAGGTTCAACCAAGTCGTCATTTGTAACTTGTGTCTCTAGAACCTTTTCTAGATCTACCACATTGCCATCAACATCATTTGGAAAAATCTCATTTTCTAAAAACGTGGCATACTGAGAAACAAACACATTTTGTTCCTCCTTGTGGTAGAAAAGATACCCAAACGAATGTTTCGGATATTCTACAAATATACACTTGATCGATCGTGTCTCGAGTTTGTCTGGATTCTGCTTTTTAACAAAAGCCGGACAACTCCAAATCTTAAATCGTTTAAAAGACGGTCTCTTTCCATACCATATCTCATATGGGGTGGTAGACACGGTCTTGGTTGGAACTTTGTTTAACAGAAAAGCTGCAGTCTCCAATGCATGCCCCTAAAAGGAGAGAGGTAACTCAGTATCACTCATCATGGATCGTACCATATCTAATAGGGTTCGATTCAGCCGCTCTGACATACCGTTGTGCTGTGGTGTGTAAGGGGGAGTAAGCTGAGAGAGAATCCCATTCTCTTTCAGGAAGTTTGAAAATTCTGTACTAAGATACTCTCCACTTCGATCTGATTGAAGTATTTTGATGCTCATTCCAGTTTGTTTTTCTACTTCAAGTTTTTACTCCTTGAATTTCTTGAAAAATTCAGACTTATGCTTTAATAAAAACATATGACCAAATCTTGAGAAATCATTAGTAAAAGTTATGAAGTAAGAAAAAACGTCTCTCGCATGTGTAGACAATGGCCCATATACATCACTATGTATGAGGCCCAAGAGCTCAGTAGTTCTTTCTCCGTGTCCAGTAAACGTAGTTTTGGTCATTTTCCCTTTGATATAAGACTGACAAGTCGCATACGATTTATACTCAAAAGGATTTAAATATCCATCTTTATGAAACTTGTTTAGTCTTGTTTCATTAATACGACCAAGTCTACAATGCCAAAGAAAAACTTCATTTATATCTGAAAATTTTCTTTTATTTGTGTGTTGTATGTTGAAAACAGTGTGTTGATTAAGGACGTATATCTCGTTATTAAGTGTACCACAACTAATCAACTCTTGATTCAGTTTAATGTTCATAACATTGTGCTGCAATACAAAATGATATCCTTCATTGTCTAACAAAGAAACGGATATTATATTACAAAGCATGCTTGGTACAAAATAACATTGGTTTAAAACCAATATACAACCCGATAGCAACCTTAGGTGATACTCTCTTACTGAAACTGCATGTACATTGGAACCATTTCCAACTTGGAGAGTATGATCATCGGTCTTCAAAACTCTGCTATTTCTCAACCCCTGCATGTAAGTCCACGTTGCGACCCCCGGTGCTTACGGGGAGGCGGAAACGGTATAAAAAACAAATTTTTATCGCAAGGGGCAACATGGACTAAACAAGGTCGGGATCGTGTCTAAACTAAACTAGCAAGCATACAAAGGAGCGTTAGCTACTCGGAAAGATGGTTATACCTAAACTTGAACTCCTTCTTCTTGAAACCTTGTAGAGGTTGATGGTTCTCTTCTCGTCGCCTTCTTCCGTCGAAGATGGATCCACCTGAGGGTTCAACCTTCGGGCTCTTTCTCGAACTTTGAGTGAACTAGAATCTCCGGCTTGCTAAACCCTTGATCCTAGAGTGAGTAGAGAGTGTCTAAGGGGTGCTTTTGTTTTAAGGAGAGGGATTCTCAACACATGAGAAGGATTCTCCTTTGGCTAGAGGAAGAAGAAGATGAAGTGAGGAGAGAGAAGCTAAATGATAGAATGAGCTCTTTTCTTTTTGCAACCATAACAAAAAGCAAAAGAATTATCAAATTAATAATAATAATGAAAATGAAAAGGTTGATGGAAAGTTTAGGAATGACCATTATCATTTCAAACATTAAATGAATTTGCTAGAATCAAAGAGCATCTTTCTTTTGTAATGATGATGGTCAAAACTTCAACCATGGTCAACAAGTCAACCATGGTCAACAAGTCAACATAAAAAACCAACCATGACACAATTTCATTTTATTAATATTATTAATTGATATAACATAAATCTATTAGGGTTTGGAAAAAGACAACTGTCAACTGTGCATACGCACCCGTTCCAAAACCCTAATGAAAGTCCTCTTCCTCTTCCTCAAATAACTGTGCATACACACCTGCATCCTTGTTCCGAGGAACATGAATACTGAGAGATAAAAAGCAACCCCAAAACATATACCAGTATCTGACTCAAACCAGAGCCAGCTAGTAATATCCGTCCGGACCCCAAAAGTGCACAAGTGCGCGGATGAGAACGAACCCTGTCGCAAAACCATGCGACCTCTACTCTGATTTGCCCAGAGGCGAATACCCTCTGTGTGGGACTCTAAAGACTCGACACTACGCTGGCAGTGGGTTTAACCACAGACCGCAAGCGGCACTAGCTGTGCGTAACGGTCCCCAGGTAGATGCCGACAAGAAGGCTGATGAGGTGAACCCCATCTGAACTCCTACTGAGTCAGAATGTGACAGTCTCCGTACAGTCCGGTCTGTTCGTCTGATACATCGCATGTCGGGCCTAGGGGGCGGTAAAACGTCAGTCCCCTAATAGCGGTACAAGTCGTGTCGGAGTGAAGCCCAAAACACCCTGAGATAACACTGGAAGCCTACCAGTATATCTCGCTTGCCCTGGCCAGGGACTACTCGTGTAATGGCTCTCCTAGACACTGCGCGATGTCAACCCCCAATACCGGGAGAGACGAATCCTGTCTAACCGTCACTGCCTCCAAGTGTTTCGGGACTGCACCCAACCACCACTTGTTTGCACGACTCCTTTGAGCCGTGGTAGGGTAGTGATCAAAGTGCAGTGGGAACACACTCGAGGCGAAGTGCCAGTGTCAAGTCAGCGGACTAAGCTATACTCATGTCACCTGGGAACTGATAACTGACGATAGGTATAATACCAACCTGTCAGTTCCCGACGAGTCCTGTCCAGTGTACTCGTAACCCAACGAGCACCCGTATACTATCTCCAGTACGACGTACTGATGGCTGTGGGACAGACCATCTCCCACACTGGGATGAGAAGCGCATACGCTAGTCTACTCTGGAGTATCGATGCCCTGTCTCGATAGTCCTGCGACCAGGGACCTGTATAAGGATGTGCTTATAGATTACCCAGCCCCCACTAGTGTGACTGCCATCACAACGCTGGTAATCAAGCAAAGATCCTAAGGGCTCCACTAATGCGTATAAGTGATATACTAAAATAAACACAAGTACACATTGAAGTAGAGACAAACCAAGTAGCATACTACTATATTGAGCAAGATTGTTTATACAAGGTGAATATCCCAAGTTTCCATTAAGTAATATACAAACTAGTATGATACAGTAATGGCCTCTAGGGCATATACACTAACAATCTCCCACTTGCACTAAGGCCATGTACTGGCGTATCGAAGACCTATCATCTCGATCAGCCGCTCGAACTGAGTCTGGGGTAGGGCCTTGGTGAATGGATCTGCAGTGTTCTCTTCTGAAGCAACCCTCTGAACCTCGATCTCCTTGCGATCCACGATCTCCCTGATCAGGTGATACCGCCTCAAGATGTGCCTGGATCTCTGATGGGACCTGGGTTCCTTTGCTAAAGCTATAGCCCCATTGTTGTCGCAATACAGAGGTATTGGGTCAACAATGGACGGAACCACCTGAAGTTCTTTCAAGAACTTCCTCATCCAGACAGCTTCTTTTGCGGCATCAGATGCAGCGATGTATTCCGCTTCCATAGTCGAGTCTGCAACGGTTTCTTGTTTGGAACTCTTCCAACACACCGCCCCTCCATTGAGGGTAAAGACAAAACCCGACATGGACTTGGAATCATCCTTGTCACTCTGGAAGCTGGAGTCAGCAAAGGCCTCGATCTGGAGGTCTTTTCCGCCATATACCAAGAACATCTCCTTAGTCCTCCTCAGGTACTTGAGAATGTTCTTTACCGCTATCCAGTGTTTCTCCCCAGGGTTTGACTGATATCGGCTTACTACACTCAGTGCATAAGCTACATCCGGTCTGGTACACAACATCGCATACATTATAGAGCCTACCGCAGAAGCGTAGGGTATAATAGACATGCGATCCCTCTCCAAATCAGTCTTGGGAGACATCTCTTTAGAGAGGGTGATCCCGTGACAAGCCGGTAGATTACCGCGCTTGGAATCTTCCATACTGAATCTTTTCAGTACGGTGTCGATGTACCTGGACTGTGAAAGTCCTAATATCCTCTTGGATCTATCACGATGGATCCGGATCCCCAGGATGTATGAGGCATCACCCAGGTCTTTCATGGAGAAGCTTTGTGACAAGAAACCCTTGACAGATTGTAGCATAGGAATGTCATTTCCTATTAAGAGAATGTCATCCACGTACAAAACGAGGAATACTACAGTTCTCGCTACAAATCTACTATAGATGCATGGTTCATCTGGATTTTTGATAAAGCCAAATTCCTTGACCGCCTCATCAAAACAGATGTTCCAACTCCGCGATGCCTGCTTTAGTCCATAGATGGACTTAAGCAACTTGCACACCTTTCCGCTGCTCCCACTCTGAATGAAACCCTCTGGCTGATCCATATAGACACACTCCTCTAAATTTCCATTTAGAAAAGCGGTTTTTACGTCCATCTGCCAAATCTCATAATCGTGGAAGGCAGCAATGGCAAGAAGGATCCGAATGGATTTCAGCATAGCCACTGGAGAAAAGGTTTCATCATAGTCCAAACCAGGTCTTTGACGGAAACCCTTTGCTACAAGTCTAGCTTTATAGGTCTCAACCTGTCCATCTACACCAATCTTCCTTTTGAAGATCCACTTGCATCCTACGGGTTTTACCCCGTCTGGAGAAATGTCCAACGTCCATACTTTGTTGGTGTACATGGACTCCATTTCGGTCCGCATTGCATCCAGCCATTTTACCGAGTCAACGCTCTGAACGGCCTGTTGGAAGCTAGTAGGCTCATCATAATCTATGATGCAATCCTCTCTATCCCCGTCTATGAGAAAACCGTAGTATCTCTCGGGCGGATGAGACTGCCTACTACTCCTGCGGAGCGGCGTAGGAATGTCCTGTTCTTTTGAACCTTCTGGTTCCACTAAGCTTTCAGTAATAGTCTGAGGTTCTGGAATTTCATCCAGTTCTACTGCGCTCCCACTTATCTGATTTTCTAAAAACTCAGTTTCCAAGAAGTGGGCATGACGAGAAACAAGGACTTTTTGCTCCTCTGCGTAATAGAATAGATACCCCTTGGAGTTCTTTGGGTATCCCACAAACTTGCACTGTACTGAGCGTGCCTCGAGCTTGTCCGCATGCTGCTTTTTAACAAAAGCCGGACATCCCCATGTCTTAAAGGATTTAAGACAGGGTTTCTTCCCACTCCACATCTGATATGGTGTGGTAGGCACTGTCTTAGTAGGAACTTGGTTTAAGAGATGTGCGGCTGTTTCTAGTGCATATCCCCAGAAAGATCGCGGTAACTCAGCCTTACTCATCATGGAACGAACCATATCCAATAGGGTTCGATTCCTCCTTTCTGATACACCGTTATGTTGCGGAGTGTATGGAGGAGTACGCTGAGAGAGAATACCATTCTCTTTTAAATAGTCCAGGAACTCGGCACTCAAGTATTCACCACCTCGATCCGATCTTAGGATCTTGATACTTTTGCCTGTTTGTTTTTCAACTTCATTCTTGTAATCCCGAAATTTCTCAAAGGCCTCGGATTTGTGCTTCATTAAGAAGACATGTCCATACCTAGAGAAATCGTCTGTGAAAGTAATGAAGTATGAATAACCGCTTCGCGCATGTGTAGACATTGGACCACACACGTCACTGTGTATGAGTCCCAAGAGCTCGCTCGCTCTTTCTCCGTGTCCAGTGAACGGAGTCTTTGTCATCTTTCCCATGAGACAAGATTCACAAGTGGCATAAGACTGATACTCGAACGGATCCAAGTATCCTTCTTTATGTAACTTAGTCAACCGTGTCTCATTGATGTGACCCAGTCTACAATGCCATAAGAAAGCCTGATTGATATCTGGAGACTTTCTTTTGTGTGTATTCTGGACATTGAAAATCTGTGGTTGGTTTAATACGTATATACCATTGCTCAATATACCTGACCCAATCAGAACTTGATTAAGGTGAATGTTTACAACAAACGCAAATTCATAACCTTCTTTAGAAACCAAAGATACAGAAATGATATTACAAGTTGCGTTGGGTACAAAAAAAACAATTACGCAAAACCAAAACATGCCCATCTGACATTCCTAGGTGATAGTCCCCCACGGCTTTAGCATCCATGCTAGCTCCGTTCGCAACTCTGAGGGTCATGTCACCTTCCTTCAAAAACCTACGGTTTCTCAACGCCTGCAAAGAATTACAGATATGAGATCCTGATCCGGTATCCAATACCCAGGAAGTAGAGTTTATAGAAAGACAGTTTTCAATAACATACACACCTGAAGCTGAAGCCGCAACCTGCTTCAGTTCCTGTGTCCTGGCCTTCCAAGCCCTGCAATCTTTCTTCCAGTGTCCACTCTTATGACAATAGAAGCATTCTTCCTTTCCAACAAGCTTCCCCGCAATCTTTGTTGCCTTTTCCTTTCCCTTCGTACCCACTTTACCAACACCGCCTCTTGGTTTGGCGGGGGCTTTCTTCCTCTTTCCCTTGGCTTTCGCCTTGGACCTAGAGGAAGAAGATCCTCCTACAAACAAAGCGGGTGTTTCCCTACCCTTCTGTAGGGTGCCCTTTGCGCTCCTCAGCAGGTTGAGGAGTTCTGAAAGTTCAACTTCCTTTTCTTGTAAGTTGAAGTTCAGTATAAACTGGGCGTAAGTGGATGGAAGGGACTGGAGAATTAAATCCGTATAGAGTTCACTGTCCAACGTGGTCCCAAGTTCCGCGAGCTCCTCAGTGTAGCCAATCATCTTAAGCACGTGGTCCGCTACCGATGATCCGACGGCCAACTTTGTCGAAAATAACTTCTTCGACACTTCGTATATTGCGATACGAGACTGCTCTCCATACAGTTCTTTTGTATGGAGAAATATGGACTCAAGGTCCATATTCTCATGCCTCCTCTGATGTTCGTTGTCCATAGAGGCAAGCACGAGGCACCTGGCCTTCGCGCAATCAATCTCCCAAGTCTTACGGATTTCCTTATCCGCGACGCTGGAGGTGGGACCTGGGACGGGGGGAGCTTTGGTGGTAAGAAGATACCCCAGCTTGTCGTAAGCGATTGCCAATTTGACATTCCTGAGCCAATCTTTGTAGTTTGGCCCTGTCAGTATGTTTTTATCTAGAAGTAACTTAAGTCCAGTCATTTCGAATTTGGTCGCTGCAGGGGGGAGAGAAGAAACACTTTAGCATGATGCTCTTGCAAGTTTAGAATGGTTTTTAATTTGTCTAAACAGGATGGCTCCCACTGTCTCTCGAATCCCTCCTCAAACCACAAAAGGAAGAATTAGCCGGGATCAATCCCACCGCACAATACTTGCTTAACCGTTCAGCCAGGCCAGTGTCAGTACTTCGAGGGAGGTTTTCCAACGCTTTCGCGAAGTTCCTTAATTTAAGAACCTCTTTTCCCTGGGGGCGTAGCCCCGCTAACACCTTTCTAGGCACCTACTAGGTTTATAGCATTGATCGTTTAGTGAGAAATTTCCCGAGGAGTAGCATATACTCACAGTAGGATCGGGATCCAAATATCATCGCGTGACGAAACTGAAGGAATCCTACCAGAATCACCACACTCCAAATGGTATGCAAATCTAGCAAGTTTCAGTACTTATGAAACTCCCGATGTGGATTTTTGCCCCATGCTCTTATGATCTTGACTAAGGCCAACAAATCATAAGTCACATGTCAAGTTCTTCCCGTCGTTATCCAGGTTAATTTGAACCCACCCGTATATACCCTTGACTATGGCCAACAAGGCAATACGACTGTCCCAAACCAACGCATTCTATCTATGCAACATATGAATACCCAGCAGCTACCAAACACTGTGCCTTGACTAAGGCCAACAAACACAGCTTGAATACTGTTGAATATTCATATGAAACGACGGAGGGCTACGGATGGTTTTGGCGAAACCGTGAACGTAGTGAACTTGATATAATCGATGGAACGAGATAGCTTTTAGAAGGAGTGGCTCAAGCTCCGCATTTAAAAGTTAGTTTTGAAAAGAACCGAGTGGTTTTTCGAAAGCGTTCCAACGACTTTAGCTTGGTTTATTATCTTGCATTAGTTCTTTTAATGCGTGATATTCTTGCATTAGTTCTTTTAATGCGTCCCATCATTAAATCCTACCATTGCAGAAAACAACCAAAATATGACGTACGCTTATGCCATTCGCATTCGCCACGGGGTCCCGTCATCACTCGTTAGGTAACTTAACTAACGACAGAGCGGGGGCTGGGCTAGCGCGGCTGTAAAACATAAGCAACGCCTAAATAGACAGCAATGATAGACATTACAGATCACAGATGAATACATTGGATATACTAGCAATCCGCAATCCTTTCGAGCCTGCAACGAAAAGCGGATTACACGGTCGTGGTGAATAGCCAAATACCCCACCCAAGACCCCTACGGGTGCGGCAAACTACCCGCCAAGTACTTGGCAGTTTGTGCACCCCTCCATGGGTCTATCCTAGGAGCAAAAACAGTAAAAAGAATTATACAATGACGGCTACAACCCCGACCCGGTTGTGCGGCCAAACAAATAATAATATTACATCAATTTACATTTACAAATGAATGAAAGAAAAACAAAAGCTCATCTCACATCCACCCCGGCTATTCACCCGTGACAGTCCAACACATTCATATACAAAATCCAATATCAAACACAGATCATGTATAACCCCGACCAATCGACTTATAGCGATTAGCCGACGTTCAATACATGCAAACATCACAGATACAACCATCATAGTCAAAGTGCAGTGAAGTTCGGAAAAAAATACGGAATTATAGGACCCCAAAAGTAAATTTCTGTTCTGGAAAATCTGGGCACATATAATATATCTTAAAAATCCCAAAACCAACACAGAGACACACTGCACGAAAAACGATGACGAGAGGACAACAAACGGCGGCGGTTCCGCGGCAAATGCCTACCTCATGCCGTGGAACCGCGGCGGTTTGAATGAATCATGGGATCGTTTTTCTTGGGTGTTCACACAAAACCCTGAGCCGAATTTAGGTGTATAACAAATCTCGTTTTGACCAGAAATTTTTTTAACAGAAACTAGGGTTTTGTAAAAGTTTGGTTTTTGGATTTTTTTTCGGTTCCGAACTTCGTTACACTTCACTACCAAGCTAGTTTAAGTTTAGTTAGGCTCTGATACCAATGTAAGTCCACGTTGCGACCCCCGGTGCTTACGGGGAGGCGGAAACGGTATAAAAAACAAATTTTTATCGCAAGGGGCAACATGGACTAAACAAGGTCGGGATCGTGTCTAAACTAAACTAGCAAGCATATAAAGGAGCGTTAGCTACTCGGAAAGATGGTTATACCTAAACTTGAACTCCTTCTTCTTGAAACCTTGTAGAGGTTGATGGTTCTCTTCTCGTCGCCTTCTTCCGTCGAAGATGGATCCACCTGAGGGTTCAACCTTCGGGCTCTTTCTCGAACTTTGAGTGAACTAGAATCTCCGGCTTGCTAAACCCTTGATCCTAGAGTGAGTAGAGAGTGTCTAAGGGGTGCTTTTATTTTAAGGAGAGGGATTCTCAACACATGAGAAGGATTCTCCTTTGGCTAGAGGAAGAAGAAGATGAAGTGAGGAGAGAGAAGCTAAATGATAGAATGAGCTCTTTTCTTTTTGCAACCATAACAAAAAGCAAAAGAATTATCAAATTAATAATAATAATGAAAATGAAAAGGTTGATGGAAAGTTTAGGAATGACCATTATCATTCCGAGTAGCTAACGCTCCTTTGTATGCTTGCAAGTTTAGTTTAGACACGATCCCGACCTTGTTTAGTCCATGTTGCCCCTTGCGATAAAAATTTGTTTTTTATACCGTTTCCGCCTCCCCGTAAGCACCGGGGGTCGCAACGTGGACTTACATTGGTATCAGAGCCTAACTAAACTTAAACTAGCTTGGTAGTGAAGTGTAACGAAGTTCGGAACCGAAAAGTGCACAAGTGCGCGGATGAGAACGAACCCTGTCGCAAAACCATGCGACCTCTACTCTGATTTGCCCAGAGGCGAATACCCTCTGTGTGGGACTCTAAAGACTCGACACTACGCTGGCAGTGGGTTTAACCACAGACCGCAAGCGGCACTAGCTGTGCGTAACGGTCCCCAGGTAGATGCCGACAAGAAGGCTGATGAGGTGAACCCCATCTGAACTCCTACTGAGTCAGAATGTAACAGTCTCCGTACAGTCCGGTCTGTTCGTCTGATACATCGCATGTCGGGCCTAGGGGGCGGTAAAACGTCAGTCCCCTAATAGCGGTACAAGTCGTGTCGGAGTGAAGCCCAAAACACCCTGAGATAACACTGGAAGCCTACCAGTATATCTCGCTTTCCCTGGCCAGGGACTACTCGTGTAATGGCTCTCCTAGACACTGCGCGATGTCAACCCCCAATACCGGGAGAGACGAATCCTGTCTAACCGTCACTGCCTCCAAGTGTTTTGGGACTGCACCCAACCACCACCTGTTTGCACGACTCCTTTGAGCCGTGGTAGGGTAGTGATCAAAGTGCAGTGGGAACACACTCGAGGCGAAGTGCCAGTATCAAGTCAGCGGACTAAGCTGTACTCATGTCACCTGGGAACTGATAACTGACGATAGGTATAATACCAACCTGTCAGTTCCCGACGAGTCCTGTCCAGTGTACTCGTAACCCAACGAGCACCCGTATACTATCTCCAGTACGACGTACTGATGGCTGTGGGACAGACCATCTCCCACACTGGGATGAGAAGCGCATACGCTAGTCTACTCTGGAGTATCGATGCCCTGTCTCGATAGTCCTGCGACCAGGGACCTGTATAAGGATGTGCTTATAGATTACCCAGCCCCCACTAGTGTGACTGCCATCACAACGCTGGTAATCAAGCAAAGATCCTAAGGGCTCCACTAATGCGTATAAGTGATATACTAAAATAAACACAAGTACACATTGAAGTAGAGACAAACCAAGTAGCATACTACTATATTGAGCAAGATTGTTTATACAAGGTGAATATCCCAAGCTTCCATTAAGTAATATACAAACTAGTATGATACAGTAATGGCCTCTAGGGCATATACACTAACACTGCACAGAATTGCTGACATGAGAACCCGAACCGGTATCCAATACCCAGGAAGCAGAGTTTATAGAAAAACAGTTTTCAGTTACGAACACACTTGAAGCTGAAGCATTACCATGCTTCCTTTTCTTGAGACCAAGGTACTCAGTACAGTTCCGCTTCCAGTGCCCTGTCTTCTTGCAATAGAAACATTCTCCTTTTCCCGAGTCCGCAGCTTTGGATTTGTCTTTCCCCTTCGCCTTCTTGATTCCACCTCTCGGCTTAGTGGATTTCTTTTTGTTCTTTCCCTTAGCCTAGGCTTTTGGGACTGAAGAGGAAGATTGTCCAACAAGTAGAGAGGGAGAGTTCGCCTTAAGCGTGCACTCCGCACTTCTCAACATATTGAGAAGTTTGAGTAGTGACTTCTCCATTTTATGCATGTTGAAGTTCACTATGAATGGAGCAAAGGCAGAGGGAATAGACTGTAGAACAATATCAACATATTGTTCGTTCTTCATTGCCCATCCGAGGCCCTCAAACTCTTTAATAAGAGCTATAATCTTCAAAACATGGTCATTTACTAGTGTGCCAGGAGCCATTCGCATCTAAAACAGCTTTCGAGACGCTTCGTATCATAGGATACGAGATTGCTCCCCATACAACTCTTTTGTATGGAGAAAGATGGATTGAACATCCATCTCCTCGTATTGCTTTTGATGTGTATTGTCCATCAATGCAAGCGCGAGACATTTGGCAATAGCTGTAGGGTTCCTAGGCACCCTAATGAGGTCTCACAAGGCATCAACCATGCCAATTTCAAATTTAAACGGTGCCGAGAAACCCTAGAACGAATCGTTGGCTAGATTTCTAGGCGAAAAAGAAAACCAGTTAACACTTAACTACAAGATATGGAAATACAACCTTTGTAGATCCGGTTCTCCACCTCCATAGCTCCGCAATGAAGTCTCCTCGCTGTCCATAACAAGTCCCGGGCTCTAGCGTCGGCTTCATCGGAGAATGGACGGGCTAGGTCATCGATGTCCATGCCGAAGATGATCTACGTCGAGGCATCGCTAAATCAAGCTCCGACTTCACCAAGTCAAGAAACTTGTGAAGAAAACACACTCTACTACTTGGCAAGAGGTAGAGGATGAAGAAATAGGAAGTGGGTAGACTTTAGAATTGGATTTCTCACTTGTTTCATCAATCCACCATTGATGAGGCTTGCTTTCTTCAAGTGAAGAAAGGAAGAAGAAGATAGAAATTGTTATGATAAGTTCATTTAGAAAATAGAAAATAATAGAATACTTATCATAATCAACCATGGTAAAGTGTAGAGACTAAACTAAGCTTAAATGAAGTGGTTAGGGTTAAGCATGAGACAAAAATGGTCACATAGTCAAAAGTTCAAGAAGCTTCAACTAGAATCCAAAATTAGCAACCATTTTCTTTTTATGCTTATCATATTCCAAAATGAATAATTAAATAAGATAAAAGAATAAAACAAAACCCTAACCATTATCATGTAACCATGGTTTGATCTTTACACAAAAACCTTAGCAAACATGTATCATCAAACATGATACAATCAAGTGCACAAAAGTATATCACATATACAATGTGTACATCCAAGTGAGAAAATCCATCTTAAGTAAACCGATAATAGTTAATGCAAACTAATATATCAAATATATAATTACGCAATAAATCATTAAATCAACACTTGATTTAACGATCCGGTCATATCGCATATAACCGACTAGTATCCAATGTATCGGCTTATCGAATCAACCCTTGATTCGATAACTAGGTCATATCGCATACAACCAATCGATACATTCATCGCGAGAATAGAATACGGTATCACATACATGCATTATTCTCGGTCCCGCACATATCTCATATGCGCTCCTATTTCGTTTCGCTTGAGCCAGGAAACCTCTGTGTAGGACTCTAAAAACTCGTCAATACGCCGGCAGCAGGTGATGATCATATCAAACACCCACAAGCCACAAGCGGTCTGCTAAACGTAACGGCCACCCGGGTATTGAGCGATCAGAAGATCGACAAGCAAGCCCGCTCACACTCCAGTGAATCCAACCAGTAACACTACCGTACAGTCCGGTCTGATCGTCTGATATGTCGCATATCTCGCCTAGGGGTGGTAAACGTCAGACCCCAATAGCTCGATAAGTCGTGTCGATATGAGGTCTATAACTATTCGAGAAACTACTGGTAACACTTACCAGTAAATCTCAGCAACCCTGGCCAGGGATTTCCTGTTATAGCCAATCGAACACAGCGCAACAACAACCCCCTATACCGGGAGAGACGAATCCCCTCCTATCGCTCATTGCCTCCATGTGACTCGGGACTGTACCCAAAAACCACCGTTTTGCACGCCCTCTTAGACGTGGTAAGATGGAAATCAAAGCACAGTGGGAACCACACAAGACTCTATGACGATCTCGGGTCAACAGACTACTCTGTACCAGTGTCACCAGAGAACTGCCATCTGACGTGAGGTATAATACCATCTGGGAGTTCTCGGCGAGTCCGTCCAGTGTACCCAGTCTCTACTGAGCACCCGTATATCATCTCCGATGTCAAACACCAATGGATATGGGATCATCCATCGCCCATCTGTATGGGTCGAGAAGGTACACGCTAGTCTACTCTGGTATATCGATGCCCCATCTCGATACACCCACGACTAGGGACTTTGAAGGATGTACTTATGGACTACCATGTCCCCACTAGTATGATCCGCATCATAGTCCAGGTAGTCAAGCACTCATCCTAAGGGCTTTACCAACATGTAACAGAGAGACAATCGGTATACACGTTAAGGTAAAGTTCAACCAGATAGCATACTATCATGTCGAGCAAGAAAGTCCTCTCTATATATGTCCCAGCATCCACTACAATATACATCCTATGTACAGTAATGGCCTCTAGGGCATACATATAACTAACAATCTCCCACTTGCACTAGGGCCATCTGTAGCAGTGGTTGTAGTATCTCATACTCAACCATCCCATAAAAATCTCTCTCTGGGAATAGGCCTTTGTGAGTGGATCCGCTGTGTTGTCCTCTGAATCTACTCTCCTAACCTCGATCACCCTGGAGATCAACTATCTCTATGATCAGGCGACACTGCCTTAGAATATGTCTAGATCACTGATGGGACCTGCGTTCCTTGGCATAAGCCACAACTCCATTGTCTCACAATGGTTGGAACGTAGTTCATCTCATGAACCAATATACACCCAAACAGCCTCTTTGGTAGCGTCTTAAGTAGCGATGTATCCTGCCTTTATCTTCTAGTATGCCACGGTATCTAGCTTGGAACTCTTCCAACATACCGTCCCTCCACTGAGGGTAAAGACAATGCCTGTGACTGACATTCAGTCGTCTTTATCACCCTGGAACCCTTCCAGTGATTCTCCCCAGGATCGGTTGATACCGTCTCACTACAACTAGTGAGAGTCCTAACATCCAATTAGATCTATCTCATAGATCCAAAATCCAGGATTTAGTAGGTATCACTTTGATCCTATGCGGAGAATCTTTGTGATAAACGGAGATTGATCGAGCGTAGCATAAGAAACTCCTTTCTTATCAAGAGTATGTCATCTACGTACTCTACGAGGATCACCACCATACTCCCTACTACCTTTTTGTTTATACAAGGTTCATCTACCATTTTGATGATGTCAAACTCTTTGACTAATCCATCAAAACAGATGTTCCAACTCCGCGATGCCTGCTTTAATCCTATAAAGCATCTTGCACACGTTTCCGCTGCTCCCACTGTCTACGAAGCCCTCTGGCTGTGTACTTATAGACGCTCTCTTCTAAATCATCATTTAGAAAAGCAGTCAAGACACCCAACCACCAGATATCGCAGTCATGGTATGTAGCCGTGACAAGTAGGATCTGGATGGACTTAAGCATAGCTACTTGAAAAGGTTTCATCATTATCCACACCTGGTCAATGATGCAAACTTTTAACAAGTCTAGCTTTGAAAGTCTCAACTTTTCCATGTACACTAAGTAATCTTCTCAAGATATACCTGCTCCTGATGGGGATTTAACCCTTCAGATATCGCAACCAAAGTCCATACTTTGTTGGTGTATAAGGATTCCATCTCAGATCACTAAGCATCCAGCCATTCTTACAGAGTCTTACTCCTGATGGCCAGCTCGAAACTAGTTGGGTCATCATCTCATGATGCAGTCCTCGCTCCCACTGTTATAGAGAAACAGAAGTATCTCTCAGGTGGGTGAGGAACCCTACTAGATCGTCGGAGAGGCTGAGGTTCGTTGGAATCTACTGAATCCTTTTGGTTCTATCAAGTCATCAGCTGTAATTTGTATAGCTGGAACATTTCCAGTTCTACATAACAGACCTTGCCTCGAGCTTGTCCGGATTTTGCTTTTAGACATAGGCCGGACAACCCCAAATCTTAACTAACTTAAGATATGGGCTCTTCCCATTCCATATCACACATGAAATGGTAGGCAACTGATTTGATCTGAACCCTTTTCAATAGGTATGCAGCTTCTCAAGTGCATAACTCCCAAAAGGAAATAGGTAACTCAGTAGTACTCATCGTAGAGCACACCTTATCATATAGGGTGTTATTGCTCCGCCCCGATATACCATCGTGCAATGGTGTATACGGAGGAGTAATGCTGAGAGAGAATCTCATTCTCCTTTAGAATAGTCCAGGATTTCCGTGCTCAAGTATTCTCCTCCCTGATCACATCAAAGGACATAATACTTGTACCCTAATTGGTTCTCTACTTCTAACTTATATTCTCTGAATATCTCAAAAGGTTCGGACTTGTGTTTCAACAGGAACATATGTCTGAATCTAAAGAGATCATCAGAGAACGTAATGAAGTATAAAGAACCAGTCCTGGCATGTGTAGACAGGGGACCTACATACATCAACATGTATCAATCCCAAGAGTTCATTAACTCTTTCTCTGTTTCCAATAAACAGAGCTGTGGTCATCTTATCTTTGTGACATGACTGGCGAGTTTCACAAGATGTAAGTTCAAACTGATTTAAATATGCATCTATATGTAACTCTAGCTAGTCGGGTCACATTGATCTGACCTAGTCTACAATGCCTCAAGAAGAATTCGTTCATTTCTGAACTCTTCCTCTTGTGTGTGATCCGCATACTAAGAACTGTAGTTTGATTTAGAACATCAATGCTTTTAGATAACGTGCCTGAACCGATCAACTTTTGATATAGGAAATGTTCAAAACATTATCCATCAATACAAAATTATATCCTTTCTTTTCTAACAAAGAGAGTGATACGATTTGGTATATCAGGTTCGGTATCTAATAACATTCGTTCAGAATCAATGTATTGTAATACAGGGTGACAGTGACCAACAGACTTGGCTGCAACTCTTGCCCCGTTTTCTGCCTCATGAAACTTATCACCCGTTCTCAGTTCTCTACCTATCTGTAGCCCTATGTAACAGATTACATATCTGGGATCCTGATCCGGTATCATATACCCAGGACGTAAAGAATAGAGAAACAGTTCTGTATAAAGAACATACCCGAAGATGATGCATCAGCATGCACTCTCTTCGTTTGGGCGGCACGGGAATTCTGGTAATCCCCAATTTCCTTCTCTGTCTTATAACATTTATAAGTTGGAGCGGGACCAACATTCCCCAGCTCAGTATAACAAGCGGGTTCGGTCAATAATCCGTATTATTATCTTGATTAAGGCGTGATATGGTCGCTACCAGGAGAGAGAGAGAAGAAAACACTCAGCGTGCGCTCTTGCAAGAATAGATTGGTTATTATTTTATCTAATCAGGATGGCTCCCACTGCTTTTTATCAAATCTTCCTTCAAACCCTAAATGGAAAGACTAGCCGGGATTAATTACACACTACAAGTTCGCCAATCTTTCAGCCAGGCCAGTGTCGGTACTTTGAGGGAGGTCCCCCGTGCTTTCGCACAAACCTAATTAATGTAAACCTCGCTTTCCCAGAGGCGTAACCCCGTTGACACCTTTCTAGACACCTACTTGATCGCTAATTGTAATGTGCAAAACTCTCCCAGGAGTAACTCTTAACCGCAGCGGGTATCGGGATCCAACTATCTCATAGAAGGTATGCAATCTCATTGCAAATTTCAACACTTGAAATTCCCGATAATATTTTGCTCCCAGCACCCTATGACCTTGACGGAGGTCAACAAACCATAGGCTACTAGTCAAGTTCAACCCGTCATTTCTTGATCGAATTAAACCCACCCGCACGACCCTTGACGGAGGTCAACAAGGCCGCACGACTACCCTAACTCAATCTGCATCATATGCATAAACAGATAAATACTAGTTAGCTACCGCACACTACGCCTTGACGGAGGTCAACAAACGTAGCACGAATACTAAATAGGACTTATCTGAAATGACGGAGGGCTACGACAGGTTTTTCTGAAAACCTATTGCGTAATGAACTTGATATCGTTGTAGGATCGAATGAATTTTGAAATGGAGTGTTTTTGAGGCTTTTCTGGTTTTGCTAAAGGAGTCACTCCCGGTGAAGGGATCGTCGGTCCTTTCCTCGTCGAATGAGGTGCGGGATATATCATATATATCACTGTGCAAAGCAGAACTCTTAAAAGCAATCAAAAGACAAACCGAGTGTGTAGCATCTGCCAGTTATTGCTAAAGGAGTCACTCCCGGTGAAGGGATCTCGGTCCTTTCCTCATCGAATAAGGTGCAGGATATATCGTATATACCGCTGTGCAAAGCAAGAACTGTAGCTACCTGTTTTATTTTTGAAATTCGATTCTACAACATCTTAGGTTTCTTTTATTTCATTAATCACATTAATGAAGTCCCATCATTTAAGTACCTAAACATTACAGATAAATACGACGTACACTTATGCCATCCGCATTCGCCTCGATGTCCCCTCGTGCACCGTTAGGTTAGGTAACTAACGGCAGAGCGGGACAGGGCTAGCGCGGGTGTAAAACATAAGTAACGTCTATATAATATATCATATATACTATATACTGTATCTATCACAGAACATCACATGATCACATCACAGATATCGCAGCAGAAGAATCATATGAAATATTGGATATACTAGGACGTCCGTGTTTTCAATACGAGCCAGTATAAAACACGGATTCCACGGTCGTGATGAATAGCCATACCCACACCCCTAGACCCCTACGAGAGCGGCAAGCAACCCTATCAATTCTAGAGTTAGGAGACCCGGACTCGACTCCTCGAGTTGGTCTCCCACTGGACTCCAGAACCCGGTTACTTGTGCCCTCCTCCTTAGGTCTATCCTAGTGCGGAAAAGTAAATAATATACAAAAGGTGACTACTTCCGCAACCTGGAAGCGCCCCAATAAAAGAATATTACATACAAGTTTTTACATGAATGAAAATGAAAAACACTCATCTCACATAAAACCCCCCCGGCTATTCAAACACGATGATCCAATATAACATATCCAGCAACACATAACATCACATGTCATCAACGTAAGTAAATATGTCCATCCCAATTTTCGTTGACATATAGCAACGAAACCGGCGATATCACATATTACACTTACGGTCACAGAAAAGAAAGTGTAAAACTACAACAGTTGGAATCCGCAACCTCCTCAGACATCGCATGCCTGACCAAATGAATTCTTTAGACATCGCATGCCTAACAATTATAAACCCTGCATTTTAGTCTCAAAATCGAAAGCACTTTTCAATATCGAGTCGGGCAATTCAACAAGATTCCCGACAGTCTGATCGAATACTCGTCGCAAACTTTAGTAGGCGGCCGCACCCCCGATACCGTCGACGAAGTGCACCAAGGCGGAACACCGTTACCGCGAGCACCCAGACGGATGCTTTCGGCGACGGGGTTCTCCTACAGTCACTTGGTCATGGCTATGGAGCGAGGCTGTCTATTAAGTTCCCGGCGAGTATCCGCGTACGCTACGTGATTGCAACGGACTTTTGATCACATCAAAATTCCGTGGCAACCGATTAAGTGAGACTAAACTGCTATGTTTATAACATTCATTCAGTTATCTCATAACTTTTTGTGAATTTCAATTATTGTATCACATTCCAGATAATTAGAAAATGTTAAACTTTCCGATCGAACAATCGAACACCCAAGTTTTCCCGAAACAGCTCATCACATGAAACAAGTCTAACAACATTCAGTTCGTGCCTCAGTACCAACGGTCCAGCCGTAGAAGGGTCAAGCCAACGCCTCACATGTGGCACGCCGTACTGCCCCAAACCCGAAGGTTCAAAGGGCAGTTCAAGACGGTCACATAATCGAGTTAAGGTTTGTTGTCTTCTAGAGGGTCCATCGCGTTACTTGCACTACTTAGAACGTCGTTAAACTACGGAAAAATCCAACACTTGGAAATTTCCCGGCAGGGAAAAAATTGGGTATTTATATCCAGTCGAACTTTTTAACATATTCTAAAATTTATCCGGAAAGCCACACAGACAAAAATTTGATAATTCGATCGAACACCGAATCCCCAAAACAACTCCAAAAAATTCAACTCTTGAATAAATATTAAAAATTCCCAGAAAAATCAGCATCTGAAAACATGAATTACTGTGCAGAAAGGGGGGGATGACGTCACCTTGTTGCCGCGGAACCGCCGCAGAAGCAAGGCTTCTGCCGCGGTTCCGCCGCTATTTATACTGTTCATGAAAATATTTTTGCGCCGTAATTCTTATATTTCCCTGCTGAATTTTTTAGCAATTTTTAATTTGGAAAAATCCACGTTTTTGAAAAAAAGACAGAGAGCATGGAAATTTTTGGGGTTTCGGTTAGTTCGGACTTTAAATTCCGTCTAGACTTCGCCTAAGGCTCTAGCTAGGCTCTGATACCACTGTAGGGTTCCTAGGCACCCTAATGAGGTCTCACAAGGCATCAACCATGCCAATTTCAAATTTAAACGGTGTCGAGAAACCCTAGAACGGATCGTTGGCTAGATTTCTAGGCGAAAAAGAAAACTAGTTAACACTTAACTACAAGATACGGAAATACAACCTTTGTAGATCCGGTTCTCCACCTCCATAGCTCCGCAATGAAGTCTCCTCGCTGTCCAGAACAAGTCCTGGGCTCTAGCGTCGGCTTCATCGGAGAATGGACGGGCTAGGTCATCGATGTCCATGCCGAAGATGATCTACGTCGAGGCATCGCTAAATCAAGCTCCGACTTCACCAAGTCAAGAAACTTGTGAAGAAAACACACTCTACTACTTGGCAAGAGGTAGAGGATGAAGAAATAGGAAGTGGGTAGACTTTAGAATTGGATTTCTCACTTGTTTCATCAATCCACCATTGATGAGGCTTGCTTTCTTCAAGTGAAGAAAGGAAGAAGAAGATAGAAATTGTTATGATAAGTTCATTTAGAAAATAGAAAATAATAGAATACTTATCATAATCAACCATGGTAAAGTGTAGAGACTAAACTAAGGTTAAATGAAGTGGTTAGGGTTAAGCATGAGACAAAAATGGTCACATAGTCAAAAGTTCAAGAAGCTTCAACTAGAATCCAAAATTAGCAACCATTTTCTTTTTATGCTTATCATATTCCAAAATGAATAATTAAATAAAATAAAAGAATAAAACAAAACCCTAACCATTATCATGTAACCATGGTTTGATCTTTACACAAAAACCCTAGCAAACATGTATCATCAAACATGATACAATCAAGTGCACAAAAGTATATCACATATACAATGTGTACATCCAAGTGAGAAAATCCATCTTAAGTAAACCGATACTAGTTAATGCAAACTAATATATCAAATATATAATTACGCAATAAATCATTAAATCAACACTTGATTTAACGATCCGGTCATATCGCATATAACCGACTAGTATCCAATGTATCGGCTTATCGAATCAACCCTTGATTCGATAACTAGGTCATATCGCATACAACCAATCGATACATTCATCGCGAGAATAGAATACGGTATCACATACATGCATTATTCTCGGTCCCGCACATATCTCATATGCGCTCCTATTTCGTTTCGCTTGAGCCAGGAAACCTCTGTGTAGGACTCTAAAGACTCGTCAATACGCCGGCAGCAGATGATGATCATATCAAACACCCACAAGCCGCAAGCGGTCTGCTAAACGTAACGGCCACCCGGGTATTGAGCGATCAGAAGATCGACGAGCAAGCCCGCTCACACTCCAGTGAATCCAACCAGTAACACTACCGTACAGTCCGGTCTGATTGTCTGATATTTCGCATATCTCGCCTAGGGGTGGTAAACGTCAGACCCCAATAGCTCGATAAGTCGTGTCGATATGAGGTCTATAACTATTCGAGAAACTACTGGTAACACTTACCAGTAAATCTCAGCAACCCTGGCCAGGGATTTCCTATTATAGCCAATCGAACACAGCACAACATCAACCCCCTATACCGGGAGAGACGAATCCCCTCCTATCGCTCATTGCCTCCATGTGACTCGGGACTGTACCCAAAAACCACCGTTTTGCACGCCCTCTTGGACGTGGTAAGATGGAAATCAAAGCACAGTGGGAACCACACAAGACTCTATGACGATCTCGGGTCAACAGACTACTCTGTACCAGTGTCACCAGAGAACTGCCATCTGACGTGAGGTATAATACCATCTGGGAGTTCTCGGCGAGTCCGTCCAGTGTACCCAGTCTCTACTGAGCACCCGTATATCATCTCCGATGTCAAACACCAATGGATATGGGATCATCCATCGCCCATCTGTATGGGTCGAGAAGGTACACGCTAGTCTACTCTGGTATATCGATGCCCCATCTCGATACACCCACGACTAGGGACTTTGAAGGATGTACTTATGGACTACCATGTCCCCACTAGTATGATCCGCATAGTCTAGGTAGTCAAGCACACATCCTAAGGGCTTTACCAACATGTAACAGAGAGACAATCAGTATACACGTTAAGGTAAAGTTCAACCAGATAGCATACTATCATGTCGAGCAAGAAAGTCCTCCCTATATATGTCCCAGCATCCACTACAATATACATCCTATGTACAGTAATGGCCTCTAGGGCATACATATAACTAACAAAGCATAGTCAATATCCCACGTTTTGGGGATCTCCCTATCCGCTACAGAAAATTCAGGGCCTGGGGTGGGCGAGGCTGAGGCAGTGAGTGTTAGTTATGTGTATGCCCTAGAGGCCATTGTTGTACATATGATGTATATTATAATGGATGCTTGGATATATATAGAGAGGAATTTCTTGCTCGTCATGATAGTATGCTATCCGGTTGCTCTTTATCTTAACATGTTGACTTATATCAGAATACTGTCTTGTGATTACATGTTGATAAAGCCCTTAGGATGACTACTTAACTAATGTGACTATGACGGAGATCATACTAGTGGGGCCTGGGTAGTCCACAAGTACATCCTATAATTGTTCCTAGCTGAGGGTGTATCGAGACAGGGCATCGATACTCCAGAGTAGACTAGCGTATACGTATCTTGACCCATATGATGGGCGATGGACGATCCCACATCCATTTGTGTTTGACATCAAGGATAGTATACGGGTTCTCAGTGGAGACTGGGTACATTGAACGGACTCACCAAGAACTCCTTGTTGGTATTATACCTATCGTCAGATAGCAGTTCTCTGGTGACACTGGTATAGGTTAGTCTGTAGACCGAGATCGTCATAGAGTCTTGTGTGATTCCCACCGTGCTTTGATTTCCACCTTACCACATTCAAGAGAACGTGCAAAACGGTGGCTTTTGGGTACAGTCCCGATTCACATGGAGGCAATGAGCGATAGGAGGGGTTTCGTTTCTCCCGGTATTGGGGGTTAATATTGCGTTGTAATCGATTGGCCATAACCGGAAATCCCTGGCCAGGGTTGCTGAGATTTACTGGTAAGTGTTATCAGTAGTTTTTCGAACCGTTATGGACCTCACATCGGCACGACTTATCGGTTACTGGGGTCTGACGTTTACCACCCCTAGACTAGATATGCGACATATCAGACGAAGAGACCGGAATGTACGGTAGTGTTACTGATTGTATTTACAGGAGTTAGAGCAGACTTGCTTGTTGATCTTTTGATCGCTCAATACCCGGGTGGCCGTTACGTTTAGCTGACCGCTTGCAGCTTGTTGGTGTTTGATATAATCATCACCTACTGTCGGAGTATTGACGAGTCTTTAGCATCCTACATAGAGGTTTCCTGGATCAGGCGAAACGGAGTAGGAGCACATATGTGATATGTGCGGGATCGAGATTGATACGCGTATGTGATACCGTATTCTATTCTCGCGATATGTGATATCGGCCGGTTATATGTGATATAGCCGGGTTATCGGATCAAGTGTTGATTCGATGAAATGATATATATATATATATATATATTATATGCTCACATAAGTATTTATTATTCTCACTTAAGATACTTTTAACATATATGTGATATATGTTTATTGTATTATTTTCTTTTGTTCACAAATAATATATATGTGATATATATAATTGTGACATGCTGGGTTTCATATGCAACATGTATGTATGATACTCATACCATGTTAGGGCTTATGTTATGGTTTCATTTATCATTAAGTAATTACAAATTAGTGGATTTAATCATAGCTAGAATCTTGGAGAAGCTTGAAGATAAGCATTGACTAAGTCCACTCCTTTGTTTTTACTTAAGATATTTTGTGACCTAACCTTTAACCCTTACCATGGTTAACTCTCTACATGAGTTAGTGTAGGGTTACTAGGCACTTTTACAAGGGTCTATAAGGTATCAACCATGCCCGATTTAGAATTTAGACATGCCGAACAACCCAAAGCCGGGATCTTTGCTAGATAATTAGGGTTTAACATGCAAGTAAATATCTTTACAACTAAGAGTGAAGGATTACAACCTTTGTAGTCCGCTCCTTCGCTTCATAAGCTCCGAGTAGAAGTCCTTTCGCCGCGATCCATGATCTCCCGGACTCAAGAGAGGCTCCACAACCTGAATGATCCATGCTAGCTTGTAGTCTTCCTTTTCTCCGATGATCAACCTTGAAGTTTCTTTAACTCAAGCTCTCACTCACTAAAGAGGTGAACACCCTAATCTAATTGGCTAGATTAGATGAGGATGATGAAGTAGGATTTATGCTCTCTTTTATTATCAAATTCTCACACTAAATCATCACTAAAGAAAAACCTAGAAAGCTTTTTCAAAGCTCAAGGAAGAAGAAGAACAAGGAAATTCCTTTTGTGATGAATAATGAAATTCAAGTGATAATTACAAATGCAACCATGGTTGATAATGAGAAGACTGACCATTGTAGAGAGTTAACCTAAGGTAAAGGGTTTGGGTTGGGTTAAGTATGACTCCACAAAAAACCAAAGAGAAAAGAAAAAGTCAAAGCTTCATGAAACTTCATGAAAGCTTATGAAAAAGCTAACCCAGATGCTAACCCTAATCCAAACCCTAACTAGGTTAAACTCAACTAATCAAGTTGCATTAGTAATCATGACATGTCACAATATTATATATCACATATATATAATATATTTTTGTAACAAAAGAAAATAATACAATTAACATATATCACATATATATCAATATATTATCTGGTGAGAAAATGAATCAATAAAGCGAGCCAATATTAGATAACGTAATGCAATATACCATATATATAATTTTTTAGTTATATGTATGCCCTAGAGGCCATTACTGTACATAGGATGTATATTGTAATGGATGCTGGGACATATATAGGGAGGACTTTCTTGCTCGACATGATAGTATGCTATCTGGTTACTCTTTACCTTAACGTGTATACTGATTGTCTCTCTGTTACATGTTGGTAAAGCCCTTAGGATGTGTACTTGACTACCTGGATTATGATGCGGATCATACTAGTGGGGACATGGTAGTCTATAAGTACATCCTTCAAAGTCCCTAGTCGTGGGTGTATCGAGACGGGGCATCGATATACCAGAGTAGACTAGCGTATACCTTCTCGACCCATACAGATGGGCGATGGATGATCCCATATCCATTGGTGTTTGACATCAGAGATGATATACGGGTGCTCAGTAGAGACTGGGTACACTGGACGGACTCGCCGAGAACTCCCAGATGGTATTATACCTCACGTCAGATGGCAGTTCTCTGGTGACACTGGTACAGAGTAGTCTGTTGACCCGAGATCGTCATAGAGTCTTGTGTGGTTCCCACTGTGCTTTGATTTCCATCTTACCACGTCCAAGAGGGCGTGCAAAATGGTGGTTTTTGGGTACAGTCCCGAGTCACATGGAGGCAATGAGCGATAGGAGGGGATTCGTCTCTCCCGGTATAGGGAGTTGATGTTGCACTGTGTTCGATTGGCTATAACAGGAAGTCCCTGGCCAGGGCTGCTCAGAGAATTGCTGGTAAGTGTTACCAGTAGTTTCTCGATCCGTTATGAGCCTCATATCGACACGACTTATCGAGCTATTGGGGTCTGACGTTTACCACCCCTAGGCGAGATATGCGACATATCAGACGATCAGACCGGACTGTACGGTAGTGTTACTGGTCGGATTCACTGGAGTGTGAGCGGGCTTGCTCGTCGATCTTCAGATCGCTCAATACCCGGGTGGCCGTTACGTTTAGCAGACCGCTTGCGGCTTGTGGATGCTTGATATGATCATCATCTGCTGCCGGCGTATTGACGAGTCTTTAGAGTCCTACACAGAGGTTTCCTGGCTCAAGCGAAACGAAATAGGAGCGCATATGAGATATGTGCGGGACCGAGAATAATACGAGTATGTGATACTGTATTCGATTCTCGCGATGTGACATTGATCGGTTATATGCGATATAGCCGGGTTATCGGATCAAGTGTTGATTCGATAAGATATTACTAATGATACCAGTCGGTTATGTGCGTCATGACCGGATCGTTAAATCAAGCGTTGATTTAATGATTTAATGCATAATTATATATTTGATATATTACTTTGCATTAACTAGTATCGGTTCACTTTAAATGGATTTTCTCGCTCGGTTGTGCGCATTGCATATGCGATATGATTTTGTGCACTTGTTTGTATCATATTTGATGATACATGCAAATTAGGGTTTGTGTAAAGAATTAAACCTTGGTTAAAGAAATAGTTAGGGTTTTTATTTGATTATTCATTTATTCATTTGTTTTTATTTTTGGAAAATAAATTGCATAAAATAGAATGGTGGCTTCTTTTGTTTTCTTTCATGAAGCTTCATGAACTTTTGACTTAGTCACCATTTTGTCTCATGCTTAACCCTAACCAATTCAATTAACTCAAGTTAATTCTCTACATCTAACCATGGTGAGAATTATGATAAGAATGGATTTTTATTTATTCTTTTATTCTTATCATAATACTTATCTTCTTCTTGCTCTTCTTCTTCTTCATTCTTCTTTGAAGAAAACCAAGCTCCATCAATGGTGATTGTTGGAAAAGAGTGAGAAATCCAATTCTAAAGTCTACCCACTTCCTATTTCTTCATCCTCTACCTCTTGCCAAGTAGTAGAGTGTGTTTCCTTCACAAGTTTTCAAGGCTCGGTGAAGGTGGAGCTTGATTTAGCGATGCCTCGACGTAGATCATCTTCGGCATGGACATCGACGACCTAGCTTGCCCATTCTCCGACGAAGCCGACGCTAGAGCCCGGATTTGATTTGGACAGCGGAGAGGACTTCATTGCGGAGCTATGGAGGTGGAGCACCGGATCTACAAAGGTTGTATTTCCGTTAAACTTTTAGTTAAGTGTTAACTAGTTTTTGTTTTCGCCTAGATTTCTAGCAAACGATCCGTAGTCGGGTCTCTCGGCACCCGTAAAATTTTATAATGGCATGTTCGATGCCTTGTGAGACCTCATTAGGGTGCCTAGGAACCCTACAGTGGTATCAGAGCCTAGCTAGAGCCTTAGGCGAAGTCTAGACGGAATTTGAAACCCGATCGAACCCGAAACCCCAAATCAAAATTGCTCTCTGAAAATTTTCTAAAATCGTGGATTTTTCCAAATTAAAAATTGCTAAAAAATTCAGCAGGGAAAAATAAGAATTACGGTGCAAAAAGTTTCTGGTGAACAGTAAATTTCGCGGCGGATCCGCGGCAGAAGCATGGCTTCTGCGGCGGATCAGCGGCCCCTTGATGACGTCAGCCCTGTTCCTTTGCACAGTAATTCCTAGTTCAAAGTGCTGAGTTTTCTGGGAATTTTTAATATTTATTCAAGAGTTGAATTTTTCTGCTGTGTTTTTGGGGATTCGGTGTTTCGATCGGAGTATCAAATTTTGTCTGTGTGGCTTTCCGGATAAATTTTAGAATATGTTAAAAGGTTCGACCGGATATAAATACCTAATTTTTCCCCTGCCGGGAAATTTCTAATGTTGGATTTTTCCGTAGTTTAACGACGTTCTAAGTAGTGCAAGTAACGCGATGGACCCTCTAGAAGACAACAAACCTTAACTCGATTATGTGACCGTCTTGAACTGCCCTTTGAACCTTCGGGTTTGGGGCAGTACGGCGTGCCACATGTGAGGCGTTGGCTTGACCCTTCTACGGCTGGACCGTTGGTACTGAGGCACGAACTGAATGTTGTTAGACTTATTTCATGTGTTGATATTTCGGGAAAACTTGGGTGTTCGATTGTTCGATCGGAAAGTTTAACATTTTCTAATTATCTGGAATGTGATACAATAATTGGAATTCACAAATTGTTATGAGATAAAGGAATGAATATTATAAACGTAGCAGTTTAGTCTCACTTGATCGGTTGCCATGGAATTTTGATGCGATCAAAAGTCCGTCGCAATCACGTAGTGTACGCGGATACTCGCCGGGTAAACTTAATAGACAGCCTCACTCCATAGCCCCGACCAAGTGACTGTAGGAGAACCCCGTCGCCGAAAGCATCCGTCCGGGTGCTCGCGGTAGCGGTGTTCCGCCTTGGTGCACTTCGTCAACGGTATCGGGGGTGCGGCCGTCTACTGAAGTTTGCGACGAGTATTCGATCAGGATGTCGGGAATCTTGTTGAATTGCCCGACTTGATATTGAAAAGAGTTTTCGATTTTGAGACTAAAATGCAGGGTTTATAATTATTAGGCATGCGATGTCTAAGTAATTCATTTGGTCAGGCATGCGATGTCTGAGGTGGTTGCGGATTCCAACTGTTGTAGTTTTACACTTTCTTTTCTGTGACCGTAAGTGTAATATGTGATATCGCCGGTTTCGTTGCTATATGCCAACGACAATTGGGATGCGCATATTTACTTACGTTGATGACATGTGATGTTATGTGTTGCTGGATATGTTATATTGGATCGTCGTGTTTGAATAGCCGGGGGTTTTTATGTGAGATGAGTGTTTTTCATTTTCATTCATGTAAAAACTTGTATGTAATATTCTTTTATTGGGGCGCTTCCAGGTTGCGGAAGTTGTCACCCTTTGTATATTATTTACTTTTCCGCACTAGGATAGACCCAAGGAGGAGGGCACAAGTAACCGGGTTCTGGAGTCCAGTGGGAGACCAACTCGAGGAGTCGAGTCCGGGTCTCCTAACTCTAGAATTGGTAGGGTTGCTTGCCGCTCTCGTAGGGGTCTAGGGGTGTGGGTTTGGCTATTCATCACGACCGTGGAATCCGTGTTTTATACTGGCTCGTATTGAAAACACGGACGTCCTAGTATATCCAATATTTCATATGACTCTTCTGCTGCGATATCTGTGATGTGATCATATGATGTTCTGTGATAGCTACAGTATATAGTATATATGATATATTATATAGGCGTTACTTATGTTTTACACCCGTGCTAGCCCTGCCCCGCTCTGCCGTTAGTTACCTAACCTAACGGTGCACGAGGGGACATCGAGGCGAATGCCGATGGCATAAGTGTACGTCGTATTTATCTGTGATGTTTAGGTACTTAAATGATGGGACTTCATTAATGAGATTAATGAAATAAAAGAAACCTAAGATGTTGTAGAATTGAATTTCAAAATAAAACAGGTAGCTACAGTTCTTGCTTTGCACAGCGGTATATGTGATATATCCTGCACCTTATTCGATGAGGAAAGGACCGAGATCCCTTCACCGGGAGTGACTCCTTTAACAATAACTGGCAGATGCTACACACTCGGTTTGTCTTTTGATTGCTTTTAAGTGTTTTTTGCTTTGCACAGTGATATATATGATATATCCCGCACCTCATTCGACGAGGAAAGGACCGACGATCCCTTCACCGGGAGTAACTCCTTTAGCAAAACTAGAAAAGCCTAAAAAACACTCCATTTCAAAATCATTTGATTCTACAACGATATCAAGTTCATTACGCAATGGGTTTTCAGAAAAACCTGTCGTAGCCCTCCGTCATTTCAAATAAGTAGTAGTTAGTATTCGTGCTGCGTTTGTTGGCCTTTGTCAAGGCGCAGTGTGCGGTAGCTAACTGGTGCTTATCTGCTTATGCATATGATGCAGATTGGATTAGGGTAGTCGTGCGACCTTGTTGGCCTTTGTCAAGGGCCGTGCGGGTGGGTTTATTTCGATCAGGAAATGACGGGTTGAACTTGACTAGCATCCTATGGTTTGTTGGCCTTTGTCAAGGTCATAGGAGGTTAGGGGCAAAATATTATCGGGAATTTCAAGTGTTGAAATTTGCAATGAGATTGCATACCTTCTATGAGATAGTTGGATCCCGATACCCGCTGCGAGTAATTGTTACTCCTGGGAGATTTTTACACATTACAATTAGCCGATCAAGTAGGTGTCTAGAAAGGTGTTAACGGGGTTACGCCTCTGGGAAAACGAGGTTTACATTAATTAGGTTCGTGCGAAAGCACGGGGGACCTCCCTCAAAGTACCGACACTGGCCTGGCTGAAAGATTGGCGAACTTATAGTGTGTAATTAATCCCGGCTAGTCTTTCCTTTTAGGGTTTGAAGGAAGATTTGATAAAAAGCAGTGGGAGCCATCCTGATTAGATAAAATAATAACCAATCTATTCTTGAAAGAGCGCACGCTGAGTGTTTTCTTCTCTCTCTCTCCAGGTAGCGACCATATCACGCCTTAATCAAGATAATAATACGGATTATTGACCGAACCCACTTGTTATACTGAGCTGGGGAACGTTGGTCCCGCTCCAACTTATAATTGTTATAAGACAGAGCAGGAAATTGGGGAATACCAGAATTCCCGTGCCGCCCAAACGAAGAGAGTGCATGCTGATGCATCATCTTCGGGTGTGTTCATTACAGAGAACTGTTTCTCAGTATTCTTTACGTCCTGGGTATGTGATACCAGATCAGGATCCCACATATGTAATATGTTACATAGGGCTACAGAAAGGTAGAAGAACTGAGAACGGGTGATAAGTTTCATGAGGCAGAAAACGGGGCAAGTGTTGCAGCCAAGTCTGTTGGTCACTGTCACCCTGTATTACCAATACATTGATTCTGAACGAATGTTATTAGATACCGAACCTGATATACAAAATCATATCAGTCTCTTTATTAGTAAAGAAAGGATATAATTCTGTATTGTTGGATAATGTTTTGAACATTTCCTATATCAAAAGTTGATCGGTTCAGGCACGTTATCTAAAAGCATTAATGTTCTAAATCAAACTACAGTTCTTAGTATACGGAATACACACAAGAGGAAGAGTTCATAAATGAACGAATCCTTCTTGAGGCATTGTAGACTAGGTCATATCAATGCGACCCGACTGGCTGAGTTACATTTAGATGCATATTTAAATCAGTTTGAATTTACATCTTGTGAAACTCGCCAGTCATGTCACAAAGATAAGATGACCATAGCTCTGTTTATTGGAAACAGAGAAAGAGTTAGTGAACTCTTGGGATTGATACATGTTGATGTATGTAAGGTCCCCTGTCTACACATGCCAGGACTGGTTCTTTATACTTCATTACGTTCTCTGATGATCTCTTTAGATTCAGACATATGTTCTTATTGAAACACAAGTCCGAACCTTTTGAGATATTCACAGAATATAAGTTAGAAGTAGAGAACCAGAATACAGGTATAAGTATTATGTCCTATGATGAGATCAAGGAGGAGAATACTTGAGCACGGAAATACTGGACTATTCTAAAGGAGAATGAGATTCTCTCTCAGCATTACTCCTCTGTATACACCATAGCACGATGGTATATCGGGGCGGAACAATCACACCCTATGTGATAAGGTGTGCTCGATGATGAGTAATACTGAGTTACCTATTTCCTTTTGGGAGTTATGCGCTTGAGAAGCTGCATACCTATTGAATAGGGTTCCAATCAAATCAGTTGCCTACCATTTCATATGTGATATGATAAGGGAAGAGCCCATGTCTTAAGCTAGTTAAGATTTGGGGTTGTCCGGCCTATGTCTAAAAACAAAATCCGGACAAGCTCGAGGCAAGGTCTGTAATGTAGAACTGGAAAGGTTCCAGCTATACAAACTGTAGCAGATGATTTGGTAGAACCAAAGGATTCAGTAGATGCCAACGAACCTCAGCCTCTCCGCCGATCTAGTAGGGTTCCTCACCCACCTGAGAGATACTTCGGTTTCTCTATGACAGTGGGAGCGAGGATTGCATCATAAGATGATGACCCAACTAGTTTCGAGCTGGCCATCAGGAGTGGGACTCTATAAGAATGGCTGCATGCTTAGTGATCTGAGATGGAATCCTTATACACCGACAAAGTATGGACTTTAGTTGCTATATCTGAAGGGTTAAATCCCCATCAGGAGCAAGTAAATCTTGAGAAGATTACTTGGTGTACATGGAAAAGTTGAGACTTTCAAAGCTAAACTTGTTAAAGGTTTGCATCATTGACCAGGTGTGGATCATGATGAAACTTTTTCTAAGGATCTATGCTTAAGTCCATCCAGATCCTACTTGCCACGGCTACATACCATGACTACGATATCTGGTGGTTGGGTGTCATGACAGCTTTTCTAAATGATGTTTTAGAAGAGGGAGTCTATAAGTACACAGCCAGAGAGCCTCGTAGACAGTGGGAGCAGCGGAAACGTGTGCAAGATGCTTTATAGGATAAAGCAGGTATCGCGGAGTTGGAACGTCTGTTTTGATGAAGTAGTTAAAGAGTTTGACATCATCAAAATGGTAGATGAACCTTGTATAAACAAAAAGGTAGTAGGGAGTATGGTGACGATCCTCGTAGAGTACGTGGATGACATACTCTTGATAGGGAAGTAGTTTCCTATGCTACGCTCGATCAATCTCCGATTATCACAAAGATTCTCCATATAGGATCAAAGTGATACCTCCTAAATCCTGGGTTTTGGATCTATGAGATAGATCTAATTGGTTGTTAGGATTCTCACTAGTTGTAGCGAGATGGTATCAATCGATCCTGAGGAGAATCACTGGAAGTGTTCCAGGGTGATAATGACGACTGAGTGTCAGTCACAAGCATTGTCTTTACCCTCAGTAAAGGGACGGTATGTTGGAAGAGTTCCAAGCTAGATACCGTGACATACTAGACGATAAAGGCAGGATACATCGCTACTTCAGATGCTACCAAGGAGGATGTTTGGGTGTATAATGGTTCATGAGATGAACTACGTTCCAACCATTGTGAGACAATGGAGTTGTGGCTTATGCCAAGGAACGCCGGTCCCATCAGTGATCCAGACATATTCTAAGGCAGTATCACCTGATCATGGAGATGGTTGATCTCTAAGTGATCGAGGTAAGGAGAGTAGACTCAGAGGACAACACAGCGGATCCACTCACAAAGGCCTGTTCCCAGAGAGAGATTTTTATGGGATGGTTGAGTATGAGATACTACAACCACTGCTACAGATGGCCCTAGTGCAAGTGGGAGATTGTTAGTTATATGTATGCCCTAGAGGCCATTACTGTACATAGGATGTATATTGTAGTGGATGCTGGGACATATATAGGAAGGACTTTCTTGCTCGACATGATAGTATGCTATCTGGTTACTCTTTACCTTAACGTGTATACTGATTGTCTCTCTGTTACATGTTGGTAAAGCCCTTAGGATGTGTACTTGACTACCTGGATTATGATGCGGATCATACTAGTAGGGACATGGTAGTCTATAAGTACATCCTTCAAAGTCCCTAGTCGTGGGTGTATCGAGACGGGGCATCGATATACCAGAGTAGACTAGCGTATACCTTCTCGACCCATACAGATGGGCGATGGATGATCCTATATCCATTGGTGCTTGACATCAGAGATGATATACGGGTGCTCAGTAGAGACTGGGTACACTGGACGGACTCGCCGAGAACTCCCAGATGGTATTATACCTCACGTCAGATGGCAGTTCTCTGGTGACACTGGTACATAGTAGTCTGTTGACCCGAGATCGTCATAGAGTCTTGTGTGGTTCCCACTGTGCTTTGATTTCCATCTTACCACGTCCAAGAGGGCGTGCAAAACGATGGTTTTTGGGTACAGTCCCGAGTCACATGGAGGCAATGAGCGATAGGAGGGGATTCGTCTCTCCCGGTATAGGGAGTTGATGTTGCACTGTATTCGATTGGCTATAACAGGAAGTCCCTGGCCAGGGCTGCTCAGAGAATTGCTGGTAAATGTTACCAGTAGTTTCTCGACCCGTTATGAGCCTCATATCGACACGACTTATCGAGCTATTGGGGTCTGACGTTTACCACCCCTAGACGAGATATGCGACATATCAGACGATCAGACCGGACTGTACGGTAGTGTTACTGGTCGGATTCACTGGAGTGTGAGCGGGCTTGCTCGTCGATCTTCAGATCGCTCAATACCCGGGTGGCCGTTACGTTTAGCAGACCGCTTGCGGCTTGTGGATGCTTGATATGATCATCATCTGCTGCCGGCGTATTGACGAGTCTTTAGAGTCCTACACAGAGGTTTCCTTGCTCAAGCGAAACGAAATAGGAGCGCATATGAGATATGTGCGGGACCGAGAATAATACGAGTATGTGATACTGTATTCGATTCTCGCGATGTGACATTGATCGGTTATATGCGATATAGCCGGGTTATCAGATCAAGTATTGATTCGATAAGATGTTACTAATGATACCAGTCGGTTATGTGCGTCATGACCGGATCGTTAAATCAAGCGTTGATTTAATGATTTAATGCATAATTATATATTTGATATATTACTTTGCATTAACTAGTATCGGTTCACTTTAAATGGATTTTCTCGCTCGGTTGTTTGCATTGCATATGCGATATGATTTTGTGCACTTGTTTGTATCATATTTGATGATACATGCAAATTAGGGTTTGTGTAAAGAATTAAACCTTGGTTAAAGAAATGGTTAGGGTTTTTATTTGATTATTCATTTATTCATTTGTTTTTATTTTTGGAAAATAAATTGCATAAAATAGAATGGTGGCTTCTTTTGTTTTCTTTCATGAAGCTTCATGAACTTTTGACTTAGTCACCATTTTGTCTCATGCTTAACCCTAACCAATTCAATTAACTCAAGTTAATTCTCTACATCTAACCATGGTGAGAATTATGATAAGAATGGATTTTTATTTATTCTTTTATTCTTATCATAATACTTATCTTCTTCTTGCTCTTCTTCTTCTTCATTCTTCTTTGAAGAAAACCAAGCTCCATCAATGGTGATTGTTGGAAAAGAGTGAGAAATCCAATTCTAAAGTCTACCCACTTCCTATTTCTTCATCCTCTACCTCTTGCCAAGTAGTAGAGTGTGTTTCCTTCACAAGTTTTCAAGGCTCGGTGAAGGTGGAGCTTGATTTAGCGATGCCTCGACGTAGATCATCTTCGGCATGGACATCGACGACCTAGCTTGCCCATTCTCCGACGAAGCCGATGCTAGAGCCCGGATTTGATTTGGAAAGCGGAGAGGACTTCATTGCGGAGCTATGGAGGTGGAGCACCGGATCTACAAAGGTTGTATTTCCGTTAAACTTTTAGTTAAGTGTTAACTAGTTTTTGTTTTCGCCTAGATTTCTAGCAAACGATCCGTAGTCGGGTCTCTCGGCACCCGTAAAATTTTATAATGGCATGTTCGATGCCTTGTGAGACCTCATTAGGGTGCCTAGGAACCCTACAGAATTATACATTTAAATTATCGAATCAACACTTGATCCGACAATCCGGCTATATCGAATATAACCGACTAATATATCATGTACCGATTCATCGAATCAACACTTGATCCGATGACCCGGCTCATATCAAAATATCGCGAGAATATAATACGGTATCTCATATCATATTATCCTCGGTCTTGCACATATCACATATGTGCTCCTACTCCGTTTTGCCTGAGTCAAGAAACCTCTGTGTAGGACTCTAAAGAATCGTCAATACGCCGGTAGCAGGTGATGATCATATCAAACACCCACAAGCTGCAAGCGGTCAGCTAAACGTAACAGCCACCCAGGTATTGAGCGATTAGAAGATCAACAAGCTAGCCTGTCCGTTCTCCCGTGAATCCAATCAGTAACACTCCCGTACAGTCCGGTCTCTTCGTCTGATATGTTGCATATCTAGTCTAGGGGTGGTATACGTCAGACCCCAGTAACCGATAAGTTGTGTCGATGTGAGTCTCATAACTGTAACGTTTTGAAAATCGTTTCGGTGAAATTTCGAAAAATCGGTAAAATAAGGGGGTTTTCTGTAAAAGGTCAAAATACAAATATCTTATTATAAAAATTAAATATACATATTCTAACTATGTAATTGCTATTATTTGGTGTTTATTGAGCCGCTGGTGAAATTTCAAATTTTCTGAAAAAAATATTATTTTATTATTATTTTAAGCCGTCACTAATACATTTAATTAGGGAAAATTACAAATTGGAATGAGTTGAAACAAATTTTGTGCATCATAAAACATTAAATAAAATTTTATCATGTGGTTTTTGGAACGAAATCATTTGCCAAAGCGGTTTAGAAATTATTGAAGAAAAAAGACTTTTGTTTAGCGTAAATGGATGTTTGGGGTATTGTATTTATCATTTTTCATCACCCCACACCCGTACCCACACCCACACACCCCCATTCACTTCTCCCCTTGGCTGAATTCAGCAGCCCCCTCTCTTGTCCCCACTTGGTTTGCAAAAGAAAGAAAAGAAAAGAAAAGTGTAGAAAATGATAAGAAATGAGTGGACTTTGACTTAATGCAACTTCCCCACCTCACTCTCTCTCCTCACTCACCCACCCCCCCACTAATTCTGGCCGAAATTCATCCCTACAGCAGCAGCCCCCTCCCCAAGTTCTCACTCCATTTTTGCATCAAAAAAATTCCACAAAAATCACTTCAAATCCATACAAATTCAACTCTAAATCCAAATCCAACACTTACCCATTATTCCTTAGCATTTCAAGCATGGATCCTTGTGAAAAGAGAGCATTTTGGGAGACTATATTTTAAGTTTGATCTCATGGTTTGAAGGTATAATCCTAACCCAAGTGTTTAGATTTTGATAAGCTACTTTAAATTAGTTTAATTAGCTAATTTTGTGATTTCCAATTTCAAGATTTAAATTGTGTGATGGTGTTTGAATCTAATTAGGGTTCTTATCATGTAATCATGGTTGCCAAGTATAGGCTATCATCTTAAGGAAATGAAAACTTAATCTTTTGATGATATGTAGATTGCTAGATGTAAAATGTCCAACTTAAGCTTTTTTTTTTCTAAACTAGGTTTTTGGAAATTATTGCAAATGTTAAACTAAAAATATAATTAGGTTTTTCATGACTTCATTAACTTTATTAAGTGTAGTTTAATGCTTTGGATTATGCAAATCTAAGCTAAATTGTAGTTTGTGCATTTTTGCTTTGAAATTGTTAAAATTTAAATATTTTGTAAACTAGAATATTAGGGTTTTTGGAATTTAATGAGATTAAATTCCGGAAATTGTTTATATGACTTATTTAAGATATTTAATAAGTATATTGGCCGCTACATTCATTTAAACATCATGTTTTGTACGAAAACGGCGAATTGTGCTTGCTAGATTTTCGGAAAAATGACTTTTTAAGTGAAATTGGGGTTTTTGTGAGTTTTAACCTAGTTTATATTAAATTAGTGTTCGTGAATGTGCAAATGAGTGTGATTGGATTTTTCTCGATGGTTTGACGTTTGTACATCGACATCGAGGGTTGGTTTGACTATTCTTGCATGCGTAGGTGATAGATTTGGACCTATGCGTGATACGCGTGTCGATTTGATTTTCATATGCCGTTTCGATTTCGAATTTAGTTTTAATGCGATATGGTGCGTTATGGTATGTAGGTACCCCCATGTAGACTTCGAGACGACAAGAAAGCGCGTGGCGACGTCGGCACCGGCTAGCGAGGACCAGGTGAGTAGATTTATATCTACGGGGAGAAGTCGGGTGGATGGCGTATAGCACCCCCGCAGTCCGTGGTGATGTATACGGATGCGTATACACACCAACAATTTATGATATGTTGTTAGGATTTATTATTGATGATTTTAGATGGATATTGGTGTTGGATTGGTACATGGTTACGAAACCTTAGGTAGTGGGTGCACTACACTTACACATACACACATATACATACTTGCATACATTCCTTATTTCATATGTGCGTGTATGGGAATATATATTTATGTGTTCACTTGGGTATGGGACTATGTGTTCATATACTGGATTTGAGGATAGTATTTGGAATTTGAGATGAGTCGATGAGATTGGGCTTGAGGCCAGGAGATCGGTGATGTGATTTGGTTTGTATTGAGATACGACATGATGTTTTAGCGGGTCTTCTGACGTAGAAATTCTTACACCCGCATGCATACATAGATGGCATCAATATTGTACTAGACGTAGGACATTATTCCGGATCATGATACTTGATAAAGAAGATACCAAATGAATAGTGTGATTGATGTGACTTTGACCCGTACCCAGATTTGGGGATGCCGTACGACGGATTTACGTACGAGCTATATATTGATGATTGATCCGCACTCTTGACTTGGGATGTCTGATTATAGATATGGTATCGGATATGATATTATTGAGGCGGGATCACCGACTAATATATATACAGGTATGTATATACATCGACTCAGATGTTAGGCGGTTTTCTTACCTGTAGTTCAGCTTGTTAGTTCAGCCGTATAGTTTAGTGTAGTTAGATTAGATTAGACTCCTACCTATTTCAAAACTAGCGGGTCGTAGGTATTTTAAAAGACAGGTCAAGGGAATCTACGGATATTTCAAAAACGACGTATCTTTTCATAAAAACACCGTAGCCCTATTTTCAAAACCCCATGATTCGTGTTATTTCAAAAGGCACCATTTGTAGGACTTATATTAGATTAATGCAGATTAGTTATAGTTGCGTCTAGTTTTCAGCTCCCGCTCATTTTTGTGGTCCGCTTCGCATCGCATGCTTATTTTATGTTTCATACTCCATTATTGATATCATGCTGTTAGGACACCAGCACCATTACCGATGATGCGTATGTACCACGTACACTTAATCGCCGGCTCACACACATCTTCATCGGTAATTGCCATGTCACGTACACCTTAGAAAATATTATTGCTTGACATAGCCTGTTAGCTAATAGTTAGACATGATATTAGTGTACTTGCCTTATATGTTAGTTTAGACATTGTAGTTATTACCTGCTACTTCATGCATACTGTTATTCATTGTTATGCCGCATTCATGGATTCTCATGCATATATTCACTATTTTACGTGTTATTGAGGTTTTGGATTCGGATTTCCATGAGATTTTCTGGATTTGGAGGAAAACCGCAAAAACTTATATGAACTGATTTCTCTCTTTTTAAAATAAAAAGTGCGGTTTTCCCATGATGTATGAGTCGTCCACCATGAGTTTGCTGATGGATTTCGAGACCCGATTTGAGGAGACGGATGAACCGTTTCGGGTACATGGTGGACCCGGTAAGGTACCCCGGTGTAACATTTTAGAAAAATAAAATTTTATTTTCGGAATTTAAATAACTAAAATAATAAATATTACAAATAATTTTAAGTATAGAGATTGGTTGTAAATGAAAGGGTATAATCATATACCGATAGTATGAAAAATATTTGGAAAATTTATATCAAATATTGATTTTTTGAAAAGGTTTATGTGATTTAGACATGTTATAATCATTATAAAGTTTATTATATACAAACTTTTTACATGCACTTACTACACTTATATTTATATTTAACAGTGCTTCATTTGCATTTAAGTGGGGTTTCTTCATTAAAGAAAGAAAGAAAGAAAGGGTAGGATATTTTATGTGACTGGGAGTGCTGTGGCTGTGAAGGCTCACTAATAATAACCCTCATCCTCTAATTAAGTTTATGGGTTGGTGATTTCTCCTACGTTTTGTGGCGACTTCATTCCTCAATCAAAAAAAAAAAAACCATCTCCTTCAATTTGGATGGTTTCCCGACGAAGCGACCGAGATCCTACGTTGAAGACGCCGACAGCAGCAAAGAGAGATCGGATCGTCACCACCGCAGATTCTAGACCGATCGATCGAGGACGATCGCAACTCGTCGAGGCTGCCTCACCGCTGACGCTTTGATCACGACCCAAGCTTCGATCGGTACAGAATGGCAGCGGCGGAGGCCGAGGCGAGCGGATGCATCGATCGGCACGGAGCATGAGGGATCGAGCATGGCAACAGCAGCAATTCGCCATCGTCGTTGTCCTCATCCCCCACCGCCTCTTCTTGCAACAAGCCGTGCAAGGATTTCTCCTTGTTCTTCAGCCGCAAGGGCGGCAACGGCGGCGATCTCGGCCACCCCGCCTCAGCCGCCGGCGTAAGCTCCGCCGCCTCACTGACCTCGATGTCGCAGCCACCTCGACGCCTATATCGAGATCTCCAAGCAATCTTGATCTCGCGCCGTCAAGATCCCCTTCGTCCCTGCGTCGAAGATCTCGGTCGTCGCCGTCGGGAACGAGGTGATCGAGTCGAATGGCGCGGGGCTGGCGTCTCAGCTGCTGCCTGCACTTCAGGTATTTTCAGATTCTTGAAGCAAACGAAATCTCAGTTCATGATAAACTCATATCTATACTTAGTGGTTGTTGTTGTAGATTTGTTTGATTTTGTGAAAGCATTCCATGGCCTCTCGATTCACCATTGTATGAACCTTGGCATGTTCCAGTACTACACCCTCATCAACATGTACTTCGAATCCAACAACCCAAAAGCCGCACTCTACGTGTTTGATCGAATGCCGCAGAGAAATGTTGCTACTTACAACACCTCCAATTCTTGGGTAAAACTGGAAATTTGGGGAAAAAAAAGGGGAATGTGCTTGTTTACAGTGACTATATGCATACAGTGTGCTCTTTTTGTATTTCTCATCTTTCTACTGCATCCAATTCCAATTGAGCGATGATTTAGCGAGTGGTGATATTTATAAAGAAGTCGATTTAATATCCGGAAAAAAAAAAAAAGAAGTTCTGGGAGGAAATACAAGAGGATTGGTTGACAAGGTTGCATTCTTGAGGAAGCAGGTACTACTTATTCTTCAAATTTCTTTGAACGGATATTTTGCTCATGTTAAAAACAATGATCATATCTCCAACAACACAAATTTGTCACAGATTCTTCAGATGAGTATATTTCATGCAATGGGACCTCGTCACATTCTAATATCACAAAGAAGAGTAAATGGGCTAAGAAAGAAGCCAAGTCCTTAGGTGTCGGAGCAGTTTGCCATCTTGGTCATGGTTATTTCAATAGTCAAGAAGATGGAAGGCTTTATTCATGTTATATGAAATGCTTGAAGACCACGACACACACATAGTCGAAGCTGCTTGGGCTCATCAGGTATCCGCATGGACTTGATACAGCAAGGGAAGAGCATGGTGGCATCGACTTCGTCAAGCAAAGATCAAGGTGAGTAGATGTATATCTACGGGGGAAATCGGGTGGATGGCGTATAGCACCCCCGAAAGTATAGAACAGTGTTCTTACCATGTTAATTATGAGCTTGGAGGTGTTATTGGATACTTAGCGAGTAGAGTATTTTAGCAGATCTTAGGTTAGATTAGATTGATCTAGGAAAACTACCCGGAGGATGATGTATCTTGGAGGCGAGTCACAGAATATGTGTGGTCACACCCACACGCACACTTTATTTCTTGTGTATATGGGTATATATATATGTGTGTGTATGAGTGTAGGTATACATACATACACATATATATAAACACACACAGATACCCGTGAGACGAGAATGGTGTGTGAAACTTGGAAATGAGTCGATATGATCGGGCATGATGCCGTGAGCTTTGATATGCGATTGAGGCATGATATGATATATGATGGGATATTATAATGGATCTCGGGGCGATGTGTACTCATTCATACGATGGTATATGTTTGATGATAGTGGAATGTATTAGATTTTAGAACAAAACTCTGATTATGATATTGTTCGGTGATGATACTATAAGAATAATGATGCATTCATGATAGTTGACCCGTACCCTCGATTTTGGGGATGCCGTATGCTGGATTTTACCGTACGAGGTTTATATCTGATGATTGATCCGCACTCTGGACTTGAGGATACCGTACTATATATTACACGGCACGTGACGCTATGGGGCAGGATCGTCGACTACTAGGTATATCGACTCGGTTTACATGGTTAGATTTTCTTGTCCTTCCGACCAGTTTTTAGTTAGCCTCTCAGTGTTTAGCTAGATGCTAGATTAGGTTCGAGCCATATCTATTCTAAAAATCCCGATTCGTGCTATTTCAAACAACAAACTGTATGACTCGAAATTAGTATATATATTCTAAATGTGCATTTACTACACATTCACCGTTGTGTTCATGCTGTTCTCATCGCATTACATGTTTATACTGGTGTTACTTTAGTGATTATGAACCCTGCCTGTTAGGACACCAGCACCATTACCGATGATGCGCATATCCCACGTACACTTATTTGCCGGCTCACACACATCATCATCAGTAATTTCCATGTCACGCACACTTTAGAAAATCTAATTCATGTCGTATAGCTGCAATTAGTAGTTAAATATATTTTAGTATGCTTGGTCTCAAGTGCTAGTTAGATATTGCATTTCTTACTTAGACACTTCATGCATTCACATTTTCATATTATCATGCAGTATTGTGGGGCTTATGCCGATACTCATTAGTACTTACTCATGATTTTGAGATTTTGGATTTCTATGAGATTTCTGGATTTTGGGGGAAAACCGCAAGAATATATATAAAAACTTCTCTCTCTCCCCCTCTCTTTTTGAAATATAAGCTGCGGTTTTCTCGTGATGTATGTATCGTCCACCATGAGATTTCATGTTTTCTGTTGGATTTCGAGACCCGATTCGAGGAGTGGATGAACCGTCTCGGGTACATGGTAGGCCCGGTATGGTACCCCGGGGCAAGAAGATCGAGTTGTAGACGATGAGCCTGGCAGGGGAAGGCTACCTACCGGTGATGTCTGGCGCGGCGGATATCCGGAGGATACCGACCGTTGTCGTGAGATTTAGTGATATGGGCCGATCCGGACTGTCGGAGCCCGAGGTATTGAGACTATGAGACTTGAGATTTACATGTTTGTGTCGATGCTTGACACAGATTTCCATGGATTTCATTATTGAGATTTCAGATTCCTATACACATTTTACTATGATAACAGTTAAAGATTTCTTATACAGATATATCTGGATTTCAGGATTTATTGTTTTATATTCATGGTGCATGCATATCCATTCATATGACATAGTACTATATGAGGCACTGACACAAGCACGGAGTATCTGCACTTACACGTAGCATTACCCTGCTATTACTAGATGATTGGGACTTAGTAGTGTATTATTATGACCCAGGATAGCGTCGTGCATTCGATTTCTTTTCGTAGATATCTTCTACTCACGAGTTGGCAACTCACCCCCGTTATGCCAAATTTTTTTACAGGTTCGATGTACAGGTTTCCCTGGCAGCTTGCTGGCACATCTATTCTTTCAGGGTGATTTGCACGGTAGGTTGGTTCACTTGTATCCGAACCACCATTGTACTTTTATTCCTTCATTTGTATCTAGTAAGCTTCATCAACCATACTTGTATTACTTGATAAGCTTATTGGACCAGTCTTTTATTTTGACCTTAGAGTCGCGCATGTGTTATTCTGATTTGGTGGTTTTGTTTTCTTTGAGTTTTGAGCCTCGCCCTTTGGCGTTGTATATTATTTTGCTTGTTGTGGTTGTTTCCGCCTGTTGGCGTTGATGCTAGCTCCCGTTTGGGGATGCTTTTTATTGTTTATGTATATTATACTTGTTGTACCCGTTTGGGGGCCAGTTTTTTTAGAGGAGACTCTGCCGAAATTTTTGAGAAAATTTGCTGATACTTTTAAACTTGTTTTCTTTTTCTTCTTCTTCTTCTTTTATGGTTTAGATTTCTGGGTTTCGGCTTACTTAGGTTACGTGGCGCCTCTAGACGCTTCGTAACCTAAGTGCCGGTCACGTTCCGTACTTTCGGGTCGTGACACCCGGGGCAAGAAGCACGTGATGATGACGATGTGAGCCTGGCAGGGGAGCACTACCTACCGGTGATATTACCCGACGCGTCGGATATCCGGAGGATACCGTCGTGGTCTTGAGATGGATGGTAGGGGCCGGTCTGGACTGACGGCGCCCTAGATATTATGATTGAGACTTGAGGTACATTGATTGTGACACAGAGATATCGAGGTATTTGGAAACTTATTTTGTGTCGATGCTGGGCACTGTTTTATGCTGATTTCATATATGGTACCTCATTTCTTTTAAAATACAGGAATCTCACTGATTTATGAAACCAGTTTTATTCAGTACATGCATTCTGTTTCATGCGTTCATACATCATCCATATAATATATTGTCACCTGAGGCACTGACACAGGCACATGAGATTACACTCGGGTTAGATATTTACCCTAGCCATTGTTATAGGCTGCATGTTATATACATTTTTGAGGATATATTATGATCATTGACCTAGGATTGCGTTATTTATGCGATTTCTGTGCGTAGATGTTTTTCTATTCACGAGTTGGCAACTCACCCCCGTTGTGCCCCAGTTTCTTGCAGGTTTGCCGTACAGGTTTCATTACGGCTTTGTGGGCATAGTTTCGTTCGGGTGACTTTCTAGTGGGTGGGTTTTTCTTGTATCGTACCCATCATATTATCTTGTATATCATTATTCTGTTGTATCTAGAAGTTCCATCAACCAAACATGTATTTATTTTTGAGATAGAGACCAGTGATGTTATTCTTTCGACCTTAGAGTCGCTAGTTATATTTCTGGTGGTTTTGAGTTTCCTTTTGAGTTTTGATCCTCGCCGTTGGCGTTGTATATTATATTGCTTGTGTGGTTGTGACCGTCGATTGACGAAGAGCTAGCTCCCGCTTGGGGATGCCTTTTTCTTGATTTCGTATACTATTCATGTTGTATCCCGTTTGGGAGCCAGTATTTACAAAGGAGACTCTGCCGAAATTTTCAGTAAATTTTTGATGTTTTAAAAAACCGCATAATTCGGCTTATGCCATTGAAATTACTTGCTTTAAATTGGTTTTTCCTGCACTCTACTACTTTTCTTGGTTTGGATTTCTGGGTTTTCGGTTTACTTAGATTACGTACGTCTCGAGACGTTCGTAGTTTAAGTGCCGGTCATGTTCCGTACTTTCGGGTCGTGACAAAGTTGGTATCAGAGCGTTAGGTTTTACCTTCGGAGCGTAGGATGACCCTTGGTTGATGGAATAGGTGACTAAAGTAGAGTGACGTACCGTTGGTATGTTCCGCGGCATATTTACGACACACCACTCCACTTAAGAAGCCTTAGGATGTACATTTCCTTGTTCAGTATTATATTCCTTCCTGATCTAGCCTCATCGTTACCAGTTTGGTTTTGCTGCCACGATTTTGGGCAGGGAGAGCTACGGCTAGAGTTGCGGTCAGCAGGAGCTCGTCACAAACGAGGACTGACTAGGGCGTGATTCCGGCGACACCCGATTGTAGAGAGGTGTCTTTTGATTGTGTTTTCGCACCACGAGCGTTGATGGATCGCTGTATGAGATTACTCGGACGGACAGATCAGTACCAGAGGATTGAGCCAATGATAGAAGATCGCTAGTCACCCACGGATGAATGACTGAGACATGTGGTTCGTTCGCCTACCCGATGAGAGGTCATCAGATAGATTGATTCCAGCTAGAGACGACTTCACGCGGAGACGTTGGGAGTCGACAGAGACGATCGAATGTCAGAAACCTATTATTCCAAGTTTAAAGTAGTCGGAAGGACATGCAGGCAATTCTATGGTCCCTCTAGAAGAATGAAACCCTAACTCGACATAATGACCGTGTGAAAGCCTTTGAACCTTAGGGTTTGCGGCAGTTCCACGGCGCCATTAGTGAGGCTTGGGTTTGCCCTTCTACGGCTGGACCACCGATGCTGTGGTATGTACTCGATACTATTAAACTGTGCCTAAGAGGTTGAGCTGTTGGGGATTATGAGGTTTTGACGACTCGATCGGATGGCTCGACTTAATTCGGATGCTAGGTGGTGAGATGCATTCTTGGGAGACTCCAGATACGAGGATAGTCGTTGGAGCTCAGTCCATGCAGCCACGACGAGACGAGTCCAAAGCAGACGACATTAGAGAACAGTGAAGTAGGAGGTTCGTACCAGATCTGGATGAGATGTCATTCCACTCCGCCGACATCAGAGATGCGATGCGCATGCCGAGGCATGGTACTTGGACTTACCTTCCAGAAGGAGTTGCGATGAGTATGTAGCCGTTCCGGAACGAGAACAGATCTAGTAAGGGACGATGACTTCCGGACAGTTCGGCAGAGACGAGATTTGGGAGAGATTTCGACAGGACCTTTCTGGAATGATTTATGAGGAGACTTGGACCCAGGAGTGGTCATGTTACGCACACCAGCAGGCCGGAATTCAGGTTCGTCGATGAGACATGCTATGAGTGACCACGACAGTTGGCCAGAGATTCTTGGAGTATGTGCTTGAGCGGTACTATTCCGCCATTATTAATTTTGATGTTTTGGGTGATTTATTCACATGATTTGATTTTGATGATTGAGGATTTACGATTTTCGCACAGTCGTTGCACTTGATATCGTTTTCGTGCTTTGGTTTCACATGTTTGTGATTTTACGGTTTTAAATAGTTGAGTTGATTTTCTGCGTATGCACGCACGCGATTTGGTTCCTGCACTCTGTATAGTTTATATATGCTGGCAGTGCAGTGACATGTATTTTGTGCACTTGGATATACAGAATTTCGATTTCGAGGGTGATGCTCGACATTTGTTTTGTGCATTTTATGCACCGGATTGGATTTTTAGCGCCTGTTGGGCGCCTGTTACGAGATGCGATTTGGTGCACACCAGATGCACTAATTCGAGATTTTCGTGCATGTCAGATGCACCTGATTTTGCTGTCAGGAACACACGTTGCCTACGACAGATGCTTTGTGCACACCCGATGCACTTAGATCTTGTTTCTGTGCACTTGTATAGCACGTATATGGATTTTGATTTCCGTGCGCACCAGACGCACGTAGTATTCATACGCGTATTTTGCGATTGATTTTTTTCTTATAGAGCAGTACGTTTTTATGATATTGCTATGTGTTTTCGTACTGAGAAGGACTAGTCAGAGGACAGTACCTGAATATATTTTGCATGCATTGATAGTTATTGAAGGGATTTCCAAAAAGCGAGCTATAGCCTCAGTATTTACCTACGTGTCTGATATGACACGAAATGTTTAAAACAAGGAGACCCTTCTAAATTGTTTCCTAAACGGCGGAACGTACATTTCAAACAAAGGTATATATGTATATAGTTATTTTCTTATGGTAGACGTCCGCCACTGTTGTAAGTCCACGTTGCGACCCCCGGTTCTTACGGGGAGGCGGAAACGGTATAAAAATCAAATTTTTAGCGCAAGGGGCAACATGGACTAAGCAAAGTCGGGATCTTTACCTAAACTAAAACTAGCATACTTAGCTAAAGAGAGTTAGCTACTCGGATGGAGATGGTTATACCTAAACTTGAACTCCTTCGTCTTCAAGCTCCGACGGTGGTTCGATGGCTCCTTCTCGTTGTCTCCGTACGCCGAAGATAGATCCACTTGAAAGCTCCAACCTTTAGCTCCTTCTTCGTTCTTTGAAGAAACTAGTTCACTTGGTTTGCTAAACCTAGTGAACTAGAATGAGTAGAGAAGAAATAGAATGGGATTTTATCTATGGTTCTTGATTCTCAACTCATGAGACAAGAGAACCATAGATCAAGAGAGGGAGCAAGAGGTTGAGGGTGAGAGCAAGAGGAGAGCTCAAGAACAAGAGAGAGAATGAGCAAGAAAGAATGAGCAACTCTTTTGTCTTTCACCCTCTCATAATCCAAAGTGATCATAACTCATCATATCAAAAAAGTCTTATGTGATGGTTAGAAGCAACCATAACCTTATCATGTCATGCACTCATTTTACTCAAATGAGCAAGCAAGTAAAAGTCTTTGGCATGAAATGATAACCATGGTTATCATGATGGTCAACTAGTCAAGCCTAGTCAACCGGTCAACAAGTCAACAAAAGTCAACAAGTCAACAAAGTCAACAAGTCAACAACCATATCACCATAATACTTAATTAATATAATAGTTAATTACATATCATATTCTCATTAGGGTTGAGCATAAAGTCAAATAGTCAACGGTCAACAGTCAACAACCCTAATGAGAATCCGCTGCCTCTGCCTCCCTGTCAACTGTGCATACACACCCGCATCCGCGTTCCGAGGAACACGAATGCAAACTGGATAAATCCAATCCCATAAGGTACACTAGGATCTGGCTTAAACCAAAGCCCGCTAGTGTAAACTGTCCGGACACTGTACGTGCACAAGTGCACGGATGTGACCGAACCCTGTCGCAAAACCACGCGACCTGTCGCAATACCATGCGACCTCTACTCTTTTGCCTAAAGGCGAAAAGCTTTCTGTGTGGGACTCTAAAGACTCGACACTACGCTGGCAGTGGGTTTAACCACAGACCGTAAGCGGCACTAGCTGTGCGTAACGGTCCCCAGGTAATGCCGACAAGAAGACCGACGAGGCGAAACCCATCTGAACTCCTACTGAGCCTGAGTGTGACATTCTCCGTACAGTCCGGTCTGTTCGTCTGATACATCGCATGGCGGGCCTAGGGGGCGGTAAACGTCAGTCCCCCAATAGCGGTACAAGTCGTGCCGGAGCGAAGCCCAAAACACCCTGAGATAACACTGGAAACCTACCAGTATATCTCGTTTGCCCTGGCCAGGGACTACTCGTGTAATGGCTCTCCTAGACACAGCGCGATGTCAACCCCCAATACCGGGAGAGACGAATCCTGTCTAACCGTCACTGCCTCCAAGTGCTTCGGGACTGCACCCAACCACTACCTGTTTGCACGACTCCTTTGAGCCGTGGTAGGGTAGTGATCAAAGTACAGTGGGAACACACTCGAGGCGAAGTGACAGTGTCAAGTCAGCGGACTAAGTTGTACTCATGTCACCTGGGAACTGATAACTGACGATAGGTATAATACCAACTAGTCAGTTCCCGACGAGTCCTGTCCAGTGTACCTGTAACCTAACGAGCACCCGCATACTATCTCAAGTACGACGTACTGACGGCTGTGGGACAGACCGTCTCCCACACTGGGATGAGAAGCGCATGCGCTGGTCTACTCCGGAGTATCGATGCCCTGTCTCGATAGTCCTGCGACCAGGGACCTGCATAAGGATGTGCTTATAGATTACCCAGCCCCACTAGTGTGACGGCCATCACATCGCTGGTAATCAAGCAAAGATCCTAAGGGCTCTACTAATGTGTATAGGCGATATACAAAAATAAACACATGTACACATTGAAGTAGAAACAAACCAAGTAGCATACTACTATTTTGAGCAAGATTGTATATACAAGGTGAATATCCCAAGCATCCATTAAGTAATATACAAACTAGTATGATACAGTAATGGCCTCTAGGGCATATACACTAACAATCTCCCACTTGCACTAAGGCCATGTACTGGCGTATCGAAGACCTATCATCTCGATCAGCCGCTCGAACTGAGTCTGGGGCAAGGCCTTGGTGAATGGATCTGCAGTGTTGTCTTCTGAAGCGACTCTCCGAACCTCGATCTCCTGGCGATCCACGATCTCCCTGATCAGGTGATACCGCCTCAAGATCTGCCTGGATCTCTGATGGGACCTGGGTTCCTTCGCTAATGCTATAGCCCCGTTGTTGTCGCAATACAGAGGTATTGGATCAACAATGGACGGAACCACCTGAAGTTCTTTCAAGAACTTCCTCATCCAGACAGCTTCTTTTGCGGCATCAGATGCAGCGATGTATTCCGCTTCCATCGTCGAGTCTGCAACGGTTTCCTGTTTGGAACTCTTCCAACACACCGCCCCTCCATTGAGGGTAAAGACAAAACCCGACATGGACTTGGAATCATCCTTGTCACTCTGGAAGCTGGAGTCAGCAAAGGCCTCGATCTGGAGGTCTTTTCCGCCATACACCAAGAACATCTCCTTAGTCCTTCTCAGGTACTTGAGAATGTTCTTTACCGCTATCCAGTGTTTCTCCCCAGGGTTAGACTGATACCGGCTTACCACACTCAGTGCATAAGCTACATCCGGTCTGGTACACAACATCGCATACATTATAGAGCCTACCGCAGAAGCGTAGGGTATAATAGACATGCGATCCCTCTCCAAATCAGTCTTGGGAGACATCTCTTTAGAGAGGGTGATCCCGTGACAAGCCGGTAGGTTACCGCGCTTGGAATCTTCCATACTGAACCTCTTCAGTATGGTGTCGATGTACCTGGACTGTGAAAGTCCTAATATCCTCTTGGATCTGTCACGGTAGATCCGGATACCCAGAATGTATGAGGCATCACCCAGGTCTTTCATGGAGAACCTGTGTGACAAGAACCCCTTGACAGATTGTAGCATAGGAATGTCATTTCCTATTAAGAGAATGTCATCCACGTATAAAACGAGGAATACTACAGTTCTCGCTACAAATCTACTATAGATGCATGGTTCATCTGGATTTTTGATAAAGCAAAATTCTTTGACCGTCTCATCAAAGCAGATGTTCCAACTCCGCGATGCCTGCTTTAGTCCATAGATGGACTTAAGCAACTTGCACACCTTTCCGCTGCTCCCACTCTGAATGAAACCCTCTGGCTGGTCCATATAGACACACTCCTCTAAATTTCCATTTAGAAAAGCTGTCTTTACGTCCATTTGCCAGATCTCATAATCGTGGAAGGCAGCAATGGCAAGAAGGATCCGAATGGATTTCAGCATGGCTACTGGAGAAAAGGTTTCGTCGTAGTCCAAGCCAGGTCTTTGACGAAAACCCTTTGCTACCAGCCTAGCTTTATAGGTCTCAACCTGTCCATCTACACCAATCTTCCTTTTGAAGATCCACTTGCATCCTACGGGTTTTACCCCGTCTGGAGCAATGTCCAACGTCCATACCTTGTTGGTGTACATGGACTCCATTTCGGTCCGCATTGCATCCAGCCATTTCACTGAGTCAACGCTCTGAACGGCCTGCTGGAAGCTAGTAGGCTCATCATAATCTATGATGCAATCCTCTCTATCCCCGTCTATGAGAAAACCGTAGTATCTCTCGGGCGGATGAGACTGCCTACTACTCCTGCGGAGCAGCGTAGGAATGTCCTATTCTGTTGAACCCTCTGGTTCCACCAAGCTTTCAGTAACAGTCTGTGGTTCTGGAATTTCTTCCAGTTCTACTGCGCTCCCACTTATTTCTTTTTCTATGAACTGGTGTTCTAGAAAGTGGGCATGACGAGAAACAAGAACTTTTTGTTCCTCTTCACAGTAGAAGAAATATCCCTTGGAATTCTTTGGATATCCCACAAACTTGCACAGTACTGAGCGTGCCTCGAGCTTGTCCACATGCTGCTTTTTGACAAAAGCTGGACTTCCCCATATCTTAATGTGATTAAGATGGGGTCTCTTCCCACACCACATCTCAAATGGCGTGGTAGGCACAGTCTTAGTGGGAACTCGGTTCAAAAGGTATGCGGTTGATTCTAGCGCATACCCCCAGAATGATCGCGGTAACTCAGCGTTACTCATCATGGACCGCACCATATCCAATAGGGTGCGGTTCCGTCTCTCCGATACACCGTTATGTTGCGGGGTGTATGGAGGAGTAAGCTGAGAGAGAATTCCGTTCTCTTTTAAATAGTCCAGGAACTCGGCACTTAAGTATTCTCCACCTCGATCCGATCTTAGAATCTTAATACTTTTGCCGGTCTGTTTCTCTACTTCATTCTTATACTCCTGGAATTTTCCAAAGGCCTCGGACTTATGTTTCATTAAGAAGACATAACCGTACCTTGAGAAGTCATCCGTAAAAGTAATGAAGTAAGAATGTCCGCTTCGGGCATGTGTAGACATTGGACCGCACACGTCACTGTGTACGAGTCCCAAGAGCTCGCTCGCTCTTACTCCATGTCCAGTAAACGGAGTCTTTGTCATCTTTCCTTTGAGACAAGATTGACAAGTGGCATATGATTGATATTCGAACGCATTCAAATATCCTTCTGTATGCAACTTAGTCAACCTTCTCTCATTGATGTGACCCAATCTACAATGCCATAAGAAAGTCTGATTTATTTCTGGAGACTTTCTTTTGTGTGTATTCTGGACATTAAAAATCTGTGGTTGGTTTAACACGTATATACCATTACTCAATGTACCTGACCCAATCAGAACTTGATTAAGGTGAATGTTTACAACATTACTTACAAACGCAAATTCATAACCTTCTTTAGAAACTAAAGATACAGAAATGATATTACAAGTTGCGTTGGGTACAAAAAAGCAATTACGCAAAACCAAAACATGTCCATCTGACATTCCCAGGTGATAGTCCCCCACGGCTTTAGCATCCATGCTAGCTCCGTTTGCAACTCTGAGGGTCATGTCACCTGCCTTCAAAACCCTACGGTTTCTCAACGCCTGCAAAGAATTACAGATATGAGATCCTGATCCGGTATCCAATACCCAGGAAGTAGAGTTTATTGAAAGACAGTTTTCAATAACATACACACCTGAAGCTGAAGCTGCAACCTGCTTCAATTCCTGTGTTCTGGCCTTCCAGGCCCTGCAATCATTCTTCCAGTGTCCTTTCTTATGACAATAGAAGCATTCTTCCTTATCCACAAGCTTCCCCGCTATCTTTGTTGCTTTACCTTTTCCCTTCGTATCCACTTTACTAACACCGCCCCTTGGTTTGGCGGGGGCCTTCTTCTTCTTTCCCTTGGCTTTCGCCTTGGACCTAGAAGAAGATGATCCTCCTACAAACAAAGTGGATGTTTCCCTACCTTTCTGTAGGGTGCCCTCTGCGCTCCTCAGCATGTTGAGGAGCTCTGATAGTTCAACCTCTTTTTCTTGTAGGTTGAAGTTTAGTATAAACTGGGCGTAAGTGGAAGGAAGGGACTGGAGAACTATATCCGTATATAGCTCACTCTCCAATGTGATCCCTAGGTCAGCGAGCTCCTCAATGTAGCCGATCATTTTTAGCACGTGCTCGGCTACTGATGATCCGACGGCCATTCTTGTCGAAAATAACCTTTTCGACGCTTCGTATCTTGCGATACGTGATTGCTCTCCATACGGTTCTTTTGTATGGAGCAATATGGACTCCATGTCCATATTCTCATGCCTCCTCTGATGTTCGTTGTCCATCGAGGCAAGCAGGAGGCATTTAGCCTTCGCGCTATCAATCTCCCAAGTCTTACGGATTTCCTTATCCGCGACGCTGGAAGTTGGACCAGGGACAGGGGGAGCTTTGGTGGTAAGAAGATACCCCAGCTTGTCATAAGTGATTGCTATCTTGACATTCCTGAGCCAATCTTTGTAGTTTGGCCCTGTCAGTTTGTTTTTATCTAGGAGTAACTAAAGTCCAGTCATGTTGATTGGTCGCTGCAATTAGGAGAGAGAAGAAGAAACACTCAGCATGATGCTCTTGCAAGTTTAGAGTGGTTTTTAGTTTGTCTAAACAGGATGGCTCCCACTGTTTCTCGAATCCCTCCTCAAACCATAAAGGAAGAATTAGTCAGGATCAATCCCACCGTACAATACTTGCTTAACCGTTCAGCCAGGCCAGTGTCGGTACTTCGAGGGAGGTTTTCCAACGCTTTCGCGAAGTTCCTTAATTAAAGAACCTCTTTTCCCTGGGGGCGTAGCCCCGCTAACACCTTTCTAGGCACCTACTAGGTTTATAGCATTGATCGTTAAGTGAGAAATTTCCCGAGGAGTAGCATATACTCACAGTAGGATCGGGATCCAAATATCATCGCGTGACGAAACTGAAGGAATCCTACCAGAATCATCACACTCCAAATGGTATGCAAATCTAGCAAGTTTCAGTACTTATGAAACTCCCGATGTGGATTTTTGCCCCATGCTCTTATGACCTTGACTTTGGCCAAAATATCATAAGTCACATGTCAAGTTCTACCCGTCATTATCCAGGTTAATTTGGATCCATCCGTACCTACCCTTGACTTTGGCCAAAATGGCAGTACGACTGTCCCAAACCAACGCATCTATCTATGCTACACATGAACACCCAATAGCTACCAATCACTGTGCCTTGACTTTGGCCAACATACACAGCTTGAATACTATTGACTATTCATGTGAAACGACGGAGGGCTACGGATGGTTTTGGCAAAACCGTGAACGTAGTGAACTTGATATGGTCGATGGAATGAGATAGCTTTTAAAAGGAGTGGCTCAAGCTCCGCATTTAAAAGTTGTTTTTGAAAAGAACCGAGTGGTTTTTCGAAAGTGTTCCAACGACTTTAACTTGGTTTATTATCTTGCATTAGTTCTTTTAATGCGTGATATTCTTGCATTAGTTCTTTTAATGCGTCCCATCATTTAATCCTACCATTGCAGAAAACAACCAAAATATGACGTACGCTTATGCCATTCGCATTCGCCACGGGGCCCCGTCATTACCCGTTAGGTTACTTAACTAACGACAGAGCGGGGGCTGGGCTAGCGCGTCTGTAAAACATAAGCAACGCCTAAATAATATCATATATAGATATACTGCAATGATAAACATTTCAGATCACAGATAAATACATTGGATATACTAAGAATCTGTAATTTGTACGAGCCTGTAACAAAAACAGATTACACGGTCGCGGTGAATAGCCAAAACCCCACCCAAGACCCCTACGGGTGCGGCAAACTACCCGCCAAGTACCCGAAGCGTAGCAACCTCCCTCATCTCCATGAGTAGGCCACTCGACACTTCGGCATACCCGGTAGTTTGTGCACCCCTCCATGGGTCTATCCTAGGAGCAAAAACAGTAAAAAGAAATTATACAATGACGGGTACAACCCCGACCCGGTTGTGCGGCCATACAAATAATTATTACATCAATTTACAAATTTACATGAATTGCAAGAAAAGAAAACTCTCGTCTCACAACCCCCGGCTATTCACCCGCGACAATCCAACATATTTATATACACATTCCAGCACATTACAGATCATGTATAACCCCGACCAATCGACTTATAGCGATTAGCCGACGTTCAATACATGCAAACATCACAGATATAACCATCATAGTCAAAGTGCAGTGAAATTCGGAAAAATACGGAATTATAGGACCCCAAAAGGAAATTTCTTTTCTGGAAAATCTGGGCACATATAATATATTTCAAAAATCCCAAAACCAACACAGACACACACTGCACGAAAAACGATGCAGAGAAGACGACAAAGCGCGGCTCTTCCGCGGCAAATGCCTACCTGGTGCGGCGGAAGCGCGGCGGTTTGAAGGAAACAGTGGACCGTTTTTCATGGGTGTTCACACAAAACCCTGAGCCGAATTTAGGAGTATAAAGTTTTTCATTTTGACCAGAAAAAAATTTCAACAGAAACTCAGGTTTTGCAAAAGTTAGGTTTTTGGATTTTTTTCGGTTCCGAACTTCGTTACACTTTACTACCAAGCTAGTTTAAGTTTAGTTAGGCTCTGATACCACTGTAAGTCCACGTTGCGACCCCCGGTTCTTACGGGGAGGCGGAAACGGTATAAAAATCAAATTTTTAGCGCAAGGGGAAACATGGACTAAGCAAAGTCGGGATCTTTACCTAAACTAAAACTAGCATACTTAGCTAAAGAGAGTTAGCTACTCGGATGGAGATGGTTATACCTAAACTTGAACTCCTTCGTCTTCAAGCTCCGATGGTGGTTCGATGGCTCCTTCTCGTTGTCTCCGTACGCCGAAGATAGATCCACTTGAAAGCTCCAACCTTTAGCTCCTTCTTCGTTCTTTGAAGAAACTAGTTCACTTGGTTTGCTAAACCTAGTGAACTAGAATGAGTAGAGAAGAAATAGAATGTGATTTTATCTATGGTTCTTGATTCTCAACTCATGAGACAAGAGAACCATAGATCAAGAGAGGGAGCAAGAGGTTGAGGGTGAGAGCAAGAGGAGAGCTCAAGAACAAGAGAGAGAATGAGCAAGAAAGAATGAGCAACTCTTTTGTCTTTCACCCTCTCATAATCCAAAGTGATCATAACTCATCATATCAAAAAAGTCTTATGTGATGGTTAGAAGCAACCATAACCTTATCATGTCATGCACTCATTTTACTCAAATGAGCAAGCAAGTAAAAGTCTTTGGCATGAAATGATAACCATGGTTATCATGATGGTCAACTAGTCAAGCCTAGTCAACCGGTCAACAAGTCAACAAAAGTCAACAAGTCAACAAAGTCAACAAGTCAACAAAAGTCAACAAGTCAACAACCATATCACCATAATACTTAATTAATATAATAGTTAATTACATATCATATTCTCATTAGGGTTGAGCATAAAGTCAAATAGTCAACGGTCAACAGTCAACAACCCTAATGAGAATCTGCTGCCTCTGCCTCCCTGTCAACTGTGCATACACACCCGCATCCGCGTTCCGAGGAACACGAATGCAAACTGGATAAATCCAATCCCATAAGGTACACTAGGATCTGGCTTAAACCAAAGCCCGCTAGTGTGTCACGACCCGAAAGAGCACGTGACTGGCCCTTGAACCATATGAAGTCTATAGGACTCCATATGATCCAAGTAAGCCAAAAGCCCAGAAATCTAAAACCATTTTTGAGAATAAGTAAAGAAAACTGGTTTAAAGAAGTAAAGAAAAACATGTTTGAAATCAAGGTTTTTAAATAACTAAGCCGAATGTGCATTTGAAAACCGTACAGTCTTTTCTAAAATTTTTGGCAGAGTTTCTCTTGTAAAACTGGCCCCGAATGGTGTACAACATGAATAACAATATATAAAATGATAAAGGCATCCCCAAGCGGGAGCTAGCTCTTCGTCAATCGACGGTCACAACCACACGATGATATGATAATATACAACGCCAAGTGGCGAGGATCAAAATCAAGGAAAGCTCAAAAAGCAGCAAGAAAACCGCAATACTACTAAGCGCGACTCTAAGGTCGAATAATACCACACTGTCTCTAAGTCTGAAAGAATATACAAGTTTTTGGTTGATGGACAATTTCTAGATACAATGAAATACATGAATAAAATGGTGATTCTTGATGCGAAAGAATCCACCTACCAAAGCAAATCACCCGCAAGAAGGTAGTGTGCCAGAAATGCCGCAATGAAACCTGTACGGCAGAACCTGCAAGGACTGTGGCACAACGGGGGTGAGTTGCCAACTCGTGAATAGAAATATCTACAAGCAGAAACCGAATGCAAGACATAAACCTAAGTCAACGATCAGTAATACAATCCACAAGAGTGCATCTGAGTGTAATAAGGTGGCAAGGTAACATCTAATCATGTATGTAGTGCCAGGTACTCAGGTAATAACATGTCATCAGTGTAAGGTATGCCTGCATGAGGTAAGTATGATGAAATATCAATGATATCAATACACATATATTAGCGTCCCATACCACTAATATTGGTGTAAGGGTATATATAACAGCGCCCTCATACCCTGTTATATATACAAATGAAGTATGACAAGTGTAAATCCAGTCTGTATATGATCCATGTCTGTATATATGTGGAACCCGTCCACCTGTCACCCACTGACAGTAAGCATCATGTATGCAAGTATGAGGATATAAACAATATCATGGAAAACATCATGAAACCCGTGCCAAGCATCGACACGTAAATCCTCATCCATATGGGGCTCCGTCTGCGGTATCGGCCCTCGGCCCCGGCAGCACGAGTCAACCCATGTCCATCTCTGGGCTCCGTCTGTGGTAGCGGCCCGTCGGCCCCCGGCAGTACGCCCATCTCTCGGCTCCAGGCGGTATCCCTCGGATATCCGCCGAGCTCAAATACAATCACCGGTAGGTACTCGCCCGCCTCCAGGCTCAATCGGCATAACCCATCGATCATCTCGCCGAGGGGAACCATACCGGGCCCACCACGAACCCGCAAACGGATCATCACTCCTCGAATCGGGTTTCAAGCACACGTCTCAGCACCGAGAAAACGCATGGTGGACGCACCCAAATATCATATCACGAGGTACCGGGTTTTCATAAAAGAACATCTTTTCTTAAATAATCCCACGGTCCTCAAAATCAGAAATCACATGAAAATCCACATCAAGAAGTAAATCCAATGCAATGTGCTATGCAATCAATCCATGATGTATGCGACATGTAAAGAGAGATAATCATATCGGAAATCATGCAACATGGAATAGTAATGTACATATGTCGGGAGGAACCGCTCCTTTAGAATGAATCAGTTTAAAGAATATCTTGCGGTCCTCAATCTCAATCAAGCCAGAATCATCTATGTTTGTGTACAGGTACATGTGTACAATATGCCAAGCAGTAATCATATCATGAATGCAACAGTACTACAGTGTAGTGGCATGGCAATTATCGATGATGAAGTGTGTGAGCCGGCAAATAGTGTACGTGAAACATACGCATCATCGATAATGGTGCTGGTGTCCTAACAGCATGATAATAATATAACAATGAACATATGCCAGCAATGCGAATAGCAGGAAAATGCAGATATCTAGTAGTCAACACCACAGTGAAGTATCTACTATGCAAACTACATCTAAGTATCCGGTCAATCAGGAGGGGTAGGTGTGGAAACCACCTAAATCTGAGTCGATACATGTATAAAAGTATATAGTCGGTGATCTCGCCTCAATGTCATATCATAAGATATCCTCGAGTTATGAGTGCGGATCTATCATCAATATCGGCTCGTACGGTAAATCATCGTACGGCATCTCCATAGCTGGGTAGGGGTCAGTATCTCACTGTCTCATCACATAACAGATATCACCATCGTCAGATCATATAGTCTGGAGTACTACTCTATGTCTAGTACAAAACGGTAACCTCAGTAAGTATGCATGCGGGGGTAAACACATATCCCAAGCCCGCAAGAATCACAAGTCATATCCCACATATGAATCGTATAAAATCACCGATCCCAGGGCACCCAGCCCACATCATCGACTCATCTCCAAAGTCATCACATATCATCAATCACAGTGCAAGTACAAGTGATAAGCAAGGGTGTGTGTGTAGGTGTAATTCTACCCTAGGGTTCGCGACTATGAACTACACTAGTCACTTCTAACCCTACATTATCCACAATACACCTAATATCACAATAAACTACATAGTAATCTATCTACGGACTGCGGGGGTGCTATACGCCATCCACCCGACTTCCCCCTGTAGATATAATCTACTCACCTTGCATCACCAATTGCGGACGTCACCACGTATTTGCTTGTCGTCCCGAAGTCTTCATGGGTACCTACACATCAAAATATCGTATATGCGCATTAAAACCAAATCCAATCTAAAACGGCGCACGAAATCCAAAACGATACGATAAGGGGGCCTATAGGTGAGAACCTATGGCACGCCTTCAAAACCATTAATAAATCCTCTACATCGTCGTATAAACGACAATTAGTCGAGGCAAAACACATTCCACCATTTCAGAATCAAAAATACGGAATACGGAAACACGAATCCAAAATAGCAACTTAGGATATATGTCCCAGATTTCACCCTAGATAGAATCTGTCAAAACTAGAAGTACCCTGGGTCAACACTAGAGGAACAGGGGCTGTGCACAGAAAACGAGGAGAATGGTTAAGTATGCTAAGTCAAAGTCCACCTCTCTCTCTCACCTACCCTCATCATTATATTTTCCTTTCTTTTCCTTTCCTTTTAAAATCCAAACCTTCTCACATCAATAGTAATCCCAAAAGAAAACCATGGCTAGAAAAATGCACAAGTGTAGAAAAAGTGATATGTGCAAGTTTTGCACAAAATTGCCAAAAAACCCGATTAGCGATTTTAATCGCGATTAGCACTAAATTATTGTCAAACTAATCACAAAAACTTAAAAATGCCATAATCCACTAATTTACCCTATTTTAGAATTTTCCATAATTTTTCATAATTTTTTCTAACATTTTTCCTATTTATTTGCATTTAATATTAAAATAATCAATAAAATAATATTAAATTATAAAAATTCCCAAAATTAATATTTTATATTTTTTGAAAATGTTACAATCTACCCCCCTTAAAGAAATTCGGTCCCCGAATTTTAAATTTAAACCCCCAGATACAAAAACATCTCAGTAATAAACCAAAGTCGTCGGGGCTCCGAAATCATCAACACATAGAACGTCACAACGCAATGCATGCGCAAGGGTACTGAGCAGATAACTCGAAAATAAAACTCCGTCAAGCATCCCGCAATCATCGGAGTCAATGTAAAAAAAAACACAATGTCAAATCCAATACAAAACCGATATGATATGGATCGGAACTACACATGTAGACATCCAATCTAAACATAACACCATCCTGTGCGTCTGGTGCGCACTGAAATCAAAAAAAAATCCATATATGTGCTAAACAGGTGCACAAAACAACATCCAAGTGCAACGGGTGTGCACGAAGCATCTGTCATGGGCATCGTATGTGCCTGACAGCAAAATAAATCAGGTGCATGTGACATGCACGAAGAATCCCGATTTAGCGCATCTGGCGTGCACCAAAATCGTATCTAAAAACATGCGCCCAACATGCGCGAATATCCAAACCGGTGCATCCATCGTGCACGAATGAAAATCTAAACCCTGCGCACTCAACATGCACGGAAATCACGAAATCCAATAGCAAACACCGAACAGGCGTAAAGCACATCGCCAGCACGGAGTGCAAAAATCAACCATCAAAATCCGGGTCAAAATCAACGATATAATGCAGCTCAAACCAAAATCAGGGTACCGCAAGGAAAATCTCACAACCGTGTGCATCAGCGTGCACGAATCAAAGCCTAACACTAAAATGCATGAAAACTCTGCGCAAAATATATAAATATCCAGTGGGTGCAAACATCATTGCAGCAATGTCCTGGAAGGAATCCTGCTCAAGGTCTCTTCCAATCATGCCTATGCCGATCTGTACAGAGGCTGGCTCTCTTGTACTATCTCTTCTCGCTGGAAAGACATCTGTGTCCTCAGCACAACATTTCTCGGAAATTGGTCACATCCCAACGTTTCTGTAAGCATATCAGGTCTCTAGTTTCGACGGGAAGCAATGACAGCTCGTCAGTGTCTCACACGAACCTCTGGTTCCACTTGTCTCCATCGTCGTCCACTATGACGTCACGCCAAGCTACTATACACTGCACTGCTCTCGGCCACGGTCAATCTGAAGTCTCTCACACGGACTCGAAATCGCGTACTCTGTAGCTTCATCATTCTGTAGCAGATGTCAGGCCGAACTGGTCCTCGGAAACACGTCCCAACCATCGGAGGAATACTCATCACTCGTCCGTCCTTGATCCATTCGCAACGCATCTGGGTAAGTTCCTTTATCCGAACTTGGTCAACTACCTCGTCGACAATGCCGAACTCTGGCCTGCTGGGTGTGCACAACACGACCACTCCTGGTCTAGGTCTTCTCGTATCGTACTCCAGAAAGGTCCTACCGAGGTTCCTTTCTCAAATCTCAATCCTGCCGAAATGCCCGGAAGTCATCATCCAATGCTGAAGCTAAAGCTTATTCCGGAACGGCTGCATACCTATCGCGCTTCTTTCTGGAAGGTATATCCATATACCACGCCTCTGGGTGCGTATAACATCTCTGATGTCGGCGGAGTGGGACGTCATCTCGTCGAAATATCTTGCGAACTCTTTTCTTCACTCTGCATCAGTGTCGACTGATTCGGACTCGTCTCATCATGGCTGCACGAACTGCGCTCCGACGGCTATGCTCGCACCTGGAGTCTCCCAAGCAGTGTCCCATCACGATATCCGAAAGATGTCGAACCATCCGATCGACTCGTCAGATCCTCATAATCCCCCAAGAGCTCACATCTCGGGTACAGTTTAATAGTATCGAGTACATGCCACAGCGTCGGTGGTCTAGCCGTAGAAGGGCAAACCCAAGCCTCACTAATGGCGCCGCGGAACCGCCGTAAACCCTAAGGTTCCAAGGCTGTCACACGGTCATTAAGTTGAGTTAGGGTTTCATTCTTCTAGAGGGTCCATAGAATCACCTGCATGTCTTTCCGTATACTTTAAACTTGGAAAATAGGCTCCTGACATTCGATCGTCTCAATCGACTCTCAACGAATCTGCGTGAAGTCGTCTCTAGCTGGAATCAATCCACCTGATGACCTCGCATCGGGGTAAGCGAACTCACCACGCGTCCTAGTCATCCATCCTCGGTGACTAGCAACTCGCTATCATCTCTCTAAGAACATGCTCATGCTGCAGTAGCTCCAATCATCTGGGCGATATCTCATCATTTGCAGCAACAACTGGCTCATATGCCTGTACGCCGAACAACGCCTCAATCCTCCAGGAAAGGCAATACATAAGCGGTCATCTCTGAATCAGCCTGCTCTAGATCTGAGTAAGACTCTCCACACTGGAAATCTTCAACTCAACTGGGCCCGCTCTGGCGCAAAATCGGACGAATCACCTTCGTCTCTCAAATCGGGTAGACTAGCTATCATCTGTCGCATAACTGCCTGAAAGCTCCGGCAATCTCAGCTCGTAAGCTCCGAAAGCAACACCCTGTCAATCTCAGCGACAGCTGGTCCATCTGTCTGCACGGTAGGCGACATCACCATCTCTGAGGTATGCTGTACATCAACAGTCCTCTCTCAACTGGCAGCTCTAACAAAGGCCCGATCATCCGGTGCAAGACCAAGCACTCGCCTCCACTAGAGGTCACAATCACCAACACTAACTCGAGACGTTCCCATGTCACCAGAAAACACAAAGGTCGGCCCTCGTACCAAACGAGCTCACACCGGCCGTAACCCTAGCAGCAGCCCAAACTGCGCTCAAACACGGTGACAGGAATCTCAATCGAGTATCAAAGAGAGCACATCAGTGGCAAGAAGGGAAACAACAGATCCAAAGTGGATACATGATCATAGGAAGGAACAGTATCAATGAAGGTATGATCATGAAACTAATAGAATCGGGGATCTCAAATGGATGAATAATCCTGGATATAAAGAGAATCACTGATCTCGAAAGTATGTACATCCTAAGGTTCCTTAAGCGGAGTGGCGTGTCGTAAGTATGCCGCGGAACATGCCAACGGTACGTCACTCTACTTTAGTCACCAAATCCATCAACCAAGGGTCATCCTAAAACGACGAAAGTTCGGGTTTACACCCCCTCGACCAAGTCTAAGTTCCGTAAGGTCAAGCCTAAGTTCCGTATATAAACAACTCCCTAGGCTCCACATAGTCAAACTTAGACTCGAACCAAGGTCAACCTAGCGCTCTGATACCAACTTTGTCACGACCCGAAAGAGCACGTGACTGGCCCTTGAACCATATGAAGTCTATAGGACTCCATCTGATCCAAGTAAGCCAAAAGCCCAGAAATCTAAAACCATTTTTGAGAATAAGTAAAGAAAACTGGTTTAAAGAAGTAAAGAAAAACATGTTTGAAATCAAGGTTTTTAAATAACTAAGCCGAATGTGCATTTGAAAACCGTACAGTCTTTTCTAAAATTTTCGGCAGAGTTTCTCTTGTAAAACTGGCCCCGAATGGGGTACAACATGAATAACAATATATAAAATGATAAAGGCATCCCCAAGCGGGAGCTAGCTCTTCGTCAATCGACGGTCACAACCACACGATGATATGATAATATACAACGCCAAGTGGCGAGGATCAAAATCAAGGAAAGCTCAAAAAGCAGCAAGAAAACCGCAATACTACTAAGCGCGACTCTAAGGTCGAATAATACCACACTGTCTCTAAGTCTGAAAGAATATACAAGTTTTTGGTTGATGGACAATTTCTAGATACAATGAAATACATGAATAAAATGGTGATTCTTGATGCGAAAGAATCCACCTACCAAAGCAAATCACCCGCAAGAAGGTAGTGTGCCAGAAATGCCGCAATGAAACCTGTACGGCAGAACCTGCAAGGACTGTGGCACAACGGGGGTGAGTTGCCAACTCGTGAATAGAAATATCTACAAGCAGAAACCGAATGCAAGACATAAACCTAAGTCAACGATCAGTAATACAATCCTCAAGAGTGCATCTGAGTGTAATAAGGTGGCAAGGTAACATCTAATCATGTATGTAGTGCCAGGTACTCAGGTAATAACATGTCATCAGTGTAAGGTATGCCTGCATGAGGTAAGTATGATGAAATATCAATGATATCAATACACATATATTAGCGTCCCATACCACTAATATTGGTGTAAGGGTATATATAACAGCGCCCTCATACCCTGTTATATATACAAATGAAGTATGACAAGTGTAAATCCAGTCTGTATATGATCCATGTCTGTATATATGTGGAACCCGTCCACCTGTCACCCACTGACAGTAAGCATCATGTATGCAAGTATGAGGATATAAACAATATCATGGAAAACATCATGAAACCCGTGCCAAGCATCGACACGTAAATCCTCATCCATATGGGGCTCCGTCTGCGGTATCGGCCCTCGGCCCCGGCAGCACGAGTCAACCCATGTCCATCTCTGGGCTCCGTCTGCGGTAGCGGCCCGTCGGCCCCCGGCAGTACGCCCATCTCTCGGCTCCAGGCGGTATCCCCCGAGCTCAAATACAATCACCGGTAGGTACTCGCCCGCCTCCAGGCTCAATCGGCATAACCCATTGATCATCTCGCCGAGGGGAACCATACCGGGCCCACCACGAACCCGCAAACGGATCATCACTCCTCGAATCGGGTTTCAAGCACACGTCTCAGCACCGAGAAAACGCGTGGTGGACGCACCCAAATATCATATCACGAGGTACCGGGTTTTCATAAAAGAACATCTTTTCTTAAATAATCCCACGGTCCTCAAAATCAGAAATCACATGAAAATCCACATCAAGAAGTAAATCCAATGCAATGTGCTATGCAATCAATCCATGATGTATGCGACATGTAAAGAGAGATAATCATATCGGAAATCATGCAACATGGAATAGTAATGTACATATGTCGGGAGGAACCGCTCCTTTAGAATGAATCAGTTTAAAGAATATCTTGCGGTCCTCAATCTCAATCAAGCCAGAATCATCTATGTTTGTGTACAGGTACATGTGTACAATATGCCAAGCAGTAATCATATCATGAATGCAACAGTACTACAGTGTAGTGGCATGGCAATTATCGATGATGAAGTGTGTGAGCCGGCAAATAGTGTACGTAAAACATACGCATCATCGATAATGGTGCTGGTGTCCTAACAGCATGATAATAATATAACAATGAACATATGCCAGCAATGCGAATAGCAGGAAAATGCAGATATCTAGTAGTCAACACCACAGTGAAGTATCTACTATGCAAACTACATCTAAGTATCCGGTCAATCAGGAGGGGTAGGTGTGGAAACCACCTAAATCTGAGTCGATACATGTATAAAAGTATATAGTCGGTGATCTCGCCTCAATGTCATATCATAAGATATCCTCGAGTTATGAGTGCGGATCTATCATCAATATCGGCTCGTACGGTAAATCATCGTACGGCATCCCCATAGCTGGGTAGGGGTCAGTATCTCACTGTCTCATCACATAACAGATATCACAATCGTCAGATCATATAGTCTGGAGTACTACTCTATGTCTAGTACAAAACGGTAACCTCAGTAAGTATGCATGCGGGGGTAAACACATATCCCAAGCCCGCAAGAATCACAAGTCATATCCCACATATGAATCGTATAAAATCACCGATCCCAGGGCACCCAGCCCACATCATCGACTCATCTCCAAAGTCATCACATATCATCAATCACAGTGCAAGTACAAGTGATAAGCAAGGGTGTGTGTGTAGGTGTAATTCTACCTTAGGGTTCGCGACTATGAACTACACTAGTCACTTCTAACCCTACATTATCCACAATACACCTAATATCACAATAAACTACATAGTAATCTATCTACGGACTGCGGGGGTGCTATACGCCATCCACCCGACTTCCCCCTGTAGATATAATCTACTCACCTTGCATCACCAATTGCGGACGTCACCACGTATTTGCTTGTCGTCCGGAAGTCTTCATGGGTACCTACACATCAAAATATCGTATATGCGCATTAAAACCAAATCCAATCTAAAACGGCGCACGAAATCCAAAACGATACGATAAGGGGGCCTATAGGTGAGAACCTATGGCACGCCTTCAAAACCATCAATAAATCCTCTACATCGTCGTATAAACGACAATTAGTCGAGGCAAAACACATTCCACCATTTCAGAATCAAAAATACGGAATACGGAAATACGAATCCAAAATAGCAATTTAGGATATATGTCCCAGATTTCACCCTAGATAGAATCTGTCAAAACTAGAAGTACCCTGGGTCAACACTAGAGGAACAGGGGCTGTGCACAGAAAACGAGGAGAATGGCTAAGTATGCTAAGTCAAAGTCCACCTCTCTCTCTCACCTACCCTCATCATTATATTTTCCTTTCTTTTCCTTTTCTTTTAAAATCCAAACCTTCTCACATCAATAGTAATCCCAAAAGAAAACCATGGCTAGAAAAATGCACAAGTGTAGAAAAAGTGATATGTGCAAGTTTTGCACAAAATTGCCAAAAAACCCGATTAGCGATTTTAATCGCGATTAGCACTAAATTATTGTCAAACTAATCACAAAAACTTAAAAATGCCATAATCCACTAATTTACCCTATTTTAGAATTTTCCATAATTTTTCATAATTTTTTCTAACATTTTTCCTATTTATTTGCATTTAATATTAAAATAATCAATAAAATAATATTAAATTATAAAAATTCCCAAAATTAATATTTTATATTTTTTGAAAATGTTACATAGTGTAAACTGTCCGGACACTGTACGTGCACAAGTGCACGGATGTGACCGAACCCTGTCGCAAAACCACGCGACCTGTCGCAATACCATGCGACCTCTACTCTTTTGCCTAAAGGCGAAAAGCTTTCTGTGTGGGACTCTAAAGACTCGACACTACGCTGGCAGTGGGTTTAACCACAGACCGTAAGCGGCACTAGCTGTGCGTAACGGTCCCCAGGTAATGCCGACAAGAAGACCGACGAGGCGAAACCCATCTGAACTCCTACTGAGCCTGAGTGTGACATTCTCCGTACAGTCCGGTCTGTTCGTCTGATACATCGCATGGCGGGCCTAGGGGGCGGTAAACGTCAGTCCCCCAATAGCGATACAAGTCGTGCCGGAGCGAAGCCCAAAACACCCTGAGATAACACTGGAAACCTACCAGTATATCTCGTTTGCCCTGGCCAGGGACTACTCGTGTAATGGCTCTCCTAGATACAGCGCGATGTCAACCCCCAATACCGGGAGAGACGAATCCTGTCTAACCGTCACTGCCTCCAAGTGCTTCGGGACTGCACCCAACCACTACCTGTTTGCACAACTCCTTTGAGCCGTGGTAGGGTAGTGATCAAAGTACAGTAGGAACACACTCGAGGCGAAGTGACAGTGTCAAGTCAGCGGACTAAGCTGTACTCATGTCACCTGGGAACTGATAACTGACGATAGGTATAATACCAACTAGTCAGTTCCCGACGAGTCCTGTCCAGTATACCCGTAACCTAACGAGCACCCGCATACTATCTCAAGTATGACGTACTGACGGCTGTGGGACAGACCGTCTCCCACACTGGGATGAGAAGCGCATGCGCTGGTCTACTCCGGAGTATCGATGCCCTGTCTCGATAGTCCTGCGACCAGGGACCTGCATATGGATGTGCTTATAGATTACCCAGCCCCACTAGTGTGACGGCCATCACATCGCTGGTAATCAAGCAAAGATCCTAAGGGCTCTACTAATGTGTATAGGCGATATACAAAAATAAACACATGTACATATTGAAGTAGAAACAAACCAAGTAGCATACTACTATTTTGAGCAAGATTGTATATACAAGGTGAATATCCCAAGCATCCATTAAGTAATATACAAACTAGTATGATACAGTAATGGCCTCTAGGGCATATACACTAACAACTGTGCAGTGTTATACGCTTGCACAGTGACTTAAAGAGATTTGGCATGCATTTCCTTCAAATACTTACATATATAGATTCGATATTTACATGTATAGTTTCGAGTTATATCATATTGGTTTTGCTTTGGATTTGGCATTGATGTCTTCCCCATGACTCCGATAATTGCGGGATGCTTGATGGAGTTGTGATTTGAGTTATATGCTCATTTTTCATGCGCATGCGCTGCGCTACGATTTGTTTTATGTATTTACAATTTCGGAGCCCCGACGACTTGATGGTTTTGGTTTAGATGTTTTAGTATTTGGGGAGAGTTTTAATTTAAATTCGGGGACCGAATTTCTTTAAGGGGGGAAGATTGTAACGTTTTGAAAATCGTTTCGGTGAAATTTCGAAAAATTGGTAAAATAAGGGGGTTTTCTGTAAAAAGTCAAAATACAAATATCTTATTATAAAAATTAAATATACATATTCTAGCTATGTAATTGCTATTATTTGGTGTTTATTGAGCCGCTGGTGAAATTTCAAATTTTCTGAAAAAAATATTATTTTATTATTATTTTAAGCCGTCACTAATACATTTAATTAGGGAAAATTACAAATTGGAATGAGTTGAAACAAATTTTGTGCATCATAAAATATTAAATAAAATTTTATCATATGGTTTTTGGAACGAAATCATTTGCCAAAGCGGTTTAGAAATTATTGAAGAAAAAAGGCTTTTTTTTAGCGTAAATGGATGTTTGGGGTATTGTATTTATCATTTTTCATCACCCCACACCCGTACCCACACCCACACACCCCCATTCACTTCTCCCCTTGGATGAATTCAGCAGCCCCCTCTCTTGTCCCCACTTGGTTTGCAAAAGAAAGAAAAGAAAAGAAAAGTGTAGAAAATGATAAGAAATGAGTGGACTTTGACTTAATGCAACTTCCCCACCTCACTCTCTCTCCTCACTCACCCACCCCCCCACTAATTCTGGCCGAAATTCAACCCTACAGCAGCAGCCCCCTCCCCAAGTTCTCACTCCATTTTTGCATCAAAAAAATTCCACAAAAATCACTTCAAATCCATACAAATTCAACTCTAAATCCAAATCCAAAACTTACCCATTATTCCTTAGCATTTCAAGCATGGATCCTTGTGAAAAGGGAGTATTTTGGGAAGCTAGATTTTAAGTTTGATCTCATGGTTTGAAGGTATAATCCTAACCCAAGTGTTTAGATTTTGATAAGCTACTTTAAATTAGTTTAATTAGCTAATTTTGTGATTTCCAATTTCAAGATTTAAATTGTGTGATGGTGTTTGAATCTAATTAGGGTTCTTATCATGCAATCATGGTTGCCAAGTATAGGCTATCATCTTAAGGAAATGAAAACTTAATCTTTTGATGATATGTAGATTGCTAGATGTAAAATGTCCAACTTAAGCTTTTTTTTTTCTAAACTAGGTTTTTGGAAATTATTGCAAATGTTAGACTAAAAATCTAATTAGGTTTTTCATGGCTTCATTAACTTTATTAAGTGTAGTTTAATGCTTTGGATCATGCAAATCTAAGCTAAATTGTAGTTTGTGCATTTTTGCTTTGAAATTGTTAAAATTTAAATATTTTGTAAACTAGAATATTAGGGTTTTTGGAATTTAATGAGATTAAATTCCGGAAATTGTTTATATGACTTATTTAAGATATTTAATAAGTATATTGGCCGCTACATTCATTTAAACATCATGTTTTGTACGAAAACGGCGAATTGTGCTTGCTAGATTTTCGGAAAAATGACTTTTTAAGTGAAATTGGGGTTTTTGTGAGTTTTAACCTAGTTTATATTAAATTAGTGTTCGTGAATGTGCAAATGAGTGTGATTGGATTTTTCTCGATGGTTTGACGTTTGTACATCGACATCGAGGGTTGGTTTAACTATTCTTGCATGCGTAGGTGATAGATTTGGACCTATGCGTGATACGCGTGTCGATTTGATTTTCATATGCCGTTTCGATTTCGAATTTAGTTTTAATGCGATATGGTGCGTTATGGTATGTAGGTACCCCCATGTAGACTTCGAGACGACAAGCAAGCGCGTGGCGACGTCGGCACCGGCTAGCGAGGACCAGGTGAGTAGATTTATATCTACGGGGAGAAGTCGGGTGGATGGCGTATAGCACCCCCGCAGTCCGTGGTGATGTATACGGATGCGTATACATACCAACAATTTATGATATGTTGTTAGGATTTATTATTGATGATTTTAGATGGATATTGGTGTTGGATTGGTGCATGGTTACGAAACCTTAGGTAGTGGGTGCACTACACTTACACATACACACATATACATACTTGCATACATTCCTTATTTCATATGTGCGTGTATGGGAATATATATTTATGTGTTCACATGGGTATGGGACTATGTGTTCATATACTGGATTTGAGGATAGTATTTGAAATTTGAGATGAGTCGATGAGATTGGGCTTGAGGCCAGGAGATCGGTGATGTGATTTGGTTCGTATTGAGATACGACATGATGTTTTAGCGGGTCTTCTGACGTAGAAATTCTTACACCCGCATGCATACATAGATGGCATCAATATTGTACTAGACGTAGGACATTATTCCGGATCATGATACTTGATAAAGAAGATACCAAATGAATAGTGTGATTGATGTGACTTTGACCCGTACCCAGATTTGGGGATGCTGTACGACGGATTTACGTACGAGCTATATATTGATGATTGATCCGCACTCTTGACTTGGGATGTCTGATTATAGATATGGTATCGGATATGATATTATTGAGGCGGGATCACCGACTAATATATATACAGGTATGTATATACATCGACTCAGATGTTAGGCGGTTTTCGTACCTGTAGTTCAGCTTGTTAGTTCAGCCGTATAGTTTAGTGTAGTTAGATTAGATTAGACTCCTACCTATTTCAAAACTAGCGGGTCGTGGGTATTTTAAAAGACAGGTCAAGGGAATCTACGGATATTTCAAAAACGACGTATCTTTTCATAAAAACACCGTAGCCCTATTTTCAAAACCCCATGATTCGTGTTATTTCAAAAGGCACCATTTGTAGGACTTATATTAGATTAATGCAGATTAGTTATAGTTGCGTCTAGTTTTCAGCTCCCGCTCATTTTTGTGGTCCGCTTCGCATCGCATGCTTATTTTATGTTTCATACTCCATTATTGATATCATGATGTTAGGACACCAGCACCATTACCGATGATGCGTATGTACCACGTACACTTAATTGCCGGCTCACACACATCTTCATCGGTAATTGCCATGTCACGTACACCTTAGAAAATATTTTTGCTTGACATAGCCTGTTAGCTAATAGTTAGACATGATATTAGTGTACTTGCCTTATATGTTAGTTTAGACATTGTAGTTATTACCTGCTACTTCATGCATACTGTTATTCATTGTTATGCCGCATTCATGGATTCTCATGCATATATTCACTATTTTACGTGTTATTGAGGTTTTGGATTCGGATTTCCATGAGATTTTCTGGATTTAGAGGAAAACCGCAAAAACTTATATGAACTGATTTCTCTCTTTTTAAAATAAAAAGTGCGGTTTTCCCATGATGTATGAGTCGTCCACCATGAGTTTGCTGATGGATTTCGAGACCCGATTCGAGGAGACGGATGAACCGTTTCGGGTACATGGTGGACCCGGTAAGGTACCCCGGGGCAAGAAGCGCGTGATGATGACGATGTGAGCCTGGCAGGGGAGCACTACCTACCGGTGATATTACCCGACGCGTCGGATATCCGGAGGATACCGTCGTAGTCTTGAGATGGATGGTAGGGGCCGGTCTGGACTGACGACGCCCTAGATATTGTGATTGAGACTTGAGGTACATAGATTGTGACACAGAGATATCGAGGTATTTGGACACTTAGTTTGTGTCGATGCTGGGCACTGTTTTATGCTGATTTCATATATGGTACCTCATTTCTTTTAAAATACAGGAATCTCACTGATTTATGAAACCAGTTTTATTCAGTACATGCATTCTGTTTCATGCGTTCATACATCATCCATATGATATATTGTCACCTGAGGCACTGACACGGGCACATGAGATTACACTCGGGTTAAATATTTACCCTAGCCATTGTTATAGGCTGCATGTTATATACATTTTTGAGGATATATTATGATCATTGACCTAGGATTGCGTTATTTATGCGATTTCTGTGCGTAGATGTTTTTCTATTCACGAGTTGGCAACTCACCCCCGTTGTGCCCCAGTTTCTTGCAGGTTTGCCGTACAGGTTTCATTACGGCTTTGCGGGCATAGTTTCGTTCGGGTGACTTGCTAGTAGGTGGGTTTTTCTTGTATCGTACCCATCATATTATCTTGTATATCATTATTCTGTTGTATCTAGAAGTTCCATCAACCAAACATATATTTATTTTTGAGATAGAGACCAGTGATGTTATTCTTTCGACCTTAGAGTCGCTCGTTATATTTCTGGTGGTTTTGAGTTTCCTTTTGAGTTTTGATCCTCGCCGTTGGCGTTGTATATTATATTGCTTGTATGGTTGTGACCGTCGATTGACGAAGAGCTAGCTCCCGCTTGGGGATACCTTTTTCTTGATTTCGTATACTATTCATGTTGTATCCCGTTTGGGAGCCAGTATTTACAAAGGAGACTCTGCCGAAATTTTCAGTAAATTTTTGATGTTTTAAAAAACCGCATAATTCGGCTTATGCTATTGAAATTACTTGCTTTAAGTTGGTTTTTCCTGCACTCTACTACTTTTCTTGGTTTGGATTTCTGGGTTTTCAGTTTACTTAGATTACGTACGTCTCGAGACGTTCGTAGTTTAAGTGCCGGTCATGTTCCGTACTTTCGGGTCGTGACAATAACGGGTCGAGAAACTACTGATGACACTTACCAGTAAATCTCTATATCAGCCCTGGCCAGGGACTTCCAGTTATAGCCAATCGAACACAGCACAACATCAACTCGCTATACCGGGAGAGACGAATCCCCTCCTATCGCTTGTTGCCTCCATATGATTCGGGACTTCACCCAAAAGCCACCATTTTGCACACCCTCTTGGACGTGGTACGGTGGAAATCAAAGCACAGTGAGAATCACACAAGACTCTATGACAATCTCGGGTCTACAGACTACCCTGTACCAGTGTCACCGGAGAACTACCATCTGACGTGAGGTATAATACCATCTGGGAGTTCTCGGCGAGTCCGTCCAGTGTACCCAATATGCACTGAGCACCTGTACACCATCCTTGATGTCAAACACCGATGGATATGGGATCTTCCATCGCCCATCATATGGGTCAAGATGCGTATACGCTAGTCTACTCTGGTGTATCGATGCCCTGTCTCGACACACCCTCGACTAGGAACAGTTATAGGATGTACTCATCGACTACCGTGGACCCACTAGTATGATCTCATCATAGTCCCAGTAGTCGAGTACAGATCCTAATGGCTTTATCAACATGTGAGAGTAAGACAGTAAACTAATACAAGTCAACATGTTAAGATAAAGTGAAACCAAATAGCATACTATCATGACGAGCAAGAAAGTCCTCTCTATATATATCTAAGCATGCATTATAATATACATCATATGTACAACAATGGTCTCTAGGGCAAATACATAATTAACAATCTCCCACTTGCACTAAGGCCAGCTGCTGTAGTATCTCATACCCAGCATCCCGAATAATCTCTCAAAATGTATCTGGGGAATGGCCTTCGTGAGTGGATCCGCAATGTTTTCCTTCATATCTACTCTCCTGACCTCGATCTCCCGGCGATCAACTATCTCCCTGATCAGGTGATACTGCCTCAGAATATGTCTGGACTTCTGATGGGACCCCGGTTCCTTGGCCAAAGCCACAGATCCATTGTTATCGCAATACAAAGGTATTGGATGCTCAATGGATGGAACCACGCCAAGTTCACTAATGAACTTCTTTATCCAGATAGCCTCTTTGGCAGCATCGTTGGCAGCGATGTATTCAGCCTCCATCGTCGAGTCTGCAACGGTATCCTGTTTGGAACTCTTCCAACATACCGCCCCTCCATTGAGGGTAAAGATAAATCCCGAGTGCGACTTAGAGTCGTCCTTATCAATCTGGAAGCTGGAATCGGTAAAGGACTCCACTTGGAGTTCTCCATTACCATACACCAAGAACATCTCTTTAGTCCTTCGCAAGTACTTGAGAATGTTCTTCACAGCTGTCCAGTGACTCTTTTCAGGATCTGCTTGATACCGACTCACTACACTTAGTGAGTATGCTACATCGGGTCTCGTACATAGCATCGCATACATGATAGAGCCTACTGCCGAAGCAAAGGGTATCCCTTACATGCGAGCTCTCTCCAAATCAGTCTTGGGAGACATCTCTTTGGAGAGAGTGAGTCCAGAGATCGTGGGTTGGTTCCTACGCTTGGATTCTTCCATACTAAACCACTTTAGTATGGTGTCAATGTACCTGGATTGGGACAATCCCAGTATCCGTTTAGATCTATCTCTATAGATCATAATTCCCAATATGCAGGAGGCATCACCTAGATCTTTCATTGAGAATCTTTATGATAAGAAGAGCTTGACTGACTGCAGCATAGGAACATCATTTCCTATCAAGAGTATGTAATCGACGTACAATACGAGGAAGACAACCTTACTCTCTACAACCTTTTTATATATACAAGGTTCATCTACATTTTTGATGAAGTCAAACTCTTTGACTACAACATCAAAGCAGATGTTCCAACTCCGCGATGCTTGCTTTAACCCATAGATGGATTTAAGCAGTTTGCACATCTTTTCGCTGCTCCCACTATCTACGAAGCCCTCTGGCTGAGTCATGTACATGCACTCTTCTAAATTACCGTTTAGAAAGGCGGTCTTAACATCCATTTGCCAGATTTCGTAGTCATGGTATGCAGCAATGGAAAGTAAGATCCGGATGGACTTAAGCATAGCCACTAGAGAAAAGGTTTCGTCATAATCTACACCTGGTCATTGACGAAAACCCTTTGCAACAAGTCTAGCTTTGAAAGTCTCAACTTTTCCATCTACACCAATTTTCTTTTTAAAGATCCACTTGCTCCCAATGGGTTTTACCTCTTCAGGAGCATTTTCCAAAGTCCATATTTTGTTGGTGTACATGGATTCCGTCTCAGATCGCATTGCATCCAGCCATTTCACAGAGTCACCACTTGTGATGGCCTGCTCGAGACTAGTCGGGTCATCATCTTCCATGATGAAATCCTAGCTTCCACCATCAATGAGAAAACCGTAGTATCTCTCAGGTGGATGAGAAACCCTACTAGATCGGCGGAGAGGCTGGGGTTCGTCGGGTACTACTGAATCCTCTGGCTCCACTAAATCTTCAGTTGCAGTTTGTGTTGCTGGAACTTCTTCCAGTTCTACCTCATTGCCACTATCTTGTTTCATAAGAAAACCATTTTCTAAGAAGGTGGCATGTCGAGAAACAAACACTTTTTGTTCCTCGGAGTGGTCGAAGATATACCCTTGCGAATGGTTGGGATATCCAATAAACTTACATAGAACTGATCTTGCCTCGAGCTTGTCCGGATTTTGTGTTTTCACATATGCCGGACAACCCCATATCTTAATATAATTAAGATGTGGTCTCTTTCCTTTCCATATCTCATATGGAGTGGTTGGCACAGATTTGGTGGGAACCCTATTCAATAGGTCTATGGCTGTCTCAAGCGCATACCCCCAGAAGGAAATAGGCAACTCAGCAGTGCTCATCATAGAGCGCACCATATCTAATAGGGTGCGATTCCTCTGTTCCGATACACCGTTGTGCTGTGGTGTATAAGGAGGAGTAAGCTAAGAGAGAATCCCATTTTCTTTTAGATAATCTAGAAAATCATTGCTCAAGTATTCTCCTCCTCGATCAGATCGAAGGATCTTAATACTTTTGCCCATTTGGTTCTCTACTTCGTGCTTATATTCTTTGAATTTCTCAAAAGCTTCAGACTTGTGTTTCATCAGGAACACATGTCCGTATCAAGAGAGATCGTCAGTGAATGTAATGAAGTAGGAAGAACCGTTCCTGGCATGCGTAGACATAGGACCGCATACATCACTATGTACCAGTCCTAAGAGTTCCGTAACTCTTTCTCCGTGTCCACTAAACGGAGTTTTGGTCATTTTACCTTTGAGACATGAATAGAAAGTATCATAAGATGATAATTCGAATGGATTCAAATATCCATCCTTATGTAACTTAGCTAGCCGTGTCTCATTGATATGACCAAGTCTACAATGCCATAAGAAGGATTCGTTCATTTCTGAACTCTTCCTCTTGTGTGTGTTTTGTATATTAAGGACTGTATTTTGATTGAGAATAAATATGCCATTATGTGACGAGCATGATCCAATAAACTTTTGATCTAGGAATATGTTCATAACATTATCCTGTACTACAAAATTATATCCTTCTTTACTTAATAAAGAAACTGAAATAATGTTGCACATCATGTTCGGTATATAATAGCACTCATTCAGAATCAGTGTATTACTACTTGGTAATACAAGATGATATTCGCCAACTGCTTTGGCTACAATACTTGCACCATTCCCTACTTGTACGGAATGGTCACCTTTTCCCAGTTCTCTACCTTTATGTAGCCCATGTAACAATTTACATATGTGGGATCCCGATCCGGTATCTAATACCCAGGACGTAGGGTGAACTGAGAAACAGTTCTCAATAACTAACACACCCGAAGAAGATGCATCGGCATGCATGTTCTTTGTTTGGGCGGCATGAGAATCCAGATATTCTCCTGTTTCCTGTTCAGCCTTATAACTCTTATAAGAAAGAACGGGACCAACGTTCCCCTGCTCAGTATAATAAGCGGGTTCAGTCAATACATCCATATTATTATCTTGATTATGGCCTGACATGGTCGCTACCTGGAGAGAGAGAGAAGAAAACGCTTTAGCGTATGCTCTTGCAAGATTAGATTGGTTATTATCTTATCTAATCAGGATGTCTCCCACTGTTTTTATCAAATCTTCCTTCAAAACCCTAAAAGGTAAGATTAGCCGGGATTAATTACACCCTACAATTTCGTCAATATTTCAGCCAGATCGGTGTCGGTACTTGATGGAGGTTCCCCGTGCTTTCGCACGGACCTAATTAAAATAAACCTCGTTTTCCCAGAGGCATAACCCCGTTAACACCTTTCTAGACACCTACTTGATTGGCTAATTGTCCTGTGTAAAACTCTCCCAGGAGTAACTCTTACTCGCAGTGGGTATCGGGATCCAACTATGTATACTGATCTATGTGCCTCCCCAAGAATATCACACCTCAGTCCCTCAGAATCTGGTACGCATAGTCGAGTCCTAAATCGAAGTATCCCCTGATTATCAATCATGAACTCGGAAACTCTGCCCTGCCGAATCTGCTCGATAGTCTCTAAAATACGGGCATCACCGGACTGTGCCTTACGGATACGGTCAAGTAACTGTGGGCGTGCTCTGAAATGGGCCAGCTGTCCCCCGGTAGGAGTAAACTCAAACTGTACTCGGCTATCACATAGCACCTGCCAATCCGCCGTCGACTGCATCTGTACTGTGCTCAAACAAGATAAGCTACCTCCGGGCCTCCTACTCAAAGCATCTGCCACCACATTCGCCTTGCCCGGATGGTATAGAATCTCGCAGTCATGGTCTTTCACCAACTCCATCCAACAGCGCTGTCTCATATTTAGATCTCGCTTCTGAAAGATATACTTCAAGCTCTTGTGGTCTGTGAATATCTGGCACGACTCGCCGTATAGGTAATGTCTCCAGATTTTGAGTGCAAACACCACTGCAGCCATCTCTAAATCATGAGTGGGGTAATTCTGCTCATGCTTCCTCAACTGTCGAGAAGCATACGCGATAACCCTGCCGTGCTGCATCAATACACAGCCCAGCCCCATTCGATAAGCATCACAATATACCACAAAACCGCCCGATCCTGAAGGCAATGATAACACTGGTGCAGTAGTCAGACGAGTCTTCAACTGCTGGAAGCTATCCTCACATGCCTCGGTCCAATCAAAAGGAACCCCCTTCCGGGTCAACCCGGTCAACGGTGCGGCAATACGAGAAAAGACCTGGGCAAAACATCGATAATAGCCGGCCAGACCTAGAAAGCTGCGAACCTTTGTAACTGATACCGGTCTGGGCCAACACTGCACTACCTCGATCTTCTTCGAGTCTGCACAAATACCATCTCTCGTCACCACGTGACCCAAGAAGTCGACACTATCTAGCCAGAATGCGCACTTGGAAAATTTTGCGAACAACTGATGCTCCCTCAAAGTCTGCAATGTGATACGCAAGTGCTGCTCGTGCTCCTCCCGGCTCCGAGAATATACCAAGATGTCGTCAATGAACACAATGATGAACTGATCAAGATACGGCATGAATACATGGTTCATCAAGTCCATAAATGCTGATGAGGCATTGGTGAGCCCGAACGACATCACCAAGAACTCGTAATGACCATATCGTGTACGGACAGCGGTCTTCGGAATATCATCCTTCCGAACCCGCAACTGGTGATAACCTGACTGTAAATCAACCTTCGAGAAATACCCCGCACCCTGGAGATGATCAAATAAATCGTCAATGCGGGGTAGGGGATATCTGTTCTGCAAAGTAACCCGGTTCAGCTGACGATAATCGATGCATAAGCGCATACTGCTATCCTTCTTCTTAACAAACAGGACGGGAGCACCCCAAGGTGACACACTCGGTCGGATAAGGCCTTTATCCAACAAGTCCTGCAACTGATCCTTCAGCTCTCGAAGCTCCACCGGGGCCATCCGATAGGGCGGTATAGAAATAGGCCCCGTGCCGGGGATCAAGTCAATGCAGAACTCAATCTCACGCTTTGGCGGCAGACCAAGCAGCTTATCAGGGAATACATTAGGAAACTCTCTCACAACAGGGACTTGGTCCAACGGAACCTCTGTGGCCCTAGTATCACAAACATAGGCTAAGAATCCCTGACACCTTTTCCACAAGAGCTGACCAGCGCGAAGAGAAGAAATCAAGCTGGGAAGGGTGGCGCTACGATCTCCCTGAATAACAAGAACCGGCTCACCAGGAAAGTTGAATCTGACTGCCTTCTCACGGCAGTCCACAGATGCATAACAGGTGGCTAGCCAGTCCATACCAAGAAGAACGTCGAAGTCTAGCATATCGAGGAGAATCAAATCAACTGAAGAATCCCTCTACCCAATACGAACATGACACGATCGGTACACAAATCGAGCAACAAAACGACTCGCCTACCGGAGTAATAACAACGAGTGGCTGTTCTAACGAAGAAGACTCTCGGCCCAACCTCGGTGCAAAGTATGTGGATACATAATAATGTGTTGAGCCTGGATCAAATAACACCCGTGCATCAAAAGAACATACTGGCAGAGTACCTGTCACAACGGCATTGGATTCCTGCGCATCCTGCGGAGTCAAAGCGAATACTCAGGCCTGTCCACCACTAATAGCTGGCTGTCCTCTGCCTTTGCCTCTGCCTCTTCCTTGGTTGCCTCGTCCTCTCTAAACAGGACCGCCACGCCCACGACCTCTAGGAGCATCTGCCTGGCATGGAGCATCATCAGGGGTAGGAAGTAGAGCTCTCCGAGAAGGTGGTGAAGGTGGTAAGGTCACATATGGGACTGTAGCCCCGCCCTGGCGCCCCATGGTACAGTCTCTGATACGATGGTACTGACTCCCGCACCGAAAACATCCTGGCGACGACTGTTGGGTCTGCGGATAAGAACCAAATAACTGACCCCATCTCAATCCTCTGCCGCCACCTGTTCATATCATAATTTTGCATTATTATATTCCCCATTCTTAATCATTTTACAAATAAATAGGTACTTTTGATCCATGTCTGCTAAATAGTTGCATGTTACAGGTTCTCGGAACAATACAGTGAAAATGCTGAAAAGACGCTACAAAAGTAAGACTATGACCAACAAATAGAAGAATCTTTATTATGCCGCCTACAGTTAAGGAACAAATGAAGATCAATGAACAATTCGATTTCACAAAGTACAAAGGCAGCACAAGATTCAAGACTTCAACACGAAGCAAATAGGAAAAGTCCACAACATTCTGCACTGTGGAAATCTGGAAGAAACTAGAAGACATTCTGAAGAACCAAGAAAAGAAAATACAATAAAAAGCAACATGAAGATGCCCTAAAAAACGCAGCCCACAAGCCCATCAAACGGCCACGGAACCGCGGCCAAACAAGGCTTATGGCCGCGGATCCGCGACCGTGCTATGCATGTGTCGGCGCGTATCGGTGCGTGTCAGTGGAGTCGGTGCATTGAACCGGTTTTCTTAGGGCATTTTTGTAATTCTAGATATGGATCAGATGTAAACCTTAAGGTTTCTATTATCTATAAATAGGAATCCTACAGCTCTTTTGGGAGCGTGCCTCTTTTGAGTGCCTCTCTTTTGAGATGCCTCTTTTAATTTCTAGATCTTAGATTTTCAATTCCTTGTAATCGTCAAAGATTGCATCAATAAAGAGTAAGTTTTTCTATCTTGAATTTCTTTTATGCCGTAGTTATAAATTTTTTATCTGCCGCAGTTATAAATTTTTTATCTGCCGTACTTATAAATTTTTTTATCTTCCATAGTTATTAAATTAAAACCATAAAAAATGAGCTCGTTAATCAATTCCCTAATGAGTGAGTAGTACCTCACTTGTTAGGGTTAGGTTTGGGGAAGGTTAGAGAGATGAAAATCTCTCACCCATTTCTTGCCCGTTCAACATTTTAAAGTAGGAATCTATGCATACATACACACACCGCTCATTACGGCACCCTATCCCACGAGGTAGCGGTGATACCATAGTTAAAGACCGGCTGTGATTGTTTTCCATAGAGGTTAGGGTAAGAGTTAAGAAAGGACGGACAAGGACAAAAGGGAAGAAACCTAGTTTCTTCCCGATCGTGCTAATCCCCTTTGTTAACTATTATCTTAACTCCTAAAAGTTCTTAATTAGGGCAAAGAATGCGGTGAGAATAATTGATTTTTCAAACTAACCTAATCTTAACCCTAGCAAGCTTTTTATAAACTTTTATCTCATTCTTAGATCTTAAAATAAAACCCAAAATCTTTTGGATTTAATTCGTTAAAAAATAAAGAAAAGGAATCCATCTCCCTGTGGACCGACCCGTACTCAACCGGCTAGCTACCAAGCGACACCGTTCTTGATTGCGGTTAATTCTTTGATTCAAAACGCATAAGCAAAAACTTACTCTCAATCACCACCATCTCCCGGAAAGAATCTATCACGGTGTCTACCCATCTGCCGCTGGGCTGGCGTATCAGTACGAATTCGCTTCAGCCCAGAAACGACCGGAGTCTCAGAAATACGCTCTTCCAAAAGTAAGGTTGCATCCATCGCGGCTGCGTATGTGTCAAAGTGCTAGGTGCCGATGGCAAGGAATAACTGTGTGTCAAGTCCTTGCACAAACCTCTTTATCCTCTTCTCTTCGGTGTCTACTAGGTACGGAGCATATCGGGACAACTGAGTAAACTGTATATCATACTCGGACATTGTCATCCCAGGAGTCTTGCGCAAGGACTCAAAACTACGGGCTCGAGCATCTCGGACACTCTCCGAAAGAAAACGGGCAAGAAATGCAGCTGTGAACTCGTCCCAAGTCATAGGAGGTAGACCTGCAGCTCGGCCTCTCTCTACTGAATCGTACCACGTCTGAGAAAGGCCCTCCAGACGAAAACTCACAAATTCCACCCATCTATCATCAGAACACCTCAACGAATGACAAATCCTAGCCATCCTATCGAGAAATGCCTGCGTGTCCTCTATCGCATCCGTGCCGGTAAAGGCTGGAGCTCTCAGCCTCATAAACTCCTGTAATGATACGGGAATAGTCACAGTAGTAGCAGGAACAACCATCTAGGCAGTAGGTATAATCATGGTCTGTGCAGTGGAAGGAACATCCCCTGATCTCTGTGCCCGATTGGCCTCAACTAAAGATCCCATCATCTGACGCAACTCCTGCATACCGGCCTCTAATCTGGCAATACGGTCTGGAGAAGGCGGATCAATCTGACCTGAGGGGTAGGCGTATCGTCCCGCTCGATCCTCGCCTCAGACGAGCCCGCTCGAATCTCATCTCTAGCGGCAGCCCTCTGAGCCGTCGTAGTCTTTGGCGGCATCGAAGCTGGAATAAGAAACAGGAGCGATAAAAACATTGCAATTGAATCAAGGGATGCATGGAATCAAGAAAGGAAATACAAATAATTATGTCCTAAGATCACTTAGGTGGAGTACCGTATCGTAAGTATGCCGCGGAACATACACACGCTACGCTACTCTGCTTAAGTCACATACTCTATCTACCAAGGGTCGCCCTACACTCAGAAAGGTAAAACTCATGCTCTGATACCAACTTTGTCACAACCCGAAGGTACGGAACGTGACTGGCACTTAGATTACGAGACATCTCAAGCATAACGTAACCTAAGTCAGCCAAAGCCCAGAAAATCTAAACCATAATCAATAAGAGTGAAGGAAAACCTTTTATGAAAACGGTTTTAAACCAATTAAGTTATATTAACCACTTTTTAAAAATATCCTAATTTACCAAAAATCGGCAGAGTCTCCTTTGTAAATACTGGCCCCAAAACGGGTACAACAAGAATATATAAACCTGTAATGATATAATGGCATCCCCAAGCGGGAGCTAGCTCTTCGCCCAAGGCGGATCACAACCACACGCAATATATGTATAACATCAAGCAAATAAGCATAAACAACGCAAAAATAAGAAAAACATAACGTCGGCTCAAGTGAGCTCGACCCCAGAAAAACATGTACACAAATCTCTCGGTCTCATCACTAGGTTGCATATACAATAGAAGAAGTGGTAGATGGAGAATAGTAGATACAATGATAGTACAAAAAGAGACAAAAGTGTCCTCGCAACCCATCTGCGAGCAATGTCGTGAGTCCGAGCAAAAGATACCAAGGAAAAGTACGCCCGCCACTACAAGGCTGACGGGTCCGACCTGCAAGACACTGTGGCACAACGGGGGTGAGTTGCCAGCTCGTGAGTAGTAAGTAACATCTAATAAGGCTATCGTAAGAATGCACGCAAATCGTCACAACCTGCATGTCTAAATATGATGCGATGCCACTAATATGTATGCACATGGATGCAAAGATCAATACAAAATCTTTAAGTGTTTAGTACGATGATATCTGCATTCTTAACTTTTAAAAATATCTGTACAATAGCTAAGGTATCATCAATGAAATCATCCGAAAACAGTTTCAAGCATCGACACAAAATAGGGATATATAAATATATCTGTCTCAATGTATCACTATGTCAATATCTCAATACCTCGGGCTCCGTCAGTCCGGATCGGCCCATATCATCAAATCTCACGACAACAGTCGGTATCCTCCGGATATCCGCCGCGCCAGACATCACCGGTAGGTAGTCTTCCCCTGCCAGGCTTATCGCCTACAACTCGAGCTTCTTGCCTCGGTGTACCATACTGGGCCCACCATGTATCCGAGACGGTTCATCCACTCCTCGAATCGGGTCTCGAAATCCAACAGAAAACATGAAAACTCATGGTGGACGACACATACATCACGAGAAAACCGCAACATTTATTATTTTTTTTAAAATGATAATAGTTCTTATTAAATCTTTGCGGTTTTCCCCAAAATCTAGAAATCTCATCAATACTGAAATCCTCAAGAAAATCATAATACCAAACATGTTGTATATGATAAATGCTTATGATATCAAAGGTATGCAATGTGATTTATGGCTAGGAACCTAAGTAAGAATGATAATAAAGTGAGGTATATATGATTGCAATCCAATATATCATGTATGATGCAAGTATTTAGTATTGAACTAAGAAAGTTCTAAAGTGCTCGTGGCATGGCAATTACCAAAGGGGTTTGTGTGTTCACATGAATAATGCGCGTGCAACATGAGCCAATGGTAATGGTGCAAGTATCCTAAGGGGTGATATCATACATAGGTATATAGATAACTATGCGATGCCAGCAGATGAATAACTAGAAAGCTATGCATATGAAAGCAGCTACTCCTAGCAACCCTAAATGTCGGGCGCCTCGCGCCATCCATATGATCCCCCCATAGATGTGTACATCTACTCACCTGGACGCCTTGCTAATCTGATCCGACCACAGCTTTGCCTTTGCGCGCCGCGTCCGATGCTTCCGCAACCGATCCTAAAATTGCACCACACAAAACATAAGATTACACATCCTGAACGACGCAAAGTCACAATATGAAAAGATCAACGTTCACAAGTTAGGCACATTGTGCACTTGGTGCGCGGAACACACACGACAATCACTATAATCTTAACTAGAATCGTCGTTCGGAATAACCGTCAAAACTAAAACCCGATCAAACAAATTTTGCATTCGCACACCCTAATTACCATAGGAGTTGCTAATGATATAACCAACATTTCAAAATTAATTCACCTCCTAATTATATCGAAAACCTAGTAAGTACTAAAATTGCAATTTGGCGTAACCATCGTAGATTAGTGATAAAATGACCACCACCTAGCACAATCATCCAAACCAAACCACTAGATAGCCACTACACTTAATTTGACCTATTTGCAATGCTTCAAACCCTAATTCCAAAATCAACCCTTTTCTTGAATTCCTTAAACAAGCAATTATAACCAAATTTCACACTTTAAAATTATATATTAGCATAGTTAAACTACAAATTAACTATTAAATTAGAATTATACCTTTCAAGTTTTGAACCCTAGCTTGCACTTAGCCTCCAAAGATGCCTCATTTCTCCATGTTTTAAACTAAATTGGGCTTGAGAAGAGATAGAATAAGGATTTGTTTTGAATTTGTGAAGAAATTTGTGGGTTTTTGTTGAATTTTGTGATGAAATTGAAGTGAAAAGAGAAGGGGGAAATGGGGAACTGCAGGGGGGTGCTCTCGGCCTTGAGGAGGAGGAAGGGAATTGTGTGAGGGGGTGTGGAATTTTCCAAAGAAAATATCTCTCAAGTGCAATAAATGCTCATCACATCATTTTCTATTAAAAATTTCATTTTAAATTTCATTTTGACCATAGAAACAACTAGTCTTGTAATAACTTGATAAAATTTTTGTTACCACTAGGTTTTAGTTTGTAATGGTTCCTAAGTATGTAATTCGCCCATTCAAATTTGTATTTATCACTAATTTAATGTATATTTAAAAGCTTAAAATAATATTAAAAATAGTTAATTTAGGAAAAAAATTTAAATGACTAGAAATTTATAAGTGACAATTATCTAACCAATTTCTAGCAATTTCTTATCTAAATTTTGTATAATTAGGCCTATATTGAAAAATAAATATATTTACATTTTACGGAAATACCGATTATCGAAAAACCACCTAAACGATATTCAAAGTGTTACAACTTGGTGATGTCTTCTACTCACGAGTTGAAAACCCACCCCCGTTGTGCCACAGTTTCTTGCAGGTTAGCCGTACAGGTTTCATGGTGGCTTCGTTGGCACACCACTTCCTTCCGGGTGATTGCTTTGGTGGGTGGGTTCACTTGCATTATGACCACCATTATACTTTTATCTATTTCAGTTGTATCTAGTAACCTCCATCAGCCAGACTTGTATATTTAGTAGACTTAGATGACCTTGGTTTGTATATTCTTCCGTCCTTAGAGTCGCGCTCTTGTATTCTTTATTATTGTTTCTGGTTTTCCTTATGATGCTTAGTTTTCTCGCTTTCTTTCTGAGTTTTGATTCTCGCCCTTGGGCGTTGTATATTCATTTTATCTTGCATGGTTATTCCGCCATTTGGCGAAGAGCTAGCTCCCGCTTGGGGATGCCTTATATATTATTGCCTATATTCGTTTTTTTGGGTTACAAATTACAAGGGAGGTGCTGCCCGAATTTCAAACGACAAAAAGGGTTTTTTAAGCTAGATACAAATATATTGTTTCCATATATTACTATATGTGTTTATATAAGAATAAACTTGATTTCAGTGTACCTTATTTCAAAACTCGACCTTCACTATTTTCTCCTAAAAAGGTTTAGATTTCTGGGCTTTTGGCTTGCTTGAATTAGGTGGGGTCATATAGACTTCACATGATTCAAGTGCTAGTCACTTTCCATTTGCGGTCGTGACAGGTGCTCATTAAAGAATGGGTACACCGAACAGGACCCACCGAGAACTCCTAGTGAGTACTATACCTATCGTCCGATAGCAGTTCTCTGGTGACACTGGTACAGGTTAGTCTGTAGACCCGAGATCGTCATAGAGTCTTGTATGGTTCCCATTGTGCTTCGATTTCCTCCCTACCACGGCTCAAAGGAGTCGTGTAAATAGATGGATTTTGGGTACATTCCCGAGTCACATGGAGGTAATGAGTAATAAGAGGGGTTTCGTCTCTCCCGGTATTGAGAGTTGATGTTGCGCTATGTTCGATTTGTTATAACAGGAAGTCTCTGGCCAAGGCTGTTGATGAGATTTACTAGTAATAGTTATCAGTAGTTTCTCATACCGTTATAGGCCACACATCGGCATGATTTATTAAGTTATTGGGGTCTGATGATTCCACCCCCAGACTCGATATGCGACATATCAGACGAAGAGACCGGACTATACGGTAAGTGTTACTGTTGGGAACTCACCCGCACGCGCAAACGCGTATGTTTTGGAAACGGATATGATTTTAAGGAAACGGGATGCGCACGCGATATCGTTCTCGTTTTAAAATTTATAAACGGCAAGTGCACGGCGTGTTGTAGCAAGCCGGCAGGTATAGGTCGATCCGCAGGGAATTGTGTATTAGATCTTGTGATTTAAGGTTCAACAAATAATGAATGGTTGGTTTTGTCACAAAAAATGAAAGAATACGAAAACAAGAAAAACAAGCAAAGAAGAAATTGGACGTTGTTCATCTCAGAAAACTGCATTTTAATACCGCTCATTTATTATCTATTTTGTTATATATCGGTGCTATTAACCAGTTTCTGCTCAGTAATTACAGATTACAGGTATTCGTGATACAACACTGAAAACAGACTCAATATCATGGATATAGTATTTGGGAGCCGACACTGCAAACAGAATAGAAAAACAACCGATATCCAAAGAGTCCATTTTTGACAAACATGCAAGTGTACACATCTTTTTGTCTACAATGGTCCAACACATACAAGTGTGAACACTTTTGGAGATACATGAACCTTGGGTGCTTCCATGGCACACAACAATGATGTGTTGTGCAAGTGGTCTTGGTGTGCATTAAATGCATAAAGTAGTGATGTGATATGAAACTTTGCAACTTGATCTCACTTCTTCTCTGCTCATCACTTCAGATTTTACCCATGTGTAAATCACAACAAATTACAAATATTAAGAGATGCCATGAGACCAGAAGACTACTGAAGCAAGGTGGGACCCACTGTCCATAGTCTGGCCGCAAATATATTCATCTTGGCCACAACTTGCGGCCAAGTTGGTGCCATTTTGTCTCGTTCAAACATGGTGGGTCCCTGGTGGTCTTTTTAGTCTATTGTCATCTGCAACTTTTGATTTTAATTTCTCAATAAATAGCATATCAGCTCATGAGGCAGGGGGAGAACTTTTGCATGCTTGTAATTCTTTTGATAAATTTCTTATAGCTCTTGGGATTAGACTGAGTTTTTTGCCTTCTTCTGGTCTTGTAACCTCTATTTTTGAGCTTCCAAGATTAGATTTTGGTAGTTGAATTCATTTACTTGTATTTGAACCATTGCAATAAAATCTTCATTACATTCAAGTTTGATTCTTGTATCTCTTTTCTATTTTGTTATTTCTTTTTATTATTCAGTTGTGCTATTTCTATGATGAGGTGTGAATAGTTGTTCTTGGGCTATGGTGAGGTAGGTTATGGAATGACATTACTTCCAACCCCTCCCTTTTGATTCTTGCATTTTACACTTCTTTTCTTAACTGTGCAATTTTATTATGTTTTGCTTGATAGTATATATCATTTTGAATGGTTGCAAATCAACCTTTAACATATATCATATTCCTTGTTTACATTTTATTGTTGCTATATTACGATTTGAAGTGGACATGAATACGGAATTACGTTAAGTGTCGCAACTAGCTAGATAGGATATATAGCATACTTGCATATATTCTATACTTGCTAACTTCACTTAACTAACTCCATATTCATTTCATTCTCCTCATTCTTTTTAATTTCTGTTTTACTTAACCTTAATATCGTATTCTATCCCGACGCATGTTTTGGATAAATGCGGCATACTTTCACAATTCAAATGGAAACTAAATAAATGAACCTTGAATCAAAATGGAGAGTTGGAGGTAAATATCGTATTTCACTCTTACTAAACCTTAGCCTAAGTTTTCCCTAAACCTAAACCTTTCTTCTTTTTAAGTATTATAAAAACGTGACAAACACCCATTTTCCAACCTATTGTTTCATAACTCAAATTGATGTCGTGATATCCACTCCTTGTGGTTCGGCCCGTGCTTGCCGGCTTGCTTCAACGCACCGTGCACTTGCGGTATTTTTAAACTCGATACTCACGCCATGCACTATTTTCACCGACAAAACTGACATATCCGATATTGACCATATCCTTCAAAAGCACGACACCGTGAGTTTCGAACAAGTTTTTGACACCGTAAGCATAGTTTTGAAAGTCTCAACTTTTCCATCTACACCAAGAATTTTCTTAAGATCCATTTGCTCCCAATAGGTTATACCCCTTCAGGTGCAACATCCAAAGTCATACTTTGTTGGTGTACATGGATTCCATCTTTGATCGCATAGCATCCAACCTTTTCACAGAGTCGCCACTCGTGATGGCCTGCCTGAACCTAGTTCGACCATCATTTACCATGATGCAATCTTCGCTCCTACTGTCACCGAGAAGAACGTAGTATCTCTCAAGTAGATGAGGAACCCTACCAGATTCACGGAGAGGCTGAGGTTCATTGGAGACTAATGAATCTTTTGGTTCTACCAAATCATCAGCTGTTAGTTTGCCTAGCTAGAACACCTTCCATTTCTACCTCATGACCATAAATTTCTTCACAAGAAATACCTTTTCTCAAAAAGTCGCATGCTGAGGAAAAAAACACCTTTTGCTCCTCAGTTTCGTAGAAGATTTGCCCTCGCAAATGTTTGGGATATCCTAACAAACATATACAGAACTGACCTTGCCTCAAGCTTGTCCGGATTCTGCCTTTCAACATAGGCCGGACAACCCTATATCTTAACTCGTTTAAGACATGGTCTCTTACTATTCCATATCTCATATTGAGTGGTAGGCACTGATTTGGATGGAACCCCATTCATTAGGTATGCAGCTTCTTAAGTGTATAACACCCAAAAGAAAATTGGTAACTCAGCAGTACTCATTATAGAGCGCACTATATCTCATAGGGTGCGATACCTCCGCTCCGATACACCGTTGTGCTGTGGTGTACACGAAGGAGTAAGTTGAGAGAGAATTACATCCTCCTTTTAAATAATCCTGGAACTCCATGCCTTAGTATTCTCCTGTTCGATCACATCGAAGAACTTAATACTTCTACCTGTCTGGTTCTTTAACTTCAAGCTTATATTTCTTGAATTTCTTAAAAGTTTCAGACTTGTGTTCCAACAGGAACATATGTTCGAATCTTGAGAGATGATTGGTGAATATAATGAAATACAAAGAACCATCCTTGGCATTTGTAGACTTAGGACCGTATACATCATCATGTATCCATCCCAAGAGTTCAGTAACTCTTTCTCTGTTTCTAGTAACGGAGTATTGGTCATTTTACCTTTGAGACAAGACTGGCAAGTATCATAAAATGAAAATTCGAACAAATTCTCATATTCATTCTTATGTAACTTAGTTGATCGTGTCGCATTGATATGACTTAGTTTACAATGCCATAAGAAGGATTCGTTCATTTCTGAACTACTCCTCTTATATGTGTTCTAAATACTTTGAACTGTGGTTTGATTTAGAACGTATATGCTATTATATAACGTGCCTGATCCAATCAACTTTTGATTCAGGAAAATGTTCACAACATTATCCTCTAATACATAATTATATCCTTCTTTAACTTAATAAAGAATCTGATGTAATGTTGTATATCAGGTTCGATATGTAATAACATTTGTTCAGAATCAACGTATTAATACAAGGTGATATCTGCCAACTTATTTGGCTGCAACAATTGCACCATTCTCTAACACATAGAGACATATCACCTATTCCCAGTTCTCTCCCTATCTGTAGCTTATGTAACATATTACATATACGGGATCATAATCCGGTATCGCATACCCAGGACGTAGAGGATACTGAGAAAAAGTTCTCGGTAATGAACACACCCGAAGAAGATGCATCAACATGTACTTTCTTCGATTGGGTGGCATGGGAATCTGGATATTCCACTATTTCCTGCTCGGACTTATAACAGTTATAAGATAGAGCGGAACCAACGTTCCCTAGCTCAGTATAACAAGCAGGTTCGGTCAATACATCCATATTATTATCTTGATTAAGGCGTGACATGGTCGCTACCAGGAGAGAGAGAGAAAAAAACACTCTACGTTCGCTCTTGCAGGATTAGATTGGTTATAATTTTATCTAATCAGGATGGCTCCCACTGTTTTAGTCAAATCTTCCTTCAATCCCTAAAAGGTAAGACCAGCCAGGATTAATTACACCTTACAAGTTCACCAATCTTTCGGCCAGGCCAGTGTCGGTACTTTGAGGGAGGTTCCCTGTGCTTTCGCACAGACCTAATTAAAATAAACCTCGTTTTTCCAGGGGCGTAGCCCCATTAACACCTTTCTAGACACCTATTTGATTGGCTATTTGTAATGTGTAAAACTCTCCCAGGAGTAACTCTTATTTGCAGTGGGTATCGGGATCCAACTATCTCATAGAAGGTATGCAATCTCATTGCAAATTTCAACTCTTGAAACTCTCGATAATGGTTTTTACCCCTAGTAACTTATGACCTTGACTATAATCAACATATCACAAGTACTAGTTAAGTTCTACCCGTCATTTCATGATTAATTAGACCCTCTCACATGACCCTTGGCTATAATCAACATAATCACATGAATGTCCTAATTAATCGCATCATATGCAGTGTAGGAAGATATCATTTAGCTACCGTACACTACGCCTTGACTATGATCAACATACACAGCACGAATACTAAGTACTCTACTTCCTTAAATGACGGAGGGTTATGACAGGTTTATATGAAAACCTTTTGCGTAATGAATTTGATATCGTTGTAGAATCGAGTGATTTTGAAAAAAGGAGTGTTTTTTAGGCTTTTACTAGTTTTGCTAAAGAGGTCACTCCCGGTGAAGGGATCTTGGCTCTTTCCTTATCGAATAAGGTGCAGGATATTTCACAAATACCACTATGCAAAGCAAAAAAACTATAGAAACAATCAAAAGACAAACCAAGTAGGTTGTAGCTTCTGCTAGTTTCGCTAAAGAGGTTACTCCCGGTGAACGGATCTCGGCTCTTTCCTTATCGAATAAGGTGCTGAATATTCTACAAGGAATACCGCTATGCAAAGCAAGAACTAGAGCTACCAGTTTTTAAACAAGTTTCTACAACATCTTTAGGTTTCTTTTTATTTCATTAATCTCATTAATGAAGTCCCATTATTTATGCTTCACAAGCATCACAGAAGATACGAAAGCAATACTATTAATTATGTCTTATATATATAATATAGGCATTCGTCTCAGAATATATCAAGTGATCACATCACAGAATATCAGCAGCAGAAGAACATATATGAAATATTAGATATACTAGGAATTCCGTGTTTTATTTAAGCCAGTATAAAACACGGATTCCACGGTCGCGATGAATAGCCAAACCCACATCCCTAGACCCCTACGAGAGAGGCAAGCAACCCTACTAATTCTAGAGTTAGGAGACCCGGTCTCGACTCCTCGAGATGGTCTCCCACTTGACCCTAGAACCCGGTTACTTATGTTCCCCGCCTTGGGTCTATCCTAATGCGGAAAAGTAAATAATATACATCAATGGTGACATCATCCTCAACCCGGAAGTGCCCCAATAAAAAAATATTACATACAATGAATTTTACATGAATGAAAATGAAAAAACTCTCATCTTACATAAAAAAAAACCCAGCTATTCAAAACACGACGATCCAATATAGCATATCACAACAACACATAATATCACATGTCATCAATGTAAGTAAATATGTGTATCCCAATTGTCGTTGACATATAGCACCGAAACCGGCGATACACCACATATTACACTTACGGTCGCAGAAAAGAAAATGTCAAACTACAACATTTGGAATCCATAATCACCTTAGACATCATAAACCCGAAATATCACATACTTCATATTTCATGCTTAACAATATGAATTCCAAATATTGTATCACAATCACAGAAAGCTATGCGAAGTTTAAACAATTCAATCGAATTAATGAATTCCCAAATTTCCCAGAGAGCTCAATGTTGGAGATAGTGCCCTCAGAGTCAATTATTGGATCACAGGCACGTGATTGCAATGATTGAGGGAGGACCTATCCCGGTAGAACAGTCTTACTCGAGATGATAGTATGCTATCAGGTTTACCTTTATCATCGTGTACTGCTTTAGGTGACATGACATGTCACTATTGCACGTTGATAGAGCCCCTGGGATTCTTGCTTGACTACCGGCAGTATGAGGGCGATCATATACGTGGGAGCTGGGGTCTACAAGCACATCCTTAAAAGGTCCCTAGTCGTGGGAGTTTCGAGACCGGGCATCGATACTCCATTAGTAGACTAGTGTATACAGTCGAGACCCCGACGAGGGGCGGTGGCCGGTCTCACAAGCCACTGGTGTCAGTTGGATCACCTAAGATGTATACAGGTGCTCATTGGGTTATGAGTACACCGGACATGACTCGCCGGGAACATGCTAGTTGGTCTTATACCTGATGTCAGATAGCAGTTCCCAGATGACATGTGTACAGGTTAGTTCATCGACCTGGGGATCGTCGTTTGTCTCGTGTGAGTTCCCACTGTGCTTTGATTACTACCCTACCACGGCTCAAAGGAGTCGTGCAAACAGGTTTTAGTTGGGTACAGTCCCGAGCCACATGGAGGCAGTGAGCGGATCTTCGGGGGTTTCGTCTCTCCCGGTATTGGGGGTGAGGTCGTGCTGTGTCTAGGAGAGCCATTACACAAAGTCCTTGGCCAAGGCAAGGAGATTTACTGGTAGGTATTCCAGTAGTATCTCAGGGTGTTCTGGGCTACACTCCGACACGACTTGTACCGCTTTTGGGGGTCTGACTTTTACCAACCCCCTAGGCCCGCCATGCGATACTCATAGACGAACGGACCGGACTGCACGGATATTGTCACTGACAGGCTCAGTAGGGTGTCAGGATGAGTTCGCTCATCGACGTCCCTTTTGGTCAATAGCTGGTGGCCCGTTACGTATTGGCTTATACCTCTGACGTGCTAGTGGTTAAATCCACAGCCATAGTATTGACGAGTCTTTAGAGTCCACCACACTTTCAGTTACTCAAGTTTCGGGCGAAACGCTGTAGAGGCCGTATGGAGATATGGCAGGGTCCGATCAGATACGTGCGGTATTGCACGGATCAGGATCGGACAGTTTGTACTATAGGCCGTATGGTTATATGGCAGGGTTCGATCAGATACGTGCGGTATTGCACGGATCAGGATCGAACAGATATTACTAGCCGGTTTTGGTTTAAGCCGTTCCTAGTTTAGTACAGTGTAGATTTTGTCTCATTGCATTTGTATCCGGACGGAATACAGATGCGGGTGTGTATGCACAGTATCGGGGTTTTCCTGTAATTTATTACGGGACCAGTTTTCTGGAGTTGCCAGTTTGCATTCCGTTCCGGCCGGTTTTCCTTTGTTCTTTCCCGGCCGGACTTTTCCGATGGAGGGGGTAATTTGCAGTTTTGCAAATTACATTTATGGAGGGGGTTTCTTTGCATATTGTTTGATGTGATAGCTTTCATATCTTTTTTCCACCATGCTTTTGCTTTTTTGAGATTTGATTGAATTGGAAAGGGTATGGAGGAAAGGGTATGGTTGAGGATGTGGTCACCTCCTTCTATCTCCTACACTCACCTTCCTTTGTTAATTCCTCCCACCATTTTCCCACATATAGACTTGGCCGGCCACTTGAGTAGATGATGATGGTTCATTTTCTTTTTGGTGAGGGTATGGAAAAATTATTGATTCATCTCATTTTTCGATTGCTACAAAAAAACCCCAAGTTCATTTCTTATTGATCCCTCCATCTAAAGGCAACTCTAATACCCCAATGAGACATAGACTCTACACTTCCTACAGCATATCTTGGACGCGTCGATTCGCCAGCTTCGCGCCCGAGTTGCCTCGGTATTGAGGTGGGAGCCCGTAAAAGATACAGGCGACGTGGTGCCCTTTCCGACGAGGAGGAGACGGACGGAGATCCCGCGAGGAGATCGGAGTGGAGATGAAGACCGGAGGACTCGGATCAGTCGGTACATCTCTTCCCTTTCTTGTTTGTAGCTTAGACTTGTTAATGGTTACGATCCGGAGTTTAGTGCGCGGTGGTGCCGGTTTGCAAAGTCCGGAATATTAAAGTTTTTCACCGCTTCCGCATTCCGGCGTCGGGTTGACGGCCGGGGTGCCGCCGTGCACTTACAGTGGTATCAGAGCCGCGCCATTAACTTAGTCTAGCTTTGTGTAATGTGTTTTTCAGTTCCGATCGATCGAAATGTCCAAAAACCCGTATTTGCCCACGACAGTTTCTGTTGAAATTTTTTGAAGTCTAAAAATTTTTCAGGTTGTAAAATATTGATGTAATGGAAAATCTAAGAGCTCTGTAAAAATTTGATGAAGTGACTCCACAGTTGGAGCGCGGAACCGCCGCGAAAACCCCCTTTGTGCGGCCCTTCCGCCGCGCACTATTCACATCACTTCACCATTTTTTTACAGAGGCCTTCTGGGCGTAAAATATGGGCTTTGGAATATTAAAGTTGGGCCAATTGTTTCTGTGAGTGCTACAGTTTTCTTTGGGGCCCACTTGTTAATTGTTTGATCAATCGGAAATTTTTTAAACACATTTTTCACAGTATTTACATTATATCTGCGACCGTGAATGTCACTTGATCGGTAAATCCGGTCTAACTGCTATAGCCCGGTTAGACGGATTTGCGAACGTGATTTTCACGTTGATGTTCTATGTATTTGCTGTGTTGTTGCGGATCGGTCGTGGGGGATAGCCTGGATGCAATGCTAGTACTGTGCTGTTGTATTATGTACATTTGATATTGCGGGGCGAGCGTCCGACATGTGGACTGCCGTCACTGCCTGTTTGTATTATTCTTTTGGGGCACGACCTGGTTGCGGTCGATGTACCCGGTGTATGTATATTTTACTTTCTGTACTAGGATTGCCCCGCGGAGGGGTGCACGGATAGCCGGGTTCTAGAGGGCAACAAGCCCGCATCTCATGGCATTGAGAGGGAGGGGGCTTCACTCTAGGATTGGCGGGCTATTCGCCGCACTCGTAGGGGGTACAGGTTTGACCCAGGAGGGGTGCCCAAGTTGCCGGATTCCGTGAAGTGCTGGGTGGTCCATTCACGGTGCTGAAAGGGGCTGCCTCGCTTCAGGTTTTGGCGGGTGACTTGCCGCGCCCGTAGGGGTCTAGGTTTTCATTGCACAGGCTATCCACACGACCAGGGGAACGTCGGGTTTCAGCGGCTCTGTGAAACCCGGGGATCCCAGATATCTGTATTGTTTCTGTGATGCTGTTCATTCTCTGTGATGTTGCATTTTATTCACGCCTTGAGCGAATACTATATATTGGTATATATATTAGTAGATGTTGTATATGTTTTGCATCCGCGCTAGTCCAGTCCCCGCTCTGTCGTTAGTAAGCTAACCTAACGGGTAATGACGGGACCCAGTGGCGAATGCGGATGGCATATACGTACATCAGTATATTTTCGTTCTTTGTGGTGTGATCAATTGATGGGACTGCATTGATTCGGATCAATGCAAAGTTAAAAACAAACCTAATCTGATGTTGTTGGAACACTTTTCAAAAAGCTGTTATTGCAAGGACGTTTACTTTTGTTTTGCATCGTGGTATTCATTTGGAATATCCTGCTCCTCAGTCGACGAGGCAAGGGCCGAGATCCCTTCACCGGGAGTGACCCCTTGGACAGAAGTTTGCGTCAGGGCATTAACTTCACTATAGCCGATTACTTTTGCTTTGCACCGTGGTATTCAGTTGGAATATCCTGCACCCCATTCTACGGGGAAAGAGCCGAGATCCCTTCACCGGGAGTGACCTCTTTAGCAACGGTTTTTCGTCACTATATTTTCAAAAAGCTATCCGTTCCTTCAACGATATCAAGTTCATTACGTTAAAGGTTTTCGCCAGAAACCATTCGTAGCCCTCCGTCATTTCAGTTAAATATTCGGTAGTATTCAAGCTATGTATTTTGACCTCACGCCAAGGCATAGTGATTGGTAGCTGCCGGGTATTTATCTGTTGCATAGATAGATGCGTTGGTTTGGGACAGTCGTACTACTATTTTGGCCTACGTCAAGGGTATGTACGGGTGGGTTCAGATTAACCTGGATAATGACGGGCAGAACTTGACATGTGACTTATGATATTTTGACCTCACGCCAAGGTCATAAGAGCATGGGGCAAAAATCACATCGGGAGTTTCAAAAGAACTGAAACTTGCCAGATATGCGCATACCTTCTGGAGTGTGATACCGTGAGCGGATTCCGTCACGTTATCATGCGATGATAGTTGGATCCCGATTCCCACTGATGAGTTAGTTTACTCCTCGGGTAACCCCGACTAATTCTTCTTTCAGGTTTGGAGGAGAATTTGAGGTACAGTGGGAGGCTTCCAGATTAGATAAATTGGTAACCATTCTGATCTAGGATAGAGTGCACGCTGAGTGTTTCTTTTCTCTCTCTCTTTGGCAGCGACCATTGACCCGACCCTAAGACTTTGACTCAGTGACCAAGTTGACCGAACCTTCTTAAACACCGGCTTTTGGATTGTCAGAGTTGCAAACCTCATTGCCACTCCTACTTTTACCCTTTTCTCCAGGACACCCCGTTTTACTACGAACGTCCACTTCCATTGGACAAAACCATCGTATGGTTAGATACGAACTCGAAAGAATTTATTCGAGGATGGTTTCCGGTTCTGGAGAAAACGGATAGGATTATTCAGTTGTCTTTTCCTTTTACCCTCTCTCAGGTTACGAGTACTCCTTGGTTTAGGGGTAGTACACCTATTACGCAAATTGGATTGTCTTCTTCCAAACCTTAGGCTGGTGCCGACCGGTAGGGAATGAAGAAAACCAATTAGCATAACGATGGTGTGCAGAAGGTATTAAGTTCAGACAAAGCAAGGGATTAGTAGGAGGGCAAAGTAAATTGCAACAGATATTCACGACCAAACCAAATATTTCGTTACCACTCCCACATCGCCTTTGTATTTCTCCAGGACACTCCGTATCACTACGAAGATCCACAGTTTATTTGGATACTCCATCGTATGGTTATATACGAACTCGAATGGAACTTGTTCCAGTTCGGGGATGGACTCTGGTTCAGGAGAAATAGGAATAAGGTTTATTCGGTTGTCTTTTATCTTCACCCTCTCTCATTGCGAGTGTTCCTAGGATTGGGACAGTACACCCATTATGCTTTTTGGATAGTCTTCTTCCAAACCATAGGCTGGTGCCGAACGGTAGGGAAGGAAGAAAACCATTTGGCCTAAAGGGGTGTGCAGAAGGTAAAGAATAAAGACATATGAAGGGATTTGGAGAGGTGGCAAAGAACTATACGGTTACAGTCGTGAATCTGGAAGAGGCATTACTAGGAATACCAGAATACCCCATCGGAACATTTCAATGTTTCAGTTTCACTGTGTAATGTTAAAGGAAAACTGATTTCCCGATTAGATACTTACTCCAGGGTATGTATTTACCAGGTACGGTTCTCACATCTGTATGGTTTTACAGATGATGAGTGGGAGTAAGTTATTGGGAATTGGGTGATTATCCTCATTATATCGGGATTCGTTGTAATCGGTGATATTTGAGGAAATCACCTGGGTTGTTTGCCGGTCGGCAAATATTTGGTTTTGAATATCCGCTGTTATGCACCAATTTCAAATTGATATATCTGTACGTCTATTTTGATAGAGTGAGATATACCTTTCTGAAATTATGTCTACGACATTTACCTATATCAGTGGATGGTTAGGTAAGGAGCATTAAACAGCGGTGTAATTCTTCTTAACCATAAGTACAGTTTTCAACCTACGACACACAGTGAATGAGTTATCAGACTCAAGGGACTTTTTACAGAGTATTGTATGTTGTCCAGGGTCCATCAGGACAGAGGGGTGGTCCTCATACTATATTCGGTTTACTTATGACTTCTCTAGTTTTTAGACAGGTGTTTCGCGGAAACACAGGGTCTAAGTCTTGAGGAGTTATAGGTATTTGAATAGAGTAGAGAATCAGGTGTAGCAAGTATCAGGATTCTTCAAAGAGATCGAAGATGTAGATACTTGTGTATGGTATTCAGTTGATAGTAATAATAAAGAGATCTTGCTCCTTTTTCAGGTTACTCATAATTGGAAGTATTCCTAAGTTGAGTAACGCTGATCGGCCTCTCTCCATTTAGTTGACGTGCACTGGAGACAGCTGCATGATTTGAATCTGGTTCAATTAAATCAGTGCCTCTGGTTCTATATTGGATATAGTACAGTTCATATCTTAACATTGTTAAGGTACGGGGAGTTGTCCGGCTTATGATTAAAACCAGACTCTGGATAACTCAAGGCACGTTTCTGTAATGGCTGTTTGTGGGTTGACCCAGGCTATGACGAGGGTTGATTTTCTACCATAAGAAAGATCAATAGTGATATTGTTCTTGACTCGCCACAGTTTTAAAAGAAATGGTTATTTTTCAGAAAACAGTAGTGGGAGTATGGTAGAACTGGAAGTGATTCCAGAACCGCAAACGATTACTGAAGATTTGATAAGGAACCTAAAGATTCAATCTGATTTGACATTCCATTGGCCACTCCGCAGATAAGGTGGGTAACTTCAGGCACCCGAGAGGTACTCCGGTAGCCTCAAGGACGGTGACATGGAAGTTCTTGTTTACCCACACTTGCCATTGTTGTTGTTCCAGACTGCGAGACCCGGCAGGAGGATGAGTATAGCGTCGTTCTAAACTAGCTTTAGAAGTGCACATCTATATGACTCTGCCAGAGGGTTGTCGTAGTCAGTGGGAGCAGCGGAAGCATTGGTGGACATCAGGCTTATGTCTATTTATAGACTAAAGCAGATATAGCGGAGATAGATCATCTATTTCTGATGTGACAGTCATGGGTTTGACGTCATCAGAATAGGGGATGGATCTGTTGAGAAGGTAGTAGGAAGTGATATTCCTATGCTAGGATCGGTTATACTTTGGTCGTCACACAGTGGTTTCTCCACAAGGAACTTGGACACAATATCAGACATACTGGTTACTAGATCTATGGTTTTGGATCTAGATTTGGGTGGTTTCCCAATCAGGGTACCTTGACAGCATTCTAAGAGTATTTAGAATGGACGACTCCTGGCACGGTAGTGTACCTGCAGGTAATGGAGTCACCCTCTCTAAAGGTGTCTTACAGACTAAAGGGGAGAGGGACGTGCATGATTGGCAGATCACTTGCTTAGGCAATTGAGTCAATCATGAGATGTCAAGTACCACACCAGATGTTGTTCTTGCACTAGATGCAATAAGTTGACATTAATCCAATCCTGGAGAAACAGTCGGAAGCAGTTTTAGAACATAAGTGGATGTTCTAGAGATATGATAACGACAGCCTCATTCAGGAGACAGTTATCATTCGAGGCTTCCAAGGTGACCTGGACGACAAGGAGGTTGTCAGAGTTATAGTTTTCCCTCTGACGAGGGGCAGTATTTTGGACAGGTGGTCCAAGGCAATACTGAGGGAGGCATGGCGCAGGATACTGATTAAGTTCAGTTGACGATACAGTCTAAGAAGTTTGGATTTAGAGTTCATTTATGAACTCGGTCCCATCAGACATCCAGACACTCTAAGACAGGTATTACTCATTTCGGGAGATGGCATTCTCCGCGAACTTGAGATTTAGAGAGACATAGAAAGAAACTTCAGAGCGGATCCACTCACTGAGGCTATTCCTCGAACGCAATAGTTTCGCAAACACGTTTTGTGCGACTGACTAGTAGAGGAGTTGAGTGTTCGGTATCACACTGGCTGTGAGTATGCGACATCGCAATAATTAGCCTTGAGTGCAAGTGGGAGATTGTTGGAGATAGTGCCCTCAGAGTCAATTATTGGATCACAGGCACGTGATTGCAATGATTGAGGGAGGACCTATCCCGGTAGAACAGTCTTACTCGAGATGATAGTATGCTATCAGGTTTACCTTTATCATCGTGTACTGCTTTAGGTGACATGACATGTCACTATTGCACGTTGATAGAGCCCCTGGGATTCTTGCTTGACTACCGGCAGTATGAGGGCGATCATATACGTGGGAGCTGGGGTCTACAAGCACATCCTTAAAAGGTCCCTAGTCGTGGGAGTTTCGAGACCGGGCATCGATACTCCATTAGTAGACTAGTGTATACAGTCGAGACCCCGACGAGGGGCGGTGGCCGGTCTCACAAGCCACTGGTGTCAGTTGGATCACCTAAGATGTATACAGGTGCTCATTGGGTTATGAGTACACCGGACAGGACTCGCCGGGAACATGCTAGTTGGTCTTATACCTGATGTCAGATAGCAGTTCCCAGGTGACATGTGTACAGGTTAGTTCATCGACCTGGGGATCGTCATTTGTCTCGTGTGAGTTCCCACTGTGCTTTGATTACTACCCTACCACGGCTCAAAGGAGTCGTGCAAACAGGTTTTAGTTGGGTACAGTCCCGAGCCACATGGAGGCAGTGAGCGGATCTTCGGGGGTTTCGTCTCTCCCGGTATTGGGGGTGAGGTCGTGCTGTGTCTAGGAGAGCCATTACACAAAGTCCTTGGCCAAGGCAAGGAGATTTACTGGTAGGTATTCCAGTAGTATCTCAGGGTGTTCTGGGCTACACTCCGACACGACTTGTACCGCTTTTGGGGGTCTGACTTTTACCAACCCCCTAGGCCCGCCATGCGATACTCATAGACGAACGGACCGGACTGCACGGATATTGTCACTGACAGGCTCAGTAGGGTGTCAGGATGAGTTCGCTCATCGACGTCCCTTTTGGTCAATAGCTGGTGGCCCGTTACGTATTGGCTTATACCTCTGACGTGCTAGTGGTTAAATCCACAGCCATAGTATTGACGAGTCTTTAGAGTCCACCACACTTTCAGTTACTCAAGTTTCGGGCGAAACGCTGTAGAGGCCGTATGGAGATATGGCAGGGTCCGATCAGATACGTGCGGTATTGCACGGATCAGGATCGGACAGTTTGTACTATAGGCCGTATGGTTATATGGCAGGGTTCGATCAGATACGTGCGGTATTGCACGGATCAGGATCGAACAGATATTACTAGCCGGTTTTGGTTTAAGCCGTTCCTAGTTTAGTACAGTGTAGATTTTGTCTCATTGCATTTGTATCCGGACGGAATACAGATGCGGGTGTGTATGCACAGTATCGGGGTTTTCCTGTAATTTATTACGGGACCAGTTTTCTGGAGTTGCCAGTTTGCATTCCGTTCCGTCCGGTTTTCCTTTGTTCTTTCCCGGCCGGACTTTTCCGATGGAGGGGGTAATTTGCAGTTTTGCAAATTACATTTATGGAGGGGGTTTCTTTGCATATTGTTTGATGTGATAGCTTTCATATCTTTTTTCCACCATGCTTTTGCTTTTTTGAGATTTGATTGAATTGGAAAGGGTATGGAGGAAAGGGTATGGTTGAGGATGTGGTCACCTCCTTCTATCTCCTACACTCACCTTCCTTTGTTAATTCCTCCCACCATTTTCCCACATATAGACTTGGCCGGCCACTTGAGTAGATGATGATGGTTCATTTTCTTTTTGGTGAGGGTATGGAAAAATTATTGATTCATCTCATTTTTCCATTGCTACAAAAAAACCCCAAGTTCATTTCTTATTGATCCCTCCATCTAAAGGCAACTCTAATACCCCAATGAGACATAGACTCTACACTTCCTACAGCATATCTTGGACGCGTCGATTCGCCAGCTTCGCGCCCGAGTTGCCTCGGTATTGAGGTGGGAGCCCGTAAAAGATACAGGCGACGTGGTGCCCTTTCCGACGAGGAGGAGACGGACGGAGATCCCGCGAGGAGATCGGAGTGGAGATGAAGACCGGAGGACTCGGATCAGTCGGTACATCTCTTCCCTTTCTTGTTTGTAGCTTAGACTTGTTAATGGTTACGATCCGGAGTTTAGTGCGCGGTGGTGCCGGTTTGCAAAGTCCGCAAAATTAAAGTTTTTCACCGCTTCCGCATTCCGGCGTCGGGTTGACGGCCGGGGCGCCGCCGTGCACTTACACTCAACACTTGAGCACTGTTAAAGTTAACTAGAGACATACCACAGTTCCTACGAACCTACAGCTGAAGGCCCGACCCAAGCCTCTTAAGTGGCGCTGCGGATCCGCCGCCAAATTGGCCGTGGATCCGCGGTCACTTAGATGAGTTAAGGTTTCGTTCTTCAGGTGTGTCCATAGAATTCCCTGCATGTTTTTCTGAATATTTTTAACATGGAAAAATCCAACTTTTGGAAAAATATCCAGAGAGGGGTTGTTTCGGGCTTACAGGGTTCGATCGGAATTCTAACATCGTCTAGACAATGCCTAATGCTCTAGCTTGGCTCTAATACCACTGTAGGGTTTTCTTAGCACCTTAGCAAGGTTTTAAGCAAGCATCAATCATGCAATTTAAAAATTTTGGGTTGCTAAACAAACCAACCAAGTAATCGAACTAGAGACTTAGGGTAAACATAATATGTAAAAAACTTTACATCTAAGTGAATGCGGATACAACCTTTGTAGACCGGTCCTTCACTTCTAAAGCTCCATGTAGTAATCCCTTCGCTCCTAGTAGTGAACATCCGAACTCTAGTAAGGATCACATGAAGAAATTAACAAGCTTGCTCAATGCCTTCGAAGCCGAAGATGATCTACGTCGAGAAGACTCAAGCTCATGCTATCTCTTCACTAATGGTGAGATTAGTGAAGCAAATACCGTAAACTAAATGGTTAATAGTATAGAATGATTAAGTAGGAATATTGCTCACTTTATATTTGATTTTCTCATTTTATTTCATCATTTTGTCAAAAGCTAGAAAGCTCCAAGAGGAAGAAGAAGATGAAGTGATGAAGTGATGAAAAATATCTCATTTTGTTAGAAATGGAACCATGGGTGAGTATATCACATACACTAACCCATGTAGAGAGTTAACCATGGTGTATGGTTAAGGTTAGGTCAATAAATATTATAAGTAAAAACAAAGAAGTGGACTTTAGTCAAAGCTTATCTACAAGCTTCTCCAAGCTTCCAACCATGACTCATGTCTACTAATTTATAATTACATAATGATAAATAAGACCTTAACATTTACCTAGCACGGTGTGAGTCTCATACTTACATGTTGCATATGTAACCTAGCATGACACACTAAAACATATCACAAATATTTATGTGTGCAAAAACAATACAACTAACATATATCACATATATATTAATGTATCATAAATGAGAAAAATGAATACTTAAGTGAGACAATATTAGTTAATGTAATTTAATATATCAAATATATAATTATACATTATCCAATGTATCAATTTATCAAATCAACAACTTGATCCGATAACCCGGCTATATCACATATAACCGATCGATAAACAAATCGCGAGAATAGAATGCGGTATTACATACACGCATTAATCTTGGTCTCGTACATATCATATATGTGCTCCTACTCTGTTTCGCATGAACCAGGAAACCTCTGTGTAGGACTCTAAAGACTCGATAATACGCCGGCAGTATGTGATTATCATATCAAACACCCACAAGCCGCAAGCGGTCTGCTAAACGTAACGGCTACCCGGGTATTGACGATCAGTAGATCAACAAGCAAGCCTGCTATAAATTCTGTGAATCCAATCAGTAACACTACCGTACAGTCCGGTCTCTTCGTCAGATATGTCGCATATCACAGCCTAGGGGTGGTATAACGTCAGACCCCACTAGCCTGATAAGTCATGCCGATGCAAGGTCCATAACGGTTAGAGAAACTACTGATAACACTTACCAGTAAATATTAGCAACTCTGGCCAGGGATTTCCTGTTATGGCCAATCGAGCATTGCGCAACATCAACTCCCAATACCGGAAGAGACGAAACCCCTCCTATCGCTCATTGCCTCTATGTGACTCAGTATTGTACCCAAAAACCACCTTTTTGCACGATCTCTTGATCGTGGTATGGTGGAAATCAAAGCACAATGGGAATCACACAATACTCTATGACGATCTCGGGTCTACAGACTAACCTGTACCAGTGTCACTAGAGAACTGCTATCCGACGATAAGTATAATACCATCTAGGAGTTCTCGGCGAGTCCGTTCAGTGTACCAAGTCTCCACTGAGCTCCCGTATACCTTCTCTGATGTCAAACACCAATGGATATGGGATCATCCATCGCCCATCATATGGGCCGAGAAGCGCATACGCTTGTCTACTCTGGAATATCGATGCCCTGTCTCGATACTCCTTCGACTAGGAACTATTATAGGGTGTACTTGTAGACTACCCTTGGCTCTACTACTATGTGTAGGGTTCTTAGGCACACTAATGAGGTTCCACAAGGCATCAACCATACCAATTTCAAATTTTTCCGGTGCCGAGAAACCCTAATATAGATCGTTAACTAGATATTAGGCGAAACAACAACTAGTTAACAACTTAACTGCAAAGTGAAAGGGGCTACAACCTGTGTAGATCCGGTCCTCCACTTCCTTAGCTCCATGATGATGTCCCTCCGCTGCGATCATCGGATCCCGGACTCTAGCGATGGTTTCGTCGAAGAAATGATCGGGCTAGGTTGTCGACTTCGATGCCGAAGATGATCTACGTCGAGGCAACTCAAGATCAAGCTCCAACTTCACCAAGTCATGAAACTTGTGAAGAAAACACCCTATACTACATGGCAAGTGGTAAAGGATGAAGAAATAGGAAGTGGGTTCACTTTAGAATTGGATTTCTCACTCTTTTTCTCATGTTGCTATTAATGGTAGCAAGCTTTCTTCTTGTTGAAGAAGAAGAAGAAGAAGACAAAGAATATGATAAGAATCATTAAAAAAGAAAATAAAGTCATTCTTATCATATTAGCAACCATGGTTAAGTGTAGAGAATAAACCAAGGTTAAGTAAATGGTTAGGGTTAAGGAAAGAAACAAAATGGTCAAAGTCTTTCAAAGCTTCAAGAAGCTTCAAAGAAAAACCAAAGTTTGCCACCATTTTATTTCTTTCTCAAATGAATAAATAAATAAATGAATAAGTAAATGAAGCCCTAACCATTGACCAACCATGGTTTAAACCAAACATACACCCAAGTTTCCATGTATCATCAAACATGATACAAACTTGTGCACAAAAATTATCATATATACAATGTGCACAAACAAGTGAGAAAAACATCTTAAGTAAACCAATATTAGTTAATGTAAAGTAATATATAAAATATATAATTATACATCAAATCATTAAATCAACACTTGATTTAATGATCCGGTCATATCGCATATAACCGACTAATATCAAGTGTATCAATGTATCGAATCAACACTTGATTCGGTAACCCGGCTATATCATATATAACCGTCCAATGATACAAATCGCGAGAATAGAATACAGTATCACATACTGGTATTATTCTCGGTCCCGCACATATCTCATATGCGCTCCTATTTCGTTTCGCTTGAGCCAGGAAACCTCTGTGTAGGACTCTAAAGACTCGTCAATACACCGGCAGCAGGTGATGATCATATCAAACACCCACAAGCCGCAAGTGGTCTGGTAAACGTAACGGCCACCCGGGTATTGAGCGATCAGAAGATCGACGAGCAAGCCCGCTCTTACTCCTATGAATCCAACCAGCAACACTTACCATACTGTCCGGTCTGATCGTCTGATATGTCGCATATCTCGTCTAGGGGTGTTAAACGTCAGACCCCAATAGCTCGATAAGTCGTGTCGATATGAGGTCTATAACAGTTCGAGAAACTACTGGTAACATTTACCAGTAAATCTCAGCAACCCTGGCCAGGAATTTCCGGTTATAGCCAATCGAACACAGTGCAACATCAACTCCCTATACCGGGAGAGACGAATCCCCTCCTATCGCTCATTGCCTCCATGTGATTCGGGACTGTACCCAAAAACCACCATTTTGCATGCCCTCTTGGACGTGGTAAGGTGGAAATCAAAGCACAGTGGGAACCACACAAGACTCTATGACGATCTCGGGTCAACAGACTACTCTGTACCAGTGTCACCAGAGAACTGCCATCTGACGTAAGGTATAATACCATCTGGGAGTTCTCGGCGAGTCCGTCCAGTGTACCCAGTCTCCACTGAGCACCCGTATATCATCTCCGATGTCAAACACCAATGGATATGGGATCATCCATCGCCCATCTGTATGGGTCGAGAAGGTATACGCTAGTCTACTCTGGTATATCGATGCCCCGTCTCGATACACCCACAACTAGGGACTTTGAAGGATGTACTTATGGACTACCATGTCCCCACTAGTATGATCCGCATCATAGTCCAGGTAGTCAAGTACACATCCTAAGGGCTTTACCAACATGTAACAGAGAGACAATCAGTGTACACGTTAAGGTAAAAATCAACCAGATAGCATACTATCATGTCAAGCAAGAAAGTCCTCCCTATATATGTCCAAGCATCCACTACAATATACATCCTATGTATAGTAATGGCCTCTAGGGCATACATATAACTAACAATCTCCCACTTGCACTAGGGCCATCTGATAGAAGTGGTCGTAGTATCTCATACTCAACCATCCTATAAAAGTCTCTCTCTGGGAAAAGGCCTTTGTGAGTGGATCCGCCGTGTTGTCCTCTGAGTCTGTTCTCCTAACCTCGATCACCCTGGAGATCAACCATCTCCATGATCAGGTGATACTGCCTTAGAATATGTCTGGATCACTGATGGGACAGGCGTCCCTAGGCATAAGCCACAACTCCATTGTCTCACAATGGGAGGAACGAAGTTCATCTCATGAACTAATATACATCCAGACCGCCTCTTTGGTAGCATCTTAAGTAGCGATGTATCCAGCCTTTATCGTCTAGTATGCCACGGTATCTAGCTTGGAACTCTTCCAACATACCGTCCCTCCATAGAGGGTAAAGACAATGCCTGTGACTGACATTCAGTCGTCCTTATCACTCTGGAACCTTTCCAGTGATTCTCCCCAGGATTGATTAATACCATCTCACTACAACTAGTGAGAATCCTAACATCCAGTTACTTCTATCTCATAGATCAAAACTCAAGATTTAGGAGGTATCACTTTGATCCTATACGGAGAATCCTTGTGATAAGCGGAGATTGATCGAGCGTAGAATAGGAAACTCCTTCCCTATCAAGAGTATGTCATCCACGTACTCTACGAGGATTGCCACCATACTCCCTACTACCTTTTTGTATATACAAGGTTCATCTACCATTTTGATGAAGTCAAACTCTTTGACTACTACATCAAAACAGATGTTCCAACTCCGCGATGCCTGCTTTATCCTATAAAGCATCTTGTACACGTTTCCGCTGCTCCCACTGTTTATGAAGCCCTCTGGCTGTGTACTTATAGACGCCCTCTTCTAAAACATCATTTAGAAAAGCTGTCATGACACCTAACCACCAGATATCGTAGTCATGGTATGTAGCCGTGGCAAGTAGGATCTGGATGGACTTAAGCATAGCTACTTGAAAAGGTTTCATCATTATCCATGCCTGGTCAATGACGAAAAACTTTAACAAGTCTAGCTTTGAAAGTCTCAACTTTTCCATCTACACCAAGTAATCTTCTCAAGATATACTTGCTCCTGATGGGGATTTAACCCTTTAGATAAAGCAACCAAAGTCCATACTTTGTTGGTGTACACGGATTCCATCTCAGATCGCTAAGCATCCAGCCATTCTTACAGAGTCCTACTCCTGATGGCCAACTCGAAACTAGTTGGGTCATCATCTCATGATGCAATCCTCGCTCCCATTGTCATAGAGAATCAGAGGTATCTCTCAGGTGGGTGAGAAACCCTACTAGATCGGCGGAGAGGCTGAGGTTCGTTGGTAACTATTGAATCCTTTGGTTTTATCAAATCATTTTTTGTAGTTTGTATAGCTGGAACCTTTCCAGTTCTACATTACAGACCTTGCCTTGAGCTTGTACGAATTTTGCTTTTAGACATTGGCCGGACAACCCTAAATCTTAATTAGCTTAAGACATGGGCTCTTCCCATACCATATCTCATATGGAGTGGTAGGCAACCGATTTGATTGGAACCCTATTCAATAGGTATGCAGCTTCTCAAGCGCATAACTCCCAAAAAGAAACAGGTAACTCAGTAGTACTCATCATAGAGCACACCTTATCATATAGGGTGTGATTGCTCCGCCCCGATATACCATCGTGCTATGGTGTATTCGGAGGAGTAATGCCGAGAGAGAATCTCATTCTCCTTTAGAATAGTCCAGGAATTCTATGCACAAGTATTCTCCTCCTTGATCTCATCAAAGGACATAATACTTATACCCGTATTGGTTCTCTACTTCTAACTTATATTCTGTGAATATCTCAAAAGGTTCGGACTTGTGTTTCAGCAGGAACATATGACTGAATCTTGAGAGATCATCAGAGAATGTAATGAAGTACAAAGAACCGGTCCTGGCATGTGTAGACGGGGGACCTTGCATACATCAACATGTATCAATCCCAAGAGTTTACTAACTCTTTCTCTGTTTTCAGTAAACGGAGCTATGGTCATCTTATCTTTGTGACATGACTAGCAAGTTTCACAAGATGTAAATTCAAACAGATTTAAATATGCATCTAAATGTAACTTCAGCCAGTCGGCTTGCATTGATATGACCTAGTCTACAATGCCTCAAGAAAGATTCGTTCATTTCTGAACTTTTCCTCTTGTGCGTATTTCGTATAATAAGAACTGTGGTTTGATTTAGAACATCAATACTTTTAGATAACGTGCCTGAACCGATCAACTTTTGATATAGGAAATGTTCAAAACATTATCCAACAATACAAAATTTTATCATTTCTTTAAAAATAAAGAGACTGATATGATTTTGTATATCAGGTTCGGTATCTAATCACATTCGTTCAGAATCAATGTATTTGGAATACAGGGTGACAGTGACCAACAGACTTGGCTGCAACACTTGCACCGTTTTCTGTCTCATGAAACTTATCACCCATTCTCAGTTCTCTACCTTTCTTTATCCCTATGTAACAGATTACATATCAAGGATCCTGATCCGGTATCAAATACCCAGGACGTAGAGAATTGAGAAACAGTTCTGTATAAAGAACACACCCGAAGATGATGCATCAGCATGCACTCTCTTCGTTTGGGCGGCATAGGAATTCAGGTATTCACCAATTTCCTGCTCTGTCTTATAACAATTATAAGTTGGAGCGGGACCAACGTTCCCCAGCTCAGTATAATATGTGGGTTCGGTCAATATCCGTATTATTATCTTGATTAAGGCGTGATATGGTCGCTATCTGGAGAGAGAGAGAAGAAAACACTCAGCGTATGCTCTTGCAAGATCAGATTGGTTATTATTTTATCTAATCAGGATGGCTCCCACTGTTTTTATCAAATCTTCCTTCAAACCCTAAAAGGAAAGACTAGCCGGGATTAATTACACGCTACAAGTTCGCCAATCTTTCAGCCAGGCCAGTGTCGGTACTTTGAGGGAGGTCCTCCGTGCTTTCGCACGAACCTAATTAATGTAAACCTCGTTTTCCCAAAGGCGTAACCTCGTTAACACCTTTCTAGACACCTACTTGATCGGCTAATTGTAATGTGTAAAACTCTCCCGGGAGTAACTCTTACTCGCAGCGGGTATCGGGATCTAACTATCTCATAGAAGGTATGCAATCTCATTGCAAATTTTAACACTTGAAATTCCCGATAATATTTTGCCTCTAGCGTCCTATGACCTTGACGTAGGCCAACAGATCATAGTCCGCTAGTCAAGTTCAACCCGTCATTTCCTGATTGAATTAAACCCATCCGCACGACCCTTAACGCAGGCCAACAAAGTCGCACGACTACCCTAATCCAATCTGCATCATATGCATAAGCAGATAAATACTAGTTAGTTAACGCACACTACGCCTTGACGCAGGCCAACAAACGTAGCACGAATACTAAGTAGTACTTACCTGAAATGACGGAGGGCTACGACAGGTTTTTCTGAAAACCTATTGCGTAATGAACTTGATATCGTTGTAGAATCAAATGATTTTAAAATGGAGTATTTTTGAAGCTTTTCTAGTTTTGCTAAAGGGGTCACTCCCGGTAAAGGGATCGTCGGCCCTTTCCTCGTCGAATGAGGTGCGGGATATATCATATATATCACTGTGCAAAGCAGAAACTATAGAAGCAATCAAAAAACAAACCGAGTGTGTAGCATCTGCCAGTTATTGCTAAAGGGGTCACTCCCGGTGAAGGGATCGTCGACCCTTTCCTCATCGAATAAGGTGCAGGATATATCATATATACCGCTGTGCAAAGCAAGAACTGCACCTACCTATTTTATTTTTGAAATTCGATTCTACAACATCTTTAGGCTTCTTTTACTTTCATTAATCACATTAATGAAGTCCCATAATTTAAGTACCTAAACATCACAGATAAATACGACGTACACTTATGCCATCCGTGTTCGCCTCGATGACCCCTCATGCACCGTTAGGTGAGGTGACTAACGGCAGAGCGGGGCAGGGCTAGCGCGGGTGTAAAACATAAGTAACGTCTATATAATATATCATATATACTATATACAGTATCCATCACAGAACATATCACATGATCACATCACAGATATCGCAGCAGAAGAATCATATGAAATATTGGATATACTAGGACGCCCGTGTTTTCAATACGAGCCAGTATAAAACACGGATTCCACGGTCGCGATGAATAGCCAAACCCACACCCCTAGACCCCTACGAGAGCGGCAAGCAACCCTACCAATTCTAGAGTTAGGAGACCCGGACTCGACTCCTCGAGTTGGTCTCCCACTGGACTCTAGAACCCGGTTACTTGTGCCCTCCTCGTTGGGTCTATCCTAGTGCAGAAAAATAAATAATATACAAACGGTGACAGCTTAGAAGTGCCCCAATAAAAGAATATTACATACAAGTTTTTACATGAATGAAAATGAAAAACACTCATCTCACATAAAAACCCCTAGGCTAGTCAAACACGATGATCCAATATAACATATCCAGCAACACATAACATCACATGTCATCAACGTAAGTAAATATGCGCATCCCAATTATCGTTGACATATAGCAACGAAACCGTCGATATCACATATTACACTTACGGTCACAGAAAAGAAAGTGTAAAACTACAACAGTTGGAATCCGCAACCTCCATAGATATCGCATGCCTAATCAAATGATTACTTAGACATCACATGCCTAACAATTATAAACCCCGCATTTTAGTCTCAAAATCGAAAACACTTTTCAATATCAAGTCGGGCAATTCAACAAGATTCCCGACATCCTGATCGAATGCTCATCGCAAACTTTAGTAGACGGCCGCACCCCCGATACCGTCGACGAAGTGCACCAAGGCGGAACACCGCTACCGTGAGCACCCGGACGGATGCTTTCGGCGACGGGGTTCTCCTACAGTCACTTGGTCGGGGCTAAGGGGTGTAGCTGTCTATTAAGTTTATCCGGCAAGTATTCGCGTACGCTACATGATTGCGACGGACTTTTGATCACATCAAAATTCCGTGGCAACCGATTAAGTGAGACTAAAGTGCTGTGTTTATAACATTCAAATCAGTTATCTCATAACTCCTTGCGAATTCCAATTATTGTATCACATTCCGGATAAGGTAGAAAATGTTAAACTTTCCGATCGAACAATCGAACACCCAAGTTTTCCCGAAACAGCTCAACACATGAAATAATTTCAAAGACATTCACTTCATGCCTCAGTACCAACGCTCCAGCCGTAGAAGGGTCAAGCCAACGCCTCACATGTGGCATGCCGTACTGCCCAAACCCTAAGGTTCAAAGGGCAGTTCAAGACGGTCACATAATCGAGTTAAAGTTTGTTGTCTTCTAGAGGGACCATCGCATTACTTGCACTACTTAGAACGTTATTAAGCCACAGAAAGATCCAACACTTGGAAATTTCCCGACAGGGGAAAAAGTGGGTATTTATATCCGGTTGAACTTTTTAACATATTCAAAAATTATCCGGAATAACACATAGACAAAATTAGACAATCCGATTGAAACACCGAGTCCCCAATACAACCCAGAAAACTCAACTCTTGAGTGCAGATTAAAACTTCCCAGAGAACAGAGGAAACAGATACGGGCATTACCGTATAAAAATTAACCTCTAATCAGTACAAACGGCCGCGGAACCGCCGCTAATAGCATGGTAATGCCGCGGTTCCGCGGCGCTTTAGTGGAGTTAGGGGTTCGTTTTCTACAATAACTCTTAGAATTTCCTGCTCTATTTTCTGAGAATTTTTAATTCACAAAAATCCACAGTTTTGAAAATTGTCCAGAGAGGTTGAAAAATTAGGGTTTCGGGTTCGATCGGGTTTCTAATATCGTCTACGCATCGCCTAAGGCTCTAGCTAGGCTCTGATACCACTGTAGGGTTCCTAGGCACACTAATGAGGTTCCACAAGGCATCAAGCATGCCAATTTCAAATTTTTCCGGTGCCAAGAAACCCTAATATAGATCGTTAACTAGATATTAAGCGAAACAACAACTAGTTAACAACTTAACTGCAATGTGAAAGGGGCTACAACCTTTGTAGATCCGGTCCTCCAATTCCTTAGCTCCATGATGATGTCCCTCCGCTGCGATCATCGGATCCCGGACTCTAGCGATGGTTTCGTCGAAGAAATGATCGGGTTAGGTCGTCGACTTCGATGCCGAAGATGATCTACGTCGAGGCAACTCAAGATCAAGCTCCAACTTCACCAAGTCATGAAACTTGTGAAGAAAACACCCGATACTACATGGCAAGTGGTATAGGATGAAGAAATAGGAAGTGGGTTCACTTTAGAATTGGATTTCTCACTCTTTTTCTCATGTTGCCATTAATGGTAGCAAGCTTTCTTCTTGTTGAAGAAGAAGAAGAAGAAGAAGAAAAAGAATATGATAAGAATCTTTAAAAAAGAAAATAAAGTCATTCTTATCATATTAGCAACCATGGTTAAGTGTAGAGAATAAACCAAGCTTAAGTAAATGGTTAGGGTTAAGGAAAGAAACAAAATGGTCAAAGTCTTTCAAAGCTTCAAGAAGCTTCAAAGAAAAACCAAAGTTTGCCACCATTTTATTTCTTTCTCAAATGAATAAATAAATAAATGAATAAGTAAATGAAGCAAATGAAACCCTAACCATTGACCAACCATGGTTTAAACCAAACATACACCCAAGTTTGCATGTATCATCAAACATGAAACAAACTTGTGCACAAAAATATATCATATATACAATGTGCACAAACAAGTGAGAAAAACATCTTAAGTGAACCAATATTAGTTAATGTAAAGTAATATATAAAATATATAATTATACATCAAATCATTAAATCAACACTTGATTTAATGATCCGGTCATATCGCATATAACAGACTAATATCAAGTGTATCAATGTATCGAATCAACACTTGATTCGGTAACTCGGCTATATCATATATAACCGTCCAATGATACAAATCACGAGAATAGAATACAGTATCACATACTGGTATTATTCTCGGTCCTGCACATATCTCATATGCGCTCCTATTTCGTTTCGCTTGAGCCAGGAAACCTCTGTGTAGGACTCTAAAGACTCGTCAATACGCCGACAGCAGGTAATGATCATATCAAACACTCACAAGCCGCAAGCGGTCTGCTAAACGTAACGGCCACCCGGGTATTGAGCGATCAGAAGATCGATGAGCAAGCTCGCTCTTACTCCTATGAATCCAACCAGCAACACTTACTGTACAGTCCGGTCTGATCGTCTGATATGTCGCATATCTCGCCTAGGGGTGGTAAACGTTAGACCCCAATAGCTCGATAAGTCGTGTCGATATGAGGTCTATAACAGTTCAAGAAACTACTGGTAACACTTACCAGTAAATCTCAGCAACCCTGGCCAGGGATTTCCGGTTATAGCCAATCGAACACAGTGCAACATCAACTCCCTATACCGGGAGAGACGAATCCCCTCCTATCGCTCATTGCCTCCATGTGATTCGGGACTGTACCCAAAAACCACCGTTTTGCACGCCCTCTTGGACATGGTAAGGTGGAAATCAAAGAACAATGGGAACCACACAAGACTCTATGACGATCTCGGGTCAACAGACTACTATGTACCAGTGTCACCAGAGAACTGCCATCTGACGTAAGGTATAATACCATCTGGGAGTTCTCGGCGAGTCCGTCCAGTGTACCCAGTCTCCACTGAGCACCCGTATATCATCTCCGATGTCAAACACCAATGGATATGGGATCATCCATCGCCCATCTGTATGGGTCGATAAGGTATACGCTAGTCTACTCTGGTATATCGATGCCCCGTCTCGATACACCCACGACTAGGGACCTTGAAGGATGTACTTATGGACTACCATGTCCCCACTAGTATGATCCACATCATAGTCCAGGTAGTCAAGTACACATCCTAAGGGCTTTACCAACATGTAACAGAGAGACAATCAGTGTACACGTTAAGGTAAAGATCAACCAGATAGCATACTATCATGTCGAGTAAGAAAGTCCTTCCTATATATGTCCCAGCATCCACTACAATATAAATCCTATGTATAGTAATGGCTTCTAGGGCATACATATAACTAACACTATGATCTCCATCATAGTCCTGGTAGTCAAGTACACATCCTAAGGGCTTTGTCAACATGTGAGAGCAAGACAACATTACCTATACAAGTCAACATGTTAAGACAAAGAGCAATCAGATAGCATACTATCATATCGAGCAAGAAAGTCCTCCCTATATATGTCCAAGCATCCACTACAATATACATCCCATGTATAGTAATGGCCTCTAGGGCATACATATAACTAACAACTGGCAGATCGATCAACGAAAGTACCGAGAGGAGAAATCGATGATGTTCTAATCAAGGTCGGGGAATTCATGTTCCCTGTAGATTTCATTGTATTGGAGACTGAGCCCGTCACCTATCCCAGGGGTAAAATTCCCGTCATAGTGGGACGGCCTTTCCTAGCCACATCCAACACGTTGATCAACTGTCATAATGGATCATTGAAACTCTCATTTGGAAACATGACTGTTGACCTCAACATCTTCACGCTAGGAAACCAAGCGAGCGAGAAACACGACGACACTTTTGGATTCAACGCTGTATACGATATGTCTTAGGAGGGGACATTTGACTTCAAAAATGAGTGTCTTGAAGAAATGTTTGAAGAATTGTTTTCTGAGGAGCTTCTTTTCGTTGAGAAGCTATGTCCTGAACAGGCTTCCTACGCACACTGGGGGCCTCAATTTGAACCACTTCGTAATAAACCGGCCCCTGAAGTGCGACCATCTGTGGAGGAGCTAGCAAAACTCGACCTCAAAGTTCTTCCTGACCACCCTAAGTATGCGTACTTAGGAAATAATGAAACGCTTCCAGTAATAATTGCAACCGACCTTGAGCCTGAGTAAGAGTTGGCCCTCATGGACGTTCTGAGAAAGAACATGGAAGCGATTGGGTGGTCAATGTCTGATATCAAAGGAATCAGGCCTGCTATCTGCCAGCACAGAATCCATATGACTGATGATTCCAAACCCTTCAAGGATACTCAACGCCGGCTTAACCCGGTGATGAAAGAAGCGGCAAGGAATGAAATGCTAAAGTGTTTGGACAATAGGATCATCTATCCCATATTTGATAGCAAATGGGTAAGCCCCATTCACGTGGTACCAAAGAAATCGGGACTCACTGTAATCACGAATGAAGCAAACGAGCTAATCTCAACCCGCACACAAACGGGATGGAGAGTCTGTATTGATTACAGGAAGCTCAACGCAGCCACTCGCAGGATCATTTCCCGCTGACCTTCATTGATCAAATACTTGAACGCCTAGCCGGACATGCCTACTGTTGTTTCTTAGATGGGTATTCCGGCTACAATCAAATCCCGATTGATCCAGAAGATCAAGACAAAATAACCTTCACTTGTCCTTTTGGTACCATCGCCTACCGTCGCATGCCCTTTGGGCTGTGCAATGCACCTGCAACATTTCAGCGGTGCATGATGAGCATCTTTTCTGATATGGTAGAGTGATTCTTAGAAGTTTTCATGGATGATTTCTCCGTCTTTGGAGATTCATTTTCTTAGTGTTTGAGGCATCTTGAGTTAGTCATGTTACGATGCAAATAAAAACACCTCACACTCAACTGGGAGAAGTGTCATTTCATGGTCAAACACGGCATCGTGTTAGGCCATATCATTTTTGAAAAAGGTATTGAAGTCGATAACACAAAAATCGATGTCATTTCAAGCCTCCTACCTCCACAGACTGTCCGTGACATTAGGGCGTTCTTAGGCCACGCCGATTTTTACAGGCGTTTCATCAAGGATTTTAGCAAACTAGCTAGACCCTTGACTTCTTTGCTGGCTAAAGAAACTCCCTTTGATTTCAACTCTGAGTGCCTTCATGCGTTCAAGCATCTGAAGTCGAAACTCACTTCTGCTCCGATTTTAAGTGCACCATATTGGAGTGAACCTTTTGAGCTAATGTGCGACGCTTCTGACTTTGCGATAGGTGTTGTCTTAGGACAGCAATTTGCAAAGAAGCCGCATGTTATCCATTACGCGAGCAGGACATTAAATGACGCACAGCTAAATTACACCACCACAGAAAAAGAATTCTTAGTTGTTGTGTACGCGCTTGAGAAATTCCGTCCTTACTTGATCGGAACCCACGTCACTATTTACACTGATCATTTTGCGCTTAAACACCTCTTTACAGAAAAGGATGCCAAGGCCAGATTGATAAGTTGGATTCTCCTTCTTCAAGAATTTGACTTAACCATCAAAGATAAGAAGGGAACCGACAATGTTGTGGCCGATCATTTGTCTCGCTTGCCAAATGCACCAACCGAGGAAATTCCAATCAATGAGCAGTTCCCTGACGAATAACTTCTCTCTGTATCAGTCGAACTCTGGTTTGCTGATATCGTGAACTTTTTAGTCACCGGAGAAATACCCTCTTTTTGGTCGAATTAGGACAAGTCTAAATTTTTCTCCCAGATCAAATTCTTTTACTGGGATGAACCATACTTGTTCAAATACTGTCCTGATCAGATTATTAGAAGGTGCATCTCCTACTCTGAGACAAGAAGTGTTCTGTCCTTCTGCCATGACCAAGCTTGTGGGGCTATTTTGGACCCAGAAAGACGGTTGAAAAGTTTTTGCAAAGCGGCTTCTACTGGCCGACGCTTTTTAAGGATGCTTTTGAATATTGCAAGACCTGTAGCCGCTGCCAGCACATGGGAAAGATAGGAAAGCGGAATCAGATACCCCTACAATCTATTCTGATTGTAGAAATTTTCGACGTCTGGGGTATCGATTTCATGGGGCCATTCCCAAACTCTTTTGGAAATTTGTACATTTTGCTGGCTGTGGACTATGTGTCCAAATGGGTGGAGGCTATCCCATGTTGAACCAACGACAACAAGGTTGTCGTAAAATTCTTGAAAGAAAACATCTTTTCTCGGTTCAGTACGCCTCGCACCATCATTAGTGATAATGGAACGCATTTTTGCAACCGATCTTTTGAATCACTAATGAAGAAGTACTCCATCAGCCACAAATTGTCAACGCCCTATCATCCTCAAACTTGCGGCCAGGTTGAAGTCAACAATAGACAAATTAAACAGATTTTAGAAAAGACTGTCAGCCATAACCATAAGAATTGGTCATTGAAATTAAGTGACGTACTTTGGGCATTTCGCACAGCCTTCAAAACATACCTAGGTATGTCCTATACCGACTCATCTTTGGAAAAGTGTGTCACTTTCCTGTTGAATTGGAGCACCGTGCATTCTGGGCAATCAAACAGCTCAATGTCAACCTAGAAAAAGCTGGTGAGGCAAGAAGACTTCAACTGAACAAACTTGACGAGATAAGCAATGATGCGTACGAGAACGCCAAATTTTTCAAGGACAAAACAAGGTTTTTTATGACAAGGCGATTCTCCGGAAGACATTCACTGTGGGGAAAAAGGTTCTGCTCTATGACTCCCGACTTCATTTGTTTCCTGGGAAGTTGAAATCACGATGGACAGGTTTGTTTTTTGTTCGCACTGTCTTTCCGCACGGTGCAGTCGAGATTGAAGGTCAGCAATACTTTCAAGGTTAATGAACAACGACTGAAGCCATTCTTAGAATTGCCTGCGGAAACGGTGGAGCTCATGTTTTTACATGAGCCACGGTATATCGATTAAATCACATCCCCAAGTTGTCTTTCCTGTATATACTTTTTTAGCCTTTTGTAATTATTTGTTTTTTAATTTCTCTTTGTAGGGGGTTGTTTTTGCAAATTACCTTTTATATACAGCCCCAACCCAACCCGAGCCTCATCTTCTGTTTTTCCCAAAACTTTGCATCTCTCTCCTCAAAAGAAACCCTAGCACCCAAGATCCGCCCCCACTCCATCGTTCAGGCCGCAAGAAAATTCCATCTGGCCGCAAATTGCAGCCTGGTCTCCTCCATCAGCACCTAATCTCTTCTCTCTGTAAGAAGTTCTTCTCTTATTGTTCAATTTCTGTGCAAAGTCTCAATTCAGATCTGAAATGGCGGTGTTTGATTGCGAGAAGAATTTCTTCGAAATTTTTTCCGATGCAACTTACGGACAATATTTCTACAGAGAAATCTATCAAAGGGGGTGGGATTTTCTGATTTACAACAGCGATGATCTTTTCGCTGTAAGGTAATTAGTGGAGGATTTTTATGAAGCGTTAAGAAATGGTCAACCCGGATCGGGGTTCGTGGAGTTTTTCTTTCAAAGGAGACATAGGATTTTTCAACCCGAAACAATCTCGAGGGTTAGCAATATCCCAATACGACCAGGAAATCAACAAACACGAGAATTGGTGGTTTATCGATCATTATTGGGGGATTTTGTGGAGTAGAAAGATAAGGGGTTGAACCTCGCGCAGATGTACAGAAACTTACTTGCGGTCTGCCGGTGGGCAAATCGCAACATCAGGGGAAAAATCCGTGTCTCTTCTTTTCCGGCTGGTGTAGGACACATCGTACATTGCTTGATGGAAAAAGATCACCATTTCTGTGTGGTGACACAATTGTTCAGCACGATTATAGAGGGGGTAGCCCAGAAGAAACCACTGCTTCCAGTCCTAGTGACCCTCCTTGCGAAATACTATATGGAGCGGATTGGGTTCGATGGTTATTCGGCAGTACACGCAAATTGGCCGGTTGAGCTAGAGCGGATTTCATAGGGATACACCGGCGGCCATTACAAACAAAAGAACTTGACAAGATAGGACCCGAGTGAGCATCCAGGTCCTGAAAGCTCGACGGAGGCACTTCTAAATGAGCCTGAACCAGACAATGAGAAAGCCTTGCAACGCTTGACGTTTCGGAGTATCCGCCACATACTCAAGAAACAACAAAAGATGCAGGAGCAGCTAGATAGGATTGAAGCAGCTCAGCAAGCAGCGCAAGACGAAGCAAGCGGCAACAAGAAGGGCAAAAGGAAATCCAGAAGGCATTGAGGATAGTGCCTGTTTCAAGTTGGGGGTATAGCATATAGTTGTATTTGCATGTTTCCTGCATTTACGCAATTTCATTCATGTACTTTTTCCTTTATTTTCATATAGTTGCATTGCATATTTGCTTTTGTACTGCATTTGGCTTATAGTAAAAAAATAATTGTGTATATTTTTGCATTGACGCTCTTATTTAAAAACCCTATAAAAATTGAAAAAAAATTCTTCAAAAACATAAAAACTTTATCATGTTAGCTAGCAGGGAAACTTAGTATCAAAGTCTGACGGTTCAGTTGATAAGTTAGAAATAACTAAATCCCTTTTGTGAAACTGACGACCCGAAAAATAACTCTCCTTTGAGTTTAACCATAGCCGATTTACGTCTTTTATAATCACTTTACACGTGTCGTATGTTTTTGAGAGTTAGATGAATATCTGACATGTCTGTAAAACTTTTAAAATTGATAAATATTTTTAGGATCAAACAGGTTTGTCTGAGTTAAGTAATAGCAAGAAGAGTTCATACAGTGAAATAGATATAAAGAATTGTATAGAGGTTTTAATAGAATCTATAAGTCTGAAAAATAACCCATCTGAAACTTTGTTGGAGTAATTACACACCTTATCAAATGTAACGTCTTCGGATTTAAAAGAAAAGGCTGGCTATATCTCCGTTTTCACTGAGTGCAGAATAATTTAAAATAAAATGATTCTTTTGTTTTGTGGCCTTGGTAACTTGGGTAATTAAGTTCTTGGGGTGTCTTCACACCTAATGCCCTAAAACCATCTGGTTTGGGAGTTATTGACCCAAAACTCGCTAAATTTCCAATCGCCAGATAAAACAAGCTAAGCAAGTGTTCTCTCCAAGTTAAAAGTCCTAACGGTTCTTTGTGGGAGAATAATCTTGGCGGAGACGGATTTTCTATTAAAACAGTTTTTACGCGGAGATATAAAAGTTTGTATTTATGAAGACGTTTTGCATGATAACGAAGGGTGAGTATGAACGAAAACAGGTGGAGTGAGGTATAAGACTTAGGTTCTCTGTTAAAAGTGATATATATTCTGACTTGAAAGCTAATTGGGGAATGAAAATTGAGAAAATCTTAAGTCTTTTTAAACTCGTATGATCCTTTAGAAGTTTATCTTTGTCCGTATTTTTGACATGATGACACTAATCTAGTTCTTAGAAATTTATGGACACTATCCACATAAATCACGTAAAGACGCATTTTGGTTTATGTTAAATAAACTGTGAGAAGTGAAAAATAAGGTTGGACATTTTCTAACTAGGATGTGTAAGTCCACGTTGCGACCCCCGGTTCTTACGGGGAGGCGGAAACGGTATAAAATCAAAATTTTAACGCAAGAGGCAACATGGACTAAGCTAGGTCGGGATCTTTACCTAAACTAAAACTAGCATACTAAGCTAAAGATATTTAGCTACTCGGATGAAGATGGTTATACCTAAACTTGAACTCCTTCTCTTCAAGCTCCGATGGTGGTTCGATGGCTCCTTCTCGTTGTCTCCGTACGCCGAAGATAGATCCACTTGAAAGCTCCAACCTTTAGCTCCTTCTTCGTTCTTTGAAGAAACTAGTTCACTTGGTTTGCTAAACCTAGTGAACTAGAATGAGTAGAGATGATTTAGAATGGGATTTTATCTATGGTTCTTGATTCTCAACTCATGAGACAAGAGAACCATAGATCAAGAGAGGGAGCAAGAGGTTGAGGGTGAGAGCAAGAGGAGAGCTCAAGAACAAGAGAGAGAATGAGCAAGAAAGAATGAGCAACACTTTTGTCTTTCACCCTCTCATAATCCAAAGTGATCATAACTCATCATATCAAAAAAGTCTTATGTGATGGTTAGAAGCAACCATAACCTTATCATGTCATGCACTCATTTTGCTCAAATGAGCAAGCAAGAAAAAGTCTTTGGCATGAAATGATAACCATGGTTATCATGATGGTCAACTAGTCAAGCCTAGTCAACCGGTCAACAAGTCAACAAAAGTCAACAAGTCAACAAAAGTCAACAAGTCAACAACCATATCACCATAATACTTAATTAATATAATAGTTAATCACATATCATATTCTCATTAGGGTTGAGCATAAAGTCAAATAGTCAACGGTCAACTGTCAACGACCCTAATGAGAATCCGCAGCCTCTGCCTCCCTGTCAACTGTGCATACACACCCGCATCCGCGTTCCGAGGAACACGAATGCAAACTGGATAAATCCAATCCCATAAGGTACACTAGGATCTGGCTTAAACCAAAGCCCGCTAGTGTAAACTGTCCGGACACTGTACGTGCACAAGTGCACGGATGTGACCGAACCCTGTCGCAAAACCATGCGACCTGTCGCAATACCATGCGACCTCTACTCTTTTGCCTAAAGGCGAAAAGCTTTCTGTGTGGGACTCTAAAGACTCGACACTACGCTGGCAGTGGGTTTAACCACAGACCGCAAGCGGCACTAGCTGTGCGTAACGGTCCCCAGGTAATGCCGACAAGAAGACCGACGAGGCGAAACCCATCTGAACTCCTACTGAGCCTGAGTGTGACATTCTCCGTACAGTCCGGTCTGTTCGTCTGATACATCGCATGGCGGGCCTAGGGGGCGGTAAACGTCAGTCCCCCAATAGCGGTACAAGTCGTGCCGGAGCGAAGCCCAAAACACCCTGAGATAACACTGGAAACCTACCAGTATATCTCGTTTGCCCTGGCCAGGGACTACTCGTGTAATGGCTCTCCTAGACACAGCGCGATGTCAACCCCCAATACCGGGAGAGACGAATCCTGTCTAACCGTCACTGCCTCCAAGTGCTTCGGGACTGCACCCAACCACCACCTGTTTGCATGACTCCTTTGAGCCGTGGTAGGGTAGTGATCAAAGTACAGTGGGAACACACCCGAGGCGAAGTGACAGTGGCAAGTCAGCAGACTAAGCTGTACTCATGTCACCTGGGAACTGATAACTGACGATAGGTATAATACCAACTAGTCAGTTCCCGACGAGTCCTGTCCAGTATACCCGTAACCTAACGAGCACCCGCATACTATCTCAAGTACGACGTACTGACGGCTGTGGGACAGACCGTCTCCCACACTGGGATGAGAAGCGCATGCGCTGGTCTATTCCGGAGTATCGATGCCCTGTCTCGATAGTCCTGCGACCAGGGACCGGCATAAGGATGTGCTTATAGATTACCCAGCCCCACTAGTGTGACGGCCATCACATCGCTGGTAATCAAGCAAAGATCCTAAGGGCTCTACTAATGTGTATAGGCGATATACAAAAATAAACACATGTACACATTGAAGTAGAAACAAACCAAGTAGCATACTACTATTTTGAGCAAGATTGTATATACAAGGTGAATATCCCAAGCATCCATTAAGTAATATACAAACTAGTATGATACAGTAATGGCCTCTAGGGCATATACACTAACAATCTCCCACTTGCACTAAGGCCATGTACTGGCGTATCGAAGACCTATCATCTCGATCAGCCGCTCGAACTGAGTCTGGGGCAAGGCTTTGGTGAATGGATCTGCAGTGTTGTCTTCTGAAGCGACTCTCCGAACCTCGATCTCCTGGCGATCCACGATCTCCCTGATCAGGTGATACCGCCTCAAGATGTGCCTGGATCTCTGATGGGACCTGGGTTCCTTCGCTAATGCTATAGCCCCGTTGTTGTCGCAATACAGAGGTATTGGATCAACAATGGACGGAACCACCTAAAGTTCTTTCAAGAACTTCCTCATCCAGACAGCTTCTTTTGCGGCATCAGATGCAGCGATGTATTCCGCTTCCATCGTCGAGTCTGCAACGGTTTCCTGTTTGGAACTCTTCCTACACACCGCCCCTCCATTGAGGGTAAAGACAAAACCCGACATGGACTTGGAATCATCCTTGTCACTCTGGAAGCTGGAGTCAGCAAAGGCCTCGATCTGGAGGTCTTTTCCGCCATACACCAAGAACATCTCCTTAGTCCTTCTCAGGTACTTGAGAATGTTCTTTACCGCTATCCAGTGTTTCTCCCCAGGGTTAGACTGATACCGGCTTACCACACTCAGTGCATAAGCTACATCCGGTCTGGTACACAACATCGCATACATTATAGAGCCTACCGCAGAAGCGTAGGGTATAATAGACATGCGATCCCTCTCCAAATCAGTCTTGGGAGACATCTCTTTAGAGAGGGTGATCCCGTGACAAGCCGGTAGGTTACCGCGCTTGGAATCTTCCATACTGAACCTCTTCAGTATGGTGTCGATGTACCTGGACTGCGAAAGTCCTAATATCCTCTTGGATCTGTCACGGTAGATCCGGATACCCAGAATGTATGAGGCATCACCCAGGTCTTTCATGGAGAACCTGTGTGACAAGAACCCCTTGACAGATTGTAGCATAGGAATGTCATTTCCTATTAAGAGAATGTCATCCACGTATAAAACGAGGAATACTACAGTTCTCGCTACAAATCTACTATAGATGCATGGTTCATCTGGATTTTTGATAAAGCCAAATTCTTTGACCGTCTCATCAAAGCAGATGTTCCAACTCCGCGATACCTGCTTTAGTCCATAGATGGACTTAAGCAACTTGCACACCTTTCCGCTGCTCCCACTCTGAATGAAACCCTCTGGCTGGTCCATATAGACACACTCCTCTAAATTTCCATTTAGAAAAGCTGTCTTTACGTCCATTTGCCAGATCTCATAATCGTGGAAGGCAGCAATGGCAAGAAGGATCCGAATGGATTTCAGCATGGCTACTGGAGAAAAGGTTTCGTCGTAGTCCAAGCCAGGTCTTTGACGAAAACCCTTTGCTACCAGCCTAGCTTTATAGGTCTCAACCTGTCCATCTACACCAATCTTCCTTTTGAAGATCCACTTGCATCCTACGGGTTTTACCCCGTCGGGAGCAATGTCCAACGTCCATACCTTGTTGGTGTACATGGACTCCATTTCGGTCCGCATTGCATCCAGCCATTTCATTGAGTCAACGCTCTGAACGGCCTGCTGGAAGCTAGTAGGCTCATCATAATCTATGATGCAATCCTCTCTATCCCCGTCTATGAGAAAACCGTAGTATCTCTCGGGCGGATGAGACTGCCTACTACTCCTGCGGAGCGGCGTAGGAATGTCCTGTTCTGTTGAACCCTCTGGTTCCACCAAGCTTTCAGTAACAGTCTGTGGTTCTGGAATTTCTTCCAGTTCTACTGCGCTCCCACTTATTTCTTTTTCTATGAACTGGTGTTCTAGAAAGTGGGCATGACGAGAAACAAGAACTTTTTGTTCCTCTTCACAGTAGAAGAAATATCCCTTGGAATTCTTTGGATATCCCACAAACTTGCACAGTACTGAGCGTGCCTCGAGCTTGTCCGCATGCTGCTTTTTGACAAAAGCTGGACTTCCCCATATCTTAATGTGATTAAGATGGGGTCTCTTCCCACACCACATCTCAAATGGTGTGGTAGGCACAGTCTTAGTGGGAACTCGGTTCAAAAGGTATGCGGCTGATTCTAGCGCATACCCCCAGAATGATCGTGGTAACTCAGCGTTACTCATCATGGACCGCACCATATCCAATAGGGTGCGGTTCCGTCTCTCCGATACACCGTTATGTTGCGGGGTGTATGGAGGAGTAAGCTGAGAGAGAATTCCGTTCTCTTTTAAATAGTCCAGGAACTCGGCACTTAAGTATTCTCCACCTCGATCCGATCTTAGAATCTTAATACTTTTGCCGGTCTGTTTCTCTACTTCATTCTTATACTCCTGGAATTTTCCAAAGGCCTCGGACTTATGTTTCATTAAGAAGGCATAACCGTACCTTGAGAAGTCATCCGTAAAAGTAATGAAGTAAGAATGTCCGCTTCGGACATGTGTAGACATTGGACCGCACACGTCACTGTGTACGAGTCCCAAGAGCTCGCTCGCTCTTACTCCATGTCCAGTAAACGGAGTCTTTGTCATCTTTCTTTTGAGACAAGATTGACAAGTGGCATATGATTGATATTCGAACGCATTCAAATATCCTTCTGTATGCAACTAAGTCAACCTTCTCTCATTGATGTGACCCAATCTACAATGCCATAAGAAAGTCTGATTTATTTCTGGAGACTTTCTTTTGTGTGTATTCTGGACATTAAAAATCTGTGGTTGGTTTAACACGTATATACCATTACTCAGAGTACCTGACCCAATCAATACTTGATTAAGGTGAATGTTTACAACATTACTTACAAACGCAAATTCATAACCTTCTTTAGAAACTAAAGATACAGAAATGATATTACAAGTTGCGTTGGGTACAAAAAAGCAATTACGCAAAACCAAAACATGTCCATCTGACATTCCCAGGTGATAGTCCCCCACGGCTTTAGCATCCATGCTAGCTCCGTTTGCAACTCTGAGGGTCATGTCACCTGCTTTCAAAACACTACGGTTTCTCAACGCCTGCAAAGAATTACAGATATGAGATCCTGATCCGGTATCCAATACCCAGGAAGTAGAGTTTATTGAAAGACAGTTTTCAATAACATACACACCTGAAGCTGAAGCTGCAACCTGCTTCAATTCCTGTGTTCTGGCCTTCCAGGCCCTGCAATCATTCTTCCAGTGTCCTTTCTTATGACAATAGAAGCATTCTTCCTTATCCACAAGCTTCCCCGCTATCTTTGTTGCTTTACCTTTTCCCTTCGTATCCACTTTACTAACACCGCCCCTTGGTTTGGCGGGGGCCTTCTTCTTCTTTCCCTTGGCTTTCGCCTTGGACCTAGAAGAAGATGATCCTCCTACAAACAAAGTGGATGTTTCCCTACCTTTCTGTAGGGTGCCCTCTGCGCTCCTCAGCATGTTGAGGAGCTCTGAAAGTTCAACCTCTTTTTCCTGTAGGTTGAAGTTCAGTATAAACTGGGCGTAAGTGGAAGGAAGGGACTGGAGAACTATATCCGTATATAGCTCACTCTCCAATGTGATCCCTAGGTCAGCGAGCTCCTCAATGAAGCCGATCATCTTTAGCACGTGCTCGGCTACTGATGATCCGACGGCCATTCTTGTCGAAAATAACTTTTTCGACGCTTCGTATCTTGCGATACGTGATTGCTCTCCATACAGTTCTTTTGTATGGAGCAATATGGACTCCATGTCCATATTCTCATGCCTCCTCTGATGTTCGTTGTCCATCGAGGCAAGCAGGAGGCATTTGGCCTTCGCGCTATCAATCTCCCAAGTCTTTTGGATTTCCTTATCCGCGACGCTGGAAGTTGGACCAGGGACAGGGGGAGCTTTGGTGGTAAGAAGATACCCCAGTTTGTCATAAGTGATTGCTATCTTGACATTCCTGAGCCAATCTTTATAGTTTGGCCCTGTCAGTTTGTTTTTATCTAGGAGTAACTTAAGTCCAGTCATGTTGATTGGTCGCTGCAATTAGGAGAGAGAGGAAGAAACACTCAGCATGATGCTCTTGCAAGTTTAGAGTGGTTTTTAGTTTGTCTAAACAGGATGGCTCCCACTGTTTCTCGAATCCCTCCTCAAACCATAAAGGAAGAATTAGTCAGGATCAATCCCACCGTACAATACTTGCTTAACCGTTCAGCCAGGCCGGTGTCGGTACTTCGAGGGAGGTTTTCCAACGCTTTCGCGAAGTTCCTTAATTAAAGAACCTCTTTTCCCTGGGGGCGTAGCCCCGCTAACACCTTTCTAGGCACCTACTAGGTTTATAGCATTGATCGTTAAGTGAGAAATTTCCCGAGGAGTAGCATATACTCACAGTAGGATCGGGATCCAAATATCATTGCGTGACGAAACTGAAGGAATCCTACCAGAATCATCACACTCCAAATGGTATGCAAATCTAGCAAGTTTCAGTACTTATGAAACTCCCGATGTGGATTTTTGCCCCATGCTCTTATGACCTTGACTTTGGCCAAAATATCATAAGTCACATGTCAAGTTCTACCCGTCATTATCCAGGTTAATTTGGATCCATCCGTACCTACCCTTGACTTTGGCCAAAATGGCAGTACGACTGTCCCAAACCAACGCATCTATCTATGCTACACATGAACACCCAATGGCTACCAATCACTGTGCCTTGACTTTGGCCAACATACACAGCTTGAATACTATTGACTATTCATGTGAAACGACGGAGGGCTACAGATGGTTTTGGCAAAACCGTGAACGTAGTGAACTTGATATGGTCGATGGAACGAGATAGCTTTTGAAAGGAGTGGCTCAAGCTCCGCATTTAAAAGTTGTTTTTGAAAAGAACCGAGTGGTTTTTCGAAAGTGTTCCAACGACTTTAACTTGGTTTATTATCTTGCATTAGTTCTTTTAATGCGTGATATTCTTGCATTAGTTCTTTTAATGCGTCCCATCATTTAATCCTACCATTGCAGAAAACAACCAAAATATGACGTACGCTTATGCCATTCGCATTCGCCACGGGGCCCCATCATTACCCGTTAGGTTACTTAACTAACGACAGAGCGGGGGCTGAGCTAGCGCGTCTGTAAAACATAAGCAACGCCTAAATAATATCATATATAGATATACTGCAATGATAAACATTTCAGATCACAGATAAATACATTGGATATACTAGGAATCTGTAATTTGTACGAGCCTGTAACAAAAACAGATTACACGGTCGCGGTGAATAGCCAAAACCCCACCCAAGACCCCTACGGGTGCGGCAAACTACCCGCCAAGTACCCGAAGCGTAGCAACCTCCCTCATCTCCATGAGTAGGCCACTCGACACTTCGGCATACCCGGGAGTTTGTGCACCCCTCCATGGGTCTATCCTAGGAGCAAAAACAGTAAAAAGAAATTATACAATGACGGCTACAACCCCGACCCGGTTGTGCGGCCATACAAATAATTATTACATCAATTTACAAATTTACATGAATTGCAAGAAAAGAAAACTCTCGTCTCACAACCCCCGGCTATTCACCCGCGACAATCCAACATATTTATATACACATTCCAGCACATTACAGATCATGTATAACCCCGACCAATCGACTTATAGCGATTAGCCGACGTTCAATACATGCAAACATCACAGATATAACCATCATAGTCAAAGTGCAGTGAAGTTCGGAAAAATACGGAATTATAGGACCCCAAAAGGAAATTTCTTTTCTGGAAAATCTGGGCACATATAATATATTTCAAAAATCCCAAAACCAACACATACACACACTGCACGAAAAACGATGCACAGAAGACGACAAAACGCGGCGGTTCCGCGGCGGATGCCTAGCTCGCGCGGCGGAAGGGCGGCGGTTTGGACGAATTACTGTATCGTTTTTCTTGGGTGTTCACACAAAACCCTGAGCCGAATTTACAAGTGTAAAGTTTTTCATTTTGAGCCAAAAAAATTTCAACAGAAACTCAGGTTTTGCAAAAGTTAGGTTTTTGGATTTTTTTCGGTTCCGAACTTCGTTACACTTTACTACTAAGCTAGTTTAAGTTTAGTTAGGCTCTGATACCACTGTAAGTCCACGTTGCGACCCCCGGTTCTTACGGGGAGGCGGAAACGGTATAAAATCAAAATTTTAACGCAAGAGGCAACATGGACTAAGCTAGGTCGGGATCTTTACCTAAACTAAAACTAGCATACTAAGCTAAAGATATTTAGCTACTCGGATGAAGATGGTTATACCTAAACTTGAACTCCTTCTCTTCAAGCTCCGATGGTGGTTCGATGGCTCCTTCTCGTTGTCTCCGTACGCCGAAGATAGATCCACTTGAAAGCTCCAACCTTTAGCTCCTTCTTCGTTCTTTGAAGAAACTAGTTCACTTGGTTTGCTAAACCTAGTGAACTAGAATGAGTAGAGATGATTTAGAATGGGATTTTATCTATGGTTCTTGATTCTCAACTCATGAGACAAGAGAACCATAGATCAAGAGAGGGAGCAAGAGGTTGAGGGTGAGAGCAAGAGGAGAGCTCAAGAACAAGAGAGAGAATGAGCAAGAAAGAATGAGCAACTCTTTTGTCTTTCACCCTCTCATAATCCAAAGTGATCATAACTCATCATATCAAAAAAGTCTTATGTGATGGTTAGAAGCAACCATAACCTTATCATGTCATGCACTCATTTTGCTCAAATGAGCAAGCAAGAAAAAGTCTTTGGCATGAAATGATAACCATGGTTATCATGATGGTCAACTAGTCAAGCCTAGTCAACCGGTCAACAAGTCAACAAAAGTCAACAAGTCAACAAAGTCAACAAGTCAACAAAAGTCAACAAGTCAACAACCATATCACCATAATACTTAATTAATATAATAGTTAATCACATATCATATTCTCATTAGGGTTGAGCATAAAGTCAAATAGTCAACGGTCAACTGTCAACAACCCTAATGAGAATCCGCAGCCTCTGCCTCCCTATCAACTGTGCATACACACCCGCATCCGCGTTCCGAGGAACACGAATGCAAACTGGATAAATCCAATCCCATAAGGTACACTAGGATCTGGCTTAAACCAAAGCCCGCTAGTGTAAACTGTCCGGACACTGTACGTGCACAAGTGCACGGATGTGACCGAACCCTGTCGCAAAACCATGCGACCTGTCGCAATACCATGCGACCTCTACTCTTTTGCCTAAAGGCGAAAAGCTTTCTGTGTGGGACTCTAAAGACTCGACACTACGCTGGCAGTGGGTTTAACCACAGACCGCAAGCGGCACTAGCTGTGCGTAACGGTCCCCAGGTAATGCCGACAAGAAGACCGACGAGGCGAAACCCATCTGAACTCCTACTGAGCCTGAGTGTGACATTCTCCGTACAGTCCGGTCTGTTCGTCTGATACATCGCATGGCGGGCCTAGGGGGCGGTAAACGTCAGTCCCCCAATAGCGGTACAAGTCGTGCCGGAGCGAAGCCCAAAACACCCTGAGATAACACTGGAAACCTACCAGTATATCTCGTTTGCCCTGGCCAGGGACTACTCGTGTAATGGCTCTCCTAGACACAGCGCGATGTCAACCCCCAATACCGGGAGAGACGAATCCTGTCTAACCGTCACTGCCTCCAAGTGCTTCGGGACTGCACCCAACCACCACCTGTTTGCACGACTCCTTTGAGCCGTGGTAGGGTAGTGATCAAAGTACAGTGGGAACACACCCGAGGCGAAGTGACAGTGTCAAGTCAGCGGACTAAGTTGTACTCATGTCACCTGGGAACTGATAACTGACGATGGGTATAATACCAACTAGTCAGCTCCCGACGAGTCCTGTCCAGTGTACCCGTAACCTAACGAGCACCCGCATACTATCTCAAGTACGACGTACTGACGGCTGTGGGACAGACCGTCTCCCACACTGGGATGAGAAGCGCATGCGCTGGTCTACTCCGGAGTATCGATGCCCTGTTTCGATAGTCCTGCGACCAGGGACCGGCATAAGGATGTGCTTATAGATTACCCAGCCCCACTAGTGTGACGGCCATCACATCGCTGGTAATCAAGCAAAGATCCTAAGGGCTCTACTAATGTGTATAGGCGATATACAAAAATAAACACATGTACACATTGAAGTAGAAACAAACCAAGTAGCATACTACTATTTTGAGCAAGATTGTATATACAAGGTGAGTATCCCAAGCATCCATTAAGTAATATACAAACTAGTATGATACAGTAATGGCCTCTAGGGCATATACACTAACAGGATGATTTAACTGTTAGTTATATGTATGCCCTAGAGGCCATTACTGTACATTGGATGTATATTGTAGTGGATACTGGGACATATATAGGTAGGACTTTCTTGCTCGACATGATAGTACGCTATCTGGTTGCTCTTTATCTCAACATGTATACTTTCTGTCTCTCTGATTACATGTTGATAAAGCCCTTAGGATGTGTACTCGACTTCCAGGACTATGATGCAGATCATACTAGTGGGGCCTGGGTAGTCCATGAGTACATCCTTCAATGTTCCTAGTCGTAGGAATATCGAGACGGGGCATCGATATTCCAGAGTAGACTAGCGTATATCTTCTCGACCCATGTGATGGGCGATGGATGATCCTATATCCATTGGTGTTTGACATCAGAGATGGTATGCGGGTGCTCAGTGGGGACTGGGTACACTGAACAGACTCGCCGAAAACTCCCAGATGGTATTATACCTCACGTCAGATATCAGTTCTCTGGTGACACTGGTGCAGCTTAGTCTGTTGACCCGAGATCGTCATAGAGTCTTGTGTGTCTCCCACTGTGCTTTGATTTCCACCCTACCACGGCTCTACTGAGTCGTGCAAACAGGTGGTTTTTGGGTACAGTCCCGATTCACATGGAGGCAATGAGCGATAGGAGGGGATTTGTCTCTCCCAGTATTGGGGGTTGATGTTGCGCTATGCACGACTGGACATAACAGGAAATCCCTGGCCAGGGTTGCAGTGATATACTGGTAAGAGTTATCAGTAGTTTCACGATTGTTATGGACCTTATATCGGCATGACTTATCAAGCTACTGGGGTCTGACGTTTACCACCCCTAGGCGAGATATGCGACATATCAGACGAACTGACCGGACTGTACGGTAAGTGTTACTGGTTGGATTCACAGGAGTGTGAGCGGGCTTGCTCGTTGATCTTCTGATCGCTCAATACCCGGGTGGCCGTTATGTTTAGCAGACCGCTTGCGGCTTGTGGGTGTTTGATATGATCATCACCTGCTGCCGGCGTATTGACGAGTCTTTAGAGTCCTACACAGAGGTTTCCTGGCTCAAGCAAAACGAAATAGGAGCGCATATGAGATATGTACGGGACCGAGAATAATACCAGTATAAGATACTGGATTCGATTCTTGCGATTTGTAACATTGATCGGTTATATGCGATATAGCCGGGTTATCGGATCAAGTGTTGATTCGATAATTTGTTACTATTGATATTAGTCGGTTATATGCGATATGACCGGATCATTAAATCAAGTGTCGATTTAATGATTTAATGTATAATTATATATTTGATATATTACTTTACATTAACTAGTAATGGTTCAATTAAGATGGATTTTCTCACTTGATGTGCACATTGTATATATGATATAGTTTTGTGCACTAGTTTGTATCATGTTTGATGATACATGCAAACTTGGGTGTATGTTTGATTTGAACCATGTTTAGGTTAATGGTTATGGTTTTAAATTATTCACTTATTCTTTTTATTTATTTTCTTTATTTCTTTTGGCTAAAATGAAATGGTTGCTAATATTTTCTTTTGTGGAAGCTTCATGAAGCTTTGAATTAGTAACCATTTTGTTTTATATTTAAACCTAACCATTAGCTAAACTAGGGTTTGCTCTCTACAAGAGTTAAATCTAACCCAAGGTTGCATTATGATAAGGTCAATTGATTTTATTATTCATATTCATCATTCTCATGATATTCTTCTTCTTCTTCTTCATCTTAATCAAGAAGAAGAAAACTTGCTACCTCCAATGGTGAAATGATCAAATGAGTGAGAAATCCAAATCTAAAGTCTACCCACTTCCTATTTCTTCATCCTCTACTACTTGCCATGTAGTAGAGTGTGTTGTATTCACAAGTTTCTTGACTTGGCGAAGGCGGAGCTCGAGTTTGAGTTGCCTCGACGTAGATCATCTTCGGCATCGAAGTCAACGACCTAGCCCGATCATTTCTTCGACGAAACCATCGCCGGAGTCAGGATCCGATGATCGCAGCGAAGAGACATCGTCACGGAGCTTGGAGGTGGACTACCGGATCTACAAAGGTTGTATTTTCCGTTCACTCTTAGTTAAGTTGTTAACTAGTTTCTTGTTTCACCTAAATATCTAGTTAACGATGCGTATTAGGGTTTCTCGGCACTTGTAATATTTGAAATTGGCATGGTTGATGCCTTGTGAGACCTCATTAGTATGCCTAGGAACACTACAGTGGTATCAGAGCCTAGCTAGAGCCTTAGGCGATCCGATAGACGGAGTTTGAAGTCCGATCGACCCGAAACCCAAACTCCAAAATGCTCTCCGGAAATTTTCTGAAAATTTGGATTTTTGTGAATTAAAAATTGCTAAAAAATTCAGCAGGGTATATTATGAATTACTGTGAAGCACGTGACATTGATTCGACAGAAGCGCCGCAGAACCGCGGCCCCACCCTGGCTTGCGCGGCGGTTCCGCGGCCAAAGTGCTGAATCAATGCACGTGGTTTGCACAGTAATTAGTTTCTGTATGTGTTGTATTTTATGGGAATTTTTAATATTTACTCAACAGTTGAGTTTTCTGGGGTTGTATTGGGGACTCGTTGTTTCGATCGGAAAGTTTAACTTCGTCTGTGTTTTCCAGATAATTTTTGAATATGTTAAAAAGTTCGACCGGATATAAATACCCAATTTTTCCCCTGTCGGGAAATTTCCAATTATTGGACTTTTCCGTAGTTTAATGACGTTCTAAGTAGTGCAAGTAACGCGATGGTCCCTCTAGAAGACAATAAACCTTAACTCGATTATGTGACCGTCTTGAACTGCCTTTTGAACCTTAGGGTTTGGGGCGGTACGGCGTGCCACATGTGAGGCGTTGGCTTGACCCTTCTACGGCTGGACCGTTGGTACTGAGGCACGAACTGAATGTTTTTAGACTTATTTCATGTGTTGAGCTGTATCGGGAAAACTTGGGTGTTCGATTGTTCGATCGGAAAGTTTAACATTTTCTATTTATCCGGAATGTGATACAACAATTGGAATTCACAAGAAGTTATGAGATAACTGTATGAATGTTATAAACATAGCACTTTAGTCTCACTTGATCGGTTGTCATGGAATTTTGATGTGATCAAAAGTCCGTCGCAATCACGTAGCGTACGCGGATACTCGCCGGGTAAACTTAATAGACAGCCTCGCTCCATAGCCCCGACCAAGTGACTGTAGGAGAACCCCGTCGCCGAAAGCATCCGTTCGGGTGCTCGCGGTAGCGGTGTTCCGCCTTGGTGCACTTCGTCGACGGTATCGGGGGTGCGGCCGCCTACTAAAGTTTGCGACGAGCATTCGATCAGAATGTCGGGAATCTTGTTGAATTGCCCGACTTGATATTGAAAAGAGTTTTCGATAATGAGACTAAAATGCGGGGTTTATAATTGTTAGGCATGTGATGTCTAAGGAATTCATTTGATTAGGCATGCGATGTCTATGCAGGTTACGGATTCCAACTGTTGTAGTTTTATACTTTCTTTTCTATGACCGTAAGTGTAATATGTGATATCGCCGGTTTCGTTGCTATATGTCAACGACAATTGGGATGCACATATTTACTTACGTTGATAACATGTGATGTTATGTGTTGCTGGATATGTTATATTGAATCGTCGTGTTTGAATAGTCGGGGGTTTTTATGTGAGATGGGTGTTTTTCATTTTCATTCATGTAAAAACTTGTATGTAATATTCTTTTATTGGGGCACTTCCAAGTTGCGGATGCTATCACCATTTGTATATTATTTACTTTTCTGCACTAGGATAGACCCAAGGAGGAGGGCACAGGTAACCGGGTTCTAGGGTCCAGTGGGAGACCAACTCGAGGAGTCGAGTCCGGGTCTCCTAACCCTAGAATTGGTAGGGTTGCTTGCCGCTCTCGTAGGGGTCTAGGGGTGTGGGATTGGCTATTCATCACGACCGTGGAATCCGTGTTTTATACTGGCTCGTATTGAAAACACGGACGTCCTAGTATATCCAATATTTCATATGATATTTTCTGCTGCGTTATATGTGATGTGATCATGTGGTTTGTTCAGATAAATATAGTATATAGTATATATGATATATTATATAGAGTTGCTTATGTTTTACACCCGCGCTAGCCCTGCCTCGCTTTGGCGTTAGTTACCTAACCTAATGGTGCAGACGGGACATCGAGGCGAATGCTGATGGCATAAGCGTACGTTATATTTATCTTTGATGTTTAGGTGGACTTAAATGATGGGACATTCATTAATGAGATTAATGAAAGAAAATAAACCTAATTGATGTTGTGGAATCGAATTTCAAAATAAAACTGGTAGCTACAGTTCTTGCTTTGCATCGCGGTGTTCATTATAGAACATTCTGCACCTTATTCGATGAGGAAAGGACCGAGATCCCTTCACCGGGAGTGACTCCTTTAACAATAACTGGCAGATGCTACAACCCTCGGTTTGTCTTTTGATAGCTTCTATAGTTTCTGCTTTGCACAGTGATATATATGATATATCCCGCACCTCATTCGACGAGGAAAGGGCCGACGATCCCTTCACCGGGAGTGACCCCTTTAGCAAAACTAGAAAAGCCTAAAAAACATTCCATTTAAAAACCATTTGATTCCGCAACGAGATCAAGTTCAAAGCGTTAAAGGTTTTCTTAAAAACCAGCCGCAACCCTCCGTCATTTTAGGAAGTAGAGTACTTAGTATTCGTGCTGTGTTTGTTGACCTTAGTTAAGGCACAGTGTACGGTAGCTAAGTGATGTCTTCCTACACCGCATATGATGCGATTAGTTAGGACAGTCGCGTGACTTTGTTGACCTTAGTTAAGGGTCATGTGGGTGGGTCTAATTAATCATGAAATGACGGATAGAACTTGACTAGTGCTTATGATTTGTTGACCATAGTTAAGGTCATAAGTGCTAGGGGTAAAAACCTTTATCGGGAGTTTCAAGTGTTGAAATTTGCAATGAGATTGCATACCTTCTATGTGATAGTTGGATCCCGATACCCACTGCGAGTAATTGTTACTCCTGGGAGAGTTTTGCACTTTGCAATTAGCCGATCAAGTAGGTGTCTAGAAAGGTGTCAACGGGGTTACGCCTCTGGGAAAACGAGGTTTACTGTAATTAGGTCCATGCGAAAGCACGGGGAACCTCCCTCAAAATACCGACACTGGCCTGGCTGAAAGATTGGCGAACTTGTAGAGTGTAATTAATCCCGGCTAGTCTTTCCTTTTAAGGTTTGAAGGAAGATTTGATAAAAACAGTGGGAGCCATCCTGATTAGATAAAATATACAACCAATCTAATCTTGCAAGAGCGCACGCAGAGTGTTTTCTTCTCTCTCTCTCCTGGTAGCGACCATATCATGCCTTAATCAAGATAATAATACGGATATTGACCGAACCCGCCTGTTATACTGAGCTGGGGAACGTTGGTCCCGCTCCAACTTATAATTGTTATAAGACAGAGCAGGAAATAGGGAATACCAGAATTGCTATGCCACCCAAACGAAGAAAGTGCATGAGATGCATCTCCTTCGTGTGTCTTCATTATAAAGAACTGTTTCTCAGTATCCTCTGCATCCTGGGTATTTGATGCTGGATCAGGATCCCAGATATGTAATCTGTTACATAGGGCTACAAAAGGGCAGAGAACTGAGAACGGGTGATAAGTTTCATGAGACAGAAAACGGGGCAAGTGTTGCAGCCAGGTTTGTTGGTCACTGTCACCCTGTATTACAAATACATTGATTCTGAACAAATGCCGTTAGATACCGAACCTGATATACAAAATCATATCAGTCTTTTTACAAGTAAAGAAATGATAAAATTTTGTATTGTTGGATAATGTTTTGAACATTTCCTATATCAAAAGTTGATCGGTTCAGGCACGTTATCTAAAAGCATTAACGTTCTAAATCAAACTACAGTTCTTAGTATACGGAACACACACAAGAGGAAGAGTTAAGAAATGAACGAATCATTCTTAAGGCATTGTAGACTAGGTCATATCAATGCGACCCGACTGGCTGAAGTTACATTTAAGATGCATATTTAAATCAGTTTGAATTTACATCTTGTGAAACTTGCCGGTCATGTCACAAAGATTAGATGACCATAGCCCTGTTTATTGGAAATAGAGAAAGAGTTAGTAAACTCTTGGGATTGATACATGATGATGTATGTAAGGTCTCATGTCTACACATGCCAGGACCGGTTCTTTATACTTCATAACGTTCTCTGATGATCTCTCAAGATTCAGTCATATGTTCCTGTTGAAACATAAGTCCGAACCTTTTGAGATATTCACAGAATATAAGTTAGAAGTAGAGAACCAAAATACGGGTATAAGTATTATGTCCTATGATAAGATCAGGGAGGAGAATACTTGTGCATGGAATTCTTGGACTATTCTAAAAAGAAAATGAGATTCTCTCTCAGTATTACTCCTCTGAATACACCACAGCACAACGGTGTATCAGGGCGGAGCAATCGCACCGTATTAGATATGGTGTGCTCTATGATGAGTACTACTGAGTTACCTATTTCCTTTTGGGGTTGTGCACTTGTGAAGTTGCATACCTATTGAATAGGGTTTGATTCAAATCAGTGCCTACCACTCCATATAAGATATGTTGTGGGAAGAGCCTATCTCTTAAGAAAGTTAAGATTTGGGATTGTCCGGCCTATGTCAAAAGAAAAATCCGGACAAGATCGGGGCAAGGTCAGTTCTATAGAATTGGAAAGGTTCCAGCTATACAAAACTGCAGCTGATGATTTGACAGAACCAAAGGATTCAATAGTCCTCGACGAACCTCAGCCTCTCCGCCGAACTAGCAGGGTTCCTCATCCGCTTAAGAGATACTTCGGTTGCTCGATGACAGTGGGAGCGAGGAATGCATCATGAGATGATAACCCAACTAGTTTCGAGCAGGCCATCGAGAGTAAGGACTCTGTAAGAATGGCTGGATGCTTAGCGATCTGGGATGGAATCCATGTACACCAACAAAGTATGGACTTTGGTTGCTATATCTGAAGGGTTAAATCCCCATCAGGAGCAAGTATATCTTGAGAAGATTACTTGGCGTAGATGGAAAGGTTAAGACTTTCAAAGCAAGACTTGTTAAAGGTTTTCGTCATCGACCAGGCTTGGATAATGATGAAACCTTTTCCAGGGACTGTGCTTAAGTCCATCCAGATCCTACTTGCCATTGCTGCATACCATGACTACGATATCTGGTGGTTGGGTGCCATGACTGATTTTCTAAAAGGATTTAGAAGAGAACGTCTATAAGAACACAGCCAGAGGGCTTCGTAAACAGTGGGAGCAGCGGAAACGTGTGCAAGTTGCTTTATAGGATAAAGCAGACATCACGGAGTTGGAACGTCTGTTTTGATGTGATAGTCAAAGCTTTTGACTTCATCAAAATGGTAGATGAACCTTGTATATACAAAAGGATAGTAGGGAGTATGGTGGTGATTCTCGTAGAGTACGTGGATGACATACTCTTGATAGGAAAAGAGTTTCCTATGCTACACTCGGTCAATCTCCGCTTATCACAATGATTCTCCACATAGGATCAAAGTGATACCTACTAAATCCTGGGTTTTGGATCTATGAGATAGATCTAAATGGATGTTAGGATACTCACCAGATGTAGTGAGATGGTATCAATCGATCCTGGGGAGAATCACTGAAAAAGTTCTAGACTGATAAAGACTACTGAATGTCAGTCACAGGCATTGTCTTTACCCTCAGTAAAGGGACGGTATATTGGAAGAGTTCCAAGCTAGATACCGTAGCAAACTAGACGATAAAGGCTGGTAACATCGCTATTAAAGATACTACCAAAGAGGCAGTTTGGGTGTATATTGGTTCATGAGATGAACTAGGTTCCCACCATTGTGTGACAATGGAAGTGTGGCTTTGGCCCATGAACCCTGGTCCCATCAGTGACCCAGACATATTCTGAGGAAGCATCACCTGATCATGGAGATGGTTGATCTCCAGGGTGATCGAGGTTAGGAGAGTAGACTCAGAGGACAACACGGCGAATCCACTCACGAAGGCCTTTTCCCAAAGAGAGACTTTTAGGGGATGGTTGAGTATTAGATACTACAACTACTGCTACAGATGGCCCTAGTGCAAGTGGGAGATTGTTAGTTATATGTATGCCCTAGAGGCCATTACTGTATATTGGATGTATATTGTAGTGGATGCTGGGACATATATAGGTAGGACTTTCTTGCTCGACATGATAGTACGCTATCTGGTTGCTCTTTATCTCAACATGTATACTTTCTGTCTCTCTGATTACATGTTGATAAAGTCCTTAGGATGTGTACTCGACTTCCAGGACTATGATGCAGATCATACTAGTGGGGCCTGGGTAGTCCATGAGTACATCCTTCAATGTTCCTAGTCGTGGGAATATCGAGACGGGGCATCGATATTCCAGAGTAGACTAGCGTATATCTTCTCGACCCATGTGATGGGCGATGGATGATCCTATATCCATTGGTGTTTGACATCAGAGATGGTATGCGGGTGCTCAGTGGGGACTGGGTACACTGAACAGACTCGCCGAGAACTCCCAGATGGTATTATACCTCACGTCAGATGGCAGTTCTCTGGTGACACTGGTGCAGCTTAGTCTGTTGACCCGAGATCGTCATAGAGTCTTGTGTGTCTCCCACTGTGCTTTGATTTCCACCCTACCAGGCTCTACTGAGTCGTGCAAACAGGTGGTTTTTGGGTACAGTCCCGATTCACATGGAGGCAATGAGCGATAGGAGGGGATTTGTCTCTCCCGGTATTGGGGGTTGATGTTGCGCTATGCACGACTGGACATAACAGGAAATCCCTAGCCAGGGTTGCAGTGATATACTGGTAAGAGTTATCAGTAGTTTCACGATTGTTATGGACCTTATATCGGCATGAATTATCAAGCTACTGGGGTCTGACGTTTACCACCCCTAGGCGAGATATGCGACATATCAGACGAACTGACCGGACTGTACGGTAAGTGTTACTGGTTGGATTCACAGGAGTGTGAGCAGGCTTGCTCGTTGATCTTCTGATCGCTCAATACCCGGGTGGCCGTTATGTTTAGCAGACCGCTTGCGGCTTGTGGGTGTTTGATATGATCATCACCTGCTGCCGGCGTATTGACGAGTCTTTAGAGTCCTACACAGAGGTTTCCTGGCTCAAGCAAAACGAAATAGGAGCGCATATGAGATATGTGCGGGATCGAGAATAATACCAGTATAAGATACTGGATTCGATTCTTGCGATTTGTAACATTGATCGGTTATATGCGATATAGCCGGGTTATCGGATCAAGTGTTGATTCGATAATTTGTTACTATTGATATTAGTAGGTTATATGCGATATGACCGGATCATTAAATCAAGTGTCGATTTAATGATTTAATGTATAATTATATATTTGATATATTACTTTACATTAACTAGTAATGGTTCACTTAAGATGGATTTTCTCACTTGATGTGCACATTGTATATATGATATAGTTTTGTGCACTAGTTTGTATCATGTTTGATGATACATGCAAACTTGGGTGTATGTTTGATTTGAACCATGTTTAGGTTAATGGTTATGGTTTTAAATTATTCACTTATTCTTTTTATTTATTTTCTTTATTTCTTTTGGCTAAAATGAAATGGTTGCTAATTTTGTCTTTTGTGGAAGCTTCATGAAACTTTGAATTAGTAACCATTTTGTTTTATATTTAAACCTAACCATTAGCTAAACTAGGGTTTACTCTCTACAAGAGTTAAATCTAACCCAAGGTTGCATTATGATAAGGTCAATTGATTTTATTATTCATATTCATCATTCTCATGATATTCTTCTTCTTCTTCTTCATCTTAATCAAGAAGAAGAAACCTTGCTACCTCCAATGGTGAAATGATCAAATGAGTGAGAAATCCAAATCTAAAGTCTACCCACTTCCTATTTCTTCATCCTCTACTACTTGCCATGTAGTAAGGTGTGTTGTCTTCACAAGTTTCTTGACTTGGCGAAGGCGGAGCTCGAGTTTGAGTTGCCTCGACGTAGATCATCTTCGGTATCGAAGTCAACGACCTAGCCCGATCATTTCTCCGACGAAACCATCGCCGGAGTCCGGGATCCGATGATCGCAGTGAAGAGACATCGTCACGGAGCTATGGAGGTGGACTACCGGATCTACAAAGGTTGTATTTTCCGTTCACTCTTAGTTAAGTTGTTAACTAGTTTCTTGTTTCGCCTAAATATCTAATTAACGATCCGTATTAGGGTTTCTCGGCACTTGTAATATTTGAAATTGGCATGGTTGATGCCTTGTGAGACCTCATTAGTGTGCCTAGGAACCCTACAATAACTTCTAGCTTTGATACTTAACATTAAAATTAGAATCAATTGTTTTCTCGCGAAACTCGCTTGGCTAGGATTTTGTGGGTGCAATCCGCTGAAAACCCTAAGGAGACAATACTCCTCCTACTAGGGACACCTAGAGGTTTAACGGCTTGTTGCACATGCTCAGTACAATCGTGTTCCCTGCAAAAGTGAGGATAGAATTTTTTGTTTTGCTCGGGACGAGCAAATGATAAGTTTGGGGGTATTTGTTCATCTCAGAAAACTGCATTTTAATACCGCTCATTCATTCTCTATTTTGTTATATATCGGTGCTATTAACTAGTTTATGCTCAGTAATTACAGATTACAGGTATTCATGATACAACACTGAAAACACACTCAATATCATGGATATAGCATTTGGGAGCCGACACTGCAAACAGCACAGAAAAACAACCAATATCCAAAAAGTCCATTTTTGACAAACATGCATGTGTACACATCTTTTCGTGTACAATGGTGTCACGACCCGAAATTGGCACGTGATGGCCCTAATACTGCGCAACACCTAAAGACGTAACGCAGTAAAAGGAAGCCAAAACCCAGAAATCTAAACCATAAAAAGAAGATAAGAAAAGATAATAAAAGTATTTGAAACAATTGAAAACGCAACCCAAATTCTTTAAAAGTCCAACTTTCTTTCTTTAAAATTTTTGCAACACCCCTTTTTTAAAAACTGGCCCAAAGGCGGAAAACAATCCACATCACAAATATACGACGTCGTAGTGAAGAAATAAAGACAACAGAGATAAAGCTGTATATAAGACAACAAAGCACAAATAATATACAATATCGTTCTCACCAAGTCTCTAAGTCAACAACATAATAGTAGATGGAGAGTACAAGATACAACGAATGTACAATAAGAAATACAGATAATCATCCAACCCACCTAAGCAAAATAGTATACTGTGAGCCGATGCGTTATCTGTAGCAAAAGATGATAGGTGAATAGCTGAATAGCCTGCCTCGACTACTCTGGGGAACACCCTGCAACACCTGTGGCACAACGGGGGTGAGTTGCCAACTCGTGAATAGTAGATAACATATGCAGGTAATCGCAGGAATGTACGTACAGCAGGAATCTAAGATATGCGATTACAGCAATAACATGTCATGTGAATGCAGAATAATAGAAAGTACACTAGCAGGTACAATCAAAATGTGAAGCAATAATAACATGACAGTAGTATGCAATAACCATGCAATAGGGATATGAGAATGTAAATGTTAGTTGTATGTATGCCCTAGAGGCCAGTATTGTACAGATGATGTATATTATATTGGATGCTTGGACATATATAGAGATGACTTTCTTGCTCGATATGATAGTATGCTATCTGGTTGCTCTTTATCTTAACATGTACACTAGTCTCTTTAAACTGTCTTATAGTTACATGTTGATAAAGCCCTTAGGATGTGTACTTGACTACCTGGACTATGATGCAGATCATACTAGTGGGGACATGGTAGTCTAAAAGTACATCCTTCAAGGTCCCTAGTCATGGGTGTATCGAGACAGGGCATCGATATACCAGTGTAGACTAGCGTATAGCTTCTCGACCCATGAGATGGGCGATGGATGATCCCATATCCATTGGTGTTTGACATCAGAGATGGTATACGGGTGCTCAGTGGAGACTGGGTACACTGGACGGACTCGCTGAGAACTCCCAGATGGTATTATACCTCACGTCAGATGGCAGTTCTCAGGTGACACTTGTACAGGTTAGTCTGTAGACCCGAGATCGTCATAGAGTCTTGTGTGATTCCCACTGTGCTTTGATCTCCACCTTACCACGTCCATGAGGGCGTGCAAAACGGTGGTCTTTGGGTGCAGTCCCGAGTCACATGGAGGCAATGAGCGATAGGAGGGGTTTCGTCTCTCCCGGTATTGGGGGTTGATGTTGCGCAGTGCTCGATTGGCCGTAACAGGGAAGTCCCTGGCCAGGGCTGATCAGAGATTTGCTGGTAAGTGTTACCAGTAGTTTCTTGACCCGTTATGAGCCTCACATCGGCACGACTTATCGGTTATTGGGGTCTAACGTATACCACCCCTAGACTTGATATGTGACATATCAGACGAACAGACCGGACTGTACGGTAAGTGTTACTGGTTGGATTCACAGGAGTGTGAGCGGGCTAGCTCGTCGATCTTTTGATCACTCAATACCCGGATGGCCGTTACGTTTAGCAGACCGCTTGCGGCTTGTGGGTGCTTGATATGATCATCATCTGCTACCGGCGTATTGACGAGTCTTTAGAGTCCTACACAGAGGTTTCCTGGCTCAAGCGAAACGAAATAGGAGTGCATATGAGATATGTGCAGGACCGAGAATGATGCGTGTACGTGATACCGTATTCCATTCTCGTGATGGATGTATCGATTGGTTATATTCGATATAACCTAGATATCGAATCAAGGATTGATTCGATAAGCCGATACATAGGATACTAGTCGGTTATATGCGATATGACCGGATCGTTAAATCAAGTGTTGATTTAATGATTTAATGTATAATTATATATTTGATATATTACTTTGCATTAACTAGTATTGGTTCACTTTAAATGGATTTTCTCACTTGATGTGCATGAAGTATATGTGATATACTTTTGTGCACATATTTGTATCATGCTTGATGATACTTGATCATTTGGTTAAGTGTAAAGGATTAAACCATGGTTAAAAGATGATTAGGGTTTTGCTTTTTCATTTATTTATTTGTTTATTTATTTGGAAAAGATTTAGATAAGAATGGTGGCTATATTTGTTTCTAGTTGAAACTTCATGAAGCTTTGACTTCTTAACCATTCTTGTGTTCATGCTTAACCCTAACCAATCCAAGTAACCATGGTCTATTCTCTACACTCTACCCTAGTTAGTTTATGATAAGTATTCATTTATTATTCATTTTAACTCAACACTTATCATAATTCTAGCTTCATCTTCTTCTTCATCTTCAAGAATGAAAACTTGATGCCATCAATAGCAACTTGAGCAAAAGTGAGAGAAATCCAATTCTAAAGTGAACCCGACCTCCTATTTATTCATCCTCTACCTCTTGCCAAGTGGTTTTGGGTGTTTTCTTCACAAGTTTCACAACTTGGTGCAGTCGGAGCTTGAACTTGTGAAACCTCGACGTAGATCATCTTCGGCACGAAGCCGACGACCTTGCCCGCTCGTTTTTCCGATGAAGCCGACGATTGAGTCTAGGATTCGAGATGGACAGCGAGAGGACGCCTACGTGGAGCTAAGGAAGTGGAGAACCGGATCTACAAAGGTTGTAGCCTCTCTCCTTTAGTTAAGTTGTTAACTAGTTTAGTTTTTCGCCTAAATTTCTAGTTAACGATCCGTATTAGGGTTTCTCGGCACCCGTAAAATTTGAAATTGGCATGGTTGATGCCTTGTGAGACCTCTTGAGAGTGCCTAGGAACCCTACAGTGGTATCAGAGCCTAGCTAGAGCCTTAGGCGAAGTCTAGACGACGTTTGAAACCCGAACGAACCCGAAACCCTAAAACCCAAGTGCTCTCTGGACTTTTTCTAAAATCTGGGATTTTTCCATATTAAAAATGCTTAAAAAATTCAGCAGGGAAATCTAAGAATTAGGATGCAAAATTTATCCCATGAACAGTAAAGAGTGCGGCGGAACCGCGGCAGAATCCTGGCTTCTGCGGCGGTTCCGCGGCAATATGATGACATCATCACTCCCGTTTTGCACAGTAATTACTATTTTATTATGCTGAATTTTCTGGGAATTTTTAATTTGACTCAAGAGTTGAGTGTTCTGGGGTTGTATTGGGAATCAACGATTCGATCGGATTATCAAATCTTGTCTATGTGGCTTTCCGGATAACTTTAGAATATGTTAAAAAGTTCGACCAGATATAAATACCTAACTTTTCCCCTGCCGGAAAATTTCCAAGTGTTGGATCTTTCAATGGTTTAAGGACGTTCTGAGTAGTGCAAGTAACGCGATGGTCCCTCTAGAAGACAACAAACCTTAACTCGATTATGTGACCGTCTTGAACTGCCCTTTGAACTTTCGGGTTTGGGGCAGTACGGCGTGCCACATGTGAGGCGTTGGCTTGACCCTTCTACGGCTGGACCGTTGGTACTGAGGCATGAAGTGAATGTCGTTGAACCTATTTCATGTGTTGGATGGTTTCGGGAAAACTTGGGTGTTCGAATGTTCGATCGGAAAGTTTAATATTTTCGATTTATCTGGAATGGGATACAATAATTGGAATTCACAAACAGTTATGAGATAACTGAATGAATGTTATAAATCTAGCGGTTTAGTTTCATTTGATATTGAAAAGAGTTTTCGATAATGAGACTAAAATGCGGGGTTTATAATTGTTAGGCATGTGATGTCTAAGTATTTCATTTGATAAGGCATGCGATGTCTGAAGAGATTGCGGATTCCAACTGTTGTAGTTTTACACTTTCTTTTCTGTGACCGTAAGTGTAATATGTGATATCGCCGGTTTCGTTGCTATATGTCAACGACAATTGGGATGCGCATATTTACTTACGTTGATGACATGTGATGTTATGTGTTGCTGGATATGTTATATTGGATTGTCGTGTTTGAATAGCCGGGGTTTTTTATGTGAGATGAGTGCTTTTCATTTTCATTCATGTAAAAAAACTTGTATGTAATATTCTTTTATTGGGACACTTCCAGGTTGCGGAAGATGTCACCCTTTGTATATTATTTACTTTTCTGCACTAGGATAGACCCAAGGAGGGGAGCATAGGTAACCGGGTTCTAGGGTCCAGTGGGAGACCATCTCGAGGAGTCGAGTCCGGGTCTCCTAACTCTAGAATTGGTAGGGTTGCTTGCCGCTCTCGTAGGGGTCTAGGGGTGTGGGATTGGCTATTCATCACGACCGTGGAATCCGTGTTTTATACTGGCTCGTATTGAAAACACGGACGTCCTAGTATATCCAATATTTCATATGATATTTTCTGCTGCGATATCTGTGATGTGATCATGTGATGTTCTGTGATAGGTACTGTATATAGTATATATGATATATTATATAGACGTTACTTATGTTTTGCACCCGCACTAGCCCTGCCCTGCTCTGTCGTTAGTTACCTAACCTAACGGTGCACGAGGGGACATCGAGGCGAATGCGGATGGCATAAGTGTACGTCGTATTTATCTGTGATGTTTAGGTATTTAAATGATGGGACTTCATTAATGTGATTAATGAAAGAAAAGAAACCAAATGATGTTGTAGAATCAAATTTTAAACAAAACAGGTAGCTACAGTTCTTGCTTTGCATAGCGGTATATATGATATACCCTGCACCTTATTCGATGAGGAAAGGACCGAGATCCCTTCACCGGGAGTGACACCTTTAGCAATAACTGGCAGATGCTACATACTCGGTTTGCTTTTGATTGTTTTTGAGTTTTGCTTTGCACAGTGATATATATGATATATCCTGCACCTCATTCGACGAGGAAAGGGCCGACGATCCCTTCACCGGGAGTGACCCCTTTAGCAAAACTAGAAAAGCCTCAAAATCACTCCATTTCAAAACTTCATTTGATTCTACAACGATATCAAGTTCATTACGCAATAGGTTTTCAGAAAAACCTGTCGTAGCCCTCCGTCATTTCAGATAAGTCCTGTTTAGTATTCATGCTGTGTTTGTTGACCTTGTCAAGGCGCAGTGTGCGGTAGCTAACCAGTATTTATCTGCTTATGCATATGATGCAGATTGAGTTAGGGTAGTCGTACGGCCTTGTTGACCTTGTCAAGGGTCGTGCGGGTGGGTTTAATTCAATCAAGAAATGACAGGTTGAACTTGACTTACGGTCTATGGTTTGTTGACCTTGTCAAGGTCATAGATCGTTTGGGGCAAAATATTATCGGGAATTTCAAGTGTTGAAATTTGCAATGAGATTGCATACCTTCTATGAGATAGTTGGATCCCGATACCCACTGCGAGTAAGAGTTACTCCTGGGAGAGTTTTACACATTACAATTATCCGATCAAGTAGGTGTCAAGAAAGGTGTCAACGGGGTTACGCCTCTGGGAAAACGAGGTTTACATTAATTAGGTTCGTGCGAAAGCACGGGGGACCTCCCTCAAAGTATCGACACTGGCCTGGCTGAAAGATTGGCGAACTTGTAGTGTGTAATTAATCTCGGCTAGTCTTTCCTTTTAGGGTTTGAAGGAAGATTTGATAAAAACCAGTGGGAGCCATACTGATTAGATAAGATAATAACCAATCTGATCTTGCACGAGCATACGCTAAAGTGTTTTCTTCTCTCTCTCTCCAGGTAGCGACCATGTCATGCCCTAATAAAGATAATAATATGGATGTATTGACCGAACCCACATGTTATACTGTGCTGGGGAACGTTGGTTCCGTTCTTTCCTATAAGAGTTATAGAACTGAACAGGATATAGGGGAATACCAGGATTCCCATGCCACCCGAATGAAGAAAGTACATGATGATGCATTTTCTTCGGGTGTGTTCGTTACAGAGAACCGTTTCTCCATTTCCTCTACGTCCTGGGTATTATATACCGGGTCGGGATCCCATATATGTAATCAGTTACATGGGCTTAGGAAAGGTAGAGAACTTGGAGAAGGTGATAAAGACATTAGAGTTGGAAATGGTGCAATAGTTGCAGCTAAGACTGTCGGGGAATATCACCTTGCATTACCAACAGGTAATACATTGGTTCTGAACGAATGCTATTACATGCCGAACCTGATATGCAACATTATATCAGTTTCTTTATTAAGTAAAGAGGGATATAATTTTGTATTACAGGATAATGTTATGAATATTTTCCGTAACCAAAAGTTGGTTGGATCAGGCACGTTGTGCAATGGAATTTATGTTCTAAATCAATCCACAGTTCTAAGTATAACAAACACACACAAGAGGAAGAGTTCTGAATTGAACAAATCTTTCTTGTGGCATTGTAGACTGGGTCACATCAATGCGACACGACTGGCTAAGTTGCATAAGGATGGATATTTGAAACCATTCGAATTTTCATCTTATGACACTTTCCAGTCATGTCTCAAAGGCAAGATGACCAAAACTCCGTTTACGGGACACGGAGAAAGAGTTACCGAACTCTTAGGACTGATACATAGTGATGTATGCGGTCCTATGTCTACACATGCCAGGGATGGTTCTTCATACTTCATTACATTCACTGACGATCTCTCTAGATTCGGATATGTGTTCCTGATGAAACACAAATCAGAAGCTTTTGAGAAATTTAGAGAATATAAACAAGAAGTTGAGAACCAAACCGGAAAAAGTATTAAAATCTTACGATCTGATCGAGGAGGTGAATACTTGAGCAATGAATTCCTGGACTTCCTTAAAGAGAATGGGATTCTCTCTCAGCTGACTCCTCCATATACACCACAGCACAACGGTGTATCAGAACGGAGGAACCGCACCCTATTAGATATGGTGCGCTCTATGATGAGCACAGCTGAGTTACCTATTTCCTTGTGGGGATATGCACTGGAGACAGCAGCATACCTATTGAATCAAGTTCCATCTAAATCTGTACCTACCACACCATATGAGATATGGAGTGGGAAAAGGCCATATCTTAAACGAGTTAAGATATGGGGTTGTCCAGCCTATGTCAAAAGACAAAATCCGGACAAGCTCGAAGCACGGTCAGTTCTTTGCAAGTTTGTGGGATATCCAAAGAACTCCTATGGGTATTTATTCTACCACAGTGAGGAACAAAAAGTGTTTGTTGCTCAACATGCCACCTTTTTAGAAAAGGAATTCCTTGAAAAAGAAATTAGTGGCAAAGTGGTAGAGCTGGAAGAAGTTCTAGATACACAAACCGTAACTGAAGATTTGGTGGAACCAGAAGATTCAGTAGCTCCCAATGAACCTCAGCCTCTCCGCCGATCTAGTAGGGTTCCTCGCCAACCTGAGAGATACTATGGTTTTCTCATGGATGGTAGGAGCGAGGATTGTATCATGGAGGATGATGACCCAACTAGCTTCGAGCAGGCCATCATGAGTAGGGACTCGGTGAAATGGCTGGATGCTATGCGGTCCGAGATGGAATCCATGTACACCAACAAAGTATGGACTTTGGATGTTGCTCCTGAAGGGGTAAAACCTATCGGGAGCAAGTGGATCTTCAAGAAGAAACTTGGTGTGGATGGGAAAGTGAAGACTTTCAAAGCTAGACTTGTTGCAAAGGGTTTTCGTCAAAGACCAGGTGTGGACTATGACGAAACCTTTTCTCCAGTGGCTATGCTAAAATCCATCCGGATCATGCTTGCCATCGCTGCGTATCATGATTACGAAATCTGGCAAATGGATGTTAAGACCGCCTTTCTAAATGGTGATTTAGAAGAGTGCGTGTACATGACTCAGTCAAAGGGCTTCGTAGACAGTGGGAGCAGCGGGAAGGTGTGCAAGCTGCTTAAATCCATTTATGGATTAAAGCAAGCATCGCGGAGTTGGAACATCTGCTTTGACGTCGTTATCAAAGAGTTTGATTTCGTCAAAAACCCAGATGAACCTTGTATTTACAAGAAGGTGGCAGAGAGTAAGGTTGTCTTCCTCGTATTGTACGTGGACGACATACTCTTGATAGGAAATGATATTCCTATGCTGCAATCGGTTAAGCTCTTCTTATCACAAAGATTCTCAATGAAAGATCTTGGTGATGCCTCCTGCATATTGGGAATTAGGATCTATAGAGATAGATCCAAACGGATATTGGGATTGTCCCAATCCAGGTACATTGACACCATACTAAAGAGGTTTAGTATGGAAGAATCCAAGCGTGTGAACTTTCCCACGATCTCTGGAGTCACTCTCTCTAAAGAGATGTCTCCCAAGACTGATTTGGAGAGAGCTCGCATGCAAGGGATACCCTATGCTTCGGCTGTAGGCTCTATCAAGTATGCGATGCTATGTACCAGACGCGATATAGCATACTCACTAAGTGTAGTGAGCAGGTATCAAGCTGATCCTGGAGAGAGTCACTGGACAGCTGTGAAGAGCATTCTCAAGTACTTACGAAGGACTAAAAAGATGCTCTTGGTGTTTGGTAACGGAGAACTCCAAGTGGAGTCCTTTACCGATTCGAGCTTCCAGAGTGATAAGGACGACTCTAAGTCGCAGTCGGGATTTGTCTTTACCCTTTACGGAGGGGCGGTTAGCTGGAAGAGTTCCAAGCAGGAAACCGTGGCAGACTCGACGATGGAGGCTGAATACATCGCTGCCAACGATGCTACCAAAGAGGCTGTCTGGATCAAGAAGTTCATTACTGAACTTGGAGTGGTTCCATCCATTGAGCATCCAATACCTTTGTATTGCGATAACAATGGAGCGGTGGCTTTGGCCAAGGAACCAAGGTCCCATCAGCGATCCAGGCATATTCTGAGACGGTATCACCTGATCCGGGAGATAGTTGATCGCCGGGAGATCGAGGTCAGGAGGGTTGACACGAAGAACATCACGGCGGATCCACTCACGAAGGCCATTCCCCAGATACAGTTTGAGAGACTCTTCGGGATGCTCGGTATGCGATACTACAGCAGCTGGCCCTAGTGCAAGTGGGAGATTGTTAGTTGTATGTATGCCCTAGAGGCCAGTATTGTACAGATGATGTATATTATATTGGATGCTTGGACATATATAGAGATGACTTTCTTGCTCGATATGATAGTATGCTATCTGGTTGCTCTTTATCTTAACATGTACACTAGTCTCTTTAAACTGTCTTATAGTTACATGTTGATAAAGCCCTTAGGATGTGTACTTGACTACCTGGACTATGATGCAGATCATACTAGTGGGGACATGGTAGTCTATAAGTACATCCTTCAAGGTCCCTAGTCGTGGGTGTATCGAGACAGGGCATCGATATACCAGTGTAGACTAGCGTATAGCTTCTCGACCCATGAGATGGGCGATGGATGATCCCATATCCATTGGTGTTTGACATTAGAGATGGTATACGAGTGCTCAGTGGAGACTGGGTACACTGGACGGACTTGCTGAGAACTCCCAGATGGTATTATACCTCACGTCAGATGGCAGTTCTCAGGTGACACTTGTACAGGTTAGTCTGTAGACCCGAGATCGACATAGAGTCTTGTGTGATTCCCACTGTGCTTTGATCTCCACCTTACCACGTCCATGAGGGCGTGCAAAACGGTGGTCTTTGGGTGCAGTCCCGAGTCACATGGAGGCAATGAGCGATAGGAGGGGTTTCGTCTCTCCCGGTATTGGGGGTTGATGTTGCGCAGTGCTCGATTGGCCGTAACAGGGAAGTCCCTGGCCAGGGATGATCAGAGATTTGCTGGTAAGTGTTACCAATAGTTTCTCGACCCGTTATGAGCCTCACATCGGCACGACTTATCGGTTATTGGGGTCTGACGTATACCACCCCTAGACTAGATATGCGACATATCAGACGAACAGACCGGACTGTACGGTAAGTGTTACTGGTTGGATTCACAGGAGTGTGAGCGGGCTAGCTCGTCGATCTTCTGATCGCTCAATACCCGGATGGCCGTTACGTTTAGCAGACCGCTTGCGGCTTGTGGGTGCTTGATATGATCATCATCTACTACCGGCGTATTGACGAGTCTTTAGAGTCCTACACAGAGGTTTCCTGGCTCAAGCGAAACGAAATAGGAGTGCATATGAGATATGTGCAGGACCGAGAATGATGCGTGTATGTGATACTGTATTCCATTCTTGCGATGGATGTATCGATTGGTTATATTCGATATAACCTAGATATCGAATCAAGGATTGATTCGATAAGCTGATACATATGATACTAGTCGGTTATATGCGATATGACCGGATCGTTAAATCAAGTGTTGATTTAATGATTTAATGTATAATTATATATTTGATATATTACTTTGCATTAACTAGTATTGGTTCACTATAAATGGATTTTCTCACTTGATGTGCAAGAAGTATATGTGATATACTTTTGTGCACATATTTGTATCATGTTTGATGATACTTGATCATTTGGTTAAGTGTAAAGGATTAAACCATGGTTAAGAGATGATTAGGGTTTTGCTTTTTCATTTATTTATTTGTTTATTTATTTGGAAAAGATTTAGATAAGAATGGTGGCTATATTTGTTTCTAGTTGAAGCTTCATGAAGCTTTGACTTCTTAACCATTCTTGTCTTCATGCTTAACCCTAACCCATCCAAGTAACCATGGTCTATTCTCTACACTCTACCCTAGTTAGTTTATGATAAGTATTCATTTATTATTCATTTTAACTCAACACTTATCATAATTCTAGCTTCATCTTCTTCTTCATCTTCAAGAATGAAAACTTGATGCCATCAATGGCAACTTGAGCAAAAGTGAGAGAAATCCAATTCTAAAGTGAACCCGACCTCCTATTTCTTCATCCTCTACCTCTTGCCAAGTGGTTTTGGGTGTTTTCTTCACAAGTTTCACAACTTGGTGCAGTCGGAGCTTGAACTTGTGAAACCTCGACGTAGATCATCTTCGGCACGAAGCCGACGACCTTGCCCGCTCGTTTTTCCGATGAAGCCGACGATTGAGTCTAGGATTCGAGATGGACAGCGAGAGGACACCTACGTGGAGCTAAGAAAGTGGAGAACCGGATCTACAAAGGTTGTAGCCACTCTCCTTTAGTTAAGTTGTTAACTAGTTTAGTTTTTCGCCTAAATTTCTAGTTAACGATCCGTATTAGGGTTTCTCGGCACCCGTAAAATTTGAAATTGGTATGGTTGATGCCTTGTGAGACCTCTTGAGAGTGCCTAGGAACCCTACAGTAAACATGCAACAATCATGAAAGGTACACTAACAGGTACTCCTAATACATGGAACAGTGCATATGTGAAAAGGTATGAGGTATGGAGTGAAGTATGTCATCCCACGGAATCCTGTCATCGTGGTAGGATCACAATCCATCAAGGCACTCAAATCCCAATTCCTCAAATCAGCTCTCATGTTGGGCTCTCATATCATATAAGTCTCACATCTCCTCAATGTACAATATCGAGTAATCTCCTATATTCCGATTGTACAAATCAGTAATCCCATATGTATGTCCAATATCCAATCTCAATGAATCACCTAATATCCCAAATAAAAACTCAAGTAGAATTCTAACATCCTAAAGGAATATATTTGCAGAAATAAACATGATGGGGTCAATACACATATATTAGCGTCCCACTCCACTAATATTGGTGTAAGGGTATATATAACAACGGCTAAATCCCCTGTTATATATATACAAAGGTGTTAAAAGAAATATCATGAAAACAATGTGCCAAGCATCGACACAGAAATCCTGATCTATCAGATGCCGTCACAAGACTAGCATTCTGATAGGTACGTATCATACGCTATCCCGGAAGCACGAGTGCCTAACTCTGACCCTCGCCTTTCGACGTATGCATACGTGCATGACTCCCAACGGTATCTCCATGATCCCCGCCGAGTCATTAGTACTGTCACCGGTAGGTACTTGCCCGCCTCCAGGCTCAATCGGCGAAGTCCATCGATCATCTTGCCGAGGGGAACCATACCGGGCTCCACCATGTACCCTCATATGGAAACCACACCCCGTATGAAGTATATAATCAGAACCGATAAATCTCATGGTGGCTGCGCAAATATCATATCAAGGAAACAGGGTTTTTCAATGTATGCATAATTTCATGAACTCCCGCGGTTCCCAAATCCAGAAAACATCATGTAAAATCCAAATAAACAATGTGCAAATCCAGGAATAAATATATGCGATATATCTGAAATGAGAGCATATAAATGAGACTATGTAGCTGAAACCATATGTATGCGAAATCAATAAGGTACAGCTAAGTAACATCAGTAAAGGTAAATATGTGAGTAAGGTATATCGGTAACTAAATGTCAAAACGTTATAAGTAAAGTGAATCGATGTCGTAAAGTCTCTAACTAAGCAATATAATGTCTATAATGGTTTGTGTGTGACATGGCAATTATTGACGGTGTGTGTGTAGCATACAATCCATACTCGTGCAACATGAACCGTCAATAATATGTGCAGTGTCCTACGGCTGCTAGTCACAGTACACTATATCAAGGAAACAAGGTAAAAGCGCAATTATAACAATGACGTAGAATATGCGACAAGTAATAGAATTCTAGCCCAGACGCATAACGCCATACGGGCGATTCCCCTGTAGATGTTAAATCTACTCACCTACGCTCCATGCTAGGTGAATCCTACCATCTGCTCCCCCCTGTAGCAGTGTCCGTAGTCCCCACCTGCAAACCTGCAATTTAGACATGGAAATCATATATAAGCCAAATATTCCACAAAACGTGATATCGAACCCAAACGAGAAACTCGCGTCGCGAACTAAACGCGCGTGTGTACGATACGCTAAATCGTGTGTATACGCGTCTAAAACTACCGTGACACGCTGAATCGCAGAACCCACTCACGTATCGCGCAAACAAAACGGACGTGAAATATGACATTTGATCCCAGATTTTCCTACAGGTCAAATCTTACAAAACTAGACATGCCAATACATTACAATACACTGCAGAGTACCCTACCCAAAACCCCAAGACCCAAGCCCCTGACCTGGCCGCAATTTGCGGCCAGATGGAATAAAATTGCGGCCTCAGTTGGAAATGGTGGATTCGTGTTCTGGTGGTGTGGTCTAGACCTAGTGTGCATGCTGTAGTTTCCTCAATTTTATCCTGAAGGGTCCGGGCAAATAGCGGATTACAAAATGCTAATATATCGCTATAAAACACCAATTTTGCACAAAACACAAACCCTATGGTATTTTAGTGAAATCCAGGGTAAAACTCAGTTAAAGTAACCCTAACAACACTAAAATTAGCTAGGTTAACTAACACAATCATCACTTAAACAATATCTCACACAAATCACCTTAATTAGCACTAAACTCACTTTAAATGCAAACCGAAGCTAGACTACGCACAAGTTAAGCAAACTAGGAAATTGGGTTAAGAAATTATACCCTAATGAACCCTAGAGAGCAGGAGAAGAAGTGTATGGAGGAGATAAAGGCCGCTGCAGTTGCTGTAGCTCCTACTGCTGCTCCCAGAAGCTGCTGCTGATGCAGTTCTGCTGCTGCTGCCTGCTGCTGCTTCTTGAGCTGCTGTTGCTTCTGCTGCTGGGGCTGAAGTGTGTGTGTGTGTGAGAGAGAAATGAGAGAACAAAGGGAGAAATGAGAGAAAAATCAAAGACCCCTCCCATTCTCACTCTCTCTCCTCATTAAATGGGCATGGCACAAGCCATGTAGCCCCGTGCCCATCTCTCTCTCTCTCTAGTCAACATTCAACCCAAAATAAAACCCTTTTAAATTCATTTTTCATTTTCTTTTTAAAAGAACAACCATACACAATTAAACCCAAAACACTTAATATAAATCATAACTAGATTAGGGAAAAAGGTTAACCCACCATGTTGCAAATCATGGTTTAAACCCCAAACTAGCACCCTAGTATCATGCACATGTGTGTGCAAAACTAGAAAAATATCTAATAAAATATTCATTAAATAGGATAAAATAATTAAAACCCAATTTGGTAAGCTTTTTATTAAAAACTATATATTAAAATATAATTAACTACAAACACATTCAAAGGTGTTACAATCTCCCCCCTAAAAGAAATTCGTCCACGAAATTAAAAATATACTGTTACGCGTACCTTCAAAGAGAAGATTATAACTCTCAAATCTCGTTCGCAGCCTCCCAAGTAATTATCTCACTATACGGCTACGTCCAAGAAAAAATCCTTCACAGATGGCAAGACCCTTGACCGACGTTTCTCCTCCTGCCGGGCCATTAACACACATGGCTGCCGGTGAGCGAAACGATCGTCTAAGCCAAAAGGTCTAGTGCCAAATCATGTGAGAAAGGTCATGATGGTAATTGTAAAGTATCATCGTAAGGAGTGCGGGGTGAAAATTCAATAATCTGGGTGGAAGTGCCAAATTAAAGGCAACGAAACTAACCCGCTTATAGGATCTCAGAAGGACCTAAATCCTAGGACAAGCTTCCCAAAATCCAACACGTCATTTATCAGAAAAATCCACAGGAATACATGGTTTGCCACTGCGCACTTAAGTCTACAACCAACACAATCGGCATAAGACCTCTATTTGCACTAGGCTACTCTCATCCTGAGCTGAATCAACCGGATCATCTCCTAAGTCTCTAGAC